>CM064326.1:51991859-53241859 GCA_032595735.1 Pelochelys cantorii
ACATACGCTGGTAACATTTCACAAGAATGTTTTCCTCTCATAATAACGTAGGGCCAAAGACTGACCCTAGATACCCCCCTGTGTAGAGCAGTCAGGGGTGGATCCCTTGCCCTCCTGGCATGGGTTGTCTGTACTGTGGGTTACAGTATGGAGGGGAAAGAAGTCTATGTTGGCCATTATGCTTGCTCCCATATAGGCGGGTGGCTGGGTAGTGAACAAAGCCTTGGCTTCACCCCCAAACATGCCAGCCAGGAAGGAAAAGTGATCTGCACCAGGTACAGGGCTGGCACAGATGGCTTCTTCTTCCAACTGGAGCAAGCAGGAAATTGTGGAAGAGACTGTGGCTCTTTGAGTCACTGTCTTATTCCTGATCTGCCCTGCCCTTTGCACAGGGACTGCAGGAAAACCAAGCTTATCCAGGAAGTGTGAAGTTTTGTACCACTGACAAGGTACATGAAAAGAATGGGACTAATCTTGAGATGAGCCGAGCACCTGCAGTTTCCATAAAGGGCCAATCAGAGTTGCAGCTGCTCAGTACCTCCCAGAATAAGGCCCTTATTTTGCAGCACATTCCTTTTACTGCATGACATATGTAGCTGCTGCTATGCCATATGGTCCCAGTTTCTTCAGCGAGAGCTTGCCTGGATGTAAAGGAGAGTTTTGCCTTGAAGAGCAGTGCAGGATCAGGCTTTGTTAAAGCCATAAGGCCACATCTGCTTCTCTTTGAATCTTGTAATGTATTAGCCTAGGGCACATGTCTACTCACAGCACATCTTGTAAATGGCCAAGGTCATGTGAGGATTTCACTGTATTACTGCAGTGCACCATCTTCTCTGCCAGCTCCTTGCTGCTAGAGACTACATTACCGTGCATCAGCAAATATGACAAAATGCTGCTATATTTAGTTTTTCAGACATCATTCAAATAGGAAATTTGTCAGCTCTTCAGTTGACTTCATTATTTTGTCAGCATAAATGCACTTCCTTTACTCACAGGCCTAGGCTGCTTGGAGTTAACTGATACCTTGGGTGGTTTAGTGATAACTTTAAAATATAGTAAGGAACTAAAATGCTTAAGCTGAGTAGAATAATTGCTGCTTGGAGATCTACTGGGAGGAATTAGCTTGCTTAGTTTCATGCTGTGACAGTTATGTTTTGGCTGGGGACAAGAAGTATCCCTCTCCTTCACTTAGGTACACAAATCTATCCGAGATGATCCTCCACAGAACAGGTGTTCTGACTTGCCCAGAGGAGTAACCTCAAGTGCTGGAACTAGGAGTGTGGGAGGTGCTGCAGCCTCTCATTTGAAGTGGTTGCTATTATATCCAGGGTTTACAGTTTGGTTCAATGGCTCTCAGCACCCCCACTATACAAATTGTTCCAGCACCCCTGGGAGTAACATAGATGCAGTCATGAAGGTTGGAACAAAGTCACAGGGATTTCTGTAGGGCTGCCTTTTTCCTCTGAACATTTCCTTCCAGTGATTCCACCTTCTCCTTTTTCTTTCTGCTCTGATCTCTTGCTCATACCTCACAGGTCTCTGTACTCAGCATTTCTAAAAGGCAAGAACCATATCTTTTCATCCTGGTCCTCTGAAACGGGAATGAATTGCCTCAGATAGTGGTAGAGCAGGGAGGGTGGGTGGGTGGGGGGTTAGACAAGACTATTTTAGTTTGCATGTTCTTACTTGGGAAACTTATTTACAGTATTTGAAATTTTATTAGCATTTTTAACAGGTGTGTAGCACCGAGTTTATGGAAAGGGGCCTTATGCCTTGAAAAATTAAGTACAACAAATTTAACACAGCAAGTGCTGGCTCAGACAGGTCCAGGGGATATGAACATTACTGGGCTATGGGATCAGTTTTGTTGTTATTCCCAATCTTTCTCCTCACCGACACTTGCACTTTTTCAGAGTTTAAAAACTAAATTATTAATTATTTAAGAAACTATTTTACTTTTTTTTTCAACCTGGCACTTTAATTTCTTTAGGACAGGGATTGTCCTTCCGATAAACATTTCTACAGTGCTGGCATACCAGAGCTCTGTTCTTTGGCTGAGCCCCTTAGGCACTGCTATATTGGAAACAGTAAGTAATAATAATGTGACTGCACTGGTGCTGGGGACCACAGGGTTTCCAAGGGTTGCAGCTCTGGCGCAGCCCACCATGGTGACTGTCTGAGCCAGAGACCCAGGAACTTGGTGTTTTGAAGAGAATTTCAAAATTTGAGGCGTTTTTTCCCTAATCAGAATGAAAACAAAATATTAGAATCTTCTGTGAAATGAAATTACTCTCCATGCAGAACGCTACCCCGGATCTGTCATTTCCCCAGCACAGATTTCAAGTATTCAAGTCACAGGAATGTCATCTGGGAGGTGGAGGTTGGAGACAAAAAAGTCTGGACTGTAGGGGTCTGTAGAGAAACTGTGAGCTGGAACGGCATATTCTGTTTGTGCCTGCAAATGGATACTTGACAATATGGCAGATGGATGGTCAACGTAAGGCCAACACCTCTAACCCAGTCCCCCTCCCCATGAGAATCAGGCCCAGGCAGGTGGGGATTTTCCTGGACAATGAGGCGGGCAAGGTCTCATTCTACAATGTTACTGACTGGTCTCATCTCTTCACTTTCACTGACACCTTCTCCGAGATGCTCCGCCCGTATTTCAAACCTGAATACAATAAAGGGGGTCCAAAAAGGGGGGTTTGATATATTCCTTGAGGTTTCATCACATGATACAATCTTTAATTAAAAATTACTCTTTAATTATCAGGGATCCCTGATAATTTGCCCAGTCCCACCTAAGCCTGGAGAGAGACTGTCCCTGACAGAGACACCCATGGCAGAGATTGTCCCCTCCCAGCACTGCCACCCCCTGGGGGTAAAGTGCATCAGCTGCCTTTCTCCTGATGCTCCTCCCCTCTCAGTTCCCAGCACCAGGCCTGGGAGCTAGGGGAAGGGAGGGGGCAGAGAAGTGGGTTGGGGATAGGTTTGCCAACCCTCCAGGATTGTCTTGAAGTCTCCAGGAATTAAAGAGGAATTTTTAATTAAAGATTGTATTGTGTGATGAAGCCTCAAGGAATATATCCAACCAATACTGCAACCAAGCAACCCTAGAGCGAGAGCTGGCTGCAGGAGCAGAAGGGGATAAGCTGCAGGTCCAGTTTGGTCTGGAGAGAGATGCGGGTCTTATACAAATTGGAGAGGTTTGGGGGTGCCCCGATCTCAGTTTGTATGCCTCTCTACCTGTTGGAAAGGACAAGCAAGGCAAGTATAGTATAAATAATAGCACTGCCAATAAAATGTATTATTTTTTATATTTATTATTTTTAAAATGTTTTAAATAGTTTTAAATTTGCCCCAATTTCATTCAAAAATGTAATTCAAGCCTCGGTAATTTCTGTGAGAAATGTGAAGGGTGAGATAGTGTGATGATTCCCGTTTAGTGGGAGAAGCACAGAGCTGGTGTTTTGGCTGCTTTGTCTTTTATTAGCTGTTTTTATTCACTGTGTTTTCTTTTAATTTTTTTTCTTTTATAATGTGCTAGAAGATTTACACAGCATTGTTTGGATCCTCAACTCACTTAACATTTGGTTTTGGAAAATACAATGAAAATGTCCATCCTTCATTTAAATCCTTGCTCGGAGGGGTGGGGGCTGAGGGGCTCAGTTTGCAGGCTGCCCGAGGGAGAGAGCACTACTCCAGCCCTCTCTCATCACAGCAGCTTGGGGCCAGGTGAGGAGCGTGTCTCCTACTAGGGAGGTTACATTTAGATTAACTGGCTAAGCAAATAGTTGATGCAATTTGCATGAACTATTCCATTAGTTGATAAGCGGGCCTCTGCCTTTGAAGTGTAGCAACAGCCTCAGGTCAGCGCTGCTGCTTTGAAACACCAAGTACAGCTCAGGGCCAGCTGGGAATCCAGTCCCAAGCTGGCCCCAGGCTGCATGTGGCTTTTTAAAGCAGCAGACCCTGGGCTCCATGCAGTGCTGCATCCCCTCCATTCCCCCCCACCCCCTTGCTGCCTCTTTCTGATAGAGGTAGCAAGGGAGGGGAAGCAACTAGTCGACTAGTGTCCACTATCCAATAAGCATTTGCTTATCAGATAGTCAACTAGTCATTTACATCCCTATCTCCAATCTGCTGAGGGAGGCTATGGAATCTCCATCACTGGAGATATTTAAGAGCAGGTTGGATAGACCTCTGTCAGGGATGATCTAGACGGTACTGGGTCCTGCTGTGAGGGCAGGGGACTAGACTCGATGATTTCTCGTGGTCCTTTCCAGTTCTAGTGATAGATGTGCAGCCGTGTTAGTCTGGTCTAGCTGAAACAAAAGAGAGGACTATGCAGCACTTTAAAGACTAACAAGATGGTTTATTAGGTGATGATCTTTCATGGGTCTGGCCCACGAAAGCTCATCACCTAATAAACCATCTTGTTAGTCTTTAAAGTGCTGCATAGTCCTCTCTTTTCTTTCTAGTTCTAGTGTTCTATGATTCTATCTGGCATTTACTAGTGGGATTACACTCTATTATTTATGTCACTCAACTTCAACACTACTCAAATCCTCATTTACAAAGTTTTCTTAAGTAGTGTTAAGAACAATAAAAGCACAGTTTGCTGCTGTATGGAATAATAATGTGTCTGTCAAACTGGATATTCATTTTCTTCCTCTAATGTATTTTCTCTGTTGTGGTTGGCTATTTTATTACAGAAACTGTATCCCATCAGGGCAGAACAGCAACTCCCCTGTGAAATGACAACAGAGCAGTTGACAGAAGATTTCTAGAATATCTAGAATCAAGTAATGTTCTCATTATACAACATTTGTAGCATGGGCTATGTCTACACTACAGGCTTCTTGCACAAGAAGCTTTTTGCAGAAGAGATCTTCCACAAAAACTTCTTGCACAAGAGCGTGTCCACCCTGCAAAAGCGCATAGAAAAAGTGATGCACTTTTGCAGAAGAGATCATCCAGACTGCATGGACACTCTCTCTAAATGAAACTCTGATTGCTGTTTACAGAATGGCTATCAGGGCACCTGTGATTTTTTCGATTGCCTCTTGTGCAAAAAAACCCTGTTCCCCATCCACACACACCTTTTTACTCAAGAGCTCTTGCACAAAAGGAGTTATGCCTCAGAGAGAGAGGAATACCTATACCAGAAAAAACCCTCTGTTCTTTCATTTTACTTGCACAAAAACGCATTTGAGGTGTGGATGCTCCTCATGTTTTTGCAGGAAAATGGCCGTTTTTGCACAAAAACTCTGTAGTGTAGACCTAGCCATGGTTACAGCTTTTAATAAGTAGTCATTAATTTAGTGCTACAAAATTACACAATAAGTGGCCAGGTTTTTCAGGAGCACTGCTATTAGTCATTGGGAATGGGTGGCAGTTCCTCAATACCCCTGACAATTTGGGCCTTTATTTGGGTGCTTAAGTACGACAAGTTTGAACATTTTGGCCAAAGTACTTTACTAAAAGATGAAGAGCTTCCGGGACTACAAATGCAATCAGTGTAACTACCTGCAATATAGGTACATGCATCCACAACTGTACAGAAATGTGAACTCCAAACCTAGAGAAAATTCATCTTTTCCTCTGGAAATAAGGATCCTCTATTTTATTGTTTAAGTTATTTGAAAATCATTGTGGTGAGTTTGGTTCCAAAGTTTAGATGTATTGTTCAGAAGTGGAAACTCTTATAGTATAGCATATAGTATCATGGAAATAAATCATAAAGTAAAACTGGAGTACTTTTACTAGCTCACTTCTTGCCAGTATGTAATATTGTCTCCTAATGTATATCATCTTTAATGAGCAGAACATTATTTTAAAAATTCGCACACATAGAAATGTTGCCATATTCTTAGGGCACAGTGCTAACAGGGTTGCTAGCATGTCATTCACTACATTTCTAACAACATTGGTCTGCCATAGAAGGTTTCCCACGGGGGCCAAGTGACTCTGTGCAGCTGAAGCTTTTCTTAGAAAACATTTTAAGTATTCTGATAAACATACTGCAATGAACTCACTCTGAAACTCCAGGAAAATGGCCTCCCAAACATCTTTTATTTATTTATGAAAGCTAAGAAATGCAAAAGAAAAGAAAGAAAAAACAGTATAAAGGAAAGTATTTTCCCCTCACAGACAAAAATGTACAAATCCCTGGGGACCCCGCTATTTACGTGTGGAGAGATTACTAGAGATCAGGGAAAATAATGTATGTATGCCCCTGACTTGACCCGAGGAACACTGGTGCCAGTGCCAACCAATGACAGGAAAAAGGACTTGATTTCTAATCCAAACTCCTATTGCCCAGTACTCTTGTAGCACTGTTGCTCATCACTGGCTCATAGGCTCCTTCCTTATTCAGGCTGGAAGTGAAGACTCCCTGCTAAACAACTGGTAGCCTGGTGATGGGCGGGGAAGCTGATGAACCACAGAGAATTCATTTTTTAGGCAATGATAACCGTAGAGGAAGAGAAAATGGAGTATGGCAAACAAGTTGAAAGAAGAGGGAAGGAGTCTATAAAGAGGAAAGGGTCAAGAAAAGAGAAAGAAAGGGCAAAGGGGAAAATGAAAGGAACGTGGAAGTGGTGACTAAGGAAAAAGAATGAGAAGGAATATCAAGGAAAGAGAAAGACAGGAGTGCCAAGAAATAAACATGGGGGGGGTGACATTTGGGGGACTTTCTTCTCTTCAATAATTATGCATTGTATGCAAACTCTCCCACCTCACTATTTAGCCCCTTTTCCAGATAATTTACGAATATATTGAAGCACTGGTCCCAGTACAAATCCCTGAGGACCCCGCTATTTACATCTTTCCATTGTAAAAACTGACCATTTATTCCTACCTATTTCACCTGCTCAAAATGCATCTTAATAGGTAGCATGTCCATTGTGGATAAGTTTAGTTTGCAACACAAACCTTAAATTCCTAATTTCATTATGCTTAAATTCACAAGCTTGGTATTGCATTAAATATAGATTTTTGCAAAGTCTGTTCTCCTTTACAAATACTCCACTTAAAATAGTATTGATCTATAATGGATAATAATAAGGAAATTTACAGTGGTAGGAAAACACAAGTGTTGTGTAACAGAGCAGGGTAGAAAATTGGTTTCCAATCCCAACAGAATTTTTCAGATTTCAAAATTTTTTCCCACTCTGAATTGGGATAAAGTCAAAATCTTGAAAAATTTTGTGAACTAAAAATTTGAAAAATAAATTCAGCTCAAATCAATTGAAATGCTTTGTTTCAATCATTTCAAAAAGTTTCATTTTGATTTTGCCCATTTTACATTTTATTTTACTATAAATTAACTTAAGTTTTAAAACAAAGTCATATCAGAATGAAAACACTTTTCCTTTTGAAAATATAAAACCATTATATTTCAATTATATATAATTCCTCCCCCCCAAAAAAAATTAGATGCTAAATTTGTTTAAACAGACCTTCTGCCAAAAGTTTTGGTTTTGATTAATTTCAATTTTCAGAAGAAAAATGGTTTCATTGAAAATTTCCCAACTAGCTCTATTCCATGGTTAAAGTCCCACTTCAGTGATCAAACTGTCACAGAAAAATCACTTGTCACAAAGCCTATTGTTATCCAATTTGCAGCAAGCACTCCCCAGCTGTAAGATGGGTAATAAATTTTATTTCTCTTGCAAAGGAAAATTATATATTATTGTAAAAGAAAAGCAATTAAGAAATGTATCATAGTCAAAATATTGGAAATGCTGTTTAAATACTCCTTTTTGTTTAAAATTTTACATGCGTGTAAATCCCTTAAGATTTCAGTCTCCAGTGCATCATATAGAATTTGATTCAAATAGATATTTCAATAAAGAATTGGAGAAAACATTTTATTATTAAATCAATACCAGCATCTATGGAAGCTGTTCACCTTCAGAATAAATTATACTTATATTTCATAGGCAAGTACCAACATTGTTTCCTCAAAAATATCACTGATCCAGTAGATTAAGTTAACGAACACAAAAACATAAGAGAACTGTAGCATGATTAACAACCATCACATTTCATTGACACAATGGCAAAATAGATGGGCAGAGACCTGCTAATTAAGTCTTCAATTTCCTAGGCTAGAGTCCAACCACTGGGCTAAAGCAGCACCTTTGCCAGCTGATCCATTGAGCCAGTGACATTGGCTGCAAAAATGATTTGCTCATCTCTTTCCAGCAAAGTTAAAATAGTCCTTGGAAAAACAGAAGATGCAATTGGGAATAGAAAGAGCAAGGGCAGATGCTAATTTGATCTAGAAGAGATCACAGGGTTAGAAGGCATGCTCAAACCAGTCCACCGGCCAGATAAAGAGAAGTAGAGTAACATGGAGAAAATAATAAAATTGCTTGATGTTTAATCAGCATGCATTTCATATTCACTGCACTTTGGTTAAGTAAAAGGAAATAATTTTTTTCGGATTAGTGCAGATCCAGAGATCCCATACTTGATGATTTTGGTTCTGATGGACATGGGGTTATGTGACAATAAGGATTCACCAAGTCATTCTTTAGGCTTCTTTTCAAAAGTCTGTTACTGTTATTAAGAAATGTTTTGGAAATACCTGCAGTTTTCTACATTTCTTCATTGCTCTCAGTTACAATTTACTAAAGAGCTCTGGACTTAGTTCAGCAAAGCACTCATGCACAGGCTTACATCCCACTGAAATCAGTTGGACTCGTGAAATCAATGGGATTTAAATATATATTTCAGTGCCATGCTGAATGAGGACCTCTGTGAACAAATCATTGTTTTAGATCCTAGTAGTCACACTAAGTATGGATTACTAGGTATTTATTTCTACAAGTGTAATGACCAATGCTGTGAATTTGTGTGCCCCACATACTTAAAATTAATTACAATTTCCCCTGTACTGATCAAATAAGTGGGTACTACCAATAGTTAATGGACACATCAGTCTGCCACTGACCCTTCCTTAATGTCCCATAAATGGTTTACCAAACTCCTAGGTAAATAAATACACTTTAAATAATGGCAAGAAAGAGGCCAGATGCTGGCATACTGTCAAATTCCACATCATGAACACTGGCTCTTTAGAAATGTTTTATTTTATCATATCATTTCAGAACCTACTTTAGAAGCTGTAAATCCAAAGTAGCAGAACTTGCAACTTCCCTACGGCCTAACAGTGGCTAGATAATATAGGTACACACATACCCCATGTTCATAGACAATAGTACAAAACAATAGCACCAAAAGACATACCGTCTAGTATAAAATGTCAAATTCCCACAGATGTTTTATCAACATGTATATTCTTTTAACGTGTCTACCCAGTTTCTCAATAAACTTTCACTTGGGTATAACTTATAATTAATAAAATGTCTTTTGCAAAAGACTATGGACTTACCTGCATTCTCTTTGCTTAGCTTCTGAGACAACACCTGTAAGAAATAATTTTTAGTTTTAGTTTTAACAAGAACACATTTCCCCCCAAAAGGGTCAGAACATGGTTTTGTGGCAAACATAAGAATGGACTTTAAACTTGGAAACATCACCATCTTGTGTGGGTCAGTACAACCCAGAGCTTTTAAATTAAAGGCACCGGGGACAAGATTAAGCTTAATTTTTACCCAATTCATGTCTAAACCAAAAGACTGAACTGATCCTTCCGGATACCAAAATGATTCCAGATGAGAACCCCACAGAATCTGAAGTTTGTTTGAGGGGCAGCCACTCTCATGTCTAGCTATTGTGCATTCTGTGGTCCTGCTATGATGTGATAACCATCTGCACCTCTATCCTAGAAGCATCGCTTCCATCAAATTCTGCCTCTCCAACCTTGATGAGGATCACTCCATACAAACTTAACTTAAAAAAAGTGTCCTCAGCTTTTAATGTGTATACAAGTTTTACTGAAACCTCACAAAGCTCTTCCCTTAAATACAAAATGTCATCAAATTTTCTACTTCTGAATTAGAACCCCCTCCCCCACTTTCTCGGTGAGACAGCATGGAGTTGCTTTCCCATCCTACAAAATATTGCGAGCCAATTTGACTCTGTAAAAAGCCCTGTTATGATCACAGTTTAGGTTTTGTCTAGTTTAAGTGGTCAAGGCTAGGTCAGGTTTAGCTTAGCATGTAAGTGAGATTTAACAGCACTTAATTAACATATATTAGCTAACTCAACCTAACCCCAACCACTTTTAAACCACATGGACAGAGCTGGATTCTAAATAACCATGTTTACTATCTATACAGAAACCTAGAAGGCCTCACTTCTTCTGCAGAAGAAAACAAGAATGTCCTCTAGAGGGCTCATAAGATATTCAGAGGGATACCACCCAATTCCCAGATGCTACAGGCAGAAGAACTAGCTGGTTTTAAGATCAATCCAGTGATTTAGATGATGGTGCTCAATAGGGATGTTAAAATGTGTCTAATTAATTAACCATGTAACCGCTGAAGAATTCAGCAGTTGCATATGGGGGGGGGTTCCCCAGGAGCTGGTGCATGTGGGGAGCTGACTTTCAAGCCAGCTCCATGTGTGTACTGGGAGTCTTTGTGTAACTGTGAATGTTAACCAATGAGCCCAGGCTCATTAGTTAACCGTGTACAGTGATACACACTCACCTCCCTAGTACTCAATTGGAGAAAGCAATTGGAGGGATCTAGCCATTTTCTCCCAATCTAAAGAACAAAGATAACCAGTATTAGATAGATGACGTCAGTCCCAAATATCTTTCAACTTTCTTCAGCAGTTTTGAAACATAGATAGACATTGCCCTAATTCAGGTTATTTTGGGACAGAAGTAAGTGAGAATTACAAAGTTGAGAGCTGTATATGGAAAACACCACCAGTGCTGAGTCTTTTAAACTGGGGTGGTCTCAGTATGGCTCAGGGAAATCAGTGCTCTCAAGCAGGCAAGTCTAAGAAAGAAGGGTTTTATGAGCTGACAAACATATTTCATCTACAGGCTCATTTTAGAGCATGAAGCACTGGTGCAATGTGCTCCCAATGAGAGACGCTGCTTCAAAAACAGGCGGCCACATCCGGCACCAGTTTCCATTTTGGCATGTGGTTAAGTTTTCGTTCCATTGCTAGAGTCTGACTCTAAGAGGACAAAATCATAGATAATGGGAATTAGTTTCAGCTCCAGAATAAGAGCTTGCAACCTTCTAACCAAACGTAAGTGGAAGAGGGTTCTGGTCACTGTTTATATTATTTAACATCATTTGAGGAAATGACCAGGATTTTATTTGTATGATTTAGTTTGTGCTTTTAAATTAGGCAGAGCACCTATGTCCAGTCATAAGTACTTTCTCAGTATGTATAAATCAAAACAACAATGTAGTCCTGCCCTCATCCTGTTTTAATGTTCTAGCATAGCCCTAGGAGTACCAGTTATTGTACAAAGTCAGGCTACAACTTCCAATGTCTTTTAGAACAGCATAAGAACAAAATGCAAATTGTAGTTGGAACAAACCCAGACACAACAGACATCTGCCAGATTAAAAGTGATTTATGGAAATAATAATAATAAGGCACTATATAACTGACTGTCTAATAAAATACACGGGTTGGAGGACTAGCATCCCATCTGAACTGAATGGCAAAATCCAATCAATTCCACAGAAAGCATGGACTAGGTTAGTGCAAGTCAAGCCAAAAGGCTGTTCCAGCACCTGCTGTTCTGAATAACAAAGAAATAATTCAACAGCTCCAGCTGCAGTAATTTTGTAAGTGAAAGTGTGAAATAGAATCTAAAGACAAGTATCTTGCATTGATAAAAACATTTACTTGAGCTATAAAAACCAGAATACAGAAACCAGGAGTTTACAGATAGACCAGGATTCTCAAACTTTATTGCACTGCAACCCCTTCTGACAACAAAAATTACTACACAGCCCCAGGAGGAGGGACTGAAGCCAGAACCCATGTGAGCTCCACCACCTTAGGTGGAGGGACCAAAGTAGAAGCTAAGGGCTTCAGGCCCATGCAGGTGGCCCTGGCCAGATTAAGATATGCAGAGGCCCTAAGGTATGTCAAGTTTAAGCAGCCCCATAACATTACCAAATTAATGTGTAAAGACAACAAGGAGTCCTGTGGCACCTTAGTGTGGTGGCAATAATTTTTTGCCGGGGACCACTTCAGAAATTTTTGAAGTGGCCCAGGTCACAACAAATGGGGCAGGGCCTCAAGCAGAAAGGGTGGGGTCAGGATACTTCCCTGCTTCCCCACTCACAAACCATGATTGGTCTGGGGGTGCAAGAGCAACTTCGCTGCCCCCACCCCCCCGGTTTCTCTTCGGTGCCCATGTCCCTGGCGGTGGGAGAAGATTTTGTACACTCCCCCTTCTGCCCTCAGGCCAATCAAGGCTTGGAGGTGGGGAGCGTACGAAGCCTCTTCCCACCCTGCCAGGAGCACATGGCGCTTTTAAGCACTGCATGCTCCTTGCAGGGCAGGGGGAAACTTCACGCACTTCCCCTACCCCCAGGCCAATCAGGGCTTGGGGGCTGGGGAGTGTGCGACGTCTCCTTCCACCCTGCCAGGAGCCGTGCACTCTTGGCAGGGGGGAAGGAAACTTCATGCACTTCCCGCCGCACTCACGCCCTAATTGGCCTGGGGACGTGGGAACAACAGGGCCTCTGCAAGATGGATCAGCCCACCTGGCAGGCTGGATCCAGCCCGCAGAGACCCTTTTGCCCACCCCTGGTCTAAGGTGTCACAGGACTACTCATTTTTAAAGTTACAGACTAACATGGCTACCCCTCTGAGACGAAAAAAATGTGTATTATTCTAACATAGAGGACAATGAAAATAGAAATAAAGTTTTATATTTGCAAATATACCAGTACTTAGGTGAGGATGCAACTAAAAACAAGTAATTGTTTTGTATTTAGAGGCACCTCATAATCTGAGGACCGAAGATGTAGTTTACTTAGCTTGTGCATAAATCCAGCATTGAGCGGGCCAGTATCCTAAGTCTTGTTGCCCAGGGCTGAAGTCTTTGGGCTTTGATTTTGGCCCCAGAGGTGGGACTTGGGCCTTGGCCTAGGACCCCAGCGAGTCTGAGCCAATCCTGGTGACCCCATTAAAAGAGGGTCATGACCCACTTTGGGGTTCTGACCCACAGTTTGAGAACCACTGAGACAGACACTGGCTTCAGTTTACCTCTTGTAGCACTTTTACACGAGGTGACCTCAAGGGGTTCATGCCTAATTTACCTCTGAGAGGGGAGATTCAGACTCATTTTGTTTTATGATCACAAGACGATAAACTCTGGTTAATGGAATCTGAGAAATCTATGATTAAGGGGAGGGGGCTGAGTTCACTAGGAGCAACTGTGATTTAAGTTAAAACTGAGTTCTTGGCCTTCTAGTTCCTAGAAAATGATGTGTAGTATGGGACACTTGAGTGGGGGGGGGGTTATTCTCTAGCTCCATTTTAAACCCCTTGACATGTTTGTGTATATGATCTCTCTGCTCTCAGAACAGCCAGCAATTTAGTGAATAGCTCCTCACCTGTTGGGTCTACAGTCTGAGAACATTGGTCTCTGCTCCACTGGGGGCCCGGCTGCCAGGCCTTTCCTTGACTATGCTGAGCCAGTGAGATAAAAGTCTTGGTTCAGCAAGATACTTAAAGTTATGTGTGTTTTAAAGTATGTGTTTGGTCCCATTGAAGCCATCTTTCTGAATAAGGGAAAAATATTTAGGGTGTGGTACAAAAAAGAGTATGAAAAATGAAGATTCATAGTGATGGAGAAAGTAAAGAAAAAAGGAGACTGTGTAGATGCACCCCTCCCCAAGAATAATCCAAAATCCAAAAGATGGTCCTTTTATATGTATAAGTTAAGAGCACTTAGAATGATATGGAAACGAGGATAGAAAGAAAACTCCAGTAATATAAACCCATCAATGAAAACAAATCAGCATGCTCATTAAAAGATTTTTTCCTCAAATGTACATATGATCTGACATGCATAAATCATGTGAGCATGAAATCCACATGGTACAATGGAATTAGATGATTCTATAATGTAACATTTTGTCGTTGTAAACTTCTTGTCACATAAAAGCCTTTGCCAACAATGAAAATGACTATGAAATGGGAACTCTAATGGACTCAGCATTATTGTAATCTGCAACAGCACAGTGATTTTGCAATGCTGGCCAGTTCTGCAACTTCACCTGTCACTTTCACCAAAATGACAGTTGCGTCCAAAAATACTTTCCTCTTCCCCCATCAAATTTAATAAGTTACTAGCCATTTTAAACTCAAATTGCAAACATTTCAAAACTGACTGGTATTTGAGAACATCTGTCAAATTCCAGTCACTGATTCCAAGCAAATCACTCCTTCAAGAAGAAAAAAAAGTGATTACCTTATCTGTACAACATGAAAGTGACTCTTTAGACATTCAATAAAAAGCCAAGAAGTTCATTCAACATAGATAGTAACTCAAAAATATCACTGTCGTCTAAAACTCTGGGATTTTGTCAGGTCCATTTGACATCGGATGTTAATAAAAAAGGGTTTTATTCCATTCTATGGCTTTAAATTCCATGTGAAAAATTTGCAGCACAGTTCTGAAGCATAATGTTGTCTGAAGATAACATATAATATAGTTGGATGACTTTTCTTGTTGACTAATAGTTATGAAAGGACAACAATTTTAACTTTACTGCTAATATTCACTGGAAATCAAGCTGGTTAATATTGATCAATTGGCTAGACATTAATTTAAAATTACACACACACACACACACACACACACACACACACACACACACACACACACACACACACACACACACACAGAGTTCTAAAGGAGCAATCTAGAAATTCACATATAAAACTGAGTCACCAGATCAGCATTTTTGCTAAAGATTTTAACAAGACTGATACAAGAAGGAAAGACATGAAAACTCAGACAGCAGAACTATGTAATTACTCAAAATAAAGAACTTGTGCCCACATCCTCAAATTCCTAAATACCTTTGAGGATCTGTGTCTTTGTGTCTTACTATCTTCTGACACTTCTAAGACAAATCAGTCATTCAGGATTCCATCCCGCTCTCCAATGCATGATATTAACAGATCAGGCGGTTTTCCAATACACAAGGTGATCTGCACCACACAGAGAGCTGAAGCTACTATTGGAGGGTAGAAACAAGGACTATGTAATATGGAACAGTGTGTACCAAGTTACTGGACTCAAGATTTTTCTCAAAATAAAGTTTAAATATGGCATTAACAGCATACTCCACTGGTCAGGAAAACCATCTAGAAGGAAACGCTATCATGGGATCAAATCCTGGTCCCCTTCCTTCCATGAATAATTGACTTCAGTGGGACTATTTATGGCAGGACTGGGCCAATGATGTCCCTAGACAATCCTCAAAGAAAATAGATCATAAATCATATGACCTTCATTATAATAACAACTGGTTCCTAAATAATCAATTAGAGTTCATGTAAATTTCTAACTGGAGGCCAAATCAAGTAATGTTCACTAGAGACTCTCTTGTATGGCCCCATGTTAAACAAAAATTCTGAACAAGCACTTTAAAAGGTTTTTTCCATATCAGCTGATGACACCATAGTGACGTTTGTTACCTCAGGACCCTAGATATACACACCTAGCCCAATGTTGATACTGTACAAATAATAAAAATAATTAATACTATTCTGGCTGCTGTGAGAAAGTCACACAGCCATTTTAGAAATGCCCTGCATTTTATAGCTCTCTATAAACCAACTCTAGGTTAGCCAAATCTAGGTCAGTATACTTGACTTCAAACGGGCATATTCACCAGAGTAAGGCATGTAGCATTTGATCTTTGTCATAGGTGATCCATAAAAAGATTTTAAAAACAAATATAGACATCATAGACTTGACCATGGCAGCAGGAAGCAGAATGCCCCAGGCCCAGGGCACTGTGCTTCCTAACACCATGGAGAAGCGGAGCACAGCTGGGAGCGGACAACAGGATGGGGTGGAATGGAGCAAGCTGCTGAGTCGCTCTGGCTCCCGCCACCGCTGTGCCAGACCCCAGGTAATCCCTGGGCCCTGCTGGACCCCATCCATAGGACAGTTGAGGTGGCCACAGTGGAGCCCCCAAAGTGTGGGGCCTGGGGTGACCACGGCAAACAATCCTATGGATAAGATGGCTCTGGGCTGCTTTTTTCCTATAAACAACATGTGCTTTGTTTTGTTCTTCTCTAGCTCCCATCACAGCAATGAGTGTGCGAGCGGGGAACTGACTCCTGCTGTCACCACTTACCAGGCCCCCTGCTAATCCCCCATCTTGCATTGCTCAGGGACAGGGTGGGAATGGAGCAGAGATGAGGTGGAAGCGGAGCCTGTAGCGGGTGGGGGAGGGTTTGCCCCACGCCCTGCACCCCCTAGGGACAGTGCTGGAGCAGCCATTTTAGAAAGTTATCATTTATCCATTTAAACATCAAAATGTTCTGATTAATTTACAGAATGGACCTATGCTGATTTCCAGCACTTAATAATCTGGTCCATAAAACTTCAAAAAATTGTAACACTAGAGGCTAAATGCAAGTTTTAAGAACCAGGGGTCATTTAGGACAAAGTTTTATATTTAGTGCTTCAGGAACATTTAATTGCTGTCAGTACAGTATAAGAAACATAAGCAGAAAGGACTCAAAAAAAGGGGGAGGGCAGAGTAAATCTCTTCCATGATCATATGTGACTTATTCTTTCTGTGACTTGCTGCTCTGACGTGATATTTGATTTGGTGGGTTTGTCTTACTTAGAGAAGCACTGCTTCTTGGTCACCATCACTTAGCAATACTTTTGCTTCTCAGATTTCATCTTCTCAAAAGGCTGACACGGCCCATTTTGCTTAATGCTGTTCCTCATCGATCTTGTTAAGTGGGATTTAGTTATTATCACACATGCCTTGGACCTTGACCTATTTGATTGATGTGAGTGAATGAAATCACAAAGTTATAGGGGGACAGGGATGGCGGCTATGAAGGGCTAACTGCTTTGTCTGCTAAATATGGACCCAGGCTGAATGTAGTTTCAAAATATTTAAATTATGTAACTAATAGTGAAGCTTATTTTCTCTTGCTTGTACTTTCGCATAATGTTCAATAAACCATACCACCACAGATTTGTTCAAGATACAACAATAATTTGCTCTGACTCCATCTTCAGCCGAGGATGGTAGAAAAGAAACTGAGGGAGGCTCCTGCTGCGTGCACACCCAACGAACAACACCAGCACGAGGCAGAGTGCATAGGCACGGCCTGAGGGGCACTGCTGAGCAAAAAGTCTCTGATCAGCGACACAAGGACGCACCAAGACCTGAGTGGAGCACCCATGGGGACATCACTCGATGGAGAACAAAAGGTTCCTGTGGTTTACAACAGATTCATAAATTCCAAAAGGGGTTGATACAGAATGATCAAGAGTGACAAGGTAGATAAAAGAGACAAGCTTTTGACTGAGCTGACACAGAGCTTTTTCTCTTGCCTGGGCAATGAACTCAAAGTGTGCCTGCTAAACCATGGGTAGAGTCTACTGCAGTGTCGGGAGAAAGAGAGGGAGTCCATCTTGGGTGCAGTTTACAGGGAGGCATTGGACCCCAAACAGAGGCAAAGTGTGGTGTATATGGGGGGAATTCACTGCCACTTCCTTCCTCCATTCCTGTGAGTGTCGAGCTGCCTTACTCTGTGTGGCTGAGGAGGTGTCTATCCTTATGTGTGCCTTTTTGGGGGTGGGGGTGGAGAGGTGGAAGGGGGCTCTGCCCTAGCACTAGAGCATTGGAAAAATCTGGGTGCAGATTTATTTCTTATCCCTCCCCCTGCACCAATGCATTCTTTATCCAAAATACGTATCTGGCACTGAAGTTAAACAGGTGTTAACAAAATCAGACAAAACACAGAGTTTCTCAAAGTGTGATTTAAAATCCTTCCCCTCTCCAGTGCTCAATTTTCTGTCTCTTGACTCTTGTGATGTTATTTCATGCCTGCCAACAAAAGGAGGGGGGAGAACAAAGCTGATAACTACCCCAGGGCCCAGTGATTCTAAAGCACGCAGGGCTCCCAGCCACCACCACTACTACTACTACTGTGGCAGTGCCCAGAGCCCTGGGCCCTTTAGATCACCACTAGGGGTGTGTCTACACTGCACCATAACTCGAAATAAGAGGTACAATTTGAGCTATGCAAATTGTGTATCTTATTTCAATGCTATTTCGAAATAGCTTATTTTGTCATTTGGTGCTGTCTACACAACACCAGATTTCGAAATAAAGCGCTATTCCAAAACGTCCCTTACTCCTCATAGAATGAGGTTTACAGGGATGTCAGAATAGCAAGCCCAAAATAATGGGCTTGCTGTGAAGACGTGGGATGGCTATTTCAGAATACACTGGTATCCCAAAATAGCATTGCAGTGTAGACATAGCCTAGAGTGCCACCTGGTGCACTCCTGGAGACTCTGTGGGCTGGTGGGGGGTTGGTGTGGCATGCTGTGGGCAGTGCTAAGGACTGGATGCCTCTAGACCTACCCCTTACACCAGATACTCTGCCCCTTCCCAGAGCATGAAACCTCTCTCCACACCTTGATCAGGGACCTGGAGCGGCTGTCTCCCTGTCGGCTTCCTTGTATCATTTCCACATCTTTTGAGTGTGCCTGTTATTTCAAAATATAACAGACTCGCTATTCCGATGTGCACTGAGGTTTACAGGGACAAGTAAGGGACATTTTGGAATAGCGATTTGTTTCAAAATAAGTGTTGTGTAGACAGCGCCAAATTTTGAAACAACATCAAAATAAGATATGCAATTTGCATAGCTCAAATTGTGAATCTTATTTCGACCTACGGTGCAATGTAGATGCACCCTTACAGAATAGGTAAGGTTAAGAGAAAACTGAAAGAGGCCCTCTAAAAATCCTACTCTTTAAACAGCCTCAGGGTTGGTTCAGTAGTATGTTAAGGCCAGCATGATATTTCTTTACTGGAGACCTATTTTATATCACTTTCAATTTGTATTCAGCTTTCTCTGACTGCCTGCGTAGTTTCCTATTTGTTTAGCAGTTGGCACTATTGCGTTTTTAAAAGAATTTTTTTTTAAATGACATGTTACCTCTTTTGTAGATTTAATAGCTCTCCCTTCCTCATGAAGAATTTAATGTATTCCAGCCAACAAAAAGTCTTTCTAGTTCATAAATTCAAAGTAAACTCTTTATTAACCAAGTTCAGAAACTGCCGAACAATTGGAAGCACCTCGTTTTGCTCCAGGCCAAAAGAGAGTAAGCACAGAAGTCCATTTTCTTGTGGTGTACAGTATCTAATAGTGGCTGTTTTATAAATCAGCCTCTCTGCTTCTGTTCAAGGACACTGAACTTTATGAAAATATGAATTTTCAATTACCATAAGTCAAAATGAAAATTTCGTAGTGCAATAACATCCATTGTTGGTAATGGATGCAGCTAAGTCCAGGCTGGCAAATGTGGAGTGGTTGGGGGGAGAAGGGGATAGTTGCTTGGGGGCCCGGTGATTTAAAAGGGTCTGGGGCTCCTGGCCTCCACTGCTGCTACAACAGGACCCTTTAAATCATCCAAGTGCCACTTGGGGGTGGAGGAAGGACCATGGTATGACACGGTCTGAGTGGTGCAGAGGGCTGGCTGCCCCAACCACCCAAGGCCCCAACTCTTCCAGGAATATGGAGCACCCTTGCCCCCATCATGCCCAGGGGCCCGGCAAGTCTGACATACTTCTAGCAGCAGACCAGACAAAATTTTGGGTACGTCTAGACTACATGGCTCCGTCGACGGAGCCATGTAAAATAGTTTACTCGGCATAGTCAAAGAAGCAGGGATTTAAATAATCCCCGTTTCATTAAACTAAAAATGGCCACCGCACTGTGCCGACGATCAGCTGATCCGGCACAGCGCGGCAGTCTAGACGTGGCGTGGTTGACAAGGGAAGCCTTTGTCGACTGCTCCGGTATGCCTCGTGAAACTAGGTTTACTGGAGCGGCTGACAAAGGCTTCCCTTGTTGACTGCGCCGCGTCTAGACTGCCGTGCTGTGCCGGATCAGCTGATCGTCGGCACAGCGCGGCAGCCATTTTTAGTTTAATGAAGCAGGGATTATTTTAAATCCCCGCTTCATTGACTATGCCAAGTAAACTATTTTACATGGCTCTATCGACAGAGCCATGTAGTCTAGACGTACCCTTAGACAGCTAAATCAAGAAATGTATGTCTACGCTAGCCCCCTAATTCGAACTAGGGAGGCTGATGTAGGCATTCGAAGTTGCAAATCAAGCCCGGGATTTAAATATCCCGCGCTTGATTTGCATCTTCGCGGCCGATCGCCATTTTTGAAATTTACAAGTCCGGACTAACTGCCCGCATCTACACGCGGCAGGGACCCGGTAGTTCGAAATAAAGCCCTAGTTCAAACTACCTGTTAAACCTCATTCCAGGAGGAACAACAGGTAGTTTGAACTAGGGCTTTATTTCGAACTACCGGGTCCCTGCCGCGTGTAGATGCGGGCAGTTAGTCCAGACTTGTAAATTTCAAAAATGGCGACCGGACGGGAAGATGCAAATCAAGCGCGGGATATTTAAATCCCGGGCTTGATTTGCAACTTCGAATGCCTACATTAGCCTCCCTAGTTCAAACTAGGGGGCTAGTATAGATATACCCGAAGTGTTTACCTATGAAAGCTTATGCCCAAATAAATCTGCTAGTCTTTAAGGTGCCACAGGACACCTCATTGTTTTTGCAGATACAGACTAAGATGGCTACCCCTCTGAAATTTAGATAGCTGCAATTTCTGTCTCAAAGCAATACTTAGGAATATCTGTGATTCTTAAGTTAGGCAAGAGGGAGGCATACTGCAAACTCCTAATAACTGAGTATGGCAACTCTAGAGAGATGAGACCAGCTGTAAAATTTCATGCCATACTTGGTAATGAGAATTCTTGTTCTCAATAGGGACATATTATTGTCCTGATTCGGTAAAGCACTTAAAACACATGCATAACTGTAAGCCTGTGAGGAGCTGAACTGAAATCAATGAGGCTATTCATGTGATTCATGTTAAGCATGTGCTTAAACACTAACTAAATTTGTATCCAAAACTGTACACAAAAGAGCTAAAAGCTGCATGCTTTAGGGCAAAGCCTGAGTCAGTGCACCTGCACATTCCATGAACAAAGCAATTCTCATCCTCTAGCTCTGATACTGTTCAGATCTTTAATAAGCTTTTAGAACATATGCTAAGGCCAACTCTTAAATCAATTTCAATGCTTTCAAAAAAGTTATTTTGTCCAATATTAGGCAAAGATCTTTCATGGCATGATTCAGATGAAGATTTCTAATAAGTACAGAGTATGTTATAATATTTTGAAAACTGCCTAATTTATAAACTAAAGCCTTTAAAGATCTAATTAAGCAATAAAGCACAAATTCAAGGATACTAAAACAATGGAAAGAAAAATACACAGTCTATTTCAGTTTATAATCTGAAGACTTGAACAAGAGCTGTGTAGCTCAAAAGCCTCTGCCTCTCACCAATAGGAGCTCACCCACCTGGTCTCTCGAATATTGTGAGACTAACGTGACTAGAACCCTTTACAGCAGGGGTGCGGAACTGACCTAGCCTGTGGCTTGCCTTGATACAACCTGCAAGGCTTGGGGCTCAAGTGCTCCAGCCCCAAGGGGAGCACTGTGGTTGGAGCAGTAGTGCAGGCTCCCTCTCAGGCCTGATCAAAGCAAGCTGTGGGCTGGATCTGGCTTGCAGACTCTGACTAGCAAGGAGAGGAAGTGGATCTGTACACTACAGGAAAACATTCCCTGAAAGGATTGCCCCCCATTGGGGCTACTATAAGGTGGGTGCATAACTGGCTGGATAACTGTTCTCAGAGAGTAGTTATTAACGGTTCACAGTCATGCTGGAAGGGCATAACAAGTGCGGTTTCGCAGGGGTCTGTCTTGGGACCGCTTCTGTTCAATATCTTCATCAATGATTTAGATGATGACATAGAGAGTACAATTATTAAGTTTGCAGATGATACCAAGCTGGGAGGGGTTGCAAGTGCTTTGGAGGGATAGGGTCATAATTCAAAATGATCTGGAAAAACTAGAGAAATGGTCTGAGGTAAATAAGATGAAGTTTAATAAGGACAAATGCAAAGTACTCCATTTAGAAAGGAACAATCAGTTTCACACATAGGGTATGTCTAGACTACATCCCTCTGTCGCCAGAGGGATGTAAATTAGACATACCAAAATTGCTAATGCAGCGGGGATTTAAATATCCCGTGCTTCATTAGAATAAAAATGGCCGTCGCTTTGTGCCAACGCAGCAGTTTGCTGGCAAAAAGTGGCAGTCTAGACGGGGAGCGGTCGACAAGGAAAGCCTTTTCTGACCGATCCTGTAAACTTCCCTTATGCCTCATGCAATGAAGTTTACAGGATCGGTCAGAAAAGGCTTTCCTTGTCGACCGCTCCCCGTCTAGACTGCCACTTTTTGCCAGCAAAGTGCTGCGTTGGCAAAAAGCGGCGGCCATTTTTATTCTAATGAAGCGCGGGATATTTAAATCCCCGCTTCATTAGCAATCTCGGTATGTCTAATTTACATCCCTCTGGTGACAGAGGGATGTAGTCTAGACATACCCATACAGAATGGGAAGTGACTGTCTAGGAAGGAGTACTGCAGAAAAGGATCTAGGGTTCATAGTGGACCACAAGCTAAATATGAGTCAACAGTATGACACTGTTGCAAAAAAAGCAAACATGATTCTGGGATGCATTAACAGGAGTTTTGTGAGCAAGACATGAGAAGTCATTCTTCCACTCTACTCTGCGCTGATTAGGCCTCAGTTGGAGTACTGTGTCCAGTTCTAGGCACCACATTTCAAGAAAGATATGGAGAAACTGGAGAAATACCAGAGAAGAGCAACAAGAATGATTAAAGGTCTAGAGAACATGACCTATCCAGGAAGACTGAAAGAATTGAGCTTGTTTCATTTGGAAAGAAGACTGAGAAGGGACATGATAGCGATTTTCAGGTATCTAAAAGGGTGTCACAAGGAAGAGGGAGAAAAATTGTTCTCTTTGGCCTCTGATGATAGGACAAGAAGCAATGGGCTTAAATTGCAGCAAGGGAGGTTTAGGTTGGACATTAGGAAAAACTTCCTAACTGTCAGGGTGGTTAAACACTAGAATAAGTTGCCTAGGGAGGTTATGGAATCTCCATCTCTGAAGATATTTAAGAGCAGGTAAGACAGACATCTGTCAGGGATGATTTAGACGATGCTTGGTCCTGCCGTGTGGGCAGACAACTGGACTTGATCTCTCAAGGTCCCTTCCAGTTCAAGTATTTTATTGATTCTATGATTGCTCTAATTGGATGAGTATCATGGCTAATAGGAGCAGTGGGGGGAAGGGGGAGGTGTAGTGCGCAGGGCCACACAGACACACCTGTGCCCCCCTAGGAACTATGCCTGCTTGGTGCCCCCATCTCCTGCCCCCTCCCGCCCAAACCCTGCAACCCTAACTTGCTCCTGCACTCTGCCTCCCTCCCAGATCCTGCACACTCATCCCACTCCTGCACCCTACCTCCCACCCAGGCCCCATAGCCCCAGCTGTTTCTCCCCACTACTTCCTGCCCTGACCCCATACCTCCAGCCCACTTCTGTATGCCCCCTCTCACCCAGACCCTGTACCCCCTATTGCTCAAAGCTCCCACCCCCAGTCCACTCCTGCATCCCCCTTCCACTCCGCAGCCTGCTCCTGCACCCTACCTTCCTGCCCAAACCCTCCATTCGCAGCCCACTTCTGTATGGGCCCTCCCACCCAGACCCTACACCCAACGCCACTCCTGCACCCTCCCTCCCTCCTGCCCAGACTCCCTACTCCCAGCCTGCTCCTGCACCCTCCCTCCTGTCCTTTTGGCCCCATCCCAGAGCCCTGTGAGGGCACAAAATCTACTAGCTCCAGACCCCCAGAAGAGTTAGTCCAGCCCTGGGATAAGTCCTGAGCCTCAGTGCCTCCCCACCTGTCCTGTGGGGCTGGAGCTTGAGAAGCGTGTCCTTTCCTGCTTCTCAGTTGGGGACCACATTTGTTAGGGTTTTTTTCTGCTTCTCATTTGGGGACCAGGTCAGAGAGAGGTGTTATTTTCTGCTTCTCACTTATGCATGGCCCCCTGTCTAATTTTTCTACGGTCATTGGCCCTCAACCCAAGAATGGTTCCCCACCCGTTTTACAGTTTATGATCTGGCATCATGCCAGCAGCACAGCTTTGGGCTGTGGTTACAGCACAGGACTCCAAGTCAGGAGACTTGGGATGAAAACTTTTCCCTGAGAGATTCGGGCATAATGGCAATTGGGTGTCCAAATCCCATTGGCATCTTCAAAAATTTCAGCTTTGTTTTCTATTCCTGGCTCTGCTGGGAGCTTGTTCCTAGGCCTCTGGCAAGTCAGCTAGGGCCTCGTGCAATTTCCCACTGAAATGACTGGTAGCCTTTCTATTGCTGTTAAAGGGAGTTGGATTAGGCTCGAAGGTGCCAAGCACCTCAGATCCCATTCAGACACGCATGGCTAAGTCCCTTTGTGACTCGAGTCCCAATGCCTAACTTGGAGACATCTAGAAAAATCACTGGGATTTACAAAGACTGAGCCACGCGCTCAGGCTCCCTGTTCAATGAATGGAGGGAGATAGGTGCCTAAGAATGGGATTCACAAACCCATCATGCTAGGTGGCTCCTCACCTAAGATAGCCAATGGGAGAGACCAAAGAGAGAGGGTAGTCTGGGGGCACCGAGGTCTATGGGGGCACCCATGGTGCCCAGTCTTCAGGAATACTTCTGGCCTAGCCCCCAGCTTTGCTTGCCAGGTGATTTTAAATGGCCCCCACTGCCATCACTGGCTAGAGCAGCTTCCTGCATGTCCACTCACTCCACACGGATACCAACACATCCCTGCGACCTCTGGTGCATGTCTGTCTGTGTGTGGGGCGGGGTGTTTCCATGCACTGCTCCTGTCCTCAGTGCCCCACAGCAAAGGGGAGATGTGGAGGCAGCATCTGTGGGCAGCAGCATGCACCAGCCCCCTGTGCCTAGGAGCCTCTTCCAGAGGGTGTTGCCCAAGGCAAGCACCACAACCTGTACCCCAGCCCCTCCTCCTGCTCTCCCAACCCATCTTTCTCCCAAGTTTCCTCCCAGAGCCTGTACCTCTCACCCCCTGCCCAGCCTGTAGTCTACACCCAACCTTCCTCCCACAGCCTGCTCCTCAGAATCTCTCCCGCACCCACATCCCCTCATCCTTTCTGCAACCTAATTCCCACCCAGAGTCTGCTCCCTTCACCCCTCCATACCCCAATTCCTGTCCCAGCCCCCAACCCCCCTCCCAGAGCCTGCATCCCAGGTCACCAGGTTTGGCTGATCCCATTCAAGGCAGCAGCAAAGCCCCAGAGCACTCACAGAGATCACCAAACAGGTTGCCCCCTAATGTGGGTCCAGCTTGAGCTCCTCCACTAACCACAGCTTTTACTATATGTCAAAGGGAGAGAAGCATTATCTTAGATAGGCAAGTCCTGTGTTTTATTGGTCATAACCAACACCTTACATTTATCTTAAGTATTTGTAATGAGCTGTCTAATTGCCTATGCTACCCACACTTTCTCTTTAAGCTACTTATATGCATGAACTATTCACTTTCTTTTAGTCATACAGGCTCATTACTTCTCAAATCAGAAAAAAACCTAATACTCCCTTAGAGTGCTTTAAAAAATGGCATTTGTTACATCTCAAATGTAGAGGATTGCCAAGCCAATGTATTCATAACACAATCATATTCTTGCTATACTTTCTGCTCCTTGGGGATGAAACCATGTGATCAACTGATTTTATGTCTCTCTGCAATGCAGATAAACATCTCTCTCTCTCTCTCTCTCTCTCTTTGCTCAGCTTAAAAAGAGAGAGAATGACCTTCCTGAGAAAAATTCAAGGATTCTTTAGAGAAACACACCACAACCCTCCTGCAGTGTTACTATTCCTGGCAACCACAGAACATTTCTGAACTTGAATTTAGGTTATATAATTCCAAGTAACCACTTAGAGTAAGTTTAAAGTAGAAGATAAGGAAAAAAATACCTCATTTTGGCTGAATTGCATAACATCTATGACAAGGTTGATACTGTCTGTATATCAGTGTGTGCAACCAAATGCTACCAGCAGGCAATGATGAAGAGCTTTATTATCTGATACATCTCATAGTCTTTAATCAAATTATGAGACAAATATCTCCCATCTCTGTTTTCCATCTCATAATTCAACTCAGTGGCCAGTCCCTGATTTAAGCCATGATTAAGCCATGAGTCCTCTCACTTGTATGAGAAGCAGTTATCCAACCAAAGGCTGGAACCTCAGCTGGGGGTCAATTAGTGTTGCTCTGATTTATGTCAGCTGAAGATAAGGTCCAAAGAGCACACATTTTTAAAGCAAAAACTTTGTTGCTGTCAATTTCTGACCCACATATGTCCCATGAGACATGACTGTATGGTTTGTTTTGCCCCCCATCTAGTCTTACTGAGCAATTCACAATGGATTAAAAAAGAATTCTTAATATAGTAGGCACTCAGGAAATATCTATTGTTACTCAGTTTTAATACTATTGCTAGATAGCTGTATTTTTATGTTCTAGGAGCAATTAGTATATGTGAAACATCCTTAAAGGGAATTAAAGTACATACAACTTGGATCCTATCTTGTTATTCTGGCTTACAACAGGCACAAAATTCTGCATTTATGAAACTTTTGTGATGGCAACATTTGCTGCTGGTAGCACAAAACCCCAGCCATGCTCAGTGGCCTGCTGTGAGATCAGCCCTAACAACTTAGGCTTTAAAAGGCCTATTTGTTCAATTAGTAGGCCCCCAATAGGATTAATATATATCACAGCACACGTGTTTGTGGGCCAGATCCTCATTATATATGAAGAAATCTGTGGAGTCATGCTGATTGACACAAAATGAAGTTCTGGACTTGAGTCTCCAGAACCACAGTAAAGAATTGGGGAGGCCTGAATCTAGGGTTGCCAGGTATCTGGGTTTGAACCAGACAGTCCAGTATTTGAGCTTTCTGTTCAGGAAACAAATTGAGAAAATATAAATGTCCGGTATTTTCTAAATAAGATGTAAGTAGAATGTGATGTAATGTCAAGTGTGTCTGGTATTTTTGTTGAAACCATCTGGCAACCCTACCTGAATCCCCCATTGCTACTGGCAATTTGTCTTTAGGAAAACCTGAGAGTAGCTGTTACTAAAGTCTGGTATCCATATAGTCTTATCTTAACCTGAGGCCTAGCACCTTTTAGAACCTCACTGAAAATAACCACTGCTATTGAACTTAAATTTCACAAACTCTGAGGCTTACTTCCCAGAGCATATTGCATGTCCTAGAACCACAGGTCTTTTTGACTAAGTAATAGTTCTGATCCTGCACAAAGTCTCCTAGCTGTAGTCCATCAATGTTTTTTAAGAATTAAGTGAGATTTGGTATACATGAAATTTGAAAAAGCAGCGAGGAGTCCTGTGGCACCTTATAGACTAACTGAAGTGTTGAAGCATAAGCTTTCGTGGGCAAAGACCCACTTCGTCAGATGCATGTCAGATGCATCTGACAAAGTGGGTCTTTGCCCACGAAAGCTTATGCTCCAACACTTCAGTTAGTCTATAAGGTGCCACAGGACTCCTCGCCGCTTTTGCAGATTCAGACTAACACGGCTACCCCTATGAAATTTGAAGGAGATGCAGAGGTTCAAAGCGTTTCTTATCATAGATGAACTGTTCCACTTCCCCTTCTACTGTTATCTGAATGGCCAATTGTGTATTTTCACATACAAGCACCATCCAGTTATTTCTAACCCATCTATAAAAACACATCTGTCACTGGAAACACCCCCATTCAAGTTCTGCAACTGGTGAAAAGCAATGACATCACATTAAAATATTCATTTAAATAACATTATGTGTTTACGCTGGACAAAATTCTCAGCCATCTCTACAAAAAATTGTGTCCTCTTCTTATTTTTGTAAGAGTTACCCTTGAGAATCTGTAGTCTTGTGTTACTGGCTTTTTGCTGTGATACTGAACATCTGACCTCTTTATAATAAAAGTGCATGATGGGGAGGCCTGCAAGGTGAAAGGCAAAGAAACTAGCTCACATTAGGTTTGAATAAATAAAATGTCTAGACAACCTGGATTCATTCCAATCTTCTTGACCTATACAGTACATCCTGAATTTGTACTGCTCTGCCATGAAAATGATGCTCTACCCATCAGATAATAATAGCAACTTTAGCCCTGTAATTACTTTAGTAGAATTGCTTACAGAGACAAAATGGTTGATGCCAAATTGAAATTAAATACATCTCAATTAAAGACCATATGTTTGGTATCAAAGCTGCCTTGAAGCAGATAGTAGATGTTTGCCATAGTATTTCAAAACACCGATGCTTCCAATAGGTGAAAACTTTAAAAGCTGATGGATGGATGTAGTACAGCTAGCCATTACAGATTTATTTACTATGGTTACTGGTGAGTTCCTGAGACACAAACAGGAGAAATGTCAACAAATGAAAAGCAATGCACATAGGAAGGGGGGAAAAAAACTATTCTAACACCATACACAGTTCTAACTGGATCCATTTCAGTCTGGCTTCAGGCCTGGTTTTGGAACAGAAACCACCTTGGTAGTCCTGGTAGACAACCTATGCCAAGAGATAGACAGGGGGAGCATGTCCCTGTTGATTCTCTTGGACCTCTCGGCAGCTTTTGATACCATCGACCAGGGTATCCTTCTACAGCACCTGGCAGAGTTGGGTATTGGAGGCACTGTTTGAGATGGTTCTGATTTTACCAGTTGGGACACTTTCAGAAGGTGGAGCTAGGGGGCTGCTGCTTGACCCCACGGGGTGTGTGCTACAGAGTCCCGCAAGGTTCCATCTTGTGCCCTATGCTGTTTAACATCTACATGAAAGCACTGGGAGACGTTGTAAGGAGATTTGCAGGACAGTGCTATCAATATGCAGAAGACACCCAACTCTATTTATCTGTTGACATCGGATCCAGGTGGGCAGTGACTAATCTGAACTGCTGTCTGGAAGCAGTGATGGACTGGATAAGGTCAAATAAGCTGAATCTGAATCCAGATAAGACCAAGGACCTGTGTATCAGGAAGTCATCTGACCAGGAATGTGGTGTGTTACCTGTTCTGGATGGGGTCACAGTCCCCCTGAAGGAACAGGTGCACAGCTTGGGAGTCCCCCTAGACCCTTTTCTAGCATTTGAGAATCAGATTTCCTCAGTGTCTAGGAGTGCTTTTGGGCAGCTTCGGCTGATCCGCCAGCTATGAACCTTCCTGAGTAAGAATGAGTTGGCCACTGCAATTCATGCTCTTGTCACATCCTGACTGGATGACTGCAATGCAGTCCACACAGAGCTGCCTTTGAAGAGTCTTTGGAAACTTCAACTGGTCCAGAATGTGGCTGTATTGATAACAATATCAAATCAAAAAAGGGACCTGGAAATCACTGTAGGCAGCATGTTGAAAATTTCTGCTGTATGTGCAAGTACAGTCCAAAAAGCTAAAAAGTTGTTCGGATGCATTAGGAACAGGATGGAGAATACCACTGAAAACATGAGAATGCTTTTATATAAATCAGTAGTGCAGCCTGCCCTGGAATACTGTGTGCAGTCCTGATGGAGCTCTTTCAAAAAGGGTATTGCAGAACTGGAGGCAGTTCAAAGAAAAGTGATAAAAATAATCAAGAGCCCGGAAACACTCTCAAATGAAGAGGGAATTGAAAAGATTGATGTTGTTTACTTTAGGGCAGTGGGGCTGATAGATTTGCTGGACTCCTGAGCAAGGCAAGGAAGGCAGCTCTATGCTCTGGAAGGGGCAGGGCTAGGGGGAACCAGTCCTCAGAGCAGCTTGGAGCTCACCATGCTGGGCCCCCCTACTTTCCAGCCAGCCCTGAGAGCTGCCCAGAGTGCCATGCAGTGCTGCAGCGGTTAATTAAAAGTCCTGGGGTTCCAGTTGCTGCTGCAAGCCCTGGACCCTTTTGGATCACCAGGCCTCAGGGCAACTTTCTCCATAGCCTCCCACCATCAGCAGGCCTGACTTAGAGCATGTCCATCCTGCATCTGGGAGTTGTAGTTGCAGCATGTGTGGACTACATGGCTTCACTCCTATTGTTACTGGATCCATCTTTGATTTAGAGGAAAGCTAGCTCAGGAACCTCTCTATAGGTGCTGCTTCATATCTCCCAATTGCATGTGAGCACATCTTTAGAAAGGAGACAAATAAGAGAGGACTTGATAGAAGTATATAAAGTAATGAATAGCTTTGAGAAAATTGATCAGGAGTTTCTGTTTTGTCTCTGAACACAAGAACAACAGGGACAAAAAATGAAATAAAAAGACAGGAAATTAAATACTAATAAAAGGAAATATTTTCTGATACAATATGTGATTCAGCTGTGGGACTCAGTGCCTCTGGAAGTCACTCAGGCCAAGAACTTAGCAAGATTCAAAAAAAGATTGGACATTTATTTCAAGACTATCAAGACTATCCAGTTGATGATGATAAAGCAAATTTTGGAAAAGGTATTAAACCTAGTGCTTCCGGATTTAACACCATCTCTGACAATTAGAGAACAAGATGAAACCCAGGTAGGGACAGTGTATTCCACACTTGCCTGTTGAAAGTTTCTTATATCATCCTGTGACACACATGAGGCTGGTCATTACTGAAAACTGGATACTGGACTAGACGAACTATTGGTCTAATCCAGTATGACAATTCTACGTTCTTAAGAATGTTTGACAGTCCAGCAAAAGCAGACCATATCATTAGAAGACACATAAACTGGTACAAATAAAGGCTATCATTAACTATTATTATTTTTATGATAGCAGCATCTAAAGGCCACAAATATATTGAATCTTTATGAGCTAAGACCTCAACATTTAGTTTCTTTGCTTGTAACGACTTTCCTTAGTAAAATATTTTAGATAGTCTGGGCTATTCAGTCTTTGCAGCATCTGCCAAAGGTAAATTACAGTACAGACTTCAATGTGTTTAACTGAGCTTTATCTGGAAACTTCTACTGAAAAACCCTTTGCAACATAATGAAAACCTTCCTTCATGTAAACCATTTTAAAGCATTTAACAATAGGATATTTCTATTGAAATTTTGCAGTTAGAGAGCTGAAAAATAAGCTAACCTATTATTAAGAGGATCAATGCTCAATTGTTCATATGCCATTTTTAACAAAAACCCAAGAGAGGGAGCTATATTCTTTTCTTAGTCAATCCCAGGACTACCTTTTAAAATATTCTTCATTTTGTGTGTTGCAGCTCTGAACAAATTAATATGCAAAAGCCAGAACATAAGTACAACAAATCATTTGCAAAGTTAAAGCTTACACCTTAAAGTTGTTTTTTAATGTTTAAGTAGTATAGAGCTGCAGCACTACACAAATTAATGAATTCAAATCTCTTTTTTAATATAAATTAAATATGTTAATTTTATTCATTAGAAACAATTGCACAGTGTGCACAAAACCCCTAAAGAAACATGGAAGGGTCATCGGGCTAATCACTTTGGCTCATTTTCTTTTTCTCTATTCCCATCTGCCTATTTCCTCTGCTTTCTTTGTATTTAAAAGGAGCAATTTGAGAGTAGGTAAGCTGAAATTTGACCTACATTTTATAATTTGTTTTTCTTTATTTTTTTGCAAGTTGTATGTAATTTCTATGCATTTCCTCTCAACCAAGTTTCTCTCTTATTTTTCTATAAACAAATAAATAAATGCCAGCATACTGATGCTTCTGAAAAACCCTTAAATAATAAACCAGTAAATCATGATGGTGGAAAATTAAGGCCTCTTTCCTGCATGAGGGTCCCTGTAGGAAGATGATGCTCACTGTAGAACTGAGGTCTAACTCTGAAAAGAAATAGATTATAATGTTAAGCTTGCAAGCAGTTATCATAAGAGTGCAAAGTACAGAACCTGGATAGTGTATTTAATAAACATGGTTATTTGGGACCCCAGCAGCGTTCACATGAGTTCTTCATATTATTTTGTTGGATAAAGAGCTAAAGACACAGCAAAAATAGAGTCATAAAAACTACTTTGGCAGTGTTCAAAAAAACCCAACACCCCTTCCCTCCTTGTTTGTGGAGCTTATTAAAACTAATTGTTTTAGCCTTATCAAATATCCTTTTCCATATGTTCACTTTGTTTCGTGTGAAACAGCTTCTCCCTGAATAAGCTGCCTTGCAGCACTACCTAGCCAAAGTTACTCATTAATCAAAGATTGCATAAAAGGAATTCTATCTGTTTATCTGCAGTTGAATACATCTGTTCAAGGGGCGGGGGGAAGGAATAACCCAGTACACTATAGAAATCAAATCAAATGCCCCCAGACTGCTTTGTTTAGGTGTTGATGATGAAGAGCTCTGAAAATAAAGATTTAAAAAACTAGATTTACCTGGCATTGCTCCAATCCTTAATACGATTAATTTTTGTTTTTTTGGAAAATAAAATGAAAATGTAATGCTTCATTTAAATTATTGCTCTGGGGTGGGGCTAGGGATGAGGGGTTCAGTATGCAGGCTTCTCCGGAGAGAAGGGAGTATCCCAGCCCTCTCTCACTGCAATAACTTGGGGACAGGTGAGAAGCAAGTCTCCATGGAAGCTGCAACTTCAGCAGGTACAGCCGGGGAAGGAGTGCATGTCCCCCAACTGAGGAAGGGCCAGGTTTGTCTGTCCCCTGTGCTCCCCAGCTAGAGAAAGGAATCCAGCAAATTGTGCACTTTCCCCTTGCTCCCTGAAAAAGGAAAACATCCAGAAATGTTCTTGTACAAATGGGGGGGGGGTGTTAAGCCCCCCTTCCCTCCCTAAAGAGTGCTCGACAAGTGGAATTCTCGGGACTAGGGATGTTAAATTTCAATTAATTAGCGGGCGGCTCTTGTAGATTTCAAAGGGAGAGGAGCAGCAGTCAGAACTGACAAAAGCGGGGACTGTTTCAGTCCCTGCTTGTGCTGTTTCCCTGCTGCCCTCTCCCTCCCTTGCCCCCCATGGAGACTATACTGGGAGGAACCAGCTTTTAAGCCAGTGCCCCCCAGCACCGGCTCCTGCTTCCCCCTGCTGCCTCTCTGTGATAGAGGCAGCAAGTGGGGGGAAATGACTAGTCGAGTTCCAACTTGGCTACTGGATAAGCATTTGTTTAACAGGTAGTTTGCTTACATCCCTACTTGGGACTAGGGCAGTCCCAGTGGGAGGGAAGCCAGCCCCTTTCACCTGTCTGGTGATTTTGTCTCTTTTCTGTGTGGTTTATGAGAAGCAATCCCATTCCAGGCACATCCCATTTTCCTGGCACAACCAAACCATTACCTTGCTTTAAATTATAACAAGAAACTGTATTCCGAATGTGGTGATCCTAGCTCTTACTATTTAGGAGGAGTTCTTGAACAAAGAGACAAACACACAGACAGACAGACTCTCTCAAAAATTTGGAAGATTGAGCCAAGAGACAAACCAAGCCAGCACAGACTGAAGAAAAATCACCTCATCACTAGATATGGTCATGATTTTCCTACCAATCTGAAGCACTCCAAGGACAAAACCTGTGCTCTTTGAATTGAACAGAAAAACTATTAGGGTACATCTACACTACAGAGGAAGGTCAAAGTTGCTGCTGTCAATCTTCCAGGGTTCAAATTAGTGGTCTAGTCAAGACAGCTAATTCGAAGTGAGAGGGGCACACTGGTAGATGCTGGCAACCCTGCTTTCATGAGGAGTAAGGGAAGTGGAAGGAAGAATGTTCCTTTCTGCTCAGCCAAAAGCTGAGTTAAGGTACTTTGACTTCAGCTATGCAATTAATGTAGCTGAAGTTGTGTATATTAATTTGACTTTGTCCTGTAGTATAAATGTACCATTACTGACAACAGTCCCAAACTAATCTATAAACATCTTCTCCTTCAAGTCACTCCAAAAGACCCACTTCCACCATGATGCTTACAGGAAACTGCCCACAGGTAAGGACTGCACAGAAGATCAGTGAGGTTTGTGGAGGTATGTTTACCATTGTATATATATGTAAAAAAATGTAAATGTCTCTTGATCATCAGGTTCTGAAATTGTCAACATATGAAACCACCTATTGTGCCTGCTATCCTCATCCTTTCACCAGTACTTCATCTACTGTGTCTTTTCTTAAATTAGACTGCAGACTTCTTGGGGGGTGGGGGGGAGAAGAGGAAGGGTACAGCACCTAGCACTAAGGGGGCCGTATAATAATTTGTAAAGAGTGTTGTATGAAGCTCTCATAGTTCTGGTCATTTGTGATGAGATAATAAGGGAAGTCTAGCTAGAGACATAAAGGGTAACAAAAAGACATTCTATAAATATATTAGTAGCAAGAGGAAGACCAAGGACAGGGTAGGCCCATTGCTCAGTGAAGAGGAAGAAACAATAACAGGAAACTTGGAAATGGCAGAGGTGCTTAATGACTTCTTTGTTTCGGTCTTCACCAAGAAGTCTGAGGACAAAGGAATGCCTAACATAGTGAATACTAGTGGAAATGCAGTAGGTTTAGAAGATAAAATTTTAAAAAATGAGTTAAAAATTACTTAGAAAAGTTAGATGTCTGCAAGTCACCAGGGCCTGATGAAATGCATTCTAGAATACTCAAGGAGCAGATAGAGGAGGTATCTGAATCTTTAGCTATCATCTTTGAGAGATTCCAGAAAACTGGAAAAGGGCAAATATAGTGCCCATCTATAAAAAGGGAAATAAGAACAACCCAGGAAACTATGGACCAGTCAGTTTAACTTCTGTGCTAGGAAAGATAATAGAGCAAGTAATTAAGGAGTTCATATGCAAATATCTGGAAAAAAATAAGGTGATAGGCAACAGCCAGCATGGATTTGTAAAGAACAAATCATGTCAAACCAATTTGATAGCATTCTTTGATAGGATAGCAAGATATTGGCACAGAGCATACACTTATTAAGTTTGCAGATGATACCAAGCTGTTGCAAAAAAAGCTAACATGATTCTGGGATGCATTAACAGGAGTTTTGTGAGCAAGACATGAGAAATCGTTCTTCCACTCTGCTCTGCGCTGATTTGGCCTCAATTGGAGTATTGTGTCCAGTTCTGGGCACCACATTTCAAGAAAGATGTGGAGAAATTGGAGAAAGTCTAGAGAAGAGCAACAAGAATAATTAAAGGTCTAGAGAACATGGCCTATCCAGGAAGACTGAAAGAATTGAGCTTGTTTCATTTGGAAAGAAGACTGAGAAGGGACATGATAGCGGTTTTCAGGTATCTAAAAGGGTATCACAGGGAAGGGGAGAAAAATTGTTCTCCTTGGCCTCTGATGATAGGACAAGAAGCAATGTGCTTAAACGGCAGCAAGGGAGGTTTAGGTTGGACATTAGGAAAAACTTCCTAACTGTCAGGGTGGTTAAACACAGGAATAAATTGCCTAGGGAGGTTATGGAATCTCCATCTCTGAAGATATTTAAGAGCAAGTTAGATAGACATCTATCAGGGATGGTCTAGATGGTGCTTGATCCTGCTGTGAGGACAGGGGATTGGACTTGATGACCTCTCGAGGTCCCTTCTAGTTCTAGGATTCTATGAAGTCAGCCTTCCGTCTAGTTGGAATGTTTCACTGGAACAATTCCATGGGCAGGCCCAGGTTTTTTTTTCTTAAAAATATGTACTATAATCTAGCTGGAAATATTAGCTTTGCAAAATAACTACAGTAGACTCTCAAACATACAAACACCAGAGAGTTACAGACTGACTAGTCAACCAGACCTCACGTGGAATCAGAAGTAATCCATCAGGCAGCAATGAGACAAAAACAAAAAGCAAATACTGTATTATGAGAGTTCTCAACCATTTTCATTTCTGAAAACACACTATAAAAGCTGCAGTGCCCAATGTGGAGGGAAAGGAACGGTTGGAGGGGGCTTGGAGCTCCTGACCTTCATGAGCACTGGGGCTCAGGGGTTTAGATCCCAGAGGAGTGCTGAGGCTTGAGGTATTTGCATAAAGCCAAGTATCTGCACTCTCAGTCCTTGCAACTCTACCTGGTTTCCTCACAATGAGCCAGACTGTGGATCTTGTATTCACACTGATGACGGAGATCCACCTGAGCAGTTCCACTGAAGCGAATGGACCTGTTTCTGTGAGGAACTGCACACCAGCATGAGAAAGATTCCCAACCTGCCAGCATGATTCCATCAGAACCACACTGCCAGGAAATCCTCAACCAATGGCTAGCTCCTTACATCCTTCTTTAGGTGAAGCTCCTCTGTGTTACATGAAACACAGAAGAGCCAGGTAAGTTGGTTGCTTATAATTGTCCATACCACACACTTCTCATTCCTATATCCTGTTTACAACATCTGTTAGCCATTTTGTAAACAGTACATCAATGGGACCCTTAGCATAACACATGATTTCTGTTACAATGTGGCCCAGATGGTACTTGATAAATGAAATGGGATATACTATTATTGTCAGAGTTTATCACCTATAACCTCTGTGAAAATAAGGTTTCATTATCTTGAGAGTATCTATTAAACCCTTGTAAAAATAAAGATATAAACTAGAAGCCATCTCTGTCATGTTTGCTACAACTAGTTGCATAGGATTGTATATAGGATGCATTGCTTCAGATGAGAGACAGTCTGCACGGGATATGTCCAAGCAGCTCCTACTGACCTCAGTGGGAGCCACAGCAAGTTATTTGAGACCTGATTTTTATCCTAAGTCTTCAAGTACAATTTGCAACTAAGCCTATTATTCCAGCCCAAAAACAGGTGGGGGAGGGTGCATATCCTCCTGGTTGGTAACAATAAAGGTACAGCTGCTGTAAATGCAACTGCCAAAGAGAGGGGTGGGCAAGGACAGGTAAGAATAGAAGTGGGGGGAAAATAAGTCCAGAGTGTGTGGAAGAACAGGTGTCATGATTATCATAAAGCAAGATGAATCCCAGTGCTGGTGATTGCTGATGTAGAGTCAGAGTGGCTGGCAGATTTTGCCAGGCCACTGTTGTTGCCGCTGTAGTTGGCGGGCATGTGCAGAATGAATGCCTCTTCCACAAAATCAACACTGCACTGTATATACAATCACATTTCATTTGAAACGTAACTTTTAACATTTAAAAAGATAATTAACTTCCTCACCTTGGGGACATCTGTCAACATGATTTTACTGATCGTATGACAATGACAATGTGACTTTACATCTCAATTCTGTTGGCACTATGAATTAAAGAATCTTAAAATAAAATTTCCTGGATAGCAAAATGTTGGAAGCAAATAGCCTTTGTATTACTTCGAAATTCTAGTGAGGTTGAGGAAGTAGAAAGAGCAGATGCCAAAGCAATGAAATCTGGGGAACACTAGTTGCATTCATATCAAACTCCCTACAGAGACACTTGAAATTAAAAATAGTTAGACTGTGTCAAGCTGCAAGGATTCCCAGAGGATCACAACACAGATGTCCCAGTTCACACAGTAGAAATTACAAAGCAGACTGCCTGGCATGAAAGGGAAGTTTCTCCTTGACACAGAAAACAAGAGAAAGTCTCCCGAAAAATGCTGATGCTTCCTTCACAGGCATAAAATATTACAGTACCTAAGTTCCCTTGTTTTAGTAAAAATTGTTAAATAACTATGCACAGAGTATCTGAGAAGAAACACTTATGCCAAAAACAAAATAAAAGTATTGGAAAAATAAATACAAACAAAACACCGAAGAGGTCAAGATTCTTCTTCTAGTTCCCACACCAAATCTTCCAAAGTCAACATTGTGGTTTGGCTGAATGTTATCAATAATTGCTCGCCATGCATTCACATGACATGACTCACCCACACTGGACTTCCTGTCCGTACTTCCTTTGGCTCCCAAACCTAGGCCTGTGCTAGGATTGAATTAATAATAATGTCACACGTGTTTGGCTCAAACTAGAGTAGAATCCATGCCTACAATAAAACATGTATAATAAGGCCTGGAAATAAACCCACTTTTTTGATTTTTCAATTGCATTGATATTTGAAAGTTTGCCAATGAAAAACAGAAATGCTGGGATGCATTAAGCTGTTACTGTAAGAGTTTGGTTTTCTAAAATAATTATAAATGCCACTTAGTCATTTCAAAAGCACCCATGTGCTCTAAGGGTATGTCTACACTGCCACCCTAGTTCGAACTAGGATGGCTAATGTAGGCATTTGAACTTGCAAATGAAGCCCGGGATTTAAATATCCCGGGCTTTATTTGCATGTTCCCGGGCACCACCATTTTTAAATGCCCTGTAGTTCGAACTCCCTGCCCGTGGCTACACGTGGCACGAACTAGGTAGTTCGAATTAAAGCTCCTAATTCGAACTACCGTTATTCCTCCTGCAACTAGGAGGCTTGTGTATATGAACGTTTAATTTGTGGCAAGTTAGGATGTAATCTACCCCACTCTAGCCTGTCATGCACTGTCTGTGTGGATCTACACTGCAAACTTCTTTCAGAATAAGCTTTTCCGGAAGAGATCTCCCAGAAAAGCTTATTTTGAAATATCGCGTCTACACACAATAAGCACAACAAAATAGCAACATACTATTTCAAAATAGAGCATACACACTGATCGGACGCTATCTCACATTTAAGGCCACCCAGAACCAGTTCAGGTAGGGCATTAGGTCAGCAGTTGCTTCCTGGTGCTGCTGCCTAAAGCTATCTGAGACGCGTGCTTAAAGGGACCCCCCTGGATAGCCATTTCTCAGGTTCTTCTGCTTGCTTCCCTACCTCTGTGAAGGACAGCAAAGTATTTCCACTGCATGCTCTGGTTGCCCTGCCTTTGGACACCACAGCACTCCCTGGCATGGAGCCAGAGCTGCCTTTAGGCATGCGATGGCTCCACACTGCCATGCTGCAGTTTCTCAAGGCTGCCTTCCTGGTCCTGCATAAGCTCGTCTCCGAGCTGATCTTTGAGAACCTCTGCCTGTGTGTGGGAGCAATGCCCTTGCAACCGCACTCCATGGTGGAGAGACGGTTCTGGAGGCTGGACACCAGTTCTGACTGGTGGGACCAGCTGGTGATGGAGTGATGGGACGACCAGCAGTGGCTCCACAACTTCCGTATGAGGAAGGAGACATTCATGGAGCTGTGTGCCTGTCTTGCCCCTGTCCTCCAACAACGGGACACCTGCCACCCCCCTGGCAGGTTGCTGTCTGGAAGCTCACAACACTCGACAGTTACTGGTCCGTGGGCAACCAGTTTGGCATGGGAAAGTTGACCACTGGGGCCCTCCTCATGAAGATAAGGCACTCTCGGGCTGCAGTCCCTGGAGGGGAGGGGGGTACTAGAAAGGGGGACCCTAGGGAAAAGGGGTTGGAGGTGTGAGGGGTGACCTTGGCATGGGTTCTGCAGTCCTGCCCTCACACAGCCCTGCAGGGCTTCATAAGGGGTGGCTGCTGGGGTGTTTGGGTGGGGGATAAGGAGGCTCAGGGACCTCCCAAGGGCTCAAGCACCCCCTCTGATTCTGTTTTGTGTCTTTGTTTGTCTGCTTCTGCAGGTGGTGAGGGCCATTAACACCATCCTGCTGCACAGGGTCATCTGCCTAGGCAACCTGGATCCCATCGTGGCCAGATTTCCTGCCCTGGGCTTCCCCAACTGCAGGGTGGGGGGGGGGTATAGATGGAACCCACTTCCCCATCCATGCCCCCGACCACTGTGCTGTGCAGCACATAAACTGCAAGGGATACTTTTTGATAGTCCTGCAGGCCCTGGTTGATCATCGCGGACAATTCACAGACATTTTCTTTGGCTGGTCAGGGAAGGCACACGACACCCATGTCTTCCATAACTCCAGCCTGTACCAGAAGCTGGAGGCTGGCACATTCTTCCCCCAATGCAACATCATGGTCGGGGACGCTGAGATGCCACTGTGCATCGTCGGGGACGTGACCTACCCCCTTATGCTGTGGCTTATGAAGCCCTACACTGGCCACCTGGACCAAGCAAGGACCACTTCAATGGCCGCCTAGGCCAAGGCCTGCATCCAGGCCGAATGTGCCTTCTGGCACTTGAACATGCGGTTCCAGTGCCTCCTGACCTGCCTCAATGTGGGGGAGCACAACATCCCCCAGGTGATCTCCATGTGTTGTGTGCCTCACAACATTGTGGAGAGGAAGGGGGAGGCCTTCCTTCCAGAGTTGGGGGCAAAGACCAGCCAGGAGGGATGGGCCTTCAAACAGCCATGCACAGCTGCCATCCGCCAAGCCCATCAGGTGGGGGTGCGCATCTGGGAGGCCCTAAAGGAGAGTTTCTCAGACAGACCCCAGCAACTCTCCTCAGGGCTTCCCCACTAGGGGCCTGTGCCTTGCCCCCCTCCGCCTTTCCCATAACAACCCCTCCCTTCCTCCCTACAACCCTGCTTCCCTGAAGACCCAATAAAAACAACTGTTTTGTTTAAAAAAAACCTGTTTTTTTATTTGGGATAAAAGTAACTGGGGAGGAGGGGAGCTGAGAACCTAGACATGGGGAGGGGGAAAAGGGGGCTGAGAACCTGGATATGGGGAGGGGAGAAGGGAGCATGAGAACCTGGATATGCGGAGGGGGGGGGTGAGAACCTTGGAAGGGGGAGGAGGGCTGAGACTGGTGTATGGTTTGGGTGCTTGTTCCACCTTGTGTCCAGGGACCTCGGCGACCTTGGGGATGAGGGAGGATCCTGGGAGAACAGGGGGACTGGAGTGGGGTCAGGCATGGGGGGGGAGTCAGGTACTGAAGCAGGATCTGAAGCAGGGACTGGGGCTGATGCCAGGTAGGCCATCATCTCCCGGATGGTCGCACACATGTTGTGGCCCTGCTGCAGCAGCTCAGTCCACCTCTGGCTCCACCACTGTGCATTGTCCTAGACCTTCTGGGCCAGTGTCTGCTGCACATCCCAGAGGACAGACAAGTGCTGCCTCATGACGTCTTCCTGGACCATCTGGCACCTGCAGCTCCCCCAGGATCAGGTGGCTGGCTTGGAAGGTGTCGATTGCCCCACAGTCACGGCTGGTCTGGCTGAGGAGAATAAAGAGAGGTGGTCAGTCATCCCTGGAGACACTGGCCCTGAGGCCTTGCCCTCATTAGCGAGTTGAGAGCAACAGTTCTTGGGTCAGAGGAAGGTGATGTCCTGGGAAAAAGGCCATATGTGGCCTGGACAGTGGGCCCTGTTTCACAGGGGCCCAGAGGTCCCCACGGGACCACGCTTCCCCCCTTCCTCCATCCCATGGGAAAGCAGGCAAGGAAAGAGTCCAGCCACACTGGGATCCAGTGGGTGGGCGAGTGGCCTCAAGCTACCTGGGCTTCCATCAGTGCCGCACACACACCTGTGCCGGGCACCGCTGTCCCCAGGAGTGGGTGGTGCCTCGAGCATGCAGGCCATGCCCACGTGCCATGTGCGGCACTCCAGAGTCTGTGTGTGGGCGTGCACGTGCCCTTTCCCCCAGCCTCCTTCCAGGGTGGCTGGTAGTGGGAGGGTGTCTGAAGTGAGTCTGGCCTTCCCAGAGCCTGTGAGCAGGGGCCCCGGGGTGCTCCGGTGTGGCCTTTTGGGACTGCATGGTGCAGAATGGCATTGCACGTGCATCCACGGGCACTGACTGCAGCGTGATAGCCAGGCTGAGAAGGCTGAGTGATGATCACACCACAGCCCCTCAGCACCCGCCACCTCCGTCCTGTGTGCATGAAAAACTAAGAGCACTCACCTGATGATCCCTCCCCAGCCTCGGAGGATGCCTGGGACACATCTAGGCCCTGGGGTACCGGCTCCAAGGTGATGGTGGTCACGGTGTTGGCCATTTCCTCCTCCCCCTTTTCCTGGGCTGGGACCCCTGGGCAGGCAACAATGGGCATCTCCAGCCCAGAGTCCACCACCAGGGTGGGGAAGGGGTTGCACTGCCCCCCAGGATGTGGTGCAGTTCATTGTAGTAGGGGCAGAAGTGGGATCCTGCCTCAGAACATGAGCTGCACTCCTCGCCCTGACATAGGCCTTCCGGAGCTCCTTAACTTTGCTCCAGACCTGCTCCAGAGTCCTGGATGGAGTGCCCAGCAGGGCACCTGTGTTATTTCCTAGATTCCTCTTTTTTCAAAATAATTCCCTCTTTCATGTCCACACACACCGTTTTGTGAAAAAACTTTTCCAGAAAAAAGGCTTATTCCTCATAGAATGAGGTTTACCGCCATCGGAAAAAGCCATCTGTTATTTCAACTTTCTATCAAAATAACAGAATGGCAGTGTGGATGCAAGTATTGTTCTTCTGGAATAATGACCATTATTCCAGAAAAACTCTGCAATGTAGATGCACTCTTAGGGTATGTCTACACTGCCACCCTAGTTCGAACTAGGGTGGCTAATGTAGGCATTCGAAGTTGCAAATGAAGCCCAGGATTTAAATATCCCGGGCTTCATTTGCGTCTTGCCGGGCGGGCACCATTTTTAAATCCCCTTAGGTCGAACTCCGTGCCCGCGGCTACATGCGGCACAGAGTAGGTAGTTCGAATTAGGATCTCTAATTCGAACTACCGGTACCGGAGTAGGTAGTTCGAATTAGGATCTCTAATTGAACTACCGGTACCGGAGTAGGTAGTTCGAATTAGGATCTCTAATTCGAACTACCGGTACACCTCGTTCCACAAGGTGTACCGGTAGTTCGAATTAGAGATCCTAATTCCACGAGGTGTACCGGTAGTTCCAATTAGAGATCCTAATTCAAACTACCTACTCTGTGCCGCGTGTAGCCGCGGGCACGGAGTTCGACCTAAGGGGATTTAAAAATGGCGCCCGCCCGGATATTTAAATCCCGGGCTTCATTTGCAACTTCGAATGCCTACATTAGCCACCCTAGTTCGAACTAAGGTGGCAGTATAGACATACCCTTAGTGTGGTTGGCTCAACTCCCTTTTCAAATTGTTAGCATATCACGGGAATTTGTCCACAAACTTTTTTTCCCCACCAAAACATGCCAATTCTTTGAAACCAAAACTGTTGATAAAAGGGTCAGTTTTGACAAGTCTCTAGATTCGAGAAATTTGAGGGATTGAAAAAAATTGTTGGAGCATCCCACTTCAACATTTTTGAAACAGAAGATGTTCATTTTTTGAGTCAAAATAACTTTTAGTTTAGAAACTTGACTAAATTGAGATTATAACGAAGCTTTTAGGGGTTTGGAACAGGTCACATATGAAGAGAGGCTAAAGCGACTGGGGCTTTTCAGTTTGGAAAAGAGGAGACTGAGGGGGGATATGATAGAGTATATAAAATCATGAGTGGTGTGGAAAGGGTGAATAAAGAAAAATTATTCATTAGTTCCCATAATGTAAGGACTAGAGGACACCAAATGAAATTAATGGGTATCAGGTTTAAAACTAATAAGCAAAAGTTCTTCTTCACACAGTGCATAGTCAACCTGTGGAACTCCTTGCCAGAGGAGGCTGAGAAGGCTAGAACTACAACAGAGTTTAAAGAGAAGCTAGATAAGTTCATGGAGGTTAGGTCCATAAAAGGCTATTAGCCAGGGGGTAGGAATGGTGTCCCTGGCCTCTGTTTGTCAGAGGCTGGAGATGGATGGCGCGAGACAAATCGCTTGAATATTGTCTTCGGTCCACCCCCTCCGGGGCACTTGGTGCTGGCCACTGTTGGCAGATAGGCTACTGGGCTAGATGGACCTTTGGTCTGACCCAGTACGGCCATTCTTATGTTTTAAAAAGGTTGAAATCAAAATGAAATGTTTCAGAATGATTGAAATGAAACATTTTGACTGACCCAAATGGAAACCTGGAAAATTTAAGATGTGAAAGTTTTTCAAATTTTCAAAAATTCATGCAGGATTGGAAAATTGTTTCCCATCCAACTTTAGTGGTAATATAACCCACATACCTACTGGATGTGGTATACAGTTCCATGTAGTGGCACTTAAAGCACTTACAGAGAGAAAGACTGAGTTTGCTGTACAGCCTTAGCTGAACAATGAGAAGTCCTGTGACACATTATAGATGTAGGGTATGTCTACACTTGCACCCTCTTTCGATAGAGCGATATAAATGAAGACATTCAAAATTGCAAATGAAGCTGGGATTTAAATATCCCGTGCTTCATTTGCATAATTGTGGACTGGCACTATTTCGAAATAACAAATGCGGTGTAGATGCGTTATTTCGAGAGAAAACCCTTCTCTTGAAATAACTGTTAAACCTCATTTTATAGGGAATAAGGGTTATTTTGAGAGAAGGGTTTTCTCTTGAAATAATGCGTCTACACCGCGTTTGTTAATTCGAAATAGCGCCGGTCCGTGCTTATGCAAATGAAGCGTGGGATATTTAAATCCTGGCTTCATTTGCAATTTCAAATGTCTTCATTTGCATCCCTCTCTCAAAAGAGGGTGCAAGTGTAGACATACCCTAACAGATGTATTGGAGCATAAGCTTTCGTGGGCAAAGACCCACTTCGTCAGATGCATATCGTGGAAATTCCCTGACGAAGTGGGTCTTTGCCCACAAAAGCTTATGCTCCAATAAATCTGTTAAGTCTATAATGTGTCACAGGACTTCTCACTGTTTATGCAGATTCAGACTAACACAGCTAGCCCTCTGAGCCCTAGCTCAGACACAGCTGGCTTTCAGCTCGAGCAATAGAGGCTCATGCACTAAATTCAAAAGTGCCTAGGTTCAGTTCCACCTGTTGGCATTACAGTAAGACTCCATTTTTAAAAAACAATCAGATTAGGCATTCCTTTGCTCAGTGTTGCAAAGGCCTGATACCTTTAGAACTTTAGATCTGTGTTTCTAGAAAGCAGGTCTTGATTAATACCTGCTCTTTTTAAAAAGCCATGGAATTTTTCAAGTGTTCAAGGGCTCAGTCTCATATACCTGGCATATCAAAGATATTATTTCCCACTCTTTTCTAGAATCCCAGAATATCCCAGAAATGGAGATTACTTCTAAAAAGTTCAGAATGACCAAAACCTATGGTATTTACTAGTCATCAGAATTCATGGTTCAGGGCATGTCAAGTGATACTAAGCTACAGTATAGGTGCAATATATTATTAGAGAGCTTTGCTAGTGTATAACATGGACATGTAAGAGATTCAGCTACTAGAGCCGACATACAACCTATCCAGTACTCAGGTATTCACATTATTTTGACATTTACTGCCAAAGGATTCTTTTTATTTTAATTATTGTAAAGGTGACAGAAGCATGGCAAATATCATTTAACACAATAGCCAATATAAGAAGAGCTGTGCCCCAAGTACTATTTCTGGAAATGGCTTTCAACTGACTTTGCTATTCCTAAATGTTTTATACCAAAAGGTTTTTCAGGCACATGCTTTTTCACAGAATAAAAATAGACATCTGCCCTTGAGCTCTAAGCCAACATAAAATATTTACAAGGATGGCATAACAAAAAGTGTGCTTCAGTCAGTGTAAGAAGTTGGAATTCCCCTGATAAGTTGAGGCTCTGTGAAGTGTTATCACGTTATTTATACCAAGTGTTAAAAAGCAAATTCTTAACCTGAGATATATGCATCTAAAGAAAATTCAACTTGCTTTAAATACTTTCACTCTAAATCCCCAAGCAGAGAGGGATAAAAATTATTTTATTTCACCTGTTAGCAGATTCTTTGTTACTGCTCTACTATGACCTATTTAATTTTCTTAAATGCCATATGGAATACACAGAAATAAATCATTTGCCACTGTAGGCAAATTGAACCCATGTCTTTAAAGTTTGTTGAAATTAAGCTAAAAAAAAAAATCACATCATATGCAGAAAAAACCCAAATCTGTAAATCAAAGGAATACTGTGATTTTTAAAAATGCTTATTTTAAGTATAAATGTATTTTTTAAATTCTTACATTGTTCTGTACTCTAATTCTGTTTTCTCTGCCCTGGTCTACTATCTAAGTAGTCTTTTGTGGCTTTTAAGCCAAAGTTCCTTATAACCAGGTCCGCTAACAGGAGGGAGGAAAGGGGGCAATTTCTCTGGGGTCTGGTGATTCCAAAGGGCCCCGGGCTCCTGAACGATGTCACTGATACTGTGGCAGTGGCTGGAGCCCTCGGTGCTGCTTAATGCTAGCTGGAGGAGGCTAGCACCTAGCTACCTCTTCCACCTGAGGCCTTGCACTTTTGGGGGGCACAGAGCTGCCCTGCCCCTGCCTTGCTCAGATCTGGCGAGTCTGTCAGCCCCCCAGCTGATAACCGGGTGAAAATTCATCATGTCCTGCCTCCTTGAAGCATAGTCTCTCTCCTTCCTTCCAGCCAGTGGAATAGGGAAAAAATGAGGACATGGCCTACTTCTTCATTTGTGGTTTCTATGGCTGCTGGTCAATGGGGCTGTGTCCTGAAGGCTCCGATCCAACTCCCGCTGAAATCATTGGGAAGAGTGCATCTTTCCCACACAATGACTAGCATTGCGCCTTTCCCATGTGCACCTTCTTGTAGCCTGTCTCCACATTGCACACCCACAGGTGCTACTAGGCCTGCATTTCCATAGTGAGCAAACTGGGCAAGTGCACGTGGTGTGTACATGCGATAAAGTGGTGGTTCCATTTTATAGACCAAGAGGAGTGATTTAACACTTTTATGAAGTCACTGGAAGCATCTGAAGAGCAAACAACTAGTAATTGATAGGCTAAGTATCCTCACGCTAACTGTATAATGAAGTGTGGCAGTAGTAAATGTGCAACAGGTGGATAATCTGTATAACTAAAAATTCAGAGGTCCCAGTAGCCTCATTTTGGGAGTTGCCACTTTTCTTTTTCTTTCCCTCTTGAGAAACCAAAACAGTCTGTTAGCTCTAAGAAAAGCAAAAGGAAAGAATAAGCAGTTCTGGCAGATCATGTGAATGCTTTGTGCAGCAGGATTTGCTTCATAAGTAGCTTGTTTAAAACAGGAAATGGCATTATAAAGAATCAAACACATTTGGTATTTTGTATATTCTAGACTAATTGCAAAGGACTGCAGCAAGCAGCACAGCTGCAATGGCTCAGTGTAAGAAAGAGTCCTTCAGAAAGAAGGAAGGGAGGATCATGTGCTGAAGCTCAGAAGAAGGTTCTTTCGAAAAAGCTCAGAAGAAGGGTTCTTTCGAAAAAGGGATTTTTTTTCCGAAAGAACCGCGTATAGACTGCTTTTTTTTCTCCGAAAAAACTCTTCCGAAAACGGGATCGGAAGAAGATATGCAAATTTGGCATGAATTTGCATATCTTCTTTCAAAAGCCGTGGGAAGTCTAGATGTGACCTTCTGTCAAGAGACTTAGGTTCTATTCTCAACACTGCCATAGCTTTCCTGTGTGACCCTGGACAGTAATTTATACTCTGTGCATTTGCTTCTCCACATGAGCCAGGTTTATTTCATTGGTTCCTTTGATCAGGAAGGAAAAAGTATTAGAGTAGACCGATTTGATTAAAATTTAAATAAGAAAGAAGGAAACCTTGACTTAAATCATCAGTTTTAATTAGGCGTTTGCACTTGTACTTTTTAGTAATTTTTCCTAAAGAAAAGTTGATTTTGATTGGTTGGCAACCAAACATGCTTAGTTACCACTAAATATAGACTTTACACTAAATATGGTGCTTCTTTTTCCTAACCAGGACAAAACACAGAATTTACACGTATCTATTTTCAGCTCAATACTGAAATAAATGGTGGAATGGATTGTTGCCCTATGTATGTGAGAGTAAGGAAGGAGGGAAAAAAGGAAAGATATACATTTATTTAAGCAATTGTATAGTTTTAACATGCATTTATTCAGATTGTTAATTTTTATATTATGTTTGAAAATGGGGAATGATGCATTTCTTATTTCCTGGATTTTTAATTTATGATTTATGTCAAGTTCTATTTGGAAGAAAACTGGAATCCAGTTAAAATGTGCAAATGGTTATGTACTGGATCATAAAAGAAAAGGCTTCCCTTTTAAATGCTTTTCATTTAAAAGCAACTGATTTATTAGCAGAGAAAGTAATATCTGTAGTCAGTAAATTGCAGAGATTGTTTCTGTCATTGTTTCCTTCAGTGTTTAAGAACAAGTAGATCTCATCCACTCACACCCAGTTTTTATTCTTATATTAGAATAGGAAAACAAACTTTTCTCTTTTTCCAACTCCCAGCTGGTATTTTTTATATCTTTGAATGAATTAGTCATCAAGCTGCACTAGCTGAATCGACTGAAATGAAGAAAATATTCTCTCAGTATTTGCAGCGGAAGAGGCTGCTGATAAAAGCTGGTTTAGCACTTCAGCAAACTCTGGCTCCAGGTAATCAGCCGATGACTTTCACCAGATCACTGGCCTTACTTTTTTAGAACGTTGGTAGCATATACGTCCTGTTAATATATATTGTTTGTTCTTCTTAAGGAGGAGGAGGAAAAGACATTTACCCCCAAGTCTGGGAGGTCTGCAGCCATCACTGCCAGGAGGAAAGGTAGGGTAGTGACAGTTGGAGACTCTCTTCTGAGAGGGAAAGAAGCACCCCTTTTCTGAGAGCCGGAGATATGCTTTTTGCCAGGTGCCTATATCCAAGACATTATGGAGGGATTGTCGAGGATCATCTGGCCCTCTGAATACTACCCCATGCTACTCATCTATGTGAACACTAACAATACTGCAAGGGGTGACCATGAGCAGATCAAAAATTACTACAGGGCTCTAGGAGTATGGGTGAGGAAGTTTGGGACACAGGTAGTATTCTCTTCAATCTTTACAGTTAAAGGTAGAGGCCCAGGCAGAGACAGATGCACCCTGGAAGTGAATGCTTGGCTGCGAAGATGGTGTTGCCAGGAGAGCTTTGGCTTTCTTGATCATGGGATGCTGTTCCAGAAAGATGGACTGCTAAGAAGAGATGAGGTCCACCTATCGAGGAAGAGGACTAGAGTATTTGGATACAAACTGGTTAACCTTGTAAGGAGAGCTTTAAACAAGGTTTGATGGGGGCCAGTGACTAAAGCCCACAGATAAGTGAAAAACATGGATACTTGGGCGATGGGACAGAAATTGTGGGGACCATGGGCTTGTAACAGCAGGGATAAAGAAGAGACAAGTCAGAACTACAGGGGCAAAATCAAATCAGTATCTTAGTCATCTTAGTTGGTGTCAGAGAGACTTGGTGGGATAATACATATGACTAAAATATTGGCATAGCAGGTTACAATTTGCTCAAGGAGAATAGGCAGGGAAAAAAGGAAGTAGGTATTGCCTTATATATTAAAAATGTATATACTTAGACTGAGGCTGAGATGGACATACAAGACAGACTTATTGAGAGTCTCTGGGTAAGATTCAAAGGGATACATTACAGACCACCTAACCAGGAAGATGAGGTGGATGAGGCTTTTTTAAACAGCTAACAAAATCATCCAAAGTACAGGACTTGGTAGTGATGAAGGACTTCGACTATACAGACATTTGTTCATAAAATCAAACAAGTTCTTGGAATGTATTGAAAACAACTTTTTATTTCAGAAGGTGGAAAAAGCTACTGGGATGGGGGAGGCTGTTCTACATTTGATTTTAATAAATAGGGAGGAACTAGTTAAGAATATGAAAGTGAAAGGCAGGTTGGGTGAAAGTGATAATGAAATGATAAAGTTCATGCATGATTCTCAGGAATGGTAGAAGGGAGAACAACAAAATAAAGTATGCCTTCTGGATTTCAAGAAGGCATACTTTGGCAGATTCAGGGAACTGGTAGGTAAGGTCCCATGGGAAGCAAGATTAAGGGGGGGGAAACAATTGAAGACAGTTGGCAGTTTTTCAAAGAGACATTATTAAGGGTGCAAAAGCACAACTATTCCACTGTGTAGGAAAGATAGGAAGAATGGCAAGAGACCACCCTGGTTTAACCAGGAGCTCTTACATGATCTAAAAATCAAAAAGGAGTCATATAAAAAGTAGAAACTAGATCAAATAACAAAGGATAAATATGAACAAATAACACAATCATGTAAGAGCAAAATTAGAAAGGCAAAGGCACAAAATGAGCTCAATCTAGCTAGAGACATAAAGGGTAACAAGAAAACATTCTAGAAATATATTAATAGCAAGAGGAAGACCGAGGACAGGGTAGGCTCATTGCTTAATGGAGAGGAAAAACACAATAATGGAAAATGTGGAAATGGCAGAGGTGCTTAACAACTTCTTCGTGTCAGTTTTCACCAAGAAGGTTGGTGATGATCGGATGCCTACAATAGTAAATGCTGAAGAAAGGGAGATAGGTTTAGAAGTTAAAATGGGAAAAGAATTTAGACATCTTAGATGTCTTCAAGTCACCAGGGCCTGATGAAATGCATCCTAGAATACTCAAGGAGCCATTAACCACTGTCTTTGAAAAGTCATGGAAGACAGGAGAGATTCCAGAAGACTGGAAAAAGGCAAATATAATGCCCATCTATAAAAAGGGAAACAAGGACACACAAAGAAACTACAGACCAGTCAGCTTAAATTTCTGTGCCAAGAAAGATAAAGGAGCAAATAATTAACGAACCATCTGCGAACATCTGGAACATAATAGGGTGATAGGTAACAGCCAGCATGGATTTGTAAAGAACAAATCATGTCAAACCAACCGGGTAGCTTTCTTTGATAGGATAACAAGCCTTGTGGATAGGAGGGAAGAGGTAGACATGGTATACATAAACTTTAGTAAAGCATCTGATATAGTTTCACATGACCTTCTTATCAATAATCTAGGGAAATACAATGTAGATGGACCTACTGTAAGGTGGGTGTATAACTGGTTGGATAACCTCTCTCCGAGAGTAGTTATCAATGGTTCACAGTTATGCTGGAAGGGCATAACAAGTGGGGTTCCACAGGGGTCAGTTTTAAGATGGGTTCTGTTCAATATTTTCATCAATGATTTAGATAATGGCATACTCCTATAAATTTTGTAGATGATACCAAGCTGAGAGGGACTGCACGTGATTTGGAGGATAGGGTTATAATTCAAAATGATTTGGACAAATTGGAGAAATGGTTTGAGTTAAATAGAATGAAGTTCAATACGGAGACATGCAAAGTACTTCACTTAGGGAGGAACAATGATGTTTACATGTACAAAATGGAAAGTGACTGTCTCGGAAGGAATACTGCAGAAAGAGATGTAGGGGTTATAGTAAACCACAAATGTGAATCGCTGTGACACTGTTGCAAAAAGAGAAAAACATGATTCTGGGATGCATTAACAGGAGTGTTGTAAGCAAGACATAAGAAGTCATTCTTCAACTCTATTCTTTGTTGATTAGGCCTGAACTGGAGTATTGTGTCCAGTTCTGGGCACAACATTACAGGTAAGATGTGAAAAAATTGGAGAAGGTCCAGAGAAGAACAACAAAAATGATTAAAGATCTAGAAAATATGAACTATGAGAGAAGACTGAAAGAATTGGGTTCGTTTAGTTTGTAAAAGAGAAGACAGAGAGGACATGACAACAGCTTTCAAGTATGTAAAAGACTGTTACAAGGAGGAAGGAGAAAAATTATTCTCCTAAACCTCTGATGATAGGATAAAAAGCAATGAGCTTAAACTGCAGCAAGGACGTTTAAATTGGACATTAGAAAAAACTCCATGTCAGGGTGGTTACACATTGGAATAAATGACTTAGGAGGTTAATGTAGAATCTCCATTACTGGAGATTCTAAGAGTAGGCTGAATAGACATCTAACAGGGATGATCTAGATGGTGCTTGCAGGGGACTGGACATGATGACCTCTCTAGATCCCTTCAAGTTCTAATATTCTATGATTCTATTTCATTTAAATGATTTTAATAGATGATAGTATGCTTAGGCTTTAACATAGGTTGTCAATTTTAAATAAACTTATTATTAAAAATAAAAGTGTTTAATTAGACTTTTTTAAATATAACATTTTCAATTTTTAAATCACTGTTTACTCATCCTGAAAAGTATTGATTGCAACCACCGTTCTTGCAGATAACCCCCTTTTCTGTGCAAGCACAAAGTGCAGATGCAAAATATCAGGGTTTTTGTCCATTGTGTTGAAATACATCCTGGTATTACTAACATATCTAACTGGGATGTTTTGAGTCTAAATTTATTAATGTGTGCTAAGTGCTTGCAGATCCTCACATGGATGTTACTATGCAAGTGCCAAATTATTAGTAGAGTCTGTAGTTTAAAATGTTCTGACACTTGCTTCTGTACAATGCAAAAAAAATAATTGGCTCAGTTGGACAAAATTTTCCTTTCAAGAGGAAGCATTGCACAAAATACATTGCAATCCCCTGTCCTCTTCTCCTGCCCAAAATGATTTTCTAAGCCCTGATAGATTTTCCATCTGGTTATTCTATACAATTTGTTTTCTCTAAACACTATTTTAAACTTTTTCAAATACTGAATATTTTAGTTGCCAGATGTTACATAATATTTTCTTCCATATGTCCCTAGGGTGGAAAATTTAGGATATGTTAACATGTGATGCCACTAAGACATCCAGTGCTTGGGAAACATTTTTTTCATTCTATCATTAATGTTTTAGTGCAATAACAGACTTAACATAATACCATAGAACTGCTTAAGAGTTCCATATATGATTCAATTTAAAAACATTATTTTACTATTTGGGGTGACTTCATTGCCAGAAATATAGGATATATTTATCCTCTTTGTAGATTTTATAACTGTTCTAGAACTCAAAAAAACCAAAACACCATAAATATCTTACTTGCCATTAAAAAATTAACATTCTAAGTATTTTGAAAGATTTTAAAATGGCCAAACATTTTAAAAATCAAATGAGAAATAAAACATTTATCTGGATTTTTAAAAATCAAATTTAAGGCAAAATCCTCTAAATAGGTAATTTAAGTTTAATCTGTGAATGATTGTTTGAATCTCTCAGGTAATACAGAGCTGTGGAGCTAACAGCCTCTGCGGGCCCCAGGGCAAAGTGGGGGAGGGCTGGTTCCATGTTCCTGAAAGGGGCAGGGCTAAGGGTGGAAGGGGTGGAGCCAAAGGCAGAAAGGGCAGGGCTAAGGGCAGCCCAAAGGTTGACTGCCCTTAGCCCTGCCCTGTCTGCCTTTGGCTCCGCTCCTTCCACTCTTGGCCCTACCCCTTTCAGGAGCATGGAACCAGCCCTCCCCCACTTTGCCTGGGGCAACCAGAGCACAACATTTGGGCTGCCCAGAGCACAGTGTAGCCCCCTCAGTGCTACACGGACCATGGGCTCTGGTTGCTACCGTTGTTACTTCAGCAGCAGCAGTGGCTGGAGCCCTGGGCCCTGTTGAATCACCAAGTCCCAGGGCAACTTTCCTCCTTCCCCTTCCCCCCAGGTCAGTGGGCCTGATACTGAGAAACACTTTATGGGTTGTATAGGACCTTGTATCTCAAAACATTCAACACACTGTATATAAAGAATCACTTTATCCACCATGGAAATACAATCATTTCTGAGATCAAAGCACAGCCGCAATGGGACAGCACTGTTACAAGATGTGAAGAATAACTTAAGAAGCTACAGGGAGAATTGTCAGTAAGCAGATCATCAGAGCTGAAATTTGGCAAAGGACCTAGAGTTAACTACTCTTAAATGTGAATCAAGGCCAACTGTTGAAAATTAATGACCAAGTGGTCAAGGCCTTGATTTCACATCTTGTCCAGAAGTCAGCACTTCCAACTGTGCAGTGCTGCTTAATATTTTTCTGGGACATTGGTTCACGACTTATTCAGAGGGAAGAGTGCCACCTACTGTGTTATTAGTTATACTTCCTGTAGCTTGTGAGTGGTCTTCAACCCAACTAGCCATTCTTAATCCTCCTCCTCTTACAAATGTTATATGCTCACAAAGGCACAGCCACAGACACCAGTGTACTTGCAATCAATAAACTTTACCTGCTGTATTGTATCTATACAGAATGCAAAATAGACATATAAAAAGGTGACTGACTTATCACTTCCACTAGTGTAAAACTGGCATAAGATCTGAATCAGGCTTCATATCTAAGTCCTCAAATAACTGTTTTGTTGACTTTCATGTTTACATAACCAATTCAGATAGCATGCCATACCTTTGCATAGGCCATCTGAATCTGGTCAATCAAGGACAAACAAGTTATATTTCTTAGGGCATAAATGGGCTAAGCTAATGACACACAGGATGTTAGAGTCAACAATGCTTTTTTCTATTAACAGGGAATTTGCAACTAATACAGCCATAAACATAGAGAAGCTAAGAATCTATATCTATATCTGAGAGAGAGAGACATCTGTCTGTGTGTCTGTCTGCAAGTCCGTTTGTTCAAGAACTCCTCCTAAACAGCAAGTGGTAGGGCCAAATTTGGTATGCTGATTCCTCTTCTCCTAATTTAAAGCAAGGTGAGAGTTTGGTTGTGCCAGGACAACCAGAAGCTTGAGAAAAAGGACTGTTTTCCAAAACATGCAAAGGGAGGGGCTGCTGTTTAGAGGGATGCAATATGAGAGTGGCCACTGAGGGCAATAAGCCTGCAGAGGAGAGCTATCCTGCAGTGTCCACTGGGAGCAGCTGTACCACCAAAGGAGTGGCCAGCAGAGCTGGGGTTCTGCCATTTTGCTTGTTAGCACACTGAGTAAATAGCCCGCCCCAAACCCTTTCCCTCCCTCCCAGCCCTTAGCCACGGCACTGGAGAAGGGGGAGATAACAGGTCCCTGACAGGCTGAGGAAGGGGGGAAGAGAACAGGCCCGTGGTGGGCTAGGGGGAACCCCCACCCTGAGCCCCTCCTCACCTTCCAACCCTCACTCTTGCACACACACACCCTTCACATCCCCAGGTCCCTGCCCTGAAGGACTTGGGCAATGCCGGGTAAGTCTGCTAGTATATGCATAAATTTGAACACGACTTCATAAGAAAAAAACAGGGTTCTCTGGTTCTATGCCAGCCTGGCTATTTTAACCCCTTCTCTGTTTTAACTCTCTGCTTCAACAACAGTGTTGCATTCACTTGTCTTAAAGAAAAACTTCACCTCTATGTCCTGAACAAAAAGTGATTTTTTTTAAATGAAAGAAGGTTATACAGAAAACATCTAAGAGCACAGATTGCTAGACTCATCCTAAATGCCATGTATGGAATGCTAAGCTCCACATTACACCTTTCCTTTTCACTAAGACTCTGCATTTCATTTCTAGTATTTTATAGTCCCAGTTACCTAAAGAAACAGTATTCAACACTGATAAAAACCAAATAAACAAAACACATGACAGTGAGTCTCAGTACTTTAGGTCTACAGACTTGGGCTCATGCTAGAAAGAGCTATATAGAAGTTCTCACCTGGTCCGGAGCTTGGGCTCCAAAACCCAGGGAGGGGAATGGGTTTCAGAGCCCAGGCAGGAATGTCTACAAAGCTATTTTAGTGGCATAGTTGAGCCCTGTGTGCTGAACTGTAGACTTGGGCTCTGGGACTCACAACTGTGGGTTGGTTGTAGTTTTCTTAGTGGTGGTGGTGTGCAATGTAGACAACCTATAGGGGCTTGTTGTGTTCTATTAGGTTTCCACTGAAATTAACAAAATGCGTCTGATGACCCAAATCTTCAAAATTAATCTCTAAATTTAAATTCAAAATTATAAACACCAGAGCATGCAATTTTGGACATGCAAATTGTAAGATACCCAATTCCTGGATTTGCATGCATTTAACAATATTTTTTTGCAAGCCAGATAACAGACTAACTATTGTGGCAGACCGAAGGCAGTGGTCTTAGGAGTTTGTTGAAGAGCAGGTACATGGGTGTGTGGTTTATGTTAGGCGTGTGGTTTATGTTAGGCGTGTGGTTTATGTTCCCTGAACAGGTTGCCAGAGACTGCTGCTCAGCCATCAGGTCAGGTGGGCACCTGAAACTCATTAGGAGCCAGCCTGTCATGCAGCCTAATGGAATATCTTCCACCAGTTCAGGCCTGCTGGTCCACTATCATAGAATCATAGAATACTAGGACTGGAAGTGTTACCAACTTTAGCAGAATTGTGTGGATGCTGAGGGCCTCTGTTGTGGTTGTGTTCACCTAGGTGCAGTCTGCTTGAAATGTATTGTTAATTGTCATGCTTGTGGATTGATGTGGTGGATTTCATTTGGGTGTGTGTGGAATTCAGTGGTCCATGTATATATATATATATATATATATATATATACCTGTCAATCAAGTTAAGAAACCATCATGTTATTGTTAGTTAGCACGTAGTACACGTATCTGTAAACAGATCTGTTAAGGTTTAAAATTCTATAAATACGTATTAAGAGACCAGTACCTCATGAATATTAATATGTTATGATTCTCCATCCAATCAGTTTAAAGTCATGTAAATTAGCATCTTTTTCTATCCAATCAATTTAAACTTAGAACCTCATGCATATGCATGAGCGCAACCTATTTAAGGGCCCGCAACGCCAGTTACAGGTGTTGCGTCGGGTTCGTCGGGTTGCATCGGGTCCCTCGTCGTGTTAGAGTTAAGACTGGAATGAGTGAGGTCGTGTAAAGCTCTTTCCTGAGGAGTGGCTGGACGGAAGGTTCATGCCTCTTATCTCAGTTTAGTTTAGTTTAGCTTAGTTTAATTAGCTTAGGTAGGTTTAGATAGGGTAGAGATCACCATGTTCGTGTCAGGTTTGCGTCGGGCACCGCTTATCGGCCGTCATCGAGCTTGTACGTCGGGTGTGTCGCGATCTTAGATAGGATTTTTATTTAGTTTAGAATAGATAGTTCTAGCTTCCATCGCTGGTTCCAGCTGCGCCGAAGAGCAGGAAGAGGACCAAGGACCAGACAATTTCACGGAAGGTGAAGTGGCCGTCTTCGCACTCAACCAGCCTTCAAGGGATCGCCCTGGCTGTTCCTCTCCGAGGGCCCGGAAGGACCTAAGGTTTGAGGTTGCCAGACTTCGGCCTTCCTCCGTGGGACTCCTGGCTGTTCCTCGCTTAAGGCCCAAAAGGACCAAGAGCTTGTAGGTCACCAGCATCTCCTCAATCACTGCCACGCCGCTAGACTATGTAAGTGATTGCAAGGGGACTGCCCTCTTGCAATTATAGTTAAGATAGTGTAAAAGGGGACTGCCTCCTACTAACTTTGGTTGTTCGTTAGATGTCTACAATATAGTCTTGTGGTCTAAATTTTACCAAATTGTTCAGTTTTTATTTCGAGTGCCGTATTGTGCCACGTGCCTTTTATTGTAAAGAAACCCAATGATAGATGTGGGTGAGTGTCCGCATTTGCTTTCTTCTTGAAATTAATAATTAGGCTAATCATTAGACTTATACTACGTTGGCTCTCCAGAGTTGACAGACTTCATACATTACTTAAATTAGCCGGGTAACAGAAGGGACCTTGGGAGGTCATCGAGTCCACTCCCTTGCCCTCATGGCAGGACCCAGTATTGTCTAGACCATCCCTAATAGACATTTATCTAACCTACTCTTAAATATCTCCAGCGATGGAGATTCCACAATCACCCTAGACAATTTATTCCAGTGTTTAACCACTCTGACAGTTAGGAAGCTTTTCCTAATGTCCAACCTAAACCTCCCCTGCTGCAGTTTAAGCCCATTGCTTCTTGTTCTATCCTCAGAGGCCAGGAAGAACAAGTTTTCTCCCTCCTCCTTTTTGACACCCTTTTAGATACCTGAAAACTGTTATCATGTCCCCCTCAATCTCTTTTCCAAACTAAACAAGCCCAATTCTTTCAGTCTTCCTTCATGGGTCATGTTTTCTAGACCTTTAATCATTCTTGTTGCTCTTCTCTGAACCTTCTCCAATTTCTCCACATCTTTCTTGAAATGTGGCTCCCAGAACTGGACACAATACTCCAACTGAGGCCTAATCAGCGCAGAGTAGAGTGGAAGAATGACTTTTCGTGTCTTGCTCACAACACACCTGTTAATGCATCCTAGAATCATGTTGGCTTTTTTTGCAACAGTGTCACACTGTTGACCCATATTTAGCTTGTGGTCCACTGTAATCCCTAGATCCCTTTCTGCCGTACTCCTTCCTAGACAGTCGCTTCCCATTCTATATGTGTGAAACTGATTGTTCCTTTGTTCCTTCCTAAGTGGAGCACTTTGCATTTGTCTTATTCAACTTCATCCTATTTACCTCAGACCATTTCTCCAATTTGTCCAGATCATTTTGAATTATGACCCTGTGCTCCAAAGCAGTTGCAACCCCTCCAAGCTTGGTATCATCTGCAAACTTAATAAGCGTACTCTCTAAATCGTTGAAGATATTGAACAGAAGCGGTCCCAAAACAGACCCCTGAGGAACCCCACTTGTTACTCCTTTCCAGCAGGACTTATAACCGTTAATAACTACTTTCTGGGAACAGTTATCCAGCCAGTTATGCACCCACCTTATTGTAGCCCCATTTAAGTTGTATTTGCCTACTTTATTGATAAGAATATCATGCGAGACCATATCAAATGCCTTACTAAAGTCTAGGTATACCATGTCCACCACTTCTCCCTTATCCACAAGACTTGTTATCCTATCAAAGAAAGCTATCAGATTGGTTTGACATGATTTGTTCTTTACAAATCCATGCTGGCTGTTCCCTATCACCTTATTATCTTCCAAGTGTTTGCAGATGATTTCCTTAATTACTTGCTCCATTATCTTTCCTGGCACAGAAGTTAAACTGACTGCTCTGTAATTTCCTGGGTTGTTTTTATTTCCCTTTTTATAGATAGGCACTATATTTGCCCTTTTCCAATCTTCTGGAATCTCTACTGTCTTCCATGATTTTCCAAAGATGATAGCTAAAGGCTCAGATACTTCTTCTATCAGCTCCTTGAGTATTCTAGGATGCATTTCATCAGGCCCTGGTGACTTGCAGACATCTAACTTTTTAAAGTGATTTTTAACTTGTTCTTTTTTAATTTTATCTTCTAAACCTACCTCCTTTCCACTAGCATTCACTATGTCAGGCATTCCTTCATCAGACTTCTCGGTGAAGACCGAAACAAAGAAGTCATTAAGCATCTCTGCCATTTCCAAGTTTCCTGTTACTGTTTCGCCCTCATCACTGAGCAATGGGCCTACCCTGTCCTTGGTCTTCCTCTTGCTTCTCATATATTTCTAGAATGTCTTCTTGTTTCCCTTTATGCCTGTAGCTAGTTTGAGCTCATTTTGTGCCTTTGCCTTTCTAATCTTGCCCCTGCATTCCTGTATTGTGTGCTTATATTCATCCTTTGTAATTTGTCCAAGTTTCCATTTTTTACATGATTCCTTTTTTATTTTTAGATCATGCCTAACCCAGATCTAACCCTAAAGCTTCCCCCCAGGCAAGGCAAGGGAAGAAGAAGAGGGATGGACTAGAGAAGAGGCAGCACAGAGAGGAGGCAAAAACTACAGATTGCAAGCAGGAGGGGCCAGGGTAAGGTACTGACGGAGTGGTTGGGGAAGTGGCCCAGGGAGGGGCTGCTATTCAGTGGGAATAAGGGCAAGAGCCCCACTAGTGGCTGCCATATAGGGCTCTGGGCCAGAACCTGGAGTAAGTGGGTGGGACCGGGTTCCCCCCAACTCTCCCCTTGGCTGGTGGGCCGCCAATAGAGGAAAAGAACCTTTGGACTGTGGAGGAGTTTTTTCCCTCCAAACTAGTGATTGGCCTCTGATGAAAATGGCTCATGCAGTGGGTACCCTCGCCTCTGAGGAAAAACAAGAGGAGGTGGTAGGGTCACCGTGAGCCTCTGAGATATACAAAAACCACCAGGAAGCTCAGGACCCTGAGGACACAGCTGGAGCTCCGCCATAACTGGTGTCTGGAGTAGGATTCATTGACAGTGCGTTTTTTTTAAAGGGGGGGAAGTAAACATGTGCAAAAAACAAACCAAAAAAAGTGCACTGTGGTGTTTGTGGGTTCTCCTTTCTCTTTCCTTTAAGTGTCTCCCCTCCCCCCCATTTGGTGGAGGACTTGGGAGAACATCACAATGGAGGACTTGATAAAGGCTTTAGTACAGGCCACGGCCACCTAGCAAGAGGCCACTCAGGCACAGGGGCTGGCTATGCAGGAGGCCACCCAGCTGCAACAGGAGACAAACCAGCTACTCATGGACCAGGCAGCCTCAAATCGAGCCCTCCTCTGAGAGGTGAGGGACCAGCTAAGGGTGCTTGCTATCCAACCATCTGGGGTAGAGGGAATGAGAGCTGTGAGGGCCATGAATTGCCTCTCTAAAATGACACAGGGAGATGATGTAGAGGCCTAACTTCTGGCCTTTGAGCAAACCACTCACCGCGAGGCTTGGCCAGAGGAACAGTGGGCCAGCATACTAGATCCGTTCCTCTCTGGGGAAACACAGAGAGCCTACTACACTTTGCTGGGTGAGGACACAGCCAGCTACCTCTGGCTGAAGGGGAAGATCCTAGCCCATGCAGCAGTGACCACAGCAGCCCGGGGCCAGAGGTACCATGATTGGCAGTACCAAGAGGGAAAATCCCTGAGGGGCCAACTGTTCGAGTTAGTCCACCTCACATGGAAATGGCTGCGACCCAACATACATAGCCCAGAGGAGATCCTGGAGACCCTTGTTATCAACCAGTTTATGTGGAAGTTGCTGCCAGACCTTCGCACATGGGTAGGCCAACACGACCCAGCCACCTACCACGAGATGATCACTTTGGAAGAGCGGCAGCTATCAGCCAGGGAGCCTACCCAGCCCCCTGGGGAGAGCTCCCTGCAAGGTGGGCTATCAATTCTGCCCCCAGGGGCCCAAGCACCGAAAGGTTCGGGAAGCCTTAGGTGGTGGAAAAGAAGGAGCAAAGGCCCACAGAAATCCAATGGGGAGGAGAAGGACCTGGGGAAGGCTAACCCCAAAGCCAAGCCCCTTTCTCCTCAGAGCCAGAAGAGACACTATTGGTGCTAAGGGTGAGTGGTTGGGGCAACTCGTGGTCCCTGCTCAGTCTGGTGGGGGTTGTGGTTACCCCTCACAACTATAAAAAAAAATCAGTGAAGGCAGACTGAGTGAAGCCCTCATAGACTCTGGGAGTGCAGTCACCCTGATCTCCAGGAAACTGGTGAAGCCCATCCAGCAAATACTGGTGGTACTTGTGTACTAGGGTCACCTGTGTACATGGGACTCTCAATTATTACCCCCAACACAATGATGAAGGCGGAAGTACAGGGGACTAGCTCAAGGGTGTGAGCAGGGGTGGTCCCTCATTACCCCTACCTGATGCTGATTGGAAGGGACTTCCAGAGATTTAGCAGCTTACTTCCCTCCGCCCCGCCCCACACACAGGAACAGGAACCAGGGGAGTCCTGTGAACCTAGGGTGGCCAGCACCAAACAGTGCTCTCCCACATGTTTGTGGAGTTGGGCCAAGAACTATTCCCCACCCCTAGGAGGGGCAGGAAGATATGGAAGCAAAGAAGGGTAGCCAAGGCCGTGGGCACCTGCATTTTGCTGCAGGCCTGAAGGAATGCTTATGTAGGCCGATGAACACAGGTTCTACTAGGGTATGGTTGAGACTCAGAAGGGAGGGGACCCTGAGAGGCCAGTAGGGGGAGACTCAAAGGCTTTGGGGAAACATGGAGCTACTACTGACCCTGACCCTGTAGAGCCAGCCCAGAGGATTGGGGAGGACAACCAGGGGTTTGAGTTGACCAACACTGGGAGGGCGACTGTTGGGTGAGACCAGGCAGAGGACCCCAGGTATGAAAAAGCAAGAAAGGAAGTGGTAGAAATAGCTGGAGTACCCATAGTAGGAAAGGCCCAGGGGCCAGGCCCTTACTTCATACTTAAGAAGAATCTCTTGTACTGTGTGGTACGCAATCAGGGGCAAGAGGCACACCAGCTCTTGGGGCCCCTAATGCACCACTGAGTCATTTTGGATCTTGCCCATAGTCATCTGTTCAGAGAGCATCTGGGGGTGGAGAAGAGCCAGGCACGAATCCTGCACCGGTTCTTCTGGCAGGGGTACATGAGGACATCTGGCGGTACTGCACCTTCTGTCCAGAGTGTCAATTACATAGCCCTCACCCTCATCTGAGGGGCACCCCTGGAGTCCCTACCTATAGACACCTCATTTGAATGGATTGGCATGGACTTGGTGGGGCCACTAGAGAGGACAATCTGAGGTCACCAGTACATGTAATTGATTACGCCAGTAGATACCTGGAAGCCATTCCACAATGAAACAGCCTCCCAGAGCATCACAAAAGAGTTGGTGGTGATCTTCACTTGGGTGGGCCTCCCAAAAGAGATTCTTATGGACCAGGGAACCCCCTTTATGTCCAAGCTAATGAAGGACTTGTGTTCCCTGCTTCACGTCCAGACTTTGTGGACCTCGGTTTACCACTCCAGACTGATGGCCTGGTAGAAAGATTTAACTGGACCCTGAAGGCCATGATCAGGAACGTAGCAAGTATAGATGGAAAAGATTGGGACATGCTGCTGCGGTATCTCATGTTTGCCATCTGGGAGGTACCCCAGGCATCCACTGGGATTCTCCCCATTCAAGCTATTGTACGGGCAACGCTCCTGAGGTGTTACATTGTTTGGAGTTCCAGAATTTAGAAAGAAATCACTTGAAACACAGAGAGCCTGAAGCAGCTACAAGCTTCCATTTATTCCATAACACAAAACTAACTAGAACCAGCCCAAACCAGCTGGTCTGACCCCAATGACCTAACTCAGTCACTATATCAGCAGGATCTATATCTACAACAATCCAATACACAACATGAGGCATCTTGGATATCCCCAAGGAGGGCAGGGGAGAGGAGTCAGCTGGGGTAGAAACATAGTAGGGTATGTACTGCAGATGAAGGACTGCATAGCACGAGTCACCCTGATCATGAGGAAGCACATGGAGGAGGCTCAAGAGGCCCAGTGCACATGCTACAATCAACAGGCCAAAGTTTGGCGGTTCCAGTGAAAACCTCTGAGGCATACAAAAACCCGTCAGTAATTGTAGGACCCAGGGGCACAGCCCAAGCTCTGCCACACTAGAATGACCATCATGGTACAATCTAAAAGGTAACTGGAATAATTAAAATTTGAACAGTGTTTTCAAAATAGAATTTTACAATAGCTTCTTCTCTTCATCTCTGAGGTTCCAAGTGGTACTTGCTTTTCCTTTTGTATCAATCTCAATAATTCACTGAAAGATATTGAAAGTACACAGAAGGAGGATACGGCAAGGGGGCTCTTGTGGCCAAAGGCAGCTTCTGCTCTGGCACTCCACCCTTGGGTGGGCATGGAGCCCTGGGGGGAAAAAAAAGAAAAGAAAAAAAAAAGTAAGGATCAGGCCTACCATGGGGTTGGGAGAGGGCTGGAGTGTAAACAGCAGCGCAGCTGGTGGTGAGAGGACGGATGGTCACAAAAGGCAAGCCTCACATGAGAATTACCTGGCTGAAAGTCCCAGTCCCACGGTGGGCCTGATCCTTACTTTTAAACGTTCTGTGTATCCCCTACAGTACCGTCACAGACCACCAGGGGTCTGTGGACCACAGGTTGGGAACCATTGCTATAGTCCTTTATCTTAATTTGCCACCCAGGGGCATGAACATTCAATGCAACAAATATCCCTTTAACACATCACTTTCTCCATTTTCCCCTCTGCTTCAATTGGGGTCACTAGTACGTGTAGGCACAGAGTCCAGGAATGCACTTGACCAGGCCTGTTACTGGCTCAATAGGAAATGCTGTATAATCCGGTCTTCTCAGTTCAGCCTCATCACCTCACCAATTTGGAGTTTGAATACATTTGTACAGACACATCCCATAAGTGTTACTTGGAGGCTTTCTGACTAGAAAGCCGATGCAAGTTAACTCTCTGTAGTCATATTTTCTCCTGTTCGCTAGAGAGCTCCAGCCCCACGAGGTTCTGTTCACTCTTTCCCTGGTTAGCTCCCAATCCTCTAGAACTTCAGGATACATGGCTAAGATAGACAGAGAAAATAGCTAGAAAATACCTAACTTTGCAATGAATAATAATGCAAGCTCTGAATACTGGTAGGAATAGTTGAGAGAGCATAAGAGACTGTGCTTCACCTAGGAGCAGTTGTTTTTAAAGTTACAGACTAACACAGCTAGCCCTCTTGAGTCTTAAAAAATACACTGTTAATTTACAGACTCACTATCAGCAGACTTGGCGTGTAAGTTATCAGAAATTCAAAGCAGTCATCCTGTGGCATCTTTTGTTAGTCTCTAAGGTGCCACAGGACTACTCATTGTTTTTAATGTATTTTTAAGACTGAATATGGTAAGGCTGAAGTGTAGCACACCAACTTTAATGTGTGTGTGGGGGGGGGAACCAATGTCATGAAAAAATCTATCTACAAAAACTGCCTAACACCACAGTAACATGTGGTTCTTGGACTGACATCATACATTTTTTCCAAAAGGATTTGGAAAATAGCATAATCACAAAATTCTAACATCATTATAGGCTATTTCTCCCAATATGCACTGGCTGTAATTGTAAAACCCAAATCTGCATCATGGTTTTAACTGGATGCTGTTTTTTATTAATCCACCTGTGGAACTGGCCCTGGACTAATAACTTACACCCACTGTGCAAACAGGGCTGGCCCACAACATTTTGGCACCTGAGGTGGGGAGCTTAAATGATGCCCCCATGCCCCCTCGCTTGGGCCAAAACTTTGACAGGTCTCAATTCTGCCTTCTTCCTGTTCTACTCCTCTCATGGTACTGCAGAGAGAATACATATGCAGCAGCAGCAGACAGAATTTTCTACACTCTGGTTCCTAGTGGCACCCCCTGCCCCCACAGTCTGGCACCTGAGGCGGCCGCCTCATGGTAAGACAAGCCCTGTGTGCAAGGGGTGGGCTAGGTGAGGCTGCTTAAGAGAAACACTGATTCAGTACTTTTTTTCTGGACAGTGTATTCAATGGTAGATTTTAAAGCGTCTGTGCAAAACATATCAAAGTTATGGTTTTAGTGCTCTACAACGTTTTCCTTAACCACTAAATAATTTTGAGAAAAAATATTTTACCTGGTGTGGAAAATTGTATAACATAGGCAATCCCAAAATAATTTTAAATGAGTGATATCATTTAAAATGAATGAGATATCTATCCTTACAAACTGGGATGGGGGCGGTAATCTTAAAAAGTTAATGCCAAATTAGCTGCTGAATAGCTATGTTTTGATTTATTGTCTTCAGTTGACTTCCACGGAAGTTTTGCCCCAGCAACGACTAGATTTTGGCAATCAATTTAAAAACACATTACATGTTTTATTCAAAGAATGTTGTGAAATTCAAACAAATTATTTGTTGAATATATTTCAACCTACTCTAATAAGAACAGAACTAGCACTTCAGGATTTGCCCATAATACTTGATTTAATTGGAATAATTATTCAAGATACTAACCAATCATGAAACAGCATGATTTTTTTCAGTAAATAGTGGTAGTAATTTTAGAGTCCCTAAAAACCAAAATGAACACTTCCCAGTTCAGCCATGTGTATCCAATGTAGCTAAATGACAGTCTGAGAAGGTGCTGAGACCGCCTACTAAAACTCCTTGGTGCCAGTAAAGTAAAAGTATTTGGATGGGATTTATATATGTCTGTGTGTACGAATGTATCTGGGGTAGATTTTGGCTCTTTATCAGTACAAATAGAGTCAAGAAAGAGAAAAGACCTCTGAGGTCATCCAGTCCCCCCTGACTAGCAGAGCTGGCATTGTTCCCTGCACTACATTTACTTGTGTTCTCCAATCCACTTTTAAAAGTGCCAAAGTCATGTAATGTCCCTTTGGACTCACCTTTTGGTCATTCAACTTTGGCCTGTTTGGAAAGACTGAAAAATGTACAGGGAACATCTTTCATATGAAGAATGCTTAGTTTTATGAATTAAAATAATGACTAACTTGAAGCAATTGCGGGAGATTTACCAACTGGACAATTGTTAATCTTCTTCAAATAACAAATTCTCCAGTAGAGTCCACTGAGGCTGGCTATTTCCAAGTTAAACTGTATTGTAATTTTCCAGAAAAATTTCACATACTTAGCATACTCAAAAGTAAATTCAGTTGAATTATGAAGAGAAAATAAATGTCATAAACTCCACTACTGAAATTCCATCTAATTTAATTGTGTACTGACTCAAAGACAGACATAAAAGCAAATCATACAACTGATGATACTTATAGGTAGTCTCAGAGTTCCATTTGCAGACCCTGGAAATTATCCAATTTTTTTTTTAATGAGGAAGGATGGTCTTGTGGCTAATGCACAGGACTGGGTGTTGCAGTTTGGGTTCTAGTTTTAGCTATGCTACAGACTTCCTTTGACTCAGAAAATCTCTTACAGTTTAATTTCTGCATAAATATTTATATGCCTAACCTGCACATGCTCTGTAACATGCATGCAAAAGCAAGTGAGGGATTTGACAGTGACCATAGTTATCTAGGAGCTCTTCTGGCTATGTAACATACAAGTCCCTAATCTCTGCAAAAATAAGTAGTCATGAAAACATCCACTCAATATGTAGTGGCAGTCATGGAGGTTTTCATGGAAAATGGCTGGAGCCATGAAGAAGCAGCCAGGTTTGGTGCAAAGGAATCCTTCCAGGATGCATAAACTTGATGTTGCTAACACTACAACACTAACTTTCTCCATCAGCACAGGGACATGACAGGGGCAGGATCAGTGCAAACCATCTTCAGCTAGTGGAGTGGTCCTTATTAGTTAATGGATATAACCTTTTGGTTATTCTAAGTGAAAGAGGGAACTTCTTTAGCCCTTTGCAATCACCAAGATTGGTGGTTGGAAAGGTGTTTTTCCTGTCCACAGCTGAGGGTTCAACCTCCTTCAATAACAAAAGGAAAATACTAATTACCTGCCTCACTGAGATGTGGTGAGGACCAATGATACAAGTACAGCAGACCAATCTGGTCTGCCATACTAGTAAGATACTTATAGCTGGAACTCTGCAGGAAAGAGAGAGAACGAGCAGAACATAGAGTCACCGGGTGGCTCCGTGTTAGCAGCTCCTTTAGCACAACTGTGTCGCTCCCAGCCCCGACCCCAGCAGAGCTGCTGTACATACCCCAGACAGGACTCAACCCCAGAAAGGAGAGGCAGCTGCATCTCCTGAATCCAGTCTGGGATCTATACAGCAGCCCCACCAGAGGACAGGACTGGGGGCAATACAGCCACCATGGAGGAGCTGCCAGTGTGGGCTGTCTGATGGCCCCACGCTCTGTTCCTTTCACCGCTACAGTTCCAGAGGGCCGTGTGGTTCAGAAGTCTCTGGCACAGCAGGAGGAGGGCAGAGCCCCACTTACCCTGATAACATGGGAAGGATCATGGGGAAGAGATGGAGAGAACATGGGGGCCTTGGGTAGTCACATATTCCTCCCCCCTTCTTTTGTGTCGCTCAATGTAGCATACCAGTAAGAAACGGATTCTAATTGCACCACTGGTGAGGCTCAACTCAGTATTTGTAAGCATTTGGAGATCCTCAGAGTCTGGAAGAAGGCTTTATGTAAATAAATTGTAATCACATGTCAATTGTCATATTATGTGTTGACCTTAAATATTGTATTGGCAAATAAGGGACCTGTAACACACACTGATCATTGGGTTACAATCTCATTAGTTATACATATTTGAACAACGGTTGATTATATCAGCCATCTCTATGCTCCTTGTAGACATCTCTAAAATACTGATTTTTTTAAACAACATCTGTCATGGAGCATTGGGGAGTCCCTGCCTCTGCACCCCCATCCGCAGCCAGATGTGACTCTCAGCCAGCAGGTACAACAGAAGGTTTATTGGTTCATAGGTACACAGCATAGCTTAAGATCAATGTTCACACAGGGACCAAGAGCAGGCAGCCTTGTGACACGGGCCCTTTTCCCTGCTCCAACATCCTACTCTCCTCCTAACCCAGCAAAGACTGATCCTTCTCCCAGGCCCTACCCACCCAGCCTGGTGTCAGCCTCACCTATCCTTTGTCTCCCTTCCTGGGCAGGAGTTCTTATCTCCTACGTCTGGCCCTCAGGTGTCTAGGCCCAATACACATCTGCAGTGAGTCATGCCCAGCCTCTCCTGCCTCATGCAGAGAGTGCTGCATTGGAGGGGGGGGGGGGAATTGAGGTACACGCGCACAGACACAGAGCACAGTATAGCAAAGAGTCAATGTAACAATCGAGTGAATACAGGGCTGCAAGAGGGGACAACATCTCCACTACACCACAGCATCTAATTAGTGTCCTTCAGAGAAAGAATACATCCAGATATTTGCTACAGAAAAGAGTAGAAAGTCTTACAGCACAGTAGATTACAAGACACTATTTTTGCTCACCTTTTTCTGAACCAGGTGGTTAAGGAAATCCAAACACTGGACTAATGTTAGTTAGATATCACAGTTAGCACTTCCAGTTAAATCTTCTGGTGTATTTTCTTCTTCTTCATTAAAACTACTGTGCTCTTTTCTAGGAAAAGCATCCTCATAGCCCAGGAAACATTCTGTTCAATAGTATTTCATCAGAAATGTTGCAATGAATTTAGGTCTGGCCTTTAAAATATCTAAACAAAATAGTCCTTGAATTGTGACTTTGTCACTGCCACTTAGTCTTTTTATATAGTTCTTAGATGGTCAGTGTAGTCACAAAAATGAAAGGCTAACAACACTAGCCAGTGTCAGGTATTGTACAAGAATGCTTTTGCTGAGCTCTGCCATTACATTTCATTCCTGACTTGCAGTTTCCAACAAGTGGTTTCCTGAGCTGAACTTGCTGATCATGGCAAATTATTTCAGGTTTCAGGATGAGGCTTTCTGTGGGAATATATAAGGACAAGGCTGAGAAAACTAAACCCTTTTTGACTCATGACTCATTCCAAGATTGGAACTTCAATCTCAAGAGATTTAAAAAAAGAGCAATGCACTAAAACATGTTGAGTCTGACCTATGACTGCATTATTCAAGTTTTCAGCCTGTGTAACACCACTGATTTCAGTGGAGTTACACTGGAGTAATACAATGATGATCCTGGCCCATTCCTATTTGGTCACCAATGCCTTTTTAAAAAAATGTAAACAGTTTTGCTGGGTTCATTTGAAAATGCATTGTTTCTATTAAAGGTGATAAGGTTAGAAACAGCTTTTTAAGAGATGTACACAGTCTCTGAATCTAAAGAGAGCATTATTTTCATACCTCCCTTTTTGCCTATGAAAGAGCCACTTAATTCAATGTAACTTTGAAAGAAAAAAGTAAGATGTTTTGCCCTCCAGACAAAATTAGCAAAGTCAGATTTTATTATTTCTGCCCAAATTACAGTGGTGCCTAATAGTACTGAGTTACTAAAAAAGACCACTAGTATTTTGCAGAAATCTTATAGTAATCTACTATACAGCAAAATCCTTGGGACTTTAATCAAGTGCTAAAAAAAGTGTACTATATGGAAGAGTTGTACCTAGACTTCGGGGATGGACTGTGTAATCTAATAAATCTTTTCAATTTCTAAACTGTAGGATTTTAGGGGCTCCATTTTAAACAGTGGTAAACACATTCTAACTTTCACTATTGTTACCTTGTTATCACTTACACTGTATGTATTTATGATCTGTATCAGTGAAGTTCTGAGTTGGTATTTATTATACAAACATTCCTTCATATAAGAAATGAGGAGAGATTGTAGACATCAGGAAAGAAGACAAAGATAAGTTCACACTTATACCTTCTCTTCCACCACCTCCCACAGCAAACGCCCAACACATGTAAGAAAAAATGCTATATCACTTCCAAGTTATTTAGATTTTATTGGTAAGAAGGAACCATAAGCAAAGGTATCAGTGCTTATATGAGCATCTAAGACAGAGAAACCAAGTAAAGTGCGGTCAGATATCTCATTTTCTCCAGTGACTTCTGAGATCTTGTGTAACTTGAGCAAACTAAAGCAGTTGGACAGTTGTAAATGACATAAGCAGAATATGTAACTAAGGGTACGTCTACACTGCAAGCTTATTTTGGAAAAAGTTATTCCAGAAGATATATTTTGAAATAAGCTATTCTGGAAGAGAGTCCATACTACAGGGAAGCCTCAAAATTAGGCTGAGGCAGGCTCCCCTAATGTGGACATGCTACCTCAGTTTAGAGCCCCAGGAGGCACTTGGGAGGAACAACTTAGAATGGCCCCGGTGAGGAGCTATTTTGACATAGCAGCAGTGGAGCATCCACACACACCCTCTTCCAAAATAGCTTTTTTGGAAAAGGCCTTATTCCTCGTGGAATGAGGTTTACCAATGTCAGAAAAAGCCCTCTGTTATTTTGATTTTCTTTCGAAGTAACGCTATTGCTGTGTGGACCCTAGTATTGTTTTTCCGGAATCGCAGCCATTATTCCAGAATAATGGTGCAGTGTAGACACATCCTAAGAAGAGAAAAATCTCTCCTGAGAGTACATTAGTGTATTTCAATCAACAAACAAGCAGGTCCAAATGTTTCAAACTTGTATTAGAGTGACAGTGTAATGAATGACCTTCTGTAATGAATACAGAATTTACAGAGTACTATGCAACTTCATTCTATCATAAAGGGGGCATATTATAATTGTATCTTCTTAAAAGAAAAGTAACATGTTTACTTGAATCAAAACACCTTAGGCAATGTATAATGTATCTTACATGCATATATTTTACTTGATATTAACAGAAAGAGAATGTGTTAACCATTGCTGGCACCAAAGCAATTTACAATTGACAGGTAAAAAGGGTTACTATTTTGTAACCAGCAGTATAATCTTAGAATTGCTTTCCTTCTACATAAATATCAAAGGTAGTACCTCCCTGATCCGGCACCCTCGGGACCTCACTGGTCCCAGACCAGGGGAGGTCAAAGCTGCAGCCTGGGGCTCCACTCTCCCTGCAGTGGCCCAGGGCTCCACTGCTGTCCGGAGCTCTACTCTCTCCCTGGTGGAGGCACCACTCTCTCTCCCCAGGGCTTTGCTGCTGCCCGGGGCTTTGTGCTCCCACTGGCCTCTGGGATCTCGACTTTCTCCCCAGCAGCTCTGCTGCCTCCTGGATCTCTGCTGATACCCAGCAGCTCCGCACTCCGCTCAGTGCCCTTCTGTTGCCTGGTGCTTCACACTCCCCCCAACAGCTTTGCTACCACCTGGGGGGTTCCATGCTCCCCCCAGCAGCCCCGCTGCCACCCAGAGCTCTGTGTTCTGCCCAGAAGCTCTGCACTCTCCCCAGCAGCACCGGAGTTTCTGAAGAGAAAATTTTTAAAATCTAGTCAACACTTAGGGGGCCCTGTGCTCCTTCCAGTGGCTCTGCACTCCCCTACCAGCACCTTCACTATGGTCCAGGGAAGGGAGGGCTCTGTGCTCCCCTCCAGCAGCCATGCTCCATTCCTCCCAGTGGCTCTGCTGCCCCCAAGACTCCATCTTGGCCCACTAGTTTAGCAGTGTTCCTAGCCCCAGCCCCACGGCCTATCCCAGGAGTGCTCTCACAGGATCACCCGAAGATGCTGGACCAGGGTGTAGCTGGGCCAGAGAAGTCTGGATTATGGAGTTTCAACCTGTACAATATACTTAGTTTATTATGGCCCTTTTTCAAAGTCTGTTGAAGTCAAATGGCATCAGTAGGCTTTGAATCAGGAACTATATAATCTCACAGGCAAAGAAACAAAGTAAAATTAATGTTGTTGATTAAAAACAACCCCAGACTAAAACTCCAGGTCAAAACAGCCCTGAAATTAGAGTGGATTCAGATATGAATGCAAATCTTGGGCCTGATCCGCAACCAATTAAAAGACAAAGGACACAGTCCCAATAAACTTCACTTCTTAAACAATGAATGAACAAACTAATGCAGATAACATGCAAGTAGAAAACAGTGATTGTGCTGGGATGCTTTACCTTGAACAGTCAGTCATCTAGCATTGGGAACATCTGCCAGTCTTATTGTAAAAGTTGTGATGCATTGTATTTACAGACCGTGTTTTTATTATAAATGAAATACAATGAAAATTGTAATGATAAATAGCGAGTCTTTTGGTAAAGAATTGAAGCCAGAATATGAACAATAGCTACTTACTTCAGTTTTTGGTCGTGCTCCAGTTGACATTGAGTTCAGCAAACTATCTACATCCAGATAGCCTGCCTTCTTATTCCTACAGATTCCCTTTCTCTGATCTCTGTGAAGAAGGCCTGTCTCCACTTTAACAGGGCACTGTAAGGGGATAAATAAGTCCTTTAATAAAAAAAGTAATAAATCTTTTAAAAATGCAAAGACAAAAATACAATTGAGATTGTGTCCTTTAAGTTTATATGATGTACATAGGGTTACCAGGTAGACCCCCCCCAAAATACCGGACACACTTGATCATGGGGGGAGGGACCGGCCGGGAGGAAGGGGGGCGGGGCTGGCGGGGGGGCCATGGGGCTGGCTGGGAGGAAGGGGGGCGGGAGGCGGGGCTGGCGAGGGGAGTGTCGGGGGCTGGGGGGGGGCTGGACAGGAGGAGGGGGGGCCAGAGGAAGGGTGACGGAAAGCAGAGCTGGCGGGGGGGTGGTGCAGCCACTGGCCGCAGCCAGAGTCCAACAGGCTGTGTCCCCGGCAGGCACTCCCTCTAGTTGCTAGTAGAAGCTGGGCGGGGGCAGGGGGAGTGGCTGGGAGCACGCAACCAGAGGCTCCCAGCTGGGAGGCGGGGCTGCGATTTGCACTGGGAGCCTCTGGTTGCGTGCAGAAGCCCGGCAGGGGGAGTGGCTGGGAGTGGCTGTTCGTTCCCTGCGCTCTGCCAGAACTGCCCACCCACTCTCCATTTAAAAAAAAATTCTAGTTGTCTTCTTTTGAAAACATAAAAGACCAAAAAAATAAAAAAGCCTGTCTGGAACATTAAGGGTTTAAAATAACAAAAGTCAAGAAATGTAACAATTTATGTTCCAATAACAATGCTAACTTGGCCACACTCCACATATGTAGTTTCTTCTATTCCACTGTTTCTGGTTGTGTGTGTGGCTTAATAAAGTGAAAAATGGCTGTCTGAAATAATATAAAATGAGCTAATATGAATTACTTAGAATCCAAAGATTTTCACTTCTTGCCCCCTCCCCGTCTTGCTGTCCTCTTCCTCTGGGGCTGCTTCCTCTGATACAGAGAAAGGCAGCTCCATGGGAGCTGCTACGCGTGGAGAGCTGACTTAAAAGAAATCTAATGTGGCAGAAATCTAATGTGGTTCCTATTCTTATGGGGTTTCTGCCTTCATGGGCAGTATGAATAACCCCAATCTCCTCTGCAGAGGTAGGCTCAGATGCAGATGTATCAAAATGGACACAGTCATTTCCCTAATTAATGGTTTGAATCTGAGGCTGTGATTCAAACACTCCTGCACTTGTAATAGTTTTTGAACAGATCTAGCAGCAAGGGAAATAATAGCTATCTTTATTAATGGTAGAAGTAGTCTTTGGTTTTTATTTGACTTGTGTAGTATTTTGTCAATATCTGTATGAATATTGTTATGGCAGGTGTCACTATGTGGTGCTGTTACTTTTTTCTTAGTGTGTGCCATATGTTCAGTTGTAGGAAGACATGCTGTATAGTTGCTAGATTCTGCATAGCAGCAGGTCACTAGAGGGAGCTGAAGAAGTAGCAGGAGAATCAGGTAAGGCAGAAGTGGTTTCTGGGGTCTGAGCACTGGTGCTGGCTGAGATGCCTGAAAGAAGGGTTTGACTGCATGCTGTTTGTACCCATGTATCCTTTTCTTTGCCTGTGGCCTATGATAGTTTAGTCCTCCTATGAGCTGTAATATTTTGGTCTAATTTTGGTTGGGTTTAGTGTGCAGGTGCTGGATGACATTGTGATATCCAGGAGTTTGGACTAGATGACTTGGTGGTTCACTGCACAAATTTTCTTGCGTAAATAGTAAAAAGAGGGTGTTGGATGTACAATCATAAGAGAATGCAGCAGAATCAAAGCAGTGTACCGTAGGTGTTAATGTCTATGCAATGAGCTGGTGGTATGATTCTCAGTATAAGGTGACATACTCGTACTAGCTCTCTTCTAGCTAGCAAATGAAAAACAGGGTATCTCCACAGGCGTGCGAGTGATGGGATGGGTTAGCTGCCCTGAGTGCAACTCACACTTCCTCAGCTACATTCTGTTTTTTGTTCAGTAGCTAGATGAAAACTAACACAAATATTTCTCCTCAAGATGAGAATCACACCCAGAGATCAAAGTGTTAACATACCCTGTGTTTTAATTAAACATGCTGTTCTTTTAACTTGCATATTTAATTTATCTTTCACTATTCATCCCACTTAGTCCCTGTTTCTTCAAAGAGATCTGTAAAGTTAATATAGTCAATAATTTGCTCTATATCCATTACATATTTTATTCTTGTCATCCACATTTAGGTTTTAAGCTAATTCGGTGATTTCTGCTACTTGTGTAATCTTTTGCTTCTGTAATGGAAATGATGTGGCAGATTGATTGTGGATACTTCCTATATTTCATTTGTCTTTAGATTGCATAAATTCTGTGAGGGAAGCAAGTAGCTGAAATGATGTTATTAAAGAAATTTTTTGAGCAAAACATGTAAGTGTATCTCGCATCTGTGGTGATAGGGAAGGGGTCATTTGATGATGACGGATCAATTTACAGTATACTAGTGAGCTGAGAAAGTAGGGTTGCATTTATCTTATCCATGGGGACATCAAAGTGTATGCTTGGATGTAACTCAGTCAGTAATACAATCATTAAAATTTGCCTTTGAGCAAAGCCAGTCAATATGTCAGCTGCGCAGGTTTACACTCCTATTACAGTATTGGATGATGACCCAACTGATTAGTTCTATGAATGGTTTCAAGAGACATTCATTGAAATGCCAAGTAAACAAAGATACCCTTATAACTGGGGAACTGAATGAGACAATGGGAAGTGTAAGCTCTCACAAAGAAGAAATGGGAAACAGTTATCCAGTTTACAAAATGAGAAAGGAAGGTGTTTAGTGTAATTTGGCTGCTCTAATCACTTGGTCAACATAAACACCCTTTTCTCCCAACTAGGGATGTGAAAGTGTAGCCAGGTACACAGTTAACTGATGAGTTAGGCTCATTGGTTAATGTGCCTGGTTACACCCCTCCTCCCCCATACTGCTGTCTCTGTATCAGAGGCAGCAGTGCAGGGGTGGAGGAAAGGAGAGAACAGCAATAGCCTGAAAACAGCTCATGAGTTTTCAGTGTTACTGAACTTGAGCTGTAGCTTGGATTAGCCTTGAACCTGATATCCAAAACATAGCCTAAATCTGGTCTGGATCAGAATATCCTTCCTTGACCAAAATCTAATTACAAGATGTGGTGGGGTGACTGCCCCCACACTGGCTGGAAGGGGTTAAAACAGGCAGAAGGGAGCCTGTGCAGAGCCCTGGCCAATGATGAGAGGCTTTTTAATAGCCAATCAGGGTGTGGATTGCTGGGGCAGCCCTATATAAAAACTGCTGCCCAGCAGAGAAAGAGTTAGTTAGGCCCTGACTAGGGAATGTGCAGGACCTGGTTCATGGAAAAGCGCCTTTAAGAGACCAGTGTTGGGCTGCCTCAGGTGGGGCTAGAGAGGAAGGCATCTGCCTGATATCTGCCAGGCTGCTGGCCTTGCTGCTAGGACCAGGAGAGTGCAAAGGGTCACAGAGAAAGTGGCCCAGGGAACTAGAGGCCGTGAAGGGGAGAAGAGGAGGGCAGAACAAGGCTGCTGCCAGATGGTCCCTGGATTGGGACCCAGAGTAGTGGGCAGGCCTGGGTTCCCCCCCCCCCTTTCCTCTTGCATCACACCTTGACACCAAGGGGTGGCATATACAAACTGTGGCTTGCCCCTGTGGCAGAGGGGCTGGGCTTGAAGGCCACAGTGGGCCACAGTAGCTGTAGAGACTATGGACTGCTGATACAACCCCCCTGGAAGGAGGATGGGATATCATTGGAGTGGGCACCGCTGGAGGGCAGTGTCCTGAAGAAGACACCATGGTCTGGGAGTGACATGGGTCCAGAGTCCCGACGTGGACAGAGTGGAGTGACGGATGAGGCACCAGCCAGAGTGAGGTGCCCTGCTGACAACAGCTAATTTCTAGTACTACCAGCAGGAGGCGCCACAGCGGTGAGTCGACCCCGTGACACAAGGTTTTAAAAATGTCACATTCTGTAAATGGGGTGTGCATTCTTACCAGCTGTTTCTGCCTTTTGGTAGAAGGAGTGCTGGAAGGAGAAGAGCCAGCACTGAGTGCCTCTTCAATATCTAAATTCAATTGTTCCAGTTTCTTCATGAGACATGAAATAGAGTCTGACCACTCAGATCCTTTTTCTAGTTGGGTCTAAAAGAAAACCAAACACAGATGAAGTCTGGGAGCATTAAAGCTCTTTATGATCTGTAGATTTGTGTTTCGCCTACACTCCAAAACTGATCAACTGTCTGCCTATCCTGGAGTGGCCTCATCTACATAGAAGGCTTCAGCTATCATTTCTTTCTTATTGGACAAGTTGAATGCTCTTTATATCTGACCAATCACAATCCATTCAGTTGTGCACATCCCAATGTCTCTGAGATATATCGTCTGGGATGTTCAACAGCTGGTTCAAGCTAAGAATACCCCAACAGAACCTTGTTACTTATTACTTCTAAAACTCTTTTTACTTCCACCATTTTTTATCAGAGTGGATAACACCTCCATTCTCTCTGTCAGTTAGGCTCATAACTTTGGGGGTCATCTTGAATTCCTTACTTTTGCTCCTATACATCCAGGTTATCATCAAAGCTTGCTTTTTTCTTCACATGAATTTGAAATTCTGTCTGGTCTAAGGATGTTAAAATGTGGATAATTAGCTAATTGAGCAGTTGATGGAATTAGTCAATAAGGGGAGGGGCCCTCGCTACCCCCACAGCTGCTCTGCAGGGTTAGCTCCCAGGGATGGCACAAGTGGGGACCTCACGCCGCCCCGGGAGCTAACCCTGCTATGCCACTGCCTTTTAAATGTAGTAAGAGCCTGCAGGAGTCCTGAAAGCAGCTGGCATGTACAGCAGTGGCTCCATGGTTCCATGTGCTGCCCCTCATATACAGGCACCAACCCCACAGCGTCTACTGGCCACGGTTGTCCATTACTGATCAATGGGAGCTATAGGAGTGGTGTCCGCAGGCAAGGACAGCATGTGGAGACCCACTGCTCTGACTTTCTCAGGGGCTGCAGGGATATGCCAGCCTCTTCCAGGAGCACAATTATCATAGGGGTAATTACTCCAGTAGGCTCTTACTACATTTAAAAGGCAGTGGTGCAGTGGAGGACCGGTCGTGAGCCAGGACATCTTGCGCCCAGTTGCCCGCTGCACCTCTGCCTCCCCTGCCCCCTTCTTGGAGATGGTGCTGGAGGGAACCAGCTTTTAAGCTGGCTCCTGCTCCCTCACCTTGCTGCCTCTAATATAGGCAACAAGGGCGGGAGGAGTGACTAGTCAGTAGTCGATTACCCAATAAGCTTAAGCTTGACTAATCGCTTACATCTCTAGTGTGGTCAAAACACTTCTCTACTTACTGTTCACTTTCTGCCTTCATTATTGCAACCTTCTCCCTGAATTTATTTATCTTCTTTCCATATGAGAGTCTTTAATCCATCAAAACACACTGCAAAAAATGTTTATATTTGGACATCTATTGGATGACACCATCCCCATTCAAATCCTGCTGTTTGTTCCTCTTCAGCCATCTTCCTAGACAAGCAATGATTTTCAATCCCAGAGCACTGTGACTACTCCCACTCCTCATTTGAATAATTCCTAAAGGTACACTTCTTCCCAGATGCCTATACACTGTAACTCACACCATCAAACACTAGCATTATGACTCACACCAGTGAAGGGAGTAGGACTGTAGAACTATTGCAATTTCAGTGAATGCCAACTACCAGAATGGCCTTTTTATGGGAATGTGACACTGAGCCCAGATTAGACAGACCAGCTCTGAGACTATTCCAATATGAAGGAAGTGGGAAATTGAGCTCTGGAGGGCCAATACATAAGGAAGATGAGCAATGCAAAAGTGAAGTATCTTAGACCTGAGGAATCAGCTCCTGTTCTTTTGTGTTCAGATTGTTGGTTATGTGAAATATTTTTAAATATGAGGCTGTAAGAATCATAGCAATTACAGCTGAAGAATTCCCTCGTCATCAAGGCCAGTCCCTTCTGAATAGTGCAAGCTATTCCCTATCTTGAACTGCTTTGGTTTATTCTTCTTTCACCCAACTTACTCTGACTATGTATCTCTTAACATTAACTTGTGAAATGTTGTTTATATGAATAGACCATGCCCATACTTTATGGCATAATAGCATTGTCCTTCCACAGAGCCAAAGTACCCGTTATGGGAACACAGAAAGAACAGTAATTTGCTCACAATCAGACAACAGAGGCAGAGATGGAGTTCAGAATAATTCTCATCTTGCACCAATATTACACCTATCTTGTCCCTAATGGAATTACTCTTGATTTGCCCCAGAATAGGGGAAAGGAGAATAATGCACTAGATGGTCAGATTCTTAATCCTGTGTCTTAACCACAAAATTATGCTTCCTTATTTGTATGTATTTAGTACAGAAATCTGTATGAAGCAGAAAAGTGGACATAATATCCCTACTTTTTCAAGCATAGTTTAAGTATTTTTATAATTCATAGTAGTGAATTTTTTTTTCCAAGAGTGCTGTCAAAAGTACTAAGGCTGTTGTGAAGATCAGATTTATATCTATTCAAAATTACATTAGTCAGTATTCCTACATTACTCTTTATTGTGTTTTACAAAAATTTCTTTTTTTTTTTTTTTTTTAAGGAACAAGCACAATATATGTTGCACAGAAAGAGAAACTACAAATAAGAAATTGTCAGGCTATGTTCTGTTTGAGTGAGATGGTCTTATACAATCAATATATTATACCATTTCTACAATGTCAATATCTAAGTCAAAGTAAAAGTCTTGTATTTTACTGAATTTTTGCACCTTCATAACTTTGTCTTTACAAAACTAAGGAATAGGTGACTATCTTCTTCAAAATGCCACAAATAAATAAAAACAAATACATTTAGTAGTCTGCCAAAATTGAATGAAAAATCCAATCTGAAATTTCTAGACATTGACATTGTTGAGAGAGAACTTGACAAAAAAAGTATACGAATTTTCTTCCTGTGATGTCAGGGGCAATCAGATATGAGACAATGCTAATGAATCAATTTACATACAGAAATGAGTAAATTTTGTCTGACCTCAAGAAGGTCTATGAAGATTATATTTACCATCCAGGTGACAACCATGCAAAGACTAAATTTGACGTTCAGAAAAAAAAAATCACCTTTTAAGAATAAAATGTGTGGTTTTTTTCCTGGGACTCTATTCCCTCTTTTGAAAAGTTAGTGAAAGGGAGAGCAAGAAAAAAAGTGCTCCACCTTTCGAGGATCCTGTCCATGACAGCAAGCAAGATTTACATATACTTCTGATTTAAAATATTCTAAATGATGGCCCAATAGCTAATATATTAACTTATGTTGCAGAAAACACAATTTATTGTCCTGGCAGGAAAATATCAACTTTGTCTTTGTCTTGAATCAATACTTCGTATTTATTCAACAGTTACCAATAGCTGCTTAATATAGTATGCACAAATGCACCTAAAACCATTTTTTGCTAATAATTTTACTTTTTCTTTTAAAGGAATACTAAGAATAAGCCATTGCATTCTTCATACAAAATTTGTTAGAGGAGAATCAGAAATTGTAGTCAGAGCTAAGAAACAAACTGTAAAGAGTTCCCCAAAACTAAAGCACTCTTAGATTTCTCCATTAAGATTTGCTCTTTTCTAGTGCAATAAAACTCTAAATTGTGTCCATTAAATTAAGGGGAACAGGAGGAAACGAGTTTTCATTGTTATATATAGGATAAAACTAAATAGGCCTAGTTAATACAATGGTATCCACTAATTGGAAATTTGGCACAAAACTTGCATTTGAAAATATTGTTGACAGCCCATATATTGTCTCAAACTGCCTCAAATTATTGCTGAATTGGAAAAAAAAAGAAAAAAAAAAAAGCTAATGGTACATGGAGTTTCTACAGTAAGACTTGTAACAGAAGACATTGCACCAAATGCAGTCATAAAGAACCAAATCCATACCCCAGTAGCTAGCCTGGGTAACTCACTTGGGTGCCTGAGATCTCCATGAATACAAAAGAAGTGGCAGATCTGACTCTCAAGCTTTGGAGCAGCAGTAAATCCATTCCATAGCTATTATTCAGGCCTTAGGTTTGGAGAGTCTTTAGAAGTCTTTGTACCCCGCACTCTCCTTTGGAAAAGGGCAGAGTCAATAACTTGCCTTTGTCCATTGTGTGCTCCAGAGATGGTGGGTACACATCTCTCATCCCTGCATTAGCTCTCGAAATCTCTTCCATTTATTGGAATCACATTTGTTCAGCTGGGTCTGCAACCATATTTGTGGCTGCAGAGGGTCTCACGGAAATGGAATTGGCATACAGGTTTGGAGGGGATCATGATTCCTATGTTGAGTGGAGCCTAGCTCCATTGGGCTGCCCTTCACTACTGTGTGTATTTAATCACAGTGTAGGAACAGCAGAGGCCAGACTAGGATCCATTGTGATTCAGTTCCTTCAGACTGTGCGCCCTATGAAGTAGGCACACTTAGGGTGTGTCTACACCGCACAGCTATTTTGGGATATCCGAGGTATCCCGAAATAGCTACTCCGCGTCTTAACAAGCTGCCTGTTATTTCAAAATATTCTTCGAAATAATGGGCGTGCTGTTTTGGCATCCTGGTAACCCTTGATCCACAAGGATTAAGGGATGTCTTGAAATAGCATGTTGTTTCAAAATTTGGCACTGTGTAGACTCACCAAATTTCAAAATAATGTATTTTGAAATAGATTTGAAATAAGATACACAATTTGTATAGTGCAAATTGCGTATCTTATTTCAAGTTTAGGGTGCTGTGTAGACACACCCTTACAGTATTAAGTTTACATCACTAGAAGGCAAGAGCAGGCACAATTGCCTTAAGGGGTAGATTACTTTCATATGTGGGGCTCATCACCTAACTGAAATACTCAGGCGATACAGAGAACTGGATTTATCACCAAATGTGGGGGGAAATATTCTTATGTGATAAGCATAAAATCAAAGAAATATGTACTTACTAGGGAGTAAAAATAAGATCTGTGTTCAATCAGAGAGCAGAAGACTACCAATGGAACTCCATTGCAATCAGTGAGAATGCTCGGGTGGAAATGAAGGCACATGGGTTTTTCCCATAATCTACAAAACAATTTGTTCTTTTTCTCAGAATGAGAAGTAAATACATTCCAGACATTCTGTATGGTTGTTTATGCCTTTTGGGACAGAAAAGGTTCTGCACCCTGTTTTGCGGCTTCTTAGTTTTCTTCAGTAATCTTATTCAGTAAAACGTGATAAAAGGCACATTTGTTTCAATACTGTATTTTGCTTCTGAAGCTTGTTACAATAGGCATGATGGCTGCCAGCAAATCTAAACTTAAACTGCAGGAATGTGGCAGAAATGAACGAGTTCTTATAGAATATGCAGAGGTCAGGGTTAACCTTGCAGCCAGATCTCATCACATACTGAAATTAGAAAGCCTTTCAATTTGAGCCATACATGCATAGGGGTTATGGGAAGGTTACACAACTCTAGATTTTGTTGAGGTCTTGTGTTTTTCAGTTGACAATTTCAATAAGCCTAATTGTTTTAATGTAAGTGTAATTTATAATCACATAGTCAGTCACTATTGAAATAAATTTCTGAACCCTTGATCAAAAACACTGTCATATTCAATATGTGCGTATTTAGTATTTTTACATATACATATAAATAAACATTTAAGGACAAATTCTCTGATTTTTGGAGAAAATCCCAATACTTACTGAAAGTATTCCAGTGATTCAATACTACATTTGTCTCTTGTTCCACTCATGACACAATAGAAGCAGTTTTGCCTGCTATAACAGCAGAACCAAACAGCAAAGAGGATTTTTATAACCATTTTCTAAGTAATTGGGGCTGCAATCCATTCTCTTATGCTCAAAACAGTTTTATGTACATCTGTCATATTGAGTGTAACAGATCTCTAAAGAGAATATGAATAACACACAACCACATTATGAATGACTATAAACATATCATGCCAAACCAATTAAGGTAAACTTTTCTTTTAGGTTACGGCTACACTACATGCTTTACCAAAAGAGGCAATGCAAATGAAGCATGGATTAGCAGTTTCTCACACTTCATTTGCATACTCTCTTTTGTTCCGTTTTTGCGCAAAAATGGAATGAAAGAGAGTATGCAAATGAAGCACAAGAAAATGCTAATCTGCACTTCATTTGCATTGCCTCTTTCAGCAAAGCATGCAGTGTAGACAAAACCTTATAGTCTTAACTGCAGTCTTAACTACAACTTTTCAGTTCTGTATCTGTAAATATTCCTTGGTATTTTTTGCTACCTGTCTAAAATTATCAGATTAGAAATGTGCATACAAGAAGGTGTATACGGGAGTGTGCAGATGTGAGAAAGAAGGCTCAGCACAGATATTTGATTCTAAATTTAAAGTGAATTGTCTTAGCCCCTTTGAAAATACAAAAGTAAAAATTTCAGCATTTACCCAGATTATAAAATGCTTTGTTATGTTACAAGAGTTTTATAAACATCAAATCATGATTGTTCATTAGATTTCAGCAATAACTGGTGACTTTGGACTTTTGAAGAGAGGCCCATAGTTTGGAATAAGGACGTTAAGAACTAGTCGACTAGTTGATTTCTCCCCTCTCTTGCTGCCTCTATCAGATAGAAGCGGGGAGGGGGGGAGGGTACTTCAAAGGGGCAGCTCAGGCTCAACTGTGTGGCACTGCCCCTTTTTGAAACACTGAGGCAGCATTTCAAAGTGGCACTGTGGAGCCCAGGGTCAGCTGGGGACTCCCCAGATGATCCCAAGCTCTGCAGCATTTCCATGGAACCCGGGATAAGCTGGGAAGTCCCCAGCTGATCCCAGGTTCTGCTGAAATGGGGTGGGGAGCTCGGGATCAGCTGGGGAGTCCCCAGCTGACCCTGGCTCTGCACAGCATTTCAAAGCTGGCACACCATGTGCAGCCCAGAGTCAGCGGGGGCTCTTGTACATTTCAAAGGAGGAATGCGGAAGTGCCTATCAACTAGTCGAGTAGTCGATGGAAATTCCATTGACTACTCGACTAGTCAATTAACTGATATTTAACATCCTTATTTGGAAATTATTCAATTCTGAACATCAGGCTACCTGGTCAGCATGTGGTGAACATTTGAGCTTGATCCTGCATAACACAGGTGCGCAGTGCGTAAACACAAGATGAACAGCGATGGAGAATTTAATCCTGTACTGAGAGTAGTGTTCAGCAGCCACCACATTATTTCTGTCTAATAGCAAGAGTAAGGCCAAATAGGGGAGTACATAGCAAGATGATTAATTTCTATTAGGAAGATTCCACTTAGCCCAGTGTCACCTACTTGCCACTTTTTTTTAACATTTGATCTTTGACACGCACTCTACAAAATGCTGCAACCTCTATTGCTTTTTCTGACATGCATATCTTCTAGTGACCCTAAGTACAGCTAAATAGAGGGTCCTACATAGAAGTTAAAATAATCTTTGGCTTTTCTGTGACTCAGTGCGTGAGGTCTGAGAGAACCTATTTTTGCCAAATTTTCCAAAACAAATATAAGTGTGCTTGGGACACTATAAACCCCAAATACAGGAGGGAGGGGGGAAAGCATCTCTATTAGTAATGTTGCTGCAATGCTAGTACTTTCCACAAGTTAAAAATTCTAAAGATTAATCTGATTTTTTTAAAACTGAAATAGTGTGTCTACACAGCAGGGCTTAACGTGAAATAAGCTACACAAATGGAGTTGTCAATTGAGCAGCTTATTTCAAAATTGGGAGTGTCTACACACCACTTATTTTGCAATAGAGCACTTTTCCTCCAACTTCCCTTACTTCTCATACAATGAGGGTTACAGGAGTTGGAGTAAGAAGTCCTCCAGCTTGACAGTATTTTGACATTATTTCAAAATAACTGCTTGCTGTGTAGATGTGGACTGAGTTATTTTGAAATAATGCTAGTTATTTTGAAATAATGTTGCTGTGTACACATACCTTAACACAAAAAGCCTTTTACATGGAGAGAAAAGCAACTTACTTTCAATATGAACCTTCCCTAAACATACTTGAGTATGATGATGTTTTTTTCTAACTGGCCAGCCACTTTCTCTTTGTGTTTATGTTCCTAAGGAAATTCTGTTTTTTGAATTACATAGACCTCCAAACCAGTTCTCAAGTAGTGACATTATGCATAGGAATATGATTATGATTAAGGGATTTTGATGTTTATGGCCAAAGATTAGATTTAAAAGATTTTAAAAGTTCATTACATAGGGTTTTTTGCTCTCTTCCCATCATGTCTTGCAAATAAACAGCCCCTTGAAAATTATTTATTCCAATGAAACCCAACAAAAACCAAAACAGGACTTATACCTAGAAGAACTATTTATTTATTATATTATGTCCACTGAGAACGAACAATGACCATTTTCCTTCTAATTCTACTTTAAACATATTTTTTAAAAAGAGAAAGAGTGCAAAGGCAGGCATTCTAATGACACACTGCACATCTATAGCAACTTTTGAGAATCTCAAAGAACTTAACTTACAGAGTTTCATTAAGCCTCACATATGGGCATTATTATTTCCATGCCATAGAACTCAGGTTTAGAGGTAGTGATGTCATGCCAATGATTAAATACTGAGTACATGTCACTGCCAGTCTCTTCTCTGAGCTCATCACTCCATGTGCAATGGACACAAGTGCTTGTTCTGCAAATTAGCCTGACATTCAAATGCGAATGCTGCAGTTCCCTGTGCCCACTTAGCAGAAGAGGGAGCTGGTCAGAGAGGAGTGTTTTAGCAATGGGGAGGGGGGGGAAGATGGTGTCTGTAGGAATATACCAGGAGCCTGCTCCTCACCATGTGATACCCTCAAAAGGAAACAGCCAGGGGAGGTTCTGTTGTAAAATGTCTTTAGAGAACTGAGCAGTCCCACCCCACAGAATGATAGGGGCACAGAACTTTGGGTGAAATACATTGGCAAGCACTTCTGTGTGTGGTTTGGTTACAGGACTCTGAACACATAGCTGGAAAAAACAAGACAGGCACACTAACACAGGCTGAGGCAGGCCCAGGCACAACTCCCTCACCCACCGACCCTCTGCATTATCACAGGCTGGGTTAGCTTCAGGGTAGAGTGACCAGATGTCCAGTTTCTGACCAGAACACCTGGTGAAAACAGACCATGGTGCCTCTGGTCAGCAGTGCTGACCGGGCTGTAACAGTCCGGTTGGTGCTGCTTCAGTGTTAAAGCAGGCTAGTCCCCACCTGTCCAGGCACTATGCTGTGCCCCAGAAAGAGGCAGCAGTTCTGGTTCCTAGGCAAGGAGGCCACAGGGTTTAGTGTGCTGCTGCTGCCCGAGCACTGGTGCTGCACTCCCACAGGCCGGTTTGCATGGGTGAGAACAGTGTGCAGAGTCTCCTGTCCCCACCTGTCTCTGCCTAGGTGCTGGACCTGTTGGCTGCTTCTGGCATGCAGCAAAGTGCCAGGATAGGCGGGGAGCCTGCCTGAGACATGCTGCACCACTGACTGGGAGCCACCCACCCAAACACCCCCAAAGCCAGAGATTCATCCAAGGCCCTACCTCAGAGCCTCCCAGCCAGGAGCCCTCAGTCCCCACCCCACCCCCATGTAATCCAACCCCTCCTCCCTCATCCCAGGCTGCACGCAAAGCTCTCATCCTCTCTTGCACCCTAATCCCCTGCTTCAACTTGCAGTCCCCTCCTGCACTACAAAGTCCTGGGCCTCACTCCCCAGCCTGGAGTCCTGAACCCCAAGCCCCTCACCCCCAGCCCAAAGCCTGGACACCCCCAGTGAACGCGAGTGAGGGTAGGGGAGAGCGAACTACCGAATGTTCAGCCCCCCCCCTCCCCATTAGCACAGGTCGGGGTAGATGCAAACCCCCACCTCCCACGCTGGCGCAAGGCGGCTCCAGCGCGCCCCCCCCCTTTCCATTACCACAGGCCAGGCCTGAATCCCTCAGGGCCTCTCCCCCCCCAGCTGGCGAAGGGCGCGCCCTGGCGGCCGGTGCCTACAGCGGATGGGCAGGGGGGCGGGACAGCTTATAACCGCGACAGGCCGTGAGCTCCACCGGGGTAAAGGCGGGAGCCAGCCGGGCTCAGCCCCGCCCCTCCGCCAGTGTCTCTAACGGATCCATCCCCCTCACCGCGCGCGTCCCCTTCAAACAATAACTGCGGCGCGCGTGCGCGCGCGCAGCCAGAAAGCTCCGGCTCCAGCCCGCCCGGCGAGAGCTCAACATAAAACAACCCTTCCGATCGAGGGGCGGAACCCCCGTTTCCCCGCCAGCGCCCCAAGCTGCGCGCGCATTTTCCCGGGCTTCTGGGCTTCCTCTTCCTGGCGCATGAGAGTGCGCGCGCATGGTGGTGATGTCATGCGCTAGGACTGGCTTAGGGCCGCTGTCTCGCGGGGACGTAGCGCCACCGGGTGGTCGGTCTCGTGAGACAGCGGCTGCAGCGCTGGAGCGCGACCTAGAGTTCCGGGAAGGAACCGCCGCACCGCCCCGACAGGGCGGAGCCCTCAGCCATGGGGGAGGGGAACGGGCGCGGCAGGAGGGAGTGCTCAGACCCGGGGAGGCGGCGTAGGGAGGCATCGCCAGCCCTGGGAGGGGGACGAGGCGGATGCAGGGGATCGCGATGAGGAGAAAGGGAGGCGCCCGCGCCTGTGGGGAATGAGGGGAAGGAGACACACGGTACATTGGCAGGGCGGGCTCCTTTGAGTAAAGCAGCAGCAAGACTCCTCCTCCCCGCTGTGCCGTGAGGGAGAGGGAAGCTAGAAGCTGCCTGACAGTTTTACCCTTCCAAAGGGAGCTAAAACAGCAGCAGCAGCAGCCCCTTACAGTTCTTAGGGCCTGTGTGATGGACACCCGGGTGTGATTTACTGGTCTGTCAGCAGCTCCTCAGGCCTCGCATACCCAGCTAGGCAGAAATCACTGTGTTTGCGCTGGGGGCTATGGACAGGGTTGCCAGGTGTCCGGTTTTGAACCCCACAATCCAGTATTTGAGCTTTCTGTTTGGGAAACAAATTGAGAAAATATAAATGTCTGGTAGTTTCTGAACAAGATGTAATGTAGAGTGTGATGTCATGTCACGTGTGTCCCCTATTTTTGTTGAAATCATCTGGCAGCCCTAGCTATGTCAACAAAAGTCTTCTTCCTTTGCTGTAGCTCACATTGTTTGAGGAGGCGGTGTTCCTATCCACACAGAAACTCCTGTTAGTGTGGGCTGCACATGCAACATAGAGTTATGTTGCTATATGCTCTGTAGTGTCCACAACACTAGATGCTTCAGTGTCCCTATAGTTAAGTAGGAATGAATTTCTAGGCAGGTTACTCCTGGGAAATTCTGTGTCACTGTGCAAAACACAATTTTGCACTTTTCCCTGTTTCCCACACAGACTTTCTGGCCTCCCCAAGGGGTTGCTGGCGTGATTAGAGTACCCAGCTTGGCAGGGCTGGATGGGTGAAAAAGAAGGAAGAACAGATTCTGCAGAAAGGTAAACTAGTGGACTAGAAAGAGGGTACAAGCGAAGTTCCTCAAAGATCAGTCTTGCAAATGATTTTATTCAAACATTTTTATTAATAGTACAAATAGTAGGAGTATGCTAATGAAATTTGCTCATTATATAAACTTGGGAGGCATCGTCAATATAGAAGAATATGAGAATATTATACTGTGGAAGACCTGGATGACCTTGAAGGCTGGAGTGACAGAAATGGGATGAAATTCAATGGTACAAAGTGCATGGTCTTACATTTAGGGTTCAATAGAATTTCTGCCACAGGCTGAGGGCTTATCAACTAGGAGCGACAGGAGAAAAGAGATCTGGGTATGAGGGTTGATCACAGAATGACTGAGCTACCAGCGTTGTATGGCTGTGAAAAAGGCAAATGTGATCCTAGGGTGCATCAGGTGAGGTATTTTCAGTAGAGAGAAAGAAGTATTATACTCATTGTACAAGGTACTAGTAAGATCTTGTTTGGAATAGTGTGTATAATTGGGAATAATATTCAGAAACAATTCATTTAAACTGGAACAGATGCAAAGAAGAGCAAGGCAATGGCAAGCCTGTCTTACACAAGGAGCTTGGAAGACCTTGCCTTATTTAGAGTAGCAAAGAGAAAGCTGAGAGGAGATATGAGTGTGCTCTTTAAATATAATGGAGTAAATACCAGGGAGAAGAGTTGCTATTTAAGCTAAAGAACAATGTTGGCATTGGCACAAGAATACATGGATCTAAACTGGCCATGAATGCATTTAGGCTATAAATTAGAAGAAGGTTTCTAACAACTAGAAGGGTGAGAGCATGTGAGAATATGGGATAATTATTGTGTGTGGCAGAAATACAGCAAATAGAAAAACACATTGTGGATTAAACCATCCAAAGGTCTTCAGGAAGTTTGTACTAGAATAGGGAAGCAAACTGAAGATGATTGTTCAGTGCTGATTCTTTAAAGATGTTTTTAAGGAGTCAGAGAATTTTTTCTTCAATATTAAAGCTAGAGGTTAAATTTTGATTAATCAACTAATCGAGTAGTTGAGGGAATTTCTATCTATTACTTGATTAGTTAATAAGGAGGAGGTAGGGTGCTCGCTATCCCGGCTGTGCCTCAGCCTTTTAAGGGCAGTAAGAGCCGCCTGTGGGACTCTTGCTACATTTCAAAAGCAAAAGTGCAGCAGTCAGAACCCGCTGCAGACCGGGACTGCTTCAGTGCCTGCTTGCACCATTTCCCTGCTATGCCTCTGCCTCCCCTACTCCCCGCGGAGTTTGTACTAGAATAGGGAAGCTATACTAGACTAGGGAAGCCTTCCCTACTTTCCGCGGAGTTTGTACTAGAATTAGTCGACTACCTCTCTCTAATGCTTATTGGGTAGTCGACTAATCACTTACATCCCTAGAGGGAAATAGATTATAGCAATGAAGTCACACGTAACCTTACGCTTTGGCAAAATTGCAGTGAGGCCCCAAAATGATGCCTTCAGTCAAAATCCTTAAATTTTAAAGTTATTTATAATTTACAAATTACATGTGTCACATTTTAATTTTCTTCTATATTGAGAGGGATTATTAGTTCCATCAATAGTGCCCCATCGATCTGTCAAAAAGTGGGCAGGAACAATAAGTGTGACTATTGGCTTTAGCAACTTTTTTTTTTTTTTTAGTTTTAAACTTTTCAGAGTGATTAAAATAGGTACACTTTTCTTTGTCTAAATTAGTAATAAAGACTGTAAACTACACTACTGCTAAACTGTACTCATAATATACAATATTAAAGGGAAATTTCAACTCCTGATTATTCAGAAATCAAAAGGGCACAATAATATTAAAATACAAAAAAGATTAAAAAGCATTTTTTCAGAACTTTGCATGGAGAATGGTATAGTAAATATACATAGTTTTGATACAGGAGAGACAATGTTTCTTTATTCAAGGACACCATTTTAGCCAAGAAAAGAAAGACATTTATTTTGATTTCTTTCAGAGCTCATAATGGAGGAATGAAACCAAAACTTGTTCATATAAATTTCCAGGGTTTTGGCTTCAGGGCAGTCTGCCAGGAATCAGCGACATAGAATCATGGAAATGTAGGGGTTAAAGGAAACGTGGTAGGTCATCTCATCCAACCCTCTGGCAGAACAGAGTATATCTAGACACTCCTTAAGTGATTTTCTAAACAGCTTTTAAAAATCGGGGGTGGGGAGAGATATTCTACAACCACTCAAGGTAACCTGTTCCAGTACTTAAGTACCCCTGTAGTCAGAAAGCTTTTGCAAATATCTAATCTAGGGGCATGTTTATACTGCCACGTTACAGCACTGCTACTGCAGCACTGTGACATGGGCAGTGCAGTCACTATTGCTGGGGGAGAGCTCTCCTAGCAATAACGAACCCCTGCCCTGAACCAGAGATTGTAGCTTTATTGACTAGAGCATGGCTCCCTGCAATAAAGCACTGTCTATATTGGTGCTTTTCAGCAGAGTTCTTCTGAAAAAACTTCTTTCAAAAGAGAGTATCCACACAGCAAAAGCGCATTGAAAAAGCGATCTGCTTTTTTGAAAGATAGCATCCACATTGATTGGATGGTATCTCGCATTTAAATTGCGATTAGCAGGGCTTGACAAGTGGCGGCGAGCCCTGCTCGCCAGCCGCGCATATTGGCACGCTGCGCATGCGCAGACCGCGCTGCGGCACCGTGCCGGCTTAAAATCTACTCGCCCCGGGGTGAGTAGATTGACTAATTTGTCGAGCCCTAGTGATTACTATGGATGGAGTGGCCACTAGGGCACCTGTGCTTTTTCCTGGAGGCCTCCTCTTTTGAAAAAAAAACCCTCCTCCCTGTCCACACACGCCTTTTTCCGAAAGAGCTCTTTCAGAAAAAGTCTTCTTCCTCGTAGAAAGAGGTTTATTGCTTTTGGAAAAACCCCTGCATTCTTTCAACTTTCTGTCGAAAGAATGCAATTGCAGTGTGGACGTTTAAGTGTAGTTTTTCCAGGAAAATGGCCGTTTTTCCAGAAAAACTCTGCAGTGTAGACATACCCTAAGTGAAGTACTTTGCACTTGTCTTTATTGAATTTCATCTTGTTAATTTCAGACCAATTCTCCAATTTACCCTAGCCTATTAGAATTTTAATCCTGTCCTTCAAAGTTCCTGCAACCCCTTCTCAACTTGATGTCATTCACAAATTTTATAAACATACTTCCCATCCCCATTTGAGAATTTTAAAATTTGTAATATCATTCCAAATAGGAATGAAACCAAATTTTAAAATAGCAAAATCCCCAGTGAAATGGAATACCTTTTTCTGCCCAGCTCTGCTTAGGAGACTGTTACCCTACTTTATATATTTATACTCTCAGGAGGCTTTTCCATGATACTCAGCTTAATTTTACCCTACCTTAATTTTATTCCATTTTAGATGTGACCCTGCCAGCTGTTGAGTTCCTCTGTGAGGTCCCATTAGAATTGGTAAGTGCTGAGTGCCATCAGCATCTTGTGCAGTCAAGTCTTTATTGGGAAGACAAAGTATGCATCCAGGCAAAATGTTTGAATAAGAATATGGGAATTTGCTTGGGGTTATGAGAAACCTCTGAGAGTCTTTTTATACTAGTGCAGACATCTGCATTCCATGTAATGTGATTTAAGCTCATCTACTTAATAGGAACTTTGAGGAAAATTGCAAATCATTGCACAATAAGATAATGTAATTTGTGTAAATTAAAACTATAAAATGTATATATCAAGTAATATATGACATCGTTTTTATTAAAGTATTGTCATAGAACTTGCCATTGTTATTTTTAATGTATGTAAATAAAACAGAAGGCTACAAACTATATTAGAGCGTTATAGTTGCAGTTTTGTTAAAGCTGTACGATTGTTCCCCATCTCTCTGTATGTGAAATGCATGCTTTGACTTGTTTGAAGATATTTGGTTTTGAAATAGTTTTCAGCACATGTACAAAGCATTTTTCCTTTATCTTCAGAAGAAACTATGAACCTTAGAGTGTGTACTTTCATGTTTAGAGTATGAGGTATTTCCCAGTTTGTTTTGTCTTCTCTTTTTACCTGAATGGTGGTGGTGTTAGTGTTAGTATTAATGCTCCCCAAGATAAGGCTTTCATAGTTGGGCTCTTACATGTGTCTTTTGTATAGGACTGAGGATAATATCAGGGCTTTATAAGTAAGAAATTTTACTCAAGGTAACTGTGTATACTTAATGCTTTTCTGTTCCAGCAGTTGGGCTTTTCACTTTTTTAGTTTACCACTTCTGCAGTGATTTATAATATTTTTAAAAGCTCAGGTAATATTGCGGATGTTAGTACAATCTGAGGTTAATAAATCTTATGAGCCACAGTAAACTGCAATCAAAAGGGAACTAGTTTTGCAGCAGCAGCTGCAAAGCCCCACTGATAGTCATATATTACTCATTATAGTCTTTACTCGTGGTCAGATACATTGTTGACAAACAGCACATTTCAATTTCGCTTGCTATCTTTAGATGACACCTTACACAACATTGTATGCTTCCTATCGCTGATACAGGTTCTGCACATTTACTCTTTAGTTGTAATGCAATGAATGAAAATGCTTTTTAAAAGGCCAGTACAATTTTGTTCTCTTTAGTGAATGTTTTGGCAGTATTTTGAAAGTTAATTTAAATCTTTCAATCATTTGCAGAATCACTCTTAAGGAAGGGGGTGGGGGTAGGTCATGCATGGCCTAGGGGATAGGGCATTCACCTGGGGAGGGTCAGGGAGGGTCATGGGTTCAAGTCCTACCTCTCCTGGGTCAGGTCAGGACCAGACAGGACAACTAATAGCTCTAGGGCAGGAGGGATAAGGGGTACCCTGATGGTGGGGTGGGTTCATGGCTTAAATCCCATTGACTTTCAGTGTTACTTAGGGTGTTTTTAAAATTTGCATACCCACCTCCTTCTCAAAAACTGCCCCATTTTGAAATCTGGTTTCCAGTGTTGTTAATATACTTAGATTCAACTTTTCTAATACATTGCAATTCTATTTCTGATCTTTGGAAGCTTGAAAAATCTGGCTCACTTGGGCTACATCTAAACTGCAGTGATTTTCCAGGATACCTCTGGTATACCAAGGAAATTTTTTGGAAAAATGGACATGCTCTTTCACCATCCCTGTAAACTTTGTTCTATGAGGAAGAAGTGATGTATCGAAAGAGCAGGTTTTTCTGAAATTTGGCACCATGTGGACCACCATGCGCCAAGTTTTAGAAAAGCCTCTTTTTGACAGAAAAGCAGGAAAAGATACGCAAATTGCAGATCACAATTTGCATATCTCTTCTCAACTTACCTTTGTAGTCTAGACGTAGCCTTGGAAGGCAAACAAGCACCCTATCTTTCCCATCCTGAAAGTTTTATTTCCTGTATTTCACTTCTCTCATTAGTTTCATAGGTTTCTCTGTTTACTCCCCACCTCACAGAGACACCTACCTGTCTGGTAAGTCCTCCCTACATATGTTCACTGTTGTGTTTTCTCTGGGATCCCTCTAGAGGAGTCGACACATTCTCCACTTTGGAGGTTTATCTTTTGCAAGATTTTAAAGCTGTAATTCTCTCACTAATCTCCCTCCCCCTTCCATTTATGCTAAGTGTGATTTACTTAGTCTACCACAAAGTCATGGCTTGAGAATATATATATGTTTTTTTTTTTTGCTGTTGAATCTTGGCCACTGATCCAGACATTAACTTAACAATCAGAAGCTTGTAAACAAAAAATTGATCCTACTGGTGTTGTTCACCTAAGTTAAAATAGTTGGCAAACAGCTCATCTGTAGCTTTATTCTGCTATAGTGATAAATGAATTACTTGAAAATGTCTTCCACTGCACCATTTACAACTATTTCCAACAAACATTTATAAGCTTTATTGCTAGATATGCTTTATCACTAGTTCCATGATGTCATTGTATTGATAAGTACCTCCCTTTTGGAATGTTTCATATGAATATAGCAATGCCATCATCTGCCTGTAGTGGTACTCATTGGGCCTTACAGTCTTGCTGGGCCTCTGGGCAAAGTGGAGGGGTCCAGCTCTGTGCTCCCAGAAGGGACAGGGCCTTGGGCAGAAGAGGCAGGGCTGGGGCAGCCAGGCCTCAGCGCCCCCTCCCCTCCCCCAGCATGCTGCACTGCAACCCGCCTTCCCCAACCCCCACAGCCCTCAGTGCTGCTAGAGTGTACCACACAGAGCTCCAGCAGCAATTTAAAGAGCCTGGGGCTCCAGCTGCTGCTGCTGCTGCCGCCATAGTGGTGGCAGCCAGGAGCCCTGGGCCCTTCTAAATCACCAGACCCCATGGCAGTTTCCCCCTTTGCCTCTCCCTGGTGGCGAGCCTGGTGTAGGGTTACCATATTTGAACTTTCAAAAAAGAGGACACTCCTGAGAGGGAGTGTATCTGTATCAGTATCTACCAACTCACATTGTATTCATGTGTTATATATAATATAACACATGAATACAATGTGAGTAAATAGTATATATAACACATTAGTACTGTTAGCTTAATCTACAGATTGAAGTAGCTATTAGGAATAGCTTCTCCTGAACAACTGTTAAAAGTTGTGCTCATCCGCTTTAAGGGATGGTATTTCAGGTGCGGACCCTCCTTACAGTATCTAATCACCTGCGTGTCTAGTCTTAAGGAAAATTGGACACGTAAATGAAAACTCAATGCTCTAGGTATAATTCAACAACAGGACTATATTTTTAACACACATTTAACAAACTATACCTAGAGCATTGAGTTTTCATTTACGTGTCCAATTTTCCTTAAGACTAGACACGCACTTGATTAGATACTGTAAGGAGGGTCCGTACCTGAAATACCATCCCTTAAAGCGGATGAGCACAACTTTTAACAGTTGTTCAGGAGAAGCTATTCCTAATAGCTACTTCAATCTGTAGATTAAGCTAACAGAATTTGGCGACCGCGGCAGGACCCTCCAGTGTCTTTTCCTAAGGGACTTTGACTTTAAGAAAAATGCCTCGAGTGAACATTAGGGGTATGTTGGGGGAAGTCTTTTCTTATGGGTCTTAGTTAGATAGAGGGTTCCTTAAAGGGTAAGGGATTTTTCTAGCTGTAAACTGGCCACTTGCAGTTGGGATTTTTCCAAACCCCTGGGCCCCGATATTTTTCTTTTCTGTGAAGCGCCACCTTTTCAACCATCATCTTATATCGGTTAGGTCTTAATTTGATAAAATAAGTAATAAGTAATAAGTATAAGTGTTAAGTTGTAAGCCCTTTAACCCCAATACATATAATTAAGGGCGTGGTCCCTTTGAAGGGCTCAGTCCCTTTTCTTTTGTTAGCCCGCTTAGAGCGAACTAAAGGGCTTAGTCTTAGCCCTTCTCAAGGACTTAGCTCCATAGGGTTAGTTCGATGGTATATCGAACTAAGGGTACCCGGGCAATTCCCCTCTTAGTTTGATTAAACTAAGAGCCCTCTCGGGACATCTCCCTTGTAGTTTAGAGATGTTCCCCCTTGTGTTAGTTCGGTAGGAAAACCGAACTAAGGGCTAGCGGACTAAGGATAGTCCAGCTCAGGGTCCCGTAGAGCTAGTTGCGGACTAAGCTGATCTTAGTTCGGACTAAGGGGTCCCATAGAACGTTCGGAGGCTTGGCTTGGCTGCGCAGCAAGCAACCTCATTTTAAACCCCTCAAGAGGTTTTTCTTTTGGCGGTTAGAACGTTCGTTGGCTGCAAGCGGCGTGTGTGCCGGAGCATACTTGCAAGCCCAGTTTTGAATAAATCCTACAGGACAGAGGCCTGATCAGCCTGCTGTGCCTGACTAACCTAGGATTTATTAGGATTTTTATCCAAGTTTTGTGAAAGTGTGAGTAGTTCACAAAACTAAGCATGGCTGCGAAGAGAGCATGCAAGATCTTCGGAGTCAAAGGAGGCAAGCCTGCTATCCAGAATAATAAAGTTATTTATCTGGAAAAGGATATGAATGTTTTTATTCATGGAATCAATGTATGGGAAGAACAAGATTTGGTTGGGGAAAAAATCTTTAGACAATTTCAAAATTATGTGGGAAAATTACATCTCAAACAAACCAAAACCCAACAAAAAGTCCAAAAAATGGGCAATTATTCAAGGATTGGCCATGGTGGCTAGATCCTTGGATAGCGAGGTAAAAGCTCTGTCCAAACAACTAAAAGACACACGAGAGGTCAGATTAGCACAAGATGTGACAATAGAACAATTGAAAAAGGATTTAAAATTGAGGGAAGATAGAAATGACACTCTGTGCTCCCAAAGAGATGCCTTGTCCCACCAGGTAGATGACATTCTCAAAAGGTGTCAGGACTTGGAGGGCAATTTAAATGAAAAGGTGGCGATGTTCAATGACTCGAAAGCCACTGTTAGGCATCTTTTAAGTAAAAAACGACAAATTAAGCCAGTCAATTCAGATCATACGGCGTGCCATAAGAAAATTAAAGATCTAGAACAAAGATTAGGATTGGCAAGAGGATATGTCTCTGCCATCAATGATGAGATAGTGAGTGACATATGCAAGAATACCATCTTAGAGAATGACATAATAGAGGGGATGATGGAACCCATAATTACTACCGAGGTGTTCTACCCCAATGACCCCAACTCCAGTGGTTAAATACAAGAGGCGAGTGCTGTCACCAGAGCAAGCTCGTGCAGTAGGACAGTATTTAGGGCCCTGTAGGAAAACCAATGCCCTAAACTGGATGGCTAAGTTAGCCTGTGCCAACCTCACGAGTGATGACGTGTTGGTGGTATTAAGAGAATGCTTGTTGCCAGAGGATTTCATCGCGTTCCCAGCAGACCTAGCTACTGCTATTAACCCAGACTTCAATGAAATGTACAAGGCATTGTACAATGTCTTTTACCCAAATGAGGACATAAGAGGTCGTTTTTATTCCGAAAAACAACGAGAAGGGGAACGTCCTGAACTTTATTTCATCAGGAAAGAACTACTACAAAGATTAGCTGGACTGGGAGCAGGTGCTGATGGAAACACTGTGCACGACACCCCAGAATTCAGGAAGTCTTTATTTCAAGGACTCCTTCCTTCTGTCAAAGCGGCCTTAAGCGGGTTAAATATTGAAAGAACAGCACTAAACCAACTAAAAGACAAAATAAGAGAAGTCTTCGAATGGCAGGTACAAGCGGGCCTAATTAAAGTGACAACCGCACCCTTAAGAAAAGTGGCGGAAGTTAAAGATATCAAGCCTCCAGTTCCAGTGAGAAGAAGAGCTCCTCCACCACCAACACTCAGAAACCGAGCAGGCGATATGAATCAACCTTATCCATACATTCCGAGACAAAATATACGACAGCAGTCACTGCCTTCACAACAACTTCCTTTTCAATCAACTAAACTATTCCGAGGAAAGAGAGAAGAGTTGCTGGCTACGAGACAAGTCCTAGCGAACAGGTTGGCTAGATACCTCCCTTGGGAGAAGGTCCGAGTAATGAACATCGACCAAATCTTCAGTGAGCTGACTAAATTAGAAAATGGCAGCAACTCCTCAGGTCAGCATGGAATTTCACAGGTGGCACCTCAACGTTCTGAAGGTAACCATGACTACAGAGCGCCACCTGCAGATGCAAGCAACTCTCTCTATTGAAGGAGCCTAGATTGGCCTCAGCCCCTGCAGACTCTTGCTGGAATTGAATATGATTTATTTGGAAGACCTACAGTTTCAGTAGAATTAAGAGGCCAATTTGGGGCTACTATGCAGAAAATGCTCGTAGATACAGGGGCATCTACCAGCATAATATGCACAACCACCTCTCCAATGATGAAGAAATCTAAGTTTATATTCTCCAAAACTTTGCAGTCTTACAATGGGAAAAAGTCAACCATTCCTTTTGCTTCAGATATAACATGTCAGATTGGGAATATAGAAGCTACGCTACCCATTGGTCTGCAAAATCTAGATGGAATCGGCATCATGGGGATAGACATGGTGAAAGAACTCGGGATCATCATAGATCTACCCAACAGACGAGTTCTTCGGGCGGAAAAAAACAATGCAGATGCTGCTACTGTAGTTTCCAGTGTGCATCGCCTAGGAGCAATCAAGGCAAGTGAAGAACTAAAAATGCCTACCTGGGACGATGACATACAAGGAACAATTAAAAATCATTTGACAGTATTTGCTAAGCATAAACAAAGCTGTGGAAAAACCCTGGAAGTTGTAGACATCCCTGGTCTTGACCCGAGACCACTGAAACAATACAGGTACCCTACAGAAGCAGAGAAAGGCATAGAAGAAACCATTACCAATCTGGTTTCTCAAGGAGTCTTAATAAAGACCCAGAGTCGATGTAACTCTCCTATTTGGCCGGTAATAAAAGCCGACGGAAAAACATGGAGACTTACGGTGGACTACCGGGGTGTTAACAAAGTAACCCCGAGAATGGCTCCTATTGTGGCCAAATTTCCTGAGATCATGGCCCAAATTGCCAAGGTAGTTCTCAGTGCTAGACATTAGCAATGCGTTCTTTTCAATACCTATTGCCACCTCTGCTTGGCATAAGTTTGCATTTACATTCGGAGACCAGCAATACACCTTTACTAGACTCCCACAGGGCTTCCACAATTCGCCCACTATATGTCATCGGATTATCAGAAAGGTCTTGAAAGACATTTCCCATTCGAAACACGTAATATCATATGTCGATGACATTCTCATCGTGACCAAAGACAAGGAAACACATTTGGAGGTGCTAGAAGAGGTACTGAAAGCACTAAAACAGGCTGGATTTTTGATTAATCCAGAGAAAGCACAGCTTGTCAAGCAGGAGGTAGATTATTTGGGTGTACATCTAGGTCAAGATGGGAGAAGACCAGCCCAATCAAGAGTGGAGTTAATCTCGAAATTACCTGCTCCAACTGATGTACACAACCTCCGATCGTTCCTAGGCCTGATTGGATTCTCAAGAAATTTCATTGAAGAATTCGGGAAAAACGCCAGACCACTATATAAGTTATTAAATAAAAGACAAGAGTGGGACTGGGGCCAGGAACAGCAGCAAGCATTTCAGTACCTACGTACAGCTCTAATGAAAGGCACCTGCGTTAGCCTATCCCAATCCAGATAAAGAATATCACCTGACACTAACAACAGGGAAAGAAGCATTAGGAGCGATTCTATTACAACACCAAGGTACCTCTCTAAAGCCGGTAGCTTATGGCTTGAAGACCTTATCTGGCATAGAGAAGCAGTACTCATCTTGTGAGAAGGAGGTATTGGCTTTGACATGGGCGCTGATCCATTGGGAATACCTCATTGGAAAGGCACCCATCGTCTTACGAACAAGTAACACCCCAGTAAGCTACATCATTTCTGGCCAGGCTAACAATGGCAGAGTTAGCCACCCAAGGTTAGTGAGATGGACCCTAGCCTTGATGAACAACGATATCAGGATTGAGCCTACTAAAACCTTGACAATGGTCCCTTCTGTTTTTGCAACACCCATGAGTCCTGATCAAGATCATGAGTGTCCTATTCCAGAGAGTGAGGAAACCATGATAAAGTCTCCATTTGAACTATTATCTAAGTACGAGGAAGTGAAAAGCAAAGCTACTCAAAACACCTGGGTAGTAGACGGCAGCTGTCATCGCCGTGATGGCAGTATAATCTCTCGTGCTGCAGCACTCCATGCCTCTACAGGTACGAAGATACAAAACCCTGTAAGCTTACCTTCAGCACAAGCCGCTGAAATTGTCGCATTAATCTTGGCGCTGGAGAATGCTGACACCGGCAAAGACTTGGCTATTTGCACCGATTCAGACTGGGTGCTCCGATCTTTCATAGATTGGATGGTCATCTGGAAACAGCAAGACATGTGCACCAACAATAGTCGACCAGTTAAATATGCTCAGTTATTAAATTATGCTTGGGGTTTAGCAGAAGCAAGGAAAGGAAGAACGTATCTCTTCAAAGTACGTGCACATCGAAAAGATCAGAAAGAGATCTCCTTGCTTAACAACCAAGTGGATCAGCTAGCCAAGCAGGCTGCCATATTAGATAAGAGTTTAACTTGGAGTCTACCACCACAGCTAGAAAAAGTCAATGCTGTTAATGTTGTTCCGCCACTGAAGGACACCATAGACATCATTAAACTTCAGAACTCTGATAAAGAGGTCATGAATCTATTAGATCAAGGACAATATAAGAATTACAACATAAGAAGACACAAAAAGGGACCAGTAATGGCTCAAGAAGTTGTGGATGGCCAGGATACTGGGATTCCTCTTCTGATAATGCCCACCATGTTGAGAATTGACCTAGTCGAACTCGCACACGTGCAAGGTCATTTTGGCCTGGAGAAGACCCTAGCACGCATCAAGTCCGTAGCTTGGTGGCCTCAAGTAAGAGCAGACACCGAAAAGTATATCAATAACTGTTTAAGGTGTGCTCAAAACAATCCCAAGCCTGCAAGTAATAGAATACCATTAAAGCATCAATCTATTGATGGACCATGGAAACGGATCCAAATAGATTTCATCGGACCGTTACTAAGGACAGGCAAGGGAAATGAATATTGCTTAGTAATTATCGATCCGTTTACTAAGTGGATTGAGGCCATCCCCACACAGAATTGCACGGCCAAAACAACGGCTTGTATGCTACTAAATGAGATCTTCACAAGATATGGCCTACCATCGGTCATGGATAGTGATCAAGGGTCACACTTCACTGTGGAAATTATCAAGCAGTTGTGCGTTGCATTAGGAGTTTGACAACGTTTTCATATAGCAGGACATCCACAGTCCTCAGGTTTAGTGGAAAGAACAAATCGTGTCCTGAAAACTGCTTTAAGGAAGGTTGTGGAAACCTCAGGGAAGCAGTGGGATATCCATCTCCCACTCATTCTGATGGCAATTCGATCGACCGTAGGAGCACACAGCTATACACCCTGCGAGGTCTTCTTCGGCAGACCCATGAGCACACCAGAAATTTGGTGGGTCGAAGGAGGGGTGCCACCAGATGGCTTCCAACCTCGGATAAAAACCTCCGAGTATTTAAAGCAGCTATTGGAAACTTTGCATAACATCCAGCAGACAGTGGCAGTTACATTAAGAAGTAATATCCAGAAGATGGACAAAAGACTAGCTGAAGAACTAAAATTCCGTGAATGGAGTGTCAGAGATAAAGTCCTTTACCGACACTTCAGTGAGAAAAGCCATCCATTATCTCCAAGATGGTTGGGACCCTGTTATGTTATCAATAAAGTAGGCCCGACGGTGTACCAAATTGAAATCAACACCAAAAAGAATCGGAAAATTGCAAAGTGGTTCCATTCAAGTCAACTCAAAGAATGGAAAGGACAATAACTAAAGAATGCCCTTACAACATCTGGAAAGAAAGAACATCAGAAGAATTGTGAAGTGACTATGCTAATGACTTTACTATATTTTGTTTGGCACAGGACAAGTCACTATGAAGATCCTACTGAACATAGTGCTTACGTATTTAACGATAATAGGAGTAGACAATACTAGTTCTAGTTCTGTAAAAACAAGCGAAGTTCAACCCTATGAGCTTGGTGGTACACTTCAGTGGCAAGACCTATGTGGACACGTATACAAACAACAAGATGGTTCATACATAGGTGCATATTTAAAAGGCTAGACATTTGTTCAAGATGAACTTTGGCGGTGTAGAGTAGGCGACCAACCAATTAGCAAATGGAATATACGACCCTTGCCAAAAGAAACCTATTGGTTCATGGTCCCCAGAAGAGTTGTCTGGACAGAAGCTGAGTCTCAAGATCCTATATATAACTCGGCTGTGATCACATCCAATACCTATATGCCTCGGTTACAACTAAGTAAATGATGGGAAATTAAGTTACCAGTCTATCGAAGCCAGCGAATAACAATCTTAGTTTCACAACATAATGGAGAATGTCATCTCCAAATAACAGATGAATTACAGGGCAATCTCATATTATATTTTAGAATTGGACAAGATGACTTCCGCAAATATTCTTTTAATGTAGAGGGCTGGCTGAACATGGAAATCTATTTATCACCATCTAAGAAGTGTATATGGTCATTCAAAGATACACACTTATGTGTCAATTCATCAATGGCACAACCCAAACGATGTCTAACAAGTTGTCAACTATTAGTTCCCCGGTGGGAAGGATCAACATGTGTCTATTTAGACGTGTTGTATCAGCCAATAGTAAGACCAGGGCAGGTGATATGAGTAATAAAATTTTATCATGATCACCATGTCACTGATATCGTCCCTGTTACTGTTGTTTCACCAGTTGGGGTGACTCAATCAGTACCCCTAAGCTGCATTAAAAATACAAGACCACAGAGCGTACAGACATTAACAGCTGCACCGTGCTGTAAATTAGATCCACAGCCAGCAAGATATGTCTGTTCAGGATTGTTTGTGGATAACGTCACAGAATCCGGCACGTGAATAGTATTAGGTGTGTTTGGAGTGAAATTTCCTGTCAAAATGTTAGTGGCAGAGGAGCCAGAGAAACATGAGGTGGGACCTTATGTATTAAAAACTAATATGGCAAGACAGGTGTTACTTGAACCAAAATATCAAGTAAAATGGGTTCATATTCCATTGGAAACTACCACTGTTAATATTAATAGTAAATGTGCAGTCTTTGTAGAACCCCTTCTACAAAGTTGGGAAAAATTGTTGATGTCTATAATCCCCTCAGTACAACTACCACGTAGACAGAGACGAGATCTTGTGGCCAAGATCTTAGGGGGTGTGAGTGCAGGCGTAGGCATAGCCTCGGTAATAGATAATGCCCGCCTAGCCAAAAACATTGCTAAGTTAACCTCAGGGACCGAAAGTCTAATAGATCCCCTCGAAGAATCATTATTGGGTTTGGATAAAGTGCAAGTCAATCTGGCTGAGTTAATACCGAAATGGGCGCAAATACAGGAAGATGACCACCTAGAAATGCTACAAACTATGCAAGTCTTGGCAAATGAGACTGCACTGGCTTTTGCCTGTGTGCAAGTTCAGAGCGTATTGCATAAGCTATCATGTAACATTATCCGTGACGCTCTGGCAGGCAATCTCCCAGTAGAAATTGCGGCCCTAATCAGTCGAGTATCCACACCTTTCGAGAGGGAAAATCAAGATCTCTGGAACGTGATACATTCAGAATATGATCCCAGACGCAACACATTACATATTATTGTGTTAACTGTGTTAGGTGCTAGAAAAGATCTAGTGTACCTTATCGCCATGCTAGGAATGTTTATTAATGGTTCTGTAATGATGCCCATTAGTAATAGAGCCTGGGCACATCAAGATACAGACGGAACATTCACAGTAGTTAACATGCAAGTGTGTATGGAACAAAAACACCGAGGGTACATATGCACAACAAGCCTCTAGGACCAGGGTCACCTATGTCTGAATGAGAACGAAGGGGAGTGTAACTACAAGCTACACTTGACACCTCTAGGTAACAACCATTCGGTGGTAGTCCAAATTGACAACCATTGTGTGTGCATCCGTAGTTTATGTCTTGCATTTACTGTGAATAAATTCTATACCGTCACTATGCCCAAGTTTACCAACTTATGCTTGTGTAAGGTATTTGAAATTACAGGATGTGACGTTAACGTAAAGTTAATAAACGCAGAATACGAGGACATAACTGTGTTATGCAGTCATCGACACAATAACTCCTGTCTCATTGGGTCCTAATATCGACTCAATAAAAGCCATGATGGTCCACCCGGTGTTAAAGAACATTATTAAAGACATTAAAAACATTAGCAAACATGTCCACATAACGGTCCAACATGCAGCCGATAGCATCGTTAGCATCAGGAAAAGAATCCATGTTGAACCCACTTGGTGGAGTATCATGTTTGGGAACATCTTTGGGGATTTATCGAAATTAAGTGTAAAGTCTGTAACAACAAACCCATTGGGTCTCTTGTATATCGTAACAACAGTTTTGATCCTGTACACATTGTTTTTAACATGCTATATATGTTGCCCACATCCAAAGATGATGGATAAGATCTTTGCTTTTAATTCTGCTGTATAATCTGATGAACATCTTCCGTTTCACCTCATTTGTCCATCAAGGAGGGGAAATGTAGTAGAATCATATTGTATCTATTTATGTATGTGCCTGTATCAATCTTGCAAAAGTAACCACTGCACTGGTAAATGATTGTAACCATCTTGAAAAATGAGTGTATTGTATAATTTGTAACTGCTTGTGAACAGAACTAGGAAAATACTATGAAATGTCTGTATATGCATTATACTGTTATGTCAAATATGTCATTTAATCATTATTTATGTCAAAAAGAATGTTATTACAAAATGGAGTTTGAAAGGCATCCATTTTGTTTAAGTTCCATTCTCAAGTTCTCCATTGCTAAAGTTGTTTATGTCACGTACTACACGTCCCCAGGTATACCTGTTAAGATTCAAATCTGGTGGCATGTGCATCCCATCAAGTGTGTTTATTACTGTTAACCAATAGATTTGGAATTATGCAAATGAGCGTCGCCCACCAACCAATCAATTTAAGCCTAAGGCCTAATGAATATTCATAAGCCTAGGTTATTTAAGTCTTTGCCCTGCAGCAGTTCACTCTCTTAGAGCTGCGTCGGGACTTTGTAGTGTCAGGTTCTAGGGTATGAGTGAGACATCTGTCTTGTCCTAGGTTTAGTATGAGAGAGTTCCTGTAAAGTCTTTAGAGTAAGCCTGGGCAGAAGGCTCATGGTTTTACTCCACTCTTTATAGATTTAGGTTAGGCTTAGGTTTAGTTAGTTTAGTTTTGTAAGTAGCATAGATTAGTGATCGTCATCGTGTTTTTCCGTCAGGCTGCGTCGTGGTTCTCATGTTGGCTGTCTTTGAGTCTGTACGGCGGGCGCGTCGCGATCTAGTTTAGGGTTTTATTTTAGGGTAGTTAGTTTAGTGTAGTCCAGAGTCATCTATCGCCTGATCCTGCCGCTCCGAAGCGCGGAGAAGAGAAGCTGAGGGCCAGAGGATTCGTGGAAGACAAACCAACCGCCATCACTCTCCACCTGCTCTTCGAGGGATCTCCTTAGCTGTTCCTCGCCTATGGCTCTAAATCAGCCAAGGGCTTGAGGTCGCTAGCAACTCTTCCATCGCCCCTTGCGCTGCAGACTCTGTAAGTATAGTTAACGAACATTGGGGGACTGCCCCTCAATGTTCTCTCGAGGTATAGTTTGTTAAATTTGTGTTAAAAATATAGTCCTGTTGTTGAATTATACCTAGAGCATTGAGTTTTCATTTACGTGTCCAATTTTCCTTAAGACTAGACACGCAGGTGATTAGATACTGTAAGGAGGGTCCGCACCTGAAATACCATCCCTTAAAGCGGATGAGCACAACTTTTAGTAGTTGTTCGGGAGAAGCTATTCCTAATAGCTACTTCAATCTGTAGATTAAGCTAACAATACATAGTGAGTTGGTAGATACTGATACAGATACACTCCCTCTCAGGAGTGTTTTCTAACCCTAGCATGGTGGTACCGCTCCTCTGTGTTGCACTAATATCACCATGTATATGAAATATAAGAGAGAAAGCTTTCAGAAGACAGCACCACTTTTATAAAATGGATTTCCAAGAACTGTAGCAACATGATTTTGAAACATTCCAATACAAATCAAATATAAGTCTCTTAATATCCTGAACTTCTAAAATGACCACCCCTTTTAAATGCTAAATCCTAAAAAATTACACTTGAAAGTAGATTACCTAATGCTCTTGCAATTCTGTTTTTCTGTTGCTATATGTTACACTTTGTTTCTTTTCTACATTTCTTTGGTATTTTAATTTCGTTAAAAATAATAGTTTAGATAAGTGATTATTGATTCTTGCAAAATTATGGTGATTTGTAGACTCATGTTTTCCTGAAAAGCCAAGAGTATGAAAACACTTATTTCAGCTAAGGCTACCTTAGACTGCAGGCCTCTTTTGGAAGAAGCTTTTCTGGAAGAGATCTTCAAAAAAAACTTCTTCAGAAAGAGAGCGTTCACACTGCCAAAGCGCATCGAAAAAGCCATCTGCTTTTTCGAAAGATAGTGTCCACACTGAATGGACGCTATCTTGCATGTAAGCTGTGATTACTATGGATGGAGTGGCCACCAGGGCACCTGTGCTTTTTTCCTCTCTCTTCTTCTTTCAAAAGAACTCCCTCTTCCCCATCCACACACGCCTTTTTCCGAAAGAGCTGTTTTGGGAAAAGGCTTCTTCCTCATAGTAAGAAGTTTACCAATGTCGGAAAAACCCCTCTGTTCTTTCAGGTTTTTTTCCAAAAGAATGCGATTGCAGTGTGGATGTAAGTGAAGTGTAGTGTAGACATAGCTTAAGAAACTGCTGAGAGCTATTCCAAAATACAGAACATTGCATTGATTTCTCACATGGGTGCTACTCGTAGTGCTGATGCAAGCCCCATTTCAGAAAAGAACTGAATGTGCTAAGTGTTTTGCTGAACCTGGGCTACATAGGAACATATTCTATCAACATTATTATTGAGTAGTATTTTATCCCATTTTCTTCAGTGAAACTGCTTGCAGAGTGAGGTATTCCTAAGCATAAGGATAGGAGAATCTAGCCCACAAGGTATTTACTCAACTGTGGCATATGGCTGACCAAACTTCATTCTTTCTCAATTCCTCTCCAGGGGATCTGAAAGGCAGTCATGTGATTTGTCTTCCTAATGTCTCAGGATACAGGTTTCTTCCACTTCCCAGAAAGGTGCATCTTTTTTTGTTTGTTTGTTTGATGCACACACATTTTCTAAATTATTAGTTCTTCTGCATGTATTGTACCTTTGTAGAACCACTGTTATACTGAGGCTGAAATAGGTATTGTGTGTGTTTATTGAGAAGAGAGACACAGTGTTTAGTATTCACGTACTCTCCTACACAGCCACAGTTTGCCTTTGCACCCCTATCGTGGCATGCTCTTACTATTACAATGCTGGGTGTCCCCAAGAAACACTGCTACAAACTGTATCAATATTTTGCAAACCATACATGATTTTTGTGATGAAAAGTACATCTACCCAGCTAATCTCTTCTGCATTAAGAAGTAAATTTGAATCCATACGACTGTATGACTACAGTAGGTTGCACATCACAAGATGGTCCATACCCTTTTATGGAACAGGTACAGTATTGAGGACAGCAGCCTTGCACTAAAAGGGGAAATGCTCTCTGTGTGACCTCGTGCTTCATACTAGAAGTGAGTGTAATGCTGACAGGCAGAACCAAAGCTGGGACCTCTGGAGCTTAGCACATGAGCCTCTACAACAGGGGCTGACCACATCCAGCACGTGTGCCATAAGTGGTACTCAAGATGATTTTCAGTGTCACATGCAATGAACAGGCTCCCACTTGCTTCCCCTCACCTACAATGGGGAGCCCGTGCTCGCAATACAGAATCGCACCCACCGCAAGACTGGAGCCAGCACCAGCTTCCTGCGAGGGGGAGCCCATTCATTGCATGTGCCCCACACACATGAGGCTGAGATCGGGGGTGGGGGTGGGGAAGAGTCTAGGCACGTTCATGTGCTGCTGCCGCAGGGTGCATAATGCAGCATTACATGTGCATTGTCTCCGCTTGCAGAAGTGGAAATGACGTACATCAGCTGAGCTACCCTCGCAACAGTTTGGCCCCTTCCCTTTCTCCACCTGGGGCGGTGACTTCATGGTGCATTTCTGGATTCATCACAGCCCCCGGGACGGGAGCCAATCGCAGCTGGTGGGGGGGGAAGAAGGAGGTGTGCACATGTCCTAAGGCTCTGTGCTGGATCCGGCTTGCGGGGAAGCGTGCACGCGCTGCTCCTCCTCTCCCCACAGGAAAGCCAGAGTGGAGCCCAGGGCAGAAGACCAAGCGGGGCGTGTGGTGGAGAGAGCCCCTCCCAGGAGAGCAGCACGGCCCAAGGCAGGAGGGTTAAATCTTGGCATGCCACTTTGGAATGGTTGCCAACCCCTGCTCTACACTTGAGCTAAAAGCCAGCTGGTTCTCAGCTAACTCTGTAGAGCACAGTCATTCTTTCTCTCTGTAAGTGGTCTAACTGCCACTACATGGGACAATGAACCACATCCAGTAGGCGTGTGGGTTACATGTGGAATTCTGAAACTTGTGAGAGTTAATTTTTAAATTAATTTTAAAGTTTCAGCCATTTCTGACCCAGAATGGGTTTGGTGTCTATTTCTATTAAAAACCACATGCTTCTGATGTTAAGTAATCAAGTCCAGTGAGCTAATCCAGAGTGTTTTATTAGTAGTGATGTACAGCCGCTCCCCGAGTTGCGAACAGTCGAGTTACGACCGTTCGCACTTACGACCAAAGCTCCCATGGAGCAGTCGTAAAGGCGGTCCCCGAGTTACGAACGCGATCCACGCTTATGAACAGGGCGGTCGCGTGTAACTCAATGGGGTCTGAGTTACGAACGGATCGAGTTACGGCCAAGTGTTTGGTCCGTAACTCGTTCGTAACTCGGAGAGAGGCTGTATTATGATCAAAATTATTTTTCCTTCAAGTCCTTTCTCATGCGAAGGGGAAATACATCTACGAGCTATAAATGGCACAAATTTCAACTCAAAGTTTCTTTCTATTCATTCCAAAGGAGCCAGAACTGAGGTTTATCTACCCTGTGGAGTGGGCAGTGAGGAGGGAGACTCATTAATGCCATAAATCTTGAGGCACATAAAAAGAAGAACTCAGAGGTCCAACACCTCCAAAACAGCCTATAGCAGAACCACCCCTTTCAGATCTTGCTGCCATGTTTTCCCAGACAATTACTATTCCCAGGGGCGGCCCGTGGACCTAGGCAAACTAGGCAGTTGCCTAGGATGCCTTGGGCCCGGGCGCCTGATGATGACGTCACAGGGTGCCCCGTGATTATATCACGGCCATTGACGGCCGTGCAGGCGGGGGTGCCGATTGTGCCTTCTGCCTAGGGTGCCAGCTGCCGCAGCCAGCCTCAGGCCGCTCCTGAATTCCAATCTCATCCACTCACTATGTACAGAAGGAATCAAAGGCAGGGGATAACAAAGTTAACATTATTTCCCATAAAGCAGTCCCCAGGGCTTTGCAGCCATTCTCCCTCAACAACTGTGGAGGTTAAATGTGATGGGTTGGTGTGAAGAGGTGGCACTCCAATAGGAATGGAGAAAAGAAGGGAACAAGACATGGAACCTGTGCATCTCTGATCTCCTGGTCCTCTGGCCAGTCTCTGCTGGTTTTGCCTGTTGCGGGACTGAATTAGAGGAAGAAAGCTTTTGGCAATAAGACTCTTAAATGCTAGCCTTATATACTGAGTGCAGGTCTGGTTGTTGCACTATTTTGATAATTTACAATGAATTAGATATTCCCATGCTCACTCCTTTCCTAATGGTCCCTCTGTGTTCACTTTCTGACAAAGGCCATACTCTGTAAGTGAAGACTAACTTGTTTTTAATGGGAGATGTTTAATTGATTAACATATCAAAAAGTTACACAGATAAATGCATTTCTGTTGGAGAATCATCAACTTCAAAGGATATGGTTTTAGAATCATGGGCTTTTGTGGAATTTATTTTTTCTTATCTGCATACTCTCTTTCATAGGCTGCGCTTTTAGTGTTTGTGAAATAGGAAAACGAAAACACAGGCTGGAGTCAGCAAAATATAGGACAATGACATGAAAACTTCCACATAAGATCCTTACCAATTTGATCAGCCTTAATCTGTACTACCCTCACCATCATGGTCTAATCCTAAAATTTGTCTGGTGTGCTATAATGCTTATTAGTTATTCTTACCTGATAATGATTATATAATGAGGACAGTATTCTACTAAATATGCTACCAGAATGGGAATGATGGAAATCAGATAATCAAAACCAAGAGATCATACAGTTCATCTCCCTGCCAATGTAGGATAGTTCTTTGTTGCACATTTTCCAGGGTTGTTCCCAAGTTTTAAGTGGCTCAAGTGATTGGGCTTTCATCACTTCACTTTTCAGATTGTTTGAACATCAATTTATATTTTATATTACTTTACAGTAGAACCTCAGAGTTTTGAACACTTGAGGAATGAAGGCCTGAGCTTACTGACTGTGTTCATGGCCTGACTATAAGCCAGGGCCCCAAACTAAGCCAATCCCCCAGGAGAGACTGAGCAGGTGTAGTAAGGCAGAGTGGCTGCCACTTACACAGAGCGTGAGAAGCCCATCCTAGAGCCCTAGTGGGCTACACAGATAGAGCTATTAATTTCTGATTCAGAACTGAACTTGTCCAAAGTTCAATGTGTTTGGATCCACATACTAAGTCTGTGACCAATTATTAAAAGAAATAGCCTTGTTTGCTAATTCTCCTAACTAGTAAGAGTTCACTTGGAAAGCATCTATGGAATTCTTTTATATTCTAGTATTTTCAGAGAAGATGGGTAATTGCTCGATTTTTGCTGGAATATGGTTTAGTGGGTCCTCTTACTGTATGTTTTTGGAGTTGTCCTAAACCTGTCTAGTTTTTTTAAAATAAAAAAAATCCATGGCACAATAGATCAATAGATAAAGAATATTGCTTTAATTTTAATATATTTTGGACCAGCAAAAGGAAGTAAGAGGACATAAGATATTAACTACATGCATGTCCAGTAGTAGCATGGGAAGTGGGAAGCAGCTTCCATAGAGCTTGCATCCTCTTTAAAAACCTTTTTAAAAATCAGGAAAATGAAAATTACCGTACATTCAATCTCCAGAAGGCAATACTCTCTGGAAATGGTTTCCATTGGCTATGTTTTGTATCAGAGCATTGAGCTGGTGCAGGGTATGACCTGACTAGATAAGGGGGGAATAAGAAAGCCAATTTGCCCACCTTAGAAGGAAACAAGAAAAATGACACAAGTTTAAAGTCCAGACTAACAGAAATGCAAGAAGGAAGTTTGCTGTTGATGTATGATACAATGTTTTACACTGGACTTAATGCCATTTAAGTTATGTTATTTTGAGAAATTATTAAGGGAAATTACTATATGTAGCATGGGATGCACTACAGGTGTAATTACCGTATTTTCAATTAGAAATGTGGGTGTTTCTTAGTCTCAAATATATTTATAGAATGTTTATGTGCCAGTCGGAGAAAAATACATTTTTGACAATTTTTTAATTAAAAAAATATTGGGCCAATATCATTGATACTTTCCAGCTGCTTCGTGCCACTCTGACAGTGATAAACAGTGGCAAAGCCCTCTAAACTAGCCAGTTAAAGTGGGTTTACAGCTGCTTTGTGTTACCAAAGCAGCATAAACCAGCCAGAGCATAATAAATGTATCAGTCTGCCCCATAACTTTTTCTGTTAAAGATTTAGCGCTAAGGTGTAAAACATAGGCCTGATTCATTTATACAAAGAGGGATGGAGACCCAGCTTTTGATATTCTCTACAGTAAGTTTCCGGAAAATTAAATTTAAAGGCATTCCTAAAACCACTCTTTCCTTTAAACTATCCAGTTAGTTGACTGACTCTGTACCAATGATAGCAATGTAATCCATTAATAAATATGTAATAAAACTAGTCCCTCATTAACCACTCTGAAGTAATGCTGCTAAAGTACAGCTTGCTTGCTTGGAACAAGAAATTAGTTCATCTTACCACCAAATCCTTTTGTTTTTCTTCCTTTTCACAGTCATTCAATTTCTTTCCAGTGTGATCTTTGCAGCCATCTAAATGACTTCTGGTATGCTCACATTTATCTTGTTTCTCCAGGAGAATTGTCCTTTTGTAAAGACCACTGCCCCAAAATGCCCCATACAGTGGCAGCTCTGTAAAAATCTTCTTCTCCTCCTCCTCCTCCTCCTCCTCACCTTCCTCCTCCTCTTCAGAAGAGAAAGCCTCTGTGTCTGTGACCTCACAAATACGGAGTTTAGAGTTAGCACTAGGTGATAAAAATTCGAAATCAGAAAAAGTGATCACATTTGGTTTGTGTGTTATTACTCTGATATCTTGAACCCTCGCTGGTTTCTCAGCTGAGCTTTCACTTGAAAGAAATGATAAGGGAAATTCCGAATGTGAGGGTAAGTGTGTAGGACTGTCCTTAGATTTGTGTCCTGAAGAATACAGTAATTCTTCCCAAAGATGCTTTCCCTCAGGCTCAGCAGCAACAGGAACATGGCCTGTAACCCTGCTAGGTTCTAAGGATGTCTCAGTGTAGCTTACTGGCTGTGTTATAGATGAAGAACTGAGTTCAGATTCGAGCAGAACGTTATGGAGCTCAAACTGGTAATCATATTCTTCTACTTTTGTTTCGTATTCCTCATGTTTTGACTCCTCTGAAGTCCCCAGACATGTGGCATATACAGAATAAGTTGACACCTGGTCCTCTTCAAAGAGCTTAGCTTCCATTCCAGCAGATTTCATCCATCAGAGGTCAAACTCCCCTTCATTGCTGGATGTCTTGAAAGATACTATTCTCCATGCTGAGTCAGAAAATGTCTTTGTATTATTCCTTCACAACTAGGGTCAGAGCATCATTATTAATACTTGGAGAATGATGCAAATAATACAAATCTTCTCTGTTCCTGAAATACAAAAAAGAAAGCGTTATTGGGCTCCTACACTTCCATTTTGAGTGCAGCAGTGGAAGCAAGCTGAATATTTAAAATTCCATATAAAATCTAGGCATAGGTCAGCCCATGACATTTTTACTGCAAACAAATGAAGTTAATTGAAAACTTGAACAGCTTTAGCCTATTTGCATAACTGGTTATTAAGAAAGATGAGGTAAATGCAAAAATGTTTTTCAAATATTGACTCTAAGTATGCACCCAATAGACCAGAATAGTTCTGAGTGGCCTATTGCATTTATTGGGTAAACCCAATGTATTTTAAAACTTATATAAATATACCTTTCTATGATTATTTTTGGTCTGTTAAATCCATAGGGGCTTTTCAATTTTTTTTTTAAATTGAAGCGAGTATACTGGGAAGGGGAAAACAAAGACTGCTGACAGAAGACATTACATTACAATAGACTCAAAGATTTGCTTAAAATAATAATACAGAATTAAAACTGAAAATCTGTCCCTAATCTACTCTGAGCTGCCTCAGTATTACAGCACTTGTGACCATACAATTAACCATTTCCATATGCAATGCATAAAGGGAAAGCTGACTATAGAATTCCAGCTCTAACTCTGAGGCTCTGTCTACACTGCAGGTTACTTTCGGAAAAAGGTACTCAAATTGCAAACCAGACACGTTCCCTGGACACGGCAGAGTTTTTCCCATTTTTTTTGTAAGAAAAAGGGTGCCGGTACTCCAGGCTCAAAGTTGTTGAGCAGAAAAACCCGGAAAAGTTCAGCAAAAAAAGCCGTGTCAGGGACCAAAATGCGGTCACAGCCCCTTTCAGAGCTGCGTGTCCCGAGCAGGCTTCCGTCAGGAGCTAAGCCACCCCAGGAAAATGCTAATAGGTGCTGGTACTCCAGAGGGGAATCCCATTCAGTTAAGGTCTGCTGGGAAAATAGGTGCCAGTATGCCACCCCAGGGTGTACTGTCCCCAAAAATGCACTGCCTCTGGTATCCCCAAAAAACTCTGTAGTGTAGACATAGCCTATGTTGGCTGGTTTAAGTCACTCTTAGGGCTATTTTCTCTGCCCTGATCTAGTCTGTGAATCCCCAAAGTATCAAATGAAATGCACATCTAACTTTGGGTCCAGAAATCAATGACTCACTTATCCTGATGCATTTATGCAATTTCTATTTTCTTGCAGATCAGATATTGATAATCCTCATTTGAATATGTGTTTCAGAATATTTTAAGTGAACACAAAACAGAACAAAACCTATTCAAACTGTTAATAGGCACTTCAGCCTTTGCTAATATGTGGCAAGCCTAAGAAGAAGGCGTATTAGAATCATTATGACTGTCAAAATGAAAAGCAAAGTACAAAACTGGCACATGACATGCCTTTTACTGCACATGTCAGAAATGACCAATATACATTGGCCAAGCATATTTTATTGCTGGGCTTTATATATAGTTACTGTAACAGTCATGATTAAGGCATGAGAAATAGAGAAATATATTTTATATAAGCACAGTTTTTTAGTATGAGCTTTATTATATAAGTTTCAACTGTGCATTTGGACACAGACACTCTCTCACTTTCTCTCTCTCCCGCTCCTGGTCTCTCTCCCTTCTCTCCATGTCTTGGTTAGACAGCAGAAACAGGTCACCTTTTGCAAACATAAATAGTTGACCGTATGTATCTACAGTGCTGGCACTAGCCCATTGGGGTCTGTGAGCAGGAATATTCCTTCTCTGCCCCAACACACACTAAGGCTACGTCTACATTGGCATGATTTTGCGCAAACGCAGTCGCTTTTGCGCAAAAACTTGCTGCCTGTCTACACTGGCCGCGAGTTCTTGTGCAAGAACACTGACGTTCTAATGTATGAAATCAGGGCTTCTTGCGCAAGAACTCTGACGCTCCCGCTCAGGAAGAAGGCCTCTTGCGCAAGTGTTCTTGCACAAGAGGCCAGTGTAGACAGGCAGCCAAGACATTTTGTGCAAGAGCCGTCCAAACGGAAAAAAGCCCTAGTGGCCACTTGGACGCTCTGTACGTGCAGGCAGCTCCCAGACTTCCTGGTAACCCGAGCCCCCTTAAAGGCAGACGCAGCCTGCAGAGGCCACGAGGCAGAAGCCCTTCTGCCACCTCTGCCATCCAGCTCTGCTGTGCGCCTCTCCTCTGTCCCCGAACAGCCACCAGACCACCAGACCAGGATGGCCGCTCCGGGGGGAACAGCCACCCGCACCCCCAGCGCAGGACGCCTCAAGGGGCACGAAGCGGTGCGCCCCGTCCTGGTCCCCAGGGGAGATCGAGGTCCTCCTGGACCTGTGGGCTGACGAGGAGGCCCTGCACGACACCCGCTCCCGTCGGCGCAACACGGACATCTTCTGCCGCATGGCCCAGGTGCTCTCTGACCAGGGTCATCCAGCCGAGACCCTCGAGCAGGTCCGGACTAAGGTCAAAGAGCTGTGCCTGGGCTATGTCCTGGCCAGCGAGGGCCAGGGGGCAGGAGCCAACGCCTGCCCCCACTACCAGTGGCTCCACAGCATCCTGGGCCAGGCACCACCCCAGGGACCCTCGGTTTCCGTGAACACCAGCAGGCGCCCCCCCGTCACCAGGCCCAGTGAGGCGGGGGAGGAAGAACAGCTGCCCAGTGGGTCGGAGGACGAGGAGGACCAGGGGAGCAGCGGGACCCTCCAGGTGGAGGTCCTCTCCGGCTGCCCCGATGTCTCCTGTGTGTCCTCGGAGGCTGGGGAAGGATCCACTGGTGAGTGTTGCACTTTGCACTCACAAGGGCGGGGGGGAGCCAGGCGCCCGAAGGGGAGGGAGAGGGAGCGGGAGCGTCATTTAGGCAGCGTGAGCTGCACGCTGTGTAGCATTAGCAGTATGCAGCATGTGCAACCATGGGCAGCCTGGTGACCAAGCGGCACGTGGCCACGGCAGGCAGCTCCAGGGCACACCTGGGACTGTGCTGCTCACTCACATCTGGACCAGGGGGGAAGGGTGGATGCCGGCTGGAACCAGCCAGGGTCCCAGGGGCTCAGGCCAGAGCCCACAGCTCCGCAAGGGTGCAACACACAGAACAGCACACTGTTCCATGCCTGGCTGTGAGGCACAGCCAGCTGCTCCTGGGAAAACTGCAGCATCACAGCCCTGTGAGCGTGGCCCCCACTGAGTCCCTTGCCTGCTCCTGGTGCCTTGGCTGGCCCCCTGAGGGAAGTGCCCACTGCGGCCACACATGTCCCTGGGCTACCGTATGTGAGGGCTAGCAGGAGGGGGAGGGGAGAAGCGCTCAGGCCGGCCCTAGGGCCACCTCAGTTTCGCTGCAAGGATGGTACACTCCCCAGTCATCCCTGGTTCCGTCCAGGAGACAGCCACGTGATGGGGATCTGAGAGCCCAGACCACGTCTGCCATATGTGCTCCCAGGCACTGTTGTGGGGATTCATCTTGCTCCCTGTCAAACACCATTGATTAGCCCAAAGCCTCACAGCCTCCATTGGCAAGGAGTTCCACAGGTTAACACAACACACGCACCCTCCCACCCCTCCAAGGGGCCAGGACACAGACCGGTGGTTACAATACATGGAGGAGCACCCTTCTTGGGGGGGCAGTCCTATATGCAAACACGGGGAGGAGGGGGGGGGAGACGAGTGGGCCCAAGCCACAGTACTGTGGTGTCACCTTGCCTCAGGGGCGGAGGGCATGGGGTGTGGGGGACGGTGGCTGGGCTGCCTGACCGACCCATCCTTTTCTCTGTTCCCTGCAGCGGGACCAAGCAGGAGCGGGGGAACCTCCAGCCCTGCGGCAGCGGCAGCACCCCCAACCACGCGAGCCCCAAGCCAGCGGGTCCGGCAGCGGGACCAACTGCTTCGGCAGCATGTCCAGGCCGTCGAACACATCGAGGCAGCCATCACACGCTGGGTGGAGGCGGACCTGGAGTGGTGCCAGCAGGCCTGGGGCCCCTTCCAGGCCCAATGTGAGTGCGTGGCAGATGCCATTACTGCCCTCACTGCACACATTGGCCATGCCGTCCATTACGGCATGGCATTGCCCCATGCACCCGGCATCCCTCCCTTACAAATGCCTGTGCCCCCTCCTCCTGCTGCCCCTCCTGCTCCCGCCATGCCCCTGCTGCTGCCGCTCCTGCTCCTGCCATGCCCCTTGCTGCTGCCCCTTCTGCCCACCTCCCTGTGGTGCCTGCCCCAATATGGCCGGACCCACATGTGAAGGTCCACCCCCGCAGAGGAGGTCGCAGGGGCCACCACTCCCAGCACTAGCTCCCCTCCCCTATCCCAGTTCAGAGCCCCCTCCCCTCTCCCAGTTCAGAGCCCCCTACCATTGTAAATAAACAGTTCAAAGGTTGTTTAAAAAAAAAACTGTGTTGGTTGTTTATTGGGAGGTACGGGGAGGGGAGGAGGGAAGGGTTGCTGATGGGAGGGAGATGTCAAGGGAGACAGAGGCAACCCTACTATGGGGCCTGGGAGAACATTTCCATCAGGGCCTCCCGGATGCGCACCCCATCATGGTGCGCCTGGCGGATGGCAGCTGTGCAGGGCTGTTCGAAGGCCTGGCCCTCATCTGCCATCCATGCCGGGAGGAAGGCCTCCCCCTTCCGCTCCACGATGTTGTAGAGCACACAGCACGCGGCCACTACCTCAGGGACATTCCGCTCACCCATCTCCAGACGGGTGAGCAAACAGCGAAACCGGGCTTTCAGGTGGCTGAAGGCACACTCCACCTGGTTGCGGGCCCAGTTGAGGCGGTCATTGAACTGTGCCCAGTTGTGGTCTGTCCGCCCCGTGTAGGGCCGCATTAACCAGGGCAGCAGGGGGTAGGCTGCGTCCCCCACAACACACGTGGGCATGGGCATGTCCCCGACAGTATATTCCTGCTGGGGGAAGAAAGTGCCTGCCTCCAGCCTGCCAAACAGGCCGGAGTTTCGTAGGATGCGGGCGTCGTGTGCCCTGCCGGACCAGCCCGCATAAATGTCCAGGAAGCGGCCACGGTGGTCCACGAGGGCCTGAAGTACGATGGAGAAGTACCCCTTTTGGTTTATAAAATGGGCCGCTCGATGCTCCAGGGCATGGACGGGGATGTAAGTTGCATCCAGGGCTCTCCCATAGTTGGGGAACCCCAGGGCAGCAAAACTGGCCACCATAGCCTCCATGTCCCGCAGGCAGATGACTCACTGGAGCAAGACATTGCTGATAGCACGGACAACCTGCAGAAGGGTGCACAGAAACACAGGGGAACGCATCACATAAGGCAGGGTGAGTGCGTGCTCCCTTGGGGGGTTCCACCCCCCCCCCCCGTGATGACCTCTGCCTTCATACTCACACACACCAGGGCCCCCTCACCCCACGGGCCACCCTCCTCCTCCCCCACCAGCAGGCCTGTGCAAGGGAGGGATGGCCCAAACCCCTGGGTGACGGGGCATTCCCCTTCGCCCCAGCCTGGAGTCTTGCCTGCCCCTGGGCATGGAGTGCAGCACCCTCCCCCGCCCCCAGGACTTACCTGCATGTCAACGGCACCGACGGTTGATCTGCCCACCCCGAACTGGTGTGCCACCAATCGGTAGTTGTCCGGGGTGGCCAGCTTCCATATGGTGATGGCAACCCTCTTGTCCACGGGGATGGGTGCCCGCAGCCGGGTCGTGGTTCTCTGGAGCGCAGGGGAGAGCCAGGCACATAGCTCCAGAAACGTCTGCTTTCGCATCCGAAAGTTCTGGAGCCATTGCTGGTCGTCCCACTGCCCCAGGACCAGCCGGTCCCACCAGTCGGTACTGGTGTCCAGTCTCCACAAGGGCCTCTCCACGGTGGGGTGGGGATGCCACAGGGACCCCATGGCCTCCCTGGTGAGGGAGTCCAGAGCAACCTGTGCCTTGAGGTCCTGGAGGAGGAGTGCAGCAGCCTGGAGCAGCAGCTGCAGGCACTCCAAAATGGCTGGAAGGGGCCAGAGCAGGCACAAGGCCACCCCTGGCTCCATGGCACAAGAAAAGAGCTAGAGGCAAAAGATCACTAAATGGCACTAAGGCACAAGCTGTGGTGTCCAAGAAAGCAGAGGGCAACCACAAGTAGAACTGCTACGGCTGTCAGTCCCTGCAAGAGGTCCTATAGCACGCAGCAGGAGAGAAACAGCTGTCCAGGGAGATCCCTTTAAGCACGTGTCTCAAAGGAGCTCCAGCCCCCGCCCCCAGAAAGGGCTGGTGCCCTTTTGCCCTCTCCAAAATGGTTCCGGGCTCCTGCTTTTGTGCAAGAGCATCCCACCAATGTAGACGCTCTCTTGCGCAAAAGCGCATCGTTCTTATGATGAGTCCCGGCCCATATAGACACTCTCTTGCGCAAATACTTTAACACAAGAATTCTTGCGTTAAAGAGGCCTGTCTTTCAGAAGTGCTGAGCACCCACATGTCTCTTAACATCTCTGTTAGCTGCAGGGGCACAGCGGCTCTGAAAATCAGGCCATTTATTTAAATTCCAAAATACTGGGCTAGGTGCCTCACCTTGGTCACCCAAGTTTGTAAAGTTTGGCAATAGTGAATAAGACCCCTGCCCGTTCATGTGAATATTGCTTATTCCTCATTTAAAGGTGTATCTGTGCCCTCTGCTCCCCTGGCACTATATATCCTGATGAAAGGCATACACCTATCAGCCACTCCTCTACTCTATCAAACCTATCACGTAAGGATTAAGACCAAAGGTCTGTCTAATCGTGTAGCCTGTCTCTGACAGTGGCCAGTACCAGATACTTCAAAGGAATGTGTAAGAACCCTGCAGTAGGCATATATGGGATTAACTTAAATCTTGAAGCATGATATGTAATATCTCTTCCACATTTTTTATCAATTATAAGAGCTCTAGCTATCCCCACTAGCCATATACACACCCAATCTCTTTTTGAATCTTGCTAAAGTCTTGGTCTCAATCACGGTGGTGCTACAGGCTATTTATATATATTGTGGGAGCATATTTCCTTGTCTCAGTTCTGAATTTCCCATCTTATTTTCATTGAACGTCCCCTTGTTCTTGTGTCAGACCAGGAGAACAGAAGAACTTAGGACGGGGCTTTTTCTGTACTGGGCTTTGGGGACAAGAAGAGAGAGAAGAGAATGTGGTTCCCCAAGTTTCATATTTCACCTCCTCTCCCCCCCCCACACTTGCTCAATGGATGAGTAAATTCAATGACCAAAAAAGAAGATACAGGGCCCAAAATATGGTCAGACCTGCCAAGAGCAACCATTCATTGGGGCAATCAAAGGGAAACACCAGCTAAAGGAGGGGCATGTGACCTGCCCATGGGATACTCCTCCAGGCCAGGGTCCCCACAATTTCCCTGTCCCCTCTGCATTCGGGACAGGGAGCACTGTCCTTTTGCTGGGCTGGCTCCACCTGGCATGTTCGGCTGTTTTTTCCCAGCAGCCACATCCCAGAGCCACTCCTGGATGCCTCCCAGTGCAGCATAGCAACTGCCTAGGAGAGTACCTGGCTCTGCTGCTAGGCAACTGCTGTGCTGAACCAGGAATCGGGCGGCTCAGAGTTTTGCAGGGCCCATGGCAGCACAATTTCGCGTGGCCCCCCTTTGGAGAAAAAATAGAAAAAAGGCATCAAATGCGCAAATTGAAGGCTATTTTCATATTAAATGTGATTGAGTCAATTTGATAGAAACTTAATTTAGTTGGATAATTTTTATTTTACTTATATTGTAAGTCATTCTTAAACAAAATTCTGCATTAATAATTAAACATTTTCATTTGTATTTGTCTCCTCCCCCTCCTGCCTCACTCTCTCTTTCTCTTCTCCTCCCCCTCCTGCCTCTCTCTCTCTTCTCCTCCCCCTCCTGCTTCTCACTCGCGGAGCCCAAACGGCTGTTTGGGCCCCACGTGGTGGCCCAGCTGAGCAGCGCAGAACTCAGCCGAGCGCCACGGCGGGAGGTGAAGGGGGGCAGGGCGGTGACGTACACGACCAGGGGGCGGGACTTGGAGCCTCTGTCACGCCCTTCACCTCCCGCTGTGGCGCTTGGTTGAGTTCTGTGCCGCTCAGCTGGGCTGCCGCGAAGGAGCAAGTGGCGCAAGCGGCCGTTGGGGCCCCGCGCGGTGGCTCGGCACGGGGCCTATTGCAGCGTGGGGCCCAGGGCAGCCGCCCCGCTCGCCCTGCCCTATATCCACTGCTGCCGGGAAGCATCACATTCCAGTGTGGCTGGAAGAGGATAGGCTCCTCTGGCCCTGCCCTTTTTTCTCGCCACCCAGGCTGGCTGGGGCACTTGATCTGGCGGGGCAGGGTGTCACTTAATCCACTGTGCCCTTTCCACCCGTGGCCTTTGCATGGGAGTTAGCAAAAAGCGGTCGCTTGTAAGAAGTGGCCTCTGCAAGTAGTTGCTCGTGACAGATTGTTTCTCTTCAGAGCTGGTCTCTAAGGCAAATTTTACTATACATGTAGGTGAGGACACACATGTAGAAATGTATAGGTTAAACATTGGTCATATTCGTCAGGGGTGTGGATTTAGAGGGCCCCATGGCAGGATCTTAATAACACACAGGTCTCTGAAAATTCAGATGTGAATCAGTGTAAATTCTGATTCACTGATTCTTTAGTCATTCACATAAAAGGTTTTGCAACACAGATTGGCAAGACTGCAGAATTAGTAATACAGGTATGAATATCTGCACTTACAGGTTCTAAAATGTAGTAGTAAATTTGATGGATAAGGTCTTTAAATCCTGATGATTGAAGACATGAACTTGACCATACTTGGTCTGTATTCTAATGCTAGTTAACTACCATGCACTAATGTATGTAAATTTTTTTTAGTGAAATCTTAAAGACATGTTTGTTTTCTTTTAATCCAGGAGAAAACAAAACAGACACTCCCTCAAATGTTCTCAGCTAGACTTACTTTGAAATGACTGGAATCAAACTAAGACAGCCTCCAAAACAGTTTAAGAAAAATCACAAAAGAAGCATTATGAGAGGTAAAAAGTGCAATACAATATTACAATAAGCATAAGAACATATACCATTCATTACATACATAAGAAATGTATACTGGCAGCCTCAATTTTATTTTCTAAAGAAAGCTTCATACAAATGAACATTACACTCAGTAGAGATTTTAATAGCACAATTAGAATACTAAAGAATATTAAATGTCTTGCAATCTGATGCCTGCCAATGTGTACATACATGCATGCATACATACAGTCAAAATCATGATGATATGTTCTGATCCTGTTTTCCTTGCACACCCAAAACTCTCATTCAAGACCATCAAATTTTGGATGGAGACCATAATCAGTGCACCAGCAGGTGAAAAATATACAAAAACTTCTTATATAGACTTCCCATACTGCATTTTCTTTATTTCATAAAGTTAATTATTTTCTGGGGCAAATGCATTGGAATCGAGCTTACTTTTTCATAGGGTGACTAAAATAATAGATATCTTGTCAAGCATTGGCTAAATTGGTATACTTTAGTGTTTCATTTTCAGCAAAGTTGTCATGTGAAAAAGTTGACAGAGTATGTGAATGTGTGGAATTTCTTTATCTTTCATTAAACCACTTGAGACCTGAACTGACAAACTAAAGTAATGAAACAATCACTGACCTATGTTGCATTAGCACACATCTCATTTTAAAATAACTGGCTTTAACCCCCAAACTGCCTTATATATTTGTTTCCATTTTACAGTAACTTTGTTTAAGGGCTCTTATTCACTTGGAAACAATCTTTCCTACACAAATGAAACAAAAAGATATGAGAAACATACACCAGTACAAACTAGGCGATTAAGGAATACTTCTGGTATGGAGGATATGTTTACCTGTTTTATAAGACAACCCCATTTTTTGAAGTCAGTTAATTTCCGTAAGTGTAACAACAGGAACTCTGTAGACAGAATGATCCTCCAAGTCTTGGGGCAGAATAGAAAAAGAAGTGAATAGATCCTTAACAAAAGGCTTTTCAGCTTGCTTGCTGCACAAGGACTCTGTCAATAAAAGTATGTGTGAGAATCCCTGGGGCTAGAACAGCCTTCTGCAAGCACTGGCCAAATTATTCAGAGAAGGAGACAGACAGAAAAAGGGGGAGGGGAGGAGGGAAGAGAGCAAGAGAGCATGCTTGGTAGGAACACCACATCAGGTACTTCTAAAAATACAGTGTGACCTCATTCTTCACACTATGCAAGACCCTAACACTGCCTGTAACACCTGGAGCCACTTTCATGTTGACTGCAATATGGTATTGTTGCTGTCAGTTTTTGAAAGGAGAAGCAGAGAAACTCCCTTGGAAACTCTTTTCAAGACAGCACGAAGGAAACCAAAACAGCTTCCCATAGTACTTCCAAATTCTAAGTATTATTTATACTAAGTATAAGTGCTGTGTGTGTCTTTAAGAACTGCATTTACAGCCCTTTTTGTAATCATGGTTTTATAGACAATTTTGCACCTACTATTAAGAGTATGCCCAATGTAGGACTTGGACATCTAAGTCCCTGACTATACTGATCAGCTATTTGAAAATCTAGTCTGAAAGTTGTAACTATGAAGAGAACACAGACATTTAAGTGGAAGAATTACAGTGAAATTGAGTTTATTATAAAATAATGTTTGTTGTTGCTTTTGATCAGAACTGATAGTATAAATGGAAAAGTTGTAATACTAGCTGTCCTCTAAGGAATTTTAAATTTGAATAACTAAGAAAATGTTATATAACATCTTTTATCCTTAAATATCCAAAAGCATGTTACAGACTCTGTGACAAATTATACAATCCCACTCACTCATTTCATTGAATCAGAACAGATCTATAGAGCGAGATCTACATTTTGGGGGTATTTATGTCTGACGCAGGCAAATTGACTTGATTAGGGCTACACAGGAGGTCAATCACCACAGAACATAGCATAGAATGACTCACTCACAAAAATGCAGCCACCTCTTGAGTAGAACAAAGCAGTCATTCTTCAACAATTATACTACACAAGAGTTTTGGTTTATAGAAGAGAAAGTAAAGAATCTACTTTCCACTTTATAAAGGAAATTTTTGGTAGAAGGAATATTCATTAGAGTTTGAAGTTAATATGGTCAGGAATGGTAACAACCTTGCTGCTGTGAAATATGCTTTGGATTTGTGTTTCAGTCTGTACAATTTATTAATTCTGGCTGATATTACAGAAATTTCATAACTTTTTGTCACGGATGGCCTCTCTGTATGCACACCATTGCTAACAAACCGTGAACTGTGTGTCTCCCAAACCAGGGACAAAAATAAACTATTGAGTCCTAGCCAAACATCTGTTTGCCTTGTCTGGGGAAAAACAAAAGAGTAAATGTATCCTAGGGGAAACTAGTTCTCTCAAATTTTCCTCAACAGAGGATTGGGAGATTGGAGTGTGGAAATCCCTCCCCACCAAGAAGAACAAAGAGACAGGGGTGACAAGCAGGAGGCTGTAAAAGAACTAACAGGAAGAAGACTCAAGAGGGACACACATGAAGTTTTGGACAGGAAAGGGTCAGGGAATGTACTGGCCAAGGTAAAAGAAAGCTCTACAATTCAGAGCCCAAGCTCAGAGCCATCCTGTCCATTGAAAGATTCACAGCAACTACTGGTTGGGCCCAGTGCAGTCTGGGAGATTAGTGGAAGCCTAGCATCTGCAGCCAGGTCGGTCCTGCCCTGTTCTCACCAGCAATAGGAAGTGGGTCCCTGCCTGCTCTGCTCCCCCAGCTCCCAGCCATGTTGCTCAAGGAAGAGGGTTTGGAGGAGGAGGTGGAAGGCCCCCTCCCACACCAGCAGCAGGAAATGAAATGGCATGGCTGGGAGTGGGCAGAGCAGAAGGGGCTGGGGTCAGGCCCTGCATTAGTCCATTGGGCTGCACTGATTGGGGGAGGGGGCTTGGAGCAAGGGATGGAATAGGGGGGTGGAGAGGGCAGAGCAGGGGTGGGTAGAGGTAGAGTGGGAGCGAGAAGAGGCAGGGTGGAGGGACTGGGGTTTATGTGGGGGGCAATGTCCTGGGGTCTTGCTCACCTACTCTTCCTCTCTCCCCCTTCCCCCCCCCCTCCCCCCGCAACAAGGAACAGCCCTGCCCAAGCCATGCACTACAACAGAATGACCCTAGAAGACCCTGACTCCATCCTAATGAATGTTTTGGAGTGGTCAGGAAATTGAAGCAGGGACATGCATTTTAGTTTCATTATTTTTGTAACAGATACCAGGCCCCCTTTGCTAGTGGGCCCTCTGAACTTTATTGTGAATGTTCCACATGGGACAATCCTGTGTGCTGCAATCTAGCCTTAGGGACTGCAACTCCTATGATGCCTTGGGGGACAGACTGGAACAGATTTCCTGTTCCAGGGAGTACAGTGCAGAGACAGCAGGGCGGTGGGCTCTGTTTTAGAAGAGGAGCCATATTCAGAGAATCATAGAATACTAGAACTGGAAGGGATTTCAAGAGATCATCAAGTCTAGTTCCCTGCCCTCACGGCAGAACCCAGTACTATCTATATCATCCCTGATAGATGTGCGTCTAACCTGCTCTTAAACATCTCCAATGATGGAAATTCCACAACTTCCCTAGGCAATTTATTCCAGTGTTTAACCACTCTGACAGGAAGTTTTTCCTAATGTCCAAACTAAACCCCCTTGCTGCAATTTAAGCCCATTGCTTCTTGTCCTATCATCAGAGGCCAAGGAAAATAATTTTCTCCCTCCTTCTTGTAACACCATTTTAGGTACTTGAAAATTGATATTCTGCCCCTCCCAGTCTTCTCTTTTCCAAACTAAACAAACCCAGTTCCTTCAATCTTCCCTCATAGATCATGTTTTCTAGACCTTTAATCATTCTTGTTGCTCTTCTCTGGACTTTCTCCAATTTCTCCAGTGTCATTCAACATATTGATAAATTATCTGGAAAAGGGGTAAACAAAGTGTCAAAGTTTGCCAAAATTCAAAATTTCTCAGAATAGTTAAGTCCAAAGCAGACTGCAAAGAATTATAAAGGAATTTCACAAAACTGACTGACTGGGCAAGAAAATGTCACATGAAATTCAAATATTGCTAAATGCAAAGTAATGCACATTAGAAAACATAATCCCAACTGTACACACAAAATGATGGGATCTAAATTAGCTGAAAGATTGAATCTTGGAGTTCTTATGAATGGTTCTCTGAAATCATCCATTCAATGTGCAGCAGCGAAAATGCTAACAATGTTACGAACCATTAGGAAAAAGATAGATAAGACAGAAAATATTGTAATGCCATTATATAAATCCATGGTACAGTCACACACCCTTGAATACCACATGCAGTTCTGGTCACCTCATCTTAAAAAAGGATATTAGAATTGGTAAAAATGCAGAGAAAGGCAACAAAAAGGATTAGTGGTATGGAACAGCTTCCATATGAGGAGACATTAAAAAAACTGGGACTGTTCAGCTTGAAAAAGAGATGAGTGAAGGATGAGGGAGGGTATGCTAGAGTTCTATAACATCTTAGAGATGTGTTATTTACCCCTTCATTTAACACAGGAACCAAGAGTCACCCTATGAAATTAATAGGCAGTAGACTTGAAACAGACATATGGAAGTATTGTTAACACAATGCACAGTCAACCTGTGGAATTTGTTACCAGGGGATGTTGTGAAGTCCAAAAAACAACTAGGTCAAAAAAGAACTCGATAAGTTCATGGAGGATAGGTCCATCAATGGCTATCAGCCTAGTTGGTTGGAGTTGCTTTGGGTGTCTTTAAATCTCTGACTTCTAGAAGCTGGGACTGGATGGATCATTTGATAAAAATTGCCTTGTTCTGTTCAGTCCCCCTGAAGAATCTGGCACCAACCACTGTCAGAAGACAAGATATTGGGTAGATGGACCATTGATCTGACCCAGTTTGGCCATTCTTATAGATTAATAAAACTTTAAAAGCAACAATGGTCCTGTAGCACGGCTACCCCTCTGAAACTTATAAATTAATGTACTTTATTGTATATAAGGATGAATATGTAAAAGCAACGAGGAGTCCTGTGGTACCTTATAGACTAACAGATTTGTTGGAGCATAAGCCCATGAAAGCTTATGCTCCAAAAAATCTGTTAGTCTATGAGGTGCCACAGGACTCCTCGTCGCTTTTGCAGATTCAGACTAACATTGCTACCCCTCTGATACTGAAGGATGAATATATTGACTTTAAAAGGATTCACTTGATCCACATTGCATCAGCCCCCAACTGCAACACTACCCACTTCCAAAAACACATCCCTCCAGTTCTCTGCTCACTACTCCAGCTCCCCATGGGGCATCGGGTTTAATTCTGTTAATCTTCCAAGTCTTCCATGGAATTGGCTCAAGCTACTTAGGAGATCACCTTGCTCTTTACTCTGATGATCTTTCTCAACATTTGTGCTCCTTGAGGACTATGGAAATGTCAATTTTCAGAGGTAAAACCCATAAGAAAATGTAAGAGAGATTTATCAGCTGCTGGCCCAAAGCTATGGAATTCAGTTCTGAAGGAAATTGGAAAAAGATAAATCTCACTCCCTGCCTTCAGAGCAAAGGATAAAATTTGCTTAAATTTAGCTTTCCCACAGCTATACAGTGGGTGTGGGGAGGTGTGGGGACAGGAATGAAGAAAGGAGACAAAAGGAAAAAATATCATAGTGTTAGCTGCCTTTAGGGAAGAAAACAGGAATGTAGACCACTGATCTTCTATGGTTGTAATAATCCTTGTAAGGTACCCAGATATCACAGTATATGGTAGTATCTGAGACAATATCTAGGGATCAGCTAGATGGATTAATAGAATCTTAGTAGGAAAATATTTTTGGTATCAAAGAAGTGTAAATTAGGGACACAGATGTTAAAAAAAGAAGAGAGTTGAAATAAGAGAGCACTTGCTTTAGTGTGCTGGACAAATCAACAGGTTAGCCCCATCATTGGCAATATATTGCTGTGTAGAAACCCATATCCACATCACAGCATTACCATTATGATGGAACACGTTATGGCTCAATAGGAATAAAACAAAAAGTCAGAGAGAACAAGACCATTAGTGCTCTATTAAATCTGTTCATGATACCTCCTCAGCTTCTCAGGTTTATGCACTCTTGGTCTTTTAAAAACCTCTGCAGTATTTGTGGCACCACATTACATCTCTCAGCTGAAGTAGAGTGTTTGATATAAGATTTACTAGCAAAGCTTGAATAAACAGGACTTTGATTTACGAAATGCATCAATATAATAATGATTTTGGCTGGGCAATTAGTTTTAAATTGTATAAGCCCACACTAGCTCTTGTTACTATGAATGCAAAGGTTTATCAGAACACTTCTAAGTTTTGCACTTATTATCCTCATAGCTGTTAAATCAGAACTTAAACTAGAATCTTGGGGTACATCTAGACTACAGGGTTTTGTCAACAGAGGCTTTGTCGACAAATACTGTCAACAAAACTTCTGTCAACAAAGAACGTCTAGACTACATCCAGTTCTGTCGACAAAGCAAGCTGCTTTGTCGACATGAGAGTGTAGACGCAAAGGACAGCGTAGATGCAATAACGCCTTATGTCAACAGAACTCTGTCGACAAAAGGCATTATTCCTTGTAGAATGAGGTTTACCGCCGTCGACAAAACTGCTGAGTTCTGTCGACATTATGTCGACAGAACTTGGCGGTAGTGTAGACACAGGTATAGTTTTGTCGACAAAAGTCCACTTTTGTCGACAAAACCCTGTAGTCTAGACACGCCCTTGATGCTAATTTCCAATTTTAACAGCACACAAATACTGCAAACCAGATTCTGATAGCTCTTTACAGAAAAGTATCTGCAGGTGCTTACGGAATAGTTAAATTTAAGTGTCATTTAAAGTAAATACCCCCTTCCCCACTCCCAAACTGATTCTGGACTCTGGTAATGTGTCTCTTATCCTCTCCAGTTAGTGATTATAGCGGGGCAGCTGCCCCACACAGATAACAGGGGGTTAAAGCGGCCTTCAGAGAGGCTGCACAAAACTTCAACCAATCCGAAGAGAGCTTACTGAGATAGCCAGTAGGGACAGGCTTGTTGAAGCAGACAATCATTGTCAGAGAAGGCCATATAAAAAAAGGCTTCTCAGCAGAAGAGAGGGCAGTCTTTCCGTGGAGTGCAAGGGAGAAGAACTAGATGCCAGGAGAATTATCTTAAATAGAGCAGTGCTGGGGCGTGTCAGAGGAGTAAGAGGGAGCTTCTGGCTGACAGACTGAAGCCCTGATATGGGGCAGAGAAGGTGCTAGGGCTCTGGGGAAGAGGCCCAGGGAAACAAATGGTGGGAGGTTGAGGGAGATGCAATACATGGTCATTGCCTAGAGGGTCCCTGGGTCAGGACCTGGAGTAGTGGATGGGTCTGGGTCTGGGTCTCCCCGCAACCTTTATCCCCACTTGCAATTGAGTGGAATAGCCTGTATGGACTGCAGCTTGCCACTGTGGAAAGTGGCTAGACCTTGGACTGCAGTTTGCCACTGAGGCAAGTAGAAGGACTGAGGACAGTCAGTGCCTGAAATGGGGGAAAGAATGGAGTGGGGCACAGCCAGAGGGCCATGCCCCAAAGAAAATGTCACCGTCTGGGGAGTCATGCAGATCTGGAGCAGAAATGGTGGGTGAGACCACCACGAGCAGGAGGATTGTTAGACAGAGCTAATAATTCCTAGGATGGCCAGTAGGAGGTGCCATGGTGGTGACTCCTGCCCTGTTACAGTGATAATAGATTCTATAAAGTGGTGACCCTAGAAATAAATGCCTACTAATATAATGATTTAAGCCTAAGGGCAAGCTCCTCATCTCAGATCTTGGTGGATCTGAAATAACTGGAAGAAATGAGGGCTTGTGTCAGCTGCTATTAAGTTGTCTTTTTTCAGTAGCTCTCCCTATGCATCCAACATGTATGTGTATGAGGAGGGAAGGTTTCCCTGGATCCCACTGCCCTTCATTTACCCGCTCTTCTTCCCCAGTTGAACGTCTTTAAGGGGGGAATCTCTCTGTGGGCTACCACCCATTGGCCGGGGGCTGGCTCGTGTTCCTCATTCCCCTTTTCAAAGAAGGGAAGATCAGTCTAGAACAATGACCAGGCTCTCAGGCAGTCCCTAGAGAGTCAGCTCTGAGGGCTTAGTCTAACAGTCTATTGTCCCTTCACAGTGGGTGGTGGTTACTACCAGTCAGGATGGCTTCGGGTGTAGTGTGCCTCTCATCTGTCTGCTTGATTGGACTCACTCTATTCTTAGCAGAACCTGGGCAGAGCAACCTTCTTCTTGTTCAATGCACCTTCTTGGGAGGTGGGGATCGGGGGGTGGAGTTTCCCCTTTTGAAGCTCCTCTCCATCCAGGCTGAGCAAGTCTTGCTGATGTGTCTCCTGTGTGGAACAGGCCCACAGGATCTCACTAGCTTCCTTCAGACCAGAGTGAGGATGTGGCCTTTCACATACTGCACCCCTCAAGCAGTGTTTCTTTAAATTGTCCCACCCTGAGCAGAATGAATTTGGTTAGGTGCACCACTATGGAGATAATGTGTGACAAGTCACCGCTGTATTGGTGCATGTAACAAAATTCATGTGGTGGGGCTGAGGGGTTTTGATTTGGGGAGGGAGCTCAAGGCTGGGACAGAGAGTTGGAGTGTGATGGCTCTGGCTGGGGACATGGGGTGGGACCAGGGCTCAGGGTTGGGAAAGAGGGCTGGGCAGGGGAAAGCTCTGACTGCAGTACAAGCTCTGCAGTGGGGCTAGGGATAAGGGTCTCAGGGCTGGGGCAGAGGGTCAGGGTGAGAGCTCTGGGTGTGGCTATGGATGAGAGGTTTGGGGTACAGGTTGCACTGGAGCTATGGTGGGGAGAGAGGACTCCCCCTAGCTCTTTCTGCCGCAGCAGCTTTGGGGCTGATGTCACAGGATAGGCAACTTTTCCGGGGCCATGGCCGATCAAGAGCTTGGTAGGAGCAGGGGTGCCTGTCCTCCAGCCACGGCAAGTTCAGACTGGACCTGGGTTCAGACTGGGCAAGGGGTGTGGGTTGGGCTAGGTCGGGGCAAGGGGAGGGGTGCCTTTTCCCCAGCCATAGCAGGTCCAAGCTGGACCTGGGTTCCCTGAGCACCTGCATGACACTTAATAAACTGCTGTGATACTGCACAGCATACAGAGAACTTAGTCCTTAAGACTGGAACACTGTTTGGGGTTGGGTTGTTGCCATCTCCTAACTCCCCCAGAAGAAGTCTGCATTAGGAGTACAACTTTTCCTTAGGAAATAGTTTTCTACTTAGGTAGAGGACCAGCTGTTCCTCCCCTTCGAAGTCTTGTGAAAGGATCATGTTTGGTTGGTCCTGACATCTGACTGCAATATGAATTCCAGAGAGAAATACACCCTTGGCATTGGGTAGACATTGAAATTTGTAATAACAATGACCTTTCCTGATGCAGAACAAGAACCATACCGTCTGGTTTCAGACTGAGAACTATGGGCCTCTTCCATTCACCTTTGGATTCTATTTCCAGCATCACTCATTCTACTCCTCCCCTCCCCTCCCCCCGATTGTCTCCCAAATCCTTTGTGGGTAAGATCTAGGGTTCTCTGGACTACCTGGCCAGCTGTGTCCTCCCTGGTTGGTTGGAGAAAACTGTGGCAAAGTCCCCAGTTATTTGGAGGAATTATTTCTTTTGTGAAGGGGAGAGCCCTTTCCTCCTGGTACCATTGCTGGGGACTTTCTGCTAGTTATTTGGGGCCCCTGTTTGAGTTCTGCTGAAATAGGAGCTATCAGCAGGATCTCTCATGTCCTCCAAGATTTCAGAAAGTTCATATGGTAAATCTTGGTTTCTTCCTTCTCCTGAATAGTCTGATCTCACAGTCCAGAGGCCCCATCTCCCTGACCACTTTGAATGCACCCTACCATTGAGCCATTAATTTTGAATTTGCAGAGGTCATTAGTACTGTGATGGGGTGCAGTCACAGAAGACCTCCTGGGTTTGTTCCCTGGTGTGCTGATCACACCATTGACACCTGCCTTCTTGCTCTCTGGGGCTCCCCACCACCCTGTCCCACTAGGGCAGATCATCTGGTCTCCCCCAGGCAAAGCACAGAGTTGGGGTTACTACCTCCTGAAGAGCAAGGGAGACACTGAACCACTTCAGCTCTCCAGGAAGTATACCTCAAAAGGGATCAAAATTCCAAATAAATCCATCTTTTGCTGTGTAAAAGTTCTACACAAAGAAAGCTCATGAAGATGTTCATCCGCTTTTATCACTGAAAGAGAGATATGCACACTGGTTGTCTCCCACAGGTAACAATTATATACACTGGGTCTGATAATAAACAAAAGTGTTTTTATTAAGTATTGTGCCAGACTGCTGGCTAAGCCAGAGCTCTGTCACTATAGCCTGGCTGAAAAGGCCAATTGCAGCCAGCTGAGCAAGCCCAGGACTGAAGGCTAATGGAAGCAGCTGTGGGCCTCATTAGCCAGAGGGCTATATAAGGCAGCCAGAGGGGGTGGAGCAAGGAGCCAGGGTGTGGCTGAGTGTGCCCCCCAGGCAGAAGGAGAGGCTGGCTGAGTTTGCTATAAATAGAAATAGAGTTTTGCTGTAAATAGAAAGTGGTGGGAAATTGGCACTGACAATAAAAGGCATGGATGACTGCACCAGAAATAGTCACTAGTTGATTTGTGGACCACGAAGGGGTCCCAAGGCAAGGGGTCCGGGCAAGGACTTTGCCACAGTATGTGCAGTAATATTTAAGTGGTTTCAAGTGAAAACAGCTCAAAGTAAGCTATTAAGTTAAAATAAAAAGAAAACATATAGTGCTAAATCACCAACCCTCCCACCCTCCAAAAAAAACCCCTCACACCTTAATGCAGACAGATTCTTACCTTAATGAATAGTTCTTGTTCTAGGCATAATCTTCAGGTCAGAGACCCTTTTATCCTGACCTTTTGCATCATTTCAGTGTTTTCCAATCCAGCTGAAAACAAAGGGCTGATGGCTTCCCATTGCTTAAGTACAGTAATTCCTCATTTAACACTATAGATATGTTTCAGAAAATGATCATGTTAAGTGAAAACGTGTTATGTGGGGTCAATTTTCCCATTGAAAATAATGGAAAAGGTGGGGGTTGCGTTTCAAGCGGTGGTGTCTGTTGGGACCGGGACATAAGGTTGGGGGAAAAAGGGGACTGGGTTACAGCAGGGAGGGTAGGTGATTGGCTCTGGGGAAGGGAAAGGGAGGAAAGGGGAGTATGCCCCTGTGATGGATCTGCCGGGACCTGCAGTGCGTCCGGCGAGGGGGGGTCGCCGGGGAACAGCGTGGCGAGCGGTGAACCTTCCACCACTTTGCAGGGAAGTGGGGGAAGCCCTGCGCAGCCGCCAGCAACGGGCCAGCTGGGGAAATCGTGTTATTCCGGGGACGGTCATGTAATTCAAAAAACGTTCCCTAAAAAAAAAAATCATGCTATCGCGAAAACATATTAAGCGGGCATGTGTTAAATGAGGAATTACTGTACTCTTTTGACCAGGAGGGAACCTTTTGTTCTACATCCCTCTCCCCTTCCATGGAAAACTACCAAGGTCAAAACAGAATCCCAATATCAGGTACTATGGTCACATGTCTTCCTAGGACCAACCACTGTTTAGATTTAAAGCACAAACACAGCTATTTACAAGTCATTAAGTTGATCACAAAGTTGTTATGGCATCTAGGGCAGCAGTAATGGCTCTCATTAGCACATTTAAAACTATAAACAGTTTCATACTTCATATTTCCAACTTACTACATGCAACAAAATAGGATATACAGCTCCAGCAGATTGTAGCATTAAAACTGATAGGTTACATGAAATATTTTGTCTAAAGCATTGTTAACCCTGAACAGTGCACCATATGGACAGTATGACATCTATAAACCATGTAAATCAAAATGGAGTTTGTGGACTGAGCGACAATTCAAGATGGAAACCTGAGAAGCTTTTGCCGCCAAAATCATTATCTGCACACGGCACGTGACTGTGCATACTGCACCATGGTGCTGCACACAGTACGGAAGTCTGCACCCAACTCTAGTTTTGCACCCAGCACTACGCCCTGTTTTGCACTAGAGACCCATGGCCTATGTCTACACTCGCGGCTTCTTGCGCAAGAACATCTTGCGCAAGGGTTCTTGTGCAAGAAGTCTTGCGCAAGAAAACGTCCACACTGCCCTGTGTGCATTGTGCTTTTGCGCAAGAGCTCCCATGGCAGTGTGGACGCTCTCTTGCGCAAGAAAGCTCTGATGGCCATTTTAGCCATAGGGCTTTCTTGCGCAAGAAATCCCTGCCGAGCGTCCACACTGCCCTCTTGCGCAAGAGCTCCTGCGCAAGAGGGCTTACACCTGTTAAAAAAGAGCGTAACTCTTGCGCAAGGAGCCCTCTCTTACCACGCCGTACTGTACATTTCCTTGTGCAAGAGCAGGCGGGCAGTGTGGACGCTCTGCAGATTCTTGCGCAAGAACGGTCGTACTTGCGCAAGAAACTGCGAGTGTAGACATAGCCTTAGAGTTTTCCCGCCTTGAACTCTATAAAATCTAGAATCCTGAGAAGATCAGGTTGGCAGTTTCTCGTACCATCTTGGAGAAGGAGGCGTCCTGTCACAAGAGAAGATCGTGGTGAAGGCCCAGTCCAGCTGACAGACCTACCTGATTCCATTCCTGCCACCCTCAGGGTGCTTCGGCCCACACTGTGGCAATAGCCCAGCATCATGAGCCTTAGCTACCTGATTGCTCCCTACATCATCGGGACCGTAACAGAGCCTCAAACATTGTTTGGCACCTGCTGTGGTGAAGGCCCTCATGGCGCTTAGAACCGCTCTTAGACTATCACTCACAAATTGCGCGTCTGTCTGTTGTGCAAGCAGAGACTTAACAGCAAACCAAACGTCTCACCGTATCCTCAGGGATGCCTCAGTGTACCTCCCCTGACAGCTACCTTAAGGTAAAGCGTTGAAGGTCCTGAACATCAAAGCTGCCTCTGACAGACTAAGTATAATATTCTGTTGCCAGTTATAGCTCTCCTATCTTCTTTTATTTCAGAGGGTGAGCGGCTGGGTTATCGATTCAGTGTTGTGTTGCTGTTACTTACTCGTTGTATTTTCAGTATACCTTTTAAATTTGAATCTGACACGTGTCTGTGTTTATTTAACGGGACTGGGGGTAAATCCGCCGGTGACAGATACGGTAGTTTCCAGGCAGACCTCCTTCTGGGGACAAAGGCATTTTAACATCTAATCAGAGCAGGCCCCATTAAATTTCGTTTACTAGTGCGCCTTTGCTGGTAACAGCATCTCCGAGTTATGCATATTTATGTTCATAAGCCAATTTTCCTAAAGCATGGGGGTGTGTGGAACCATCACAAGTAAAACCCCAGGCACCCAGCTGTAAAGATTGTAGCTGTGCCCCCTTATTATAATTCTGTTCCTGGATGTGCTTGTTCTTCTTCAAATTCTCCCTGGAGAGCATCCCCCTATTTTTTAGATGTTCCCTTAACTGAAGGATATATTGGGTACTGCTTAAGTTTCCCCTCAACTTGTTCTTCCCAACATTCCTGTAGCAGGCACAAGATGCCTGTGATGTGGGTGATAGAAGAAAAACTTAAATGGGGAAAATCCCATAGATGCTTGTGAGGTCTCCTTTATGGCAAATAGGATCAGTGGGAATAGTCAGTTCCACTGCTTGTGGTTGACACATGGGCTTTGTCTACTCTACGGCTTTTGCCGTCAGAGAGTATGCAAATGAAGTGCTGATTAGTATTTTGTCATGCTTCATTTGCATAATCTATTCTGAGCCATATTTGCGCAAAAACAAGCAGTGCGAATGTTTCCTTTTTGCACAAAACCCCCCTTTTGCACAAGATCCTCCAAGATCCGGGGTACGCATAAGGATCGCAAAAAGGAAACGTCCACTCTGCTTGTTTTTGCGCAAAAACCCCTTGCGCAAAAATGGCTCAGAATAGATTATGCAAATGAAGCATGACAAAATGCTAATCAGTGCTTCATTTGCATACTCTCTGCCGGCAAAAGCTGTAGTCTAGACATAGCCTAACAAAGAACTTGAAAATCCCTTCAGGGTCTTATTTTATTCTTCTCAACTGTCAGTCTGTGGATGGTACACTGAGGTCTTCTGGAACTTGACCTTCAGAAGGGAGCATAATTACTGCATCAGTTGGGAAGTGAAGTTAGTCATTTGGCCCATCAATGTTTTATGTGGCAATCCTATTTGTGAGAAAACCTTTAAGATCTCTGGAACTATAGCTCTTGCTTTTGGGGAGCTGAGAGGAATGGCCTTTAGATACCTGGTTGTGTAGTCTACAATCATTAGTATATACTGGTGACCCACTGTGTCTTTTTCCTAGAGGTCCAACCATGTCCAACCCGATTCTTCCTAAGAGGATCTTCATCAAGGGCAGAGGAAATGAAGGTACCTTGGGATTCTTGACTGTTAGCTGAAATTCTGGGCAGGAGGAAAATGTTCTCTCATTTCATGGTGTATGCTTGGCCAGTAGAATCAAGCTAATATCTGAGCCAATGTCTTTTTTTCTCTCCATGTGTCCTGCCAGGGATGTCATGTGCCAGCTGCAACACAGCCCAGTAGTAGCAGTGCATAACTAGCAGCTGGTTCCATATCACCCCCATTTGACTCTTCTCTTTACAATACAAGTGCTTCTTCTTGAATGCGAAGTGTGTAGTGACTACCTCTCAGACTGCCACTTTTCCATCCATGGGGGCCAGTTACTTGTAAGGATAGCTTAATATAGAGTCATTCCTTTATTCCACCACGGAATTCCTGTTCCATAGGAGGGCTTCCAGGTCCTGGAGGGCTGTCTCTTGCTCCCCAAATAGATCTGTGGCTATGTTGCTTGAGATGTACCTACCCCGGGGACATTGGCTTCTCCAAGGTTTACCAAGCTCTGTCACTTGGTCCCTGTTCCTGTTTGTATTCTCAATCTGTCTGTTAATGACCTGCCAGAAAAAAAGGCCAATCTGAGCCTACAATCACAGTATGGACTCCCACTAGCTAGTGTAGATCTTGCATAACTATATATACACTGAAGCTGGATCATGTTCTTGGAAGTGGCAGCTTTCCCCACAATGGAAGCCTGGATCGCTATCTGGCTGCAGCCAGAGTCCAAGGCTCTCTGAACCAGCTTTCCCTGGACTGTCACCAGTAGCATCAACTTAGGGGGAAGTTTTCTTCTGGGTTCGGTTTTCCACTGTTCAGTCCTGGGCATACCCACATTCCATCAACGGGCAGTTTCTCATGTGTCCTGTCTGCCCACAAGACTAGCATGTTAGTGGGCTGGAGTCACCAGCCTATTGCCTAGGTATAGGGAGGCCCAAAGGCAGGATGCTAGCCATACCCCCATTTGTGAGCCCTGCCTCCATCCTCTAGGGTGCCAGCAGTTCCACGGGCTATGTGACCCTCATCCTCTGCCTTCTTGCCCACCTAGCCTGCCCAGAACCCAAAGGCCAGCCTGCTTGTCTGGGAGGACGTATCTGGGACAGGTCCCTCATGGGGATCTGCCATGGGCACTGGCTCACATGCATCCTCAGGCTCCTCACCTTGCTGATGTTCAGAATGACTTTGCCTTGAGCACCCTTCAGCTTCTACAGAGTCCTCCATTAATCTGACTGCTTCTAACAGTGTCCCTAGGCAATACTATAGTACCCAATTCCCTGCCTTCCATAGGCAATATCTTTATAAATTGCTCAGTAACAATGGTCTCGGCCACATGAATTCTTTAGTGTTCTTCTGAGCGGAGCCACTTCGAGCAGTGTTTTTTCCAACAACGTGCTACTATGCAGGGTCATGCCTCCTTGGAGTATCTCTCAGGCCTACACCATCGGTGACAGAACTCATCTGAAATACCCAGACAGTCTAAGATGACAGACTTCTCTTCTTTGTAAACTTTTGCCCATTCAAAGTCTAGATCACAATAGCTGGCCTGTGCTGGACATGTGGTACAGGGCTAGGATTAAGGCCTAGTGTTCCAGGGGGTCCACTGGCCTGCCAGTTCCACTTCTCAGATGTGTCTAAAAAGGCTTCAGGGTCTTCCTCCAGTCCCATCTTAGTGGGCTTCACTGATATAGGCAGAGTAACTCCTCCAATATAAGTGTGATTCTTTGGCACTCCCTGAAATGTTGCTGCTAGGTCATCAGCTCCCTCAGCAGTTGGAGTGGTTTGAATCCACTGTGGCAGCAACTTCTGTTGGGTAGCTTGTTGCTGCTGCATCTCTGTAACCACTCTGGCTCCATCTTGTATGGAACAGCTGAGTTCCATTACCTCTAAGTCTTCATGTTTGTTTTTTTGTTTTTAGACTTCTTGTATTAGACATAATATTGCCTGCATTCCCCACCAATTTATGGAAGGGGTAGGCTCCCTGGGCCCCCTTGGCTCCCATGGTCCTTCATTTACCCATTTGTGTGCCCCAGTGGATGGCCTTTGGGAGGAACTCTGTGGGCTACTCCCCACAGGCCAGGGTAGACTAGAGAGTCAGCTCTAAGAGCTCAGTCTAACAGAGTCTACTGCCCCTTTAGGGAGTTTACCTTCTACCCCTCTTTCTGCCCTCATGTTGTTCTACTGTCGGTCAGGATGGCTTTGGACATGGTGTGCCTGCCAGCTGTTAGCTCTTTGGCTGGACTCATTCAGTTCCCAGCAGTCCCTAAGCAGAGAAACCTTCTCCTGTTCACTGTCCCTTTGTGTGGTAAGATTCCCCCTTTTAAACTCCTCTCTCTCAGGCTGAGCAAGCCTTGTAGGTGTGCCTCATTAGCCTGGAATAGGCCCAGAAGATCTTGTTAGCTTCCTTCATACCAGGGCGAAGGTGTGTCTGTTCACAATGGGCATTAGGGGCAGTGTGAATCCTTGTGTGGTCTATTCCCAGAGACAGACAGAAGATTATAAGTTTGAGTTTTGCACTTAAGTTAGAGGAAAAAAGCTGTTGAGTTGTCTAACAGGACCAGAGTGGGCAGCTATCCCCAATCAAAAAACACTCTCATGATCAGGAATGATGTCCTCTAAAGTGCAGTGTTAGCCAAAAGCTGACCTAGACTCCAAGATGGTAGCTAAGATGTCAGTGACCAACTGTAGTTGGGATTGTCTAAAATTGCCTTCTTAATCACCTTCCCTGAAAAGGGCAAGGGGCTCAGCATCAGGGAATAGTTTCTTGAAGCAGAGGTTGGACAAGACACCTTGTATTTGCAAAAAATGCACAAATATAGCTCCCATTAAGTGGACAACTATTGAGTGACTCTGATCCTGTGTCTTCTACCAACTTTTCCTGGAGATCTTCCCCTCACACATTGGTGACATCTAAACATACTTTACTGAGAAATGCAGTCAAATGCTTTAGTGTCTGCTGACTTCCAGGGCCAAGTTTTCAAATGAACCTCTGTCAGGGGGCCCAGCAGTTGTCCAAAGCTCCCTGGACTCTGCCCCTCCTGAGTCCCTTCATCCTTCATTTACCCCTTTGTCTTCTCCAGTGTATATTCTTTGGGAGGATCTCTTGTCTACTGCCCATGTAAGCCAGAGTTTGGCTTTGCTTAAGGGCAATAATGCCCAGCGGCAGAAGTGGAGAGCACTTCCTCTTGTTGAAGTAAGTAGCTAGAGTGCAAGGTGCCACCTGGTGGCAGAACTCCACAGGAGACTGCTCCCTCTATTATCTGTAGTACCCAGTGGCAAGAGTCCAATAGGGGGTGCACTTTCTTCAGATGCAATATCACCTGGCACAAGAGTTGAAGGGGAGAGCTGCTCTTTTTAGAGTCAGTATTGCCTGTGGCAAGAGTCCAGGGAGATGGTCTCTCTAGAGCAGGGCTGGGCAAAATATGGCCTGGGGGCCAGATCCAGTCCTTAAAGCCACCAGATCCAGCTCACAGACCACCCTGCCGGGACCCTCAGGCACACAGCTGCGGCAGGTTTAAAGTGCAGTACAGCAGCAATCTGCTCTGGCAGGAGGCAAAGGCTTTGTGTGATCTCCAAATCCTTTGTGCCCAATCCTCAGCTCCTATTGGCCAGAAACAACTGGCCAATACGAACTGACCCTAGCCAATCTCTCAGCTCCTATTGGCTGGAAACAACCAGCCAATAGGAGCTGAGAGATTGGCCTGGGGGCTGGGGACAGAACAAGCCTCTTCCCCCTCTTGGAGCTGAGAGCCACATGGAGGAAATAGCCTGAAGCTCTAAGGGATTTGGGATTGCAGCAGCCAGGGAACCCAGCCTGCCTTGGGGGTGCTGGCCAGAAGATGCTTAGGTAAGCGCCTCCCAGCCAGAGCCTGCCTCTAGCACCTCTGCCCCTCCTGCACCCCAACTCCCTCCCGCAGGTCACCATCCAAACCCTCTTCACTACCCTGCCCCAGGTCACAGCTCCTTCCCAGGCTCTGTACCTCCTCCTACACCCCTACCCCAGGCCAGAATCCTCTCTTGCACCCAAACACTCTCCCAGACCCTGCACCCCAATCCTCTGACCCAGGTCACAACCCCTTCCCTTTCAGACCTCACACCATCTCCTGCACCCCAATCCCTTACCGTGCTCCCTTCTGTACCCAATCTCCATCGTAGACCCTGCACTCCCTCCACAGAAAAGTGCGGCCCTAGACCACTTTCCAAAATCTTGGCGTGGCCCCCCCACCAAAAATTATTTCCCACCCCTGTTCTAGAGACTGTATCACCCAGTAGCAAGTGCAGGGAGGGTAGGGAAACCCAGGCTCACCCTACTCCACCAGGTTCCAAGCAAAGGCCCTACAAAACCAGTTACCCTGCTATAGGGTTCAAGTCTCCTTATCCCCATGTACATCCCCTGGGTCACTTCCTACTCATCATTCCATCTCTGGTAGCTCCTTCACTGGTTGCAGCACATTGCCCCCTTCAGTCCCTGGTAACCTGGCTTCTTGTGGAATAGTTAGGATGCTCTACCTCAGATTATGGAGTTTTGGCGGCTTCTTGGCTGGAACTTGTTGCACATGACCCTGCTATCCTCACCCAGACCTGACTGAGCTGAGCTGCTTCCTTTTGTATGCTCTCTCCACCGGGAGCATATCCATGAAGAGCATACCTCTTGAGCCCAAAGCACTTTGTTCACCAATGCATTGCCAGTGAGGGGTTGATACACAGCCTCATCATAGCTTCCATGTGTGTACATGCAACTTTCCACATATAAATCAGCTGCATGCACAATATTTGGTATATTTTAAGGCCAGAAGAGTCTGTTATGATCATCCAGTCTAATCTTGCTCAAATCAGGCCACTGAATTTCATTCTTGCATTGTTCCCAATAACTTGTGGTTATTCAGAGCCTTTTTTTAGAGAAAACATCCAAACTTGATTGCTTAATTTTTATTCCTTTGAGTGATGCAAAATTTATTTCAACTCTTCCTAGCTGTTCCAATGATTAATCACCCTTACTGTTAAATCCTGGCATCTTATTTCCAGTTTGAATTTTTTAGCTTTAACTTTCAATCACTGGAACTTGTTATGCCTTTATCTGCTAGATAAAAGGACCTCGTGGTATCAAATTTCTTCCTCTGGAGGGAGCACTCAGACTATTATCAATTCAGCCCTTAACATTCTCTTTGATAAACTAAAGAGATCCTGCTCTTTGACTTAATGTAAGACCTCAACTAATTTTTGGAGCTCTTCACTGAACACCCTCCTATTTCTCAACATCACTGACTCCCTCCCAGGTGATTCTTCTTGGCCTTCTCCTGACTCCTGGCAGCACAACTCCATACAGAGCAACATTACCTTTGGCTTATCAACATGTTCACAATAATATGGGGTAGAACTCAGACTCAGATTCAGCAAAGTACATAAGCAAGTGGGCCCAATCCTCAAAAGATATGTAAATGCATAATTCCCACTGAACATCAATATGACAGTTGTGTACATAAACCCCATGGATGTACAGATATTGGCATGCATTTAATTAGCAACACCAATTATGAGAGTCCTGGAAAGGAAAACAAAAGGTTTTTTCCATAAGTACAGCCTACCCATCATCATTAAATCCAAAGGTCATCATTCTTCTTTCACCAGCCAACAGCTTTAGCAGCGCTATCTCAATGTATTAAATTACCACTAAGAAAAATGAATCCCTTCATCTTTCTATTGCAACTACACAGGGTCCTGCATTAGTATTAGAGATATTCCTTACATCAGAGCCCTGCAGCTGAGAGTCATTAATCCTGTGTTGACATCAGAGCAGGGCAAAATTAATTTCTTCCCTGGAGATATACATATATATAAAAAAAGACTAGCTGCATGGTTTCAAATCTTGACCCAGTCTCAGAAGTGCCAATGATCCAGATGCAGTCTTCATTCATTAAAAATCCTAGTGTGCTCATCTGTATATTTTACATGCATATTATAATTATATGCACATCTTTTTATAGGCCAGCATGCCCACTAGCCCCACCATTCTTAGTAAATGATTTGCAAGTAAACCATTTTTATGAAAGTATAACTTAGCTATTGTAAATCAGATCAGGCTGAAACCATTATATATATTTGTTACCATATATACTGATTTTAACTAAAAGGAATGCAGAGCTCATAAGTCATTTTTAGTTAAAAGGCAGCCAAACAAGTAGATCTGTGACATTTTCATTAGCTTTTGGGCCAAACAAATGGGGGGAAATGCTTAGCTTAAAATTTTTTTTGTGTTTGCTAGTAGCTTTGCACAGATTAAGGCCAACATTTCAAAAGCAACTTTGTTGGGTCTTCAACTTGCAAAATCTTAGAGGAGCCTGATAAGAAAGTGCTGAGAACCCACATTTTGAAAAATCAGACTTTTTAAAGACATCTCATACTGGGCACCAAAAATCACTAATTGCTTTTGAAATTCTTGTCTTGATCTGAGTTGAAAAAAATATCGCTGGCTATTCAACAAAACATAATTTTTAAAGATTTCATCAATGTATATTATGTCCAAGTACTACTGTACTTCTAATCCACTAAATCTTCAACAGAAGTTTATTTATGAAAAATGCATTTTGGAGCTAAATTACGAAGGATTTGCTGATCATAGGGAAACTGCAGAAAGATCAAAATAGTAATGAAGGATTGTATAGCATATGGAAATTTTCTGTATTGCTTAATTGTTCATTTCCAGACTTCCTAGGTTTCTTTTTGTTTGGATATTTTTTTTTGTGTTGAATGTTTATCAATATCATGCAATGGTATTTGGTGATAGCTGGGCTCCTTTGGGGCCCCACTTTCAACCTTAACTTTTTTCTATCAAAGTTTTTTGTTAATGAATTTCCCTTTTGAAAAAAAAAGAGCTTCCAAAGACAAGAGGAGCTGCCACAGAAGGTCTGCAATAGTGGACTCCTTCTCCAACAGATGTTACGATGCCATCAAAGCAAGTCTTCCCTCACCCAGGCATTATTTAATCTAATGTGGTATTCAGTAACAGGGGCTATGCTTGCATGGAGTAAAGTGATAGTGGGTGATTGATCCGAATAAAGTAGGTGATGGAAGCTTTTATCCACATAGAAATCCTATAAGCCTTTTCTTGTCCTCTTCTATATTTCCCCAGATCCCTTCTATAATTACCCTAGTTTTTACAACTACTTTCTTTGCCTGTCTTTCAGTTCCCTGCCCTGCCCCTGCTTCATGCCTCTTCCCAGGCTTCTGCTATGTTTCCCCCCATTTTCTACCCAGTCCCTATCTCTCCAGTCATCTCTGGTTCTGGCTAGGTAAGGTACTTAGTTTACACATATTGATATTCATATACTTTAAAACTCTGTAATTTTTAAAGCCTCCCTATTCCTCCTCCTCTATAGACCAAATGTACCATCTCAGCATGGCCTACAAAACCAAGTCATATTTAGGATTTCTAGACCCAGCCATTTGTAGGATGTGATGGGCCCGAACAGTGAATTTTAACACTGGTAGAATTTTACTACATTTCTCAGGACCACCCCCATCCCCACCATATCTTAGGGTGAGATGCAGAATGTACATTTCAGGGGAACTGGATTCTTTTTGGAGAAACTAGGGAAAAGGGGCTGTGAAAATCAGGCTTTTAATAGTTAAGGATGAAGCTAGCTCTCTATGGAGCTTTTACTGTCACTGTGTAACATCATATGGGGATGGTAGAATAGAATGCACCAAAGAAACATGGGTCTGTAGGTACTGTGGAAACCCAGTCTCTAGCCCCAGTGCTAGCCTTCCCCAGACTTGCCCTAAAGAGGCACACCCCCCTGTGGGACTAGCATTGGGGAAGCAGTGCGTGGCACTGGCAGGTGGAGGATGCAGCAGGGCTGACAGACACCAAGCCAGAGTTTGGAGTCCCAGTCTGTGGATTCAGGGGGCTGTAGCCCCAGTTTGGGTGTGCCTGGCTGCTAAGTGGGTGAGCCACAGCCCACTCAGGCCCACCTGTGGCTATGTCCCTACTATAGGGATGGAAGAGGTTCTCCCATTGCTTTAGTTAATCCCATCCCCTTCTGAGATGTGGCTTCTATCAACACAGCAGTGTCTAAACCAGAATTGGATTGGCTTAACTTTAACTCTCAGGAGTGTCAATTTTTCACACCCCTGAGAAACGTAGCTAGAATGACCTAAGTTTTAAGTATAGATTAGGCCTCAGTTTCAGGTAGATGTGCAGGTCTGAGGAGGGAAAGTGAAGTTACCCTAGCAACAGCAGCATCAGTCCAAATGACCCCCTGGCTATTTGTTGATTGGTCTGATTTCCCCACCAGAAATGGGACTTTTAGGGAAAGTGATCCTGTTATACTTTTTGCCCTAGTAATTGGTTTACATTTAATTCCTGCAGAATTAAAACAGCTACAAAATTGTAGGAACAAGTTGCTGATGTTAGCACAAAGACTCCCCAAAATCAATAGGTAGGCTGGTGGGAGGAGAGTATATATAGAGAGTGTGCCTGTGGTCTTGAGTTGTATAGAGCTCAGACTGGCTTGGCCTATCATACATGCAAACCAGAACACTTTACTAAGTATTTTTATGCAACCCTTTCATGAGCAAAAAGCTGATGAAATGAAACTTTTTTTATTTTCAAGTCATTATGTTCTTAATCAGCAGATAATTTGATCAATTTCAAAAAGTAATTATACACGAGAGAACCTCTAAATTCTACTCAAAAGAGAGACATTTAGAAGCCCTGTGAGTGTTATAAAGGAAACGTAATGTCTAAAATGAAGTTTCTCTTAATTTCAATTAGATTCCGGGTCTTTCACATTTTTAATACAGACCATAAATCCAATAAATCAAATGAGCATACATAGATTAGTTCCCATTTAAATGAGCTAACGATGTATCAAAGTCCTCATTCATTAAAGACATTTTCTATTCAGGAAACCATTCCACTGGCCCAGATTCTGATCTCCATTATAGGGGTGTAAATCCAGAATAATTTCAACTGGTTACTGAATTTACACCAATGTAACTAAGATAATAGGCTATCTCACTTACTTCCAGGATTTGTGTTCTATGAGATGGAGTTAGTATTTCATTGTAGGATAATAAGTATTGTTTTACAATTTTGTTTGTGCATTCGTCACGTGCAGGGAATTCAGTAGGAATAAAAATCCCTAGCTCTTTTGAAAATGATGAGTAGTCCTGTAGCACCTTAGCCCTGGTCTACACTCGAGAGTTATTTTGAAATAATTCCCCTTATTTTGAAATAACAGGCAGAGTGCCCACACTACCAAGCCCATTATTTCAAAATAATGGGCTGGTTATTTCAAAATAATAACTCCTGCTTTCCATGAGGAATAATGCTTATTTATTTCAGAATACCATAGTGTGGATGCTCCACTGCTGCTATTTTGAAATAACTATTCCCCAGAGTCATTCAGAGTAATTACTCCCCAGTGCTTCTTGGGACTTTAAGTTGAGGTAGCGCATTAAGGCAGCCTGCCTTGGACTCATTTTGAGGCTTCCTTGTAGTGTGGACATGCTATTTTGAAATAGTTATTTTGGGCGTTATTATTTCAAAATAAGTTATTTCAAAATCATTTCCTAGTGTATTTCCTAGTCTCACATGCCCTTTGAGACTCACCAAAATATATAGAATCATGAGCTTTTGTGGATAAAACCCATTTCATCAGATGAATTGGAGTGGAAATAAAAGAAACCAAGATATAAATTTAACTGCAGAAGAAGTACCTGTCAATTGTAGGACTCATATTAAAGAGGCTAATTAAGTGGGCTGTATGTATCCCATACCCTTTGGAAATGTAGCTGTTAAAGGCAGAAAACATTGGCTTTGTAATGTGCCAACCAGTTAATAATGTCTTTGTTCAAGCCCATGGTAACAATATCAAATCTGTAGATTAATTCCAGTTCTGCAGACTCTCTTTATAATTGTTTAGTGAAGTTCCTTTATAGAAGAATGGCTATTTTTAAATCCATGACTGAGTGATCAGGCAGGTTAAAATGTCCCCTAGAGGTTTATTTGTGTTACCATTTCTGATGTCTGATTTGTGTCCAGTTATTCTTTATATATTGGCCAAACCAGACAGTCTCTACGACAAAGGACATCAGAAATGATAACATACACTAGTAGTTAAGTGAATGCCTATTACGCCCGCTGGCGTGTAGGGCAGCAACGAAGGTTCTCCATTTTTGTTTGTCTTTGGCCATTTTCTCCAGTGTGTCCCAGCTGTAGAACATTCTCTTCATATCTGCCTCAACAGTACGCCGCCATGTTGTCTTGGGCCTCCCACGTTTCCGTCATCCTTCAGGCATCCAGTGAAGTGCTGTAGCCAGACATGAACCCCATCTTGTTCCCCCCCCCCCGCCAGAGAGCAAGAGAAAGGCAGTCAGCCTTTGATGCCCTGAGAATGCAGGTGTGCTGCCTGTCCCTGACTCTACCATAAACAGAAACCAGACAGTAAATGGGCTAGCTGACGACCCGGGGCCTCCCGCCCCCCTGATGGCTAGTACCAGTAATTGACACGCCTGCACTGTCCCAGGAGAGGACTCTTCGCCCATCACATACCAGAGGTGCTCATTGTCTGCATTTTCCCAGGTGTGAATTATGCTTTGCACCCTTCGTGGGAAACTTGGCGTTCAAAGCCATTTTTCCTAATTGGCCACTTGAGACCAGGAAGAAGCCTACGTGACCCAAGGGGTATAAAGAGGGGTTTAGTAGCCCACCCCATTTGAGCTCCAATCATCTATACCTGATGGCAGGTATTGATTGACTCCCGAGGTCTGTGGGACGCCCAACCTCGCCCTACTTCTTCCCGAGGGATTGAGAGAAAGATGCTGGCCATGCCAAGTCTGGAACGCAGGGGTGAGAATATATACCTGCTAGGTGTCTATTTTGCATGCATTTAATAAGAGCTCAGAGAACCAAAAGGGTTTCATGGTACCTGTAAGTGACTTCTTAGTGTAATTTCTGTCCTGTCCTTTGTAGTGGCTGTGTTATCTGTAACACAGTAGTAGCATTTAACAGCTAAGTTTACCCTGTAACAATAAAATAGTAACTGTTTAAGCTGTGACCTGACTCCTTCAGTTGCTGTAACAGAACCAAGCACAATTTTAAAAAGAACTCCAGCCGGTCATAAGGGACAGATATAGGGAGAGCTTGAGCGTTGAATCATGTCGCTTCCAGGGGACAGATCCGTTGGGGCATCTCTCAGCCTCCCCAGGCTGCCCGCTGCGAAGGGATCGTGTATCCTAGCAGTCAAAATCTGAGGTGTAATAAGCTCTCCCTGTAAACTCTGGGGCGTCTGTCGGCCTGTTGACTGCCCGCTGCGAAAGGATCCCGATCCTAGCGGTAAAGACACGGACGTTAAACACCTCGGGGCGCCCGTCAGTCTCACCTAGACTGCCCACTGCGACGGGGCCTTGTGTCTCAGCAGTTGAAGACTCGGGTGTAACACACACACACATGCACTGCCCTGACCATCGGCTGACAAGTGCTACCTTTACAGTGGCGTCTGCCTCCCTTCTCATCACGTGCCCTATCCATCTCCAGTGTCTTCTCATAATGATAGTGCTCATGTCCTTCTGGTGGCATCGCAGGAGCAGGTCGTGGTTGGAGATTGTTTTCGGCCAAAAGATGATATATGTGTCTGGTGGAGAAAGAGGCAGCAAGGGAGGTGGCTAGATAGTTCAGTATGCTAACTGTCTAAATGACTACTAAATCCTCCCTGACATCTCTGTTTCTTTCACATGTTCCCCTACTAGTGTGACACACTAGTGTGGGGAACATGTGAAAGAAACAGAGATGTCGGGGAGGATTTAGTAGTCATTTAGACAGTTAGCATACTGAACTATCTAGCCACCTCCCTTGCTGCCTCTTTCTCCACCAGACACACATATCAGCTGTGCCTTCCCAGCCCTGCTTTTGGCACACCTCTCCAGCAAGGCTCCGATCCATACAATGTGTTCCCTCCTCCACCCAGTGTTAGCCAGAAAAATAATGATTTTAAACTAAGCCGGCTTTCAGGCCTGTCCCCAAACCCACATCTATCGTTGGGAGTTATTAGGACATCCCCAAGGACTAGGACAGACAGATAAGGTAAACTAACAACAGGATTTATTAAACAACAAACAAGGTAAGTATAAACAGGAATAAGATAGGACCCCACACAGGAAATGGAACAAAACAGGCTTGACTGCGACTTAAGGTGAGTACCAGGTAAGAACCCAGGTGACTGGAGGAAGAATGTCACAGGGACAAAACCATGTCTCGCAGCTTGGGACCCTCATGGCAGCACCTGGACGCCAGATTCCAGACTCAGTTTCAGTCATCTGGAACAGCAGCAGGATCAGAACAGCAGGAACCTCCCGTGGCTGGATCTGTTCGGCCTAACAAACCCTTTTTCCCTGTGCCATCGTGGGTGCAAGTGTGTCCTAGCCAGAGAAGAATGACGATGGATATCAATCCTTGCATGCGAGTATACCTCCCACAACCCCAATACCTAATATGCATGGACCCTGGCGTACCCGTCTGAATGACTCTTGCACTCTGCCACTCAGATGGGCAGCCCCAGGCAAAGCCAGAGGCAACCCTTAAGTAACCTGCTGTTACCAGGCAGACTATGATCACATGCCTGCTGGATTTCCCGCCAAAACACAGAAAGGGCGGGAAAAGGAGGGAGAAGAAGGGTGGCCAAAACGGAGTCCCTGTTGTTGTTTAGGCTCTCAGAATGGCACCTGTGCCCAAGATGGCGTTTCAGAGAATTTTAACCCTACCCCAGACCTGCCAACCACAGCAGGGAACATCTCTCTGAAATCTTCACTGCCTTGTATACAAATGTTTCTATTGTTGTTACATCCCCTTTCCTACAATCCTAATCACTTGGACCAGGTCTACAGCAGACCTGGAAGGTTGACTTATGGTACACAACTCCATCTACTTCCACTGTGCTTAAGCAGCTTGGTAGCATCTACACAGTGGAAGGCTGATGGGAGCAAATGCTCTCATCAGCTTCTCTTACTTCTTGTGACTGCAAGGAGTACAGGTGCTGGCTAGAGCTGTCCTCAGTGTTCAATTTACCGGTCTAAATTGAACCCGCTAAACTGAATGCCAGAATGTCGATCTTAGGTGTGGTGAGTGTAGATGTGCCCTTACAGTGCCTGGAATGAAGGATAAGTATGTCACAGCTGAATGGTGTCCTGGTTGTGTTTCACAAAGATTGGAGGGTTGATTTTATGGAAAGGCCAGCAAAAGGAATCACAGACAGGATTTCTGTTCCAAAATACTGACAGATTTAAGACCCCCCTCTCCAATAGATATACCCCATCTCTAAGAAACACTGAACTGTCAGAGGTTGTAATGTTTCTGTGCCATACTGCGCATTTTCCAATTACATAGTTTTTATGCAGTGTGGGGTACATTGGCAGAGGTATGCAGTACCAGAAAGTTGGGGTGCAGAGTAGTAGGGGTGTGCTGGCAAAAAAGGAGCATGTGGGAGCTTGGGGTTCAGGGTTGGAGTGTACTAGGAGAGATGAGATACAGGGTGGTTGGGGTGCCAGGTGGTTGAAGTATACTAGCAGAGTGAGGAGTGCCTGCAGGTTGGGGTGCACTGGTGGAGGTGGGATGTACAGATGATTGAGATATAGGTATTTGAGATCCACTGGCAGAGCTGGGGAATAGAGGGATTGAGGTGCAGAAGGGTTGGGATGCGCTGACAGAGTTATGTGATATAGGCAGGTTGGTGTGCAGGGGTGCTTGGGGTCTACTGAGGTTCTGGGGCACATGATGATTGGGTAGAGATGGGAGGTGGAGTGTGGAGAGGCATTGGATAACCTGTGGAGTGCAGGGGGTTGGGCACCAGGGAGTTGGAGTGAATTGGAGAGTTGGGAGTGCAGAGGAGTTGGGGTGTACTGGCAGAGGTAGGGAGTGCAGGGGAGTTGGAGTACACTGGCAGAACTGGGGGAACACACCTCTCTTGCATAAGCCCCCAGTCTCTCTCGCCTTCCCTATTACCCAGTCCTGTTTAATCCATTCCCAATCCATTCTCCCCAATCACTTTGATTACATCCCCCACCCCAAAATAAAATGTCCACCAATTGCAGAAAACTCCAGCCATTCAGTTTAACACTTCTTGGGTGCGTCTAGACTGGCACGATTTTGCGCAAAAGCAGCCGCTTTTGCGCAAAAACTTGCCACCTGTCTACACTGGCCGCGAGAATTTGCGCAAGAACACTGATGTTCTAATGTATGAAATCAGTGCTTCTTGCTCAAATACTCTGACGCTCCCGCTCAGGGATAAGCCCTCTTGCGCAAGTATTCTTGCGCAAGAGGGCCAGTGTAGACAGGCAAGTTAATTTCTAAAATGGCCATCGGAGCTTTCTTGCGCAAGAGAGCGTCTAGACTGGCACGGATGCTTTTGCACAAAAGATGTCTTTTGCACAAATGCATCCGTGCCAGTGTAGATGCTCTTTTGCGCAAATACTTTTAACAGAAAAACTTTTCCATTAAAAGTATTTGCGCAAAATAATGCCAGTCTAGATGCAGCCCTTTTGTCTTAGGTGAGTAGTTGTGAGTACATTATTTTAGCTATGTTAACTGCAGGTGCATTCACAGCCAGCCAGAGGTCTTGTCTTTCATATTTCTCGGTTTAACAGTACAAGCCAGCAGAAGGATACCAATTTTTTTGGGAGGTGATTGTTCTTCTTCATTCATTTCTGCCTATTAAACTGGGTTGTGACACAGTGGAGAGAGTTGACAGGTGAGCTTGCACTCTGGTCACTCTGCCACCCATGAGTTTGCAGGAGGTTGACTGGGGCAACAGAAGTTAATTATCTAATCAGATGGTGGGGCTGGGTGAGTTAAAGAGCCAATTAGTCCATCAGCCCCAAACTGATTTAAAAAGGGGACACAGGAAAGAAGTGAGGGGAAAAGAGAGCTAGTTGCAGAAAGACTACCAGGAAGGGAGATCTCTTCCCCTCTTGGACCTTGCAAAAAAGAGCTGAAGATACAAAAGACAATGTACATAATATTGTGGTACAACACTAAGTATATTGGTGGAGGGATCTGAAATAAACAGCTTGGTGTGGCTATCCACTCAGTGAAAGTCTGAGCAGCTGTGGTGTGAGACAGGAAAGGCTGAGTACCACTCTGGTACATGATGGGTGCAATGTTTAACTTCCACAGACTTTTAAATAGTTAAAGCATCCACATGTGCAATAAGCCCAACAACCTCTTTGGTTTCTGTATGAGCCTCAGAGCTCTCCACCCTTACACCAGTGCCAAACCCCTCAAAACTAAAATCTTGTTTCCAGAGACCCAGAATATCCAAAATCCGATACTAATCTCTGAGGCAAAAGTTAAAGGGTCTGGCTTCTGTACCTGATCCAAATTTTTTTGTTTTAGAATTTAAATTATGTTGTCATTTTTCCCAATCTCTGCCAAGCCTCAAAATCTTCTGTTCTTTGCAAGACATTTATCTAAGTAAGTTATAATACTGCAGCCTTTCCTATTACTGTTTATATATGCATAATGCAAAGTGCCTCTGATCTATAAATCTAACGGGGCTGCAGAGACAGCAGTTCAGTATCTGGCACAGTCAGGAGAAGTGGGAATTGTAACTACCTTGTAGCTAGCAATGTAATTTAAAATCCTGACAATAAGAAAGTTATGTCTAAAGAAAGTGATTGGGGAAGAAGAGAATAAATCAGACAGTTATTTAAATGTATATTCTGTACATATAATCTTTTGTTCATGGAAACTTTTGCCTGTATAATAGGCTAGTAGGAGATCTTGAACCACAGATTTAATGTACAATGAATGCAAAATCAGGGCACACTAGACTGATGTTTCTTTGGAGGCTTCTGAAGTCTTCAGAAATTGCTTTAATAATAAATAATAATAATGATGTTCAGCATGATTACCAATAATGGTATCTGCCCAAGAGAAGATCATGTCTACAACAGTAGTGTAGTTATAGGGTAGTGCTGATTACATTACTAAGATATATCAGAATGCACAGCTCAAACAAAAATACAAAATTACTATCAACAGGAATTACTGGCTTGGTTACAGTATGTTGACAGTACATTAATGTTTAGTATGTTGTATTATCTCACATGTGGGTGTATATCCATCTGTTTGCTACAAGGGTACCAAGAAAAAAATATATTAGGGGCGGAATTAGAGATGAGTGAACTTGTTCAAAAATACAAGAAGTAGCTCCAAATTTCACCAAATCCTAACTAGACCAAGGTCGAGCTTCTTAGATCCATTAGAATAGTTCCCTTCCCTCACCATATCATATCTTCCTTGGTTCCTTCCCTCTTTCAATCTTCAATATTCCATCCTCACTGCTTCCTTGCTAGAGAAGAAACAGGCGACCCAGGAGCGGATGAGATAAATGGAACCACTTTATTGCCTATGCATGTTTATCTCGGACATTAACACAATGTCCAAGTGGCAACAACCTGGCAGTAGTCAGAATCTTTTATCTATCTTAGTATGTTAATTCACATGTCTATCACTACTTTTCCTAAAGCCTTATTTAGTAATGTTAACTCCCATAAAATGAATATTAATAAGCAAATAATTACTACAATTATACCTGCCCCTTGTTACTATTAATATAATTTCTAATTGAATCAACACTTTTATAATACAAACTAACAAATCACAGAGATTACAAGGAGGTTGACCCTGAAGATGTTATGCAGAGCCAATAAGGATAAGCAAGAGACACAACAAGGTAGAGCAGCCTCATACTTATCTGGTTTTCTAGGCTACAGAACAGAGAGAGAGCAAGGTTATATATATCAAAACATAATACTGGTCTCAACCAGACCCTATCATCCCAAACTACAAAACAAAAGGAAAAAACACACACACACCTTTCCTCTTACCTGCCCTGCAAACCCTATTCTACAGGTTTCAGATTTGCTGGTGCTCTAGAGGTTACTCTTATTAATTACATTCTGAGTCACAAGGGAACGAGGAAAGCTTATAATGTGGGTAAATTGGCAGTGAATGGTACACTGGCCTTGGGAAGGCTACTAGATCCATTGTTTTCCCATCTTAAAATGCAGATGAGAGGAAAGAAAGGGGAAAGGGAAGAGGTTGAGAAATAGGATTTAGAGGGAAATAAGCAGGGAAGGTTTTTTCGTGCGGGGGAGGGGGTTTTACAGACCTGATGTGAGAGGTGACTTCCAGAGCCGAGGAAATTTGATGAATATTTTGTATAATCATTCACATTTTTGAATACGTAAAACACTATGCACCTGATATTTGAGGACCTCAATGCAATTAACATATAAACTAAGAGCCACATTTTACCTTCTTACATATTCTAATACCTTATTTTGTTAGCCTGAAAACAGTCTCTTGGGAGTGACCCCTGAGTGGGCCATGTCCAAAGAACCCACTCAGTTCTGCAGAGACAAGCACATGGCCTCCAAGTCTGGGCCTTTGGCACGAGCAAACCCCATCTGACTCCACAGCTCACTGCAGAGAATCCAGCCACGTCAGAGTACTTACCCTGTGGAGTGCAGTATTCTTAGGGAGTATTTGCAGTGACACAAACAGCCTTTTCAGAACAAGGTAGCCATTCACACTGTCTTGGCATACAGAATCTTACAATGCTTAGGTTAGCCCAGAGAGGCAGACGTTATACCAAACTTCCTCCTGGCCAAGTGTGCACCCAATGAACCAGCCAAGTTGCTGGCTCTCTAACTCTGTCAGCCTTTGTCTCCTCAGGTCTGGACTCCTGAGTCCCTCCAAAGGGCACCCTGTCACTTGACACTTTTCCCCCTTTGTTTTCCAGGTCAGTTCACATGTCCCCTCTGCTGGGATTTCCTGCTGTTACGTGTGGATTTTTCAGTCACTGGGCACAAAGTGTCTTTGTCTTGTTGTATCTTCTGCTGAATTGTGTCGGGTTCAGCCTGTTTTTAATGACCCAGACAGCTAGGTGTCACATGCCCATCTATATGTCTCATTGTTCCTGAAAGTAGACTTAATCTTTTTTCCCTTCCCAGGTAGTCATGTATGGCATAGGTGTAGCACACATAGAATTATAAAAATATTACAAAAAATTCCCACTTTGTCACATTTTCTCAAGAAATTGCATATGGATTTCCAAACTCAACACAATACAAAATACATGGTCTATGGATAAACTATAAATGAAATCATAAGATCATCTTTCAGAGCGCTGCTCTAGGTGAATATTTTTAGATTACCCATGGATAATGGAGATGCTACAAGTTATGCTCCTGGGGGAGTTCTGTGTCACTGTGCACATGGTCAGACAATTCATGTCCTGCACAGATTTTTTTTTTCTTAGAAGAAAAATACAATCTTGGAAAAATACTGCAGTTATGCCTTTTGACCACCAGAGGCTGCTGTGATGCCAGAACAGAGCAGCCACTCTCAGGCTGGAACAGCCTCAGGTGTGGATAGCAAAGAGAAGAGGTCAAGAGGCATGGGATATGGGGCACACGGGATTTCTGGGATATCACAAATTGGGGTTTAGAAGGGCTAGTTGAGGGGAACAGACAAGGGCAGGGGATAAATGGGAGTGGGGATGTAGGGACACATGGGGACAGGACAGATGTGCCTGATTGAGAGAGGCAAGGGGTCAGCCAGAGTGTTCAGGGTGTTCCTAGCAATCCCCATCTCCCCCAAAAAATTCCTGCATATTTCTCTCACTAACACCCAACAACACTCCAAGTTCCTGTCCAGGCTCCTTTGCAGCTATTACTTCTATGTCCTTCAGCTCCCCTATTATCTCTGCCTCATCCAAACCTTTCAACTGCTTCTAATGCAGGAACTATTATTACTCAAACTTCTGTATTAATAGGCCTAATCAGAAAAGTGTCAAATATTTCATGATTTTTTTGTTGTCTATATTGTTACAGACATATGTGCTGACAAGTATTTTGAAATACATTACCAAAATAATTTAAACTGACATATTTATATTGTATTCTTTTAACAAATAAACTGTACAGAACTTTAAAATACTGTGTGCAGAATTATTCATTTTTGGCACAGAATTGCCCAGGAGCAAAGTTAAATGTATAATTTATTGTGGGATAGATGGTAGCTTTCAATATGAGCAAATGAGTCCTGTGGTGATAGTAATACTATGTAGGAACCACACTTATTGGGAAAGTGAAAATTTCATAATTACAGGCTAGCAACCCCTCTGACACTCTCTGAATGCACCCCCCTCCAGGTGTCAGACCTCATACCTTCACCTCATTTGGGGTAAAACCACATGACTCTCCCACTCTTAACCTGGGTCCTGGCTTATGGTTAGAGCCCTGCATGGATACAAAATTTGTATCCACATCTGCATCTGCAAAAATGAGCTGCGGTTATCTGTATCCACATCCACGGATATAAAGTGGTTATCTGCAGATATCTGTGAATATCCACAAAGATGCAGTGTTCTAGATACAAAATTTGTATCTACATCTGCATCTGTATCTGCAAAAGTGAGCCACAGATATCTGCATCCACATCTGTGAGTATTCATGAATTATCATTAGGTAAATCCAAATTTGGCACCAGAGGATAGTGAGAGAACAGGCTACACTGTTAAAGGCTCTTGTGGTAGAAATAAAATAATCAACTAAACATATGGATTGCCCATATTAGTTACAGATTATTCACCCATAAAGCACTAACAAAATAAAACACTTCTAGCTGGCCCACCACCATTCTACAGTCCCTCCCCCTAAACCAGGAGGGAAATAGGACTGTAGCTTATCTCTGTTGTACACTCCTGTAAATGTTTTAACGAATGGGCACACTTCAGAAAAAAGCAAATTTTGCTGCTGCAAAGGAGAGATGAGAGAGTGAAGACCAAGAAAAAGAATGTAACATACTGGAAATAAGCTAGTTTCTCTTTGAGACAGTAAAATGGCTGAAATCACATTTCAGGGTTAGTGACTTGAGTGGAGTGAGAAAACCGATACAAATACATAAATCTTATTAAACCAAAAGATTCCAGAAATGCAGAACTGAAGATGATGTGATGTAAAGATGACACACATGCAGTGCTTTAGCCTTAGCTGGCATAGATAAGTAGCATTCATTCTAAAGGGAACTGAAGCTTTGTCAATGCCAGAGGGCTATTACAACAGTATAATTGCTTTAGCCTCACATGTTTTACATTAACAATGCTGCACCTACTGATAAGGGAGCACCAGGGTAAAATCAGAGAAGACTGGGACTCTGCCCAGAGGAATAAAATGAGTAATTTAAGCCACTCTCATAGCCACTCTCAGTCAATGTATTAAAAGCATCAGATTTACTGCTTCAATCTGTGATTTAGAGAAAAAGTGGCCCGAGGCATATTTTTCCTATCATGTCAATCCATAAAAGGGATCAAAATGGAGGTTTTAACTGTGTTGCTAGCATTTTCAAAACAAACTTCCTGAGATTTTCTTCCCCTCAAAAAAGAAAAACAAACCCACCACATAGGAAGATATGTTATAAAACTACAGTTGCTATGGGACTAAGGGGATGTCTGCTCTAAAACACTGGAGTGATGCAGCTGCGCTGCTGGAGTACTTCAGCGTAGTCACTCACTGCAGTGGGAAGGGTACTTCTGCCACTATAGTTAATCTACTTCCCTGAGGGGTGGTAGTTAGGTCAATGGAAGAATTCATCTGTTGACCCAGCATTGTCTACACCAGAGGTTAGGCTGGCATAATTACATCTCTCAGGAGTGTGACATAGCTATGCCAATGTAAGATTTCAGTTAGGGCTGTCAAACGATTTAAAAAATTAATCACAATTAATTGTGCTGTTAAACAATAATAAGAATAATAAGAATACAGCCTCCCTGCTCCAACCTAATGACCTCACTCCTCCCGCAGAGCTAGGCACCCCCAGCCCTAACCCAGTGCCCCAGCCCTCCCCCAGAACCAGCCCCCCTGCCCTAACCCAGTGCCCCTGCCCACCCACAGAACCAGCCACCCCCCAAACCCCCTGCTCCAACCCAATGCCCTCACCTTTCCCGCAGAGCCAGGCACCCCCAGCCAACCTGCTCTAACCCAATGCCCCATCCCTCCCGCAGAACTGGGGACATAACCTAGCGGGGCGGAGGGTAACATGGTGACTCCGTGGGAGGAGCCAATCCCCTGCACATTGGACCTGCCCTGGACCTCACCGGAGCCACTGTGGCCATGTGCTTTTCCTTCCAGCCGCTGGGGGACATCAAAGAGTGGCCGTGATCGGTCCGAGCGCAGGGATCTGAACATTCCATTTGACAGGAATGAGCCACTGCCCCCTCCCTGATCCCCTTTGCAGGGCAAAATCCCAGACATTTTTTCCCATTTGAAAAAGCCAGCCAGATGGAGATTTAACAAGTGAAAACCAGGACATGTCCGGGAAAAAATGGACATATGGTAACCCTAGATTAATGCGTGTTAATTTTTTTATCACGTTAATTCTGCTCTGCGTTAATTGCAGGGGTTAACGCGCATTAATTGACAGCCCTAGTTTCAGTATAAACCAGCCCACTATCTCCACACATGCTTACACTCCACCCTTATGTGTTGACACATAACACAAACACAGTCCTGGTGCCAAAGAGCTTACTGTCTATACATATGATGAGAGAAAATGGTGGATAAAACAAATAAATGTAGATGAGGACAAGTGAAAGAATACATAAATGAATAAATAGAAGTGCTGGCTAACCAACAGGAGGAGAATTTGATTCTAAATACTGGGAGCTAGTAAATAGTCATATCAAGGCTCAGTTTAAAAAACTGCATTAGGCTGTTCTGTTTTTTTTTCACCCATCATTTAAACTCCAGAAGAATCAAGATCATTAAGCATAAAAACAGGAGCATATAGTGCAGACCATTTCCAGTAGTAAAACTGGAAGACTGGTTGGATGGCTGATTGTCATAGCTGCACTATTTTCAAACAGGATTGACTAAGGGAGAGTTCAGGTTGTCTTATTTATCTGAATTAGTTTCACAATCCCAAATAATGATTTGCAAACTGCCACTGAGTTTGTATAGCCCCACTATGTTCTGTTGTGTCTTTGATATCTCATCATTCCTTCATCTATAACCCGTCTGACATATTAATGATTAACAATTTAACCTCCAGCAAGAAATTAGTTAAAAGTGGGTCTTACCGATGAAAGCTTATAACGCTACATATTTTTGTTAGTCTCTAAGGGTATGTCTACACTACAGTGTTATTTCAAAATATCTTCTTTCAAAATAGTTATTTCAAAATAGCTTATTTCGAAATAACGCATCTACACACAAAATACATTTCGAAATAGCGTTTTGCTATTTCAAAATAGCGCGTCCACACTGAGTGGACTCTTAATCACATTTAAGGCTGGCCGGAACCAGGTCTAGCAGGGCACCATGTCAGGACTTACTGTGTGGGGCTGTTGCCTGAGGCTATCTGAGACCTGTGCTTAAAGGGATGTTCCACCCCCCCCCCCGGACAACCAGTTCTCAGGTTTCCCTGCTTGCTTGTCTACCTCGATGAGGGACAGCAAAGTATTTTGTCTCTGCGTGCTCTGGTTGCCCTCACTCGGGACACCACAGCACTCTGCAACATGGAGCCAGAGCTGCCCCTGGTTACTTTGGTGCTTCTCTTGGACGCGTTGCCACGAGCCTGGCTGCACTTTCTGCAGGCTGCCATCCGGGAGGTCCATCGGGGGCTGTCAGTATCCAGGAGGCCCTGCGGGAGAGCTTCCACCCTGAGGAGAACTAAGAGCCTCCCTGGTCTGCCCCACTGGGGGCTTGTGCCTCATTCCTCCCTCACGTCCTTCCACTTATCCCTCCCTAACTCCCCTTCCTGATGTCAAATAAAATACATGTATTTTCATTAACACAAACTCTCTTTATTTAACAAAACTGGAGGGGAGGGAATGAAACTCTGGTGAGACTGGGGAAAGGAGTCGGGAGAGGGGAGAAGAGAGGGTGGGAGAGGGGAGGGGGAAACCTGGGAGGAGGGAGCTGGAAGGGGGAAGCAAGGGGAAGAAGGGGGAGGGGAAGCTCAGGGCTCAGGCCTCAGGGTCTCACTGGACCAACTTGATTTTCATGCAAACCTGCTCCTGGGTTCGCATGCGGCGTTTGGTGGCCAGGCTGGCAGCTATCCTGCCATAGACGGCCACGTTCCTCCACCTAGTGCGGAGATCATGGACGTTGGGGGCATCCCCCCCCAAGCCTGAATAAGGTCCACGATCTCCACCCTGGACCAGGAAGGCGCCTGCCTTCTCCAGCCCCTGTCAGGCTCCTGGGAGCTGGCAGACTGCTCCTGGAGAGCAGTGGAGGGCTGGCTGCCAGTGGCTTGCTGGCTCATGTTTTGGGGCCACTGGGTCAGGGGCAGTGACTGCTAGCTCTGGACTGGCAGGTTTGGAGCTGGCACAGACACTGTGGCCAGAGTCAACCCCTTTAAGGGCTCCAGGGAGGGGGGAGGGAGAGGAGTGTTCTTGGTTGAGGCTGGAGTGGCCACCAGGGTACCCTGGGAAGGCTGGAGGCCCCCTATTTCGAAATAAGTGTCTACACAGCACTTATTTCGAAATAGCTATTTCGAATTTGGTGTTATTCCTCATAGAATGAGGTTTACCAAATTCAAAATAAGTGCTCCACTATTTAGAATTAATATTGAAATAGCGGTTTGGCTGTGTAGACGCTAGGAAAGTTATTTTGAAATAACGGCTGTTATTTCAAAATAACTTTGCTGTGTAGACATACCCTAAGGGTGCCAAAATAGCTTACTTTGAGTTTTGGTGCTGTCTACACAGCACTCATTTTGAAATAGAGCACTCTTCCTCTGACTTCCCTTATTCCTCATAAAATGAGGGTTACAGGAGTCAGAGTAAGAAGTCCTCCAGCTTGACAGTATTTCGACATTATGCTGAAATAACTGCTGGCTGTGTAGATGCAGACGATGTTACTTTGAAATAACGTTGCTGTGTAGACATAGCCTAAGGTGCCACAGGACTGCTCATTGTTTTTAAAGTTACAGACTAACATGGCTACCCCTCTGATTTTTTTTTTTTTTTTTTTGATAATGTAAGTTCAGACTACTTCAGGCAATTTTCAACATTTGTGCCTCTTTTTCCTGCAGCCCCATAAAGTATAAGGAGAATAAAAACTCTTTAGGCAAAGGTCTCTTAGGAAAGCAAGAACATGGAGATTTGTACACAGTGTTCAGGACAGTTTGGCATCTTCCTACGAGTCTGGCACCAATTACAAAAAGATTCTGAAATTAAATTTTACATCAGCCTTAAGGAACAAATCCTTAGAGTCTGACATGCCCCTTCTATTAATGTTGCTAGAAATCTGGGGAGACTCTTCATTTCATAAACAAACTTCCTCATAAGTGCTGAATTTGTGAAACTGCTAAGTAACAGAGAAGCTGTACTAAACTAACATGTGTTTTCCTAATAATAAGTACCGAAAAGTCTGCTGTCCAAGTTGGATTGTGAATACATATTCTCAGTCTGCCAGTCTAGAGTTATTTATGGTTTTTGCAAAGTAAAGACATGCAAAATCATAAACCAGGCATACATGGAGTTACAGAAGGGCTAAACTTTACCCATAAAGAATATCAAGTAGTATTTTCTGAGCCTGCATCCTCAGTTAATTTGTCTTACTCAAAAAAGAAAAAGGAAAAATGCTAAATCCAACAGATAATTTTTTCATAATAAATAAATGAATCAGATCCAGCACAGAGTTGGTTGCAGATGTCTGCCTTCTGTGTAGGTTTGTAGCTCTTGGTTTGGCACTTGTACGGCTGTGCCTTCAAGATCTGTTTGGCCCAGGTCTGTTAATTTATTTAGATCTTAATTAACAGGACATTCAGATTCTAATATTCATATTTCAGAAAGTCAGGAATTCCCCAGCCAAAATGTTTAACATGTTCTAAGAAAATTTTGATTGGTTTACTCATGGCATTGATTTATAAGTCACCACATTAATAATTATGAAGCAAAATAAAAAATATGTGTTTGTATTACAGTACTATGTAGAGGTCCCAAATGAGAGCAGGATCCCTGTGAAAGATAGATACACCAATGGGGAAGTAGTTAAGGAGAGACTACGCGCCCAGCTAGCCCTGCTTCAGTGCCAAGCATGGAGGAGGAATGAAAGGAGGGCCCTTGGCTTAGTTCAGGACTACCTGGACATGAAGGAGGATAGAGCTCTGCCCCTTTGCCTGAAGAGCTGTGGAGCAATGGTCCTTCTAGCCAGCGCAGCCATTGGGAAGGAACACTTAGACCCCAAGTAGCAAGTGATGCACAAATCGGAGACTGTTTGGAAACTATGTTGGATGGAAAGGGCAGGAACTGCCCCCCCGATAGGCTGTGTTAGCTTTGCTTTTTATCATAGAACATTCTGGGGCTGAGCCCCTCAATTTCTTGCAGAAGGTGATGAGATTGTAGGAAGAATTACCAGTGGGCTGGAGCTTGTCTCAGTGGACACCAGAGATAGACATGTCCCCAGTCTGGGGGAAATCTGTGGATGGGAGAAGAAGCCTGGAAGTTGTGCCGGTCACTGTACAGAGTTACATGTAGGAGATCGTCCCCGTCCCAGAGAACTTATACTCTGAGGCTGTGTCTAGACTACAAAGTTCTATCGGAAAACGTTATGCAAATTACAAACCACAATTTGCATATCTTTTTCCGCTTTTCTTCCGAAAGAGGCTTTTCCAACAATTGGCTCATCTACACTGGGCCAAATGTCGTGAAAAAAACCCTCTTTTGGGAACATCCCTTCTTCCTCATAGAATGAGGGTTACAGGGTTGCCGAAAAAACGCATCTGCTTTTCTGAATTTTTGTTTCGGAAAAGCAGATGCGTTCCTTGGACATGGCAGAGCTTTAACTCTACAGTCTAGATGTATCCTAAATGAACAGAACTGATAAAGGCTGGGCTTTATCACACACAATGTTATGAAGAACACAATGTTATGAAGAACTTAGACCTAAAGACTGGCCTAAAGAAACACGACCATCTGCGGCAGAGCAAAGAAGTGCAGACTCCCAGCCCAGTGCATTAACAGCAAGACCGTCCACATTGGTTATGCTCATTACTGATCCTTTACTATGTATAAAACCAGCTTGGAGCTTTATTTGTGTAAAATATTATCTTAAACATTTGAAAGCCCAGGTCCTCTCCTCCGTTGAAGCCACTGATAAGATCCTTGGAGGCCCTGAATAGCAATGTCATTCTCATCGGTAATCCAAGGAACTGTCTGCATATCCCTGCAACATGGATTATGCAGGGGAAGGAGTAAAATGCAGCACATGCTAATATTGGGCTGTAACTGCCCCATGTAGCATGGTCTATAAGGTACTTCATTCATGGAGACACAGTCCTGCTTTGAACTGTTTAAGGCAGGCCTGTATAGGCAGCCCAGACCTGCCCCTCTCTCTTTTCTCCTAGTAGCAGAAAGGGGCTGCTGAGTCTTAGCTTAAGACTGGATCAAGAGGATCAAATAGTCCCAAGCTCTTCTCTGATTTCCCCTGCAGCTGAGCTCAATCACTCTTTTGGTGCTGGCCTGCTGCTTTTATGAAGTGCAAATTGCAGAGGGGTAACTCGCAGTCTTTGGATAGTTCCAAAGTTTCTTTCACCCTGGCTTGTTTCCTGGCGCTACTGGTATGTGCCCAATTCCTCCTGGTGTGCTAAAGCAGAAGCTCTCAAACTTGACCGACCTCTCTTCAAATGCTATGTCAATCACAGACCCCCAGCTGAGAAACTCACTGACAACAGGATGTGTACTTCATATAAACATGTAATGCTTTAAGAAATAGAGTACTCATAGACATCACTGAGATATGTGCATGTCTGCTTCTTACTGTAGAGTCTATCCTCATGGTGATGGCTTTCTTTCTTCACTTCCAATCAGGACCTGAACTTTGTCTTCATAGCTGTCATGGCAGAGAATGAGCAACAATCGTCTCTTACGCAGTCAAATGTGGTACTGTTAATATCTAGAAATTCTGTCAGTAGTGGAAAAATATAGGAGATTTCACTGCTCAGTTTAGTTTTCCAAATCTCTACTCTCTTCTGAAATGCTGCATCTTGTCACTCACTTCATGTATGGTTGTATCTCCCCCTTGTGTTGACAAGTTCCATATATTCAACAAGTTTAAAATGTCTATGAGTCAAGCTTCTGGATTCATATCAGGTCAGAAAAGTTTGTGGCAATCTTGGGATTGGGCACAGAAAGAAAACGCAGCAGTTCTCTGGGAAGCTCAAAAATTCTTTCCAAAACTCTGCTGCCAATGCACTTACATAGGAGGCAATACTTTGTTATGTCCTGCAGCCATTTCTAAACAGTTTTGCAAAAAGGCATGCATTCAAAGGCCAGAACTTTACAAAATTCACAACTCTCACAGCTGCATTTAGCACATAATTCAGGTTCCATTTTCTTTGAGACAAGGGCCTGGCGATGCAAAATACAGTGTGTTACAATTACATGTCGGCTTATGGCTCATTTTCTTGCTACAACACACTCCTATTGTCTGTCATAATGGCAGCACCATTCATGCAAACAGCCACACACTTCTCCCAATTCAACAATTCAGCTCTCATTAAATCATCCAGTAATTTGAATATTTTTGGACCTGTCTTTTGTTCAGATAACTCTTGACCAAAATAATCTTCCAAAATGTACCCCCTGCTAAACATAATGAACAAAAACTAATAATTGTGCTGTATTGCCAATATCAGTTGAACTGCAAACTGTTCACGTGCACGGAGGCTTTCAGTTAGTTGACATTTTACATAATCTCAAAGCTCTTCAACTCTCCTACTGTGTCCTTAGAAAGTGGTATAGCATTAAGTTTCTTCACTGCATTTTCACTTACCATCACTTTGCACATTTCTGCAGCAGCTGAAAGAATCAGTTCTTCTCCAACCGTATGGTTTTTTTTTTACTCTTTGCCATTAAAAGATACTCCAGGGGCCTTGTGTTATTTCAATTTTGCAGGTTTCATTGCTTCATTTGATAGGATTTGTAAGCACACAAAGCATTGCAGTAGTCCACTGCTAAATTGCATATAACTTTCATCAAACTTTCTGTTCTCCATTTTTTTCTTACTAGGTGATGCTCTGTTTGTCCAAGGCTTCAGCATGAGCAGTACTAAAATAAGTATATTTTAAAAACTTACCCATTTTCAATGTAATTTCCTCACTTGCTGTAAAAATATATTTCATTTGCACCATACAATGTGAGCATTACAATGTTGTTCATGCACCATGGAATATGCTGTGTAAGCAGAAATAGTAGGTTTGTTGGTTTTAATCACTAGGCAAATGTACACATGTAGTATGATTTTTTTTGTAATATTTTGCAGACCCCCTGTGCACTCTCTAAGAATCCCATGGAGTCCACAGATCCTGATTTGAGAAACGCTGTGCTAAAGCTACGTGTTGGTACTTTCAGTGAGGCGATGGATTAACCCATGCTAAGAGTGGCTACTGCACTTGAATTTACAAATAATTCAAACTCACACAAGGAAACAGTAACTATAAACTTCCTGTATGGATTTGATTAGAGAAATATATGACCAGCAAAAACAGTGCATGGTTAACATTATTAGAGATGTCAATAATACTTTTTAATTACTAAGGGCAATGCCAGTAATCATACTAGGTCACATGATCACACACGTCCTCAGTGTTTTGCAATACAAGTGTATCCCTGCTCAGTTCTGTCAGTACCCCATGGTGGTGTGTGCAGGGACAGATGCAGGCCTGTAAGGAGATGTTGTTAAAAAAATACTTTAATAGATGGGGAATTGACAGTGCTGGTCTTGATGCTCTGGACTGTAGATAAAAGCCCTTTCACAGGTGCAATATGCCTCAATGGTGCACAATTAATCCCTCCCTCCCTAACTATAATACAGGACACTCATTCAGAGTCCTGTTCTGCCTGAGTGGTCAGGAGAGCGATGCAGGGAAGCAGATCTTCCTTGCAGTTGGCTGGAGAGGGACTAATGCCCGCTCCTTCGGGGAGCAGTGCAGGCAGTCTGTAAGGCTTGGGATTCACAAGTTCAAGCACATTCAGGTCACGCTCCGGAGCCAAAATCCCAGATCTGGTGTGGGCTGGTTACAGGGCAAATAGGCTGCAGGCAGTGAGTGGCTGGAGAGATGTGTCAGTTGCCGGCAGGCTGGGGGCAGGAGGAGTGAATTGGCTCCTCCTGAGGCTTTTATGCAGGCTGAGCTAACAGTCAGGCCAGTTGCTAGGCCTGCAAGTGTAACACTGGTAAGCTGCAAGGAGGCCTCTCCCTTCCACTACCTCTGCCCTGTGGAGGGAGCGAGAGGCTATTCCTAGCCTCCTTCCCACTGTCCCACCCAACTGCACCCAGTGCTCTGCACACGCCAGAGACCGCTTACAGTCTGCCTGCAGTCTAATGGTGGCTGGGGACTGTTGTTGTTTCTGCTTCTTCAAGCAGCTGGTAGAGAAGGGTTGCCAGGGTGATGGGGGTTGGACTTTATATCCCCCTCCCTTTCTGCTGCAGGGGAAGTCAACAGTGCAAGACTCTGCTGGGGACTCCACAGGGGCCCAAAAGTCATGTCTCATGCTCTTGGGCATTAGGAGGCTACCTCAAGTTCACATGCCTTCACACAGCAAGCCACAACACCAGCTCCAAACCATAAGGTGACTCTTCAACCCCCCTTCGCCCAATCCTCTCATTAGTCCAAAGGTTTAGTGGTGGGCAGACAGTGACTGTATTTTCAACTGTTTTGATCCGTTATTACTTAAACTGTAGAAGTGGGAATACAGCAGCATCTTTAGCTAGACAGGGAAACTTTTAACATTAGATATCCCAGTGTATTGCAATGATAATGCAAATCTTTAGACCTAAGTAAAAAAACTAGCAGATCAAATTATTTTTCTGGCAACTGGCAAATTCATAAAAAAACCTCACCGATGCCGGTGAAATAACAGCCTGGGGGTTGCCCTGTTTAAAATCCTAGAGAAGCAATAAAGAATAACAATGAGGCAGCACTAGCATAAACAGTCACTAGGTATTATTCATGTTTTTTCCTGTATTTGCAGTGGAATAATAAATCCATTCTGAGAGCTGCTTAGGGTACACACAGCATGAATTTAGATTGTCCTGATGAATAAATCTGTTTGCCTTTTTATTGACTCACAATGCTTTTAAATTAAATCTTTGCCTAACCTTTTATCTGAACAAATTGTCTTCATTAATATATTATTTAGAACAGATAGAAGGAAAGTGAAAGTAGTTACTCAGCCTGTTGGCAGCCAAACATCCAAGTGGTCCCCATATAGCTGTTATTTTTCAGAGCCACCACACTCCGCTATAATAAGTTCTACTTGAAATTGTACATCCCTTTGCATAAAAGTACTCAACATTTAAATAAAAGGCACAGCAAATTAATGAAGCTAAACAGATATATTTCTTAAGACAATCTAAATTCCGGCTATGTGTGCCCTTCAGAATGCATTAATTTGCTCTGTTGCAAATATAGGGAAAGAATGAATAATGTATAATGATGGTTTATGCCAATATTACATTCTTTTGTTGTTCGTATAACAGATGATAGTGTTCATTAGTCCCTTTTCAGCCTTTAAAAAAATAGGGTCCAAGATAGCTTTTGTGCAAAAGTTCAGAATATTCTTTGAATTTCCCTGTAGCACCAGCATATGCAAAGATTAAGGATCTGATAATAGATCAAAACTGTTGAAAATATTCCACTCTGCAAGGTTTAAGATACTGCATATACTAAGCTTCAAAGTGCTGTACAAAAAATAACTACACAATCCTTACGGTCAGACCCACAGTCCATCTAGCCTAGTATCCTGTCTGCCGACAGTGGCCAATACCAGATGCCCCAGAGGGAGGGAATACAACAGGTAATCCTCACGTGATCCCTCCCCTCTTATCCATTTCCAGACAAAGAGAGGCTAGGGACACCTTTCCTACCCATCCTGGCTAATAGCCATTGATGGACCTAACCTCCATGAATCTATCTAGCTCTTTTTTGTTTTGGAAACACCAAACATAGTCCTTGTGGAAGAAACCATGCTTGCAAAAGGAAATGCTTGAAATGGGCATGTTAATTGCTACTGAACAGCTGCAGTGGAACTGACAACTGTGCTTATCAGTAACAGCCAGGACTCCAGACTCGCTGCCATGGAGCCAGGAGTCTGGAAGTCCTGGGATAGTCTTCCAGCTTCTGCAGCTCTGGAGCAGCCCTACCATGTGGACTGCCCCATGGATGGGAAGGTGAGGGCTTCTAGACTCCTGGACCAGCTAGTTCCTTAGACTGTCAACTCACTGGGTAGCAGGAGAGGATACAACTAGCCTGGGAGTCTGGAAACCCTACGGTCTTGTCACTAGAGCAGTCCACATCATTCTAGGATGTATTAGCAGGAGTGTGGTAAACAAGATATGAGATATAATAATCCTGCTCTCCTCCACTCAACTGGTGTATTGTGTCTAATTCTGGGTACCACATTTCAAGAAATATGTGGACAAACTGAAGAAACTTCAGAGAAGAGCAACAAAAATCAAACAAAAGAGAGGGGTGCGAGAGGAAAGTATTTGGATTCTGTGGCAGGTGAAGGGAGGGGACAGAGGTGTAAACCATGGAATCCAAGTACTTTCCCCTCGCTCCCTTACCATCAGGGGAACAGGAAGAAAAGCTAGCCGCGTCCCGGTATGCACTGCTCTCTCAAAACTTCGCCCTTGGGAGGAGAGAGAAAATTGTTCTCCTTAAACGCTGAGAATAGGACAAGAAGCAACAGGCTGAAATTGTAGCAACGGAGGTTTAGGTTGGACATTGGGGAAGGCTTCTGGTTCGGGTGGTTAAGCACTGGAGTAAATTGTCTAGGGAGTTTGTGGAATCTCCATCTCTGGAGATTTTTAAGATCAGGTTGTATAAACAATTGTCACAGATGGTCTAATACTCAGTCCTGTTATGAGCGCAGGGGACTCGACTATATGAGTTCTCGAGGTCCCTTGCAGTCCTACGATTCTATGACAGAGCTGTCCTGGAGCTGCAGGACTATCATGGGTACAATGTAGGGATCCTGGAAGCCCTAAGAGCCCTGAATCAAGTTGGGGTTCTCTGGCTTTCCAGGCTCCCTGCTGCAGTGCCCTATCTGGAAGCCCTTCCATGGTGTATGCAGTCCTGGAGCTAGGGACTTTGAAAGCCAGAACTCTCCAACCCAGGGCATTCCACATGACAAGAGCCATGGAACCTGATGTTTTCAGCTCCCAAAGCATTCTGCATTCAGGGCTGCCCTAGACTCCAGAAGCCTGGGCTGCTCAGTTTTTTAAGTGTAAATAGGGTCTGACTGAGCTCTCCCTTTACATCGAGTGATAAACTGGGGGGTAAAGACTTCAGGAACAGACCGGGGAGGGAGCAGACATAGTATCTACTTTTAAAAAGGGGGAACAAAGACCTGGGAAATTATAGACCAGTCAGCCTAACTTGGATACCTGGAAAGATACTAGAACAGAGTATTAATTTGTAAGCACCTAGAAGATAAAAGCAGTATAAGGAACAGACAACATGGTTTTATCAAGAAAAAAATCATGCCAAACAAATCTAATTTCCTTCTTTGACGGGTTATTGGCTTAGGGGATGGGAGAAAGCAGCAGATACGACGTATTTTGATTTTAGTAAGGCTTCTGACAGTGTCACACATGATATTCTCAAAAGCAAACTAGGGAAATATGATCCAAATGAAATTACCTTAAGGTGGTTGAAAGACTGCATTTAAAGAATACATATCTACAGCAGAACCTCAGAGTTATGAACATAAGTGTTACAAATTGACCTGTAAACTATGAATCTTACTTGGAACTGGAAGTATGCAAACAGGCAGCAGCGGAGACACACACACAAAAAGCAAATACAGTACAGTACTGTGTAAACTACTAAAAAAGGGGAAAAGCAGCATTAGTTGTGAAGCTGTATTAAGTCAATGTTCAGCTGTAAACTTCTGAAAGAACCATAATGTTTTGATCAGTGTTAATGAATATTTCAGAGTTACTGTGACACTCTGTACCCCAAAACAACAACCTGGCACCCCCATATTTACCATGATAATATGGTTACGATGTGTTTTATATAAAATATGTCTTATTAAGTATGATTATAAAAGTCTTAATCTGTCGAACATTCATATCCTGTTCAGTTGTATGTGCTATTATTGTATCTGGAGTTATGAAGTTTTGCTGTGTATGTATTACTACTTCACATATGTTGTGAAGTTGGAAGCACTCATACCAGCCTTTCAGGTACAACAACAGGGCAGCCAAACAATGATGATGTCCCATTAAGGGGAATACACACTCCCAGGGACTGTCCCAGAAACCCATATGCAACAGAGGTTTTTCGGAGGTATCATGTAAACAATGGAGACTGTTTGATTCATATCATAGCCAAGGCTCTTTCCAGGAAGCTGGAAGAAGCTATAAAAGGGGGAAGTGACATCATTATTTGGCCTTTCTCCTCCCACAACCCAACACCGTGAAACCCCTCTGAAAGATAAAGACTGAACAGAGGAGGTAGTTCTTCACTGGAAAGGAGAATCACAGCTTGTATATTAAGGAACAATACCATCAGGGCAAGACACTGCTTGATTCAAATCATATTTAATTTATACAGCTCAGAGCATGATTTTACTTTTTATTTCTTAGCTAATCAGCTTTGATCTCTATGCTTGCTACATATAATCACTTAAAATCTATCTTTCTATTCAGTAAATGGCTTTTATATTTTACCAAAATAGTGTGTAGCTTGAAGTGCTTGAGGAATCTGTTCAATGTACAAAATCCATTTTCCCTTGTAGAAATGACAGACTAGGTAAAAAATGTACATTGATCAGAGCTTCTGACCAGGACAAGACAGTACAGCTCTGGGGTCCTAGACTGAGAAGTTAGGAGAATTGGCTGTAGCTTCTCTATTGTTAGTTCAAGAATGACTGGAAGTATTCAAGTAAGTCAGCTGGGTTTGTCCCTGCCCGTGGATGGCTGTGTAAGTGCAGGATCTGGTGAGGACTGAAGCTTGCCACAGCATCACAGTGCGAGAGGGAACCCACGTTGGCATGCCAGAAGGCTCAGCGAAACCCCAATTCCTGGTTGCACTTGCAGGAGCTTGTCAGAGGAGGTTAAGCTTTGTTTTTAACTGTAACACTATCTTCTATGAGATAAGACTATCTAACTCCAACATGAATTTATTTTTTTCTGCTACTATATTTTCCCTTAGTTATGTTGTTACCAGTTTACTTCCCTGCAAATCACCCTGTAAAAAAAAGTTATTTTATTAAAAAAATTACAGTCACAATATGGAGGAGAATTTTTAAGCATATGACTCAGTGGCCTTGTCTATAATGAAAAATAGCTCACAAAGTGGGACAATACAAATGCCTACAACTGATCTACGGTAGCCTTTTCAACATTGCTAGCAACTGTGGTGTTTCATGGGCAGTTATCTCAACAGAAAGAGTGTTTCTAAAATTCCTTATTGTATAAGCTGCCAGTAAACCTTATAAAATATATCTCAGGTTCAATGCTGGGCATATTAGTCAGACCTCCTTCATGCATGTAGCCTGAGGCAGGGTCAGCTCGCTTTAATTTAACCTTTATACAGTATTTATAGCCTTAAGTTCTTGGAGTAATATTTCCTCATAGTTTTTATCTTATTTCTTTCTGCATTTTCTGTCCTGTCATTTTCTTTTGTATTGTTGATCCCATCACTCCACCGCTTTCCGCCATAAGTCAGTATTTAACAAGATGTTTCCTGCTTACATCACCAGAAATAGTGCAATATTAAGGTTACAATTGTGGTATATAACTGTCCTTTACTGGCATATTTTGTCTGTACTGGATGTTGAGGAATGCCCTATCCTTGGAGGCCCCTTGAGTTTAGTCCCCTTTAAGGGCATGACTTGGCCTTTCCCCAAGACCGTTCACAAGCCCCCATGACTAGGGTTAATACGGTCTAGCGGCCAGAGTCCATACGTCCATCTCCTTCACTAGGGATAATACAGCCCAGAGGCCTAGTTCATAGATTAGTCCCCTTCACTAGGGATAATATGGCCCAGAGGCCTAGTCCATAGGCGAGTCAGAAGACTTCCCCCACACAGGCTATCTACAGGGGTTGTAAGAGGACCCAGGCCCTCCCACTCCACCGGGTCCCAGCCCAGGTCCCTGTTGGTGGGGGTGCAATCCATTGCCTGCTCAGCAGGGAATCCTGCCGCAACACACTGAGCGCCCGAAGAACAATTCCCACCCTGGGCTACTTCCTACTGTCTCTTGTCTGCCATTCTTCCTCATTGTCTCACTTGGGTACTGTGGCTCCTCGGGCTGCCTCTCTTGTCCCGGCTGCTGCTGGGAGGTCCGGCCACGTCTGCTCCCCTGGTTCCGGAACTCTGTCCGTGCCTCCTTCCTCTTTCTCAGTCAGCCCTGACTGAGCTGCTCCAGAGGCTTTTGTAGTCTGCCTCCCCTGGGAGCAGGCCTTTCAGCCAGCTGGGCCAAAGCAACTCCCTGATCCTCAGTGTGGGGTTGATACACCCCGTCACAATGGACCATTTACAAATTATTAACATTTTAGTTAAAAGAAAGCTTAGTAAAAGGCCTAAATCATATAATGAAATAAACTCCATAAATATTTCAGATTGCGACCTACCAAAATCAAAGAGAAAACTCACAATGACTACAGTGAGTTTTGGATAAGGCCCTAAGTGAATTGCCAACAGTCATATAGCAAGTCAGTGGCAAAATCACGAATATAACCCACAAATCCTGCCATCTAGTCCACTGTATTTACCACTACAGATTGAACCACTCTAGTCCGGCACTCTTGAGACTTGACCGGTTCTGAATGAGAGAAATTTCTGGACCATGGAAGGTGAGTATTGTCTAGCAGCATTACCAACACTTCCATTGCTTAGTGGGCTGTTAGAGGACTTTTAGGGAACATCTACACAGCAATATTATTTCAAAATAACTAGCGTATTTGAAATAACTTAGTCTGTGTTTACACAGCAGGCAGTTATTTCAAAATAATGTCGAAATACTGTCAAGCTCGAGGACTTCATACTCCGACTCCTGTAACCCTCATTGTACGAGGAGTAAGGGAAGTCAGAGGAAGAGTGCTCTATTTCAAAATAAGTGCTGTGTAGACGCTCCCAATTCCAAAATAAGCTATTTCAAAATAAGCTATGCAATAGATGTAGCTCTATTTGCGTTGCTTATTTCAAGTTAAGCCTTGCTGTGTAGACACAGCCTTAGGAGTAAATTAGAGCTAAATAACAGCACAGAACATTGAGTGCTAGGACTGATGACTGTAAACAAACTTTATGGGACTGCAGAAAACTGGGCCACACCCCTGAAAAGTGGATATCGAGCTAATTAAAATCATTCCAGATGACGGATGTTTCTGGACTAGAGTTCTGGACTAGAGAGGTTCAGCCTGTAGTTCTTATTTCAGCTCTCCTAACCATAGTCTTTTGGTGCTCTTCCTTAGCTGTGCATGTAGGGGTCAAAAGGGCACAGCAACAATAGTAGTTTACATTTATGCAGTATCTTTCATCTAGGTAAACTCCTCTGGTTTTCTAGAAACATTTTCCTTTTTGTTTGCAAAAAGGAAAAAGCTTCATGATTATATAACCTTTTAGCAGACTGGAAAAATTGTTTAGTTAAAACATTCCTATGTTGCGTCTATGCACATACTGTTGAGATACTTTTTTTTCTATCTTTCCTGCAATCAAAAGGTTTGAATTCTAATGCAACACATTCATGCTAGAACCTGAGTATATCCCAGAGCTAAAATTCTAAGTGGCATCAGTCCATGGTATCTAAAGTTATTTGCCAAAAACATGTCAGGACTCCCCTACAGTACAAATCACCCCATAAATTCTATGCTTACACAACACTGCTGACCTCACAGCAAAAGCATGCCTTAATGATCAAGCAAGTGGAAACATTTGGTAAATACATGGAATGTTTTACATTGTTATCAGTGGGCGTTCCCTAGATCTCTTGAGAAAAAGTCCCAAGACAAAGGCAAGGCCAAGTAGTGTCAGCCAAATGAAACCTTTACAAGTTCTTTCTGAAATATAGACAACAATAACTTTTTCCTTGTTAAGATTCAATTAAATATTTCTTAAAATACAATCAAAACAAAAATATAATTTTGTGAAGTGTGAATAATTTTTCAACATTTTCAGTCAGAACATTTTATGTTTCTTATTGTTTTGTTAAATAAGAAGGGAAGACATATACAATGGGGAAAATAAGCAAACAGTAGTTCAGTACAGACTTTCAGAGATCACACAAATCCAGAATATGACCATCTTTAGCAAATGCAGCAAAATCTTCCTGGTCAATAAAGAATAAGAATGACACTCAGTAATGGTACTCTCTTCTACCTGGAAACCCCTGCCAATCAACCCAGCCCCACAAAATAACACTATCCCAAGTAATGTGTAACCTTCAAAGACTCCATAAAGCCCACTACAGACTATGCTATTGCTGTTTTACATGAATTGCACTCAGATACAACCATGATGGGCAGTAGTATTAAACCCTTGAACCAATGGACAGACAAACAGAATACCTGGCATACATGTCTCCCCTCTTTCTCTTTTTCTTCCCTCTAGTTAGAATTTTTTGTGCACAGTGGTACATACATGCTTTTCTACTTTAAGTACAATCTGAGGCCCTAATCCTGCCAGCAGATTTATGCAACAGGGCCTTGTGCCTACAGTGAGCCGCAGTGGCATGATTGCTGCCTAAAAGAAGAAATGCTTGACCATCCCTAATATTATCTGCCTTTACACCTCCACTTTCTCAGTTGCAAACCCTGATCTTTCAAACCATAAGCACACAACCAGCTCCATGGAAGTTAGTAGGACTCAGATGCTTAAAGTTAAACCTGGGCATTCTAGTTTACTGACTTGGGGACTTAGTTTGGAAACTTCATTTCAGGATCTCAAGGGAAAAGGCTTAAACCTTCCCTTAACTAAGCCCATCAGCCTGCAAGAAATGCAAAACTATGTTCCTGTTTGACATTAATTTCCTGCAGTGTTTGGCTTGGCATGGATCCAAAAACATTGGCTGGTTACCTACAGGCTGGAAAAACCTCCTTCCAGATGACTCTCAGTCATAAACAAGGGCACAAAAACACAGCAGAACAACTACAAATGAAAGATTTGCTATTGGACTGCACTGAAAAGAACTTGCTGCATTAGAGCACCAATATCTGTAGAGCCTTACAGGCTGGCTTCAACCCTATTTATTTCAAGTAGTAAAAATGATGCATCACAATCACATCTATATTTGCTTCAGTACTGAGCAATGAGCTGCACTGCACTACTTGATTTGCCACTAGTAAAATCTACTCAGGTCACACTCTGCATTTTCTTTTCTGCCTCACATCCCCTTGGTTTGCTGTATCTCAAAACAATAAGACAATTTAACAGGTAAAATCCAAATGTGCAGACACCAGAAATATAGATACTCTAAGTTTTGGTGGGTGCTGTATTATTCAGTATTTTCTGTCTCTAATGTCATATATAACAATGTATTTAAAACACTGATTCCACAGCCTGCAAAAATGAAACAACAACAGCCACCAGCACCAATTCCCCATTTACCTTTCAGGCTATGTCTACACTATGAACTTTTTGGGGAAGAAGCAATGCAAATGAAGCACTCATTAGCATTTTCTAGCACTTCATTTGCATAATCTCTTCCGATCCGTTTTGCGCACAAGGTTTTTGTGCAAAAACAAGCAGTGTGGACGTGTCCATTTTGTGCCAAAACCCCTTTTTGCCTATAAAATAGAGGCATAAAGATATTGCGCAAAAAGGGTTTTTTGCGCAAAACGGACACGTCCACACTGCTTGTTTTTGTGCAAAAACCTCTTGCGCAAAATGGATCGGAAGAGATTATGCAAATGAAGCGTGAGAAAATGCTAATGAGGGCTTCATTTGCATTGCCTCTTTTCCAAAAAAACATAGTGTAGACATAGCCTCAGAGAGATTATATTCAAAGCCTACGTGTGATAATGAGGGTATGTACCAGTATGACCAGTTAGGACTGGGTTCTCTACAGTACCCATAGTATCTAGCAGATCCCCTTCTTCTCAAGAGGAACCGCTGGGTGCAGGCTTTTTGAATATTATAGAATTAAAGAACTTGAAGGAACCTCGAGAAGTCATCAAGTCCAGTCTCCTGCCCTCATGGCAGGACCAAGTGCCACCTAGACGATACCAGACAAGTGTATGTCCAACCTGCTCTTAAAAAATCTCCAGAGATAGGGATTCAACAGAATCGCGTGGCAATTTATTCCAGTTCTTAACCACTCTGACAATTAGGAAGTATCCAGCCATAACGGGCCAAACCTGTCACCCTTATGTTGAGCAGTACTTAGCTACATGAATAATTATAGAGGTTACTCAAGTAGTAAGTTAATATATAACATAAGCCAAGGTGGCAGCATCTGGTACTTCATTTTTAGTTGCCAGTTCATGGTAAAATGGTACTAGACTGCTCAGACCTTAATATTTATTAAACATACATGACCCATTTGGAAAATTATTAAGGCAATTGTTCCAGTTACAGTAGAACCTCAGAGATCCGAACACCAGAGTTACAAACTAACCAATCAAGCATACACCTCATTTGGAACTGGAAGTACACAATCAAGCAGCAGCAGAAACAAAAAAACAAGAAACCCCCCAAAAGCTCAGAGCTGTGTTACACATGAAAAAGTGAAGGGAAAGGTTTTTTTAAAACATCATCAATTTTTTAAAATACTTCTAGCTTGTTTCACTTAAATTAAGATGGTTAAAAGCAGCATTTTTCTTCTGCACAGTAGTTTCAAAGCTGTATTAAGTCAATGCTCAGTTGTACATTTTTGAAAGAACAACCGTAACGCTTTATTCGGAGTTACAAACATTTCAGAGTTACATCCTCCATTTCTGAAGTGTTTGTGACTCTGAGGTTCTACTGTAGTTAGTTATAAAATCATAGGTGCCATCTCTGTGGTGCTCTGGGGCTGGAGGTAAAAATTCATGGGTGTTCGGCAGCCAAGATCCCCACTCTGTCCCTGTCCTCCCAATGTCTTTTGCCTGCTGGCAGACCTGCTGACCAACTCCCCCTTTCCTCTCAGCACCACCAGCCCACTGCAATACAGCTGCTTTGCAGCATTGAGGTTGCTCAAGGAAGAAAGGGGAGGAGTGGGAACAGGGAAAGAGTTGGGGCAGGGTGGGGCCTTAAGGGAAGGGATGAATTGGGGTGGGGCAGGGATGGGAAGAGGCAGGATGGGGAGCTTGAGTGGGAGGTGAGAGTGGGTGTGGAGTGGGGGGGGGGTCAAATACCCCCCCAGCTAGAAGAGAAATTAGTGCCTATGTATAACATTTATGGCATTAAGCCCCCTCATCCTTCATTTCAAATACATAGCATTAGTAACATCAACTATCTGATGGGAATCATAGAACCACAGAACTGGAAGGAACCTCAAGAGGTCATCAAGTCTAATCTCCAGCACTCATGGCAGGACCAAGCATAAAGTGGGCTTTGCAAAAGCACCAGAGTTCAGTACGTACCTCTCACAGGAGTTAGCACTCAACCTGCTTAGGCATTTTTATAAATCCCATTAGGTGTCTAGCTGCATCTTTAGGCACCTAAATACCTTTTGGAAATCTGGCCTTTAGTTTCTCTGCATCTCAAAATGGTAATAATGATTCTTCCTTCACTCACAGGGGTTTTTTGTGAAGAGAAACATAAGAAAAGTTGAAAAGTCTCAGCGGGGTAACCGTGTTAGTCTGTATCTGCAAAACAACGAGGAGTCCTGTAGCACCTTATAGACTAACAGATTTATTTAGGCATAAGCATAAGCTTTTGTGGGTAAAAACCACTTACAATGTTATCCATGAAAGCTTATGCCCAAATAAATCTATTAGACTGTGTCTACACTGGCGCGATCTCACGCAAAAGCAGCCGCTCTTGCGCAAAAACTTGCTGCCTGTCTACACTGGCCGCATGTTCTTGCGCAAGTAAACTGACGTTCTAATATATAAAATCAGGACTTCTTGCGCGAGAACTCTGACGCTCCCGCTCAGGAATAAGCCCTCTTGCGCAAGAGCTCTTCCAGAAGAGGCCAGTGTAGACAGGCAACATGAATTTCTTCGCAAGAAAGCCCTGTGGTTAAAATGGCCATCAGAGCTTTCTTGCGCAAGAGAGCATCTACACTGGCATGGATGCTCTTGAGCAAAAGCACATCTCTTGCACAAAAGCACATGCCAGTGTAGACGCTCTCTTCTGGAAGAGTTTTTGCAGAAGAACTCTTCTGCAAAAGAGTTTTTTCATGAGAACGCGCCAGTGTAGACACAGCCCACGTCTATAAGGTGCCACAGGACTCCCAATTCTTTTTATAAGAAAAGGTTGTGGGATACTCAGAATTTACAGTCAGATAAATAGATCCCACACTGACACATTACCAATGCAAGTCACACTGTTTAAGGTACTACCGGGAAAGGCGCTGCTATTACAGTGTTATGGATGGTATACAAACATAAATAGAATAGATTCTGCATCTAGAACTGTGAGCAGAGCCCCACAGGAGTCTAAGGGTACATCTACACTGCGGCGCTATTTCGGGGGCTACTTCCGGTATACCAAAATAGCTATTCTGTGTCTTTTAAACAAGCCCATCATTTCACAATAGCTTTCGAAATAACGGGCTTGCTATTCTGACATGCCTGGAAACCTCGTTCCACAAGGATTAAGGGACATTTTGGAATAGCGGTTTATTTTGAAACACATTCGAAATAAGATACTCAATTTGCATAGCTCAAATTGCGTAGATTATTTCAAGCTACGATACAGTGTAGACGCACCCTAACGGGCTATACTAGAATACAGGAATGTGTCTGCACCTTGCTCAGTGAAGGTCTGGGGCATAAGTGAGACCTTTCATATTTCTTCCCTTTTTCTTCAGGAAATGAGAGGTTTATTTTTTTTAAAGGCATCCATTTGCTTCAGCTAGGGCATGATGCACAGAAAGTGTTAGAACTGACACCAGCTGTTATAAATAGATTGTAATGGCTTGGTAAAGCTTTTTAATATGGATAAAATGCTTCATTACAATAAATGGAAAAACTGTTAATCCTATTGTGGCCAATGCCAAGGATAAAATCCCCTGTGATTCCACACATACGCAAAACATGCACATCCTCAGGTGCAGTCTCGGTTTTGCCAATTTTATCCCACTCCCCATCACTGAATAATTGCATTGAGTTCTGGGGTTTTGCATAATTCTATCCACTCTCCAAAATGAGTAATCCCAGAGATATTATAAAAGGTGGGAGTGACAGCGTGAAGCAAGAATCATGCAAGTCCATTTTCAGAGATGTGTGTGTGTGGTTTTATTTATTTCATTTAATCGCAGTGGGTCTCCATGTGCAGTAAAAAAGCATTATCTGAATGCCTGGTATTTATGTGCTCCATGTGGCAAGACACAGCAGGATGGATCCCATAACTTCTTCTAAGTAACAGTTTCAAATAGCTGATGTGAATAATGTGTAACTTAACAACATTGTTGAACTTTATAGGAAAGTTAATAGCATCGTCATGCATGCCATTAATGACTCATGTGGGGTAGCACTCTTGCATGCATCCTATGGAGGAACAGGAAAGTGGCTTATGAAGAGAACACTCATGGGGAAAATTATTCATTTCATTCACAAAGGTGCAACTGAGAGGTACTAGCCCATTGTGTGTAGAGGTATAAGGGGACATTGTCTATATGGAGGAGGGAGAAAGCAATCGATCAGTATCATATTATTCATTGCTGGAGAATAGAGAACAGGCTTCCAGTAGTCAGTCCTCCCTACCTTGTTCCTACAATGCTTCTGTCTGCAGAGAGGGAGGGAGGAAGGAAGGGGAGGGAGAGGCATTTTAGCAGCCTCTCTGGAAATACCTCCTACCATAAAGACTGAGGATACACTATGAAAATATTTTTTTCCTGGGTGGTACTATTATCCATGGATTAGTGACTTCATCTGCAGTGACAAAAAGAGAAGAAAAATCTTTGTCTTTAGGAGGAAGGGAAGGGCCAGGACAGAAGCTATAGAATAAATGCAAGGATTCCTCCCTTCCAAAGGCATAAATCAGCCCTTTAAATTCACGGCCTGAAGGGAACTACATATGCTATCCATAAAATTAGATTGTTTATGAAATTGTATGGTTGTTTAATTAATCAGTGAGGATGTGCCTTGCTTACAACAAATCTTAACTACATAAGCCTGAGATACATAGATTTCACCATGTTTAGAATTAGAACTAATCTCCAAAAAGACAGCATTAGAGAACTCACAATTTCATCAATAACTCTTCATCTTAGATGTGTGTTTGTAGATCCTCGCATTCTGCCAATGACAAGATGTGGATGTATAAAGAACACAGAATGAGGCCCTCTACAGTTAGGCCCAGAATCAGGCCCTTGCCCCAGATTTTTAGTTGTGTGCATGTGGTTGCCAAGACTACCAGCGTACAAGATGGCTAACTGACTGTCCAGGTTCAGTTCAGAATTTAAGCCATAATGCACCAACGTGAGTCAGTACTACACTAAATTCAAAGAGGTCATTTAATCAAATGACCTCTCACCCAGTGGGAAAGGACTTCTTCTAAACTCCACAAACTTTTGCAAAAGGCCTGATTGCACTTCACTACAAGACTGAATGGTTGCATTAAGAGTCAACCAACAACTTCTTAACCACATTCCTTGTGGCCTCAGGTAATAGGTTGTGAATTATTTATCCACTTAAACACCATATTGTTTTCCAATATTCAAATTATTTCTCTTTTGCAAATACTAACTAGCAATTCATGAAATGTGAGAAATATATATGCGCCCGTGGTATGATATGATTCTTTCTAGCTCAGCTTGATTTTCCCCCTTAAACTTCATAGCATCTATTGCTATGTGTCAAAGCTCTTCTTGTAATTTTATTTATTTATTTTTTTTTTTTTTGTAACTTACAAGGGTATCTCTGTGTCCTACAAGAAATTTGCCCCATGAGTCTGCATACAGTATGCATATAGTATCTTACAAGAAACTAGGCCTTTATACTCCAATCCTGCTTCTATTGAAACCAACAGAAATTTTACGATTGACTTCAGTATGATCGTGCACAGGACTCTTGTTCTTAAACAAATGTGTACAAAATCTGATATTTATTCTGTTAGCATGGGTGTCTTTAAAAGTCTCAAAGTCAAGATTCTGATGAGCTCGTTCATCTTTTGGAATGCTGCAGCATAATTGATCATAAGAGGCGGCAACCTGTAAGAAAGCAGTTCTGAAATTAATTTAAAAAACAAGGCTAAACATCTGCTCAGAGAATCAGCTTTCTAACATGTATATGGGAGCATTAAACTTTGAAGTGTTATAAACTGTTTAACCAGTACTACACCAGCTGTTAGAAATGTTTGGCAAAGGTGCAAATATTATCTGGCAACTCTGCATGAGCAGCTGACAGGGGTGAAGAATGACAGTTATGAGAAACAGAAAAAGCCAAACCATATGGCACCAATATTGAGCTAATACTTTGAGTGCTGGGTGAGGTTTGTTTATGCTTGATTTGAGTGCTCACAATTTATAGATAATTTAATTATTGTGCAATTCTATACACAATTACATTTACATCTCCATAGTGTTACAACTGTGATCTGTTCATAGAATTGTAACGCAATCTGCCCAAAGCTTTATTCTGTATCTCTGCCACATGTGAGTAATCTTTATCCACATGCTATTGCTGCTAAAGTCAGCTGAACTCCGTGCATAAGAGAGAGATACTCATATAAGTCAGGTCTGCAAGATCTGGCCGCAGGGGTTCCCGGAATTATGCTAATGAGTGGCGTACTGGAGCTGGCCAGAACGCAAGAATTCTATTTGATGGAAAATTTCAAGGTTTCATCATTGGTTTTTGTTCCGCACAGGAACCAAAATGAGACCTTCTTTGAAGTTTACCATGAAAACATGAATAAGCAATGACCCTCTGGAGAACAGACGATAGCCCAGGGGTTGGGGCATGCATCTGGTATGCCAGTGACCCAAGGTCAAATCCCTGCAAATGCCTGATTAGGAGCAGTAATTTGAGCCTCTGTCTCCCATACTCTAGGTGAGTGCCCTAATAACCAGGCTATCATCAATCTTTCCATGTGGCACTTTGTGTAAATAATTAAATAAGCATTGGCTAGAGAAAGAGAATGACTGTATGGCCTGATGGCCAGGGCTCTCAGCAAGGATGTGGGAGATACCCAGCATCATATTTCTCTTCTGAATCAGGCAGAACAGAAACTTGAACCTCATCTCTGACATCTCAGGTGGGTACCCTAATCACAAGGCTATTGGATGTTGCAGCAACTGTACTCTTGCTAACAAGACCTGGACCTATGAAACCTTCTTGTCAAAAGGGATATGTTTCTGTGAAGTTTGGATTTTAACAAATCAGCATTTTCCACCCAAAAAAAAAAAGTTGCAGTAAAAAATTCCTGTCCAAATACTACTACTGAGTCACTGTGAGCCAGCTTCCATCCTGGCATAAATGGGAACATCTCCAATGAAGCTAGTTTTGGTCCCAAGCCTGTCACTGTTACTACTGTAGTTATATCTACTGTGTATTTGCAAAGGCAGGCTCCTCTGTGGAACAGATGTGGTGAGGCTGCAGCTGTCTGGCAGAAGGGCTTGGGCAAGACAAAATACCACAGAACTTTTGAGGGACTTATCTCTGGGCAAGGGAGAATGGGAGCCCCAAAAGTTTGCACCGGGAAATTTGCTGACAATTGCCTTCATTTGCCTTCATTTTTTGCACTGGTCTTGCATTGACTCATTACTAAGCCATTTTATGACAGTAAGGGGTGGGGGGAGAAGGTATACATGCAGCAGCAGATTGCATCTGCTTGATAATGCAGAAGTGACATGCTCCAGCCTCATGCTGTGGCCAAAGTGATGCTTGTAAATATAAGAGGAGGTACCACAGGTATTTTGCAAAGCCTGTGGGTCATGGGTTTGATTCCTCCATTTATCTGATAAAGATTTGTGTTAAAGGCATGCACACATTATCTGGAACCAGAGCGAGAAGTTACACTGGGATCACACAGGAATCAGGCCACATGGTGATTAAAGACACAGCTGTCAGGAAGTATGTGACAACAGGGCTCTGTCAGAAAACCATCAGGGACATGGCTATTATTGCAAGCCAGTCTGCCACCTCAGTCTACAGGCAGAAGTGGTGGAGAGTTACTGTCAAGGAGTTTAGTCCTTCCATTAATTTACTGCACAGCAGGCTACTCCATCAGGAAGCTACAAGAGAATTCTAGTTGGCAGACCGGAGCTCCCATATTATTCACTCTGTTCAGGATGTTCCCATCCAGGCAAACTCTTCTTTTGTTTCCTCTGTCAAGTCTTCAGACTCTGCTCCAGGAACTGGAGAGCCTCTTGTAACCTGGCACTGCTAACCTGTGTACAAGGACTCCTCATTCCACATGAGCCGGCTATTTCCTATTGCCTATACATTTTTATCCATGCTACTACTGCCCCCCATTAGTAATGCAAAGCAAGCACAGAGTAGCAGAGTTTGGTGCACTACTTTTTGCACCCACCCTTTGTGCTTACACCTGTTTCTGGAAGGCACAACAAAGTATTTTTCTCTCTGAAAGCCCATAATCCTGTTGTGCCTCACCATTTTCAACCCCCTCTATATTCTCTGTTTTGCACTTTGTAAAGGTTCCCTTCTGACAGAGCCCTGAAGGTTTTGAACAAGATGGTCAAGTTGTACTTCATAATTACAAACGTTTGGTGCAGCAGCCTTCAGGGCAAGCTCCATAAAGAGATTTTTCATATTCATATGGGCCCACTTAGACAATGAGGATACTTAAAAGAAAAAAAAAGCAACTCAGTTGCCTCCCATCTGTGCTGCAACGACAACATAGCAGGGGGAGTGGTGGGTGTCGCCAGAACTGAGCTGTAAGTCTCAACAAATGGTGGGCTAAAGTGCAGCTGAATCTAAGCACTGGTCAACACTAAAGCTGTAAGTCGACGTAAGTTATGCTATTTCCGTTATGTAGCTGAAGTTGACGTAACTTAGATCAATTTACAATAATGACCAAAAATAATTGAAACTGGTGTGATTATATAGTGTTATTTTGACAAATAAAACACACAGAATTTTGCAGAATTTAAAAATATTGTGTGCAGAATTTTTACTTTTTCAGTGTGGAATTATGGAATAATTTATGCAATAAATTCTTCCTTTAAGAACTGGTCACACATCATGCATTTTAGGGAAGCATCTAGGCATACTGATAAATTCCATACAAACCAACCATCAATGGGCAACATTGTTAGTCAGTTGCAAAAGCTGTTATCACAATGACAGAGTGACATGTTTTTCAATGTCCCCTAATCAGCAGAGGTAGAGTCTGGGGCACAATAGCAGAAAGATGGCTGCAGGGATGTAAGGAGCAGATAGTACAAAAGAACAGTTTAAAGTTAGTGTGTTGAATAGTAGGGAACCTCTCATCTGACTTCTAGTTGTCAATGTCCTGTCTGAAATTATTTAACTGCTTCTGCTTGACAGCTGATATAGGTTGGTAGCTGTACTATCATTGAGAAAATACAGGAAAAACTTAAAAAACAATCTGCCTGTGCTTCTTGCCGTGGGGGGTTTGCACAGGAAATTCGACAAACATAGTGGAATTAAAAGAGCAGAGCAGAACAAGATATGAAAGAGGGTAACATCAAATAAAGGCGATATGAAACAGGTGTGCTTGAACATATAGCTGTGGGAATAAGGGAAGCAGATGGCAGCACCAGAGTAGAAGTGGCTTTCCAGGGACAAGACAACAGTAAGGGGTTTTAAGGAGCCATTGGAAGGTAGACAACACACCACAGTCCATGTACTAAGACTCCCCAGAGCTAGGCTGCCCCCTAGAGAATGCAGCTGATAGTGCCGCGTGGATAGGGGGACTGGCCATTGGCATTTCACATGCTCCCTCCTCCTTCACGCCCCCTCCCTCCCAAGCATGTCTTGCATCCCCATGGGTGGGCGGGGGGGACATGGAGCCCCACCCAGGTGCATCCTCCCGCCACTGCTGGCAAAAGCAACTATGCCGAAAGAGCGTGTCTCCAGCTAGCTGCCATTACCGAAGAGGGAGGGAGACGCTGCCTCCTCCTCCCGCCACCTCCTCCTTCTCCTCCTCAGGCCCAGCTCCACCAGCAGCAAAAGCAGCCGCATGGGCAGGGGGAGCAGCCATTGGTGGCACACGTGCTCCCTCTGTCCTCGCGGACGATCCCTCCCCAAGCATGGAGGAGGGAAGAAGGCGCCTCCTACTCTGTCTCCACTGCCATGCCTCAATCACAATGGCTACAGGACCTGAGCCGCCATGAACAGCCGGCTTGAGCTCTGGCAATGGGCCGCGGCCCAGCAGCCAGCGAGTCAGGCCCAGCAGTGGTCCGTAGCCCTGTGGCAGGGAATCGCTGCATTAGATGACAAAAGCATGACACTGCAAAACCCACAGACTAAAGTTGGTACTTACAACTATAAAAGTGGGGTATGTAGCCAGGAAGCTTTGGGTTCATCCTGTGAAGAAAACTTCAGAGCATCAGATTGTGACCCACAAAATCCAGCTCCTTCCTCATGCCCAGCCTAATTGGTCAATAGCCTGGTACAAGCACCAACAAGTTACCAACAAGACCGGTAACTACGATACCAGCTGCAGGACTTGTGTGTGTATGTGTGAATGGATGCACACATGATTTCTATGTCGTATTTACAGGAAACATGGCATAATGCCTTTTCCCCCTGAAAAAGATCCTGTGTGCTTCTTATAAGCATAACAGCCACACCAGGTCTGTTTTCCTCTTTGCTCTCCTAGCCCAAGCTACATGAGCATGTAACAGTGACCTTCAGCCCCCTAGCTCCTCAGAGATATCTCTGCAATGTACAGCCCCTACCACTGTGCATTCACAGAATGTGTTAAGTTTGCTGCTCTGTTAAAGAGTTAGTATGTCACAGCTTAACAATTTAACTGGGGTAAATACACTCTTCTCTTTACACAAAGCACTGAATTGGCTTACAATAAAAAAACAGGTTTATTAACAAAAGAGCAGGGATTAAGGGTGCATCGAGACACTACGCAAATTGCGTAGTTTATTCCAAGTCTAAGTCAAAAGAGCTTATTTTGAAATTTGGTGCTGTCTACACAGCACCAACTTTCAAAATAAGGCACTAGTCCAACGAATCCCTTAACCCTCATGGAACGAGGGCTACAGGGACACTGGAATAGCACGCCCGCTATTTCAGGAAATAGCGGGTGCTTTTAATGATGCAGCGTTGCTACTTCGGGATACTTCCTGTGTCCCGAATGAGCTATGCAGTCTAGACGTACCCTAAGTGATACCATATAGAAGAATGGAAACACGTATTTTAAGTCTAAAACTTAATCTAGCGAGATACTATCTTTGTTCAAGATATTTCTTTTACCCCAGCCTCCTTTCCAGCTTTCTACTGGCCAGGATGCAACACTGAGGTCAAATTGCTTGGTTTCTTTGTCTCCTGAGGTGAAGCATAAGGATGGAGTCTCCATGTTCCTTATATCCCCAAAAGGTTCTAGGAGTCAGGAAGGGGAGGCAGTCTCCGGTGTCTCTCTGAGGTGCATGGACCATTTTCTGTCTCAAATTCAGCTTGATAGCTTTGTTTACTGCTAATATGTAAATTGTGGTAAACCCACATTGCTTTGTGCAGGACAGACCTGTTTATCATCTTAATTTAGGGTAGGCTGCCTTTTTCTTAAACATGTTCCAGAAACATCAGAGAGGGAATTAATAAACTTAACATATAACATTAACACCTGCATTTTACAATTATATTCATAACCAGCACTGTGAGACATCAAATGAAACTAATATTTTGTACAAACACCATTGCAGTAGCGTGCAGGGTGGAAATACAGGTGCTTAGAGTCATGGGAACTGTTGCATTGGTAGAGAGATGGATGTCTCAAGATTTTTCTTTTCTATATGATTTTGTGCTTTAAGATTAGACAAACATGAAGCTTATCCTCCCCCTTCAAATTCAGATATTTCTGTTGCTCTATTGTAATTTAAGTTTTCCAATTGAATTGCATGGCCTGGATCCAGGAGACTATATCCTTGGCCTTTAGAGCTATAGGAGTCCTTTAAGCTTTCAGGTATCTAAAAGGGTGTCATAAGGAGGAGGGAAAAAACTTGTTCATCTTGGCCTCTTGAGGATAGAACAAGAAGCAATGGGCTTAAACTGCAGCAAGGGAGGTTTAGGTTGGACGTTAGGAAAAACTTCCTAACTGTCAGGGTAGTCAAACACTGGAATAAATTGCCCAGGGAGGTTGTAGAATCTCCATCTGTGGAGATATTTAAGAGTAGGTTAGATAAATGTCTATCAGAGATGGTCTAGACAGTACTTAGTCCTGCCATGAGGGCAGGGGACTGAACTCGATGACCTATCGAGGTCCTTTCTAGTCCTAGTATTCTATGAATCTATGATTCTAAGCTGGCTCTGCAGCAAGCTAGTCATTTTAGAGCTGTCAGCCCAAGACGACACTTAAAGCAAAGTGGACCTCTGAGTTTCCTCTTCCCCCAGCAGATCCCAGGCAATGAATCAAATCATTAACTACATATAGAAAAGAGGAAAAGGAAAGCAGCATGCTGTATTATCAATTAGATCACTACTATGTTTTCAGAGTTTTATAAGTGCACCACCATTTTTAAATCTTTTTTATTAAATCACCTGTTAATCTTATTGCACTATGAGATCTATTCAAGAATAGCAAGGCAACATCTCTGCCAGGAATGAACCACCTTCAGGACAACAGGAGCAGAAATGGGTTTTATTCACATGCTCAGTGTCGCCCTTGATGTCATTTTTATGGGAGCCTGTGACGTATTTCTTGGGAACAGGTCCGTTTTCAGCAGCAACAGAGGAACCCATGCAATCATCATCATCATAAGAAGATTCTCCCTGCAACTAATATAGGGCAACTCCATGCGATTCAGAGGTGTACCAGCCACACAGATTACTTTAGACTGAAGCCTGCACTGAGGACCTAATCCTGAGGGGTGCGTAGTATCTAAATCCCTGCTCCATGGAAAACAATGGCTGAATTTCCTCAGACTTCAAGAGAAACAGGATTGGATCTCAAAAGTACAACTTTTGTTTTGGATGAACACAAATTGCCTTGTCTCTGAGCTTTAGACTTTGAGGCAGTCCTGGATCTCAGGTATAGACAAAGAATCAATGATGTTAATTACAAAGAAATGTTTAGTTTGGCCACATTAATTAAGAGGAGAAAAACATTTGACTAGTAATTTCTACAGGGACTAAAATATGACAGGTTATTAACTACACAAAGCAACAGCTGCGTGCTTTGACACACACATTGGTCTCTTAGAGCATTTGGTAATAGGGGATTTCAAATGATTAAGTAGCTTATAAAATCTGAGCTCTTTGTAAGGATTGTGGGTGGGTGGATAAAATGTACACGAACAAAAAAACAGTGATTGAAAAGAAATGACTAAGGAGGCATTGATTATAAACATCTGACTACAAAGACTTTCACTTGACTGAAAATACTTCTGAGGGGTACAGGAATGTATGTGTGTCTCTCACCTCTCCCCATGTGAACCCTAAAGCCTTAAAAATAAGGTGAATAAAAATAATCCAACTTCGCAGTATTTTCCTTATCTTTAAGGCTTCTGGATATTGAGGTCTGACTATTGAGGTCTGGACTATTGGCACGCTAAGGATATGCACAAGATCAAAATTCGGAACAAAAGCAAGGATCTTATAAAGGAACAGCACACATACAAAGTACAACTTTCCAATTTATTACTAATTCAGTCAGTCATTTTGCTGTTAATCTTTTAGATTTAGATCCATGACCTTTTTCCCTCCCCAAAAGGACCATTAGGAAAACACAGTACTCATTTATATCCCTCTTGCATTATGATATCCCCTACTTCATAGAAATGAAAATGTTTACACTGGGAAAGTGTCTCATTACCAGAAAGCACACAAGACAGAGCTCATATTTGCACTGAAGCTGGTTTGCCATTATTTGGAATTATCTTTATCATTTAAAGTACACTTGCTCAATTGAGTTCACAAACTCCCAAACATATCTTTTATACTGCCCATATCTCCTCTGTTCCCTGATGCCAACCACTCAATTTGTCTGCTTCTCCCGCAAGCACATTCATGCTCTCCTCTCTTTACTCTCTCAGGCTACATCTACATTGCACATTAATTTCAAAATAAGCTATTATGGAATAATTATTCTGAAATAGTTTATTTCAAAATATCACATCTACACTACAGGGAAGCCTCACAATTAGTCTGAGGCAGGCTTCCCTAAGGTAGATGTGCTATCTCGATTTAGAGCCCCAGGAGGCACTGTTGAGGAATAACTTAGAATGGCCCTGATGAGGGGCTATTTCAAAATAGTGGCAGTGGAGTGTCTATACACGTCTTATTTTGAAATAGCTATTTCAGAATAATGGCTGCTATTCCAAAATAACTTTGCTTTGTAGACATACCCTCAGTGCCCACTTCTACTGTAACATTTACAAGAAGTCAATCTTTTGTTTGAGGGAATTAAGGATATTTTTAATGAATGTTTATAATGTGTCTTTTACTTGCATTCTTCTGTTCTGCCTATGGCATGGTAGTTGGTTTCTGAAACTGAGCTCTTCAGAGCAAAGACTGTTTGTGTGCATGTGCATTCGTATGTATGGGCGATATGGGTGCTACCAGAATACATACTGAAATAATTTATTTTTCCTTCTCATTCCCTAAATAGAATGGTGTTATGATCAGAGATGGGCCTGAGCAAAAAAAAAAAAAAAGGTTTCATCCAAATCAGGATTTTGAACACCTTGGCCTATTCTAGAAATAGATTTGATGAAATATGATTTCTGGTTGAGAAATCACTTTTGTGGGTGTCTATGCCCATCGTTAGTAAAGTCTGAGATTACGAAGAATATTTTGACCTTTATTTAGTGCTTATTTTTTTTAAAAGTAAACACCCTAGATCTTTTGTTCCTGTTGTCAATTATAACAAACTGGTGAAGAAAAGGAATAATGCCGTTCTAACTGCGGTGTTATTTATAACCACCTAGATGCAGAAATGTGTAATTTATATTTGAAGCTGAGTAAGTCAGACCTGGAGCTCCTGAATATACAATTTATAGTTTTTAAATTGAAGTCATTACTCTTATGCTGAAAAACTGTTTGTCATCCTAAAGGAAATTACTTTTCTATCAATTACTCCTGGAAGATTAGTTAATTTACATTTGTAAGGCATAACAACAGCATTTCACCTCCCAGAGGAATGCATTTGGGAAACATGAGGGTAATTTAGAAATGGAAATCAACTTGAGAATAAAAACAAGTGGCCCCAACTCCAGAGTGTAAACACTTGTTGAGCTACATGTACTATTTCATAACTTACCAGTTTATGCCAAGACCTTCTCAGGACTTACTAATGGGACAGAGTCCAGATATTGATGGGAGAAATGGGTCAATTACAGAAAACTAGAAGACTTACCCGACATTGTCCTAGTCCTTCATGGCAGGGGCTGGCGGTGTGGGGGTTCAGGAGTCAAGACAGGGCCTTGGGGATGTGTGGGGAGGGCAAGGCAGGAGGCTGGGGAGGGTCCCATCTAGAGAGGATTTTTCTCCCCTAGCTGGTGGGGCCTTTTCTCCCTCACAGCCCTCCTGGCTGGCATAGGCCCCCCAGACTCCCCTAGCTGGCAGGGGCCTAGTCTCTCTCCTCCCAGGTCCTCAGCCAGCAGGGGTCTTCTCTCCCCCACCCTCTCCAGCTGGCAGGGCCTTTTCTCTCAATCAAGACCAACAAGAGCCTTTGCTGTCCCCCCAGCCCTTTTGGCAGGGGCCATTTCTCCCCCCCTACCCTCCCCTGTCTAGCAGGGGCCTCCCCAGCCCCCTGTCCAGCAGGATTTTCATCTCCCCCCACCTCTGGTGTTGCAGTCAGGGGGTTAAGGTGGAGGGGCTTCTTACCTGGTCTAGTAGCAGGCAAGATGGCAAGGCTCAGCCCTAGCCTACCACTCTCTTGGTGGTGTGACTGCTCCCCAGTGGTCATTCTGCAGTATCACATGCCTCCGAACAGCAGCCCTCTCCCTTTCCAAGTTCTGGAAAACAGTCCCATTCTCGGCATTTCCCATTTTCCTGGCACAACCAAACCCTGACCTTGCTTTAAGTTAGGGTAAGAGGGAGCTGAATACCGAATTTGGTGGCTTTACCTCTTACCGTTTAGGAGGCGTTCTTTAACGAATGGACTTGCAGACAAACAGACACACTCTAAAATATATAGTTAGAAAATATATACATTTCATACATAACTCTAAAGGGTGTAAAAGATTAGGCCAGTGTTCCCTCTAATTTTTTATGTCCATGTATGGAATGAACTTTGTTATGTGCATCAATATGGAGATGATGTATGACACATCACTTCCATATTGGTGCACTTAACAAAATTCATCCTACACATGGAGGAACTGTGACAGGGATGGGGCCCAGGGGTTCAGAGTGTGGGAAGGGGCTCAGGGTTGGGGGTGATGAGGACTCTGGCTGGGGATGCAGTCTCTGGAGTGGGACTGGGAATGAGGCATTTGGAGTGTAGGAAGGGGCTCCAGGCTGGGGCTATGGGGTTTGCAGTGTGGGATCAGGCTCAGTACAGAAGCTGGGGATATAGGGTCTGGGCATGAGTTAGGGTGCAATGGGGGCTCAGGGTTGGGGGTGTGGGTCTAGGAGGGAGTTAGGGCACTGGAGCAGATTAAGGGCTGGGATTCTGAGTTAAGGTGCAGTGTTTAGGAGGGAGTCAGGGACTTAGTGTGTGGGATAGGACTTAGCGTATGGGATTGGAGTGTGGGGTCTGAGAGGGAGTTAGGTTGTGGGAGGGGGGTCAGGGCTAGGGCAGGGCATTAGGGTGCAGGTTTTAAGTTAGGGACTTAGGATGGGGGGAGGACTGAAGGCTAGGGGGGGATGCTTACCTGGGGCCGCTCCTGTTTGGTTGCGGGGAACAGGTGGCTCCACATGGCCCATGCTGCTCTGCACTCACCTGCAGGCACTGCTACCTGCAGCTCCCATTGGGGATTTGATTATTAATTTTTAAAAGCTATATAACTTAAAGCATATCAACCTATATTATATTATTTATACATCTGTTTATATGTATTTACTTTTGAAGACAAGGGAAAGAAAATGGCTGAACAGGCATTGGATTTTAACATTATTAAAATGTAGTGTGGTTTGTGTGATCCACAGAGTTAAAACAGTTCTAAATGTTTACTCTTACATAGATGTTGGTGTTTGTGGATTTTAGAATAACAAGAAACTTCTTCCAAATTAAAAGTGCCTCTTTATGTCAGAACAACAGCATTTCTCTGCTTGGATAGTATGTGCTGCTTTTATTGTTCTTCGGCACCTCCTGCTGCAATGTCTTCAGATAAATACCAATTTAATCTTAATGGAAAACCAAAAGGAAAACCCTTTTGGACAAAGTTTAAATGTTGAAGCTGTAGTGCCCAGCAAAAGGTAGAGATTAATTGGGAGGGAAACAGTCTGGGCCAAAATCAAAGATAAGACAAAGTAGGTTCTAAGGCATAAATTCCATCTTTATCTAGCCATCTTTGCATGGATCTTACACTGGCTTAGATTCAGAATCATTAGCTCAAACTTCATTGCATTTTGACCCCCCCCACACTTATGACAACAAAAATTACTACATGGCCCCAGAAGCGGAAGAGGGGGACAGACAGAGGCCTGAGCCCATCTCAGCCCTGTTGTGTCTGACGGGGAAAGGGGCACAGCTGAAGCCCAACGGCTTCTGGCATATAATCTTAGCCTACCCATCTTCTTCTCCTTGGGCTTCAATCCAGGATAGTGGGACTTGAGCTTCTGGGCTTTGGCGTTGGCCCTTTTCTCTGGAGGTGGGTGACAGGGGAGGGATCACGTGAGGATTACCTGTTGTGATCCCTCCCTCTGGGGCCTCTGGTATTGGCCACTATAGGCAGACAGGACACTGGGCAAGATGGACCTTTGGTCTGACCCAGTATGGCCGTCCTTATGTTCTTATGCCCCAGCAAGTATTACACCACTCTTGGAGACCCCATTACAATTGGGTCATGACCTACTTTGGGGTCCTGGCCTACAGTTTGAAAACCACTGGCTCAGACTCACACCCACATTTCAATAAGATGCTACTTATTCCCATTTATGTCATGTCTTTTCTGACTTGGGATTGCTAAATATGCTGGAATCTGAGCGTCTAAACTGGAGGTAATGTACATGTCAAGGGCAGATGGGAAGGGTGAAGTTGGAAAACCAACTGCATACGAAGGTATAAGTTGAAACAGTGAGTGTGGGTTCTAGAATCCACTAATGAAGCAGGCTTATTTGAGGAAAGACTAGAAAAAAACAACCCTTGTTTAATGGCTTTCAGCTTTTATCAAGGACCTACTAAACCAAAAGATATCAGAAGGGTAGCCGTGTTAGTCTGAATCTGCAAAAGCGGCGAGGAGTCCTGTGGCACCTTATAGACTAACCGAAGTGTTGGAGCATAAGCTTTCGTGGGCAAAGACCCACTTCGTCAGATGCATGTAGTGGAAATTTCCAGAGGCAGGTATAAATGGTGCTTTTGTAGTTAGCTAGCCATTCACAGTCTTTGTTTAATCCTGAGTTGATTGTGTCAAACTTGAAGATGAACTGTAGCTCAGCAGTTTCTCTTTGAAGTCTGGTCCTGAAGTTTTTTTGCTGCAGGATGGCTACCTTTAGATCTGCAATTGTGTGTCCAGGGAGATTGAAGTGTTCCCCTACAGGTTTTTGTATATTGCCATTCCTAATATCTGATTTGTGTCCATTTATTCTTTTACGTAGGGACTGTCCAGTTTGGCCGATGTGTATAGCAGAGGGGCATTGTTGGCACATGATGGCATATATTACGTTAGTAGATGTGCAGGAGAATGAACCAGTGACGGTATGGCTGATCTGGTTAGGTCCTGTGATGGTGTTGCTGGTGTATATATGTGGGCAGAGTTGGCACCGAGGTTTGTTGCATGGATTGGTTCCTGAGTTAGAGTTATTATGGTGCGGTGTATAGTTGCTGATGAGAATATGCTTCAGGTTGGCGGGTTGTCTGTGGGCGAGGACTGGCCTGCCTCCCAAGGCCTGAGAGCTGAGGAAGCGTTGTTCCAGGTCAGCCATAAAAATGTTGGCGTATTGTGGGGCCATGTGGGTGCCTTCTCACCAACAACACAAGAAGAAGAACTCTACCTGGACTCCTCCTGAGGGTCGAAATGACAGTCTGGACCTCTACATAGAATGCTTCCGCCGACGTGCACAGGCAGAAATTGTGGAAAAACAACATCGCTTGCCTTGTAACCTCAGTCGTGCAGAATGCAATGCCATCCACGGCCTCCGGAACAACTCTGACATTATAATCAAAGAGGCTGATAAAGGAGGTGCTGTTGTCATCATCAACAGGCCTGACTACCAAAAGGAGGCTGCCAGACAACTCTCCGATACCAAATTCTACAGGCCACTTTCCGCAGATCCCACTAAGGAATACACTAAGAAACTGCACCATCTGCTCAGGACACTCCCCATGCAAGCACAGGAACAAATCAACACACCCTTAGAACCCTGACCAGGGTTGTTCTATCTATTTCCCAAGATCCACAAACCTGGAAATCCCGGACACCCCATCATCTCGGGCATTGGCACTCTCACTGAAGGACTGTCTGGATATGTGGATTCTCTACTCAGACCCTACGCTACCAGCACTCCCAGTTACCTCTGTGACACTACTGATTTCCTGAGAAAACTGCAATGCATTGGTGATCTTCCAGAAAACACCATCCTAGCCACCATGGATGTAGAGGCTCTCTACACAAACATCCCACATGTAGATGGAATACAAGCTGTCAGGAACAGTATCCCTGATGATGCCACAGCACAACTGGTGGCTGAGCTCTGCGACTTTATCCTCACACACAACTATTTCAGATTCGGTGACAATATATACCTCCAGACCAATGGCACTGCTATGGGCACCCACATGGCCCCACAATACGCCAACATTTTTATGGCTGACCTGGAACAACGCTTCCTCAGCTCTCGTCCACTTACGCCCCTTCTCAACCTACGCTACATCGATGACATCTTCATCATCTGGACCCATGGGAAGGAGACTCTGGAAGAATTTCACCACGATTTCAGTAGCTTCCACCCCACCATCAACCTCAGCGTGGATCAGTCTACACGGGAGGTCCATTTCCTGGACACCACGGTGCAAATAAGTGACGGTCATATAAACACCACCCTATACCGAAAGCCTACCGACCGTTATGCTTACCTGCATGCCTCCAGCTTCCATCCCACACACACCACACGATCCATTGTTTACAGCCAAGCACTGAGGTACAACCGCATATGCTCCAGCCCCTCAGCCAGAGACCTACACCTACAAGATCTTCAACAAGCATTCTGTAAACTACGATACCCACACAAGGAAGTGAGGAGACAGATTAACAGAGCCAGACGTGTACCCAGAAGCCTCCTGCTACAGGACAAGCCCAAGAAAGAAACCAATAGAACACCACTGGCCATCACCTACAGTCCTCAGCTGAAACCTCTCCAACACATCATTAGTGATCTACAACCCATCCTGGACAATGATCCCTCACTTTCACAGGCCTTGGGAGGCAGGCCAGTCCTCGCCCACAGACAACCCGCCAACCTGAAGCATATTCTCATCAGCAACTATACACCGCACCATAATAACTCTAACTCAGGAACCAATCCATGCAACAAACCTCGGTGCCAACTCTGCCCACATATATACACCAGCAACACCATCACAGGACCTAACCAGATCGGCCATACCATCACTGGTTCATTCTCCTGCACATCTACTAACGTAATATACGCCATCATGTGCCAACAATGCCCCTCTGCTATATACATCGGCCAAACTGGACAGTCCCTATGTAAAAGAATAAATGGACACAAATCAGATATTAGGAATGGCAATATACAAAAACCTGTAGGGGAACACTTCAATCTCCCTGGACACACAATTGCAGATCTAAAGGTAGCCATCCTGCAGCAAAAAAACTTCAGGACCAGACTTCAAAGAGAAACTGCTGAGCTACAGTTCATCTTCAAGTTTGACACAATCAACTCAGGATTAAACAAAGACTGTGAATGGCTAGCTAACTACAAAAGCACCATTTATACCTGCCTCTGGAAATTTCCACTACATGCATCTGACGAAGTGGGTCTTTGCCCATGAAAGCTTATGCTCCAACACTTCGGTTAGCCTATAAGGTGCCACAGGACTCCTCGCGGCTTAAACCAAAAGAAGCTCCAATACATTAGCTTTAACTACACAGGAAAAAGTATAAAGTAACATTTTAGGGCCAAATTGCTCCCTGTGCAGATTATTCTCTAGTAGGAAACTGACACGGCACGTGTTTGAACTCATAGAATTTTTGCCTGATCCTTCAGAACTGGATCCTGCAGAAGTTGTGTTCAAAACCTCAAAAGCTCTGAAGAAAAACATTTAACAATTCCTATTTATTTAAAAACAAAATAGAAATGAATTGGGGGAAGGGGGGGCAGTGACTTGTTTTTAAGTGCCGTGGCTGATTCTCTCACACATTGGTAAACATTCTGTATCATTCTGTCCCAAAAAGACTTCTGTAAATCTGCATCATAATGAGCTATAATCACTCAAGCTAATTTGCCACAATCATTATTAATTGGCCAGCTTGCCAACACCTGATACCAACAGATTTTTCATCTAAGTGAATGCAGTGCCACACAATTGTGACAGCGGGATTTAAACTAATCCCTCTTCACACACAAGCAAGCACCAAATGACACTCATGACAAAGACACACAGAGACGAGCCTGACATTTGCTGATAACTCCCATGGGATTCCCCCCTCAGCAGGACTGGCTCTGCTCAGAAAACCATTTTTAAATAGCATAGATAATCTGAAGCCATTTCAATCTAGACTGGTTATATTCCCTGAAAGAAACCCTTCCTTCCTACTACACATTTATTATCACAACACACACAGCCAACTTCTTCTGGGGTTTTTCAAAGCAAGAACTGTTATCAGATGAGGATTCACAGCCGTTTGACGGGGCAATTTTATTATACAGACAGTTTATTATATACACGTCATGTAAAGCTGCACACTAAATAGCAAAGTGTTTAAAGGCTGACTCTATGATTACACTCCCAGTTTTAAAGTTCAGGCAGGAGACTTCTTACCTCGCAGTTGCAGCTCTAAGCTGTCCTTAAAGATAAAGCAGCCCAGAAGACATCCTGGTTTTGTTTTCTTGCTTAAAAATCTAATCTGTCAGAGGCACAGAAGGTGACTTGCAAGGGGCCAGCCCCTTCTTATCAAATACACCAATGGGAAGAGCAGGGCAGCACATGTGGGAACTGCCTCCCTGAGAACCTGTCACAATCAGCATATGATCTTTGTGATTGAGGAGCCAAATTAACCGCTTTGTGTTAGTGTCACAAAGCACTTCACTCCTTGTGCCCATGCAACCCTAGCACACAGTTCATCATCCTAGTCATACAGCAGCAGAGGTGAGGGTGACAAAAATAAGGCCTCCCCCACATTTCATTACTCGTGTCAACACAGGCCTAAAGGGGGAAGGGTGATGCCTCCTTTAATAAAGGAAGCAAAATGGAGCTACTTTTCATAAACTAAACCACTATAATTACTTTCAATAACCTAAGTTTTTGTAAAGGTACAGTCTGGGTCCTGGGCCTTTGCTTTCCTTTTTCATATATATATAAAGATTTCTCTTTTTCACGCTCTTCCTACTGCACTGGTTCTTCCTTTTCAGTATTTTTCTTTAGATTTTTTTTATTTTTTTTTCTCTTTCTATTTTTATCCCTAATTTTAGGTCCACATTCTGCAAAATCATGTCTGGGCAGGCCCCTGTGCTGCATGGAGCTCTGCTGAAGTAAATTGAGATCTGGCAGTACATGTTTCTCCTCCTCCCTCAGTATGCTTTCTCTCTCTTTCCTCTGTTCTCTTTCCTGTCAGATTTCCACCATGCCCAGTTCCTTTCAGGTTTTCCCACCACAAGAAGAAGGTTCTTCATCTCCCCCCTCTTCTTTTTACCCCCAACAGTGTAGGTTAAATTCCCCCATACCACTGACCCATATTCTCACCAGAGAACTTTACTGTATGTTTGTTAGTAAAGAGTAATGTTTGTTTCTGCATCCATTTACCCTGACAATACTTAGATCAACTGTTTCTCAAATAACTTGCAAAATATATGGAGTGACAGACATTTACAAGTTTTAGGCTAGCTGCTTGCCAAGCCTTCCTACATATTAAGGGGATGGAAAGATGTACACTCACTTATGCAGTTTTAAAGTATAGCAATAATATAGTACAACAAATTAGTCATATGAAAGCAGTCTGTAAGGGTATGTCCACACAGCAGCGTTATTTCAGAATAATGTCAGTTATTCCAAAATAACAAAGAGCACATCTACACTACAAGCCTTTAGTTTGAAATAATGTCGAGCTGGCGGACTTCTGACTCCGACTCATGGTAACACTCGTTTTACGAGGAGCAAGGGAAATAGAAGGAAGAGTGTTCTTCCTTCGACTTCTTGCTGTGTAAACAGTGCCAAAAGCCGAATTAAGCTATTTTGACTTCAGCTACACAATTGACATAGCTGAAGTTGCGTAGCTTATTCCAACTTTAGTCCTGCTGTGTAGACATACCCGATGAACAAACATCTGCACATTTGTTTTCACATCTGTACATTTATTTACAAATGTCAACATGCTGAGAGGGAAAGAGACTGAACACATCCAGTGTTAAAGTCATTTATTCTTAGCAAAAATACAAGACCTACAAGCCTTAGTGCCACCTTATTCTTAAGCCATCCCCAGAGTTATCTCTACTGGTTCCCTATGTTGGTTTTATTTGATCAGATATTCCCACTTGCATATAGAGGATCTAGGTCATGGAGTGCATTGGCTCTCAGAATGCCTAGCAACCAAAAGTCAAGATCACAGCTTGAGGAGAATATTGCCATAAATAAACCTCCTCTTTTAAATCAAGAGAGTTGTACATTCACTATAGGAACATCCTATTATCCTCACAGCAGAGTGTGATTATAATTTACAGGAAGCCCTCGCCACTCACGATTTTGCTATCTGTGGTTTTGCATATTTGCGGTGCGCCATGCTGCACCAGTCCAAACACATAACACAGCATGATGATGCTTTTTCGGTGTGTTCTAGTACCAGAGCCTGAAAGTTAAATGGGAGATTGAAGCTGCAATGATGCCGTACCGGGAATGTTAGATATTGCATGTGTTTATTGCATTATTGCATGTAAATATCAATCTGTTGTATCATTACATTGTCTTATATGGAAAATGTAGTTTTCTTTCAGGAACATCCTGGTCTCCAATATTCGTGCATTTTTCGCCACTCATGGTGATCTCAAGAACATATCCCCTGCGAATGGCAAGGGCTTCCAGTTTTAGTAAATGTATTAGTGAATTGCAGTAATGCAGCAACAAGTAAATTAGTAGGCTCGACTCATGATAAGAAATAATTCTAAAATGACTTTCCTGCGGCATTTATAGTAAAGAATTGATCCAAAAAATCATCTAAAAATCTTAGCAGTTAGTAAGCCTGTCAACTTAACTAGCCCATCTACCTGCCAGTTCAGGATGATCTCCATTGGACATTTGTTCTACTGAACTTATCCACCATTTCCCTAACATAGTGCCTCTTATGACATTTTTTAATGCTGTAAAATACAGGTAATTTTTTCTTAATGCTCAGCATATGTCTTTCCCTGTGTCATTAGCCCTAGATATGCTCTCATGTATAATATTAAATTCCTCTCCTTCCTTGGTGTTTATAGCTTGCAAATATTTGTAGACTTACCACATCTCCTGTTAGCCAAGCTTTACATATTTAGTTGTCAATCTTTCCTCATTAGTTAATACTGCCAACCCTTTTATTTTTGTTACCCTTTTGTGAACTCGCTCCAATTTAATTTTTAAAAATTGAAATAGGCAGAGGAAGGTTTTACAAAAATTGGAATGAGGCAGAGTTTTGTTTTTTCATGCAAGTAAAGGCAGAGGTGTATTAAAAACAAAAAAAAGCATTTGAAATAAAATTTGGCACCAGCCACACTTTTGCAAGTGTCAGCTTATTAATGTTCCCTTCAAGACTGTTACAATCATTAGTTGTCCAATGACAATCCCACAAAAACATATGCTTAACTTTGCCCCCACAAGAAATCCATTGACTTCAGAGAGACTATGTAAAGTTAAACGTGTCCATAAGTGTTTGCACAGTCAGGTTCTGAGAGTCTAAGCTTTTCAGAGTGGGGACTATGTCTCCCTATGTGTTTGTATAGCTCCTAGCACAGCAAGACTTCTGACCTGCTTGTACTGAAATACAAATAAATACTAAGTAATTTAGGATGAAATTCCAATGTCATTACTCAGGTTGAGCAGTGCAATACATATAATAATGTTTTTCTGCCTCTAGATCTCCAGTACTTTGTCCTCTAGTCTTTTACCTATGAAATAAAAAGGCTTCTTGAGTAAATATAATGCATGTGGCAACACTTCGGACGTTGTCTCCATTATTTGTCTCTCTTCAACCTTTGCAATATAGCTTAGCTTCTTAAACCACACATAGTACTTTACCCTGTAAGTGGTCCCATTGGAATCCCATCATGCCTAGTAAGCTTGAGAGGGGAGCTGTATTACAAAAATATGAATCAAACAAGCATTGACTGAGTCTGTGGGCAATAGAGGAATATTAATTCCTCCTAGATTTGCTGAGAGCTGTTGCTAGTAAACATGGGGTTTCATCCCATTCAGTAATGGCCCCTAACGGCCAGAAAGTTCAAATTTTCAGAGTTGACATAAAGGGACATATAAAGTACCAGAGGAAGGTGAGGCAGCTTCATTTGTGGTTTTCTTCTATATCCAATCCCTCCGTGGCAAAAATCACAAGGGATGAACTTACACTCAGACCTTACACTTCCTTGCCCCATAAGGGATTTTTTGTATTGGAGCACAGTATGTCAACATTTTGTAGAAGCTGGCAAAAACCTAGAGTGAATGTGACCTGTCGTTTAATACTGACCATATTAGGCCCAAATTTTATTTTAATGGACTGTAACAAACTGTAATGCTTTACTGGTGTCACTTTAGTTGCTTGAGTACATTGAGCCAGATACAACGTTAGAGGAAACTTTTGATTATGATTGCTTTGCAATTGTAAAAATCACAAAAGAGAACCTACACAATAATTTGTTGAAAAAATAAATGTATAGAAATAGATGACTCAGCAGTCATTTCACAGTGTTCAACATTTTTGCAGTAGGCTATTAATTTATAGATTCCTTTAAAGTAGAAATGATTTATAATCCCTGGAGCTATGTCTACACTATAATGTTATTTCAAGATAAGTTATTTAGCAATAAGAACTTCCACAATAACTACAGGTTGTACCTCCCTTAACCGGGACTCCCTGGTCGAGCAACATCCATGGTCCGGCATGCAGCCTGGAAGCTCTGTTCCTGGCCATGGGGTCCAGCCCTGGCCCTCCGTCCCAGCCCTGGCTGTGTAGCTCCGGCCCCGGAGGAAGGAGGCTGTGGAGCTCTGCCCCAGCTGTGGAGCTCCGGCCCCCTGGCCATGGAACCAGGCGGCTGCAGAGCTAGGGTTGCCAGATGGTTTAACTAAAAATATCGAACACCTGCCCCCCCCCCCCAAAAAAAAAACACCGGGGAAAATGTTTTGGGAAAAAAAGGTGGAGGACCAAAATTGTTGAGCCAAAAAAAAGCACCCCAAGAGTTATTAAGCAAAAAAAATAAAATAAAAAAAAAACAGCATGGCCCCTTTAAGAAAGCCATCTTGTTTTCCTGATCGAGCCAGAAGACAGCTTCCCTGCAGAACCAGGCAAGCGGGAGGTACAGGGGACTCAGGAGGTCTGGGGGGGGGCTAGGGAGGCCTGGGGGGAGGGCACGGGGGCTGGGCCCAGTTGCTGAGTGTGTCATGGGGTTGCCAGGTGTCTGGTATTTTCGCCTCCTGTCAGGGGAAAAAAATCAAAAAATACCGGACACTTTAGAAGTCCGGTATTTTCTGATTTTTTTTACCGGTCAGGAGGCAAAAATACCGGACTGTCTGGGTCAATACCAGACACCTGGCACCCTACGCGGAGCTCTGCCTCGGCTGTGGAGTAGGGATGTAATTGGTTAACCAGTTAGGGCGGGAGCAGCTCCCCATCCACCTTGGGCATTTTAAAATGACTTTTTACATTCCTATCTCGAGCAGCCCCTGTCTGTGGCACATCCAGGCGGGAAGCTGCACCGGCTCCCACTGGTTAACAGGAAAATAAACTTCATTCTAGCAGTTACACATGGACTATGTTTGTTTTTTGTTGTGCAAGTAAACTCAATTAAAAAACTTTTCTTTCAGGAACTAAGGGCCAAATGCTGTTGACCTCACACAACAATGATTTCTGAGAGGCTACTGAGTGATTAAGGTGAGCAAGAAGTGGTCCCACAATTAGTATTCTGTTGGACACGAAATATTTTTAGAGAGGACTGCTGGCTGTAACCAGTTACATAAAACAGAGGTTAGGTGAACAGTATCCTCTCTTCAGTGCAGCAACATTTTTAAACATGGTGGTGTCTTTCAGCTTCCTTCAACAGCCAGCTATCAGTTGGTGAGTCACTTTATAAAGCATTTAACAACTGCTCGTAAATACCATACACCACCTGTTATCAGAATCAAAAGGGTGTGGGCCAATAACATTTCCGGACTGAAGTGTTATTTCTTTTTAAATTACTTGCGTGGTCTCAAAACAAGCAGATCTTATAACGTCATTCCATCTAATTTCCAAAACAGGTTATACCTCCCTAGTTCAAAACCTTCAAGACCTGACCATGAATCTGCCAGACCAGAGGAAATCAATGCCAGAGGTGCTGGCATTGACTGAGCGGCATTGAATGGCCCCTCTACTGCTGGGGGAGTGGAGCTGCAGAGGGGCTGGCAGTGACCTCCTCTGGTCTGGCAGATTCCCTGGTTTAGAACCAGTCAGGTCCTGACTGCTTCCTTCCCTCCCTGAGCTTGAGTACTACAAATGAGCTATTTTTGGTGCTCTGAAAGCTCTAGGACAACGGCGGGAGGAGTTGCTGAGCAGGGGATGGCTTTTTCCCATGAGTGCTCCAACCTGGGAGCACCCATGCAGATGCCAAACCACAGATGTTTCTGGACTATGGAAGTCCACACCATAGAGGTCAAACCTGTAGTAGAAGTGAGTAAAATTCAGAATTTACAGCCCATGGGAAATTCCAACTTTTGTTTTCATCCAACATTGGGACTAAAAAGTTGAAGTCTTTTGTTGACGGAAATACGACAGAATTTCAATTTGGAAGTGTCAAAACATTTGTTTTGTAGCCAGCTGGACACATTTCCCCCCTCCCCCCCCGCCATTGGAATATAGCCGCTGGACATAAACCCCTGTTCCTCCCCCCTTCTCTTGTACTTCCAGCACTTTCAGGTGTGGTTTAAGCAAGTTTCCTGTTCTATTGAACAAATGCAGTTTAGGCAGTTCCTGTTATGGGACAGGCTCGATATTGGCAGCCTGGCTGAAAAAGCCATGTCACATTAATATAATTAATTGTATTCCTGCTTATGAATACGTATGTGTGCATGAGGAAGAGTGAATGAGAAACCGGGGCTGTCAATTCACCTGCGTTAATGCCTGTGATTAATGCAGGGCAGGATTAACATGTTAATTTTTTTAACGCGTTAATCGCAGGCATTAATGCTGCACTACCCCTTTGAAGTGCCGTTCTGGCACTTCAAAGGGGAAGCGCAATGCAGAGCCCGGGGTCAGCTGGGGACTCCCCAGCTGACCCCAGGCTCCACTGATCCTTTGAAATGCTGCCTCTGCACGTTTCAGAGGGGCAGTGGAGCCCGGGGTCAGCTGTGGGTTCCCCAGCTGATCCCAGGCTCCGTGCAGTATTTCCCCAGAATCCGGGGTCAGCTGGAGAGTCCCCAGCTGACCCCGGGTTCTGGGGAAGTGCCTCACGGAACCGGGGTCAGCTAGGGATTCCCCAGCTGATCTGGGTTCTGGGGAAATGCCGCGGGGAGCCCAGAAACAGCTGGGTAGTCCCCAGCTGACCCTGGGCTCCATGGCAGCTGTCCCTTTGAAATGCCGGAGGCAGCGTTTTAAAGGGGTAGCCACCGCACAGCTGATTTGTGGACTCCACTGCCCCTTTGAAATACCACACAGCTGACCCTGGTCTCCACTGCCCCTTTGAAACATGCGGAGGCGGCATTTTAAAGGGGCAGCTGCCATGGAGCCTGGGGTCAGGTGGGGACTGCCCAGCTGATCCCGAGCTTCCTGCGGCATTTCCCCAGAACCCGGGATCAGCTGGGGAGTCCCCAGCTAACTCCAGGTTCCACTGAAATGCCACGCGGAATGCCTTGCACTGCCCCTTGGAAACACTGCCCCGGCGCTTCAAAGGGGCAGCGCTGCATGTAGCCCGGGGTCAGCTGGGGACTCCAGCTGATCCTGGGCTCCATGCAGCACTGCCCTGTTGAAATGCCATTGCGGCATTTCAAGGGGGAGGAGCACGTGATTAATCATGCGATTAATCACGATTAAATTTTTAATCACTTGACAGCCCTATGAGAAACACCCAATCATAAAGCAGTCCAGCATTTGTAATCTTTTAAGGCAAGAAAATATCCTGCAAACTGCTTAAATTAACATGAGAGACGGCCAGATCTCTCTCTCTCTCGGGCAAGATGTTACAGCACACCAAGCCCGGGACTGGACTGGAAACAGTACATCTCCCGTGGATCTGGACCCCAGGGAACTCTTGTCACCTTGCGGCCTGATCTCCAGGGGGGCTGTCGTCTGGCAAGTTTCAGCCACCTGCAAAATCAAAAGTAATCTATGCCATACTTGCAGCTGGCCTCCAAACTGCCAGTATAAATGTGATGTGTGTGTGAGTACACCATACCCTTAAAAATCTGTATTGCTTCAGTTCACCCTTGTCTGATTCTAAGGACAGGTAACATGTTTCAGCCATTTTCACTGAAATGAGATGTTTAGACAGTCCCAAAATTGAAGTCTCATTACATTTTATTGAAGTGACCTGAAACAAATTGTTCGGGCTGGGTCAGTTCAAAATTAAATTGCATTTTTCCTGTACAGGAACATTGCTTCATGGGGGGTTTCCTGGTTGGACTTCATCTTCCATAATGCAGCTTATTATGCAACTTCCATGATACCTGAGCAGCTCAGTCAGAGAGCACTCCACATTGCATTATGGGAGATGTAGTCCTCTGGAGAGCATGGTCCAGAGAAGAAAATGGAAACCCAAATTCCATCTTCCATAAGGCAATGCACTATAAGGAAATGTATCTATGTTTCGTAAAACTGATTTGAAATGAAATGTTTTGGGTGAGTTCCAAAATGTGTACAAGTTTGATTTTCTGAGAACTGTAGTTCATATCAGAAAATCATTCCAATAGAAAATTCCCACCCTGCTCTAGTGAGAAAGTTATGAACAAGAACTAATTTTTAAGAAAATACAAACATTAATTAATCAGTTTAGGGTTTACTGTCCTTAGATTACACCAGTAGTCCCCAACCTTTTTAAGCACATAAGAATAGCCATACTGGGTCAGACCAAAGGTCCATCCAGCCCAGTACCCTGTCTTCCGACAGTGGCCAATACTAGGTGTCCCAGAGGGAGTGAACTGAACAGGTAATGATCAAGCCATCTCTCTCCTGCCATCCATCTCCAGCCTTTGACAAACAGAGGCTAGCAACACCATTCCTTACCCATACTGGCTAATAGCCATCTATGGACTTAACCTCCATGAATTTATCTATTTCTCTTTTAAACCCTGTTATAGTCCTAGCCTTCACAACCTCCTCAGGCAAGGAGTTCCACAGATTGACAATGCACTGTGTGAAGAAGAACTTCCTTTTATTTGTTTTAAACTTGCTGCCCATTAGTTTCATTTGGTGGCCCCTAGTTCTTATATTATGGGAACAAGTAAATAACTTTTCCTTATTCACTTTCTCCACACCACTCATGATTTTATATACCTCTATCATATCCCCCCTTAGTCTCCTCTTTTCCAAGCTGAAAAGTCCCAGTCTCTTTAATCTCTCCTCATATGGGACCCGTTCCAAACCCCTAATCATTTTAGTTGCCCTTCTCTGAACCTTTTCTAATGCCAGTGTATCTTTTTTGAGATGAGGAGAGAACATCTGTATGCAGTATTCCAGATGTGGGCGTATCATGGATTTATATAAGGGCAATAAGATATTCTCCGTCTTATTCTCTATCTCTTTTATAATGATTCTTAACATCCTGTTTGCTTTTTTGACTGCCGCTGCACACTGCGTGGACGTCTTCAGAGAACTATCCACGATGACTCCAAGATCTCTTTCCTGATTACTTGTAGCTAAATTAGCCCCCATCATATTATATGTGTACTTGGGGTTATTTTTTTCCAATGTGCATTACTTTACATTTATCCACATTAAATTTCATTTGCCATTTTGTTACCCAGTCACTTAGTTTGGATTACTAAAATCACTTTTTGAATTTAAGTGCACTCCAGGATCTACCTCAAACCCAATCACCCTTGCCCTGCCTCCTTTCCATCCCTTCTACAAGGCCCCACTCCTACTCACTCCATCCTCCTTCCTCCATCCTCACTCACTTTTATCAGGGTGGGGGCAGAGAGTTGGGATGCAGGAAAGGTTCAGGATTGGGGCTCGGGTTCGGAATGCTGGCTCCAGCTGGACACCACTTACCACAGGTGGCTTCTGGGTAGTGTTGCAGTGGGGTTAAAGCAGGCTCACCCCTATCCTGGCCCTGCACCTCTCCCAAAAGAGGCCAGCAAACTCTCCATCCCTGCCCCCTTCTGCTCAGTGGAGATGGGGTACAGGGTGGAAGGAGGGGCACCATGACATCACCCTTCTTCTTCTTCTTTCTGTGCCCTGCATAGCAAGCAGGAGGCTCCCAGGATTGAGGGACACTTCCAAGGCAGAGGGCAGGAGCAGCATGGCAGTGCAGAGAGGGGCAGATGAAATGCTGGCTTTTGATAGCCTCCTTGCCAAACCAGTCAGGATCACCTGTCAAAGGTTCCAAGATCTACCAGTAGATCCTGATCTACTGGTTGGTGACCACTGGATTACACTAATGTGTGTCTCCTTTCACCAAATGGAAAGAAAGGCAGGGACATAATTATTCAGGGAGAAATTGCCCCTGGGCAAAAACACAGCAAAAGGTTTATATGTTGAAGACTGCTACAGTGCTGCCTGCTCAGAGGTGAAGTTTGCCCTCAAAGAATAAACAAAAAACATTCTTTCCTAATTTCTCAGTTTCCAAACCTCACCCCCCGTTAGCTGACAGAAATATCTGACTGTTTCCACAATACAGGTTGATTTTAAGCAGTGTACTTCATGTGCCTGTTTATAAAAGCCTCCTGTGGGTGTTTTCATGCCTCCCAGAGCCACTGCCAATTGCCTTGTCACAAGATGTTAACCTTGGCCAACTTGACAAATTCACAAGACATCATTCTAAGAACAGTGGCACCATTTTCCAAAGAGTGCATCTGAAAGAGAAACACAGAAGAGACTGCAGAACAACTGCAGAGGTCATAAAATCTACTCACTTTTTTTTAAAGTGATTCCTCTCCACAGTGATTCCTTTCCTACTACTGGCAATAAGTTTGTGATACAACTATAAAAATACAGGCAATAATATTTTTGCTATTTTTGTGTGTGGACAGGTCTTTGTGGTTGTGCGTTTCATATCCCAAAAATGACAATACGTTTAACAATCACTTATTTTAGATTTATGGAAACTGTCATGCCATGTGCAGTGGCTCAAGACCACAAGTGCCAATCTCAGGTCAGACTGACAAAAGGCAGAGCAAATGCCTCCAACTGGTTGTATGGTCTAAAATTAGATTTCACCAACACAGTAACAAGGTATGAATTCCTAAAACACCATAACAGTCTTTCCTTGGAGTCACAAACAGACTCCTTGGGCTTTTCAGTCTATCTTAGCACCTTTGCAAATTGGACTATGTAATAGATTGTCATTTATGCCAAAGACAACTTCAATGTTCAATTTACTCCCAGGCCCAAAGGATGAGTTATTTACCCAGGTCAGTTGTACTTAGATCTCAAACCAAGGATAAAACGTGTAGCCAACCCTGTAATAAACTAACTAAAGATTTATTAACTCAGAAAGAAATGGGAGCTATTTACAAGATTAAAGAAGGTAAGATACACACACAAATGCGGTACAATCTTGAGTTCAAAAGGTAATAGATGTGTATAAAATAAGCAAGTATTTATGTTATTTGGGGCAAAACCAAGCCAAACAGCTTGGTGATCTCTCTTGCTTACGTCTAGGAATCTTTGTCCCTTAGAGTTCAAACAACAAAAAGAGACCTCACTTTCTTCTGGTTCAGGATTTTTATCCCCTTCCCCTCAACTTCCTTCCTCCGGAGAGTCAAAGCTGATGGGATGAGTGCTCATGCACTAAACCTCTTCACAGGAGTGAAAGTAACTTAAAAATTTTCTTACAGGTACTGTTCTATTGCAACCTGGGTCCCTGCGAGCTCTTTAAATGGCTCCCTGATGTCTTTTACCGCAGCTCAGCCAGCTCTTGCTGAAACTGCACACCTGGGTGCACCCGCTTACTTTCACCTCTGCCTCTTCATGGTAGGGATGTTAAATTTTGATTAACTAACTAATTGAATAGTCAATGGGATTTCCTGTTCTGTTCACTCCTTCTGGGGCATCTGGCATTGGCCACTGTTGGAAGACAGGATACTGGGCTAGATGGACCTTTGGTATGACCCAGTATGGCTGTTCTTATGTTCTTAATGCTAGGAACTATTAGGAAAGGATAGATAATAAGATAGTAAATATCATAATGCTATTATAGAAATTAATAGTACTCCTGTACCTTGGCTATTATGTGCAGTTCTGGTTGCCCAATCTCAAACATAGATATATTAGAATTTGAAATCATACAGAGATGGGCAACAAAAATTATTAGGACAATGGAACTCCTTCCATCTGAGGAGAGATTGAAAAGATTGGGACTGTTCTGATTGGAAAAGAGATAATTCAAGATATACTAGAGATCTATAAAATAATGAATGGTGTTGAGACAATGAATAGATAAGTGTTATTTACCCTTTTGTATAACATAAGAACTTAGGATCACCCAATGAAATGAATAGACAGTAGATTTAAAACAAAATAACTACTTCTTCACATAATGTAGTCAATCTATGGAACTCATTATCAGGGGATATTGCAAAGGCCAAAAGTAAAACTGGATTCAGAGAAGAATTAGCTAAGTTCATACATGATAGGCCTGTTAATGGCTTTTTGGCAACACAATTAGGGATGCACCTCCATGATCTGGGTGTCCCTAAGCCTCTGACAGACAGACATGGGGAGTGGAAAACAGGGGACAGACCACTGTATCTGAAGCATCTGGCCTTGGTCACTTTCAGAACACAATGGGCTAGAGGAAACATTGATCTGACTCAGTATGGTCATTCTTATGTTTTTATTCTCCAGCAATATGTACAGAAGACAGATTCTTCAGAAATTAGAAAGGTTCACAGAAAACAAAGCTATCCTATTTCTTAGCATGATGGTCATATACTAAACATGTGCAAGAGGAAAGATGGCCTTTTGGTTATGGTACTAACTTTACTGGGACTCAGGATATGTGGGTTTAGTTCCTGGCTCTGCCACAAACGCTTTTTTGTGATGTTGCATGAATTACTTAATCTCTCTAAGGGTATGTGTACACAGCAAAGTTATTTCAAAATAACAGCCGTTATTTTGAAATAACTTTACTAGAGTCTACACAGCCAAACTGCTATTTCAAAATTAATTCAAAATAGTGGAGCGCTTATTTCAAATTTGGTAAACCTCATTCCACGAGGAATAACGCCAAATTCGAAATAGCTATTTTGAAATAAGTGCTGTGTAGACACTTATTTCGAAATAGGAGGCCTCCAGCCTTCCCAGGGTGCCCTGGTGGCCACTCCAGCCTCAACCAAAAACACTCCTCTCCCTCCCCCCTCCTTGGAGCCCTTAAAGGGGTTGACTCTGGCCACAGTGCCTGGGCCAGCTCCAAGCCTGCCAGCCCAGAGCCAGCAGTCACTGCCCCTGACCCAAGTGGCCCCAAAACATGAGCCAGCAAGCCACTGGTAGCCAGCCCTCCACTGCTCTCCAGGAGCAGTCTGCCAGCTCCCAGGAGCCTGACAGAGGCTGGAGAAGGTGGGCGCCTTCCTCGTCCAGGGTGGAGATCATGGACCTTATTTAGGTTTGGTGGGGATGCCCCCAACGTCCATGATCTCTGCATTAGACGGAGGAACGCAGCCATCTATGGCAGAATAGCTGCCAGCCTGGCCACCAAAGGCCACATGCAAACCCAGGAGCAGGTTTGCATGAAAATCAAGTTGGTCCAGTGAGACCCTGAGGCCTGAGCTTCTCCTCCCCCTTCTTCCCCTTGCTTCCCCCTTCCAGCTCCCTCCTCCCAGGTTTCCCCCTCCCCTCTCCCACCCTCTCTTCTCCCCTCTCCCACCTCCTTTCCCTAGTCTCACCAGAGGTTCATTCCCCGCCCCCAGTTTTGTTAAATAAAGAGAGTTTGTGTTCATGAAAATACATGTATTTTATTTGACATCAGGAAGGGGGTTAGGGAGGGGTAAGTGGAAGGATGTGAGGGAGGAATGAGGCACAAGCCCCCAGTGGGGCAGACCAGGGAGGCTCTTATTGCTCCTCAGGGTGGCAGCTCTCCTGCAGGGCCTCCTGGATACTGACAGCCCCCCGATGGACCTCCTGGATGGCAGCCTGCAGAAAGTGCAGCCAGGCTCACAGCAACGCATCCACGAGAAGCACCAGAGTAACCAGGGGCAGCTCTGGCTCCATGTTGCAGAGTGCTGTGGTATCCCACAGAGCACGCAGAGACAAAATGCTTTGCTGTCCCTCATCGAGGTAGACAAGCAAGCAGGGAAAGCTGAGAACCGGCTGTCCGGGGGGGTTCCCTTTAAGCACAGGCCTCAGATAGCCTCAGGCAGCAGCCACACAAAGTAACTCCTGACCTGATGTCCTGCTGGACCTGGTTCCGGCCGGCCTTAAATGCGATTCAGCATCCACTCAGTGTGGACGCACTATTTTGAAATAGCAAAATGCTATTTCGAAATGCATTTTGTGTGTAGACGCATTATTTTGAAATAACTTATTTCGAATTAACTATTTCGAAATAAGATATTTCGAAATAATGTTGTAGTGTAGACATACCCCAAGAGTGCATCTACACAGCACCCTTACCTCGAAATAGCTTATTTTGAAATGTCCCTTAGCCCTTGTGCAATGAGGTTTACAGGGCTGTTGGAATAGTGATCCTGTAAAATGTGGAATAGTTGTTTCGGGATACCAGAGGTATCCCAAAATAGCTCCGCAGTGTTGACGTAGCCTAAGACTCGGTTCTCCATCTGTAAAGTGGAAATAATATTTCCATTTCCCACACTTTATCTGTCTTGCCTATGTAGGCCATAAACTCTTCAGTCCAGGAACGGCCTTTTACTGAGTGTTATTAGAGCACAAGCAAGGTCCACCCTTTTTAAGTGCTAACATAATACAAACTGTATGATTAATCATAAATATTGTATTTTGCTCCATTGTAACCATATTAATTTTATCATTGATGTATTTTGGAGTTTTGTCCTATTACTGCCTCCCATTCATAGTCACCCTAGAAGCACTCATAACAGTGCTAGCTCTAGATATAATTGCTTTGGGCTCTCACTTTTGTTCTAACACACACCGGCCTCGCTTTTTATCTTCTAGGGAGCAATCTGTTAAAATTTGCTGGGTGTCTTCATTTTAGTATAAAAGTCAGCTTGGATTGGAGAACACATCTGAAATTTCAAACTTCCAAGTTCAAAATTTGGTCACAGAACTGAAAAAAAGTCCCCTGTTCAATGAATGCAACTGTTTTAAATATCACAGCAATACTGTGTCAGCTTCATCACATCATCTTTTAGGATGGGTGCCAGGGAAAATAATGTTCACTTCCTGGCCAGGAAGGCACCATCAGCCTGAGGATGGGAATTACATTTAGGGAGGGACAGAGTCATGAGTCCTAGCTCTCAGTGCCAGATCTATTCCACTTGCTGTCTGACCTTGGATAACCCATATAATTTTCAGAGGTGCTGAGTACCTGCAGCTACCCACTGACTTCAACAGGACTAGTAAGGACTCAGAACCTCTAAATAACCAAGTCTTTAACTCCTCTCTGCTAAATCACCATGCTGATAAGCACAGCATAAATTCTCAGATCTGTAAAACAGGGATAATTATGTGAGCTGGATCAGTTTTTCTGCATTTCAATGATTCCACAAAATTGCTTTCAAAAGTTCAACAAAAAACAGGGTGTCTTTTGGGGGGTGAAGCGAGTAGGGAGAATCATCCTGTTCTTGAAAGTGGTGTAGAGGTGGTTAAAATACTGACCCCCCCTCAACAAAGCTGTGACATTTTTAATTTAGCTAAAACTGGTCAGACATGTTTTGTGAACAATTCCCCATTTTCAACCAACTCTTATATGAACAATTCTATCAAGAGTATAAACACTTTATAAAGTGTTTCAAAATTTACAGATGAAATCTATATATTGGTATGATGGCAAAACTTAAGTTCTCTTACCTTTTCCACATAAGGTGTGGTTTTGCCAGTCTGAACAGTGTTCCCCACACTTAGCATGGGGAAACCTGGTGAAATCATTCTTAACAGTAAAAATGTGAAAAAAATGCTCTTAAGGCTTGCATTCTAGGGAAAGAGGTGAGCAACCCTTTGTAGTGAAAGAACAGTTTAAGGTCTATCTAGAAAAGTTGCATGTGCAGAAGTCCATGGGGTCAGATCTAATGCATTTGAGGTGCTAAGACAATTGGCTGATGTGACTGCAGAGCCATTGGCCATTGTCTTTGAAAATTTTGATTGGGGGAGATACTGGGATGATTAGAAAAAGGCAAATGTGGTGCCCATCTTTTAAAAAGGGAAGACAAAGGATTGGAGGATCTACAGATTGGTCAACCTCACCTCAGTCCCTGGAAAAATCATGGAGCAGGTCCTCAAGGAATCCATTTTGAAACACTTGGAGTAGAGGAAGGTGACCAGGAACTGTCCAAATGGATTAATTAAGGGCAAGTCATGTCTGACCAACCTAACTGCCTTCTATGATTAGATAAATGGCTCTGTAGATATGGGGAAAGTGGTGCATGGGATAAACCTTGACTTTAGCAAAGCTTTTGATATGATTTCCACGGTATTCTTGCCAATAAGTTAAAGAAGTATTGCTTGGATGAATGGACTATAAGGTGGATAGAAAGTTGGCTAGATCTTGGGCTCAACAGATAATGATCAATGGCTTGACATCTAATTGGCAGCTGGTACCAAGCAGAGTGCTCCAGTGACTGGTTCTGGGGCTGGTTTTGTTCAACATCTTTATTAATGACCCAATGAGGGGATGGATTGCACCCTCAGCAAATTAATGGATGACACTAAGCTAGAGAAAGAGGTAGATATGCTGGAGGGTCGGAATAGGGTCTAGAGTGACCTAGACAAATAGGAGGATTGGGCCAAAAGAAATCTGATGAGGTTCAACAAGGACAAATGCAGAGTCCTGCACTTGGGACGGCTGAATCCCAAGCATTGTTACAGGCTGGGGACCAACTGGCTGAGCAGCAGTTCTGCAGAAAAGGGCCTAGGGATTACAGTAGACAAGAAACTGGATGTGAGTCAGCAGTGTGCCTTTGTTGCTAAGAAGGCTAACAGCATATTGGGCTGCATTACAGGGTGGACCTCCCTGATCCGGCACCCTTGGGACCTGACCAGTTCCAGATAAGGGATTTTTCTGATCCAGGGGAGGTCATTTCAGCCCCCCAGGTCAACTTTTTGGCTCCCCGCCACACCTCACCTGAGCCACGTGCTAGCTTACAGACCCCCCCAGCACAGCTGAGCTGCATGCCAGCTCCCTGCCCCCCTCCACAGCCCAGATGAGCCACATGGCTCCGGCCTCTCTCATAGCCCAATTGAGCCATGCGCCAGCTCCTGGCTCCCTCACAGCCCAGCTGAGCTGCACGCCATCTCACGGCCCCCCCATCCCAGCTGAGCCAAGTACTGGCTCCTGGCGCTGCCCCCCATCCCAGCTGAGCTCCTGTCCCCCCTCGCAGCCCAGCTGAGCTGAACGCAGGCTCACTGCCCCCCTCTCGCTGCCTACCTGAGCCACGTGACTCCAGCAGACTGAGGGAAGTCATTATTCCCCTATAATCAGCACTGATGAGGCCACATCTGGAGTATTGTGTCCAGTTTGGAGCCTCCCACTACAGAAAGGATGTGGACAAACTGGAGAAAGTCCAGCAGAGGACAACGAAAATTATTAGGGGGCTGGGACACATGTTTTACCTAGGTTACCTAGGGAGGTGGTGGAATCTCCATCCCTAGAGGTGTTTAAGTCTCAGCTTGACAAAGCCCTGGCTGGGTTGATTTAATTGGGATTGGTCCTGCCTTGGGCAGGGGACTGGACTTGATGACCTTCTGAGGTCTCTTCCAGCTCTATGATTCTATAATTTATGAGGAGAGGCTGAGGGAACTGGGCTTATTTAATCTGCAGAAGAGAAGAATGAGGGGGGATTTGAAAGCATCCTTCAGCTGCCTACGAGGCATTGCAAAGAGGAGCAAGCTAGGCTATTTTCAGTGGTAGCAGATGACAGAACAAGAAGCAGTGGTCTCAAGTTACAGTGTGGGAGGTCTTGGTTGGTTATTAGGAAAAACTACTTGCCAAGGAGAGAGGTGGAATCTCCATCCTTAGAAAATTTTAAGGCCAGCTTGAGAAAGCCTTGTCTGTAATGATTTAGTTGGGATTGGTCCTGCTTTGAGCGAGGGATTGGACTAGATGATCTCCCGATGTCTCTTCAAACCATAATCTTCTATGATTTTATGATTACCTTGTTTATGGATCCCAGAATCGCATTAGCTCTTTTGGCAACAGCTTCTACAGAATTTAGCAGCAGATAAGAGGGAATTTGGAGAATATCAGTGATTCTGAAACATTGGATTTTAGTGTCCTTCTGTGAATCTAGCCCTTAAATCTTCCTTTGCTGTATTTCATCCCATTTCTACTAGTTATCCAAAGTTCTCTAGCATCCCCTTAAATTTCTCTCTTTCCTTGGTGTTCAGATCTTGTCAGTACTTGCAGCAAGTTACTTCAGTAATCTGCTAGCCAAGCTATACAGATACAAGTTGTAATGTCTCTTTAATGATTTATTCTCTCCAGAACCTTAGTCTCCAAAAGCTTGGTCCCTGCTGATACAGAAAAGAAATGACTCCATGATGCAACATTTAGATCCACATTTGGATCAATATTTTGAAACCACCAAAATGTTGTGTTTTCAGAATCAGGATTTTGGCATAGTTCATTAGAATGAGGGGGAGCAGCTGCAAATTCAGGTCCGGATCCTGGTTGAGGTGTTCTATTAAATTCTTCTTTCGTTTGTATGATATCCAGTCAGCATTTTAACTCAGGCCCATTTATCATACTGAGGTTTCAGTAACTACCCGTACAATTCCACGTGAAGTTTCTCTTGAGTCACCCAAAGAGGAACAATCATCTTCCTCATCCTTGAGGTAATGCCTCTGAGCATGTAACCCAAAACTATCTTCAGTATTTATACTGACAATGAAAGGGTCTGACAATCAGGTAAAATCCACTTGATTGAACTGTATGATCTGTATCCTTTGGGAAGTTAGTTTTGACAATGATATTAGGGCAGCTGCATTGAGTTCAGGATATTTTTTTCCAACATTTAATGTAATTCATATTTTTGAGATAAGACTGTGATACTAAACATCTGTAGTTAGTTTTACAACTCTCATATCAATTTTTACCCCTCTTTTAGCTCTTGGTGTTACATTCCTCTTCTATCTTTATAAGAGAATGAAATCACTAGCTAGGAAATATTAGCATCTGGACTATCTAAACGGTCATTCTCAGTCTGCCAAGAGTTTAACAGATGTGCAATACTCAAACTGAAGCTATATGATATAACAGCGCAACTATTTATTGTACTGATGAAGCAAAGTCCTGATACGAACAATAGTCTATTCAAGCCAACCTTTATTTTCTGAGAAACTCTATAAACCAACAAAAAAAAACCCTACTGAAATTTCCATTCTTGGAAATAAAGAGGAACTAATTTTGTTCTTATCATCGATTGAAATAAGGTTTGCAGCTTTCTTCAAAGAATTTTGAGCTTAATGTTTAACTTTTAAAATGGGTTCACAGATCATAGAATCATAGAGCTGGAAGAGACCTTAGAAGGCCATCAAGTCCAGCCCCCTGCCCAAGGCAGGACCAATCCCAGTTAAATCAACCCAGCCAGGGCTTTGTCAAGCCGGGACTTAAACACCTCTAGGGATGGAGACTCCACCACCTCCCTAGGTAACCCATTCCAGTGCTTCACTACCCTCTTAGTGAAATAGTTTTTCCTAATATCCAACCTGAACCTCTCCCACCGCAACGTGAGACCACTGCTCCTTGTTCTGCCATCCATCACTACTGTGAACAGCCTTTCTCCAGCCTCTTTGGAACCTCCCTTCAGGAAGTTGAAGGCTGCTATCAAATCCCCCCTCACTCTTCTCTTCTGCAGACTAAACTAACCCAAATCCCTCAGTCTCTCCTCATTGGTCATGTGCTCCAGCCCCCTAATCATTTTGGTCGCCCTCCGTTGGACCCTTTCCAATGCATCCACATCCTTTCTATAGTGGGCAGCCCAGAACTGGACACAATAATCCAGACTGAAAGAAATTAATGTCCTTAGTGAAAGAAATTTAGGCGCTCAGATTACAGAAAAATCTTTAATTTTTCTGTGCCTATTCATCTGCTATTTTCAAAGCTACAAAAGTAATCTATTTAGGAAACTAGAAAATGTAAACATTTACCACTAATTCTTATTCCAGTACATGCTTGAATTTGTGATGTATAGAAAAATTTATTGCAATATAACTCACAGTAACTTGTATTAAATTGGATGTTGCAAGCTTTTGATTCACTGGATTGAAAATAAGCAGAATGGAACAAAACTCCTGGGATTTGTTACGAGAGGATCAAATTTAACACACTGTCACATTTTAAAGAATGTTTGAACATTTTAAATGATAAACAGACAACAACAAACAATGGAGTTGTCTTAATGATGTAAATCAAGCCTCTGTGAAATGTAGTCTAGTGAAATTCTCAGTGATGGTAGAAAGATTTGTGCCAACAATGTTTCTGAGAAATACAGATCTAGAAAGGTGGCATGGTAGAAATAATAGAAGCATTTGTCAAGATTTCTAGATTCTACCTACTGATCACTCTAATAAAATGAAAAAACTTACTATTGCCATTGAATTAGCAAAGAACAAACTGAGCTCACCAGTTCTACTTGGTTTAATATTATATGTTCTTTGTGCACTTAACTTCGTTGTGCAAAGTGCACATTCAACTTTATCTGATTTCAAAAGGCTTTCTTGGCTAGGATGCAGCTGTCTAAACATTCAAAATTGAGCCAAATGACTTAAGGGCTTATCAACACAGAAGTAAATTTTCCCATCTTGTAAGAAATCACTAAATATAAAAGACAGCATAATTAGGAAAATGTACAGCACACAGGAAAAAGTAGAATAGCTATGTACTGTCTTCATGTAACACAATAGCTATTTTATATGAAGAAGTTCATGATAACATACAAATTATCTTTGTTTTGACACATAATAAAATACATACATTAAATTATAGAATCAGAACTGTAAGGCTAGAAGGGACCTTGAGAGATCACCAAATCTAGCTCCCTGTGCTGCAGCAGGACCAAGAATTCCTAGACAATCCCTGACAGGTGTTTGTCCAATCTGTTTTTTAAAACTTCCAATTACAGGGATTCCACAATCTCCCTTGGAAGCCTATTCCTGAGTTTGATTTTTTTTTCCCAATAGCAAACCTCAGGCTATGTCTACACCGCAGAGCTTTTCCAGGAGGTATCCCGGAAAAGCTCTGCTGTGTCCAAGGAACGCATCTGCTTTTCCAGAACAGTTTCCAAAAAAGTGGACATGTTTTTTCGGCACCCCTGTATTCCTCATTGTATGAGGAATAAGGGATGTTCCGAAAGAGGAGGTTTTTCCAAAATTTGGCCTGGTCTACACTGCAATATAACTCTGCAGTCTAGACTTAGCCTCAGACTCCTTTGAGTAAGCTAATCACTTCTTATCCTACCTTCAGAGAACATGACAAACAATTGATAAAAACCCTCCTTATAACTTCTCTTAACATAGAATCATAGAACACTAGAAGTGGAAGAGACCTTGAGAGGTTAAGTCCAGTCCCCTAACTCAGGCAGGACTAAGTACCATCTAGATCAGTGGTTCTCAAACTTTTGGGCCCATGGCCCACACAGTTCAACATAGACCTTTCTGCAGACCACCAGCCAGCGACCCATGATTACAAAATGGGTGCAGAAAGGATAGAGGGTAGGGTCTAGATGGGAGGGAGGGTGCAGTAGTAAAGTGGGAGGGTCTGAGAGAGAGGGTGCAGGAGAGGGCTGGGGGGGGGGTCTGGGCAGGAGGGAGATGGGGAGATGGGGGCACTCACCAGGTTCCATGCCTCCTGCTGCTCCCAGGCACCACCCCCCGCTGCTCCTGTTGGCCATGATTTCAGCCAGTGGGAGCAGTAGGGAAAGCCTTCAGGCAAGTGGTTTCCTTAGCTGCTGTTTTCCCAGCTGGGGGGAGGGAGAGTGGCAGTGTGCAGAGCAGCTTCCTTCCCCTTGAGCCAGATCAGGTCCATGAGGCTTGCGCCCCCTCTCCCACCTCACAGTGGGAAGCTGGCACTGGTGCTCTAATCTTGTGGAGGGTGGGCCTGGAGCACCAGCTCAGGCTCCCCACTGCAGGAAGGGGTGAGCCCCAAGCCTGTGGCCCACCTACAAGATGGTCCACGGACCACACTTTGAGAACCACTCATCTTGATCATCCCTGACAGATGTCTATCTAACCTTCTCTTAAAAATCTCCAATGATGGAGAATCAACAACCTCCTTAGGCAATTTATTCTAGTATTTAACCACCTTGATAGTTAGGAAGCTTTTCCTAATGTCCAACCTAAACCTCCCTTGCTGCAATTTAAGCCCATTGCTTCATGTCCTATCATCAGAGGTTAAGGATAATAACTTTTCTCCCTCCTCTTTGTAACAACCTTTTAGGTACTTGAAAGCTGTTATTGTGTCTCCTCTCATTCCTCTCTTTTCCAGGCCTAATTCTTTCAATTTTCCCTTATATGTCATGTTTTCTAGATTTGTAATAATTTTTGTTGCTTTTCTCTGGACCTTCTCCAATTTCTGCACATCCTTCCTGAAATATGGTGCCCGGAACTGGACACCGTACTCCAGTTGAGGCCTTATCAGTGCAGAGTAGAGAGGAAGAATTACTTTTCGTATCTTGCTTGCAACACTCCTGTTAATACATCCCAGCATGACCTTTGCTTTTTTTGCAACAATGTCACACTGTTGACTCAGAAGGTAGCCTGTGGTCCTCTATGACCCCTAGATCCCTTTCTGCAGTACTCCTTCCTAGATAATCACCTCCCATTTTGTATGTGTACAACTGTTTGTTCCTTCCTGAGAGGAGTACTTTGCATTTTGTCCTTATTGAATTTCATCCTTATGTTTCATCATTCAAACATATTTGAAGATTTACCCCATTCCCCCTTTTTACCACAGTTTCATTTTCTCCAGACTAAACATGCCCTGTTTATTTAACCTTTCTTCATAATCTAGGTTTTCTAAACTCTTTTTAATTTTTGTTGCCCTCCTCTGGAGTCTTTCCAATCTGTCCACATTTTTCAAAAAGTGTGGCACTCAGAACTGGACACAGTACTCCAGTTGAGGCCTTACCAGTGCTGAGTAGAAAAGGACAATTACCCACTATGTATGAGGTATGACAATCACATTAATACAGCCCAGAATGATGTTTGCCTTTTTCTCAAATGCATTACACTGTTGATGCATCTTCAATTTTTTATCTACTATTATCCCCTCAATCCTTTTCTTCCATAGGCTTCGTCTACACTGCAGGGTTTTTGTGCAAAAAACTTTTTGTGGAAGAGCTCTTCTGCAAAAACTTCTTGTGCAAAAATGCGTCAACACCTCATAAGCGAATCGCAAAAGTGATGTGCTTTTGCGCAAGAGAGCGTCTACTCTGCAGGGATGCTTTTGCTCAAGAAAGCTCTGATTGCCATTAACAGAATGGCCATTTGATTGCCATTAACAGAATGGCCATCAGAAAAATGTGCTTTTTCTGATAGGCTCTTTTTGCACAAGAAACCCCTGTGGAGCGTCCACACATGCCTTTTTGCACAAGAGCTGTAGTGTAAAAAGGAATTATTCCTCATGGGGAGAGGAATAACTCTACCGGCAAAAGTCCTCTGTCCTGTTGATTTACTGTATTTTTTTTTTTGCGCAAAAATGCACTTGAGGTGTGGATGCTCTGCCGGTTTTTGTGCAAAAACGGCCATTTTTGCGTGAAAACCTTGTAGTGTAGACATAACCATACTGCTGCTTAACCAGTTATTCCCCATTTTGTCATTGTGCATTTGTTTTTTTCCTTCCTTAGGGTAAGTCTACACTGCAAGCTTCTTTCAGAATAAGCAATTCCGGAAGATATCTTCCAGAAAAGCTTATTTTGAAATAGAGTGCTCACAATACAGGGAAGCCTCAAAATTACTCCGAGGCAGGCTCCCCTAATGTGGATGTGCTATTTTGATTTAGAGCCCAAGGAGGCACTAGAGAGGAATAACTTTAGAATGGCCCTGGTGAGGAGCTATTTCGACACAGCAGCAGTGGAGCATCCACACACTCACTCTTCTGAAAAAGCTTATTCGGAAGAGGCATTATTCCTCCTGGAATGAGGTTTACCAATGTAGGAAAAAGCCCTCCATTATTTTGATTTTCTTTCGAAATAACACAATTGCTGTGTGGACGCTAGTATAATTTTTCCAGAATAACAGCTATTATTCCGGAAAAACGGTGCAGTGTAGACACACCTTTAGTGTAGAACTTTGCATTTGTCTTTATTGAATTTAATTTAGTTGATTTCAGACCAATTTTAAGGTTGTTTTGAATTCTAGACTTGTCTTCCAAATGCTTGCAACCCCTCTAAGATTGATGTCATCTGCAAATTTTATAATGGTTCTCTCCACACCATTTTCCAAATAGTTAATGAAAATACTGTCTTGTACTGGGCCCAGGACTCTTTCTTGTGCAACCCTACTAGAAACACCCTCCCAACCTGACAGCAAACCACTGAAAATCACTTTTTGAGTATGGTCTTTCAACCAGTTTTGCACCCACTTTCTGGTAATTTCATTGAGACCACATGTATCTAGTTGGCTTCAGTATGATTTATTTTTGAAAAATCAGTGCTGGCTATTCTATATAACCTTATTATGCTTTAGGTGTTCATGAATTCATTGTTTAATAATTTGTTGCAGTATCTTTCCAGGTATCCAAGTTAAGCTGATGGTCTATAATTCTCCAGGTGCTCTTTGTGCCTCTTTTTAAAGACAGGTACTATGTTTGTCCTTCCTCTTCTCTGGGACCTCATTCATCCTTCATGAGTTCTCAAAGATGATTACTAATGGCTCTGAGATTGCTTCTGCTAGTTCCTTAAATACCCTAGGAAGACTTAAATCTGCATGGATTTTTGACGTGTTATTGGTCTGCCCCTTCTTTCCTCTTTCCACATGTACAACTAAGAGTTGATGCACGGGGTGAGATCAATAAAGACCACTAGGGTTTTCAATATGGCTAGCACCTCATTGAATTGATATCTTGGGCTGCTTCATTTCATTCAATATCAGCAACAAGCAGTTGGATGTGAGCCATATAGGAGGTGGCTGGTCTTTGCCGTTGACAAAGCTTATAGAGGGCAGACTCTACAGAGTCAATGCAATGACATCCTTAAAGATGGTCTAGAAGGCTTGCAGGAAGGTATTTCAATCAATGAGCACTGAGCTATTCTGGTCCAAAAGGTGGAAACGCAGTTTAATGATTAGCTAATGAGAAGACTGACTACAAGTCCCACCTTTGTATGGTCTGTGGGATACATTCTGGGGCAGAGCAGGAGCCTGGTTCCCATCAAATCATTTGGGCAGCTACACTGCATGACCCTGTTCAGACAATGGGTGGCCTGCTCTGACACATAGTATAGCTGCTTCTCTCTGTGACAGGGCTAGCTGCTCACCTAAGTTCTGTGCTTTGATGCAAAACTATGTAGGTCGTGTTTGTAGCATCTGCAGATGGGTAACTTGGTCTCATAGGTCCTAGACCCTCAGGGAACTTCTGGTTGGAAGGCAACCGGCTTCTTCCATCTAAAGTGGAGGTGTTGGACTGGGAGATGGGCCCAGAGGGGAGCCTGGGGAAACTGTCAGGGCTGGACCATGGGTGACATGGATGCACAAGTAAGTTACCAAGGTCAAAATCAGGGATTCTGCAGGGTTCTATTCTGTCATCTCTCCTCTCCAACATATAAATGAGGCCAATAAGGAGAATCAGTATCTGTTTAGTGTGCATTCCATATGCTACCAAGGTAGTGACATGTATGGTTCCTCAGTCCTCAAAGAGAAACAAGTTAGAAGAAACTCAATGTAGACAAGCCTCTGAGGTGATGTTAGTGGCCTGGAGAAAGGAGCTGGAAGGTACAGTGAGGGTGATGCCTGAAGTAATTTTTCAACCCTTTGCCCACAGGGTTCACAATTTGTGTGTTTTGCTTGACTGCATCTGGAATTCCAGGTGCCATTACTAGCCAAAAGCACTTTTTCTAATCCACCTCTGGAGAGGTGATGGTGGATGGTGGACCATGCCAAAGCTAGCTAGATGGGTCAAAATACACTGCAAGCCCATTGAACTGAAATTGCAACAGCTATCTGAAGACTGTGTTGCCTTCCCTGTGGCCTTTGGGTGCTGTTCAAGGTGCTGACTAATTTAGAAGGCCTTACATAATTTGAGACCAGGCTATTTAAGAGATTACCCTGCTCCATAAGTGCTGCTCTGACAGTTGAGGTAAAATAGTCCCTAAATTTGAACATCAAGGGGCCAGAGGCACCATTTTTCATACAATTCTGCAATTCGTTTTTGCACTGATCCAAAGGAAACCAATTCTGTTAACTATCTCATCTGTTGCTCTTGCCTGAGTATCTACATGTGAGATCAGTACATATTTTGCACAGGGGAGACTTTATTGTTAACTTTAGCCACGATGATATATGTGTAAGCAGGGTCAGGATAAGCTCTACCCTGACCTCTGGTGGTGAATTGTGGCAAGTGGTGCAAAAAGACTTCACGGGTTGATCTCATTTGCATAGGCACACCCACCCTGACTAGTATGTGCTCACAGCAGTCCAAATGGTCACTCTGGCCACTGTGGGATCCCCAGTCTCTCTGTTATTGAGGCAGGGGGGATAAAGTGTTGTTACCCTGATTATGTGAATCAAGGACAATGGAATAATGGAACTGTTTATGACAGAGGGATTCGCCATAAACTAAGTAGCACTCGCTAGACAAGGGGCATGGGTTCCAAACCCAGTTAAGCTGAGAGAGGCTGGGGATAGGTCTTTGTACCTACCTCACCCTGCCTGGCCTAAACAACACTCATTACACCACCTCCACTGTGGAATATCAAAGCTAATTTGGATTCCATTAGGCATCTAGTTGCAAGCTGCTGAGCTGGCTTCACTGCAGGCCAATGGCACACTAGCACTGAGGCTCGTCTATTATGAGTTGAAGAGCTGAAATCACTGTTGCACTGAGGGGAGCCTGGTGCTATACTGCAGAAGAGCTGAAATCACTGTTGCTGTGGGGAACCTGATGCTATACTGCTGAGCTACTAGCAGAGCAGCTTGTGGGGGCGACTGGTGGGTGCAGGTAGCCAGCAGAGTGGCTGGCGGAGACGGCTGGTAGAAGCGGCAGCAGGCAGGCAGTGGAGCAGCTGCAGGAACAACCAGCTGGTGGCCAGGGGCGTGGACCAAGACGGCTGGCGGAGCAGCGCAGTTCGTGGGACAGTTGGAGCGGCTCATGGGACAGCAGGTGGAGTGACTCGCGTTGACGGCAGCAGCAGAACCCTACGGAGAGGCGGAGCCGTCTGCGGACCACGTAAGGTGTATCAACCCCTGCCCCACCATTCCACCCAGGTTGGGATGGTAAAACCCTGCTGGGTGAACTTTTGAACCCTGGGGCAGCACTGACCCGGGGCAGAGACTTTTGGGGTGTCGGACTTTGGGACTCTGGGTGATTTTTGGGTTGCTAGACTCAAGAGACTCTTGGGCTATGTCTACACTGGCGGCTTCTTGCGCAAGAATATCTTGCGCAAGGGTTCTTGTGCAAGAAGTCTTGCGCAAGAAAACGTCCACACTGCCATGTGTGAGCTGTGCTTTTGCGCAAGAGCGCTCATGGCAGTGTGGATGCCCTCTTGCGCAAGAAAGCTCTGATGGCCATTTTAGCCATAGGGCTGTCTTGCGCAATAAATCCCTGCCGAGTGTCCACACTGCCCTCTTGCACAAGAGCTCCTGCGCAAGAAGGCTTACACCTGTTAGAAAAGAGCGTAGCTCTTGCGCAAGAAGCCCTCTCTTACCACGCCGTACTGTAAATTTCCTTGCGCAAGAGCAGGCAGGCAGTGTGGACACTCTGTGGATTCTTGCGCAAGAATGGCTGTACATGAGCAAGAAGCCGCGAGTATAGACATAGCCTTGGGGTGTTGGACTTTTGGGGACTTTGGGTGATTTGTGGCTGGGGGGGTGGGTCTTTGCTCATGTTTGGTCTATGAATCCGAGTTGTGGTGTTTTCCCAATTTAATGCTGATGTCGGTTACATCCTGTTATTAAAGATTTGCTGCTATATTGAGGTTCTGTGCTTGCGAGAGGGGAAGAATTGCCTCTTTGGGGCGCCCAGGGGTGTATGTACGATTTCCCAGGTCACTGGTTGGGGGCTCAAGCCGGTGTTGTATTACCTTGTTGGGAGGAGACCCCTAGATACTGAACCTGGCCCTTGCTGCTATTAACTCGACCTGGCAGAAGGGTTACATATGTGTTGATTTGACTACAGTATATGAACACTAGGGCTGTGTCTAGACTGGAATGATTTTGCGCAAATGCTTTTAATGGAAAAGTTTTTCCATTAAAAGTATTTGCGCAAGAGAGCGTCTACACTGGCATGTACCTTCGCGCAAAAGATTTGCTTTTGCGCAAAAGCATCCATGCCAGTGTAGACGCTCTTTTGCGCAAGAAAGCTCCAATGGCCATTTTAGTCATTGGGCTTTCTTGCGCAAGTAATTAACGTTGCTGTCAACACTGGCCCTCTTGCGCAAGAGGGCTTATCCCTGAGTGGGAGCATCAGAGTATTTGCGCAAGAAGCACTGATTTTGTACAGTACATCGTCAGTGTTCTTGCACAAATACTCGTGGCCAGTGTAGACAGGCGGCAAGTTTTTGCACCAAAGCGTTCGCTTTGGGGCAAAATCATGCCAGTCTAGACACACCCTAGGACTTTGCAGTGGGGCATATTTTATATAGCTGAAGTGAAAGCAAGTGTTTTCTTTGCAAGGCCATACTGCAAGAAATAACTCGATACAGAGAAACAGCAGCTCCTGCTCCAGCTCTGACATTCCCATGAGATGCCTTAGAAGCATTTCTTTAAATTATTATTGTGTCCTGCTCTCCTCAGTTTGAAAGAGGTCAAAGGAGGAAACTAGATTTGTTTTGAAAAGAAGTCACAAATTCTGAAGAATCAATCAATAAAACAGCAGAACTTTTTAAAGTGTGCAAGGCAAGAATGAAGATGCATTTCCTGAACACTTAGGCTGTGTCTACATTAGCAAGATTTTGCACAAAAGCAGCTGCTTTGCACAAAATCTTGCCGCCTGTCTACACTGGCCACGAGTATTTGCGCAAGAACACGGACGTTGTAATGTACAAAATCAGTCCTTCTTGCGCAAATACTCTGACGCTCCCGCTCAAGGATAAGCCCTCTTGTGCAAGTATTCTTGCGCAAGAAGCCAGTGTAGACAGCAACGTTAATTTCTTGCGCAAGAAAGCCCGATGGCTAAAATGGCCATTGGGGCTTTCTTGCGTAAGAGAGCGTCTACACTGGCACGGATGCTTTTGCGCAAAAGCAAATGTTTTGCGCAAAAGCACATGCCAGTGTATACGCTCTCTTGCGCAAATACTTTTAACGGAAAAACTTTTCCGTTAAAAGTGCGCAAAATCATGCCAGTCTAGACGCAGCCCATGTTAGAAGAAAAGACAGCTTACAGACTACAATTTCGTTACTAAGCTATAAGAAAACATCTGGGGAAGTTGCTGATGTAGCAACTTCCGAAGGAGTATAGAAAGTGATTTTAGAGCAAAAAAAGATTTATTTTTGCTTATTTATTTTTATCTAGGTACACATTTCTCAAATGTGGCCATTGTGGCCTCATGTGGCCCCCAGGGGCTTTTCTTGTGGCCATCACTCTTGGCCCTGCTGCCTCCTCCAACTCCCCATCCAGGCCTTAATTTACTCCCAGACTTGACAGGACTGAATAAGTCTGCTGTGAAAAGTGATACTTGTATGCTTGTTACTATCTCTTTTCACAACAGACTTCCTAGCAAAGAATAAATAAATTACAATGATCTGGATGTATATATGGGCATATTTATTTGTTTTTCCTAAAGCTAATTAAATATTTTAGGGGAAAGTGTGAAAACAGCCACCAGCAAGAGTTAGTAGCCACATTCTGAGGTCACTAAATACTTGGTCCTGAAAACCTCTGGTCCAGACCATGGTCTCGGGTTCCCTTCTAGCTACCTCTTTATAGGGAAATTAGTCTGATCATATTGTTGTATGTGATATTAACAAAACTAGAAATGAATGTCCAGATCCTCAACCAATGGAGTGACACCAATTTAGACCAGCTGAGAATCCATCCCTGAAGACCTACTCTTTCTTTTTGGAATTATCAAATGAATCAATAAAGGTCTAGGGAAATAGTCTTCTGTTTACATTATGAACTTTGCTAACAGTAGCAATTATCACTCTTTCACCTTTAAAAAAGTTCACTGAGGAACTGACCTATGATCGGTGAGATCTCCCTATAAAAAGCTTTCATGACTTTTCTAATCTAATACAGCTGGATGTATTATTTAACTATATCTTTGTTGTTGAAGCAGTTTGTTAAAAACAAAGAAACCCTTGTTCTAATTTCTCTCTTTCCATTCATTACCATAGGTTTGTCAGTTATGGCCTTTGTTCACCCCTGTATTATTCCTGTTTTAGGCTGTTTTAACTCCACTGTTGCAGACATTCTGTTATGCCTTTTTTCCCCTTAGGTACTGAGAACAAATTTTCCCCTCATTGCCAGATTGATCCAAGCAGTATGAGGTTTTCTGCCTTTCCCACAGTTGGTCTGGGACCTGGTGTAGTGGAGCTGGGAAGTTGGGTTATAAAGTTGCAACTCTATATAAAACCTGAGGAAGGTGTCCAGTACAGGTATTCATTATGGAATGGTGCAGTCACTGGATAAAATGAATGGGACAAGGATTTTAGGTCAGCTTAAGGGAGCTGAAGAAGGGGTCTTGGAGCTGCTATGTCTGGTACAGTGGGGAGCCAACTCCACTCCTTTTATAGTCCTCTTTTACCTCATCTGAGAGGAGAGAGGCAGTATCCCAGCAATGGAATGGCTGGGAACAGGTTAGGGATCACATGGAAATGATTAAGGGAATGATTATGACCTGCACTGTATAATTTATTGCCAGGTGCTCCTAAATCTTTTAAGTGAATAATGATGTGGCCAAAATAAACCATATCTATTGCCTCCTAACTTTGTACTTGCATTTCCAGAAAATGGGATGTCCCTATGTAAAACACTTTACAATAATCCATGTTTGGGGTGACAAAACAGAAGATGAGTGTGGCAAGGCCCAAATTGGAGAGCAAGTGTCACATGAGGTACAGATAAAAGTGTCATTGGTCACAGCTGGCTCCTAGGCATCCCAGAGCAGCTCAGAATCTCAAACACCTAGATTGTGCACCTCTGTTATAGAGGATGGTTACTCTAAGAGGCATCAGTACAAATTTCAGCAACTCTCCCATCTGCTTACCCAACCCACCATCATTTCAGTCTTGTCTGAATTAAGTTACAGAATAACCTGCCTCCAAATCCTTAAATGCATTGATTTCTCAAGCAACGTTTTCACTTGCTGTGCCAGAGATCGATCTTCTGGTAGACCCACTAAATTGAATGCTGAAGGTGGCTCTGGTCAGCGTTTAGTACTCCTTGCAGCACGAAGACTATGGGAAACCAACGGGAGCGTTTGCGTTTTACATAGCTACATATTTTACATAGCTGAAATTGTGTACCTTAATCTGACCTGCCAGGTGTAGTGTAGATCTGGCTGCAGTTCCATTATTCTGGCACTGTTAGATCTGATGAAGAATTTAAGGCTGGAGCTCATCAGCCTATTGACTATACTACATCCCGTGTCCTCTCACTAGCCACACACCACAGTGACCTCAGCAGGAAAGAACTTTTAGAGCAAAGAGATAATTATTCACAACAAACCAGTTGGCTTATGTCAGGCAAGGGTGGAGCCTCTCAGGAACAATTTTACCCTCCACTCATCTGAAGAAGTGGGTTGTATCTGCAAAAGCTCATGATACCATTTATATTTTTATTAGTCTCTAAGGGTATGTCTATTCTACATGGCTCTGTCAACAGAGCCATGTAAACTAGCTTACCTGACATAGTCAACGAAGCAGGAATTTAAATAATCCCCGCTTCATTAAAATAAAAATGGCCGCCATGCTGTGCCGACAATCAGCTGATCCGGCACGGTGCAGGAGTCTAGATGCAGATCGGTCGACAAGGGAAGCCTTTGTCGACCACTCCCTTATGCCTCGTGAAACAAGGTTTACAGGAGCGGTTGACAAAGGCTTCCCTTCTCGACCGATCCACGGCTAGACTGCCGCACTGTGCTGGATCAGCTGATTGTCAGCACAGCACGGTGGCCATTTTTATTTTAATGAAGCAGGGATTATTTAAATCCCTGCTTCATTGACTATGTCGGGGAAGCTAATTTATATGGGTGTGTTGACAGAGCTATGTAGTCTAGACATACCCTAAGGTGCTACAGGTCCACTAGTTTAAGTTACAGACGTGGCTACCCCTCTGAGACTTTTAATAGCAACTCAAAACAGTTTTCAGGCAGCTATGTGTTACCAGAACAGCAGAATCCAGGGCTGTACCTTTTTGCCTCCCTCGAATATAATTTTTAAATAACCTTATAAAGTCATTACTTATAAAGTCAAATAACCTTATAAAATTGTGCATTATTTAGAGAACAATGCTGAGGCAATTTGCATTAGCACAACTGCATGTCTTGTACTGACATTTTTATAAACATGTTAATACAAATCATATTTGCCAAGAGTTTATCTTACTCAGTGACAATCTCTCTATTAAAAGCTAGATCTGCTAGATTCATCTTGCTTGCTTGTTCCTTTGGGCTGGCAATTCATTTCAAGGTAGCTGGTCTCTTAAATGAAATTGGACTCAGCGCTCCTGTTCCAGTCCAGGTATGCCCTAGTTTAGTGTAATGAGGTGAGTGAGGTTCCCAAGGGAGATATAAATCAGAATCTAGAACAATAAGAGGGATGTTCAGAACCCAGAGTTTAGAAGGGGAGAGTCTAGAGTCCCGAGAGTAAACATTGCTGGGAAGAAAAGGGTAGAACTGAGCTCAGAGGAGTAGAAAAGGGTAGAACTGGGTTCAGGGGAAGCATAACTGAGAAGAAGGGAAGAACGAGAGTTCCCTGGAAGACAGTTGGGGTGGAGGTTACCTCCACGCTTCCGCAGGCCAGAGAACAAGGGGTGGAGAGGGCTCAGATGAGCGCAGCAGAGGGAGATGCCCACTGGCTCTGTGAGCTGGAGCCAGAGGGGCAGAGACAGGTACATCAACAGTGGGACAAGGGAGGCTGTTGTCCTGGGGCCCAGCCACTGCTGCTACTACAGGAGTGGTGGTGCCTGGAGCAGCAGGGCCCTTTAAATCGCCACTGGAGTACCAGGTGGTGCACTCTGGGTGGCTCTGAGGGCTGGAAGAATGGCATTACAGACTGGCTGCCCCCAGTCCTGCCCCATCTGCCCTGATCCCACCTCTTCTGGGAGCACAGAGCTGCTGCTCCCACATTGCCCAGAGGCCCGGCAAGTCTGTCTGCAGAGAAGGCTGATGTCTCGGGAATTATGGAAGAATGAACTGGTTGATATCTCCTTGCAAAAGCTGAAATGCTACCTGGGAAGGAAATAGGGCAGAGAAACATGCCAACTAGAGATGCTGGAGCTGTACCTGAGAGTTAAGGAGAAACTTGTTGAGAGATACATTAGGAACTGCACTTGAAAGCTGAGGGGAAAGGTGTTGAGAGATGCCGGAGATGTACTTGAGAGCTGAGAAGAGACATTGTGAGAGATGCCAGAGCTGTATCTGGTGTTAGAACTGCTGAGCAAATGTACTATTTGGACAGTGCTGGGAGGAGAGGAAAGGATTCTGGTTTATAGTAGTGGGACTCTTAATATAAATTAACCTTATTTGAGGAAACAACAGGGGAACTAAGTGAGGGACCACTTGCATGCTGCCTTGAGAGCACCAGGGAGTGCCTGGGAGGAGGTCCCATACTTACACTTCCACTGCATTATTATTATTTATTATTGATAAAGAGACTGTGTGCTTGGAATTGTACAAAAAAAAAAAAGAAAAGGTGAGACTTTCCATAAAGAGACTGTAATCTGTATCAGATACAGACAAAATAACTTTTCTTTGATCTTTCTTCTCTCCTTTCACTCCTATTGGATTATACTATACTGGATCCTTATTAACTTTTGCTAGATCTCATTCTATTGCAATTTTTATTTCTTCTTCTTACTTTTGTTGAATTTTATACTGAAATAAACTCTCTCTTTCAAGTTCCACCACATCAGATCAGTTATCTGGCTGCTTTCAGTGGGGGATGTTAAAGCAATAATCAAGCCATTTCACTCTCATATTGGATATACAGTTTAATTTCTAGTCATAATTCTAGTAAGCTTCGCTCCTGAAATTTAATGTAATGCCTTCACCATAAGGTAAAATTATTTCCTTGGCCTCCAGAACACAGACAGTATTGTCTTAAAACTTGATCTTGCTAGATTGTTGAGGTGAACTTCCTTCAAGGTGCAAAGCATTGTTAACTGACATAGACTTCAAAGGGAGTGTCGCATTTTGCAGTATAATTCTTTGTACCTATAAAGTGGCAGGCAAAGATGTTGGCTGGGGAAAATTAGAATAAAGCCTCCAACAATCATTCAGTAAGACTCTTTCCTAGAACTGGCTTTATTTTCAAGCAAGAACTCCAAAATAAGAACAAATAAGATCAAAATACTGGATGCTAACAGTCCAAGACATTTCCAGTTTATACCATACCATCTATCCCTTCTTGGCTAAAATGAATACACCCATCTCAGGGCTAACTTGATACCTGAACCTAAGTTTCTCCTGACTGCTACCTGGGAAGATCCAATATCACGTTCTTGCTTCTAGTCATCTGTTCTACACTACAGCTCTCAGTTTTAAAGAGCTCAGGGTTGTAACAAAGCCAGCACCTTGTTACAGTATCTTGACCCATTAGGCTATACTGATGTTTATTCTGTCTGCTCTGGCTAATCTATTGTAACAATCTTGCAATTGTAATAGTCAGATCCTCTTCTATATTCATTTACTGCAGGCCTGGGCAAAATATGGCCCGCAGGCCGGATCCAGCTTGCCAAGCCACCGGATCCAGCCTGGGGAGGCAGTGGGGAGCCCCAGGAAAGCTCCCCTGCAGCCCTGCACACCACTCAGAAACACGGCTGTGGGGCACTTTCTCTTTGAGTGCAGAACGGAGGGGGAAGATTCAGACGCTGCTCCCGCACCCAGCACAATCTCATTGGCCAGTTTCTGGATAGACACTGGCCAATGGGAACTGCCTGTTTGAATAACAGGCAGCCACAAAGCACAACCCTCCTGCTCACTCACTCAAGCACATGGCCGAGCAAGCAGAAACATTTTAAGCTCTGAAAGCCTTTAGCTTGGCAGGCAGGCTGGTAAGTCTCCTGGTGAGAACTTGCCTCTGGCACCTCAGCCCCTCCCTTCCTCAACCCTCTGCCCCACACTCCTGCCCCACTACTCCACATGCACCAATACCCCCTCCCAGATCTGGCACCCCAGTCTCCTGCCTGAGATCACAATCCCCTCCTAGCTTAAGTCACATCACAAAACCCAGAACCCCAGTTCCCTGCTCTAGGTCACAACTACCTCCCAAACCACCTCCCAGACTCCATTCTCCCTCCTGAACCCCAATCCTTTACCCCAAGCTCCCTTCTGCACCCAACCTCTAGGGTTGCCAGGTGTCTGGTATTCAACCAGACAGTCCGGTTTTTGGACCCTTTCTCCAGTAAAAAAATTCAGAATATACTAGACGTGCAATGTCTGGTATTTTCTGGTTTTCCGGCTGGGTGCCCGACAGAAGCCTGGCGGGGGCATAGGGAGCGGCTGGGAGGCAGGGCGCGATCGGCGCTGGCAGCCTCTGGTTGCGTCTGACATAGGCGTGATGCCTTGGGGAGGAGGAGAAGCCCTGTCCGTGCTCCTGAGCGCTGTTCAAGTGCGTTGTGGAGCCCTAGCTGGACTCACTTGTGCTTCACCGGGACCGTGCGCGGGACAGGCAGCGCCCTGGGATCTGCATGTGCCCGGGTCAGTCCCGCTCCCCGCCAGCCGATTTTCTCCCCCATCCCCCCCAGCCAGCTCCACTCCCCCTGACTCCCTCCCAGCCAGCCCTGCTTCCTGCCAGCCGGTTCTCCTCCTCCCGATCTCCCCCGGCCAGCCCCGCTCCCCCCGGCCCTCCCCCCCGATCTCCTCCGGCCAGCCCCACTGCCCCTGACACCCCCTCCGCTAGCCCTGCTTCCCGTCCCGTCCCCGTCCTCCCCCGGCCAGCCCCACTCCCTTCCTGGCCGGTCCCTTACCTCCCCCGCATCAAGTGTGTCTGGTATTTTTTCTGAAGCTACCTGGTAACCCTAGCAACCTCCATCCCAGACTCTGTACCTCCTCCATTAATACCATGGAAGAATGTGGCCCTCGACCACTTTCCAAAATCTTGGGATTGCCCCCCCCCCATAAAAAATTATTGTCCACCCTGATTTACTGTAACTTATCCTATTTATCTTTTCATGCCTCTTTGTAATAGGCTAAAATAAAACTGTATTTCAAGAACGGTCAGCCCATCCTTGGTTTGTAAATATATACATGTATACATTTGTTCTTGCACCTGGCTTACGCAAACTCTTGCTACAGTTTCTAACACTTCATGTACCCTTAACTGTCCTAGACCTGTGATTAAACAAATGTTGGCATGGCTTTGCAGGTGCAAATGCTTATGCTGACTCAGATGTTTGATTATGGCACATGCAAATGTTGGTGGACCTGTGAGCATTTCCATCCGCAAAATGCAGGTGCAAGTATATGCAACTTCAATTTTAGGCATGCATCAAGTAGAGGCCAGTTTTTGAAAGAACCAGCCCCAGTTCTTTCATCAATTGTTTCATTTATGTACCCGTATTCTGCAGACTGGTGAAACTAAGCAGCCAAAAGTGATGAGCTGTCTCAACAGATTAAAATGTAAATTCCTACTGAAGAAAGCAACATACAAAATTATGCTTCTGTATAATCTGTGTGATTAAATGTTACTTGTTTCTAAACTAATGTTTCTGTCACTTTCAATTATAGCTTTCAGAGGCTTTATTCCACATCATTTAACATCTCTAAATAACTCTCCTGCTCAGCCTTCTTATAGGGATCTACAGAGCATGTATATTGCACTCCTCTTATAATAACATTCTTTGACTAATTTAAAATCATTTTAGTCAAATCTGTAAATTGATAGCCCAAAGTGCCTTTGAGTTGTAAATACAGAAGGGAACATTCAAATTCAGTCATATTCTGTTACCTTTGTACTGCTCAAATTAGATTTACTAGGCCATAGATACAGCCTTTGCATGATGAGCAGGGGAAAATGCAATAATGGTAAATGACTAATAGTTCTACTTCATAAAATATTTCCAGAAAACCACTGTATGGTTTCTAAAAGCTGAACAGTTTGACAAGTTTTGCATTTATTGGTGCTATTGGGACTGAATAGTTTTCAGGCAAATGCTAAATGGGGTTAAAAAAATCTAGTTTGTTTAACCAGTTTGAAAATTATGATGAGATAAACACTTAAAATTATGCACAAATCCTATTTTGTTTAAAGAAATGTCTTTGAAATAGAGTTTGTATCAAAACATGTCTCCACCCCTATATTTGTCCAAATATTTTCCTTTGTTAGTTTAAGGAAACTCTGAGTTATGTGCAAAAGAGGAAGCTGCACTTTTGAAATAATCAGTAACCGGAAGACTTGGGAGGAAGATAGCTCTGTGCTTGAGAAACAGTGGTTTTGCAGCAAAGCAAATACACTAAGGTGAACTATGCCACCTTGTGGTCAGCTGCCTTCTTGCAGATGAGAATGGAGGAATGATGTGTTAGGGAAAACAAAGAAAATTTAAAAAGGAGTAAACATCAATAAAACTAACATAATAAATATTGGATCCCTTATATCTATGGAAGCACTTTCTTTAACATAATCATGTGAAGCCACATATCTTAAATATAGATGTAATTCTGTGTCCATATCACAATTGCTACTGTGATAATAACAGATATATTAGAAGCTGTGATATTTTCCACTGAAATGTGCAACATATACCTAACTACAACTCATCTTGCCCTCCCACACCATAATAAGATGTAGTAAAGGCAGCAACCTCCTTTGTCACAAAGAAAACAAGCTATATAATCATTCATACCTCTTGCAAAAGCAACTTATATACACTGACTTATCTTGTATAGGCTCCCAAAGAGTTTACACTCTATGAAGACAAGAGACACAGTCCTCTAAAGCAGGGATTGTCTCTTTTTTGTGTTTGGGCTCAGCACAGTGGGAAAGGTTGAACACAGTCACCAGGGAAGAGGGCGGGGGGGGGGGGAGGGCTCCTGTGTCGGGGAATGGAATCTTACTTGAACTATCCCATAGCCTCCCTGCACTGCTCCAAACCTCCAGCCCCATGTCCTGAGCCCCCACATACACAAGACCCATGCCCTGTAGGACCCAAGCAATGCCAGGTAAATCTTCTAGTTGAAATATATTTTATATTATGTTCCAGACAAGGACTTGTACTTTTATCAAGGAATGATTTCAGAAGATACCTTTAATCAAGTGTACTGAAAAGGGAGATGTGCCAGAGACTCCATGAAATCCACTGGGGATTTTGCTATTACTATTGATTTTATGTAGAAGATGATCAGATAACTACAGTTAATGGGCAATAGTATGAACCACTAAGACAGATAGGAAGGTAAAGCAAGTGTAATTCTAATTGTCTGTGGTCCAAAAATTGATGTAATTATATGCTGTTCTCTCACCTCTTGTAGTAATGTGTCCCTGCAGAGATCAACAATCTCCATTCTCTGTAACTGAGGAGATTTTTTGCTAAACCAGCACATCCTCTCAGAAGCATGTTAACCTGCAGTTTTTCTGACAAGAGCCAAAGGCCATAGAGATTTCTATATTTTGATAAAACTACATAATTTTGCATGTGTGTGTAATTTAAAGCTTAGAATATTCTGAAAATACTGTAGGCCACTGTGCAATAAAATACTTATGCACATGAGTAACTTCAAGCACATGGTAAAACGTGTGCAAGTGCTTTGCTGAACAGTGATGGATTTAAGCATGGGCTGAAGAGGTTTGCTGAATCATCCTAAATTTCTGTCTGCTTTCTGTTCTGTATAAATGCCTCTGTATTATGCTGCTTAAGTTAAATTGAATTGGTTGTGAGATCTGGGTTGTTTGCTGATTGTTAAAAAGACAATGGTATTTCTGTCTAGTGAAAGCAGGCAGAACAAAACCAGTGACACAACTTATGTACTGGGTCAAAGGTCCAGAGAAAGCTGCTGTTGCCCTCAGGACCAATGTTCCAGAAGGGCAAGAGTTAAATTCAAATGCCATCACAGAGTATTTAAAGCTACTGCTTCCTTTATCCATGCTCAAAACTTTTTCAGTTATCAAAATGTTTATTTAATACTAGAAGACTTACCTAGCATTGCCCGGCTCCTTCAGGGCAGGGGGCTGGAGGTGTGGTGGGTGGGTGCAGAAGGCAGGGCAGGGCCTTGGGGATGTGGAGAGAAGCAGGGCAAGCATGGGAACATGGGGGGTGGACAGGAGTCAAAGCAGGGGTTGAGGAGGGGCTCAGGCAGGAGCCTAGGGATGTGGAGAGTGTGAGAGAAAGGTTTGGGGGGGTGAGGCGGGGCTCAGGGTGGAAGACACCATCCGGCAGGGCTTTCTCTCTCCCCTGGCCAAAGGGGCCTTCTGTATCTGCCCCCCAGACCTCCTGCCAGGAAGGAGTCTTCTCTCTCCACCCCCACCCCCACCCTGCTGCCCGATGCCCGCTGTGTAGGGTTGCTAGATTTGACATGACATCACAATCTACATTACATCTTATTTAGAAAATACCGGACATTTATATTTTCTCAATTTATTTCCCAAACAGAAAGCTCAAATACTGGACTGTCTGGTTCAAAACTGGACACCTGGCAACCCTACTGCCTAGCAGGGGCATTCTTTCTCATCACCTCTAGTCCCCTCAGCCCAGCAGAGGCCTCCTCTCTCTGCTCCTACCCAGTTCCCCTGCCTGGCAGGGGTCTTCTCTCTCCACTTCCCCAGTCCCCTCACCCGGCAGGGGCCTTCTCTGTATCCCCCTATCCCCCAACTTGGCAGGGGTCTTCTCTCTCCAGCCCCCCCAGACAGGGTTGCCAGGTGTCCGATATTCTACCGGACAGTCCAGTATTTGAGCTCTCTGTCTAGTAAAAAAATCAGAAAATACCGGACACTTGCAATATCCGGTATTCTCTGATTTTTCCAGCTGCGCACCGGATGGAAGCCTGGCGTGGGTGGAAGGAGCGGCTGGAAGGAGGGGCCATGATCGGCGCTAGGAGCCTGTGATTGTGCAGAAGCCTGGTGGGGGTGGGGGGAGTGGCTGGGACTTCCGCCAGGCTTCTGCGCAATCACAGGCTCCCAGCACCGATGGCGGCCCTGCCTCCCAGCCTGGGAGTCCCAGCTGGGAGGCGGGGTTGCAATGGCTGCTCTGGGCATGTCAGAACGGGGCGGTGGGGGGAGTGGCTGGGCTGGGGGGGGAGTGTCTGGTCTGTACTTATTATCCCACGTTCCTTTTTTTTTTTTTTGCTCAACAAAAATACCGTGTGTCCAGTATTTTTTGGGAGGCCATCTGGCAACCCTACCCCCAGATCTCCTGCACTGCAGGGGCCTTCTCTCTTCTCCCAGCCAGCAGGGGTCTTTTCTCTTCCCTCAGCCTCCTGGCCAGCAGAAGCTGTTTCTCTCTCCCTCCTCCTCTCCCCGCCCCCTCCGCTCCCAGTCCTGTGGCTGGCAAGGGTCTTTCGCACCCATCTGGCAGGGCTTTCTCCCTCCCCCCCACTCCCACACTGCAGCCAAGGGCTAGGGGGAAAGGGTTTGGGGCAGGGGAGCTACTTACCTGGTCTGGTGGCAGGCAAGATGGCAAGCCCCAGCTTGTCACTCTGTTGGTGGTGTGGCTGCCCCCAGTTGTCACTCTGCAGTATAGCTCTCCCCTGTGCTCGCTGCTCCCAGTGGACACTGTGAGTATCACGCTTCTATTCTCTGCCCCATCCCTTTCCATGTTATGGCAAACAGTCCCATTCCAGGGACTTCATGTTTGCCTGGCACAACCAACCCTTGACCTTCCTTTAAGTTAGGGTAAGCAAAAGCTGTATACTTTACTTATTTGGTGACTGTAAATCTTATTGTTTAGGAGGAGTTCTTTAACAAACAGACTCACCCACACATAGACAGACAGATGCACTCTAATATATATATAAGCTGTGAGACAATTGGTTTGGAGGTACAGGAAAAATACCAATGCAGTATCACAAATCAAAGATACCAAACTATTATTTAACACTGCCTAATGGCAGGCAGAGTAGAGTTTTCTGAGGTGATATGACAGAAAGTTAAAGATCTTCTCTAGTAACTGACAAAGCAATTATTGTAGTTTGTAACCCTGTAATAAAGGGATAGGAAAACTCTGAAGAGGGTGGCTCCATTTTATTTCCTAAGGCAAGGCAGAATTTATTATAATTATTGCTTACTACTACCACTGATGGTCTTTAATAGTCTGTACTAGTATTCCCGGGGAAGTTCAAAATGGCTGCTGACCTGATTGGGAGAAAAATGAATCTTCTCAAGGGGAAAAGCATATTGTTGAGAAAAACACTGCAGGAATTAGGGTTTTATCATATCTGTATTTTAATGCATTAACAAAACAGTTCTTTTCTTCAAAATATCCTGTAGCTTTGGGAACTATTAATAAAATGCCCTAATAATCCAAATACATTCTGTTGTTTCTCAATTTGTATTGATTTTACATAGACAAAATATGCATGTATTTGAAGCTACAGCACTTTTTGTAAATGAACTGATCCCCTATCATTACATCTTCATTGTTTAATATAGATGCCCAATAACAAAGAGATAGCGATAAGAAGTGCTGCCAGTGCTTTCCCCAGACATCCGAGCAGAGCTCTGTGGGCTGAGTTGGCCCCCATACTAAGGAAGTTTACATTTGTTCTTCTTTTTGTTTATGTTCCCTGGTTTATTGATGTCACTCTTTGTTTATGTCTGATTTGTATCTATAAAGGTTCTTCACTACTGTACAGAATGCACTGGTATGGTTTCTTCTGCCTAGTCCTCCACTTGTTCACAGTGACATTACCTAAAGTGAAACTGGCCATAATGTGGTACAGATGCTTTCATCTCTAGGACATCAGTTCTATAGCCCTGCATAGAACATAGACAGAACATACACTGTACCAGTGGGAACTGGGGAGAGACTGTGGCCAAGTCTATTCTGGCACTTTCTGTAACTTTCTGGCTTAGGGGTGTAAAGACACACACACCTCCTTTGCTAATGCAGAAAGTTACATCACTGTAAAGCACTGGTGTGAACCAGGCTTCAGCGCTGGGAGCTGTGCTTCCAGAACTGTTAGCTACTTCCCTCACAGAGGTGGTTTACATAGAGCGCTGGGAGAGCACTCGTCACATGACCACACTTTCCATTTCAGTTGAAAGTGCTGCCATGGCAGCGCTGCTGTGGCTGTGCTTTTAAACTGTTAAATGTAGGCAACGCCTATGCATCAAAGGCACAGTCCCATCCTTATTGCTCCTAGGTCAGTGGTTCTCAACAGGGGCTCCATGGTCCCCAGGGGACCTCAGGGCCCTTTCAGGAGGCTGTAGTTAGAATCAAAAGACCAAGCTTTGGCAGGCACCACCTACCTCAGGGCTGAAGCCAGGAGCCCCAGGGCCCCTTGATCTGGGGCTAAAGCCCCAAGCACTGGTTCCCTTCCTCAGTGCCAGACAGAAGCAGTCCTATGGGCATTTCCACACACACACCCTCTCCCTGCCCTGTGGCCCCGCCCTTTGTCCAGGTCAGAGTCAGGCACCGCGGGCAGCTTCTGCTCTGGCTGGTGCCATGGAGCAGGCAGCTTCAGCATTCCACCTCCTGCTGCTGGTGCCCTGTGTTGTGACTGCTTCTCAGTTCATATAGCCAATAAGAGCAGCCTAGGCAGGGGGACCAGGCACTGTGGCCTGCACAGCCCATGGGCAGCAGTGACCACCAGGAAGACCTCCTGGTGCACGGCCCCTAGATACCTCTTCCCTGTACCCAGAGCTACCGCCCTCTGCCCACACACAGCTCCTAGGCCTTTTGCCACAGAATTACACTAGGAGTTCATGTTGAGTAGCTTTTGCACTACTAGCCCTAGATCCACAATGAATCCTAGAGCCTTTTCTGAAGTGCTGAGCTCTATGGCTCAGAGCTTCTCCCCAGCAGGAGGCACCAGCAAAGGTGCCATTTTGGGCACATAGAGGAAGCAGCAGCCGTGCACTCCCAGACATGGCTTGCTTTTCATTCCATTCCTGGGTGCTAGGGTTATGTCTACACTTCAGGCTTCTTGTGCAACAACTTTTTGCAGAAGAGATCTTCTGCAAAAATTTCTTACACAAGAGCCCATCCACACTCAGAGCTGGCCCAAGGTATGGGCCAGCCGGGCTACCACCTGGGGCACCTCAATGTAGGGAGTGCCGCGCGGGGCTGCTGGGCCGGGCGGGGGCAGCACCGCGCATGCACCGGGTGCCCGGGGGCGGGGGGGCGCTGCGCACCCAGGGGCAGGGCTGTGCATGCGTCGCACTCCCAGGGGCGGCACCACGCTCCCGGCGCCCGGGGCGCGCGAATGGCCCAGGCTGGCGCTGTCCACCCTGCCATGTGCTTTTGTGCAAGAGATGTGTTTTTGCGCAAGAGAGCATCCACACTGCCATGGACTCTCTTGCACAAGAAAGCTCTGATTGCCATTCACAGAATGGGCATTAGAGCACCTGTGCTTTTTCTACAGAGGTTTCTTATGCAAGAAACCCCTCTTATCCATCCACACACACCTTTTTGTGCAAAAGCTCTTGCGCAAAAAGCCCTGTCTTCTGACAATCTACTGTACTTTTTCTTGCGCAAAAACATGCTTGCAGTGTGGACGCTCCGCGAGTTTTTGCGCAAAAACTCTGCAGTGTAGACGTAGCCTAAGAGAGTGAGGGGAAAGTGCTTGCATTCCAGGCATTCCTCTCACACCTGGCTGGTGAGCTCCCTTCACCAGCCAGGTGTGAGAGGAATGCCTGGAATGCAAGCACTTTCCCTTCACTCCCTTAGCGTCTGGGGAACAGGATGAAAAGCAAGCCGTGTCCCTGAGCCCACAGCTGCTGCTTCCTCTACATGCCCGAAATGGCATCCTTGGGCACCAGGACTCTGGGCTTCAGCCCTGTGGGGTGCACAGGGGCTCAAGGCTTCAGCTTTGCTCTGGTCTGCAATGGATGAATTGAAGCCCTGCTTTCTGAGTCACTGCTTTCCAGGATGCAGTTCCCCATCCTTTGGATTTCCTGCTGCATTCATTGTTTTTAGATGTATAGCCTTGCATGGTGCTGTACCCAAGTGCATTTTATTTGAATGAGCCCAGCTTCTCAAATGACCCAGATCATTTTGACTACACTGTCCTCATCCTTATTAACCATTCCATCGGTCTTTGTGTAATCTGCAAATTTCCTCTGCAGTGAATTGATATGTATTCTTATAGCATTGATTAAAATGTTGAACAGTATTGGGCTCCTAGCAGAGCCTCACTAGAAAACCCCCCATTTGATGATGATTCCCCATTGATGATTACTTTTGAGATGTCGGTCCTTAATCAATTTTACATGTGTTTTACTAAGACTGTATAATGCTAATTTTTTAATCAGAATGTCATGTGGTACTGAGTCAAACACACTTCAAGAGTCTAATTATATTCCTGTGTGTAACACTTCTGCCAGGTGGCACCAGCCGCAGCCAGGGCCAGGTTCAGTATATAGGGATTCCTCTCCATCCATCCAACACAGAACTGGCTCAAGCCCCCACCTAATCACCTGGGAAATTCACACAACACCCCTCAGCGCCTCTGGGAGGCAATGCTTCCCCACTCATAAGCACAGAGTCTGAGTTTAGAAAAGAAACCTTTAATAAAAGGAGAGAGAAGTATCGTGGCATTAATTTGTGAAAAAAACACAGAGTTCATGACCAAAACCATAAGTAACAAACAGTCCTATCCCAAGTAGGATGGGCAATGTCCTTTTCCTCTCAGATTCTTAAGTCCAGCAATGTAAATGTCCCCTGCACATTCCCAACCCGTCTCTGCACCCCACTCACAGTCGCTGCCCTTAGTCAGGGCAGACCCAGAGTTCAGAGGTGCATCCACCAAGTTCGCCTCGTATCCTGAATGGTTGGAAGGTAAGGAGGCATCTTATCCACTCCACTGCCCTCCCCATCTTAACTTCACAGAGCTTTGGCAGTGGAGCCCTTGTCCAGCCAAGGTTCTTTACACTGACTGTGTTTCTACTTCTGAACTGAGTTAAACACAGTCTGATTTTTCTGCATTCACACAATAACTACAAGTACTGGTGATCATATCTCACAATTCCTGCACTTAGTGTTAACACAATTTGTGACCCCACAACAGCCAAATTGGTTACAATTGGCAAAACACTACTGGAACAGTTGAATATGTAACAAGCCTAAGCAAACTGTGTGAACTGTATTTACATGCACACACTCAGAATCTCAGTCTTTAAACTGAGAGTGTTTCCCTCCTTTGTGCCAGGCTAAGCAGAGTCCGAATAATTACAGGCATTACAATTAGTATTGACACAATTTGTGACCCAACACCAGCCAAGCTGATTACAATGAGCAAAACATGACTGTAACAGTCAAATGTCTAACACATCTAAGCGAAGCTGGGGCAAACTGCATTTAAACACACCCAGGATTTCATTCCCATTCCAGCTGGTTGTAATGGAAGCATTGATTCAGATCCCGCTTACATCCTCCCCGCACCCAAGAATTTGCCATCTCAGCAAATCATATTCCTGATTATACCAACTACACGAGTTCTCCTCAAAGGGTCTGAGGAAACTCATTATGGCTTCCACAAGCCTGCGAGGTAAGTGTATCATGTCCTTACTAACCACTCCAGGTACATTGTAAGTTAGCCTGTTTACTGGCCTTATAACCTTATCATGCCCAAGTTACAAACCACTTTAATACTGAATATAGTGATAGTAAAATACAGTAATTATTCATTTAACATGTGCCCGCTTAACATGTTTTCATAATAGCACAATATTTTTTAGAGAATGTTTTTCGAATAACACGACCATCCCCGAAATAACACAAAAATAATCAAGTGGCAGGCTACTTTGCACGGCGGTATAAGTTGGTAAAAACAGTGGTAATATGCATGAACAGATGAATACACATGGTCACAGCACTCCTCCGCTCACTCACGTGTTTATCTTTGTGTTTTAACAAACCATAGCAACTTGTGTTGCTAGTTATCTTGTGTTGCGAGATATCTAATGTTGACAATGATGACCCAGCACCAACAAAAAATTGACTTTGCCACCACCACCTGAAATGCAACCCCCACCTTTTCCATTATTTTTAATGGGAAAATTGACCCCGCATAGCATGTTTCGCTTAGAACGAACATTTTCAGAAATGCATCTATAGTGTTATATGAGGAATTACTGTATGGTTACCAATGTTGCAATTGCTGTAGGCATACAGGGAAGCAGAAATGTGCTTAATCTGTCCCAAATGAGGTTACCCTCAGTTGAAAGAACCTCATGAAGCCAGGGGCTTGAATGTCAGAGCCCTGTGAAAGTAAGAGGGGTACAGACAGGTGTTCTAGCCAGGAGGTTATGAACCAACTCTAAGGGTCCCCTGGACTGGGTTATCCTGTTTCTCCCCACTGTTCAAAGAAAGAGCTAAACAGGCTTCATTGAGAGCCTCTTTGTTATATTATATGTTCAATCAGAGCTAAAATCAGTTGTGGTAGGACTGTGTTTCTGCCCTGCTTGAAAATCACTAAGAGATTGCATGGCAGCAGTCACAACAGAGAGGCAGGTGGCAGCAGAAGGTGACTTATTGGCAAATGTGTGGCTAATGGGGTGGAGAGATACAGTGAGCAGGTGGTCAGCAGGCCGGGTAGCAGTGAGTAAGGTGCCTCTTTACCCCCCTCCATTCTGTGTGGCAGGTGACCTCTGCAAATGTACCTCTGAAATTTGAGTCTGCATGGCAAAGGACAGGAACTGTGAGTGGGGTACAGAGAAGGGTCGGGCATGTGTATGGGACTTTTGGGCTGCTGGACTTACGAACCTGAAGGGAAAAGGACACTGCCCAACCGAATGGGGTGGGTCTTTTACTTATGACAGGCCTGCACAACATATGGCCCGCAGGCCGCATGCAGTCCGCAGGGGCTCACTGTGTGGCCCGTGACAACTACGGGCGGCGCGGCCCCATCCGATCCGCCAGCTGGGCGGAGGAGCGGAGCACCGCTGGGGAGGGGGAAGTACGGCGATTCTCGCCGCCCGGCTGCCTGCATGCAGCTCCAGCATAAGGAGGTGGGGCACAAGCCAGAGGGCAGGACACCGGCAGACACCAGGACGCTGGCGTGACGTGGCATCGTGACGTCACGGCCAGCGACCCACGGCTTCAAAAAGGCTCTGGCAGCCCCGCAAACTGGAAGGCAGAAGCCAGGTAGGGGAGGGGAAGGGGCTTGTGCTGAGGGGAGGGGGACAGGTCAGGAGAAAGGGGAAGGAGGCAGGGTGCAGGAGAGACAAATGCCAGGGGGCCAAGAGGAGACAATGAGGAAAAGGGCAGGAGGGGAGGCGTCAGTGGGAGGGGGGACAGAGTGATGCTGGGAGAGGAGAGGGTAAGGGCATTGGGAGCCGTGTGTTGTGCAGGCCTGATTTAATTGACAATTTCTTAATAAAGTATCACCCCCCCCCAAAAAAAACCTACCCTTGCAGCCCGCAGCTGTTTTCTTTGGAGTAATGTGGCCCTCACTGCTTTCCGAGTTGTGCAGGCCTGACTTATGACTTAGGCTTATGATCCCTGTTGGTGGTGTTTTCCCGAATTAACACCAAGTTACTCCCCTCCTTTTAATAAAAGTTTCTTTTCTACACTTCAGACTGTGTGCTTGGAGTAGGGAAATATTGCCTCAGGCGTCAAGGGGTGATGTGTAAATTTTCTAGGTTACTAGTTAGGGCAGGGGTTCTCAAACTTTGTGATACCACAACCCCCTAAAATGCTAAATGAATTTGTGTGACCCCCCGCACCCTCACTGCCCTGAGTCGCTTCCTCCCCGCTTCTCACCAGACTCCTTGCCCTCCTGGGGTTCCTTCTCACCAGACTCCTTGCCCCCTTTGCGGTCCTCAATGCCCTTCCCCCCTGCAGGCTCTTCCCCCCCCATCTCTTTTTCCTCTGTGCCTCTTTTCCACTCTGCGTCCCTTTTGGTTTTTTGTTTGTTTGTTTCTCTCCTCTCCTCTCCTCTCCTCTCCTCTCCTCTCCTCTCCTCTGCCTCCTCCTCTGACCCCCATGTGCCATTATTTAGCTCCGGATCCTCTGCCCTGACCCAATCCCCCAGCCCGCTGCCTGAGGGACCCCGCCCTCTCCCAGCTGGGGAAGTGTTCGGTCGCCCAGCAACCATGCGCCGGCGCTGGCCTCACTCTTCTGCCACCTTGCCTCCTCCTGCAGCTGAGCCGCGCTCCTGGAGTCCCGCGGCCCTGGCCATGCTGCGCGGCTTGCCAGTGGCTGCCTTCTGCTGCCCTGTCACTCTTCACAGCGCGGGTGAGAGGGGTTGCAAGTGAAAAACCAAATCCAGCTGCGACCCCCGTCTAAGTTGCTCGTGACCCCCAAGGGGTCGCAACCCACAGTTTGAGAAACGCTGAGTTAGGGGTTTGAGCCAGTTCTGTGTTGTATCGATGGAAAGAAACTCCAGGATATTGAACCCAGCCATTATTGCTGCTGACTCCACCTGAAAGAAGGGTTACATTAAATATACCCTTACTTGTTTTAAAGCCACATGTAGTGTAATTTCCCCTCTTTAAAATCAGAGACACTGCAACCATCAGTTTACAGAACATATCTATAGGGTTTCCAATAAACTTTTCTTGAATGTCAGGTATGTATTCTCCTGGCTCTCAAGTGCTGACAATGAGAAAAATAGCAGCATTAGTTACAATCTATTCACACAACATTATATTACTCCTGCTGAGATTTTAATTTGTCCCAAAACTGTAAGTATCAGCAGTATTTCAAAACTGCAGTATAAACTGTTATTTCATAATTTTCATAAGGCTAAATTTTGCCTCTTCCTCCCATGGTGCAAAGGTTTCCTTGAGTCTGGAATTAGTGTAGTCCCACTGGGAAAAGGCAAGGCATGTGGATTTTAAGGATTCCAGGGGTGCATGTAAAGGATGCCCAGACGGGTGGTGATGTAACCATGCATAGTCTGGCAACTATAAAGAGGCAGAAGTGCTGGAGGATCTAGAACATAAGAACATAAGAATGGCCGTACTGGGTCAGACCAAAGGTCCATCTAGCCCAGTATCCTGTCTGCCGACAGTGGCCAGCACCAGGTGCCCTAGAGAGGGTGGACCGAAGACAATGATCAAGCGATTTGTCTCCTGCCATCCCTCTCCAGCCTCTGACAAAGAGAGGCCAAGGACACCATTTTATCCCCTGGCTAATAGCCTTTTATGGACCTAACCTCCATGAAATTATCTAGCTTCTCTTTAAACTCTATTATAGTCCTAGCCTTCACAGCCTCCTCTGGCAAGGAGTGCCACAGGCTGACTACACGCTGTGTGAAAAAGAACTTTCTTTTATTAGTTTTAAACCTGCTACCCATTAATTTCATTTGGTGTCCTCTAGTTCTTCTATTTAGGGAACTAATAAATAACTTTTCTTTATCGGCCCTCTCCACACCACTCATGATTTTATATACCTCTATCATATCCCCCCTCAGTCTCCACTCTTCTAAACTGAAAAGTCCCAGTCACTTTAACCTCTCCTCATATGGGACCTGTTCCAAACCCCTAATCATTTTAGTTGCCCTTTTCTGAACCCTTTCCAAGGCCAAAATATCTTTTTTGAGGTGAGGAGACCACATCTGTACACAGTATTCAAGATGTGGGCGTACCATAGTTTTATACAGGGGCAGTAAGATATTCTGGGTCTTATTTTCTATCCCTTTCTTAATAATTCTGAGCATCCTATTTGCCTTTTTGACTGCTGCTGCACACTGTGTGGAAGTTTTCAGAGAACTGTCCACGATAACTCCAAGATCTCTTTCCTGATTTGTCGTAGCCAAATTAGCCCCCATCATACTGTACGTATAGTTGGGGTTATTTTTCCCGATGTGCATTACTTTACACTTATCCACATTAAATTTCATTTGCCATTTTGTTGCCCAATCACTCAGTTTGGTGAGATCTTCTTGGAGTCCCTCACAGTCTGCTTCTGTCTTGACTATCCTAAACAGTTTGGTGTCATCTGCAAACTTAACCACACTGCTTACCCCTTTCTCCAGATCATTTATGAATAAGTTGAACAGGATTGGTCCTAGGACTGACCCTTGGGGGACACCACTAGTTACCCCTCTCCATTCTGAAAATTTATCATTTATTCCTACCCTTTGTTTCCTGTCTTTTAACCAGTTCTCAATCCAAGAAAGGATCTTCCCTCTTATCCCATGGCCATGTAATTTACACAAGAGCCTTTGGTGAGGGACCTTGTCAAAGGCTTTCTGAAAATCTAAGTATACTATATCTACTGGATCCCCCTTGTCCGCATGTTTGTTAACCCCTTCAAAGAACTCTAATAGATTAGTAAGACATGATTTCCCTTTACAGAAACCATGTTGACTTTTGTCCAACAAATTATGTTCTTCTACATGCTTCACAATTTTATTCTTTACTATTGTTTCGACTAATTTGCCCGGTACTGAAGTTAGATAACCTCTTCCTGGAATATCCTTATATTCCTCTCTGAGATGCCACAGTAGATTCTATAGCTATTCCATAGCATGAGACAGAGGAGTGAGGAAAATTCCCTCACTTACACTCCTGGTAGTAGGTTATATCTTCCTAGTACCCTTTTGGGGAGATGGCGGGCATTGCTGCTCTCTGAGTCTAGAACACAGCTTTCCATATGAGCTGCTCAAGGTATCAGTTCCCTCGCCAGGTGGTTAAGGAATTAAAGGAATACAAACAAAAAGGCAATATGCTTTCACAGCCCACAAAAAGCAGGGTCTTTGGCTTCTGGGAAGTCAAAGAGGAAAATAAAGAAAAATATTTGCCCTTCTCCCTTCTAAGAGGGACTGGATGGCTGAAGCTATAAATCCATTTCCCTGGTCAGCAACCCTTCGTGCCCAGAAGCCAAGGACCCTGCTTTTTGTGGGCTGTGGAAGCATATTGCCTTTTTGTTTGTATTCCTTTAATTCCTTAACCACCTGGCGAGGGAACTGATACCTTGAGCAGCTCATATGGAAAGCTGTGTTCTAGACTCAGAGAGCAGCAATGCCCGCCATCTCCCCAAAAGGGTACTAGGAAGATATAACCTACTACCAGGAGTATAAGTGAGGGAATTTTCTCCACCCCACTGTAGTTGCAGTCTATGCTATGTAGAGATCCTTCTTTTAAAAATGAGCCATTTCCAAGCTTGACAAGCACCACAGGCGCATTGGTTGAGGCTGAATATGCTCAGAGGAACTCTTGAACCCTTTCCTGATTGGGGTGGCTGTCTGCTTATAGCAACTTTTGTTTAAAGGGTACTGAGAAGTAATCCCAGAAGATTGAAGAGCTGTCAAGATCAAATGGATGCACACTTTTAGCAGCTGGAGACATGGCATGTATCCTGTCTGTGAAAAGGTTGTAATCCGCTGAATGAGTATATTCTATTTGTGTGCATGCAGGCCTGGCCAAAGAGTTTGCAGGGCCCAAGGCGGTTGGCTGTGCTGTGCAGCCAGACAGCTCCCAGGCAGGGTGGTGAGCGAATGGCCAGGCGGGTGGGTGCTGGGCAGCACAGGGCCCTGAAGGCAGGTGGCCCACGCCACTGTTTTGCTTGCCTTGCCCTATGGCCGGGCCTGTGTGCATGTATCATTCCAGTATTTAAAGTTCAAAATATGAAAGATAAACCTGTTTATATATTGAGATACATTAGTGAAGATCATTGCCAGTACTCAAGGAACTTACAGGTCTGATACTCAAGTTTAATAGGCTGGCGGTAAAGCCATGTCTCTAGAGAGCACCACGTACTAGTTACCTTGGCTCCCAGCAAGTAAGCAAATTCTTGCGCAAAAGACCCAACAACATTGTTAGAAGGAAAGATGTAGCAAATTGCATAGAGGAAGGAGCAGAGGTTGTAGGAGTAAAAAGTTTGGAGGAGGCACCAGAGTTTGTCAGAGAAAGTCACTTGAAAACAAAGCCCTAAGTGTTGACTGCTGCATATCTAAAGATGCACTAAGTCCCTCAGGTCTTGAATATCATGAAATTTTCAGCCGAATCATTCCAATGACTGAGATTTGGGGTGAAAAAAAAAACAGAGAGAAATTTTCACTATGACTCTAGCAAATTATTCATAAGCACTTGATCCTACTCCCACTGAAATCAATAGCAGACTCCCATATAACTCCGGTCATCTGAAGAAGTGGGATGTGGGAAGAAGTGGGAAGCCCATGAAAGCTCATGATACCATCTACATGTTTTGTTAGTCTATAAAGTGCTACCAGACCATTTGTTGTTTTTTTCTGTAGAGACTAACTCGGCTACCCCCTGAAGCTTCCCATATAAGGGTCAGTGCTGAATGACTCCAGTGTACCAAATCCCCAGTATAGTCTGAAAAACCTAAATTAGGGCAAACTTTAGATAAAGTGGAAAAATGGAGCACAAAAAGAAATAAGACAGCAATATGTAACACATTCTCTTAATCCTTCTCATTAAATGCAAAGAGTTATGTTTGATAAAAAAGTCCTTAATTTTAGTGTTCCAGCAGAGCAGCACAGGTCTATAGTGACAGATATACTATCAACACTTAGTGCCTGCTCCTGCCTTCCTCAGTCAGGAAAAATTTTAACTTCAATGTGAGTTTTACCTAAGTGCTACAGGATGGGAACCGTGCGGAGTTATTTGGCAACCGTCTGTCGCAGGATCCTTTTTTCTGGCAGTAGAAATAAGAGTTTTCTTTGTAGCAATACAAATTCATCTCTATAGACTTAGGACATCAGAGATGAGAAAATCATTTAATCATCTAGACTAGTAGCTCAGCTAGTAAAGCTTCTCAACATTAGGAGCCCTGAGACTGTGGTTCATTCCACTTCCAACCAACAGTAACATAACTGTAAGAAAAGTCATATTAAGACTGATGTATTGTTACAATTACTCTTCATGCTGTTTTCCTGTAATAATTTCCGAACAACTACATGTGAATGCTGTGTACTGACCTATTTTGGTTACTGAAGTTCAAGGGAGGTAGGTCTCTAATAAATATTTTCCAAAATTATTTTAATTCAGTTTTTTATTATATACTAGATTTCCATTACAATTATGAACAAGGAATATGCATGACATATGTGATAGCAAGTATAATCTACACATTGTGTTTTACATATATTTATAATACAAATATATGCATTTTTATTAAAGACTTGAGGTTTTACATCTTCTAACAAAAAAAAGAAATTGATGATTAGCGTAACACCTTGCATAATGCTTAAGTCTATTGGAGTTTGCCACTGACTTTAATAAAAGCAGGATTGGAGCCTATACCAGCAAGCACACTGAATAAGATGTCAGAACTTGAAAGAAAAGTAAACTCTTCTGAAACTAACACTGACTTTTGAGATGAAGCCTCTTTCTGAAAATGAATCTCTTATGTATGTAGAAGTATTTCAGGAGAAACTGTGGAAATTCAAAAGTGTCTATATGGCAGTTGATCCAACAAAAATATAATCACTCCTCAAGGGAAAAGACAAAGTAGGAAACTTTAAAAAGTATCATGGTGCAAAGAGAAGAGACCCTGCAATATTATTGGTATGAATGAGGAATAGAAAATTTTATAGGAAAATGGAATTAAAGTTGCTAATCAGTGAATTATTGGTGGGTCTATAAAAAGTATTAGACACAAACAAAACATTCAGATTTGAGTATTGCGATTATGATCAGGGAGTATCAGTGTTCTGCCAGCCATGCAGTATGGATGAAACTGAAGGAAAACCAGGATTCTACAAAACAATTTGTTGTTTTTTTAAGTGTATCCTGTATAGACTAACTCGACTACCCTCTGAAGCTTCAGGACTCTACAGCACAGCTTCTTAAGAATGGAAGAGAGGATTATTTTTTAAGTTAAACATTGTACTTTAATCTTTGGAAATATACCAAGATGCAATTTAAACAAGTATTTGCATTTCAATCTTCAAGTGTCAGTTGTTAATCTCTACTTTTAAAGGAATTGGATAATTCACCTAGAGCAGAAAAGGGTTAAAATATCACATACTTTCTACAAATCCAGAAAAATCCTATTATCTGAGCGATATCATTCAGAATATCACATAATTTTATCAGTGTCAGCCGGTGGTCAGGGCAGTGAGTGGTGTGTGTGAGCTATACACCCGAGACTTTAACTGCTAGGAGTGGGGTCCCTTAGCAGTGGGCAACCTGGAGGAGGTTGACGGGTGCCCCAAAGAGTTTAACGTCCGTGTCTTTACTGCTAGGATCGGGATCCTTTGCAGTGGGCAGCCAACAGGCTGACAGACGCCCCAGCGTTTAACAGGGAGAGCTTTACACCTCAGACTTTGACTGCTAGGACACAAAGTCCCGTCGCAGTGGGCAGCCTGGGGAGGCTGAGAGGTGCCCCAACGGATCTGTCCCCTGGAAGCGACACGATCCAACGCTCAAGCTCTCCCTATATCTGTCCCTTATGACCAGCTGGAGTTCTTTTGTTTGTGTTCGGTTCAGGTACAGCAGCACGGGTTCAAGTCAGAAACTCAAACCACACTTGCTTATTCGTAGGAGAAAGAAAAGAAAGAAGAAAGAAAACTTGGTTCAATATATATATTTAAACTTATAAAGTGAATGAGGGCACAATCTTATTTTCTTGTTTACAATAGAAGTGAAACAGGTTGATTAGAGAAACTTATAATAGAGTAACTAAATTAAAGTGTACACATAAGAAACACATTGCAGGTATAATTCTCACCCCTGCGTTCCAGACTTGGCGTGGCCAGCGTCTTTCTCTCAATCCCTCGGGAAGAAGTAGGGCGAGGCTGGGCGTCCCACAGACCTCGGGAGACAACATATACCTGCCAGCAGGTATAGATTGGAGCTCAAATGAGGTGGGCTACTAAACCCCTCTTTATACCCCTTGGGTCACGTAGGCTTCTTCCTGGTCTCAAGTGGCCAATTAGGAAAAATGGCTTTGAATGCCAAGTTTCCCACGGAAGGGTGCAAAGCATAATTCACACCTGGGAAAATGCAGACAATGGGCACCTCTAGTATGTGATGGGCGAAGATTCCTCTCCTGGGACAGTGTAGGCGTGTCAATTACTGGTGCTAGCCATCAGGGCAGCAGGAGGGGGGGCCCCTCCGGTTATCAGCTAGCCCATTTACTGTCTGGTTTCTGTTTATTAGAGTCAGGGACAAGCAGCACACCTGCATTCCCAGGGCATCAAAGGCTGACTGCCTTTCTCTTGCTCTCTGGGGGGGGGAAAAACAAGATGGGGTTCATGTCTGGCTACATTCCACCCCCTTGACACGCCTCACTATGTCCCAGAACGCAAGATGGCGGCGATGCCAGCGCCTTTTGCCCTCCTTGGAGGAAGCTAAAATCGCCCTATCGGCAGGGTCTGATCAGATAATTTTTGATCAAGGGATTGATTAGGATCGCTCCCCAACGCCATATACCGGACTTGTGCAGAGGAGGTAGCAGTGTACACCAAACACTTAACAATACATAGAAACATGCAGCAAGCGATTACAACAAGAAAAATGGTTAATATAGTATTTACAATAGAGTGAAGGAATGGAGTTAACAAAAATCCTAGGTGTTGGGCTAGCCAATCTAGCCATGAGGCTTTTCCGTCCTCAGTTACAGCATGTAGCACCTTAACAGTGCCCTTTATAGCAAATGCATCTTTTGTAATTTGTAAGCAGCAAGAATGGTTAATTATCGCACACATTCCCCCCTTGCTGGGCTAAAACTGCGTCTAAGGCTATTCACTAATGCCTTCTCCAGCTCATCTACTCCAAGCCTGGGTAGGAATGCACAGGTGAACTGGTGAAAACCTGTAGGGCGTTCTACAAGGGGGTTCAGGGTGAATCGCCTTGGCATCCGGTGCAGGAAACTTCCAAGGTTAGTTATACCAGGAGCCATAATGTGGGGGTGTACAGTGAGTCCCCCAGGGGCGGCATGCCCTAGTGAGCAGCGCCCCGTCCAATTCAGTGGCAGATACTTGTAGGCTTTCTGCCCACAAATGAAAAAGAGTCCTGGCTCTTTCTTCAGAATAGGGGAGTAAGGTCCCTTATACCACCCTGTTCCAGTGGGTCCTTTCTTTGGGGTATGGTGGGTAGCACAGTAACTATCATTAGCGGCTGTGCAATGCAAGGCAAACAGCAAGTCCTGTAGGACCTGATCCGCTGTAAAAAGCTCTGCCCTAGCACACTGGTTTGGGAGTAGGGTGTTACTAGTTACCAGTGTGGGGTTGTATATTTGACCGGTGTTAGGAATAATGAATAATGACTGATTGTACCAGGCTTTTCCTTCCAGGTATTGGCTGAAGTTTAGGGGAATAATGGTAACATTGCTTGATAGTGGTGCGCCACCATGGGAGATGTTATATCCCCAGCACCTTAAGGGTTTTTGGTGGGTTGCACTGGGATAGACATCCCAGACCTTTAACCTTTCATTAAAACTTACAGTGTGGGTACACTGCTGGTCCCCTAACCACCCAAGGTGGGGTCCAGTACCTTTTGTTCTCAAAGCAGATGGGGTACACTTCCCTGGAGCTTCCTGTTACATACTCCAGAGTTTGACCCCATAGTGTAGGTTGCCATTGTCCATGCCACCCCCAAGTTCCCTTCCCAGAGTCATTTAAAAGTTTGTAGCTGCTGGAGCTGCTGTCATCAAACCAGGCTGGTCCCCACTTGAAAATGTCGCTCGTGTTCCACCAGTCATTCAAGTTTAAAGGGACAAATTCAACTCCCAGTCCTGTGGAGGAAGTTCAGCAGTGTACACGTCCAACAGTCCGTGGCGCCAGTTTGGATGGCATTCTGGAAAGGGTGTCTGGGAACAGCGGAGGCTGCTGTGGCCACAAGGAACGTTACAACAAGTCCAAACATCATGCTGTCGCTCGGATCAGGATCTGCCACACAACCAAGTTTGATTCTAAAAGAAAACATAAAGTCAACCGGTCTTGGATACAATCCAAGCCTCAGAAATAGTTATTGGCATCTTGTTGGGGTTTGCAATAATCCAAACGCCCTTGTCTTTATAAGACTGAAGTACACAGGTATGTGTGCCCAGGCTGGGGTGTTTGACTACAACAGTATCCCCAGGGGCATATTTGGAGTTCTTATCTGATTATATTACTTGGAGTGTTGGGATGAGTGCTGTTAAGTGGTTTAGTCTAACGATGGTTGGCAACCCCATTGCTAATCGGGTCGGGTAGGCAAAGCCAATTCCAGAGACAATCTCTACTCCAGTCAAAACATATTTCCTTCTCTGTCTGGTGGAGGGTAATGGGCCAATGTAATCAATTCGCCAGTTTGCCTATTACCAGTTTAGCAAGGAGGGTGGCCTTGTTCACTAAGCCTCATACCTCCTGGTCCTTTTCTTAAGCATATTCCTGAAAAATCTAAGAGTTGCTTTAACTCTCAGTACCCATCCTTAAGGGAATCTAGCTCTGTCTGGGTACTGAGGGACATGCATTTCTACCTCTCCACTTCTGCAGTAGAGGCCTTTAAATTTTTGCAGTTTCATATTTGCATTCTTATATTCAGTCAATTTGAGGAACACCTCATTACAGGTTTTCCATAGAAGTCAAACTGCAGCTGCTTCCCCCTTCATTGGGGGCAACGGTTTATATATCCACAAGTAGTTATCCAATTTGTCTTCTAGGTCTGAAATTGTATGGACAGCAGCTAACACTAGATCAGACCAAGGGCTATGCCCGAACTTTTGCAAGATTTTGCTCAAAAGGGGTAACATCTTTTACAAATGCCAATTTCTCAGTCTCCTCTCTCGGGAGCCTTCTTAAAAAGACTGCTTACATTTAAACATTTTCTAGTATACCCAACCTCCTATTGGGACTAAAATAGCAATACCAATACCTCCTTTTTTCTCTTTCTTTCAGGGGATAAGGCAACACGTCACATTTATTGAACATACATAGATCAATCAATACTTATCATATGCATATGATACATTACACTCATGTACTCTCACACACCCACAAGCACACTCCATCTTGTTGTTACTAAAGGTTGCTCCCCCTTCTGTATCTGTTCTCACATTTAGCATTGTGCAAACATAAATCCTTTTAGATTCTCACTTTTATGTTTGACTTTCTGGAGGGCTACAGTTTGAACTTTCTGATCTCAGGTAGTTTGCTGATCAAACTTAGCCATTACCTGCAAAGCTTCTTTGTGCTGCCAGCTAGGGCATTTGCATCACAAAGGAAATTACAACCTGTTGTGGCTCCTGGAGCCTCCACAGCATTTTAATTTGTTTGCAGTTTTTACCCCTTCTACAATATACATGGCATGTCACAGGAAAATGTGCAGTCTTTGTTTACAACACTACTTAGCCACATTAAACTTTGCATAGGGTGTAACTCTTTCTTTATGCTTACAGTTTTCCTGTACTTTCATTAAACAACTTGGACTGAAATGGTCTTACTAAAAGTAAACCAAACCAATTTGTTTCAAACCTACAAAATAAGATTACTGGACCTTGAAAACCTCACTTATTTACACTCTATATATTATATACACACAGATACACATACATTCTCTCTGAATCTTTCTTACACTATTTCTACATAGCTGTACAACAATTACATTCCCTTTTTATTCATTGGGGTAGTTAAGTTCCAATAGAATCCCCTTTTACAGTTCTTTTAGCAGTATCTATAATTAAATGTACGGATTTGAGTCAAATTTGCTTGGATTATTTACAGACATTCCTTTGGAAAAAGGGCCCATTTTTCCTTCAGAATGGCTGCAAAGAAACCACAATTTTCTATCTACACCATTTTAGCATTTGCACAACTGCTCAATTCTCTCCATTCTCTGTAGAGTTAAATTCTCTGTGGGTTTTTCCTTTTTCTTAAAACACTTTCTTATCTCTAAAAATAAAAAAAAAACTGGCCTTGTTTCAGATATTACTCTTGTAAGTATTGTTTTAAGGATTTAGATTTCCAGTGCATGTACTGACTGCCTTTTCCTCAGTTCTACCACAAGGCCTTCAATCTATCTGTTACCTGCCTGCTTGTCTGGGCCTGATCCTGTTTTCCTTGCTAAATGGAAAGTGGCTCCTTTCCACAGACTCAGGCTTTGTCCCATTCTTTAACTTGCAAGCAGTTCTATACTTACAGAACTGCACCCACAACTCCTCAGGATTTCCCCAATCCTTTTCTAACATTTCTCTATCCCATTTAGGGTCAGCCCAACCTTCCTGGGCGAAACTCTTTTCTACCTTGCTAAAATCAGTGACTGGCTTCATGCTGCTGTATTTTGAACCAATATCACAAATCCTGCCGACTACGCCAATTCTGTCAGCCGGTGGTCAGGGCAGTGAGTGGTGTGTGTGAGCTATACACCCGAGACTTTAACTGCTAGGAGTGGGGTCCCTTAGCAGTGGGCAACCTGGAGGAGGTTGACGGGTGCCCCAAAGAGTTTAACGTCCGTGTCTTTACTGCTAGGATCGGGATCCTTTGCAGTGGGCAGCCAACAGGCTGACAGACGCCCCAGCGTTTAACAGGGAGAGCTTTACACCTCAGACTTTGACTGCTAGGACACAAAGTCCCGTCGCAGTGGGCAGCCTGGGGAGGCTGAGAGGTGCCCCAACGGATCTGTCCCCTGGAAGCGACACGATCCAACGCTCAAGCTCTCCCTATATCTGTCCCTTATGACCAGCTGGAGTTCTTTTGTTTGTGTTCGGTTCAGGTACAGCAGCACGGGTTCAAGTCAGAAACTCAAACCACACTTGCTTATTCGTAGGAGAAAGAAAAGAAAGAAGAAAGAAAACTTGGTTCAATATATATATTTAAACTTATAAAGTGAATGAGGGCACAATCTTATTTTCTTGTTTACAATAGAAGTGAAACAGGTTGATTAGAGAAACTTATAATAGAGTAACTAAATTAAAGTGTACACATAAGAAACACATTGCAGGTATAATTCTCACCCCTGCGTTCCAGACTTGGCGTGGCCAGCGTCTTTCTCTCAATCCCTCGGGAAGAAGTAGGGCGAGGCTGGGCGTCCCACAGACCTCGGGAGACAACATATACCTGCCAGCAGGTATAGATTGGAGCTCAAATGAGGTGGGCTACTAAACCCCTCTTTATACCCCTTGGGTCACGTAGGCTTCTTCCTGGTCTCAAGTGGCCAATTAGGAAAAATGGCTTTGAATGCCAAGTTTCCCACGGAAGGGTGCAAAGCATAATTCACACCTGGGAAAATGCAGACAATGGGCACCTCTAGTATGTGATGGGCGAAGATTCCTCTCCTGGGACAGTGTAGGCGTGTCAATTACTGGTGCTAGCCATCAGGGCAGCAGGAGGGGGGGCCCCTCCGGTTATCAGCTAGCCCATTTACTGTCTGGTTTCTGTTTATTAGAGTCAGGGACAAGCAGCACACCTGCATTCCCAGGGCATCAAAGGCTGACTGCCTTTCTCTTGCTCTCTGGGGGGGGGGAAAAACAAGATGGGATTCATGTCTGGCTACAATCAGTTATTGAATTCTCCCAAAGGGGCTTCTGATGAACCTGTGCACCTTATTTGGGATGCAAGGGGTGTGGTAGAAAAGAGGGCAGAACAGTTATGGAGAATACCTGTATTTTCCATTCTTCAATCTTTCTGAGTAGACACAGCTTCCTTTGTCCTTCTGTTACTATCAAGCATATCAGGGTTGGAGGTCCTAAGGCCCGGGAGCCAGATGCTTCCCATGGCTTGCCTGGACCTGCCCCCCAAGACTTGGGGATCCCCTCCCAGCAATGGGGAGCCAGTGCTGGTGCTCCAGCTCCCCCCCCGTCCCCACCCGCAGCACTGGAGCATACAAAATCTACTAGTCTGGAGCCCCCAGGCTCTAGAGTTCCAGGGGAACGTGGGAAGTGTCTTTCTCCTTCTTAGTCGGGGGCCATATCAGCGAGGGTTTGTTTATTGTTTGTTTGTTTGCTTCCCCCTTGTGTGTTTGCCCCCCAACTGATTTTTCTGTGGGTCAGCGAACCCTGATACAAAAAAAGTTTCCCCACACCTGAAGTACAGGCTGCAAAGAAATAAAAAAGAACACAACTATATCTTTTAGTCAGTGACCTTGAAGATCTCTTAGGGAACAATCTAAATTAAGAATCAAAATATCCTCTGGTTTTCATCAAAACCTTAAGTAGAAAATAAGCACTTATTCAGCATAGCTGCAGTCCATCTGAAAAAAAGCATTGCAACTTTAAACATTATAAAAAGATGTGTTTAGATTTATGTTCTGAACATTTAAAAAATTTAAACTGTTGCCTTATGTTTTTCTATTCTGATTAACTATGCTGCAGTAAATCCTACTTAAACAGATAGTTTGACAGTCCCTAATGGTAGAAAAAAGATCTTTGCTTTGCACAGCCACACACAATTGAGGCCACAGCCTACTGATAACAGTGGAGTATATATATCCCATCTCCATTTCTTCTCACTTTCCAGGCTCACTAGAGAATGGAGAATCTGAACTGGTCCTGACTGTTATTAATGGGAACCTGGAACACAAAAAGTACTCATTAAATCAGTACCTTCTGTAAAATTGCCAATTGTCCTGAATAGGGAAGCAAATTTATCCTATTTTTTCCTACTTTCAAGTGCTTTGCCTCTTCTTTACACAGGGACATATTTTTTAAACTTCTCACCCAACACTTTTTAGCAAATGGCTACACTTACTCTTTTCTATGTCAACCAATGCACCCAGAGAACTCCTTGAAGTGCAGACTAATGTGCAGGACACAGTATGCTTCATGGTCCATTCAGATGACAGGAAATTCTGTTGTAGATTGCTGCCTGGACACATGCTCTTTCCAACAGCTGTATTGACCTCACTTCGCGAATTCTCTCTTTCTTTATTAATTACATGTTATTTACAAGACTATTTGTGAGTATATTCTTTGTTCATTGTTCACCTCTTATTCCTTAATTCTCCTTGCATTGTTTATCCAATGTTTATCCAAGATCTGCAACTTCAAGTATGTACTTAACTGCTTTGCAAAACAAGGATGGACTTTGTAATAAGGTCCTCTGTGGACTAAGGGGCCTAGTGGCTAGCATCCACTCGTTCATGCGGCAATGATAGGGGAGCTGAGGTCTATCCACTTCACCAGGCTCTTCCCCAGTGCCTTAGGAGGGTCAGTAGCTTTTGTCCTTGGGGTTGGGAGGCCTCTGAGCTACTTTTCTTATGTTGCTTCCCACCACTGTTTTCCTCCCTCTGCTAGAGGTGCATACTTGGCAGGGTTGGAGGGGCAGGACTGGCTGGGCCCAGTATGGTCCTTTAACCCTTTCCATACCAGTGGGGGGTTTGTGTGTAGTCCATCAAAGACATAAGCACATGCTTAAAATTAAGTACATCCTCATCTCAAAAAAGATATACTGGCATTAGAAAAGGTTCAGAGAAGGGCAACTAAAATGATTAGGGGTTTGGAACGGGTCCCATATGAGGAGAGATTAAAGAGACTGGGACTTTTCAGCTTGGAAAAGAGGAGACTAAGGGGGGATATGATAGAGGTATATAAAATCATGAGTGGTGTGGAGAAAGTGAATAAGGAAAAGTTATTTACTTGTTCCCATAATATAAGAACTAGGGGCCACCAGATGAAACTAATGGGCAGCAGGTTTAAAACAAATAAAAGGAAGTTCTTCTTCACACAGTGCGTAGTCAATCTGTGGCACTACTTGCCTGAGGAGGTTGTGAAGGCTAGGACTATAACAGGGTTTAAAAGAGAACTAGATAAATTAATGGAGGTTAGGTCCATAAATGGCTATTAGCCAGTTTGGGTAAGGAATGGGTCCCTAGCTTCTGTTTGTCAGAGGGTGGAGATGGATGGCAGGAGAGAGATTGCTTGATCATTACCTGTTCGATTCACTCTCCCTGGGACACCTAGCATTGGCCACTGTCGGCAAACAGGATACTGGGCTGGACGGACCTTTGGTCTGACCCAGTATGGCCATTCTTATGTTCTTATGTTCTTATATGCTTTGCTGAATCAGGGTATGAATGCCACCATCTTCTTCTTAGGAAAGACTTTAATATGGTCCTAAAAAAATTTGATAATGATCTGATCCTGCAAGTTGCTGAGAGCTGCTGAATTTCCTTACTTCCCCTTCATTTCAGTGGCCATCAAGTGCATACACAACCTCAAAGGGAAGGACCCAGAATCTCCCAGGAGTGAGCCTTAGATTCGTAAGACTAACCTCACTCATAAAGGTTTTGTTTTCATTAGTACTTTCTGAAGCCTGGGGAATCTGTCACAGCACGTATGAGAAGCTGGCATGAGTTAATAACAAGCAGTTATCTTTGTGATGGGAAGAGTGAATAGACTTGTGACAACACTAACTGGCATTTCTGATGAGGAAATCATTACAGAATCTACAATTGAGTCTGACATGATATTGACAGATGCAAGAAAAATGGCACACCACTGAGAAATTATTAGTCAGGTAACAGATTAAAGGGCTCTGCTATCCAAGAAAAATGCACAAGCAAAACAAACATATAACTTTCTAAGTGTGAAGGTGGTTAAGCACAGAAATAAATTGCCTAGGGAGGTTGTGGAATCTCCATCATTGGAAATTTTTAAGAGCAAATTAGACAAACATACATCAAGGATGGCCTAGATCAGCGGTTCCTAACCTTTTCCAGATGGGGACCCACTTTGACAATTCAGGAAGACTTGGTGACCCAAGGCAATTCAAACACCGGGGAAGGAGGAGGGGCAGAGCCACCTGGGGAGACACTTGGTGACCCTTTTGAAATGTAATGGTGACCCATATTTGGGTCTAGACCCAAAAGTTGGGAAACCCTGGCCTAGATGGTACTTTGGTCCTGCCATGGGTGTAGGGGACTGGACTTGACGGCGTCTTGAGGTTGCTTCCAGTTCTAGTATTCTAGTATTCTATAATTCTCCACAAGCTCAGCCTTGTGTAGTAGCAATGCAGAAAATTAGTGCAGGGTGAATTTTCTAATTTATAGCAAACTATAGATTTAAAACAGATTCAGGAAGTATGATAGATGTAGTATTTTAGATGGATAAAACTGGAGCAGTGACCAATCCAAACAATCTCTGTCTCCACTTTGTCTAGATAGCCTTGGAGGAAAGCTTAGGTAACTAAGGTAATGATTTAAGTAGTTGTGTAAATTGCAGCAGCATGAAGATATAATGTATTAGGTAAGTGGAGCTGGTAAAATAGCCAAATAATATATCTAATTTTGTACCAACAAGTAGTCCTGTGGCACATTAGAGACTGTTATTTTTCACATAATTTATTTTATTTTTTTCATTATTCACCCAGCTAATAGAACTGAATGGATAATTTGGAGATATTCACGAGTTTCTACAAATTTTATTATTTTAAAAATATTATCACCAAATGATTTAATTGTCATTCACAAAGCTCTATTTATAAGTGTTGTGGTATAAAGTGTGATATAATTAGGGTGACTAGACAGCAAATGTGAAAAATTGGGATGGGGGTGAAGGGTAATAGAAGCCTATATACAACATAGCCCTGTGTATAGGACATATCCCTATAAAATGGGGACATCTGGTTACCCTATGGGCAATTGCCAAAAGTGATTAATAATACAAATTTCTCTATTAGTTTTGTTACAGATGTGGGCACACAAAAGACTGGGCTTACAGATTCACTGTGTGATATTGGGATTATAAGAGTCTCATTGAATCATAATTGTTCTGCAACACTGAGCCTGGACTGAAACAAAGAACCCAAGGACCATATGTTCCCTTTCCATTGAAAATTAAATTTCTTTCCTGCTGGCCATCTGCAGGGCTCATGAGACTGCGTGCATTCTTATCAGTCTGGTCACTGGCAGGAAAAAGTAAGAACACTCCTTTTTCTATTTTACCCCTCCTCAGTTTTCCCACCTGCTATAGCCTGAGGGACTACAGGGGAATCTGGAGCCAGAAGCAGAGGTTGGGACCACCCGTCACATTCCCAGTGGTGGAGGGAGCTGAGGGAAGTGGAGTGGCCCAGCCCTAGCCTGCTCTGCTCCCTTGAGCAACTAGGAACCGGACTCGGGAGAACAGCAGGCTGGGGCCAGGTTGCTCTACTTCCCAACATCTCAGTGAGTTTGGAGTGAGCCCAACCTCTGCTGCTGGCACCAGCCTTCCTCCCCTCCCCCAAGTAATCTCCTGGGCCATATTCCTTGGGGAGAGGGGGCTTGGAGCAATGGACACAATGGGGCGGGACAGGGCAGAACAGTGGCAGGAAGAGATAGGGTAGGAGCAGAGCAGGGATGTGGTTTGGTGGAAGGGACAGAGTGGAGGAGAGGTGGGGCAGAGAAGGAGTGGGAAGAGCCAGGTCAGAGCAGCAGCAGGGGCACAGGATCTATCAGGCTGTCCCTGCTCATACATCTAGTGCAGTGGTGGGCAACCTGCAGTCTGAGAGCTGCAATGTGGCTCATCAGGGTTCTGTGTGTGGCCTGTGACACATTTTGTTTGCTGTTGCCTATAAGGAAGGTTAACAGATTCCACAGGTTTCCATCATGCAATTTTTTTTCCTACCAGTATTAACGAAGTTAAACTCTCATAAAGCAAGGGCACGTGATGTAAGGTGCCTGCTGATTATACACAACATTGATTGTAAAAGCCATGCGCTCCTTCTGCATCCAGTTAAAGTGCTGCTAAGGCTCAATTGGCCCAGCCCGCAAATTCTAGGTATGTAAACAATTAGCAAAACTACCTTATCCTGGAAGCAGGGCCGTCCTTAGGCATACGCAGAGTACGCAGCTGTGTAGGGCACCACTATTTGTGGGGCACCACTCTGCTGGGACAAACAGTAAGCACCGGAGCTGGTGGGGGCCCTGCTCTAGCAATATTTGGAATTGGGTCTCTCCCCTGGCTCTGCGTGGAGCGGTCCCCGGCCCCCACCTGCCGGCCCCCCCGTGCGTTCTCTCACCCTGGCCCCAGAGCGTCCCCATCGGCCCCGGACCGTCCCTGCCGTGCGCACCTTTCAGTGCGGCTGCTGCTGCTGCCGTGCACGGCATTTGCAGGCGAGCGGGGAGGACGCCTGGACGGGATGTGACGTCACGGCCTGGGACTTTAAAACTGCTCGGCACCGCGTTGCGCTGCGCGGCCTAGCTCCAGGTTCGGAGTCCGGGGCCCGAGTGCAGACTCCAGCCCTGCAAAGTGGAAGGCAGAATGTAGGGGAGCGGGAAAACTAGGGGGAGGAGGTGGGAGAGGAAGGGGCTTGTGCAGAGGGGGAAATAGGGGAGGGGGTGGGAGAGGAAGGGGCTTATGTGGAGGGGGAGGGGGAAATAGGGGAAGGCACCAAGGCACAGGGTGGAGGGGAGACAAATGCCAGGGGGCCAAGTGCAGACAATGAGGAAAAGGGCAGGAGGGGAGGTGTCAGTGGGAGAGGGGGCAGGGTGATGCTGGGAGAGGAGAGGGTAAGGATATTAGGGGCTAGAGAGGGAGGTGCTGGGAGAAGGCTTGAAAGAAGGGGTGGGCATGAGAAAGGTGAGGATGGAGCAAGTCATGTGTGAGGGCACAGAGGGGCATGAGGGGAATGGGGGCAGAGAGTGGTGAGGAGGTGGGCATCAGGGAAAAAGGGGGCAGGGGCAGTAAGGGAAGGGGGAGGCACCAGGAGGGTGCAGGGCTAAGGGAAGATGAAGGTGCCAGGGGATTCTGGGGGTGAAGCAGAAGGGCAGACACCTGCAGGGGAAGGACCAGCACCAGAGGAGAGAGGCAGGGCAGGTGTGTAGAGGGAGGTGTTATGAGAGGGGATGAGGAGGGGTAGCTCACATGATCAGAGTGGGGCTACTGAAGGAGTGGGCACAGGGGAGAGAGAAGGGCTGGTGGAGGGGGGCAGGAGGGCTGAGGGCAGGAGTCAGGACAGCAGAGGAGGGTGAGGAGTTGGGGGGCAGCAGGCACCAGGGGAGCTGATGGAGCAAGGGGAAGAGATGTGGCAGCAGAAAGAAAAGGTAAAGGTTTATAAAATATTTATTAATAACTTGGGTGCCACAGTGGCACATCCAAACCAGCCACATGAACTCAGTACTGGCGCACAACACAAAATTCATTCTGGAAGGAAACTCATTCATGGAAGGAAACTCTTAGGCTATGTCTACACTGGTGGCTTCTTGTGCAAGAACATCTTGCACAAGGGTTCTTGTGCAAGAACTCTTGCGCAAGAAAACGTCCACACTGCCATGTGGAAGATGTGCTTTTGCGCAAGAGCATCCATGACAGTGTGGATACTCTCTTGTGCAAGAAACCTCTGATGGCCATTTTAGCCATCGGGCTTTCTTGCGCAAGAAATCCCTGCCGCGTGTCCACACTGCCCTCTTGTGCAAGAGCTCTTGCACAAGAGAGCTTACCTGTTAGAAAAGAGCATAGCTCTTGCGCAAGAAGCCACGCCTTACTGTAAATTTTCTTGCGCAAGAGCAGGCGGGCAGTGTGGATGCTCTGCGGAAGAATGGCTGTTCTTGTGCAAGAAGCTGTGAGTGTAGACACAGCCTTCCTTGCTTAGGGTGGCTGCAACAAGAAGCATCTTGCAGCCCAGCCCCGGGCTGCCAGCAATGCCTCCTTAACAGGTAAGAGGGCATGTGGGACCTAAGGGAAGTGTGGGAGGGGAAATCCCTTGCAGGAGTGGGAGGGAAGGGGAAGACTGCCCCATTGTCTTCGCTGCAAAGAGTGGCCAGAGTTGGGCAAGCCCCAGAACCCTTTCCCAAAGTGGGGAGCTGAGAAACGGGAAGAAGGAGCAGCCATAGCTGGGCAAGCCCCAGAGGCTTTTGCTGTGGGTGGGGCATCAGTTGAAGCTGTGTGGGGCAGTTTTTTTCTTCTCACTTGTGGGTGGTCTTCAACTGATATCTCTGTGGGTTAGTGGCTCCCAACCCAAAAAAGGTTCTCCACTGCTGCATTAGAGGTATGGAACAGCTTCACTATGAGGAGAGATTAAAAAGGCTGGAACTTTTCAGCTTGGAAAACATATAAGGAGGGATACAATAAAGGTCTTTAAAATCATCAAACCTGTGGAAAAAGTGAATAACGAAGTGTGATTTACCCCTTATAATCAGGGCCGTCCTTAGCCATAGGCAGAATAGGCAGTTGCCTAGGGCACCAGTATCTCTAGGGCACCAATACTGTAAGCTTATGTTTGTGTTGCTAAGAGCAAGTCAGGCATAGAGGCACCAGTTTAATAATCCCGCCTAGGGCACCCTAAATCCTAAGGACGGCCCTGCCTGGAAGACTGTCTTGGTTATGACAGTTTTGTGGCCCACTGAGATGAGGAGGGCCAGGGAAGATGACAGTCTCTCTAGGCTCATGGGCAAGGTGTGTGTGGGGGCTCTGTGCTCCTGGAAGGGGCAGGGCCTTGGGTTACATCCAGCCCCTCAGTGCTGCCCAACCATGGTGCATGTCTCCCCCCCGCCCCAAGCCTCCCAAAATCGTAAGATTAGCTTACAATTGTGATATTTCTGTAAGTGGGGTTTGAATGAACTCTCTCATAATGGAAAAACTTGAAAAACAACTAATAGTCTAGCAGCACCTTAAAGACTAACAAAACATGCAGATGGTATCATGAGCTTTCATGGGTGCAACCCACTTCTTCAGATGATTGGAGTATTAAAAGTCCAAATCCAAAAATAAATAGAAGTTGGGGGAGGGCTAGCTGAGGAAGGGAAAAGGCTTCAGGTTGAGACAGTATTTACATGAACACACACACTCTGCCTAGGCATCAATACACAGAGCTGTATTACCCAAGGGATCAATTTTGGCTGGTGTTGGATTACAAATCACTTTAATACTGAATGCAGTGGTAATAAAATGTTGTTCTCCTTTTTGTATGAGTAAAGGGCAACAGAACTGTGCTTAGCTTGTCCTGACTGAGGTTATCACCTCAACTGAAATTAATTCACTAAGCGAGGGGTGGAGGAGAAGAGGGGCAATACCTTTCTGTTCACCCTACGGGGTCTAGGCGTGTCTTCTGACTTTTCATTGCCTTTTTTAAGTCTTTCTTCTGATCCGCTTTGGTTCAAGCAGAGGCTGGGGTGGGAGGAGGTCTTTCAAGAGTCAGACAGGCTGAATACTATGCCCTGGTTCCCTAAGAACATAGAGCTGTTAGGTAACAAGTCCCAGGAATCGTGTAAGAATATGAGACAAATTGGTTTACAGGGAATATTAAGTTTTGTCAGTTGATATTAACTTCAGTAGGCTTTGGTCAGGACCTTAAACTTCAAACTAATGAAAATTAGAGAGACAATGTAGGTGAGATAATATTGGTCACATAACATATATCAGCTAACCTACCTTGACTCTCTAATATCCTTGAACAGGCACAACTAGTACCACACAGCATACAACTAATGGGAATAACAGTCACATATGAAATTGTGAAGCCATTCCTACCATAGAGAAGTACTTAATTCCAAAGATGGTATGTGCACAAGTATTCTCAGTATTTGGTGCTGAGAATTTTCAGTATTTGGTGCTATCACATGGATGTTGTGCTGTTAATTTTTTACCCTGAGACAGAAACCAGTTGTGAATAATGGTAAGAGATTAACTGAACACTTTATGGAACAGTGAGACCATTTCCAGATACTTGCATAGTGTTAGCTCCAGGAAAAGCTGCTGTGGTAGTAGGCCAGGGCACTGATTTGCAGGTGTTTTGCAGTTGTGATGTGGAGGCACCGCAACATGTTGTACAGTGGTGCACAGTGCCATGCTGAGGTGTTGTGATATCATAATACTGGGATGTGCTGAAGTGCTGCAATTTGTCATGTTGTGGGATTATAGATTATTATGATGCATGAGGTTTTATTGTTGTGCTGCACCAGGTTGAAGTACAAAGGGGTACTATGTTTGGTGAGACATTATGCTGTGGTGCTTGTAGGGCACTATGATGGAGCGCCACACTGGGCTGGCGTTGAGATGTCATGCTGCTGCTGGATTGAAAGAACTAGGTCATCAACATAGGCGATTCTTGCTAGCACCCAGGAAGTGCACTGCGCCCCTTTGCCCCTGCCAAAATTTGCTACCTCATATCTCCTCCCTCTTCCTCTGGGTGGCCCTCCCTGCACTGCCTCCCCTCGCAGGCACCAGTTGCCTATGGTCATCAAGTGCAGTGCCCTGCATTTATGTCACGACCAAGTACCAGCTAGACCACCTGGGACAGATGTTTGTTTTAACCTGCTCTTAAAAAAATCCCCAATAATGGAGATTCCACAACCTCCCTAGGCAATTTATTGCAGTGCTTAACCACCCTGTTAGGTTTTTCCTAATGTCCAACCTAAATCTGCCTTCTTGCAATTTAAACCCATTGCTTCTTGTTCTATCATCAGAGGTTAAGCAAAATATTTTTCTCCCTCCTCCTTGTAACACCCTTTTAGGGTATGTCTACACTGCCACCCTAGTTTGAACTAGGGTGGCTAATGCAGGCATTCGAACTTGTAGATGAAGCCTGGGATTTAAATATCCCGGGCTTTATTTGCATGTTCCCGTGCGCCGCCATTTTTAAATGCCCTGTAGTTCGAACTCCCTCCCTCCTACTCATAGGAGTAACGGTAGTTCGAATTAGGAGCTTTAATTTGAACTACCTAGTCCATGCCACGTGTAGCTGTGGGCAGGGAGTTCGAACTGTGGGGTATTTAAAAATGGCGACGCCCGGGAACATGCAAATAAAGCCCAGGATATTTAAATCCCGGGCTTCATCTGCAAGTTCGAATGCCTGCGTTAGCCACCCTAGTTCGAACTAGGGTGGCAGTGTAGACATACCCTTAGATACTTGAAAATGGTTATGTCCCCTTTCAGTCTTCTCTTTTCCAGATGAAACAAAACCAATTCTTTCAATCTTGCTTCATAGGTACGAGGAGCATATTTTCTGAACCAAAATTAGGGACACACTAGCCATGCTCCCTGACCCCCATTAGCCACACCCCCTGCCACAAGAAGTCCCACCCCTGGAGGTAGTACTCCTGGGGTCAAGATGGACAAATGACCAAAGGGTATCATGTGACCCCTCTAAGAACTCCTCCCACCATCCTCCTACCAATAGTGATGGGTTTGCCACAGGACCCCCTCCCCATGCAACTAGCCTGCCATTGCATTAACCGAATTTGCATTGCATTAACTCAAGGTGAAAGGCTGGGGGAAATGTTCCCTCTAAAATTTTTCTCCCATGAGCGAAGTGGATTTTGTCTTGTGCACCAGTATTGAGTTCATGTGCGCTTGTTTGGATGTGTGCTACTGTGGCACCCAAGTTATTAATAAATATCTTATAAACCTATCCCTTTTCCCTCTGCTGCCATGTCTCCTACCCTCCCCTCGCCCCATCTGCTCCCCTGGTGCCTGCTGTCCCCCTATCCTCATCCTCCTCTGCTGTCCTGGCTCCTGCCCTTCTCACTCCCCTCAGCCCTTTGGGGACCTACCCCCTTCCCCTGCACCAGCCCTTCTCTTCCCCCCGTGTCCACTCCTCCTCTATTCCCACTCTGATCATCTGTAGCTACCCCTCCCCACCCCCTCTCCTAACATCTCCCTCTACCCACCTGCCCTGCCTATCTCCTTTGTACTCTGGTGCCCATCCCTCCCCTCCACGTCTGCCCTTCTGCTTCACCCCCCACAATCCCCTGGCACCTGCACCTTCCCTTACCTCTGCACCTTCCTGGTGCCTCCCCTTTCCCTCACTGCCCCTGCCCTCCTTGCCCTCTTTGTCACTAGTGCCCACCCCCTCACCACCCTTTACCTCAGTTCTCCCCACACCCTTCTGTGCCCTCACACGACTTGCTCTGTCCTCCTCCATCTTCATGCCCACCCCTCCTTTCAACTCCTCTTCTCCCAGTACCCACTCCTCCCTTCTCCTCTTCCTCCCTCTTGCCCCCATTGTCCCTCCCCTCTCCCAGCATCACCCTGTCCCCTCCCTTCTTCCACCCCCGCTGACACCTTCCCTCTCCTCCCCCCTCCTGTCCTTTCCCCTCATTGTCGCCTCATGACCCCCTGGCATTTGTCTCTCCTCCACCCTGCCCCTTGGCGCCTTCCTCTTTCTTCTCCTATCCTGCCCCACTCTCCCCTCAGCACAAGCCCCTTCCTCTCCTCAGCCCCACCTCCCCCTTAGTTCTCCCCCTGCCTCTTCCCTCACCTTCTGCCTTCAGCGTGGAAAGCAGTTTGCGCAGCTGGAGCCAGGCTGCGATGCTATTTTTATTACCGTGGTCTGGCCCTGGAAGCCCCTGCAGCCCTGGCCCCAGCTGCTCCCAGGGTGGAATCGCATGCCGGGACTGGCGAAGAGGCTGCCCGCGGTGCCATTTTTAATATGGTCCTGGTCCCTGCGGGCTGCCTGGCTCCAGCTGGCATGATGCCTGTTCCGGTGAAGCTGCCCTGGCTGGAATGCGCCTTGTGTGGCTGCTGCTTGATTCTAGCTGGAGCCGGGGCCTGCTGGTACCTGGATCACAGTATTAAAAATACTGTGGGCGGCCTCCGCTCCAGTCCTGGCATCTGCCGAGCCAGAGCGTGCCCCACCCGCAGCACCCCAGCCAGACTCTGCGCGGCTTCTGCTGGGGCTCCAAGGTGGCCCGGAGGAGGAGGACGCGATGCCACCAGCCCAGGACCCTGTGTGGCTGAGGTGGTTCCATGGCGGGGACAGAAGGGAGGGAAAAAGGGAGTGGCTGCACGCCACAGGACACCAGCCCAGCTGCCCTTCGCGCCCTGCTGGGGGGGGGGGAAGAGCCTGCTGTGTTATGCGAGGAGCAATGGCATGGCGCCACTTCTTGCTCCTTTCCACAAGCGGGTGTCCCCATCATGTAGTAAAATGTCCAGCGTGGCTTTCTGGGACATTTCACTCCTTGATGGGGCACCAGGACAGAGTATTTAAATCGGAGACTGTCTTGGAAAAATTGGGATGTATGGTCAGCATAGTCATAGGCCATGTTTTCTAGATGCGTCATCATTTTGGTCGCTCTTCTCTGGACTTTCTCTAAATTTGTTCCCCTCTTTCCTGAAATCTGGCACCTGGAGTGGTTAGGGTTGCCAGATGGTCTCCCAAAAGATACCACACACACACACACACACACACAAAAAAGGAATGCAGGATAATAAGCCCCCCCCTCCCCTTCTGGGGCGCCCAGAGCAGCGATTGCAACCCCGCATCCCAGCTGGTACTCCCAGGCTGGGAGGCAGGGCCACATGTCTGGTGTTCTCTGATTTTTTTTACTGGACAAGGAGCAGGAATACGGGACTGTCCGGTAGAATACCCGACACCTGGCAACCCTAGGAGCGGTAACCAGTGTGTAGAGGGGAGAAGGGGACTCTGAAGGGCATTGCGCAGAGGTGCTGGACTGCTGCAGGGCAGGTGCGGGTAGGCACCGGGTGCTAGGAGGCCTCTGGGGTTGCGGTGACTCCCTGCTGCTGGGCAGGTGCTGGCCTGGGAGCGCGCTGCACGAAGCGGGGAGGGGGGGGGACGCGGGGCACTGGGCTTTGCTGCCGGCGTTACGCTGCCGGCTACTGCGCTCCCCACACTAGGCCACTGGCCGGGCGAGGGAGGGCGTCACCTCTGGTGCCAGGAGATGCCCGGCTGCTGGGGGCGTGAGTCCCCCTGAGGGAAAAGCGGCGACCTGCGCTGTGCGCAAGCGGCCCTTCCCCAGCCTGGGCGGGGCGGCTCCGAACCGCGCGCCCCTTCGCGCTCCCCTCCTACCCCGCCCGGGCGCGTTCTGCCAGCTCCGCGAGTCAGATAGGTCTGTCCCGAGGCGGCCTCCGTAGTAGGGGCTGTTCTCGGCGCCGTTTGAGAGGGGCTGGGGCGGCGCGCGCCTTTCAACCCTGCTCTGCCTGGGCCCCACAGCCATGAGCCTCTGGGCGGACAAGTACCGGCCCTGCGCTCTGGGCAAGGTGGACTATCACCGCGAGCAGGCGGCCCAGCTCCGCAACCTGGTGAGAGACCGGCCCCTCCCCGGGCCGCGCGGGAACCTCCTCGCCCCCCCTCCCTCCCCTCCCCCCTTCCCCGGGCCGCGCGGGAACCTCCTCGCCCCCCCCCGCCCCTCCCCTCCCCCCTTCCCCGGGCCGCGCGGGAAATGTTCAGTGTTTACACCCGGTGCAAGCCGGCTCCCGCGCAGCCGCCTGCTTCCCCTGCCCCCCCCCCCATACAGCCCCTGGCCAGAGGCAGCATGGGGGGGAGGGGGCTGGTGGCAGCCGGCTCCCTCTGAGCACCGGCTTCCACGCGTCCCCCGCCCCACGCTGTTGTCTCTGACACAGAGGCAGCAAGGCAGGGGCTGCTTGTAACCATGAAGGTTAATGGATGAGCCCATGCTCAGCAGTTAACTGTTTACAGGTGTATACTGTCACATCCCTACTTCCTACACCAGTATCTCTAGCTTGAGTTTTAAGTGGCTTGTCCCGTGTGGGTGGCATGGAAAGGGAGTGGGTGTTTCATGTTTCTTTAGTAGTGCAGGGGGGAATGAGCAGCCAGTTACAACTCATCAGGTGTTTCTCCAATGAAGCTGCAACTCCAGTCATCGTTCTGATCAGATTGCTCTGGTAGTTTGAATGTTGTTTCACAGTATGGTCGCTCTCAGGCTTGGGCTACACTTAAGTTATGTCAGCATAGCTACATTGGTCAGAGATATGGGAAGAATATCCACACCCCCAACCAACATAGCAGGATTTACTGCCAAGGAGTCCTTACAGGTCCCTTGCTCCATTGATGATGATAACCATAAGGCTGCTTGTGTGTGTGCTTAATGATGTGTGCCATGTCCACTTATGCACTTAGTCTCCACAGCAGACCCCATGAGAGTTCCCAAAGACCACAAATCAGATAAGGATCCAAGGTGCCCGGCCAGGTTTATTGTTAAGTGAAGTACAATAACAGCTGTCAGTAGACTCTACTGAACCACTAGGCATATGCAGTTTGTAACAATGGAATGACTCAGTCAGCGTGAGGTCCCACTACCTCATCAAAGACTGCCCCCCAAGACACCACTTTATATGCAGGTATATACACGTTACACATCACTCATGATGTGTCAGGTTGTCACCTTCTGATGCTTCTTAGATACCACCCTTCACCCTGTACCTTGTGGTTTGAGTAGATCATCTCTATCCATCATGCTGTCATTTTAGACCCTTTCCTGAACCTGGGCTGGTATCTGTGGGGAGTGTGGGCACCAAGGTCTTTTTTAATGAGCTGGTGGTACCATGTGCTTTCAACTTATGACCAGTACCAATTACTGTTCTACACCTGGCCTCTACATTTGGGCCTATCACCAATTAGTGTTTTGCACTTTCAGCCCCGTTTGTGCCAAGTTCTGTGAGCAGGGGCCTGCCTCTTGCTCACAACTTAGCTTTGCTTTATGTTAGCCATATTTTGTCCATTGTTTAGCTAGACCTCAGGCCTCACACCAGGCCTGTGCTACATGGGCTTTTGTTTTAGGTCCTCATATTACTACAATAGCTTTGCCAACAAAACCTCCAGTGTAGCTATGTCAATGGAAAAGGGTTCTGTCAACATGCATAACACTGTTCATGGAACTGATGTTCCTACACTGACCTCCTCCTGTCGGTGTAGGCTGCATCTGCATCTACATGCTAACATAGGCTCTGTAGTAAATACATACCATTACTTGAGCTAGTCTAACAACTCATGTAGTAATTCAAGCTAATTTGCAGTGAAGACAAGTCAAGGGGAAAACCAAAACTTCTCCCTTCTGTAGAATACACTCCATGCAAAGGTTTGCAAGTATTTGATATATGTTGCTGAATTAAGCCTCACACTATCTCTATTACCATTAAGCAGATGGTGGGAAAAGAGGAAAGGGAAGATTTATTAGCATGATTTTCAGAAACACAGAGCATCTAGCTCATCCACTGATTTTTATGGAAGTTGTTGGTGTTTAGCATTTCTGAAACTATCAGATCATAAACGATTTGATCCAGGTCACAGGGTTTAAGGTCAAAGATGGGAATAAAACCCATGGGCACAAAACTGAATGCTTGTTGAAGCCCCCAGTTGTCCTGGGTCTTACCTAGATTGTCTAAGGACTAGAAGATCTTCTCTTTGCATTCTGCAATTCTTGGTATAACTAACTATAAAACTAACTTTGAAGTTAGGTCTTAGTGAAATATGTTTTTAAACCAGCTACTACCCCTTTGAGAAACAAAAATTGGTTTTATTTCAGAGACACTTATCTTAAAGTTATGATTTTGTATGACTATAGTGTTACAAGTAATACTGTAGCTGAAAGAGAGCAGAGATATACAGTAATTCCTCATTTAACACTATAGATGCGTTTCTGAAAATGTTCGTGCTAAGCGAAAATGTGCTATGCGGGGTCAATTTTCCCATTAAAAATAATGGAAAAGGTGGGGGTTGCGTTTCAGGTGGTGGTGGCAAAGTCAATTTTTTGTTGGTGCTGGGTCATCAACATCAACATTAGATATCTAGCAACACCAAGTCGCCGGGATATAAAATATATCGAGAGGATAGAGCAGGCCGGGTGGGTGGTGGAGTGGCACCATATGTGAAAGATAATGTAGAATCAAATGAAATAAAAATATTAAGTGAATCAACATGTTCAATAGAATTGCTATGGATAGTAATTACATGCTCCAATAATAAGAAATTAGCAGTAGGGATATATTACCGACCACCTGACCAGGACAGTGATACTGACATTGAAATGCTGAGGGAGATTAGAGAGGCTACCAAAATAAAGAACTCTATAATAATGGGGGATTTTAATTATCCCCATATTGACTGGGTACATGTCACCTGAGGAAGAGAAGCAGAAATAAAATTTCTCAATGGCCTAAATGACTGCTTCTTGGAGCAGCTGGTGCAGGAACCCACAAGGGGAGAGGCAATTCTCGATTTAGTCCTGAGTGGAGCGCAGGATCAGGTCCAGGAAATAACCATTACAGGACCACTTGGGAATAGTGACCATAATATAATAACATTCAACATTCCTGTTGTGGGTAGAACACCTCAGCAGTCCAGCACCCTGGCATTTAATTTCAAAAAGGAGAATTACATGAAAATAAGGAGGCTAGTTAAACAGAAATTAAAAGGCTCAGTGATGAGAGCCAAATCCCTGCAAGCTGCATGGAAACTTTTTAAAGACACCATAATAGAGGCCCAACTTAAATGTATACCCCAAATTAAAAAACATAGCAAGAGACCTAAAAAAGTGTCACCGTGGCTTAACCACCATGTAAAAGAAGCAGTGAGGGACAAAAAGGCATCTTTTAAGAAGTGGAAGTCCAAGCTCAGTGAGATAAATAGAAAGGAACATAAACACTGTCAAATCAAGTGTAAAAATGTAATTAGAAAAGCAAAAAAAGATTTTGAGGAGCAGCTAGCCAAAAACTCAAAAAGAAATAACAAAATGTTTTTTAAGTACATTAGAAGCAGGAAGCCTGCTAAAAAACCTGTGGGTCCCCTACACGATTGAACTATAAAAGGCGCAATCAAGGACGATAAAGCCATTGCGGAGAAACTAAATGATTTCTTTGCTTCAGTCTTCACAGCTGAGGACGTTGGGGAGATTCCCAAATCTGCGCCGTCCTTTGTGGGTGATGAATCTGAGGAACTGTCCCGGATTGAAGTGTCATTAGAGGAGGTTTTGGAACAAGTAGAAAAACTTAATGTAAACAGATCTCCGGGACCGGATGGCATTCATCCAAGGGTTCTAAAACAACTCAAATGGGAAATTGCTGAACTATTATCTGTGGTTTGTAACCTATCCCTTAAATCGGCTTCCGTACCTAATGACTGGAAGGTAGCCAACGTGACACCAATATTTAAAAAGGGCTCTAGAGGCGATCCGGGCAATTACAGACCGGTAAGTCTAACTTCAGTACCGGGCAAATTAGTCGAAACAATAGTAAAGAATAAAATTGTGAAGCATGTAGAAGAACATAATTTGTTGGACGAAAGTCAACATGGTTTCTGTAAAGGGAAATCCTGTCTTACTAATCTATTAGAGTTCTTTGAAGGGGTTAACAAACATGCAGACAAGGGGGATCCAGTAGATATAGTATACTTAGATTTTCAGAAAGCCTTTGACAAGGTCCCTCACCAAAGGCTCTTGTGTAAATTACATGGCCATGGGATAAGCGGGAAGGTCCTTTCTTGGATTGAGAACTGGTTAAAAGACAGGAAACAAAGGGTAGGAATAAATGATAAATTTTCAGAATGGAGAGGGGTAACTAGTGGTGTCCCCCAAGGGTCGGTCCTAGGACCAATCCTGTTCAACTTATTCATAAATGATCTGGAGAAAGGGGTAAGCAGTGAGGTGGTAAAGTTTGCAGATGATACCAAACTGTTTAGGATAGTCAAGACAGAAGCAGACTGTGAGGGACTCCAAGAAGATCTCACCAAACTGAGTGATTGGGCAACAAAATGGCAAATGAAATTTAATGTGGATAAGTGTAAAGTAATGCACATTGGGGAAAAATAACCCCAACTATACATACAGTATGATGGGGGCTAATTTGGCTACGACAAATCAGGAAAGAGATCTTGGAGTTATCGTGGACAGTTCTCTGAAAACTTCCACACAGTGTGCAGCGGCAGTCAAAAAGGCAAATAGGATGCTAGGAATTATTAAGAAAGGGATAGAAAATAAGACCCAGAATATCTTACTGTCCCTGTATAAAACTATGGTACGCCCACATCTTGAATACTGTGTACAGATGTGGTCTCCTCACCTCAAAAAAGATATTTTGGCCTTGGAAAGGGTTCAGAAAAGGGCAACTAAAATGATTAGGGGTTTGGAACGGGTCCCATATGAGGAGAGGCTAAAGAGACTGGGACTTTTCAGTTTAGAAAAGAGGAGACTGAGGGGGGATATGATAGAGGTATATAAAATCATGAGTGGTGTGGAGAGGGCCGATAAAGAGAAGTTATTTATTAGTTCCCTAAATAGAAGAACTAGAGGACACCAAATGAAATTAATGGGTAGCAGGTTTAAAACTAATAAAAGAAAGTTCTTCTTCACACAGCGTGTAGTCAGCCTGTGGCACTCCTTGCCAGAGGAGGCTGTGAAGGCTAGGACTATAATAGAGTTTAAAGAGACGCTAGATAATTTCATGGAGGTTAGGTCCATAAAAGGCTATTAGCCAGGGGATAAAATGGTGTCCTTGGCCTCTGTTTGTCAGAGGCTGGAGAGGGATGGCAGGAGACAAATCGCTTGATCATTGTCTTCGGTCCACCCTCTCTGGGGCACCTGGTGCTGGCCACTGTCGGCAGACAGGATACTGGGCTAGATGGACCTTTGGTCTGACCCAGTATGGCCATTCTTATGTTCTTACGTTCACTGTTTGTTAAAACACAAAGATAAACACGTGAGTGAGAGGAGGAGTGCTGTGACCATGTGTATTCACCCGCTCATGTGTAATACCACTGTTTTCACCAACTTATACCGCCACACGAAGTAGTCCACCACTTGATTATTTTTGTGTTATTTCGGGGATGGTCGTGTTATTCGAAAAACGTTCCCTAAAAAAAAATCGTGCTATTGCGAAAAATGTGTTAAGCGGGCATGTGTTAAATGAGTAATTACTGTAGTTTTCTCTGTTTTTAGTTATTCTGTGGGTAGCTTCGTTGTTTCCCTGTTTCAGTCTCCATTTGAGAGAGCTATTCACATCGCAACAAGCAGGACAGAAACATCTTTTAAAGAAGATGGAAATGATTGTGTAACCACAAAAATTGGCAAGCGTCTCAGGAACAAATGTAATACCTGAAAGTACTTCAATTTTTTGCAAAATAAAGATGATGGTTTGTTTTGTTAATTTTCAGAGGCACACAGCATATGTGATGGACGCATACCTGGAAGAAAGACATTCAAGGAGCCACTAATTCTGGGCTGTATTTTAAATTGATGTCCTGTAGAATTATGTGTGAAAAAGTGTTTAATAGTAATGTCATAAGGGAAGTTTTCATCTGATACAATGTGTAAATTTCCTAGCATAGGGGAAACATTGCTAAAATTAGTTTTACTGCCCTGTTTGCAGGTTCAATGTGGTGACTTCCCTCATCTGTTAGTGTATGGACCATCTGGAGCTGGAAAAAAGACGAGGATAATGTGTTTGTTAAGAGAGCTGTATGGTGCTGGAGTGGAAAAACTGAGAATTGAACATCAGAGCATAACAGTAAGAAATGTATTATGTGGATTTTTAAAAGAAAGAAATTATGTATATATACCTCTTTTCTTCTGTATGCTAGCATGCTGAGTATGTATTCCTATAGAGTGGTTCTCAATAGTAAAAGGAAAATTAGTATAATTCCAAGATGTTCAGATTTCTTCACCTTAGTAGATATTTCAAGCTCACACATAAAATTGGTCACTTGAACATTTTTCTCTTAAGAAGTAATTTTAGTTTGTTAGTTTCCATCACACTTGCACTTTGTGACTAGGCTGCACTGCAGGATATATCCTTAGCATTAAGTATTGTGGACTAGATTCTGATATTGATTTCTTTCATATTGATTTTATTGACATTGCTTAGAATGTACTCATATACTTGAGATCATAATTGGACCCAATATTTGAACTTTTGCTTAATGGTAATTCAAGTTAACTAATTCTCAATTGATGGAATTCACTTTTGTCTATGTTGTGGCCTTTATAAACCTATGTTACCTTTCTCCTATTTATGTTTGTCAGAATTTGTTATATAATAATTGCCATAGTGACAGTTTCAACAGGAAGAAAGAACTGTTTCAGTAGTTAGTGCTTGGGGAACAAGGCAGCTACTGAAAATCTGTTGTTTAAGATGTTATCAATGAAAAGTCCTATTGGGAAGGATGGATTTTTAAGGGGTAACTGGATCAGTCTAAGTCAGGATGGGCAATAAGCAGTGGTTTGCCAGAGTTAGCCCTTGGCAGGTTGTCACCACTATCTTTACCTGCATCTCCGCGGGGACAGGCGCTTTAAGCTCCCATTGGCCGTGGATCGCTATTCCTAGCCAATGGGAGCTGGGAGAAGTGGTACAGCCTGACATGCCTCTTCCCACAGCTCCCATTGACTGTGAATGATGATCCGTAGCCAATGGGAGCTTCAAGCGCTCGTACCTGCAGAGGTGCGGGTAAAGAGAGTGGCGGAAATTCCCAGCCATTTGGAAACAGACAAGATCTTTATTATTAATGTAGCAAATTAAGATATAACAAGGTCCAGTGGCACGAAATTGAGGCTAGAAAAGTTCAGGCTAAAAATAAGGCACAACTATTTAACAATAAGGGTAATTAACTCTGGGAACAACTTAATAAGGATCAGTGTGAATTCTTCACCTTTGGCAGTCTTTAAATCAAGAGTAAACCCAGAGCATGTCTTCTAAAAAACCATTCCAACAGGCATTAATTCAGAGATCTTTGTTACGCAGGAGGTCAGACTAGAAGATCACAATAGTCCTTCTGGCTGCATAATTATGAATCTTTGAATCAGCAAAATTGACAGAAGAACACTAAAATATCATATTATGGTATATAGAATTCTATTATTACTTTATAATTCCTTCAGTGGTCTAAATATCATATGGAAGGTACAGCATTACTGCTGAATCTGACTCATCTTATTAAAAATTATTTATTTTATTCCTTGCTGTTACTTAACAGAAATAATTTAGTAACTTGCATCTATAGCAAGTGTTCTTAAATGGAGAGTTATGACCCCTCACAGGCAACAAGATTATTACATGAGGTGTCACCCTTCACCCAAAGCCCCTTGTCATCTTAAGCATGTATAATAATATTAAATATAAAAAAGTGTTTTTTAATTTATAACGGGAGCTGCACTCGGAGGCTTGCTGTTTGATAGGGATCACCAGTACAAAAAATTGAGAACCACTGATTTCCTTCTTTGTTAGTATGGGGAACAGGCAAATGACAGTGGAAACAAAACAGTAGGCTGTTCTGGATTATTGGTGTCAGGATAGGGATGCCAACTGTACTATTTTTCTTGTAATTTTCAGTTAGAATAAAGAAAAAGAGTGTGATGTTTATAGGGGAAATGCCCATCTAATTGATCCTAGAAAAAATGTTCTAATAAAGTCACTTGAACTGGAGGTGATTCATAGTCATGATAACTGGAAGAAATACATTTAAAGACTGTTCTGTACATAGTGAGAATGTATCCTGTTAGTGGTAAAAATACATCAGTTTGGATCCAAATTCAGAGGCAAAATAAATGTTCATGTTAATTATACCAGTGACGGATTTGTAGTTACATACTGAGAGAAAGGAACTTGCTTCCATCTCTTCCCACTTTCCTCCAAAAATTCATGGAGAGGAAACCTTCCTGAGATCTGTAAACTATTTTAATATGACTGTTTGAAAGATGACACACATCTATTAAATAATGTCCATAATGTATTCATTCTGATAGTAGAATCAACTCTCATAGTAAACAACCATCATTAACATTTTAGAGCAGGGGTGGGGAATCTCAGGCCTGGGGGCTGGATGTGGCACCCGGCTTGCCTTGGAACTGTCCCTTGAGGCTCAGCACCCCACTCCCCCTAGCATTGGATGCTCACACAGGCATTCTAGCCCCCTGCTCTCTCACGTGGGGCTGGAGCACACAAAATCTATTAGGCTGCCTCCTCCCCTCCCCCCCCAGGCTCTGGTGTGCATGAGGAATGTGGGGAGTGTCTTTCTCCTTCTCAGTTGGGGGCCACATCAATGAGGGTGGTGTTTTTTTTCTTTTGCTTCTCACTTGCGTTTGGCCCCTGGCTGATTTTTTTCGGTGGGTCAGCAGCCCCCGACCCAAAAAAGGTTCCCTATCCCTATTTTAGGGGTTTAATCACATCCCAATACTCCTGACTAGGGATGTTAAATTGTGGTTAATTGACTAGTCGAGTAGTCGATGGAATTTCCATCGACTATTCGACTAGTCGATAGGCACTTCCGCATTCCTCCTTTGAAATGTGGAAGAGCCCCCGCTGGAAGTCCCACTGACTCCGGGCTGCATGTGGGTGCCTGCTTTCAAATGTACAAGAGTCCCCAGCAGGGGCTCTTGTGCATTTCAAAGCCATGGAGCCCATTCTCAGCAGGGGACTCAGAGTCCCCCGCTGACTTGAGGCTCTGTGCTGCGCTGCATGCTGCGTGGAACCCAGGGTCAGCTGGGGACTCCCCAACTGACCCCAGGTTCTGGGGAAATGCCGCTTGGAACTCGGGGTTAGCTGGGGGGTTAGCTAGGGAGTCCCCAGCTGACCCTGGGCTCCATGGCACCTTGGCATTTTAAAGAGGCAGCGGCGCACAGCTGAGCCACAGATCAAGTGTGCAGCAGCGCCCCTTTGAAATGCAGCCTTGGAGTTTCAAAGCGGCAGCGCCACACAGCTAATCCCCAGCTCAGCTGTGCGGCGCTGCCGCTTTGAAATACTCTTTTCCCCTCGCCCTTTGCTGCCTTTCTCTCACAGGGTATGTCTATACTACAAAGTTAATTCGAACTAACTTTCATAGCGGCTATACATACAAACCGCTAGTTCGAATTTAACTAACAAGGACTAACGCCTAGTTCGAATTAAGTAGTTCGAATGAAGGGCTGTGTAGCCACTTAATTCAAACTAGTTGGAGGCTAGCCCTTCCCAGATTGCCCTGGTGGCCACTCTGGGCCAAACCAGGGAAACTTTTCTGCCCCCCTCCTGGCCCCGGAGCCCTTAAAGGGGCATGGTCTGGCTACAGTGCTCGTGCCAGTAGCAAGCCTGCCAGCACCCAGCCAGCAGACCCTGCACCTGGCACGGCATGAGCCAGCCACCCGCTGCCACCCAGCCCTCCGCCTCTTCCCAGGACCAGGCTGGCGGCTCCCAGGAGCCTGCCCGGGGCCGCAAGAGGCAGGCGCCTGCCTGGTCTAGTGAGGAGATCGTGGACCTCATTGAGGTTTGGGGGGAGGCCAACGTCCACGACCTTCGCACTCGGCACAGGAATGAGGCCGTCTAGGGCAAGATAGCTGCCAGCCTGGCCACCAAAGGCCACATGCGAACCCAGGAGCAGGTTTGCATGAAAATCAAGTTGGTCCAGTGAGACCCCCGACCCTGAGCTTAGAACATAAGAACGGCCGTACTGGGTCAGACCAAAGGTCCATCTAGCCCAGTAGCCTGTCTGCCAACAGCAGCCAGCACCAGGTACCCTGGAGGGGATGGACCGAAGACAATGACCAAGCGATTTGTCTCGTGCCATCCATCTCCAGCCTTCCACAAACAGAAGCCAGGGAAACCGTTCCTAACCCCTGGCTAATAGCACTCCATGGACCCAACCCTCCATGAATTTATCTAACTTCTCTTTAAACTCTGTTATAGTTCTAGCCTTCACAGCCTCCTGTGGCAAGGAGTTCCACAGGTTGACTGTGCTGTGTGAAGAAGAACTTTCGCTTATTAGTTTTAAACCTGCTGTCCATTCATTTCATTTGGTGTCCTCTAGTCCTTCTATTATGGGAACTAATGAAGAACTTTTCTTTATTCACCCTCTCCACACCACTCATGCTTTTATAGACCTCTATCATATCCCCCCTCAGTCTCCTCTTTTCTAAGCTGAAAAGTCCCAGTCTCTTTAGCCTCTCCTCATATGGGACCTGTTCCAAACCCCTAATCATTGTAGTTGCCCTTTTCTGAACCCTTTCCAAGGCCAAAATATCTTTTTTTGAGGTGAGGAGACCACATCTGTACACAGTACTGAAGCTATGGCGTACCATAGTTTTATACTTCCCCTCCTCCTTCTTCCCCTGGCTTCCCCCTTCCAGCTCCCTCCTCCCAGGTTTCCCTCTCCCACCCTCTCTCTTCCCCTCTCCCACCTCCTTTTCCCAGTCTCCCCAGAGATTAATCCTCCCCCCCCCCCCAGTTTTGTTAAATAAAGAGAGTTTCTATTTTTTTACATCAGGAAGAGGGGCTGGGGAGGGGTAAGTGGAAGGAGGTGAGGGAGGAATGGGGCACGAGCCCCCAATGGGGAGGACTGGGGTGGCTCTGCGGGCTCCTTGGGGTGCATGCTCTCCTGCAGGGCCTCCTGGATCGTGACAGCCCCCCGATTGACCCCCCAGATGGCAGCCTGCGGCAAGTGCAGCCGGGCTGATGGTTGAGTGCTGTGATGTGCCAAGTGAGGGCACTCAGGGCACTCCAAGACAGGACTGCTTTGCTGTCCCTCATCGAGGTAGACAAGCAAGCGGGGAACCCTGAGAACTGTCTGTCCAGGGGTGGGGGTCGGGTCCCTTTAAGCACAGCCCTCGGCTAGCCTGAGGCAGCAGCTCCACGCTCTAAGTCCTATCCTGATGCCCTGTTGGCACTGGTTCCGGCCAGCCTTAACTTCGGTTCAGGGTCCACTCAATGTGGACATGCTAGTTTGAATTAGCAAAACGCTAATTCGAATTAGTTTTTAGGTCTAGATGCACTAATTCGAATTAGCTTAGTTTGAGTTAACTAATTCGAATTAAGTTAGTTCGAATTAGTGCTGTAGTGTAGACATACCCATAGAGGCAGCAAGCGGGGGGGGGGGATCGATTAGTCAACAGACTCTCCAATAAGCAAATGCCTATTGGATAGTCGACTAGTCCTTAACATCCCTACTCCTGACCTCCAGTCACATGGGGAGAAAGAGGCATGAGCCTCATCCTAAATTCAGGTTTTCTGTCATAATGCTGCTGCCAAGCTACCAGGCCTGCCAATGATTCTTCAAATCCAAAAGCTGACCTTTTTTTTTTTTTTTTTTTTTTTAAGAGTAAGATGCTTTGAAATCTAACTCCTTTTTGTTTTTTACACAGACACCCTCTAAAAAGAAAATTGAAATTAGCACCATTGCAAGCAATTATCATCTTGAAGTTAATCCAAGGTAAATTCATAATAAAAAGGAATATTAAGATATTATACTTGAATCACCAGATTTTCTAAAAGCCTTGACTTCTCAGGATGCAACTTTTTCTCAAGCAAGTAGTTCCTTTGAAGAAATTATTTTTTTTGTAAGTTTAGGCCCTAAGTGTACAGACCAGGTTTTTTAAATACAGGATTTTGGGTTAGGGATGTAAGTGACTAGTCGACTACTTGATAAGCCTAGGCTTATCGGGTAGCCAAGTCACTATTTGGCTAGTCGTTCCTCGCCCCCTCCCCCACACACACTTGCTGCTTCTGTATCAGAGGCAGCAAGAGGGGGAGTAGGAGCCAGTGCTGGGGGGAGCCGGCTTAAAAGCCAGTCGTCCCCGTCGTCCCGTCCCCCCCACCGTCGCAGGGGAGGCAGAAGCGCAGCGGGGGAAACGGTGCAAGCAGGGACTCAGGCAGTCCCCTGTCACGCCGGGTCTTGACTGCTGCGCCTCTGTCTTTGAAACATAGCAAGAGCTCGTTGGGCCCTTGCTACATTTCAAAGGCAGAGGCACATCTGGGTTAGTGAGCACCCCTGTTCCCCATCAGCTAATCGAGTAGTTGATGGACATTCCATCGACCACCAATTAGCTGATTAATCGAAATTTAATATCCCTATTCTGGATGATGGAAAAACTGATGGCTCTTAATACATTTAAAAGGCAGAGCTGCAGAGGGGTTAGCGCCTGGGACCAGGAGCTAACCCCATTGCTACTCTGAAGTTTTCCCTTTTATTTACTAATGGAGTAGTCAATGGAAATTCCATCGACTACTCAATTAGCTGATTAAACACAGTTTAACATCCCTAATTGAAATGTTTGAAACAGAAAAATAACATCAAGCTTAACTTACCTCTTTAGCCATGAATATTTAACCAGACTCGTATAGCAGAGAGGTGCCTATATAAAAATAATTCTGTAGTTTTTATATCTAAGTACCTTAGAAAACTGTGTCATGAATTAAATTTTATATTCCTGCACTAAATTTTCTGAGAGAGATATTGATGAATCCTTCTGGGAAGACACATTAGAACATAAGATTCTTCCCACTGAAAGTGCCTTTTGTCCCAAATACACTCAGGCTTTGGTTTACACTTTGGGGGGGGGCATGGTTTTAGCTATGCACGGTCAATAAATTATTACCTTTTACTTTTATACATGACATGAGTTCACTTATAATGTGCATTGCTGTCACCACAATGTACAGATCAGTGGCACAGTTATGACTGGACACTTGAGTGGGTCCTGACTTCAGGTAGGGGAGCAATGACAGGGGGAGAGATAAGGCAGAAGGAATTGGAACCACCTCCCTAGCCGTCCTTGCATAGGACAATGGACATGGACCAGGGTCCCCTCTGATTCCAGGTATATGCTCAGTGAATGGTGTTGGGACGTGGGGGCTTTCCCCACTCTGCCTGCCTGGTCCTCCAGCCACAGAGCAGGGTCAGAAGCTTGCTACTCTCCAGCTGGGGAGCAGGGTCAGAGGTTTGTCCCATTCCACCGGCCTGGCACTCCAGCCAGGGAACAGGCAAGCCCCCAATCCTACTCCCTGTCTGAAGCGCCAGGTTAGCAGGGCGAGGTTCTGCACCCTGACCCCACTCCCTGGGTGCCCCTTGAGCCAAATGATCATTCTGTCATAGGTCAAATCACCAATATGTGTGATGATGCACAACATACAGCATTTCAAGGAGTGGCAACTCTATTCTCTCAATTTGCATGTTTTGTCATTTAAGTGTGATTTTGAGATTCTGCATGGAGTCTTATCTGGTTCCTAACTTGCATATTAAGTGATGAAAAGCTTCCCATGTCCCCAGCTCCACGGCAAAAGCTCATTTTAAAACGAAAATCATTTTTGTACTGATTATAGTCACAGATGTAGGCTTTATAATATATTGCATTTGTCAGTCATTGAAAGTGTACAACACAGGGAAGCCTCTGTACTCCATCTTGCTTCTTGGTATCAGTTCTGTTACTTGTTGTTTGGTACTCAAGTTGAGAATCTGTACGGTCTTTGAACTAATCACTAAATGTTGCATGGCATTTGGATCAGCTTCTTAGTTATGGAGTCAGAAGCATCCAAAACAACATTGCAGAAAATGCATGGTATTGTTTTGTGAGCACATTGTTTTTTGTGTGGGAGAAGAGTTAGCTTCAGTCCTATACCTGAAGTAGCCATCCTTGACAGTGGTGACTGCTGAATTCCCCACTGGTGGAGAATCCATTTATTACCTATACCCTAAGGCTATGATCACCAACCAGTCAGTTGCGATCGATTGGTCGATCGTGGGGGCACTGCCAGACTCCCCCCCTTGCACCCCCCCACCCCTAACAAGATTCCCAGCCCCCCCTTGCTTCCCCCACCCCTAATGAGGAGCCACGCTGGCACTACAGCCTCCTGCAAAAATAGAGCTAGCTCTGGGTTCCTGCGGTGTGAGGGGAGCTTCGGAACAATTCCCCCCCCCCCCCCCCCCAACGCCACAGGAAGGAAGGTAGGAAGGCAGTACCAGGGAAGGAAGGGGAGACAAGAAAGCACGCGCTCTTCCCCTGCCCACAACAGTGCACATGCTTTCTTGTTTTCCCTTCCTTCCCTGTGCTCCGGGAAGGTGGTAGAGGCGAGGTAGTTAAGATGGCGGCATAGGATCTGGAGCAGCTGGATTTCTTAAAGGAGCCACACGTGCGCTTCTTCCAGTGCTGCCTGCAGATCTTGCCCCAGAGATCCTCATCCCTGGAGACCCCCAAGTACTGGCTGAGCTGCCCCTCTCCCTGGGCCAGACCCCCATCAGCACCGTGCCCCCTGGCCAGATGTCCACCAGCATCCTGGCTCCTGGCCAGACACCCACCAGGAACCTGCTGCTGCTCCCTGTCCAGCCCCCCAACAACACCCTGCCCCTCCCCTTGGCCAGACCCCCACCAGGACCCTGCTGCTCCTTCCTGGCCAGACCCCCACCAGCATCCTGCTCCTGCTTCCTGGCCAGACACCCACCAGCACCCTGCTCCTCCTGACCAGACACCTCCTGGGTTGGCCCCCTCCCTCCTGGCAAGACACCTACCCCCAGCTTGCTCCTGTATCCTACTTTCCACCCAGATTGTGCACCCCCATCCCTATCCCACTCACTGGCAGCCCTGTCCCGCACACTGGATCCCTCATTCTTGGCCCCACCTCAGAGCGTAGAGGGGCCCACAAAATCCACTAACCCTGGAACTCCAGAAGAGTTAATATGGCCTGAGGCCTTCAACTTCAGTTCTGTCTACCCTTCTCCCCCCTCCCCCCCCATGGGGCTGGAGTGCTATGGGACTGAGGTGTCTCAGTTGGGGCCTCATCATTGAGGCTTGGGAGTTTTTGAAAGGTTTGGTTTTTTGCATCTCACTTGTGTGGTCCCTGACTGATTTTTCTGTGGGTCAGTGGCCCGAAGTACATATAAAATGCAAATTCAGGTAGGGTATGAGTTTTAAAATGTTAGGACAATAGCTTGCCAATAGTCACTTTTTGTACAATTTTTAAAGATTAAATGAATTCTAAACTGAGTCCATCTTGTTTCCTTTATTTTAAAAGCTATGTTTTGGGCTTTTAAAAAAAAATACTGGAGTTAGAAGAATGTACTATATGGTGTGGGCACTTTCAAAATAAAGAAGTGTTATAACAATATCAATTGTTATCTGAACTCTTTGTATAGTGATGCAGGAAACAGTGACCGTGTAGTAATTCAGGAGTTATTGAAGACAGTAGCACAATCCCAACAACTTGAGACAAGTACTCAAAGAGATTTTAAAGGTTAGTAAAAGCCTCTGTGAATGTTTTGCCTAGGTCAGAAGATGTATGTGAGATGTGAACACGTCTTTTTTCCAACTTGTATCTCGACCAGTTGCCTTAGACATTTATCTCTTTATGGCATTGGTTTCTCTCTGTGATTGTCCCAAAAGATGTTGAAGTTGCATAGATGCAGATCTTGATTTGTTTGTTACTGTGAGCTATGTATCAGCTTTCCCAAAACTTGGTCACCTTTCATTCTTCTTTGTCAGAGACAGGTATCCATTATGGATGGATGTATTTATAGGTGATAGCCCATCAGTATCAGTCTGCCTCATGTAGCATTGGTAGCTGAAGGAAACAAAGTAGGACTAAGTATAGTTGAATGGATTAAACTGGGGCTATGAACATATTACTTACTTCACATATATTTGTAATTTTCAATTTCTTTAAGCAGTCCCACTATGTATGAATGGTCAGTGCAGAAGTATTTCATACATGGAACAACTACAGACAGAGAAAGGGGCTGCTAATCTAGATACCAGTTATTCTCTTCACTGTTTCCACATAGAAATTGCTACAACTGTTTTCCTTGCAGAAACCAAGAAACCTCCAAACCAGAGAGAAATACAAAATGAAAAATGAGACAACCCCAAGAAAAATGAGGGAATAGAGTAGAAATATTGTTGTAGTAGTCCTAACTTTGATACCCCATACCATTTTCTTCACAGTTCTCAGGGCAACATTAAATTTGAACTATTACCAAATTTTAGCAATCTGCTACAATACAATAAAATATGCCATGCCCACTAACTGCTTTGAAACTATATAACCTTGGAGAGCAATGTGCATGGAAGGGCCTCCAGTGATCAGCCCAGTGGGTTTTCTACTGTCTTCACCTATTAAAATTAAAGATGAGTTTGTAATCAGAGGAGTGTACTGATAAATTATTTGCTTTGATACTTCCTTACACCAGAGGTTCTCAGGAAATTCAGATGCAATCCTTTCTTATAATTCTTGAGAAAACATTGATAACTATTGTATTAGCCATAGTACAAGCAGTACAGTGACTCTTGGCCTTAAACACCCAATTTGATTATTTACATCACAGTAACACCTACAGTCCATGCCTTGAAGAGAGTACATTTTAAATAGGCAAGACTGAAGAACTGTAGGAGTTAAACAGATGTAGAAGGTGAAATGGCTTGATCAGAATGTCTCATCTCTGTGACAATTGAAAATAGAACCCTGGGTCTTCTGTGTCCCAGCACAGTGGTCTATAGGACCATGTTGCACCTTGCTTGCTGTGCGCCTTGCTTCGTTATCTTTCTAAACTTACTTAAAGTCCATTTTTGTAAATAATTCTAAGTTTACATCAAAATTCTTCTAATCAAAATAATTTAAGCTTCTCTCTCTCTCTCTCTCTCTCTCTCTCTCTCTCTCTTTTTTTTAATTCCCCCTGGCAGTGGTGCTGCTGACAGAAGTTGATAAACTTACTAAAGATGCTCAGCATGCATTGCGAAGGACCATGGAGAAATATATGGCCACCTGCAGATTGATCCTATGTTGCAATTCCATTTCAAAAATCATTGCACCTATTCAAAGCAGATGTCTGGCAGTGCGAGTGCCTGCTCCCAGTATTGAAGATGTAGGTTTGGAAGCAAAATGAGCCTCCAGTATAAATGTTCTCAACCAAGTTTTTACTGTGTGTTTATAAAGTATGTTACAGAAAATGCCCTGTCTCTGCCTGTCATCCATGACTTCCCTTTGATCAGTATGCACAGTATCCATTCACTGAGCAGACTGGAGCTGCTTCTTTTTACCTGGCTGATCATTGCAAAAAAGAGGTGGCTGTTCTAGAGATGCTTAAGTTTGAAGACTGTCTTTGGGCTATGAAATGTTTCATTAAAAGAGAAGTCTGTCATATATTCACTATTAATGAGACAAGAGGATGAAGTAATATTCTTAGACTCTCATCCACCTTGTCTCTCTAATATCCATGGCTACAGCTACAATGCATATGTTAACTATATTGACATATTACCTTTTTCCTATTTAGATCTGTCATGTGTTGTCTGGTGTGTGCAAGAAGGAGGGGCTGACTCTTCCTCAGGATCTGGCTCGTAGACTAGCAGAAAAGTCTGGCAGAAATCTTCGGAAGGCGTTGCTCATGTGTGAGGCTTGTAGAGTCCAGCAGTAAGTCATTAGAGAAACTAATGTAGGTTACTTTTTTATTCACTCTAAGTTTGTTGCTAAAATATGAGGGATTGCTTGTTGTGCAGGTATCCTTTCACTTCTGATCAGGACATCCCTGAGACAGACTGGGAGGTATATCTGAGAGAGACAGCAAATGCCATTGTCAGTCAGCAGACTCCCCAGAGGTAGGTGGAGCTATTTGGTTATGATCTTACATACTTATGAGCTTAAGAAGTGCTTTATATTATGTGTTTTGTGACATTTTAATAGCTTTGTATTAGAATGTCTGTGCTTTGCATCCAAAGGAAATGGGTTTATAATCAACAGGAGATGGCTAGATTGGATTTTAGAAACTAGTTAAAGTTAACCTCTGTCACAAAATTACTAAATAAAGAGGACACACTGTCAGTATGTGATTGAGCTAAATTTATATATCTGTTATAAACACAGATCAGTAGCCTGGAGTTCTGTAGCACTAGTTTGAATTTGGACCAGTTCTGGTCTGTTTTTCTCTAAATGATAAAAGTGGTAAACATGCTAAAAGTTACTTACCTGATGGTATTTAAATCATGACAGCATTGATATCAAAAATGTGTGGCATGCTTGGGGAAAAGTATTCTAATAATTTGCCCACAGACATATAAGATTTCAAATTGAGTTAAACAATAAAGTCCCAATTTCTGGATATGGTCTTATTTCTTAAAGTGAAATAAAACACTGTTGCTATTGTGATAGTCTCACATTGTCCTTATTCTGTTTTGGATTATTGTGCCAGTGTTTCACTTTGTTCTGACTCTTGCTTGGTCTTAATGCTCCATTCAGTGTGTTCTCTGCTTAGTATGCATCAAATGTCTCTACCACCACCAGTCTGAAAACATCTAGTGCTGCCTGATATTACATACATCTTTTGTTCCTAGTCTCCCTTCAAGTCAATAGATAATATCATAATGGAGCCAGAAAGCATCTTCAGTTGGGCCATTGACACCTGTATAAAGTTCAGGCTTGTTTTAATTAAGTTGTTTAGGTAAAACCTACATTCTACCACTGCAGTGTTATAGGACAACAAAGAAATTTCCATTAACTGCATTGTGTCCTGTGAGGCTGGAAGGCCTGGTAGCTAAAAGGTTTATACGTATCCTATACGTATACAGTACTATTGCGGATTTAATACTGATGTGAAATTGTAGATGCAGTCAATGATACATAGTATGCTCTCTTTCCACTCTGACTCAATGTCTGTGTAAAGTTATCTAGATTTAAACTTGTATGTTGCTATAATGATCCCGTTCTTTTTCTTTCTTCAAGCCATTGTGTTAAGTTAAAGAACTGAAACCACATGAATGGTGGAAACTATGATTTGGGTAATCTGGCACTAATCTGTTACATGACAGCTTCTAGTATACAGATCAGCATGTTCTGGAGTTTTGTATTTTCCATATTCAGCTGAGAATGTCATAGCTACGGCCCAAAACTTTATTAACCCCTGTCCCCTCTTTCAGTTTATGTAACGTGTATGTTGAGACTGACTGTATATATTGGGAATACGTCACATTGCTTAATGATAGTGGAAGACTTCAGGCTAAGCGAACTTAATTATGCTTGGCATTCCAAATCTGAGGTTGTTTAAAAATAGAGCAACCCTGGCTCTTTCTCATTCCGCCCCCTTCCCCCCATCCCCCTGCCTACGGCTGCATTAGCCCTAGCTCTCTTCTCCTCCTCCCTCCCCTCCCCCCGCCAAGGACTGTCCCTAAGCCCCTGGCTCTGTCCCTGGTGGCTGGGGAAGGCCGAGGCCATGGCATGGCAGCCCCAGCTCTGCCCCCAGCAGCCGGGAAAGGCTGGGCTGGCAGTGGGTGGGGCTTGGCTCCAGAAGTGGGGCCTCAAGCGGAAGGGGCGGGGCTGGGCTTTACACACAGCCCCCCCCCCCCCCCAGCCTGTGGAGGCTGTGACATGATCATGTCACTCTGCTGTCCTGCAGGGGAAAAAAATTATACATAGAGAGAGAAAACAGGCTTTGTGGACATGACTATAGAATCATAGAACATTTCATGACTTCATTCCAACAGGTTACTTGAAGTTCGTGGACGGCTTTATGAACTCTTAACCCACTGTATTCCTCCTGAGATAATAATGAAGGTAATCTAACTCCTTAGCACTTACTGTTTTTATATCAACTAGAGCAAGGAGAATCCAAACTTGAGGCAAAAAAGATTCAAATTTGTTTTTTTTCCCCCTTAAAAAAAAAAAAACAAAAACAAAAAAACCAATCCAGCGCATGCTTAACATTTAGATTTCAGGATCTTCAAAGGGATTGTTTACATGTTTAAAGATAAGCCTGTGCAGAAGTATTTGCAAGACCAGAGCTGAGGGAAGACAATTTGTTTTTTTCTGTTTTTGGAAAAGCTTTGCATTTGGCATGGTTCAGCTGTTATGTGACATTAACAATAAGGTCCACTTTCTGTGAAAGTGTCCTTAAACACTTAGGGTATGTCTACACTACCACCCTAGTTCGAACTAGGGTGGTTAATGTAGGCATTCGAAGTTGCAAATGAAGCCCGGGATTTAAATATCCCGGGCTTCATTTGCATCTTGCCGGGCGGGCGCCATTTTTAAATCCCCTTAGGTCGAACTCCGTGCCTGCGGCTACACGAGGCACGGAGTAGGTAGTTCGAATTAGGATCTCTACACCTAGTACCGGTAGTTCGAATTAGAGATCCTAATTCGAACTACCTACTCTGTGCCGCGTGTAGCCGCGGGCACGGAGTTCGACCTAAGGGGATTTAAAAATGGCGCCCGCCCGGCAAGATGCAAATGAAGCCCGGGATATTTAAATCCCGGGCTTCATTTGCAACTTCGAATGCCTACATTAACCACCCTAGTTCGAACTAGGGTGGGTAGTGTTGACATACCCTTAGCTAACTTGCACTTTTTCTGTGCAGTGTAGTTGTGCTGATTTGGTGCTCACTCACTTAGAGTTATTTCTGCAATGGCTTGATTCCTTTCTTCTCAAATATAAAACATTTAAATATCAATAATTTTGTTGTTTTTTTGTGGTAAAATATTGCACTGGTCTTTCTTGTGTGTTTTAAAGTAAGCTCGTCCCAACGGAATGACTTATTTATGTCCATTTCTGATAAATGTTATTGAGATTGCACTCCCCTTGTCAAATGAAGAATCCTCAAGGCTAAGTTCCCAATGACATCAGTAGGGGTTGTGTGCAGTCAATTTTGTGAAGCCTGTACAGGTTGTACCTCCTTTAACCGGGACTCTTTGGTCTGGCAATGTCCGTGGTCCACCAAGACCATGGATGTTTCTGGACCACAGAGTCCAAGTATAAGGAGGTAAGGCCACAGGGCAGGAACAGTGGGGAGGGTGTGACTGAGCCAGGGGCCCCATGTCAGGGAGGGGTGGATGGTGCAGCAGGGAGTTCTGGCTCCTGGTGCCGGGAAGTAGCATGGGCCAGTAGTGGCAGCAGAGCCCCAGAAGCCACAGCAACCGCAGAGCCCCAGCTGCCCTAGCAGCTGCACAGCCCAGCCACTTCAGTAGCCACAGAGCTCCAGCCCCAGCAGCTGCAAAGTCCCGGCAGCCGTGAAGCCCCTGCAGCCCTGATGGCCACAGAGCCCCGGCAGGTGTGGAGCTCCAGTTTGGGGAGCCACAGCCAGGCAGGCAGCAGCAGGGCTCAGCTGGAGTCCTAGCCAGGGGCAGTACAGGCCATGTTGGGAAGGACCTCCCCTCATTCGGCAAACCCCCTTGTTTGGGACCAGTCAGGTCCCAAGGGTGCTGGAGAAGGGAGGTCCAACCCTTAGTGAGGCAGAAATTGTTCACTTGCACCATTGTTACCTGATTTAGCAGGATGTGGAATTCATCCCGAGAGAGAAGTTTTTGAAAGACACCATTCCTCAAGTTCCAAGTTAGTTCTGTTGGACAGATGATGTGATAGCTCTTGAAAACTTTTGCTGTGCTGGATCATTGAGTGAGTTGATGATGTTCCTTGCTCAGCTATTTCTAGGGAAATGACAGTGTTGATTAATAGTATAGCCAATTGATTTTGGTTACAATTGTGCTTTGATATTAAAAATATTCAAGGTCAAATAACCAAGTGCGGATAAATTTGTCTGTTATCAAAACGGTATGAAACCAAAAAGAAGGCGTTAATACACTGCCAGCCTTTCTGAGAAATAGGTTTTTGAATTGTGTTAGAGAAGCATAGAAGCATGTTCTCACAGCATGTTCAGTTCATCTTATAAGGAAGGCATGCTTCCAAAATACACTCTCATACTACTTTGGTTATAATGAGGCTGTTCTCAAGCTAAAACCCTCTATACATCATTTATAGAGTCTTACCAAATTCATGGTCCATTTTTGTCAATTTCAGTCATAGAATTTAAAAAATCATAAGTGTCACAATTTTAGGTATTTAAATCTACAGTCCAAAAGGCGGTGGTAGGGTATCCCATGGTTATTGTCTGGGGGTTGCAATATTGCCTCCCTTTCTTCTGCACAGCTGCCTTCAGAGCTGGGCTCCCAGCCAGCAGTCCTGGAGCTACTTGCAGCTGGGGGAGGTTCTTAGTAATGGTTCTGACCTGACCCTGGGAGCAGCCCCTATAGGGGAAGGGGAAGCCTTGTCTCTCCCCAGACCGGTTAGGACTAGCATCGGGGGAAACCAGTGCACAATAAGAGCTCCCAGCTCTGCCCCTGCCCTAAACTAGCTAGATTTCATGGGTGAGACCAGATTTCATGGTCAGTGATACATTTTTCATGACAGTGAATTTGGTACGGCCCTTATCTAAGATTCCATCCATAAATTTTGACTTGTTTTCCAATGCTATGGCTTGCAGCTTATTAGAAACGAAGGCACTTCCTGAACTTGTACCTAGAGTAGATCACTAATGTATCTAATCTAGGGTAAGTTTCCTATTTTCTAGTGCCACTGTTGACTTCAGTTTTGTAAAGTGTTGTAGGATACTTGACCTCGCTGAACAGAATTGTGGGAAGAGCATAATACATCCAGTTAACATAACTTTCCAATACCTATATGTACACCGTGTGTAATGCCAGTGAATACAGTGTATATTATGCCTAACCATAGTATCTGCCTTGCTACCCTGCTTTTGAAATATTTTGTTCTTTTTAAAAGCTGCAATATTTTCCTGGTTTTTTTAGGGCCTTTTGTTAGAACTTCTAAATAACTGTGACGGGCAGCTGAAAGGCGAGGTTGCACACATGGCAGCTTTCTATGAACACCGACTGCAACTGGGCAACAAAGCCATTTATCATCTGGAAGCATTTGTGGCAAAGTTTATGGCACTTTATAAGAAGTTTATGGAGGATGGACTAGAAGACATGATGTTCTAAGATATCACTGAACTTAATATAAAATGTATATGATGCAACATTGACAGTTCTGCTAATAAGTCTACTTTTGTGTGACTTATGTTGTACAAGCCAAAGGTCAAAGTCAAATAAATTCTTCTTTTCTTCATTGCGTTTGGTAAAAGTAGCCAAATAAGAACTTTGTTTATTGTTAACACTAAGTCTTCGAGGCAGTCCAGTCCTCTCTCCAGTACATATAAGCTTTCCAGAAAGATAGTATTAAATGTTGGGGATATCTGGCAAGATCACATTCTAACCTCAGCAGTGTTCAGTCTAGCCAGTGCCTGGCTTTGAGAGAAAAGAACAGTTACTTACCTTGTAACCGTTGTTCTTTGAGATGTGTTGCTCATGTCCATTCCATGTAGGTGTGTGCATGTGTCGTCGGAAATTTTTCCCTTAGCAGTACCCGTTAGGCCAGCAGGGGCAAGAACAATATAATTTGTGCTAATTTCACTGTAGTGGTTTAATTTTAAAAAGTAAAAATGACAGTTTAAGATTACAGTTCTCATAAACTACTCTAAAGTTGACCCTGTGAGGTTGAATTTAGTGTTACTCCTCCTGAAATCAAGAGTACAAAAATAAACTTTAGTGGCCCTTTAAAGTCATCAGAACAGGCTTGGTAGTGTGGACTCGTTGTTTAAAAAAATTGACCTAATGAGAGTATGTTCAACCTAAACTTCCAGTGTGGACCAGGCTTTAGAACCGCTTCAGATGGCTATTTTATTTCAGTTACTTTTGCTGTAAATAAATTTCGGAGGTGGAAATATTTTTTGCCAGTTTACAGCACAAGCAATTTGTCATAGTGCAAGGTGTTTAATTTCTTGTAGGATGATTGCAGTAGATGCTGAACTGTCATTTTATCACTGTTGTCAATGCTGAATTAAATTAATCCAACAGAGCAGATACTGTGAAAATGAACATTTCAACTGTTTTCTACTCCAGGGACAAAGAGAGCATGATGAAAACAGTATGATAATTAATAGTGATGCTAATGCAGGGCTTCTTGAGAAATCAGTTTCACTGTGCATGTTTAGATTTTAAAAAAATCCGGCACAGAATAAAGCAAGTTAAAATTGATGTTATACATACACCCTATTCTGTGCAGAAGTTAAAGGTTTTATTTTTTTATTCTAAACATGCACAGTGAAACTGATTTAATCACATATTGGGTCAGTTGAGCATTTTTACCTAGTTCTGCGTCTACTCTAGTCATGGACATTGAAGCTGCTTGAGAGAAAGGTGCAGCAAACAGGCCACAGTTATGAAATAACATGGTCTCAAAGGAAATCTTCAGTATCATGATACAGTCCTCCTACCCCAAAATTGCACCACACTAAGCTGAGAAGGGTTTCTTGTCTCTTAGGTCTGGTCTATACTTAAACAGCTACATGTTTTGTTAGTCTTTAAGGTGCTGCTATACCATTCGTTGTTTTTTAAGTTTTTCCAATTACAGACTACCTCCACTACCCCTCTGAATCTAAAGGGGATGATCAACTTAAGATACGCAATTCCAGCTATGTTAATTATGTAGCGGGAGTTGATGTCTCTTAAAGCTCCCTCCAAACAGTAGGAGGTTGACAGGAACAAATGCTCCCGTCGGCTTCCCTTACTCCCCATGAGAAGCAGAACTACTGGAGTCAACCGGGCACCTTCTCATTTTGAATTAGTGGGTTTTCACTAGACCCACTAAATCAAACTCTGGAAGATGAACTGCGGCAGTGTTGATAGACGTTGCCATGGTTATTTGCAGCATTTGGTTTTTCATAGACTCGTAACTGCCCCAGCATTTCCCAACAGCTGCCAGAGATAGGATGGTTAAAAAACCAGCAAAGTTACAGCACTGTCTTTCATCCCTCTTTTGCAAGAAAGCTGTAGTTTACCTTATAAGATGCCAAGCTGGTCACAGCAAGCCATGCATTCCTGGTCTCTGCTCACAACTGGAGCACACCTAAGCCATGGAAAGAGCTGGTGGTTGCAAATACAGTGGTGGACCTGCTAAGCAACACAAGATGATACGAATCTATTATGCTAGATGCCACTCTCTCCTCATTGAATACCACATAAAATTCCAGGGGCTAGTCCTAATTTTCAAGGCTTGCAAGAGGCTGGGCCCAAGTTGCATGTGGATTTCTCTCTCTCTGATCAGGGCTGCTCCAACAGGTTATGTGTCTCGTGAGCAGTGGAATTGTTAACAAGGAGGAGGATGTAGCTGGGAGGGACAACAGCTATGCATTTCTCTCTTTCATTGATAAAGGGGGAGAACAAGTTCTGAGTTTACCCTGTAGAAGCTTAATACACAGTAAGATGGAGTTATCTGGGATTTAGGTCCCATTGAAACTGTGGCAAGTCCTTTTTGACTGAGCCTTCCCAGAGCTGATTTGATCTTAGAGTTTGTATCTCTGCTGTGGACTGTAACCAAGGCTCTTATTTTTTCCATATCTGTGTGGAATAAATATGTGTGTTGAGGCATGTGCAGATGTGCACCACCAATAGAAACACATGCTGCCGGTTGTGGGAGCTCTGCTAATCAGATGGGAAGCACCTGAATCTCTCTTGGATGGCTGCCCAGGTGCTCAGCTTACAGGGAACACTGGCTGTTATCTTATTTCTGTGCTAGTGTTGGGAGGGGCCAGAGGGCCTGGCACCAGGACAGGGTGGTGGGGTGCCTCAGAGGGCTGGTTGGTGGGCTCAGTGGTATTTTCAGCACATCAAAAGGATCTCTGTGACTGAACCAGTCACAGGGTCATTGTGGCCATTGTTGCCTTTCATTGCTATATTTCAATTAGTTTTGTTATGCTGGGCAATGCCCCAAGTATGGTGGTGAGGAAGGGGGCTATAATGAAAGTAGAAGGTTGACCTGTGCTAAGTGTATTCCTTTAGCATTATTGCTGTCACAAGAAAAACAGTTAAAAAAAACATAGGCAGCAATTTTAATGTTGATGTAGCCAAGAGGTTTTTGGTTCCATCTACATTGCACTCTTTTGCGCAATAACATATGCAAATGAGATGCAGTGATGAATACTGCCACACCTCATTTGCATACTTAATGAGCTGCCATTTTGTGCAAGGGGCTTTTGCACAAGAAGGAGCAGTGTAGACAGCTCCTTCTTCTGCAAAAGTCCCTTGCGCAAAACGGCAGTTCATTAAGTATGCAAACGAGGTGCAGCAATATTCATTGCTGCATCTCATTTGCATATGTTATTGCGCAAGAGAGTGTAATGTAGATGTAGCCCTTGTGGAGCTTGATGTTGCCTCTTCTCAGCTTCTGGTAGAGATGACTGCTGCTACTTGTCCTTTAAAGCAGGTCCCTTACACTTTCTTCCAGTCCTAGGAATTGAGGTTCTGTCCATTTGCCCTTCACATTTTAATTTCCCGTAGCTGCTTTTTAATCATTATGAAAGGCTGGGTCCAGAACCTCTCCATTTAAAAGAAACACTTCTCTAACTGTCAGAGGACAAGGGCTGCTGTGTACTGCACAACTTGCACCTGCACCTGAGTTGGCAGAGAGCTAGCATTGCCAGGCTCAAACGAAAGCCTTAGGGTAGGTTTACAGTGCCATTGGACAGCCATGGCAGGCCCATACCAGCTGATCTGAGGTTGCGTGTGCAGGCTGAGAGGCTAATTAAGTGCAGTACTGATGTTGGTTTGGGCTTGAGCTGTAGCCCAAGCTCAGAGACCCTCCTACTTCGCAGAATCCAAGAGCCCAGGCTCCAGCCTGAGCCCAAACATCTCACACGACAATTAAGCAGCCCCTTAGCCTGAGTCAGCCAGCCCAAGCTAGGTGTAGGCTTTTAATTGCAGTGTAGACATATGTACATGTCAATATGTCATCCTACATTGCATGGTGTAGCTACAGGGAACGTTGCTCCTATGTCATGAGCTGGACGTTGCTCCTACTGTCATGAGCTTTTTTTTGTGCCTCATTGCGTCTGCCGCTTTTGTTTTTTGAAGAGGCAATAATGTGCTATGATGTAGGAAATGAATGGCGAGTGCATGGTTTTGCAGTTTCCAAACTCATACAGGGTTCATGCTCAAACTTTTGTTCTGTACGAAGTTGTACTGTGCACTGATTAATTTGGTGACATTCATGAACAGCAGTCAAAATGCTGAACACTACTGCCAGTCTCTCAGCATAATTCCATTCAGGGGTACCATCATTTTCAAGCAAAATTACCTCTGCTAAAAAAACCTCTCCTTGCTAACATAAGGTCTAAAGAGAGCCCTAAAAACCTGTCCCCTTAAGTTTTTTTTCTTTTTAAATCACATTACTGGTACTGGCACTGGGACTATATCTAGTGTCCTCACAAAAGAAGAGCTGCTCAAGAGCATCCCGCCACAAAGCATGGAATTGATAAAAATAGTAAAATAAATGTCTACTGCCAGGAAATGTAATTTAGTGGGAGCATCATTTTGTCTGCAAAATGGGGCTAGGTAGAAAATAAAAGTTGTACAAACAATAAGGAATCTCTCATCTGTTTGCTGCTTTTAAAATAGTGTCTTGCATGATCTTCTCATAAACAAACTAGGAAATACGACCTAGATGGATTACTATAAGGGGGCACATAACTGGTCAAAAAACTGTTCCCAAAGAGTAGTTACCAGTGCTTCACAGTCAAGAAGGAAGGATATCAAATGGGGTCTCATCAGGATCAGTTCTGGGTCTGGTTCTGTTCAATATCTTCATAATGATTTAAATAATGGCATAGAGAAAACACTTCTAAAGTTTGTGGGTAATATCAAGTTGAAAGGGGTTATAAGTACTTGCAGAATTAAAATTCAAAATGATCTGGCCAAACTGGGGAAATGGTCTGATGTAGGGATGTAAGGGACTAGTCGACTAGCTGATAAGCTTTTCCTTATTGGACTGTCAACTAGTTGCTTCCCCCCACCCTTGCTGCCTCCATCAGAAGCTGCAAGGGAGGGGAATAGGAGCCAGTGCTGAGGGGAGCAAGTTTTAAAATCCGGTTCACCCCAGCACCATCTCCGCCAGGAGCAGAGGAGGCAGGGGGGTAGCGGGGACCAGGTGCGAGCCGAGAATCAGCTGAGTCCCGGCTCGTACCCAATCCCAGACGCTGCACCTCTGCTTTTTAAATGTATTATGAGCCTACCAGCCCTTAAATACATTTAAAAGGCTGAAGCACAGCAGGAGGGACCCAGTGTGAGGCGGGACAGCTGATTCCCTGCTGACGCAGAGTCCCCCTCACTTTGCACCAGCCTTTTAAATGTATTTAAGAGCCAACAGGCTCCCCTGCTTATTGACTAATAGACCAGTCGATGGAAATCCATCAACTAGTTTATTAGTTGATTAAATTTAATATCCCTTGTCTGAAATAAACAGGATGCAATTCAATAAGGATAAATGTAAAGTCCTCTACTTGGCAAGGAACAAATCAGTTGCACCCATACACAATGGGATATGACTGCCTAGGAAGGAGAACTGCAGGAGGGCATTGAGGGTGGTGGTGGAGGAGTCATACTGAATCATAAGCTAAATGAGAGTCAACAATGTAACATTGTTGCCTGCCCCCCCGCCCCCCCCCCCCAAAAAGGGCAGAAAACATTCTGGGATGTATTAGCAAGAATGTTGTATGCAAGAAGTAAATCTTCTATACTCTGCACTAGGGATGTAAAAGAGTAGTCGAGTTGACTACTTGCATTTCCCCCCCCCCCCTTACTGCCTCTTATATCATAGACAGCAAAGGTGGGAAGCAGGAGCTGGTGCTGGGGGGGGGGCGCCAGCTTAAAAGCTTGTTCTCCCCAGCACTGTCTCCACGGTGCGGGGGAGGGGGAGGATATGCGAGTTGCACAGTGTTGTTGCATCTCTGCCTTTTAAATGTAGTAAGAGCTGTCTGGCTCTTACTACATTTAAAAGGTAGAGGCCTGCATGGCTAGCTCCTAGTACATTTAAAACTGCAGAGCCACAGTGGCACCTTATAATCATGTACTCGATACAAATTGTATTGAGTACATGATAGTCATTTACTCGCTACTTAACATCCTTACTCTGCACTGATCTCAAGTGCTGGGTGCCACATTTCGAGAAAGATGTGGACAAACAGAGAAGGTCCAGAGAAGAGGAATAAAAATAATGGAAGATCTAGAAAACATGAAGGAAGATTGAAAAAACTGGTTTTGTTTAGAAGAGAGGACTAGGGAGAGGGTCACATAGTGTATAAAATGTTATTACAAGGACGAAGGAAATACATTGGTATTATTAATCTCTCCTATTGCTGTTAACCTCTGAGGATAGGAGAAGAAACAATGGGCTTAAATTGCACCACGGGAGGGTTAGGCTGGACATCAGGAAAATCTTCCTGTCAGGAGGTGCAGCTAGACTACAAGTTTTTGTTGGAAAAAGGTATGCAAAATGCGCTCTGCACTTTGCGTACCTTTTTCCAATTCTTTTGTCGGCATAGGCTTTTCTGACATTCAGCCCGTCTAAACTGGACCATATGTTGGAAAAAAAACCTCTTTTGAAAGCCCCCGTCTTCCTTGTAGAATACAGGGGCTTCTGAAAGAGCGTGTTTGCTCTTCTGCAAAAAAAAAGCGGAAGAGCAAACACATTCCCTGGATGCGGTGAAGTTTTTTTTGGGATACCCCGCAGTCTAGCCGTACCCAGGGTCATTAACAATGGAGTAAATCACCTAAGGAGGTTGAGGAATGTCCATCATTGGAGATTTTTAATACCAGGTTAGAAAAATACCTGTCAGAGGTAATCTAGGTAATATTTAATTTTGTCTTGTGGGCAGGGGACTGAACTAGATGACTTCTTGAGGTCTCTTCAGTCTCATGATTCTATAATACAGGACACTAATCAGCAGGAAGACTTTGATTTTAAAAATGTATTTTATTAAATAATTCATCAAGACTGATGTGAGATATGTCCTCTTTATAAAAAGCAGCAGCCTAATTATTGTAGGTTAGAAGGCCAGGTGGATAAGAGAAGAGTTCATTATCACAAATTTTCTTTCCAGAGCAGGGAATTCAAGATTATTACAGTTCATTGACAAAGTAATAGGAGTAATTCATCTTGTTGGAAAGCACTCCAGTATGCTTGAACAATCCTTAATGCTTTGTGCTTAACAGTTTCTTGCCTGCACTAGCAATTAGTGCTGCACAAAATTATTGCACCAACTTTGTCAAGGACCCATTAGAGCAGGGGTGGTCAATAATTTTTCATAGGGGGGCCACTCCAAGATTTTGGAAAGTGGTCAAGGATTGCACTTTTCTGTGGAAGGGTGCAGGGTCTAGGATGGAGGTTGCGTACAGAAGGGTGCCCGGGGTAAGGGATAGGGGTGCAGGAGGTGTGTGAGGTCTGAGAGGGAGTTTGGTGAAGTAGGGGGTTATGACCTGAGTCAGGGGATTGGCATGTAGGGTCAGGGAGGGAGTATGGGTGCAGGAGAGGATTCTGGCCTGGGGTAGAGGTGTTGGAGGGGGTACAGAGTCTGGGAGGGAGTTGTGACCTGGGTTGAGGGGTGCAGAGGGTTTGGATGGTGACCTGGGGGAGGGAGTTGGGGTGCAGGAGGCAGGTTCTAGCTGGGAAGTGCTCATCTAAGCGCCTCCTGGCCAGCAGCCCTGTAGCACCCTCAAGGCAGGCTGGGCCTGCTGCAGCCCGAGATCGCTTAAAACTTCAGGCTGCTCCATCCATGTGGCTCTCAACTCTGGGAGAGGGGAGAGGCTTACGCTGCACCCCAGGCCAGCTTCTCAGCTCCTATCAGCTGGTTGTTTCTGGCCAATAGGAGCTGAGGATTGGGCTGGGGTGGGGAATCACATGAAGTCTCCCCCTCCCTCCAGAGCAGAGAGCCACATGGAGCAGCCCTGCACTTAAAGTGGCAGCTATGTGCCTGAGGGTCCCGGCAGGATGGTCCGTGGGCCGGATCCAGTGGCTTGGCAGCCTGGATTTGGCCTGTGAGACATATCATGCCCACCCCTACATTAGAGTTTAAAGTTGCAGTTCACAAAATAAAAACTAAGATGGCAAATGTCAAAGTCTAAACATTTCACTCTTGATTTTTGAATATTTTGTTAATGTGGGTAGAAACTTATTAGCATGCAGCAAAGAATTAACCTGTCACTATTGGGTATGTCCCATAGGATTATCAGCAATATACTATATGTATTTACCAAGTGTTCCATTTGATAATTTGGTCATACATCTCCAAAAAGGCCAATATCAGTGAGGTCTGCCATTTACTTCAAAGGGCTCCGAAATCTTGCTGAGAGTTTTCTGTCCTGTGATAACATTTGAAAGGGTTTTCTCTCAAATTTAGTCACAGTACTCAAGGCCCTAAGCCAATCAACATTTTTTTTTAGCACTTTGCTTTCCATGGGTGAAGAATTAGTTTATTTGCAATAAGACAGGCTTTCATCAGATTTGCTCGTGCCACATTTACATGCAGAGTAGATGTTGAAAATGCTCAAGACTCGTATATGGTGCCCAGTACTCTCAGTGCTCATTGACTGCAATGAAAGTTAAGGGTGCTTAACATCTTGCAGGATCAAGCTCCTGAGGAGGACACAAGGCAGGGGATGCAAAGCTGTAGAGAATGTTGTTGTAACTGTGCTCGTCACTCTGATACAGGAAAACATTTGCAAAACTTTCAAGTAGAGCCTTTAACCCTACTCCAGCTATCACAGCAGCAGGTTCTATGTGCTTTTTGGGATCCCAATTCTGCTGCAAGGCTTTACTTCCAAGTTCCTTGTTCAAAAGCATTCAGTACCACTGTATCCCTGTATCTTCTTTTTGCAGCTCTTTGGAGTGGTATTTCCTACCACAACCAACTGAATCCTGTAGCTCTGGGCAGTTGTTAAAGTCATCGTTCCAATCACACTGGTAAGGTCAGACTCACTCTGGGTCCAGTAGGCCACATCTACAGTTGTCTAAACTTACAAAAGGCCACTTTCCGCTCAGAGAAGTGTCTCCATTCTTCCTCATTTAGGGGAACTTCTGCTCCGAGTCATCAGACAGAAGCTTAATAGGCTGTGTCGTAGTTCCTCGTTTTAGTAGCTGTAAGCACTTAGGCTTGGATCCACTCAGGGACTTGGGCTTTGTGCCATCTGATGTTCAGGTGCCTAGAAAAATCACTAGAATAATGTGTCCCACAAAGCCTGAGTTAGGCTCCCTGTGAAACAACTGGGGAGAGGTAGGTGCCTATGAATGAGGTCACAGAAGCTCACATGCTAGAGGGGAGCCACCTAACTTAGCCACTGAGAGGTGCTCCCCTCTAGCATGTGAGCTTTCACATTTAGGTGCTTGTCTCTGCTAGCAAGCCACAACTGGGAATCCCTGTCCGAGCATCAGGTTACTTAGGCACTTAAGGCATTTCTTATTTCTGCCTCACTCCACACTAAATAGCCTGCTGGGTACCTTATAACTTTTAGCCCAGTGTTTTGTAAGTTCCCTCAAGATGTGGATGATCGTAGTTCAGTTCTCCCTTCTGTTCGACTGGGGAAAAGTCAATCTGAAAAGGGGTCTCCTATCACTGAGGAGCCTGTGCTAAGCTATGGGCTGGTCTGATGCAAGGCTCCCTCAATCTCTCTTACTGAAACTGTTCCAATTTTGATAAATGATTCAAGAGTGATTGGAACCAACCGAGTGTATTCTAAATCTTCCAACGTCCAAGTGAGGGCTCTAACCACCACTCTATAGGGTCAGTCTCTCTTACTCCTTGGCTCAATAACAACTCACAGTGGCACTTAAAACTAGGACTTAGTTCAATGAATTGTATTATATTTATCACCTTTGCCATGTCATTTATGAAATTCCCACTGTGATTATAATTGTTCTGATATTAGTTCCTAGCACTAATATTGGAATCTTACTATGTATATACTGGGCTTTATTGAGGGTCACTTCAAATAGTCTCTGTGCCACCTGACTCTAGTGTCTAGCTAGCTGCGGGAGAGCATGAACCCCAAAGGCTTTACAACGGAACTTTAAATGTTTTAATTGATTGTCAGTAAATGGGAGTGGGTGGCAGAAGCAGATAGTTTCACATAGAGCAAGCACCAAGCAGGAGGGAAGAAACAGAAGCGGAGATAGGAACATGTTTGGAGGGGCAGTCATGGGTCAATTCATTGTAATTAGTGGGAGGTTCCAACTCCAAAAGGCAAGGAACCACGGCTTTGCAGCAAATGCTGACACTCAGTAGGCTGCTGTTCACCGTGCATGTCAAGGTTTGTTCAGGAAGCTCATGTGCCATTATGCAATAAAATCCATTTCCCATTAGTGCTGTAGCCAAGTTGTTGGGAGTGCTCCTGATCCAACTGGGAATAATGTAAAAGAAAAAAAACCTGACTTTTTAGCCTATGAGACTTCACACATCTTAACAGAGAGCTTCTCTCCTGAACATTTCCCTTGGTGCGAGTGCTATCCAACAGCTCTGGAGTAACACTATGCATTTTCTATGTAAGAAATGATGGAAATACAAGATTTTTATTTTCTTGTAATGTGATAGTTAACAGGTGGCAAGAAGAAAGAAGAGTCTGCTTGTATGGACCTTCAGAAGTCATGAACTAGTGTCTCAGATCTGCTGTCCTAGCACATGCAGAGATCTCATTTCAAGGAGGATTTTTTTTTCTTAAGATTACAGCTATGCAGCTGCTGAAGTGAGCCTATAGCCACTATAGCTGAACATTGACAGAGTATATAGACACAGTCCCACTGAATTAAATAAGACTTCCTCTATGGGTTTGCAGTGAGAGATTCAGCCATAGGCAAGCTAGGTTTCTTGTTCAGAATGTGAGGGCCCACATGTTCACACGAAATGGATTACACACAGAAAATCATGAATCTGTTTGGAAATGAACTCAGAACGTTTATTAAAAATGGTAGGGGCAGTTAATGGTCTGCCTGTGCTAGAGCCCCTGTTATCACTGTTGGAACTGAAATAGTGTTTAGCTACACTGGGATATGTGCTTGGTATGAACAAGATTTCAGTGACTATAAATGATCATTACCTTTGGGATATTCCAGCTGGGATATGTCTACACAGCAACGTTATTTTGGAATAACTGGCATTATTCCGAAATAACAGAGAGTGTGTCTATACAGCAAGCTATTATTTAGAAATAATGGTGAGCTGGAGGGCTTCTTACTCTGACTCTTGTAACCCTCATTTTACAAGGAGTAAGGGAAGTCGAAGGGAGAGTGTTCTTCCTTCAACTTCCTGATGTGTAGACAGCCCCAAAAGCCAAATTAAGCTATTTCGACTTCAGCTATGCAATTGATATAGCTCAAGTAGTGTAGCTTAATTCAACTTTTGCCCTGCTGTGTAGACAGACCCCCAGAGAGGAGGACAGATCTGGGTTACCTTTTATATTTCCCTTAGGTTTTGGTTTATATTGAAATCCCATATTTCAACTGATACAGCAAAGTAATGATGCATTGTAGTTCTGTCGGATGACAGTGAATAAAGTCAAACAATATATTGGTTACTCGCCATTACTTCTACTAATTTGGTCTCAAAAACTGAAGTAAGAATTTGAATAATAATTAGATTCTAAAATTCAGTTCAGAAAAGCAAAGAGTTGAGGTCCTATTAAAAAGGACACACACACACACACTAAAAAACACCATTCAGAAGAACTAAACACTTCAAATGGTTAACAGAACACCAAATACTGGCCAGCATTTCCCAGATACCTCATCCTTCCGCTCCTGTAACCAGTCCCTAAGAATTCCAGATAAACAGGGCTTTGTGGTGAGCACAGAGATAGTGGTAAATTCTGAGATAACTGATTCCTGTTAATAGTAACTTCAGATAACTGATTTGTCAACAGTAACTTCATAAAACAATCCTTTTTAAATGGCAGTTTTGGCTTACTAAAGTTTCTAAACATGCATCAATGTTAGGCAATGTTCTATGACAATATTCATTTTCCTCTATCCCTATTAATGCTGTTTTTATTTTTTCTCCTTCAAAGCTCACATAATTAGGGCCCTATCCTACAAGCTACTAAGCATCATCTGTGATGAACTGAGTGCCATCAGTGCTCTCCGGATTTCACAGAAATGAAAGGCATTTACCACTTTTCAGAATTGGCCCAAAGCCACTATTTGTTCTTCTCTAAGGCTGACTAAACAATTTTCTTAGTAGCACCATGTACATGAAGGTAGGCCCTAGCTCAAGCTTTAATTTCTCTGTGAAACACACAAAGAACAAAAGTTTCTATAACCCTAAGTATTTCTACAGAAGGTAAAATTCCTTTAAGAGCCAGTGGATCTGTCTTATGGGTCCTGTTCAGGCACTTGTATGGGGAAGGAAGAACATCAGCAGGACCAGAAGTAGCAGAAATCAAAAGGTTTTGGAGCAAGGACAAATGGTGATTGGGATGAATGGTACCATTTGTAAAGGAGCACCAGGGTGCAACTTTGTAACTGAGGGTATGTCTACACTACATGGCTCTGTCGACGGAGCCATGTAGATTACCTTTGTAGACATAGGAAAATGAAGTGGCGATTTAAATAATCGCCGCTTCATTTAAATTAAAATGGCTGCCGTGCTGTGCCGATCAGCTGTTTGTCGGCACAGCGCTGTAGTCTGGACACTCCGCGGTCGACATCAAAGGCATTTGTCGACCTCCCCGGTAAACCTCATCCCACGAGGCATACCGGGGAGGTCGACAAATGCCTTTGATGTCAACCACAGAGCGTACAGACTACAGCGCTGTGCCATTTTAATTTAAATGAAGCAGCGATTATTTCAATCGCCGCTTCATTTCCCTTTGCCTACAACCCTAATCTACATGGCTCCGTCGAGGGAGCCATGTAGTGTAGACATACCCCAGGAGAAGAAGGTCAAGCTGAGATACTTCAATTGGTGCCTGGGAGGACTGAACAGCTGTTGAGAGAATAATGGATCAGATTGCTCTAGAGATACCAAAGTTTGAGGGGAGGAATTGGCTGTTCCAGACAAACATACTTATCCCTAGCTTTCCTGCAGGTTAATAATATGCTAAACAATGGGAAAACGGATGACACATTCATGAAAGTCTGTAACCTATAATGACATCACTACCACTTAATACATTACAAGGTCACATTATGAAAACCTTTCCACTGACAAACAATGATGTAAAATAATTATAATTGTGTATCTATATTTTGAAGCTAACCAAATGTTGTAGCTGGATAGAATGATTTGTTCATTTTGCACAAAAGTACTAACATCACTGGAAAAAGCTCAGTATTGCAGAAATAGACACTATAGATGGAAGAGACCAGTTAGCTCAAGCAGTCTGTTTCCCTGCAAATATAAAATATAGCACAGTACTCTGCGGATTACATAAATTCTATTTCAGGAAGTAAAGAAAATTTCATTAGAGATACTAACTGAATTGAAATTCCATAAAAAACATTTCAGGTTACTGTACAGTTCCTTATTAATCTTGAAGATACAATATGTATCAGGCTAAGTTCTTAGTGAGACACACTGAGAATTTGCAAAGGCATTGGACAGTACAATGTCTTTCCCCAGAAAATAGGATTATTCTTTGGTTTGGTGATTCCGGAACCCAAAGAAAATAAACTAGCAAAAACCTGTGGACAAGAACACAAACTGATCATTACAGAAAGCAGTAACTATTATTTTTGCCACTGATCTGCATTATTATTGCATGCAGGTGTCGATAACTACTATTTCCTTGCATTCACCTGTTGTCATCCAAGCAGTGTTCAGTATCATCATTCATTTTAGAGATTTAAATGACTTATTAAAACTCCCTTTGATTCCTCTCCCAGCTTTTGACACAGACAAGATGAGGATTTTCAGTTTGAATATATGTGGCAAACTCAGAGAAATACACAGCTTTAAGATTTATTGGGGAGAGGAAGTTATGTTGTGATATACCCTTGAATAGGTCTACTGTATTTTTGACTATAACAGGGGCAACAGATGAGCTGTGTTAAACTTATTTGACAGTGTGTCTGTTCCAGCTATTGTTTCTAATACTTGGGTTATATATACACCCGGTACTACTTTTAAGAGGACTGTCTCTCTACTGTGTCTTGAGGTATCATATAGAATGATGGCAGACGGCAATAAAATAATGAATCCTTCTCAAGTACTGTCAGCCTTATATTACTCCAATTCCCAATGCACAATACTTTTTAAATACAAGAAGACACTAAAGAATATTATGAGAAGTGAATAACAAACATCTTTAATATTCATATAAAAACATCCCAATAGGGAAAACATGTAAATGTATTTTAACGACTTAAACAACAAAAACCAAAACTGACAGCTATTGTTAAAAAGCCATGGAAAAGCCTCTGAAAATGCATTCTACCTGAAATTACAATTACAGAAAGAAATGTTTCTATAAAATGATTTTAAAAAGCTATATGACCATGACAGTCGCATATAGAACAAAAGAAGCAAAGTCACAGAGAGAGTCAAGCACAAGATGGGTATAAAAAGCTTGGGGGACAGTTTCATAAGCACCAAGCAATGAACTCCCATTGACTTTCAAAGGCAGTTAGGCACCTGTGCCTTTGATAATCTTCCCCTAGATCTTCTGTACTTGAATCTTTTCTGCAATCACACACCAATTTGCGTGGTCAAAGTATGAATGAATAACATGTAGCTCAGGTATATGATGTTCTATCAGTTCCACCAATTCCCCTTCTTTAAAAACATGGTAATACCTAAGACAAGCCCCATTAGGGCTCCTTTGCAGCTGTTTGTTCCATGTGGACATGGAACAATCACTGTTGACATCCTGTAGAGAACTGTCTGTTTTGGTTCTGTTTTGGAGTTTGTGGAAAGATGCTTGTTTTGGGTGATAATTTATTTCAAGTTGCTGTTTGACAGCTTTTTGATGGGAAACCAGGTCAGGTAAACACACTCTGCTGCATTCATTAATTATAGCTGCAGACATTGGGGATTGCTTAATGTCCTGATCTAATTCCGAATAATAATTTTTGAAAGGCACGGGGTGAAATATCACAGGTGACTCTGGTGTTACAGCTATTTCAGATGCATTATCTTCAGAATTCTGCCTGCAAGGAAAAGACAAGTTGGAAATATGCTTCATGAAGCCCCCTTGCTGGATTTGTTCAAAAAGCTTTTCCCTCTTTAATTCATCCAACTGAATATTGCAATTGGAAAATGTGCAAAGCTCTCTTTGGTGCCAGTGATTATGCAAGTGTAAGAGTGAATCAAGTGATCTTGAAAAGAGAGACCATCTCAGGGATTTTTCAGATAAGTTGTAAGTGCTTTCCTTCATCCACACAAAGGATGAGCTTCTTGCTTTCCTGTGTGCTTGCAAAACACCAGCTAACTTTGTGGAGTGTGGGTCCAAAGCCAGCCTTTTATCCTTTTGATTAATTGATTTCTGTATTCCACGTGAACAAGTATTACCCAAGGTCCAGGAAGGTGGTGAAGGATTCCAAGGAACAAAGACATCCTGCTTTTCAAATTTTCGCCGTTTCTGCTCCATTGCCCACACATATATCATTATCTGGCCTCTTACTCTCAAGATGCGAGCCATCTCCTTTATTGCTCGCACACGCCGTTCCTTTGTTGAAAAATGATGGATCACTGGAACAGAATATATAAGATGAATAAATATCCCTGAAGTCACTAATAAATAGAATGTGGGAGAATACTGTTTCTGACACATTGGCTTGAACCCCAGGCAAGGATCTTCTACTGTACTACACAATGCTACAGCCTTTCCATATGAGAAAGGTATTCAGAGCGGATTTAATTTATAAATACAATAAAATGCATGTATGGGTGTTACGGACAAGATCCAGACTGACAGCAACTGCAGTGCCTCTTACTTACAAAGTAAGTATAACACCTGGTAGTGGCACAGCAAGCTTACCTATACTTTACCCTGTTAGCATAGTTGAGTTGTGGTCTGAAGTAAGGATGTTAAATTGTGGTTAATTTACTAGTCGATAGGCACTTCCGTATTCCTCCTTTGAAATGTATGAGAGCCCTCGCTGGGGCTCTCATAATTTCAAAGGAAAAATGCAGAACTCCGCGTGCAGCCAGGGCCAGCAGGAAGTCCCGCTGACTCCGGGCTGCACGTGAGCGTGCCTGCATTTCAAAGCCACAGCACCCTCATGGAGCCCGGGGTCAGTTGGGGACTCCACAGCTGATCCCGGACTCCACAGCGTTGCCCCTTTGAATGCCACTTCTGCGTTTCAAAGGGCAGCACCGCACAGCTGATTCCGGGCTCAGCTGCGGAGCGCTGACCCTTTGAAACGCCGAGGCTTCATTTTAAAGGGGCAGCACTGCACAGCTGAGCCGGGGATCAGCTGTGTGGCAGCTGCTCCTTTGAAACACTGCCTTGGGATTTCAAAGTGGCAGCGCCGCACAGCTGATCCTGGCTCAGCTGTGCGGCACTGCCACTTTGAAGTACCCCTTCTTCTTCCCCCTTTGCTGCCTCTATCTGAAGAGGCAGCGGGGGGGGGGGGGGGAGGGCGGAGGGAGTGGAAATTGACTAGTCAACTGACTATCTGATAAGGATTTATCAGATGCCAATTAGTATGACTTGGACACCTGTTAAATAGAAACTGGACTGAAATCACCTACTCATTTTACTTACGTAACTGAACAGCCACCAAACAACTAATACAATAATGTTACCTGTCAGTACTAGTTCTGGATGGACTTAAATCACTGACATAGCAGTGAAAGAAACCATAACCTATTACCAGTCACATAGTGTTGTTAGTTCACAGTATGAAAGACAACTTGAAATAGTACAATAAGAATATAGCTATGTATGCTATTACTAGAAGATTTACCTGGCATTGCTCTGAAGTAAGTTTTCCTTCATTTAAATCATTGTTCTGGAGTGGGGCTGGGGACGAGGGGTTCAGTATGCAGGCTGCCTCGGGGAGAGAGGCCAACCATAGCCCTGGCTATGTCTAGACTGCAGGCTTCTTTCGGAGAAGATTTTCCGGAAGAGATCTTCCAAAAAAATTTCTTCTGAAAGAGAGTGTCCACACTGCAAAAGCGCATCGAAAAAGCAATCCGCTTTTTCAAAACATAGCATCCACACTGAATGAACACTATCTCGCATGCATGCTGTGATTACTATGGATGGAGTAGCCACCAGGGCGCCTGTGCTTTTTCCTCCTTCCTCTTCTTGTGAAAGAACTCCCTCTTCCCCGTCCACACATGCCTTTTTCCAAAAGACCTCTTTCAGAAAAAGGCTTCTTCTTTGTAGAAAGAGGTTTACCAATGTCGGAAAAACCCCTCTGTTCTTTCAATTTTTTTTCCCCAAAGAATGCGACTGTAATGTGGACGTAAGTGAAGTTTTTTTTGAAAAACAGCTGTTTTTCCGAAAAAGTCTGTAGTGTAGACATAGCCCCTTTGTCACCAGACTTGGGATGAGAAGCACCTGTCCATGGCTGCTGCAGTGGGCACAGCCGGGGAAGGGGGTGCATGTCCCCCAGATGGGAGACAAACACAGAACCTTTGACAATTGTGAAAAAAAATGAATTTTGATTAAATAAAGATGTGACCAATTTGAAGACTGCATATTGAGCATGCACACTAGACATATTCCCATGTCTACAAGGCTCCCTTTTATGTTGCATCTGGGTGGATAAGTAATTTACAGAATGTTGCAATAAACAGTTGTCACTGTATGAGCCAAATTCTTAAGTCAAACTTGGGCAAATCTCCCAAATACTTTACTTGGAAAAGCTTTTCTTGAATCAGAACTGAGTTCAGGATTTGCCTCTGACATCAATATAATATTTGCCCATATAACCCCTGTGTGGGGCTCTGGATTTGGCACAGTGTTTTGCTTGAGTGAACCTGAGGGCCAGATTCTGATCTTAGTTATACTGGAGAAATTCCATGGTAGACAATGACAGATGTCAGATTCAGGTACAGAGTAAGACTTTATTTTGCTTGGTTGATAATAGGAATATGAATTCCATAGTTACACTGAAGGCAAGATATGACTAAGGAGCTCGCAAGGATTTTAGCAGTAGTGTCAGAGAGAAAAGGACTAACATTAAAGATGTTGTACAAGAATAAGCAACCATGTTTGATGCAACTTTGGATATAGAAAAAAAGGGAGAGTCAAACACAACACGGAGGTTGTAAACATTTGTGAGGGGGGAAGATGCTGAACACAAGCTCGAACTACACATCTTCATGAGATTGGTTTTGCTCAGTGTGTATTATTCACAATTTTTATCCAATCTTTCCCCTAAATTTTCATTAGTGAAATTGTCTACACAAATTATTGCCTGTGTCTCTCAGCACTACTACCTTACATTTCAATGACAAAGTAGCTTGGGTTACAGTGCTGATGTGGCTGCCCCACATGAAAATAAAACATCTAATTGGAAAAAAAATCTGCCTGAGATGAATGATGAATTCACCTTTTCTTCAGTGAAGATTAAAAGCTAATCTTTAAAGAAACAGGCTCTTTCAACATCTAGTTATTCGGCTACTCTGCCTGTATGTTTCACCAGTTCTAGAAGAATAGAAATCAATTTAAAAAATGCTCAATTCTACAGCAATAGCTGAGTCTGACATTGAAACTTTATGGTTATTTTAATTTAAAAGACTTCCAGTAGCATATAAAGAGCTACAGTTTATTAATAAACCCTTCAGATGCTTAGCGAAAGTTTAGTATTGGTGCAATGCATTTATGTGGAATGAGTAAGTTTCCAATTCCCTGAGTGATGCATTATATTTAAAAAGGCATAACCTGAGAAAACAAAGAGAAAGTGTTTTCTAAGGATAATGCTGTTGACCTTAATATCAGATTCTTATGAGACATGTGCATTTTGCTTTTGAACCAAAGCTACTCTTGTCAGGGACCACAATTAGAATACAGTCCTAGTTATCTAAAGCAGGCTATGATAACTTATAGGAAAAATAATTTCATTTTTAATTCATACATTCAACTCTTAGGCTATATGTTTTGTCGGAAGAGGCAATGCAAATGAAGCGCTGATTAGCATTTTCTCGTGCTTAATTTGCATAATCTATTCCGATCTGTTTTTGCACAAGAGGTTTTTGCACAAAAGCATGCAGTGTGGACGTGTGGAAGCATAAGGATCTTGCGCAAAAAGGGGTTTTTGCGCAAAACGGACACGTCCACACTGCATGTATTTGTGCCAAAACGGATTGGAATAGGTTATGTAAATGAAGCATGAGAAAATGCTAATCAGCGCTTCATTTGCATTGCCTCTTGCGACAAAACACATAGTGTAGACATAGCCCCAGAGGAAAGCTATATATAACAAAATATTAGCCAATTTACAATAAGTTCTTGTTTCAAAGACAGAGCTGCTCACTTTCTAACTTTGCTGGCAAGGATATACAAATAATCATTTAGGGTGTGTCTACACAACATGGTTTAATTCGAAATAAGCTACGTAAATTGAGCTATGTCAATTGTGTAGTTTATTTCGAAATAGCTTACAGTATTTTGAAATTGGGAGCATCTACACAGCACTTATTTCGAAATAGAGCACTCTTCCTGCGACTTCCCTTACTCCTTGTACAATGAGGGTTACAGGAGTTGGAGTAAGAAGTCCTCCAGCTTGACAGTATTTCGACATTATTTTGAAATAACTGCCTGCTGTGTAGAAGCGGACTAAGTTATTTTGAAATAATGTTGCTGTGTAGACATACCCTTAGAGCCTGATTTCACTCTCCACTACCAGCAAATGAAATAGCATGAGCTTGAGTCTCCACTCTCTTAAAGTCTAAACACTGCTTAAGTTACATTAGCAGCTATCCCCTAACAGGTCAGTCAGAAAATCAGGGACCAGAGTTCAGCAGTGGTCCAATCCCGCCCCCCTTTTTCCATCCACACCCCTATATGAGAGATAGGGAACTCAGGAATTGATATGCGATTTTAAAAAGTCAAGTGTTCAGAACTTCCTGGAACACAGCCCCTTTAAGGTACTCAAAAATCACAAGTCACTTGTGAAAATCTTGTTCTTTGTCCATTAGAGCACTCAATGCCCTCTGTCACAGTTGTACAGCGCTTAGATACCACTGTGACAGGCACCTTAGGAAAAAAGATAGCACTGTGATGATATGGTGTATGAAAGGTCAAAGGTAGGAACCTACAACATGTAGTGCATGATGGAAACTTCAACATGAAGGAGAAATCTCGCTACAAAGGCCCAGAGCCACGAAGATTTCAGCATTGCAGTGCTCAGTGCTGCAACATCTACCTCTGAGGTACCTAGAAAAATCACAGGAAAAACAATGTGATCCAGAAACCTGGAGTTATGTACCTAGGCTTCCTATACAATGAATTGGGAGAGGTAGATGCTTTTAAATGTGATCTACAAAAGCCAGCATACTAGGCTGAGAGCTACCAGGCGATGGGAGAACTATCCCTTTCCTGGAGACGGGTGCCTAAGTCAGAAGCTAACTAACTCCACACAAAACAGGCAGGGTGGTAGGGATGGCTTTTCTCCCTTATAACCATTAGCCCAGGGGCTAGGGCACTCAGCAGGGATGTGGGCAAGCATATGCTCAAGTCCTCCCTTTGCCTGAGGAGAAGGGACCTGCTAACTCCCAGGTGAGTGCTTTAACCAACAGTCCATAAAGAGAGTCTTCCTCTTCCCCTGGCACACATTAGTGTTTACTTATTCAGTTATGTAATTAATATGGAACAACTTCAATAGGAGAGATTGAAGGAGCCTCACATTAGAATCTCTCAAATTCCAGTGATAAAGGGACTCACCTGAGAAGTGGCAGGACTCTCCTCAAATCCCTTCTCCTCATTTGGGGGTGGGGCAGTGGGCTTGATGCAGGAGTCTCCCATGTCCCCAGGGAGTACCTTAACTACCGGGCTAAGGATTATAAGCAATGTTCCCTCTAATCTTTTCCATCCATATGTGGAATAAAATGTTTATGTGCACCAAGGCATGTATGAATGTGCACCACCTGCAGAAACACAATACCTAACAGTGGGTTCTCTGCTAATCAGATGGGTGACAACTGAATCTCTCCTTAGTGGTCACAAAGTTTACAGGGAACACTTAATAAGAGAGATCCTCCCCTGCCCCAGCTATTTTGTGGTGAGTGAGGCAGCCTATGAGCATGACTACCAGATCAGGCACCTCCTGCAAGACAGACAGAGAAACACCTGTCCTCCACTGATTCAGAAATCACTCTGGTGCTTAAGTGAGAGATGGGCCTCTGGATGCCTAGTGGGATGCATCAGTGCACATGCTCAGAGGCAGGAACACAGGCACTGACAGAATTTTTACTGCAAAAGCTTTAGGCACTGAATGAGTTTAGTCACCTACAGGATTAGGCAGCAGCTGAGCAGGAGTTTGGGGGTTATTGTGGGGCTAGAACTAGGCACTAAACACTTCTGGGGGTCCAAACCACAACTATTTAATTTAGGAGAGGTAAAGTTTCCTAGCTTTTCAGTCATTGTCATTTTTGGATCAGAGTATTCTGTCCTGACTTAAGTCCTGAACCTCCTACAAACAATTGCAACTGTGTGGATGCCTGCACTAGGGATGTTAGCGACTAGTCGATTAGTCGATAAGCAAATGCCTATTGGATAGTCAAGTAGCCACTCGATTAGTCGCTTCCTCCCTTTGCTGCTTCTATCAGAGAGAGGCAGCAAGGGGGAGGTGAGGAGCTAGTGCTAGGAGGGAACCAGCTTTAAGCCAGTTCCCCCCAGCACTGTCTCCATGGTGGGCAAGGGAGGCAGAGTCACAGCGGAAAAACAGCGCGAACAGGGACGGCTTCAGTCCCCGCTGGCACCAGTTCCCACTGCTGGTGCTTCTGCTTTTGCAATGTACAAGCGCCCTCCTCAAAAGCAGAAGTGCTGCAGGGAGCACAGGGTGAGCAGGGACTCAAGCAATCCCTGCTCACCCTGTGCTCTTTGTGGCGCCTCCCCCAGAAGCTGGTTCCCCACAACACTGGCTCCAGGGTGCCGCCTTCCCCCCCTCCCCCCCCCCGGCCTCTATCAGAGGCAGTGAGGGGATAGGGAATGCTGCTGGGAAGCAGCCTCTGTCCGCAGGGGTCCCAGCAGGGAACTGGGCCCCCATGGTCAGAGGCTGTTGCCACCAAGCAGCCCCAGTTCGCAGCAGACAGGACTGTCCACTGAAAACAGGGGCTGCTGGACTCAGCACGAGCCGGGATCGAGCAGTCCTGGTGCACACTGATCGCTGCGCCTCTGCATTTTAAATGCAGTAAGAACCCAGCAGCTCTTACTATATTTAAAATGCACAACAGCAGTGCGGGTGGCTCCGGAGGCGGCTCCTGGAGCTACCTGCGCTGCAGCTCTGCACAACAGCGCTTATGGACTACTCCTATAGTCGATACAAACTGTATCCACGATGCGATTAGACTGATAATCTCATTTTAACATCCTTAGCCTGCACCTATAAGGCATGCCATTAAAGGAGGGTATGTTGTAGCATTTCTATGGCCAAATAGAAACTAGGGATATGAATGGTTAACCAGTTAGCATCACCCTTACTGGATGATGCTTACTGGTTATCGTTAACCATCAGGGACTTTAACACCCCACTGCCCACTGCAAGCAGGGGACTGCTACAGCCTGGCCCACCCACTCCTGTTTAATCAGCTAACCGGTTAAACAAAATGTTTGACTGGTTAACTAATTAAACAGAATTTTACTTCCCTACTAAAAACTTAGTTGACATCAACTGGATTTTACAATTCACAACTGAAATAGCACCTGACTTTACAGACTAACAGTTGTTCTAAATTAAACATTCCTTTTAATTTCAGCCAGGTATCAGCTCTCCCCAGCAAATCTAAAAGTCATTCCAAATTAATTTTATACTGAGTGCTGTTCCCAGCACTTTCATTTAAACTGAAGCCTAAAAGATTTCCTACATCTGAAAAATGCATAATGTAATTCTGATACGAAATGTAGAGGGTGGAGGAAAGAACAGCATTTCAAAGGTTCTCCTCTTCTTCGCTTCATATGAATATAATTAATTGCTTCTTCTGTTAATTTAATACAGTGACTAATCCTTCTAAAAGAGATTATTTAGAACAGGCCGACAATGTAAGATACACTTTTAGGCCATTCAGCTGTCTTTCAAAGAAGAAAACTGAAAGCATCAACAACTTAGCGTGATTTTTTTAAGAGGTAATGTTCAAAATGAGCATTTTATGTCAGTGATTTAATTTAACCCCTGTTAAACTGTTAGGAAAATGTTGTACTCAGAAATTATTTTGTCAAAAATTTATACTAAAGTTAAATCCCTTTAGGAGGCATTTGAAAAGTATTCAAGGATCACAGAATCCTTATCTTTTTTTAAAACAAATTGCATATATGCTTTAGCTGTCACTTTATCTTTGAAATTTCCAGTAATAGGAACACTCAGAATAGATACAGAATGTATGATTCCAAGTAAAATGCAATTTTAGTCTTCTCCTTACGATGATATTAAAAGAATGTCAGTGGAAAATAATAAAAAAACCCAAAATGCAAATGACTTACTGTAGAGAATTTACTAGCTAAAATTCCTTATTTTCCTGTGAATAATGTCGCCCCCCCCCCCCAAATACCAATTTACAGATTTCTTAGATGGTGAAATTTCTGCTGTCTTAGATTTTTCCTATATTTGTGGACAACATTGAACACATGTGGATGCAATTTTAATATAAACAATTATAAACTGTCCGTTTACTAAGGCCCTTATTCAGCAAAGTACTTACTCAAGTGCCTAACTTGTAAGAATTTGGCTACAAAGAGATTACTTTGTGTTTAAAGGTAAGCACAATTATAAATGGGTGAAGTCAATATCACTAAGGGACTGGTCACAGACAGGTAGAGTTAGCCACTGTACAATACCAGCAAGGTAGCTTTAACAATGCAGGACAATGGGGTAGAACAGAGGTGGGCAATAATTTTTGCAGGGGGGGCCACTTCATGAACTTTGGTTCATGGTCACAGGCCACCTCTGCCCCTGGAAGGGGTGGGACCTCAGGCAGAAGGGGCAATTCCCTCTAAGCATCACGTGCCCCTGATGGGGGAAGGGAGCTGCCAGCTGCTTTGAACAGTAAACAGTGAATGACTTTGCTAACTCTCCTGCTCCAGGTCTTGATTGGCTAGGGGTTAGGGACGGGCAGGACAGGCTGGATCAAAGGGCTTGGTGGGCTGTATCCAGCCCATGGGCTGTATTTTGCACACCCCTGGGGTAGAGGGAATCCTCTTGGAGCCTTTTATCTCTCTTTCTACTTTATTCTATCAAAGAACTTACATTGGGTTTGCTCCCATAATCTTTAATCATCCTAAATTTACACTGAGATCAGCTAGAATTTTATCTCAGTCAGGACTGCAGGACTGGGCTAAAGGGGGGTGGTGATGAAATAGAAGAACAGAACAATAAAAGCGGGGGACTATGAAGTGAGAAGGAAAAGAGGAAAGGTTTCACGTCACGAGAAGCAGAAATAAAAATAGACCTGGGTATGTTAGCAGACATTAACAGAGAAGAGAAGTAAAGGGAAATAAAATCTACAGCTGTACCAGAAAGAGTATTATGGGAAAATAACTGAAAGGTGTAGTGCCGAAGGATGAAATCACCCTCTTAGTGAATTATATCTAACAATATGCTCTTATGAAACCTCATGAATTGAGGAACATTTTTTACCGGTGTGGGATTTTATAAATGAAACAGCGTTAACCACTTTTGGATGAATTTGCTAGTAGCCCACTAAGAGTTGCCTTTGAAGAAATCTGTTATTATAACTGAAACCTCATTTTAAATTTTGTACTACCTTAACTCAGTTCAAAGTTAAGTGTGTGTATAATCTCATTTAAAAGTGTGTGTTAGTGTGTGTGTAATGAGATCAGTCCTGCAGCCCATCTCAGTAATCAGCTGCCAGCACTGTCTTGATGGTTGAAGAACAATGCAGGTGAGTCCTGCAAAAGAACCCATAAAAGAAATAGAGATAAAAGCCCCATCAAGAAAATGAACAAAGTTTCATCTGCCATGACTCATGGTCATACAGTGCCATGGAGCAGTGAGACAGGACAGGATCTTTGGACTAAAACATATAAAAAGATGGTGCAAAACAATAGGGATGGGTCTTCTGGTTCTACAATCATCCTCCAGAAGCATGAGTGTGCACCGACTCTACCTGGCTCTCCTCTTTGTGGCTAGCTCACCTAGCCAGGGGATTAGCATGAGCAATTGAGGCTGGTAATTATCTCTCATCCATAGAACTGTGTGTGTCTGGTGGATAATGTTGGTAACGAGGGACACTAAATGAACTCTGCATTCGCAATATATGCAGCATATTGCCTTATCCTCCAAATAAGATCCTGATAGTTCTATTTCTCAAAAGGAACAAAGGAAATATAATTGGAGAAAAAGATAATTGATTAAAAAGCAGAGTTGGGTGAAAACAGATCCTGGAAGCAGTAAACAAGAAGTGCATCCGCAAAGGATTTAAAGTTTATAAAAGAGAGAATGACTGAACATCGATTGATTGAAAACAGTTCAAAGGTACCTAATGGACAAGTGAGGACCCACAAGGTAAAGAAACCCCACTTGTGGATAAAGCTGGTGAAAAGAAATACAGACACTGAACATCAAGCCAAAGAGAAGCAAAAGGACATGATAGTTGGATTTACAGCCAAGGAGAGGAAATGCTGATTCTTCTCTGTACTAATCTTTCATTAATAACAATGCACTCGGTACTGACTGCACAGCGTATACAAGCTTACAAAAATTCATGTTTGTCACCTATAGTTTTTTATTATTATAAGTAGTAAGTCTTTGGTAATGCTCTATATTAATTTATGCTCCTGGTACAATTTGGGCTTTTCCCCTTATATAAGACTTTCCTTCCCCCCTTTCTGTTCTCCCCTATTTATTTTGGGTCTACACATCCTAAACTCAAAACTCTGGTCACCTGAAGAAGTGGGCTGTGCCCACAAAAGCTCATGATACCATCTACATGTTTTGTTAGTCTATAAAGCGCTACCAGACCATTTGTTGTTTTTTAAGTTTATCCTGTACAGACTTTGTTGTCTACCCCCCTGAAGCTTCTAAAAATTTAAAATCATCCTTTTTGTCTTGGTTGCCTCTGCCTCACCTTACAATCAGCATAGCCTACCCCAGTCACCACATTTTCTCAGATACAGCTTCTATCAATGTCAATGGCAGTTTTGCTCAACACTACAGCTTTTTTAGTGTCTTATGCAGCAGGCAGTGATTTCATTGATTTATACAATGAAAATTCTGTGCTTTGGCTTCCTTAGAGCTTTAAACTGACAATATGAACTTGAGAAGAAATCTTGTGAAGGTTGTCTAAACCTAAAAACTGTTTCCTTATTCCAAAGTCATAACTGTGTTGTTCTATCCAGTAAGCAACTGGAGGAGAAGAGTCATATTTACAAGTTGCTCAGTCAGTGACAAGCTGTCGCTTAGTTCAATGACATGGAACAGATAGCCAAGCCCTAGTAACCAGGTAACAGATTGTTAAGTGAATGTGGCTAAGATCTGAAACAAAGATATATTGTCAACATGACAGCAGTAATAAGACCACTGATGACCAATTAGAATCCAAAATAAATAATTAGATTGAAAAAAGTTTAACAGGATACTGACAGTCCAAAGGAAACATGGAAAACATAAGAGCTGATTCAAGGCTCACACCAGTTTTATAATGCTATAATTTACCACAGTATAGGTGACCTTAGCAATACGGTTGTTCCTCATGTGATATAAATTCCTAGAAGAAGGCAGCAACTCTAGTGACTAGTGCATCAGGCACAGCTGCCTGTGTAATATCCACTAGAAGTAAGTTTATAATTTGCTTCATAAATCTATTACAGCTTGCCTCTTTTTAAACATCTCTCAGGGTCAGGGACACTAGAACATAAAAGTTCAATGGAGTTACTCCTGATTTACACCAGCATAACTAGGCTAAGAACCAGACTCATAACATTTAGCAAGAATTCCACTCATATTGGGGCAGGGGTGTCAGATGATTAGGAAAGCAATCCGCATTGACAAACGGCAGAGATGTCTTCTTGCCAGGCCTACCAAACACTGTAACCACCATGTTCGATTTTCTCTGTTTCAAAGGATTTGCTGGTTTACAGATAGCTGACTTTGATTTATTTAAAAAAATAAATCAAAATACATTCTTTAGATGTTTCAGTAGCACCAAGAACTATCAAGCGGCTCCCACAGCCAGCCTATGTAACCACATGCTCTTATGGCATTACTTTCCTCCATTCCATTTTTTTTTTTTTTTTACCATCTTCACTTCTTTGGTTGCTACATTCACTTATTTGCATATTGTTTCCAATTAGGCTGCAAGATCTTTGGGGCAGGTACCAATCTGTTTTTGTGTTTATTTTGTGTCTGTTCCCATAGGACCCTAGTCCTGACCGCTCCTTTGGGTTTTACCATAATAGTTAATAGGATTCTGGATTTCTCCTTTACAAGATGTTGGCTGCAAAGGAGTAAGCACAGAGGTTCATTAGTTCAGACTGTGAGCTCCCAGTAGAATTCCTGCACTTACAAACATCATGTTAAGTGCATCACAGTGGAAACTGGGGGAAGGAGCACAGACAATGCAAGATAGATTTGTATAAAAATGAGATGTTACAGTTTAGAAATTCATCTGCTTCTGTCGTATCTATTACTCACCCAAAACCTTAATCCTATTTACAATATAAAAATAAGTTGCTGTGGCAACAGTTATAATTTCCAGCTGGAAGATTATGACTTCAGAAGGAGAAAATGCAGCAGGAGCAGATGAACTCTTAGAAACAAGGATCAGGTTTTCACACAAATGTCACAAGTAACTCTCCAAGAAACATGTTTTGAGAGGAAATATGCTTTACTCACCTGAAGGCAATGGGAATGCCCAGCTGAATAAAGTAAAGTATTCCCATTGACTTTGGGTGAAGAACTGCCTTCAAATGAACCTACTCACATGAGTAAAAAATAAGCATGTGCAGGATTGGGCATTTAAACATTAAGCATTATCATTATTATTAATAAATTAATAATTCTATTTCAAGTTAAGGTGCTGTGTAGACACACCCTTAGAGAACACTGAAAGAATTAAAAGGACTCTTGAAAGAAATAACCTTTGACCTATATTATAGTATACACAGTAGTTCAAATAATTTTGCATTTTGTGAACTGCCATTGCAGCCTGGGCTGCAACAATGACAACTAAGATCTCTCTTGGAAATTTTTACAACCACTGATCAGGGCAGCAGGTCTCTGTATGAGCACAAACACGAGCACCTGACACAAAAGGTGGCATGCTGCACTTCGTTTAGATCTTGTGAAGAGACAGAGTGATGAATGAATCCTGTTCTCTATAGCTCACAAATACGGAATAACAGGTAGAGCAAAGGAGAGAACATAATGTGTGCACAGACTGCAGTGGAGCTAAATTTAGGCCTTTCAACTTCGAATTCCTCATTGTGATAAAACGTGAGAATGGAATTCCATTAATGCAGCACTTCTCAGTACAGATTTCTATATTATATTATATTGGCAACTTACACCTTTTACAGGAGTTTTCGAGGCAACAGGGGTACACAATGTGGCTATGACAGGAGAATTTTGCCCTTTATAAAAGTAATCCTCTTTCTAAAAAAATCTTTTCCATTCTGAAAAGAAGTGTCATGGCTTGCAAGATAATATCCCTGATGAGTCACAACTGATACACTTCTGATTTCTCTGTCAAAGAGAGGCTAATTCTTCTCATCTCACATTTTAATTCTTTCTCTAAGAAAGCAGTGCAGGCAGAAGAGTTTTCCTAGCAACACTCTACCAAGTCTTCAACTGGTGCAGAATGGCATAGTTCCATTAATTTTAGGCAGGATAGGCAGATTTTCCCCAGTACAGAATCAAACTCTCTCTACAGATAGTCCCCGACTTACGAACAAGTTACGTATCAAGCACTTGGTCATAACTCGATGTGTTTGTAAGTCGGATCCCGTTCATTTAAATGGGACCGCGCTGTTTGTAAGCGCGGATCGCCATTCGTAACTCAGGGCTGCGCTTAATGGGAGGTTGGTTGTAAGTGCTGCTGGTCGTACGTCGATGCATTTGTAAGTCGGGGACTACCTGTATTCAGTTTGCTGTACTGACAAAAACATGACACACTGAACTGAGGTTATCTTTCATATAATGATATTAACTTTAAGGAAAACTTTTATTCATTCCAGCAGTTTCTTTCCTCCAAGTGGAACATGGGAAGCATTCAGATAGTAATTTCTTTTTATTGCCAAATTAGCAGAGATTCTGGATTCAAGAAAGAAGCAGCACATGATGGATTTGCCTTTATACAGAAAGGAAAAAAATGCATATCTTAATGAAAAGAATGAGCTTGGTCTCACTGCTGCCCCCATCTCAAGTAGTCCAGGAACTCAGTGCATAGGAGAGTCTAACAAGGTTTTATCCACATATAAATCCATTGTACACTCAGATCCTGAATACTCTATGGTGTTCCGGTCACCCACCTTAAAAAATATAAATTAGATTTGGAAGAAGTATTGAGAAGGGCAACAAAAATGATTAAGGGTATGGAACAGCTTCCCTTTGATGAGCGATTTTTAAAAAATGGAACTTTTCAGCTTGCAAAAAAAAAGGCCTAAGTGGGAAATGACAGAGGTCCGTACAATAATGAATGGTGTGGCGAAAGTGAATGAGGATGTGTTATTTACTGCTTCACATAAGACAAGAATGAGGGGTCATCCAAAGAGCAGGCAGCAGGTATAAAACTAACATAAGGAAGTACTTTTTCACACAACGCACAGTCAACCTGTGGAATTCATTACCAGGGATGCTGTAAAAGCCAAAAGTATAACTGGCTTCAAAAAAGAATTAGATAAGCTCCTACAGGACAGATCCTTCAATGGCTAATAACCAAGATGGTCAAGGATACAACTCCATGCTCTGGGTGTTCCTCAAGTCTGACTGCTAGAAGCTGGGAGTGGACAACAGAATGGATCACTCAGTGATTGCCTGTTCTGTTCATTCCCTCTGATGCACCTGGCAATGGCCACTCAGAAGGCACAATATTATATTAGATGGTTGTGACAGACTGTACCCCTATGTTCTCCACTTTTACAAAACAGTAATGGATTTTGTACATGTATGCCTTGTGAGATATCATCTGAAAACTCAATGTGCTGAACATGTTTGTTCTGGAAAAATACACAAAGTAGTATTTTTTTCACATAACCACAGTCAACTTTTGGAACTCTTTGCCAGAGGATGTTGTGAAGACCAAGACTAAACAAGGTTAAAAAAACACCTAGAAAAATTCATGGATAGGTCCATCAATGGCTATGAGCCAGGATGGACAGGGATGGTGACCTTAATCTCTACCAGAAGCTGGGAATGGATGACAGGGAATGGATCACTTGATGATCACCTGTTCTATTCATTCCTCTCTGGAGTACCTGGCATCAGTCACTGTTGGAAAACAGGATGCTGGACTATATGAACCTTTGGTCTGGCTCACTCTGGATATTCTTGTGCCCTTTCTATTAATGAGATGATGTACTTTCTATCAGTTTGTACTGCACAGAAGGAAAGAGCTGGGGACAAGTCTGGGACAATTTCTGGGGACAAGTCTGGGATGGAGAATTTGCTGGTGTCACTCTGCAATAGAATTCAGGAATGACTAGCTGAAACACTCTTGCAGTGTAGCTGGGAGTAATTTACATGTTAGGGGCTGTGTGTGAATGAGACCAGGAGCAGTTGTTTTCACAGCTTTCACGCCCCAGATTGGAGAACTGATGGGACACAGCTATTCTGAAGTACAGATTATATCCTGGGTAATGTCACTACGGTCCACTGGTCTGACCCAGTGTGGCCATTCTATGTTCCTAAAGAGCATAATCACACTGAGATAGAGACAAAGCCATTTTAGAAGACTTATAGATGTGCCAGCTGGATTCAGACAACCTTAATAATTCTTAACAGAAAGGGAGATACATGGGCCCCAATCCTACTGCCATTGAAGTCCACAGCAAACCTCCATGTGATTTCAATGGGGCAGGCTGGCCCTGTGATGCATACAGCCACCACAACAAAACAATCAGTATATATGTGTGATCAAGAGACTGGTTTCTGTCAGTGAGTGAAATTTAAACTGAAGTAAAATTATGTTGTGCATAACAGGCAAAGAACTGTGGTGATTTGCTGGTATAGCTTATACTAGTTCCCTGAGTAAAATAAGCTATAGTGTCCAAAGCATTTTTTATGTCAATGTATCTGCATTTATATTACAACTTTTATAGTCATAGAAATATAGCAAAAATTGTGAAGTTACTTCTAATCAACATTGCTATGCTCGCAAAAGTTTCTAGTCTAGTCCTGGCCTTAGCACTGCTGAAGGATGTTTCCTGTTGTTAGACAATCTCCTGGAAAATTGGGAATGAAAACGTTTACCATGAGCCTCTGGTTTGTACTGACCTTCAGAAGAATATGTGGGAACAAAATGAACTCAGAGATGGGGGGGCTGTCTGCAGTACTGCGAAAGCCCATCACTCTAACCAGTGTTTCTCAAAATGGATCCGCAGACCACTTTGAGAAGCACTGCCACTTTGAGAAACACTGCTCTAGAGCAAACACACACACAAACTCAGGACTAAAGCCCATACGATAGGCTTAGAAATCATGACATTTAAATAAGAAGTCTGGATACCTTTTATTTGCATTTTGATCCTTGAAAGTGCACTTGAGTAATATTTTTAAACTTTTATCTGTAACCATGATGGTCTAGAAGCTTCATTAAAAAATTACAGGAAGAATCTGAGATTCTCACATAATCCCTATTACTCCAAGAGCTTGTGCTTTTAAGAAAACTCTAAATAGCATGAGATGAATGATACAAAAATCATGAGTTGGCAATATTAACTGCTACCACATATGGCCACACTACTTACTACCACTGAGATGCTGCTGTGTTTCAAAAAGACCAGCTCATACATTAACAGCTGAACCTGAGCAAGACAGGTTATACTAGTAGGCAGAGGAAAACACTATGAAGAGTTTGCAGCCATGAAGTCACCTGTTGATGAAGGTACACGCTAGCAGTTGGTCAATTCAGTCTGTAGTCTAGGACTAATCTTGGATACCTTGCTGATTCTAAGAGCTCACACAGCTGCACCTGTAGGCACTGCTTTCTATCATTTCAGTCACATCCTGGCAGACGATGACCTGGCCTCGGTTATTCACACCAACTACTTCTGGGTTGCACGAGAGCAGTACATCTTAGCATGGAGCCATCGCCCCTTGGAAACTCAAATTAGTATAGTTTGAGCACGTCTAGACTACGTTTTAATTTCGAAAGAGGATATGCACATTCTTCCAATCGCTTTTTTCGAAAGTGAAAGTAGTCTGGATGTGGGGAGTTTTTGGGAAAAAAAACCTTTTTCAAAAAACCACATAAACCTCCTTTTTTAGGAAGAGCGGTTTTTCGAAAAAGGGGTTTTTTTTTCCCTGAAAAAAATGTGTCCGGACTACTTTCACTTTCGAAAGACTCGCTTTCAAAAAAGCGATCGGAAGAAGATATGCAAGTTCTTTCAAATTCCTCTTTCAAAATTAAAATGTAGTCTAGATGTGCCCTATGCTGCAGTGTATCTCCTCAGCAACACTGGCTACTGCAATCATATCAGCCCTGTTCTCTGCTCTCTACGCTGGGTTCCCACAGAATATCAGTGCAAGTACAAGAGCTCAGTTCATATCTTCAAGATGATCCATGTCCTGGACCCACAACCTATAGCTCTGGGATGAGGACTTGTCAACAACTACGCTCCTCCAGTGCCATGGAATACTTTACAATAAGGGTAAAGCTCATCTGTGTAAAAGACAAAGTTGCCTCTAGATTGTGGAATAAACTTCCATGGGAACTAATGACCATTAACAATCTCAGCACCTGCTGCTCTTAGTGTAAGTCACATGTCTGTGACCTTGCCTTCTCTAACAAACATGTGTAAAGGGGATGTTAATATTACATACATACACATACAAATAAAAAATGTCCAAAGAAAAATGCCCCACTGCACACACTTCTTCACCTGGGGAAAGGATGAGAGAATAAACATGTTCCACTGGACACTCAAATACTACAGTGATGAGCACAGCCTGAATACTTAAATAGAATAGAACAAAACACTGTATCTGGCATGATTGATGGTTATGAACGCTGGGCTTCCAGAATTCATAATGATCACAGGACTTGATATGGATTTGGGATTTGAAAAACAAGAGTCCCACGTGGCTGAAAGACTGAGACAGGGAGAGGAGGCTGTGTCAGGCTAATCAGTGATCAATTTCAAGATGTAAGATATTCATGTTTAATTTTGCTTTAACAAAGCTAGGAGTGTCTCATCTTGTTTAACTTATAAGAAAAGTAAATCTTTCTCTATTAAGCAAACAATTTGTTTTAGTTCCACTATTTCTCTATTTTTAATCAATTCTGTTTTTAATCAGAGTATTTGACTTGTGGACATGTAATTTCATGAAGACTGCCCCACAAAGAGGACAGCCCTTCAGCTACTAACCAGAAGCAGTGAAGGATATGAAGTTCCTGCAATCTCACTCTTACTTGAGGTCTCAATTACATTTGCAAGGACAGATGTCCTCTCCCATTAAGGGGAGCAGCATAGAGTAAATGAACAAAAGGAAAGAAGCCTTAAGAACACAGAGGAGACAGGAGCTGGTAGTGATGCAGATGATCAAATCAGGTTATGAAAAGATGGAATACTGGTGATGATTTTAAAACTGCGCAGTCTACTGTAGTGACTGATTGATATATGAACAGCTGGATATTTCATGAAGAATTTACACATTCAACTGGAATGAGTGTCATCACAACTTCATCCCAAACCTGGATAAGCATACAAAGCCAGCAGTGCCATGTTTCCTTTATCATGTGCACCTTCCTGCATATAGAAACATGCACATTTGCTCATAATTACCTGATCTGAATGTGCAAATATGGGGTTTCCACATGTCCAAAAGAAAAAGCTGCCATGTTCTGACAAACCAAAATGCAAGACAACTCAGACCCTGACTCCTTATCAAGTGCTGCCAATATTTTAAAAATTCCAACAACAGGAAAAAATAGTAAGTTGGGGGGGGGGGGTCAATCCTTCATTTGCTGGAAGTGTGGCAGCAGCTCTCATTACTGTGGCTGAATCAATGCTGGTCCTGCAACTTGGGGCCAGTCTACTCCTCTCCACATAAATCTCTTTTACCAGAGAGTCCTTTGCTTTGCTCGCTCCTGAGTGGCTTTTTGCTATATATTCCTGCTGGCAAGTGGTCAGCATTTACATTTTTTTCTACTGCAGAAAACCCAAATAAGACTTCTAAATGTAGGTTTTTGCAGCATCCTGGTGTAGAGATGGTTAAGTCATGGTTAATTAGCTAATCGAGTAGTCAATGGAATTTCCATCAACTACTTGATAAGGAGACATGCTTGCTACCACCACTGCGGCTCTGCATTTTAAATGTAGTAAGAGCCCCGGTGCTTTTACTACATTTAAAGTGCAGAGCCACAGCGGGGTTAACTTGTGGGGACGGCATGAGCCGGGACTGAATGGTCCCGGCTTGCACCGGCTCCGGAACCACTGCGGCACTCCCTTACCTGCTCCCTCCCCTCACCCTGGAGATGATGCTGGGGGGAACCGGCTTTTAAGCCAGCCCTAGCATCACCAGCTCCCCCACCCCTTTGCTGTCTCTGATACAGAGGCAGCAGGGTGGGGTCGGAGGAACAAGTAGTTGAGTAGTCACTTGACTAGTCACTTACATCCCTATCCTGGTATAGGCAATGCTTGTATCCCATGTACCTTATCCTAGAAATTTACTGAAAGCCCCGTTTTGCCAAAGCAAAGTGGGGAGGGGTTTGCAGTGATGTAACTAGACTGGTGCAAATTTCCTTGGTCTACTCAAGTCTTATGTTGTCCTCTGCCAAAATACTTGGCAGAACCTGTGAAGCCACCTTACAAGCCCTAAACATGATTATGCTTTGAAATTTTGGCCAAGAGAAATTGCCAATGTAAAGAAACTTACCAGCAATGGATAAGACTGTATCAAAGCACTCATTCCGATATGGCAGGTACAGACTATGACACACCATTACTTCATGGCCATCATTTCGTGCCGACTCCACCAAAGGGAAGCAGTAATCACAGCCCAGCTTATAGGTTTGAGAATTGATATGAAGATATTTGCCATTTCCACAGCCTGAAGTTGCAAAAAAAGTAGGAGAAAGCAGTGTCATTCAGTTTCTGTGTGCAAGTGAATGTTCTCCTGAGTTAAGAGTGAGAGGTGCCGGACTCTGACCTCAGTAATTTGAAATTCTCTGCATTTAAAAAGCAAGATGATATGATAGAGGCATTTTGTGTGTTTTGTGATCATTTTAGCACAATGAGTACACAGACTGTTCCTATTTGTCAAACAGTGGGCTCTTTGCTGTGTGACGTTAAGCACTGAGATGGGATTGCTAAAGAGCATTTATCTTGGCATAAAGAACCAATAATATTTATGTCAATGACATTCTTGCACTCCTGCATGTAAGAGACCAAAAATGTGTGTATTGAAGCATCATATAGCAGCAGCACAGCCTTGAATTATCCCTGTGTATTTAAACTCAGATAACAAATGAGAAAGCTCAGTAATTAAATCACTATTAAACCAAGCTGTTAAACCCATTGTTTTGATGTTATCTGCTGCTAATTGTTGTTACCATGACAACTGGAACTTTCTTTGATATCTTTGTGCAGTTTCTTCTTCATAATTGTATGCACCTGATGTGGAGATGTATAGCCTGCCCACACTAAAATAATTCTGTGTTGAAATAATATAACATAATTTTAGGCTAGAACTATTTTATTGCCAGCATTTTCATCTGGGATTCAAGTATGTGAATCCTTATACTACCAATTCTGATAGATTTTCAAATTGTAAAAACTTTTTCAAACTAAGAAGTTACCAGATGGGATTTTGTCTGTCACTGGAACAAAAGATCAAATTAAGAAAAAGGAAGGGAAGTGCAGTGGGCTAGTACAATAGCCTTTCGCTTCTGGAGACCTCAGTTCAAATCCTTTTTATGTCACAGGCAATATTCAGTTTGACGGTTCATAATGCATATTTGTTTGTTCATGTAAAAGGACTGAGGCTTATTTTATAGTGCCCTTTGCCTATCAAGCCAGGCTTTACTTTTGCTGAGTCAGCTCACTCCCCAGTAAATTTTGTCTTGGCTCCCTCAAAGAATCCAAAGAAGCCATTTCCAGCAGGATGAGTTGATTTAAGTGTTCTTAACAAACAAACAAAAAACTCTGAAGACTCTTCTTTCAAAGACTGTGCAGGCCAAGTAGTTCTTTCTCAAAGTCTGTCCCACACACCAGTAATTTCAGTAACCAACACTTCCTGGCTCTTACCTCAGAAGCTAAAAAAGAAGGACTACACAGTGTCTTCCTTCCATCCCTATGGTTCCTGGATAATTCTTCTCTGTGCTAGCTCCCATGGCAGACCACTTCGGCATAGACCTTGATCGCTCAGCTTTCTGGAGGTTGTTACAATCCCCTCTTCCACTTCCTTCTGCCCTCTTTTTCCAAGAGTCAATTAATTAAGTTTCAACTCTCTCTCAGGTGCAGCAGGTGGGGCTCATCAGTCAGTCAACTGCAGACCTCTGACCCCAGAGGAATGGCATCATTTATATTTTCCACAGTTCACAATACACTGAAAACCACTATGAAATCAGCCTCACAACCATTCATGAGAAGACCCAGAGATAAAACAGATGTAAAACACAAAGCCCAGTGTACATACACAGTGCAATGTAGGGAAGTCTGTGTAACATGTGACATTACATATTTGGCCCACGCCACTGTAATAGATACTCCACTTTCATCAACACCTTAAGAATTGAAAGAAAAAAAGAAAGGGGATGGAGAGATGATTTTAGAAAATTGAAAAAGGAGTAGAGAAGCTATTTATTTTAAGCCTGAATCTAGCACAAGTTTGTAGCAGTCCTGAGTTGGCCATATCAGACATCTGATTGGTGGTCAATGTGAATTCCTTTTGTGATCTTACTTTAGTTTCTAGTAAGAACATGTCTGTATCACAAATAGCATCCCTGTAAGCAATGTCAATGAATGAATGAGGACAGGGCCTGATGAAACGCATCCTAGAATACTCAAGGAGCTGATAGAGGAGGTATCTGAGCCATTAGCTATCATCTTTGAAAAATCATGGAAGTCACGAGAAATTCCAGAAGACTGGAAAAGGGCAACTATAGTGCCCATCTATAAAAAGGGAAATAAGAACAACTCAGGAAACTACAGACCAGTCAGTTTAACTTCTGTGTCAGGAAAGATAATGGAGCAGGTAATTAAGGAATTCATCTGCAAATATGTGGAAGAAAATAAGGTGATAGGTAAAAGCCAGCATGGATTTGTAAAGAACAAATCATGTCAAACCAATCTGACAGCTTTCTTTGATAAGATAACAAGTCTTGTGGATAAGGGGGAAGCAGTGGACATGGTATACCTAGACTTTAGTAAGGTATTTGATACGGTCTCACATGACCTCCTTATCAATAAACTAGACAAATACAACCTGGATAGGGCTACTACAAGGTGGGTGCATAACTGGCTGGTTAACCATTCTCAGAGAGTAGTTATTAATGGTTCACAGTCATGCTGTAAGGGCATAACAAGTGGGGTTCTGTTTTGGGGCTGGTTCCGTTCAATGTCTTCATCAATGATTTAGACGATAGCATAAAAGAGTATGATTATTAAGTTTGCAGATGATACCAAGCTGGGAAGGGTTGCAACTGCTTTGGAGGACAGGGTCAAAATTCAAAATTATCTGGACAAACTACAGAAATGGTCTGAGGTAAACAGGATGAAGTTTAATAAGGACAAATGCAAAGTACTCCACTTAGGAAGGAACAGTCAATTTCACACATACAGAATGGGAAGTGACTATCTAGGAAGGAGTACTGCAGAAAGGGAACTAGGGGTCATAGTGGACCACAAGCTAAATATGAGTCAACAATGTGACACTGTTGCAAAAAAAGCAAACGTGATTCTGGGATGCATTAATAAGAGTGTTGTGAGAAGACACGAGAAGTCATTCTTCTGCTCTACTCTGTGCAGTTTAGGCCTCAGTTGGAGTATTGTGTCCAGTTCTGGGCACCATATTTCAAGAAAGATGTGGAGAAATTGGAGAAGGTCCAGAGAAGAGCAACAAAATGATTAAAGGTCTAGAAAACAGGAGCTATGAGGCAAGGCTGAAGGAATTGGGCTTGTTTAGTTTAGAAAAAAGACTGAGAAGGGACATGATAGCAGTTTTCAGGTATCTAAAAGGGTGTTACAGGGAGGAAGGGGGGAAATTGTTCTCCTTGGCCTCTGATGATAAGACAAGAAGCCACGGGCTTAAACTGCAGCAAGGGAGGTTTAGGTTGGATATGAGGAAAAACTTCCTAACTGTCAGGGTGGTTAAACACCAGAATAAGTTGCCTAGGGAGGTTGTGGAATCTCCATTACTGGAGATATTTAAGAGCAAGTTGGATAGACATCTATCGGGGATGATGGTGCTTGGTCCTGCTGTGAGGGCAGGGGACTAGACTTGAAGATCTCTCAAGGTCCCTTCCAGTTCTAGTATTCTATGAAATCTACCAGTTGGCCAGCATCTGTTCTCCACACAGATACTAAATCACACTGGCATGACAGTACAGGGAAGCTTACCCTGGTATGGTCCATGTTTTATTTTTTTAGTAAAATAGAAAGCTTTCAAAATCTAGGTTTGTCCTGTATATTAAACCTTGCATATCCACAAACAGCATCTTAAATAACAGAGAGAAAATTATTCACAACATTATTCAGCTATTTGGTCCTTTCATACTTAAATAGTGAGGTGACAAAATACTTAAATAGTGAGGTGATAGGGCACTGACCTCCCAAGAGCCCCCTAATAGCTCATTGTGGTACTGAAGACCTTTCCAGTCTGATGCCCTCAGTAGTTTGCCAACCTTGTTTTGTAGATCTTCAATGGCTCAGCTCTCCGGCCAATGCACACAGTCAAATGGATGAACCTCTTTCAGGGTAGCAAAGAGTTCAACATGCTGCCTCTCCTCAGCAAGGTCTTCAGCCCTACCTCTGAGACCTTTAAACACTACCCTTCATTTGGGATTCTAAGTCTTGTCCCCTTCTTGGGATTTAGATAACCTATCAACAGAGGAAGCCTGAACCTTTTCCCAAGTAGCCCCTTTTTCTTCACTCTTACTTACAGGCTGAAGGCCTCAGATCTTCTTCATTCTCACCAAATGCAAATGACATCAGAACCCATCTTCTGGTTCTCTCTCAAGCTCTTATAACCAGGAAGAAGCCCCTTTCCTTGCTCTTCTGGTCACAGTGATCTGCTCAGATGCTGCAGCTCTTTTTAGCTTACCCTGCTGGGCTTGGATTGGCTGCTTCTGTGCCAGGAGGACCCTCCTTTGCTGCTCCTTTCTTGGGGTGTGGTAGGACCATGGTCTCCATGCCAGGGGACCACAAAGGCTTTGTAAATTCCACCACAAGTAGGTCAGGGGAAAAGTTGCACAGCTGCATGGCTTCTATGTATCTGTGGATGGCTCTGGAAGCAGATCCATTATAGAAGAAAGACGGAAAGAAGGCAGCTGGAGGAAAATTTGACAGGCAGCCAGACTATAATGATTAAAAGATTATCTACCAGCTCCAAAACACACTCATTTTGCAGACGAACACTCATTTCAGATCCTGTATTCTATGGCAACGTGACTTTGACCATCCCCAAAAGTACCACTTAATACAGAACAGGCAACCCTTGCTTTGACCACTATAAAGATAATTAAAACTAATTTAATGTTTTTAAACAGTTGTTATATTCAAGGATCCAACTTACCAATATCAGCAATCAGACTGCCTGGCTCCTGATCTGAAAGGAATTGTTGTACCTTTGGCCAAGCCTTGTAGCGTGCATCATGGAAATGAGGAGCAATTTTCTCATACACACTATGGACGTGGTCCTTCTCCAACTGGCTTGCCTCCTTCTCCATCAAAAAAGGCTGCACTTAACTCACTGAATCCAGTGCAATACTCCTAAAGAAGCAGAGAGCAGAATAACAAAAACAGAAAGAAAGTCTCAGAAACTGGGGTGGTCTCTTTTTCCAAAACACAACCATAAAATTTAAGTACATTGTGCAATTAGTTTCTTGGGATAGGTTATCGTAAACAAAGAGAAACAACTGAGATTTTTAAGTAAAAAAAAAAAATGTTTAACCTATGTTGCTATATGACATTGCACAACATTGTGTTATATAAATAAGTATTTCACACTCAAGACCTTTCCTTATGACTAAGCCTTGCTATTTTTGCCTCTCATTCAGCAGCCCTTCCTGACATGGAATAAGCAACACTTTATGCTTGATAATACTATAAATTTTAAGGTCGGAAACAGTGGCAAAATCAGGCCCATCATCACTATGAAAATCCTTTAATAGCATCATTGCTACACTATGGGTAGCACTATGGGTAGACTACAGGGTTTTGTCAACAGCGGTTTTGTCGACAGATAGGGCACATCTAGACTACATGGCTCCGTCGACGGAGCCATGTAGATTTGTTTACTCGGCAAAGGGAAATGAAGCGTAGATTTAAATAATCGCCGCTTCATTTAAATTAAAATGGCTGCTGTGCTGTGCCAATCAGCTGTTTGTCGGCACAGCGCTGTAGTCTGGACGCTCGGCGGTCAACATCAAAGGCATTTGTCGACCTCCCCGGTAAACCTCAGCCCACAAGGCATACCGGGGAGGTCGACAAATGCCTTTGATGTCAACCACAGAGTGTACAGACTACAGCGCTGTGCCATTTTAATTTAAATGAAGCAGCGATTATTTCAATCGCCGCTTCATTTCCCTTTGCCTACAACCCTAATCTACATGGCTCCATAGACGGAGCCATCTAATCTAGACGTGCCCATACTGTCGCCAAAGCCTCTGTCGACAAAGAGCGTCTAGACTGCATTAAGCGGATAGACAAAGCGATCCACTTTGTTGACAAAGAGCGTCCAGACTGCCGGACGCTCTGTCAACAAAAGAAGGCACCCGGAACTGCTTCTGGCAGGTCACAGGGTCAGCATGTACTTCCTGGTGCTGCTGCCTGCCCTTTGCAGAGATGCGTGCTGAAAGGGACCCCCCTGACCAGCCGTTGCTCTGCTGCTGCAGCTGCCTTGCTTACCTCCTTAGAGGGACAGTAAAGGTTTTGCAGTGCTTGCTGCGAGTGCCCTGCTTCCTGGGACAGCACAACAGTTTGGGATTTTTTTGGAAGGTTTTTATGATCCCTTTTTTTGCCATGGAGCCAGAGCTGTCCCTGGGCAAGCACTGGCCCCACTCCACAGTGCTTCAAGTGCTGCTGCAACTGCATGAGACGTTCATGCTGTTAATGCCTGGTCCAGATCCTGCACCCAGGCTGGAGCCCCTCCTTCAGGATGCAGCAGCACTGTTCTTGCCACCGAACTTTTTCCAGGAGAGGCGATTTTGGAGGCTGGAGACAAGTACAGACTGGTGTGACCAGCTCATAATGGAACAGTGGGATGACCAGGCTTGGCTCCGAAACTTCTGGATGCGAAAGTCCACCTTCCAGGAGTGCTATCCTGGCTTACCCCCGTCCCGCAATGACAGGACACCCACCTGTGCCCTGCCATCCCCCTGGAGAAGAGGGTAGCTATTGCCCTCTGGAAGCTGGCCACTCCTGACAGCTACCGGTCAGTGGGACACCAGTTTGGTGTGGGGAGACCTACTGTTGGTGCCGTGTTGATGGAGGTAAGTCCCTCCAGGGGTGGGGGGGAAGGGGCAGTCCATGAGGGTAGGGGGACTGTAACAGGAGAGCGTGGGGGGCGGTGCAATGGAGGGGAGGTGGTGGAGGGCTCCTGGCCTCACTCCACCGTACTGCTGGGAGCAATCACCGGATGGCGGGGACTCCTGGGGTCTTGGGGGGGGGGGTGGGAGGAAGAAGGGGGGACCTCCCAAGGACTTGGGCAACCCCTCTAACTTCCTATTGCGTGTGTTTGTATGTGTCTATTTCTGCAGATGGTAAGGGCCATCAACTCGGAGCTACTGAACAGGACTGTCCGCTTTGGAGACTTAAGACACCATCATGGCCGGTTTTGCTGGGCTGGGATTCCCGAACTGCGGAGGAGCGCTCGATGGAACTCACATTCCCATCCGTGCACCGCCCCATTGAGCAGCCTGTTATATTAACTGAAAAGGGTACTTCTCCATTGTGCTGCAAGCCCTGGATGACCACCATGGACTATTCACGGACATTTGTGTGGGGTGGTTGGGCCGGGCACACAATGCTCGGATCTTCTGCAATTCGCACCTTTACGAAAGGCTGCAGGCTGGAACCTTCTTCCCCCAGCGAAATTTTGCTGCTGGGGATGTGGAGATGCCGGTCTGCATTGTGGCCAATGTGGTGTACCCCCTCATGCCCTGGCTCATGAAGCCATACACAAGGCATCTGAACCCAAGCAGGGAAGTCTTTAACGCACACCTGAACACGTGCACGTTTACAGGTGGAATGCGCGTTTGGCCGTCTGAAGGGTAGGTTTAGGTGCCTGCTCACTCGCCTCGACATGGGGGAATGCAATATCCCAGAGGTAGTGGCAGCATGTTGCATCCTCCACAACCAGGTGAAGAGCAAAGGGGAGGCCTTCCTTCCAGGCTGGGGGCCAATGGCTGAAGTGGAGGGAAGGCGGTTTGCGCAGCCTCGGACAGCTGCCATTTGCCAACCCCATCAGGTGGGGGTCCACATCTGGGAGGCTCTGCGTGAGCGCTTCTCAGCTGGAGCCCAATGACGCCCCAAGGTCTCCCCAATGGGGCCTGTGGGCCTGGGCCCCCCCATCCCAAAACCTTCCCTCCCACAATCCATCCCTGCACCAGCCTCCGGACAGTCAAGACACCCACACCATGTTAAATATAAAAAATATAATGTTTATTAACAATTAATGTTAAAATAAAAAACTGTGTTTAAAAAAATAGACCTGCTCAACAAGTGTTAAAAAATAAACTGTTTTTTGAACTGTAAACCTGTGTTTAAAACTGGGGTAGGAGGGGGGATGTCAACCTGGAGGGAGGGCAGGGAGCTTAAGGGTAATGGCGGTATTGCATGGGCTGCAAGGCTTTGCCACGTCTGGTCCGTGGACCCTGCTGTCCTCAGGCTTGAGTTGGGGCTGTGCTGGTGAAGGGGGCTACAGATGGTTTTGCTCTAGTGTGGGGGGAGTGGTGGCAGGAGCTGAGGGAGAGGAAGGGGTGGCAGGGGCTGAGGGAGAGGAAGGGGGGTCAGAGTGGGCTGGAGCCAGATGGGCAGGAGGAGTACCCAGGGGAAGAGGACGTGGCACAGCCCCAGACACTGGCACACATCGCGCTCCACCGAGGGAGGAAATCGTCCAGGAGCCGATTATGCCAGTGAGCCTCCTCCCTGGTCCTTTTGGCCATGGTCTCCTGCATTCTTGCCATGATGCCCTCAATTTTTTCCATGGCCTCCACATGCCTCCTCAGGAGGTCGTTATAGGCCCTCCAATACCTGCGGGGTGCTGTGGGACCGGGTGGGTGGTGGCACAGGTGTTGCCTGGCAGTCAGCAACAGCAGCTCCGGCTGTGGAGGAGAAGAGGGAGAACCAATCAGTGTTACGAATTCACACACAAGTCCTTACAACAAGGGATGGGAATGTTGTTACTGCAAGGCCACGTCTGGCCCTGCCAGCCGCCTCGGCCGCACAGGGGCCCCCTTGTGGCGAGGGCAATGTCCGCCTCCACCCACTTCATCCTCCCCCCCTCCACCATGGCCGTACAGGCCAGGGAAGTGTGCAGCCACAGTGGGACAGGGGCCTGCAGCACCTTGGGTCTCTTATGGCCCCCACCCACATACCCACTGCCTGCCTGCTTGCACATGCACAGAGAGATGCAAGCTGTCCAGGGGAACCAAGACGTGCACATTGCTCTGCATCCTCTCTGCTCCCACCTCCCCTGTTCTGTGTCTGTGACCCTGACTGCACTCACCTGATGTTCCCTCGCCAGCGTCGGAGGATGCATGTGAGGCCTCTTGGGTCTCAGGGACAGGCTGCAGGGTCAGGGTCAGGGTGTCTGCCGTGTGCTCCTCCTCCTCTTCCTCCTCCTCCTCTACATCTTCCCTGGGAACCTCTTGCTGACACTGCTGCACTGGTGTGTGCAATCCTGTCTGCATGAGCACCGGTGCAGACATAGGTTCCTGACCTCCCAGGAGGCGGTTGAGCTCATTATAATCGGCACTGTGCACCAGGGCTGCACCTGATGTGGAGCTGTACTCTCGGGCCTTCACATAACCCTGCCTAAGCTCCTTCACTTTGGCCCATACCTGCTGGTATGTCCTGGGGTGGCGTCCTTTATCTGCCAGCCCCTGAGCCATGCGGTCGTAGATATTGGCATTCCTGCACCGGGTGTGCAGGGCCTGGACCACTTCCTCCTCCCCCCACAGTTCGAGCACTGTCAGGACCTCTGGCCCTGACCAGGTTGGGGCTCTCTCTTTTTCAGCTGAGGGCACCAAAGCTTGCTCCCTCGAGGGTCCTTGGGGGCCTCAGGGATCTTGTGCTTCACACATGGCCACATGACAGGGAGGCAGGGAGAGCCGTGTGCTGACAGGCTTGCTCTATGGCCAGCTTCCTGTCAGAATGGCTGCCAGGGGTGTCTGTGCCTTTAAAACATGGCTACAGACAGGAACAATAGAGGTTTTCCCTGAAGAAGGACTGTCCAGCAGGGGTTTTCCTTGGAGGTCTTTTTCTGTCGACAAAAAAAACCCCCACGTCCACACTGCCCTTTTTGTCGACAGAAATAGAGAAATAACAAAGACCTTTAGATGTCTTCCTTTAGCCTTTCTTGCACAGCAATATGTTCTCCTTTTGCTTTTAGAGAGGTGTAACGTGACCAATCCTGCAAGCACATATACAGGTGCTTAACGCTGCATGTGTGAGTAATCTTGCTGAATATTAATTGAATGAGACTATTCATGGACCTAAAATTAATCACACACATTACAGTATGCAAGGAGCTTTGGAGGACAAAGGTTTTTAAATTATTATTATTGTTCTTTATATCATTACTCTTTAAAAACATGGAAGGGAGCATGAACTATTATAGCAGGGATAAAAGAGAGACAAGACAGAACAAGGAGAGAGGAATCAAATCAGTATCTTCAATGTCTGTGTACTAATGCGAGAAGTATGGGGAATAAGCCAGAAGAACATGAAATACTAGTAAATAAACAATTATGAAATAGTTGGCATAACAGTGACTTAGTTGGATAATATGCATGACTAGAATATTAGTACAGGAGGGTACAATTTGCTCAGGAAGGAAAGGACAGGCAAGGAAAAAAAGGTGGAGGTGTTGCCTTATATATGAAAAATGTATACACTTGGACTGAGAGTGACATGGAAATAGCAGAGAGACTTGTTGAAAGTCCCTGGATAAGGATAAAACAGGTAAAAACAAGGGTGATGTTATGGTAGGATGTCTACTACAGACCACCTAACCATGAATAAGAGGGGGGTGGGGCTTTTTTTAAACAAAATCATCCAAAACACAGGAGTTGGTGATGATGGGAGACTTCAATTACCAAGATATATATTGGGAAAATAACACAAATAGAGGTCTTCAAGTCATCAGGACCTGATTAAATGCATTCTAGAATACTCAAGAAGCTGACAGAGGAGACATCTGAGCCATTAGCTATTACCTTTGAAAAGTCATGGAAGACAGGAGAGATTCCAGAAGGCTGGAAAAGGGAAAAAATATAGTGCCAATTTATAAAAAGGGAAATAAGGACAACCCGGGGAATTAAAGACCAGTCAGCCTAACTCTCATACCTGGAAAGATAAAGGAGCAAGTAATTAAGCAATCAATCACTTTGCAACCATCTACAAGATAATACGGTGATATGTAACAGTTTTTATGGATTTGTCAAAGACAAATTGTGTCAACCCAACTTTAGAGCTTTCTTTGATAGGGCAACAAGTCTTGTGGATGCCGGAGCGGAAGGAAGCAGTAGACATGATATATCCTGACTTCAATAAAGCTTTTGATAGTGTCTTGCATGATCTTCTCATCAACAAACGAGGGAAATGCAACCTAGATGGAACCACTATAAGATGGGTGCAAAACTGGTTGGGAAACGATTTGCATACAGTAGTTAGTGTCATGCTGGAAGGGCATAATGGAGTGGGGTTCTGTAGGGCTCAGTTCTGGGTTCAGTTCTGTTCAATATCTTTGTCAATTACAGTAGAATTCCGATAATCCGGCATTTTTGGGACATAGGTGGTGCCATATTATCAGATATGCCGGAGTATCGGGAGGTACTCCGGCAGGGGGCTTTGACGGGTCTGCCGGAACCTGCACTGCGTCCGGGGGGTGGGCGGGGAACGGTGCGGCGAGGGGTGAACCCTCCGCCGTTTTGCAGGAAGGCGGGGGAAGCCCCGTGCAGCTGCCGGCGACAGGCCAGCTGGGGAAACCCAGCCGCCGGCCTGCAAGCAGCAGCGGAGGAGAGGGGGCGAGAGCTAAGTCCCCAAACTTGCCCCGTTCCAGCTGCACTCAGCCCCGCGCCGCCCCTGAGAGTTTCCTGGAAGGGAGCGGGCTCCCCACCCCCCAGACCGCAGTAGTTATTGCCGAGCAGGGGGGTGAGAGGTGGCGCTGCGGGACCAACCCGGCAACACCCCAGCTGCTCTGCTCCACCGCTTCCCCAAGTCTGCCGCTTGTCAGTTTCAGCAGCAGCAGCTGGACAATTGGAGTTTTACTGTATTTAGATAACAGGATAGAAAGTGCACTTATAAAATTTGTGGATGACACAAAGCAAGGAGGGTATGCAAGTACTTTGGAAAATAGGATTAACATTCAAAATGATCTGGACAAATTGGAGAAATGGCCTGAAGTAAATAGGACGAAATTCAACAAAGATAAATGCAAAGTACTCCATTTAGGAAGGAATGATCAGTTCTACATGTACAAAATAGGAAAAGACTGCCTAGGAAGGAGTACTGCAGAAAGTGGCCCTGGAAATATGATCTATGAGGAAAAGCTGGAAAAAAATGTGTTTGCTTAGTCTGGAAAAGAGAAGACTGAGAAGCAACATGGTAATAGTTTTCAAGTACATAAAACAGGAGTGGGGAACCTCAGGCCCAGAGGCGGCCCCCGGCTTGCCTGGATCTCCCACCCCAACTGTCTCACCACAGGGCTGAAACACACAAAATCCTAGCCTATGCCCCCTTAGGCCCTAGGCTCTGGTGTGTAAGGAGAATGGGGGGGAGTGTCTTTCTCTTCTCAATCAGGGACCACGCGAGTAAGGGTGTGGATTTTTCTGTGGGTCAGTGGCCCCCAACCCAAAAAAAAGGTTCCCCACCTCCCTGACATAAAAGGTTGCTATAAGGAGAAGGGAGGATTTTTTTTCCTTCTTAACCTCTGAGGATAGGAGAAGCAATGGGCTTAAATAGCAGCAAGAGAGGTGCAGGTTGGACATTAAGAAAAATTTCCTGTCAGGGTGATCAAGCACTGAAGTAAATTACCTATGGAGATTGTGTCACTAGAGATTTTTTAAGAGCAGGTTAGACAAACATCTGGCAGAGATAGATGGTGCTTGGTCCTGCCATGAATCAGGGGACTGGACTTGATGACCTCTAAAGGTTTCTTCCAATCCTATGATTAATAATAGCCAAATTGCTATAGAAGCTTGTTGGGAAAAAACGCCTTCAGAAAAATACAAGCTGAAATAATTGAAATGAAGATGATGTACTGTCAGATATATTGGGGAGAGAGAAAATAAAAAGGGAAACTCTCTGAAGAACTTGCAACATCATTTCAAAGATCTGCTATTGTTTTATTATACAAGAGGAAATAACTTGTAGGCTGATACCAGCTGAATGGAGTGGCGGAAAGGTATGTATGTTATGCTTAAAAGAAGGAATTTAAGTTTTCAAGTTTGTACCTGCTAACCACACCTTACTTTCAGAAGATGAATGTCCTAAAATTTGTTTCCCTTTAGAGACACATTGAAACAAATATTTAACAATGTAAGAAAATGGTTATGATAGAATAACAAGTCTTGTGGAAAAGGGAGAAGTGGGCGTTGTATACTTAGATTTTAGTAAGGCATTTGACACAGTCTCACATGACCTTCTTATCAATAAACTAGGGAAATACAACCTAGATAGGGCTACTACAAGGTGGAATAAGGGATCTGTTGAAAAAGGCTTTCTTTCTCGACAGATCCTCCTCTAGACTGCCGCTTTTTGCCGACAAAGTGCTGAGTTGGCAAAAAGCGGCGACCATTTTTATGCAAATTAAACGTGGGATATTTAAATCCCTGCTTCATTTGCAATGTCGACCTGCCTAATCTGCATCCCTCTGCCGACAGAGGGATGCAGTCTAGACATACCCTTACAGAATAGGAAGTGATTGTCTAGGAAGGAGTATTGCTGAAAGGGATTTAGGAGTCATAGTGGACGACAAGTTAAACATGAGTCAACAATGTGACACTGTTGCAAAAAAAGCAAACATGATTCTGGGATGCATTAACAGGATTGTTGTGAGAAGACAGTCTAGGACTGTATGCTTGTTTATAAGCAGGGCTTTGGGGAATGTAAATACTTTATTTAATACACAAACTCAAATGATTACTTCACACAAAATAGAATCTGCTCTTCTGAAGGGTTGGGTGAAAAAAAAAATTAAGAGGCGTACAAGACCAGTTCATCATGATTATTTATCAGAAAAATGTTTAGCTAAATTTGGAACAATTTGATTGAAAATTAGATTAAATGTGTGCTTATCAAGCATCTTAAGATTCATTATAAGCTGCTGTCTTTATAAATTATTTTTTATTACTTTCTGTATGTTATGAAATCCACAACTGTCCTTTCTACATTTTATGCAAGTCCCCACAAAGCTTAAGCGACTTCACTTTGTTTGGGGAACTATGAGGGTACGTCTACACTAGCTCGTTAGTTCGAGCTAGGTAGGGTAATGAGGGCAACCGGAGTTGCAAATGAAGCCCAGGATTTAAATATCCCGGGCTTCATTTGCATATTCCCGGGCACCACCATTTTTAAACCCCCCTTAGTCTGAACTCCGTGCCCGCAGCTACACACGGCACAGACTAGGTAGTTTGAATTAAAGATCCTAATTCGAACTACCGTTACTCATTACTACATGGAATGAGGAGTAATGGTAGTTCGAATTAGGATCTTTAATTCGAACAACCTAGTCCGTGCCGCGTGTAGCCGCGGGCACGGAATTCGGACTAAGGGGGATTTAAAAATGGCGGCGCCCGGGAACATGCAAATGAAGCCTGGGATATTTAAATCCTGGGTTTCATCTGCAACTCTGGTTGCCCTCATTACCCCACCTAGCTCGAACTAACGAGCTAGTGTAGACGTACCCTGACAGAATAACCAATTCACCAGCTCACCAATATGCTCAGTGAGAACGCAGTCTTGTCCCATCCCACTGCGGGGAGTCAGCTGGACTTTTGGATTGAGAGCAGAATTTGTTCCTCTGTGTGCTGCACTTCTGTTTTTTTGGAAGTTTTCTTTATTTTTAAATAAAAAGGTTAGATTTTTTTCCTTCTCCATCTTAATCAGAAAAATCTCCCCATTGGGTAGAGGCCAATGACATCAGTTTGACTCAGCTACACTATGACTTAATTTGAGTTGTAAAGGTGGGGATTGTTAATGTAAGGGAGAGCTTCCTTTTGATACTGAGCATCTTTTAGAGAAACATTTTACATTTATATCAGAGATCTTCCATGTAATGAGTAACTTGGCATTTCATCAAATGCCATCTTATTTGCCTCAGATGTGCATTCTCTCTGCCCCCTCCAGATTGTAAACTGATTAGTTAATTGAAATTTGTATCACTACTTGAATGCTTGTGGTTATGGAAATAGTTCCAGGAATGAATAATGTCAAGAATTCTACAACTCTTGGGCACAATCCTGAACTACAGCTCAAGAGCACTTCGTACAACTCAGAATGGGGAATTACAAAGGCAGACTAAAGCAGAAGTTGCCCATAGGGTGGACTATGGGCCAAATCTGGACTGGCAGATGCTTTTGAATGGACCCTGACTTTACTTACTTATTATGATGATTTTTTATAATTATTATTTTCTGCTGAGTCTGGACCTTGACCAAAAAACATGGACCTCGGCAAAAAAAATAATTATTACCCCTGAGGCCATCATTATACTTTACCACCATTATACTTTACCTATGGCTGCTTTGCACTGGTCCGCCCTCTTCCAAGAGCAATTTGGAACAGATTGGCAGAGAGGTGGCATAAGAGCAGCTGCTTGTCAGATACACAGGGGAAATTTCCAGCAGTAGGTGAATTTGTCTTTAGGGTAGCTCTGTTCCAGCAGACTAGTGCAAAGCTGGCCTAATGTAATTAGGAAACTGGCCCACCATCTCTCTGATTTTGCTATTTTACTACCTTGTGAAAGAAGGTGACAATCTTTTTAGCACCCCATTAAATATGTATTATTACATTGAGGATTTTGGGGATTGTTTAAATTTTCTTAATCTCTTGTACCTGTACCAGCAATGCTCTTTTATAATTATCATTTTTAAGACAAAAAACGCTCATACACAGATGACTATTTTTAAACCACAAAGAGGGGTGTTGATACAATCTCCTCCTGCCCTACCTTATGTGACATGGATGGGAACTTTGAGATATTATGTAAAACCTAGCTGAGTCCTGATCCTGACATCCTGTGACTTCCATCACATCCAGGAAGAAAAGCAAATATGGTAGGTGATCAGCTTGGCTTAGCAGCGAAATCCTTGATGAGCTTAATCACATAAAGGAAGCTTACAACAAGTGGAAACTTGAACAGATGACTAGGGAGGGGTATAAATATATTGCTCGAGAATGCAGGGGTGTAAACAGGAAGACCAAAACACAAATGGAATTTCAGCTAGCTCACAAACACGCACTGTTCTTCACTCTCCTCTCCCAACCCAACATGTACATGGGGGGTTGTTGTTAGTTCTTGTACTGCTTGCAAATTGGGTTATTTTTGGTTTTGGACTGGTCTGTGCATTTCATAATTTTCATTTCTCTCTTACACTTAAATTTAATTCTTTGAGTAGTGAGCTCTAAAATGCCTAACCTATCATGGCTGGAGTCATTATCCCTATGGTAATTGCTGCTCCTGGAAGTGGCTGGCATGTCCTTGCAGCCCCTCAGAGAGGCAGAGCAGGGGGTCTCCACATGCTGTCCTTACCTGGAGACACCACTTATATAGCTCCCATTGATCAGTAATGGGGAACCAAAGTCAGTAGAAGCTGTGAGCTTAGTGCCTGTAGATGAGGGGCAGCACATGGCACCATGGAACCATTGCTGCACATGGCAGCTGCTTTCAGGAGCGGTGCAGGGCCAGGGTAGGAGCAAGCCTGCTTTAATCCAGAAGCTGTCTCAGTTAAAAGGTGCCCAGCCAGAGCCTGCTTCCTGAACCCCTGTCCCAGTCATGAACCTCCTCCAAAACCCAATCTCCTGCCCCATACGTGAGTCCTCTGCACCCAAACTCCTTCCCAGAGCTTGCACCCTGAAACCCCTCCTCAACCCCCCACCCTGGACTAAGCCTGGAGCCCCTCCCACAGTCCAAACTCCTTGGTCCAAGACCAGAGCCTGCACCCCAAACTCCTAACACAGCCTGGTGAAAGTGAATGAAGATGGGGGAAGAAGGGGGATGGAGTGAGCAGGGTGAGGCTGCGGAGAAGGGGTGGAGCCAGGCGGGGCCTCAGAGAAGGGGTAGGGCAGAAGTGGGGCAAGGGTATTTCGGTTTGAGGTAGATCTTACATTGCACTTAAATTGAAAAAGTGATCGTGTGGTTAAAAAGGTTGGAGACCACAGTTGTACAGCTATGCTCTTGTTCTACTACTATGAACAAACACTGTTTACTGTTCTTATTAATCTACCCCATACATGTAATCTGGCACCTCCTACAAAATTAGCTGTGTCTCCTGGATACAACAGATTTATAATACTATTGGATCATCGTCAATCTCACCAGTTTTCTGATCTCTGTTTGATCACAGCTGTTATTCTGAAGGTGGCAGTAGCAACTGGAAAGTGAAGGCTGCACCGAGATCATAGTTAGTGCAGAACCAAAATCAGTCTGTTTAATGCAATAATTGAAGTATGTGTCTTACCAAACCATACAAGAGTAAGGGAAAATAAGCTGCCCACTCCTGTGGTTCTAGCCGTACGTGGATGACAGGGGGCTCTTTGCCTGATATTCTCCCATCTGAGCAGGCAGGCAAAAAGGAAATGGTCCCAGGATGGATTTCCTCACTAAACCTACAGACAGTTTAAAAAGGCCACCTCTATAATAAAAAGGTTTGCACAATTTGGGTATGTCTACACTACAAAGTTAATTCGAACTAACATTTACCATGGAAATTCAAAGCAGGTACAAAACAGCAGTTAAGATTAGCAGTCATGAAATAGAAGTCAATGTCTAAATTATGTTTTGTCATAAAAAACAAACTAGTCTAGAAATAAAACCATATCCTTTGTATAAACAGCTCCATAACAGAAGGTTCTCTCATCACCTCTGCTCTCTATTTGCTAGAATATTGATTTATAACATACACACTAACAATAAAGTTAAACAGGTAGCCAAGGGGCAGCAAAGATCAGTGTGCCTCGCTGACAGGAGATAGGAGGGAGAGGGAAAAAAGGAAACCATATGAAGAAATATATGAACAAGATGAACAGGAAAATGCCTGGAAGATGAAAGATGGGAAATTTAATATCTGTAAGGACTGAAAAGAGAAAGTTCAGAAGCTTATAATGAAATAAATCTGAGGTGAAATCCTGGTCCCATTAAAGTCAATTGCAAAATGCCCATTAACTTCAATGGGAACAGAGTTTCGTCACATTTAGGGCTTGATTCTACTACCTTTCTTGATGCCCAGTAATAATGGGACTATTTCTAGAATAAATCACTAACAAGGTAATATTCAGGCCTCAGAGATTCAGGGGAAAATTAGTAATCCACACTACCCAAAAAGAGGCACAGCAGTATGAATTTACTAAATTACAATTCATATTTTAACAGTATGACATGGGAAGTATTTAATGTGTATCTGTGTGTGTGTGTGTGTGTGTGTGTGTGTGTGTGTGTATATAAATAAATTCTCAGAGCAAATAAGCTAATAACTTGGTTAATAATCTAACAAATACATCTTTATTGTTTAATAATTAAATCACAATGTTTTAACATAATGTGCTACAAAGAGCAGCAGGAGACACATTAAAGAACCATTTGCAGCTCGTGCATTGCAGTCTGAGTATCATTGATCTAACGCAGGGGTGGGGAACATAAGGCCCAGGAGCTGGATGTAGCCTCTGACTTGCCTGGATCCGGCCTCCAGGGCTGGAGCACACAAAATCTACTAGCCTGGTCCCCTTCTCAGTTGAGGGTTTTGTTTTGTTGAGTTTTTTGCTTCTCACTTATGTGTGGCCCCCAACTGATTTTTTCTGTGGGTCAGCAGTCCCTGACTCAAAAAAGGTTCCCTACCCCTTATCTAATGTAAGGGTGGCAGAATTAGGTCCTCAACTGGTTTATAAAACACCTACCTCACAACAGCGTCTGGGACAATGTACATAATAAACCAACGTTATATAAAACTGGGATCTATGTCCAGGTACCTCAGCATACAAACATGGGTTTCAAATGTGAAAATATTGAAAGCATGAAGCAATCCCATTGCTTTCAACTGAACTACTTCTAGGTGTATTTGCAGAATGTAGGCCAAAATGGGGGTATCAAATACACAGGAAAAACTGGTGAAAAATAAGCAAAGCCAAAATGATCAAAGATGGACTCAGCATGAACAGCTTTGTTCAGGATTAGAAAATTAAAAGTAAACAGAGAGCACAGTTGCACTGCTCATTGAATAAGCTTACTGACAGCACTCTGTGAAATTCTTTTTATATGTATCTTTTCTCATTTTATTCTGGAGAAATTTTGTTTGATTTTTTTCTATTGCAGGAGGCCCAGATGGAAAAGCTGTCAGGTACTGCCCTGGGAGTAGGTATGGGGACTATGGGAGCATGAGAGGCAGGGTGGGTTTTAGAGCATGCCCACTTATGTGCCAGGATTGGGAATGTAAAATTCCATTTAAAATGTTAACCACTTAAACTATATGGGCAGGGGGTGGTGGAGCAGCCCCGTGACCTAGAGTGAGACTGCTGAGACCAGGCCAGTAAGGCAATGCTTACCAGGTAACCAATCAACCCTTTACATTCTTAGCCAGGACATACCACCATTCACTTAAAATTTTGCTCCATGCCAGCCTGGAGTAGGTGCAGACAAGCTCTCTGGTCCGACTACTGGGAGTGAGAAGCTGGATCCAGCCCCCAGGTGCTGGAAGCTGCAGGAGCTTCATTCCCTTCCCCACTTTATAGGTTGTTTTTTGTTTTATTTGATATTACTTCACATTTGTGAAAAAACACAAGCTTCTACTTATGAAACTTTAAAGAAAAATAGACAATAGACAATGAATATCTCCTGACTACGGATGTGAATGATTAACCAGTTAACTAGGAGGGGCTGGAGCAGCCCCCAGCCCAGCTGGCGGAACCTCTGTCCTGCAGTGAGCCCAGCCTAAGCACACCACAGGCAGGGTACATCAGCTTAGCCGGAACAGCACTGACCTATGGAAGGTGGGCCACTCTAGCCCAGCTGGGCTGGAGCAGCCCCTCCTCCCCGCCCACTCCTGTTCATTCAATTCACCAGTTAAACAGAATGTTTAACCAGTTAACTAATTAAATGGGATTTTACATCCCTACTCCTGACGTACATGAGCACATAGGAAAAGAGAGAGGAATTTGCATTCAATTCAATATCAACACCTTTACTTACATGACAAGATATACAGTGTGACCCAAATTGATAAATTTAGGAACCAATCATACTCTCCATTTGACATCAATGGGAGCAGAACAGGACTTCAAATATTTGCATCCAGAACTGGTTTCACAACAGATTTAATATACAACCAACACATGGGCTTGTGGGAAGACTAGCATAGAGAAGATGGAAGAGGATGCAAAGTAGTCTACATTCACACAGAAATGTTCATCAGAACTTGAACTGTAGCACCAAAATGTTTGAGACAGGAGATGCTAAAAACCATAGCCTGCAGGATTCCTGTCTTGCAGCTTGCCTTTGATAATACAGACTCCGTGCCTATTGTTTTGTCCTCTACTCACAGCCAATTCCAAGTGGCTGCTGTATAGATGTTGACTACAAAGCTGCCATATTCCTGGCAAAATTATTTCTGGCAGCTGAGTCACAAGGCTCTAGCTTTGTAGGCATCAACAATACAACATTTAACCTGTCTGCAAATATTCGCTTGAATAGCCTCAAGGTCCTTCTTGTTGGGATGAAAACAGACAAAGAGGAGAACTTAAAAAACCCTAGAAATTTCGACGGAAAGGAAGCTTTTCTCCACTGTTTTCTATCACACAAAGGAAAGTATAGCAACATTTCACCTTGAGAGAAACTAAACAAAAATTTTCTAGAACTATCTTCAGACAAAAATAAAAAACTGTGAAGAGCCACAAATAAATCCTGAATTACTGAAATGAGCAATGCAAAGGGAGAGAGAAAGAGAGACTCTCAAAGGGAAATCCATGAAGACTTCAAAACCAATATTTAGGCTTTAAGGGTCATCAGTCATTTGTGGGCTAGTTTCTGATCTTGACAGTGTAACTCAACAAACATCAACAGTTACTATGACTGAGTGAGGAATTTGGCACTGTACATACATATTTTATAGGAGCCTGTCAGCATTTTCATAACACCCCTCTATTTTACAGGTATGGCAAATCTATAAGTGAGCTCCTAAAAATTACTAACATATGGATATTATGCCAGATAGGTATCTGCCACAAAGTTATGAGCCAAGTCTTCAGTGGGCATAAACTGACTTCAATGGAGTTACACTGAATGGTTTTGTAAAACATTTAGCTCCCCTTACCAGGGTGCTGCTATTCAATGCTATAAAACCAGTCAAAACAAATGTAAAGTAATTAAAATAAAAAAGTGGTTACTTGTGCCTCAAAATTTTCAAGCTGTGAGGATGGGGAAAATCGTGCTCTCCTCTCTGTAGTTTTTGGAGTTGGAGGGCTATACAGGCAGGGGAGCTGTTGCAACCAGCCTGTGACAAGGGATAAGATTGGAGACAGCTGTATAAAAGCAATGTACCTCTTCCCCACAGCAATGAACCCCAGTCTGTTGCAGCTCCCTGAGTGTTGTTGTGGAGAAGTGAGGGGCACGGTCAGAGAAAGACAGAGCAGAGCAATGGTTGGGAACCTTGGGCCTGGGGGGCCAGATGCGGCCCTGGGCTTACTTGAATCCAGCCCCTGAGACTCAGGGGTCCCCACAGCATTGGGGAGCCAGTGCTGGTGCTCCAGCTCCCCCACACTGCTTCCCGGAGGGGGTGGAGCACACAAAAATCTACTAGCCTGGGCCCCCCTACGCTCCGGTGTGTGGGGAATGTGGGAAGTATCTTTCCCCTTCTCACTTAGGGACCATGTCAATGAGGGTTTGTTGTGGGGGGGCGGTGGTGTTTGGTTTTCATTTATTTTACTTCTCACTTATGTGTAGCCCCCAACTGATTTTTTTTCTATGGGTCAGTGACTCCCGACCCAAAAAGGTTCCCTACCCCTGGATTAGAGAAAGCTTGGGGAGGGGGAATTCACCACTTAACTATGTTCCAAGCCTTTCATTTCATAGATGGGAACATTAGGTTCATGAACTTAGATTTTCAAAAGGAAAAACTATGTAGCACTTTAAAGACTAACGAGATGGTTTAATAGGTGATGAGCTTTCGTGGGCCAGACCCACTTCCTCAGATCATATTCTGGAAGAGAATTGGCATGACCATATATACCAAAGGAATAAAATGAAAAAAGTGAACACATTATTAAACTGACAGTCTTTAAAGTGCTACATAGTTTTTCCTTTTGTTTTAACAAGATCAGACTAACACAGCTACCTCTCTATTAGATTTTCAAAGCTACCTAAAAAGATACAGATTCACAATCCCAAAGGAAACTGAACATTTAGGTCCTGTATACAGCTATGGAAACCCCTTCTCAGAAAGGCCATGGAAAGACTTCACAGTGCAGAAGTAATCCATAGCTTCTGCAGCCCAGGCAGCCAGGTTACTTGGTAAGATTTTGCCAATGTTGTGCAATATTAACTACTATCCTCTGGCTGCTGTGTGCTGTTCTAGGCCAGTTAAACTGGGTTTACAGAATCTTTGCATTACCGGAATTAAGGATGTTAAATTTAGATTAATCGACTAATTGAATAGTTGATGCAATTTGCATTAACTATTCGATTAGTCAATAAGGGCACCTTCGCCTTTGAAATGTAGCAAGAGCTTGCTACATTTCAAAGGTGGAAGTGCAGTGGGGAGCACAGGACCAGTGGGGGAATCAAGCAGTTCCCTGCTGGCCCCCTGCTCCCCATGTATGCTTTGCTTTTGAAATGTACAAGAGTCCCCTGTGGGGCTCTTGTACATTTCAAAAGCAGGGAGCATGGGGTCAGTGGGGGACTGCTTCAGTCCCCTGCTCGCCCCCTGGCACTTCTGCTTTTGAAATGTAGCAAGAGCTCTGCTCTTGCTACATTTCAAAGGCAGAAGCACCACCAGTCCCCTGCTGCGCCCTGCCCCCACCCATTGAGACGGTGGGGGGAACTGGCTTTTAAGTTGGCTTCCTCCAGCACCGGCTCCTGTTCCCCCCCCCCCGTTGCCTCTCTTTGATAGAGGCGGGGGGGGGGGAAGCGACTAGTCGAGTCGACTATCCGATAAGCATATGCTTATCGGATAGTCAACTGGTTGCTTATGTCCCTGAGTGGAATAGTGCAAAAACCTATTTATGTGGCCCATTCTGCCGAGAATGCACACAAATCCATTCCATTATACATATGGTAAATTCTTTATGTATTTATATTATAAATACATAAAGCATTTATCTTTAAAAAGAGATATTCACACATTCAAGACACAGGCGCAAAAATCAGCTTAGTTACATTGGGGTAAATTTGAGACATATCCACTCAAGTATGTAGTCAATTCTAAACATGTATTCTATATTTATACCACAGAGCAAAATTTGCTCCCAAATTATCTCTGAAGTATTGTTAAAAAAATGGCTTTTTAGACATGCACACATCTTCTATACACAAACAGAAATGCCAATAAGCATTTTCAAAGTCACATTGTAAAAGCAAATTAATTTCCAATTTTTTTATTTCTGTTAGTAACAGGTAAGCCAACAGCTTTGAAATTGTGTAAAAACAATAAAAACACTGGCAGGCACTCCCACACACTGACAAGAGTAAATCAATCTATCAAGTGTAAATCAGTGAAGTTACACTAGTTTTATTCAAGTGTAAAGGAACGAGAAAAGTCAGATATATGTATTGATATATAACACAAAAAACTGTCTTTATAAACAGGAACCATGGTATGATCTTGTAAATTCCTATAAATAAAGTTTGGAGATTCAGTTGAGGTGTGGGTATAAAGAATTACATGTTACATTTTATTATACTCACTTGTATCTGGCATCATTGTTAGGGCTGCAAGACATGTGAACACCTTGAACCGGTTTTAATAAAAGAATCACTAACCAAATGAAGTCTCACTTATGGAATGGACGAAGAAGTTATCAGAAAATGTATTTATTTCTTCAGTGTGTATTTACTGGTACACTTCTATGCCCCTTACATTAAATCAATATACCATAATGAAAGCATTTGGGAATAAAGATTTTTTTAAAATTCAAAATAAAGGAGATTCTTCTAATGGGAAAGGAAAGATTCCATGTATACAAGGCTACAGCTGCTGTGCTAAGAATGCTAATTCTTCTGCCTGTGCAATCTTTCCTACATTCTAGAATCTACAACCTTGCCCTCACAGGGGAAGATGGAAGGCACAGAGCCAGAAATTCAGTAAAATGATGTGCTGAAGTTAGAACAAATTTTGGCAAAAGAAAACCTTATTTTTCCTTTAAATGTTTTATTTACTGGAGTAAAGAAGGACAATAAAATAATTACAAGCTATAGGTAAAGGGAACTTATTATCTTTTTGTTTAGTGACATATTCAGAACTGTTTGAAGATGCACAAATCCAGGGTTCTCAGGGAAAAACCCCAACCTTTGAGACCTCTTGGTATCTGAAATATATATCCTCCACTAAAACACTCATTCCCTGCTTTATGGAGCTATCACGTACAGTAACTATTAGATCAAACCATGGCAACTGAAAATGGCTTTTGATGATATGAAAGGGAGGTATTTTTTATTTCATAATCCAGTAAGAGCTGGATAAGTATGTATAACTTTCACATTCCATTCAGTACAAAAGTTCCAGACGGAACACAGTGTTACAAGAAGAAAAAAAATAAAAACCCCAAACCCAACCATTTTTTGATTATCAGAACTTAGATTTTTTTTTTTTTTCAAATCTAGGAGACATCCAAAGGCACCTTATTTTTGTTTGAAGTACTTTAAGATACTGTACTTAAAAATAAAACAATAAAAAGTACTACAAAGCCTAGGACTCCTACATAGCCTACACAAAACAACCACAAAGGCAACTAAGTTGGTAGAGAATTTCCTTCCGCATGGAGGAACCTCTGAAGGGCCCAGAGCCACTGCACTTAATCATTCCAGCCCCTTGTGCAGACGACATGGCTTGGGCAACAATGACATCTGTATAAATTATTAATTTAGATCACATTATATGATTAACCTGTAATGAAGTAAATGGCTCCTAATACTACTGCACACACGTTTTATTCTAGCAACAAAGCAACTGACACATGAAAAAGATCACAGTCCATTTTGTCTGGAAGTCTCTCTCTGACTGCAGCTTTCAACAGATAACTTAGGGTAAACTCTCATGATGCTTCCCAACAATTGTGCACTATTATCCCCTGAGACGAGAAAGGAAGAATATCATCCCAATATCATCAGTGGGAATTATAAGCTTCATAACCATCCTAGTTAGCATAAATCAGAACAGTTGTTATTTTCCTCAAATCTGAACAAAGCATCTGTATGTGTGCATTTAATTGTAGTTTCTTCATTATTTATAATTAGTACTAGTAATTGTTTACGCTTAACTAATTAAGGTATTTAAACTTAAGCTTCCTTTTTAAAAATGTTTACATTTGTATTTAAAAATTAGGAATATAAGCAACTAGTTGACTACCCAGTAAGCCTAGACTTATTGAGTAGTCAAGTCACTACTCAGCTAGTCACCTCTGTAAAAGTCAGCTCCTCCCAGCACCGTCTCTGCAGGTGGGCAAGGGAGGCTCCTGGGTTCCCCGCTCCCCTCTTCCTTTGAAAAGTACAAGAGCCACAGGCAGAGGTGCAGCAGAATAGCAAGTGCCCCCCTTATCGACTAATAGAGTAATTGACAGAAATTCCATCGACACAATTAGCTGATTTATGGAAATTTAACATCCCTAATTTAAACTTTGCTTTTTCTATGCTTTAGAATTATTTTTGTTCCTGCTTGTATTTTATTAACGATTAAAATTTGATCATTAGGGGTGTTAAAGTTTACCTGGTTAACCGGTGAGCTTACCAATTCCGGTTAACCAATAACAGGTAGGGGCTGGAGCAGCTCCCCACCTGCCATGGCCAGTCCAACTCAGGCCCACTGCAGATAGGGACTGCTCCAGTAGGGACTGGGAGCCTACAGCCAGCTGAGCTGGAGTAGTCCCCAGCCTGGATCCCGCTTAGTTGGTTAACCAGTTAAACTGGGATTTTACAATCCTAATTATTTATTATTATTATTATGTATTAGTACTACTACTAAAGGATTCACTCAGTATTGCTCAGGTCTTTGTGGGGCTCAGTGCAGAGGTTGGGGGAGCAGGAGTTAGGGCAGGGTTTTGGGGGCTCAGGGCAAGGTGTTGGTGTGTGTGTGGGGGGACAGGAGTCAAGGCAGGGGCTGGGAACTGTGGGAGGCGGGGGTGGCTCAGGGCAGGGAAGTCTGGAGGGCTCCCCAGAGCTGCTGGGGGTTGCACTGGCTGGCCAGCGACGGCAGCTCCCCGGGGCTGGCCATAGAATCAGGGGCTGCACTGGCTGGCCAGCTGTTCCCTAGGGCTGCCCCGTGGAGGCTAGCAGGGGCAGTGCGGGCCACGCTGGCCGGCTGCCAGCAATTACTCCCCAGGGCCATCCATGGAGGCAGGGGCTGCGCTGGCTGGCCAACTATTCTCCAGGGTCTCCCCAGAGCTTGTAGGGACAGTAGGGGCTGCGCTGCCTGTCCAGGGTTCCTCCTCTTCCACCCCTCTGTGTCCAGCACTGGGTCCAAGGGCCAGGGAGGAGGAGAGTAGTTTGGACTCTGGCTGCAGGGTAAAGGAGCCAGCACAGGAGTGGGGGGCAATTTTGCCGTGCATCAGAATGGGAACATTACCCATGGACAGTGGCTGGCAACTTTCAAAGCCCAGTCAGCCACTGTTTTATAGGTACAGACCACCCTCCTGTGGTCATTCTGCAGTCTAACTGTGGCTGCTTGCAGACACCTCCCTTAGCATTTTATGAGAAACAATCAGATTCCAAGCACATCCTGTTTTCCTGGCACCACCAAACCCTGACCTTGCTTTAAGTTAGGATAAGAGGAAGCAACATACAAAATGTACTGGTCCTAGCTCTTACTGTTTAGGAGGAGTTCTTGAAGAAATGGACTCAGACAGATGGACGGACACATAGACAGAAGCACAAACTCTCTCAAATATATAGTAGATTATGAAAGCAATAGTGCAATCAGTTTTTTAGTGACCAATAGGGTTGCCAATCCTCCTGGTTTCACCACAAGTCTCATGGATTCGGGCTCTATCTCCCAGAGGCTAATGAAGCCAAACCAGGAGATTTTAGACCACCAACAGCTCTATGATGCAGCAGGCTAAGACAGGCTCCAAGCTCCCAGGAGCAGCCAGCATGTTCCTGTGGCCCCTAGGTAGGATGCAGAGGGCAGGGGGTCTCCCTGTACTGCTCCCAGTGCCGACTGCAGCTCTCATTGGCTGGGAACTGCAACCAGGAGCCACAGGGACATGGCAGTTTCTTCAAGGAGTGGCAAGAGGCCAAGGCAAGCAAGTAGTGTGCCTTAGCCTTGCTGTGTAGGAGCTGCCTGAGGTAAGCACCACCTGGCTGGAGCCTGCACACCTCACCTCCTCCCACAGCCCAACCACCCCCTACCGCCCTGAGCCCCCTCCTACATCCCAACTCCCTGCCAGGTTCTGCTGCACCCCAGCCACAAGCTGTCTCCAGCACCCAAAACTCCCTCCCAGAGTTTGCACTCTGCAGTGCATTCTGCACTCCTACCCTCTGCCCCAGGCTCAGCCAGGCGGCCCCTCCCACACGACAAAACCCTGGGCCCAGCCCAGAGCCTGCACCCCTCCTGAACTCCAACCCCCATCCCCAGCCTGGTGAAAATGAGTAAAAGTGGGGAAGAGTGAGTGATGGGGGGAGAGGGGGGAGATGAAGAAAAGGCAACAAGGATATTTGGGTTTGTATAATTAGATAGTTGGCAACCCTATTTGCCATATTTTCTTTCTTACTCTCCCTTTACCTCCTAGATCCCACACAGGCACCTCTTACACACTCCCTCAAGTTACAAAATAAAGAAATCAGAAAGAGCAGGCCATTTGAGGATCTGGCCCACTATGTGCAGACAATAAACTCTGTCCAGAGTCAGTCACACACATGCTGGAACTATGGGTGCTGCTGCACTCCTTGGCTTTAAGTGGTTTCCAACAGGTTCAGGATTTACAGTTTGGTTCAATGGCTCTCAGCACCCCCACTATACAAATTGTTCCTAACCTCCAGGCCAGTCACGCATGCCTCTAATGAGTTACAAATTTGGTTAAAATTATAATGTGGACACAGTCTAAGTGTTAATCTACCGTCTTGTTGCTCACTTATCTAGTTTTGTTAGGAATTTGGAGCACCTCACAAACTCAGAGTGTTTTGATTTACCTAAAAAAGAAGCAATAGTAAAATAGCAAAACAGGCTGATTAAGCCTCAAAGGGAGTATGTACTCATAAAGACTAAAAGTGTTAATGTTGGCTTGCAAGGCCAATTAATATACTGGGTTCTGAGGAAACATCTAGGTTTCACTGAGGATGAAAGGGCTTTTTGTGCAATTGGTAATCCTCATTCTACGAGGAAGAAGTTTTTTTGCGAAAGAGCTCTTTCGCAAAAAGGCGTGTGTGGACGGTGAAGAGGGAGTTTTTTCGGAGGAAGAAGGAAGAGGAAAAAGTACAGGTGCACTCGTGGCCATTCTGTCCATAGCAATCACTGCTTACATGTGAGATAGCACCCAGACTGCCTGGACACTATCTTTCGAAAAAGCACATCGCTTTTTCGATGCGCTTTTGCAGTATGGATGCTCTCTTGCGCAAGAAGTTTTTTTCTGAAGATCTCTTCAGAAAAAAGCTTCTTGCACAAGAAGCCTGTAGTCTAGACGTAGCCTCACAGTCAAAAGATATTATCTCTACAACCTTGTTTCCCTAATATCCCTAGATTGATACGGCTATAACACCACTGCATACAAGCTACTAATTAATATAAGAAAAGCTCTCGACAGATGTACTGCTCACATTTAAAGGGAAGAACACTACCAGATAGTCCAGAAAAAAATGATACCCTAAAATTACTCTAAGCCTTATACTCTTCCTGTTGTGAGACACAAGTACCAAAGATTCAGTCATGGAACAAAGCATTTCAAAGGAAAAATGTGGTGCAATAAGCATGAAGGTGAACATTCATATGAAAACTGTGAAGAAGGGACAGAACAAAAATGTTGCAACTGTGGAAGAAGATTCACCTAAGCATGTGGGGGGCTTATAGTGAAACAAAGAAAGTACAAAACCCCCAAATCATTAATAATATCTGAATAAGCTACTAGGAGATACTTAAAAGAAAAAGAGAGGTTCTGATTGAGAAATGGAATAGCCAGCAACAAGTTAATGGGGGTGGAAGTAACGAATGACAATGAGGTAAAAGAAAATGACATATTACTTACAGAAACAGAGAGATTCATTGAATTTATGTTTGAGATAATGAATTATATGGCTCAAAGAGAAGGAAAGAAAGTTAGAATTACAATTAAAGTTTTTGAAAAGTACCTACTGGCTAGCAATGTATCAGTGGAAAGATTCATATTTTCTTATGTGAAACAAACATTGAAGGTTAAAAGAAGGGCGGGCAACTATTTTCAGCTAGAAAGTCCATTGCCTAGTGGTGCACACGCACAAATTAAAAACATTATTGATATGAAAACAAATCTTGATAATAACATGCATACAAAAATTTTGGGTAACCGAGATACAAGAAAATAAAATCGCAAGCTATGGTGCATATAGACATAGTAGTGAAACAAGAAAGGGTAGGGGTGTCTATACCATCATTAAAGAAAGCCTGAGCTACCTTGAAGTACAGGTAAAAAGCTAACTATTGAGTATAATGTTACTGAGCTACTGATAGAAAACAATTCTATGTCTCTGACTTTATGTTTATAATCCATGCAGGTCTCAGGAGACTGGATTGTAGGCAGTCATGCCCTCACAGTGAAAAGTCCCACTATCAGAGCCAAAGGTCAAGATTGATTCCTGACTAAGTCAAGGGTCAGACAAAGATTACAAGATGCCAGGGAAGGCAGGAGTAAGGATGGAAAAAAGGCTCACTAGAGCTGTGGAAGAGCAAGATAAGAGACAAGCACAAAAAGTCTGCAAGTGTAGATGTTAAGTAGTTGCTGCTGCAGAGCTTAAGGATCAGCCTACCAGTTTCCTCAACCAATCAAACAGGGTGGGTCCATCAGGCAGCCTGGCTGGCTAATGAGGGTGTCAGGAATTCTGAGCAGGTGCAGCTGTAGGGCTTTAAATCTGACAGCAGGAAACTAGAAGCTATGGACCTGAAGGAATGAACTGCAGATGTCACGTGCCCATTTATTATCCCTGGAGATCAGAACAGTCACAACAGATTGTTCAGAAGGAAGAAAAGTGATAAAAACAGAAAAAGTTTAGAGCAATTCTTTGAAGAGAATAGGTTAGTAATATTAAATGATGGAGCCCCCACTAAGTTTAACACAGTTGACAGAAGCACCTCATGCCTAGATCTGGAAATAGCTCCTTGCACTATACCAAGTAAATGCATCCGTGAATTTTATAGAGAAGAGAGAATTGGTAGTGACCACTTCCGGACATTAATTATAGATCAAGGGAAAGGACATGTGAAGATAATATCACAACCTGAAACCTACAAAAAGAAAACTGGAAATGCATTTGAAACAGAAGTGAGAGCAATGTGAATGAGGAATGTATACATTAAGATTTATGGAATTTTGTAGGACTATTACTAAGGGAATCATAAAGATAGTCAGCCTAGCTATTCCTAGGATACCAACAATACTTAAAAGATAAGAAAAATACATGGTGGTGGAACAAAAAGTGTGAAATAGTAATTAAAGAAAGGATTAAAGCACGTAAGACTACAAAAAATCCTTAAATAGAAAAGCCTTAATGTAATATTAAAAAGTAAGGCAGTTACACAAAGGGCTATAAAAAGGACAAAAAGAGAAAGCTGGAGAACATACTGCAGGAAAATTTAATAAAGATACCAATACATAAGCAAAATTAGGAAAATGAATGGAACCAATAATACAAAACCTTGCAGTTGCAGTATATGCAGTAATAAGCTCCAGCAAAGAAAAAGCAGAAAGAGCAGTAGTGACAAAGATCAGATGATAAAAATTAGAGAGCGGAAAAGAACATTCACCAATCATGAGGAAGCAGTTATTATTTTAAACAAAAACTTTACTGTGAGAGAGCTCCAAAAAGTAATAAAGAGCAGATGCACTATAACAGGCAAGGACAAAATAAGCTTAAACACTTAAGTGAAAGAAGCTTGAGGGAGATACTAAAATTATATAACACTAGAGGACTGCGCCACCTGCTCGCAATGCTTGCCAACACCCCTCTCGCGGCAGGTGAGCAAGCACAACTCTCCCACCAGCCACGGGAGGGCTGGACTGCAGCCGCGCCAGCCTGGGCCCCTTCTCCCTCCCTGCCCCCACCCCTTCCTCCCCTGGTTGTGCAAGCTGGAGGCCCCTTCTCCCATCCCCGGCCTAACCCTAACCACCTCCTCCCAGGTGAGCCCTTGCCAGGCCCTGCCCCCAGAATCTGGGGAAGGCTGGGCCACGGTGCCCCAGCTTGGCTCTTCATGTGGCCACCAGAAAGGGCCAAGTTGGCAGTGGGTGAGGGCTGGCTCCAGAGACAGGGTCTGAGGCAGAAGGGATGGAGCTGGGGGCGGGGCTTTACCTACCCCCCAACCTGTGGACATGTGATTTGATGACATCACTTTGTCCTCCCCCAGGAAAATTTGGTAAAAAAGGTGAAATACTTAAGGACTGAAAACACATGATTATTCTCCCAGTTACAAAATAAGGTAAGTTGCACTCAAGATTCTGAGGCATACAGACAGACCAATTGCACTCACGGCATGGTTAGATAAAATCATGGCAAGAATGGTAATGAGATTAGTAGCATACCTAGAAAGAAACAAGTTCATAGATGGAATCAAAGTGAGTTCAGAAAAGGTAGCAGAGAGATTAACCATATTGTAGGGAAAGAGACAGACACACAAAAAAGCATGAGAATCAAAGAATTCTTTACAGTAATGTTTTTGAACACGAGCATTTTCTATGATGTGTTATAGAGAGGGATTGTAGGTTGAACCTCTCTGGACGGATGTTAGTTACTGGACTACAGAGCTCCTGGACCAGAGAACCCCAGCAGCTGGGAGTAGAGGCTCCTGGGAGTTCCACGGTCAGGAATCCAGACAGGACTTGGGAGCAGACCCAGCCTGGAGACCAGGAGGGAGAGAGGGGAAAATCAGCAGCTGGGAATGGAGCTGGCCTGGTTGCCGGGGGGCTGGCAGTGAAAGCCCAGCCAGGGCCAGGAGAAGAGCTGGTCCAGCGGCCAGGAGTGAAGCTGGGCTTGGGACCGGCAGCAGGGGAGCTGATGGCCAGAGCCCACCTGGGTCTGGGAGTACAGCAGGTCGAGTGGCCAAGTTGCGGGGAGAGAGGGAGCAGGCCGGTTCAGTGGCTGGGGGGCAATGAAGGCAGGAGTTTGATTGGGGATCGGAGCGGAGCCGGGCTGGCAGCCCAGAGGCAAGGAGCCTGGCTGGGGCCGACAGCGGGGTCGGTGGCCAGGAGGGGAGTCCGGCAGCCTCCCAGGAAAACCTGGAGGCTGGCAGCAGAGGGACCAGTATTGACTTCTCCTGATCCAGCAAACTCCCTCAGAGTACATCTACACTACAGCACTAATTCAAACTAACTTAGTTGAATTAGTTAATTCGAACTAAGCTAATTCGAATTAGGGCATCTGGACCTAAAAACTAATTCGAATTAGCGTTTTGCTAATTCGAACTAGCATGTCCACACTGAGCGGACCCTGAACCGAAGTTAAGGCTGGCCGGAACCAGTGCCGGCACGGCATCAAGTTAGGACTTAAGAGCGTGGAGCTGCTGCCTCAGGCTAGCCGAGGGCTGTGCTTAAAGGGACCCGAACCCTATCCCGGACAGACAGTTCTCAGGGTTCCCCCCTTGCTTGTCTACCTCGATGAGGGACAGCAAAGCAGTCCTGTCTTGGAGTGCCCTGAGTGCCCACACTCGGCACATCACAGCACTCGGCCATCAGCCCGGCTGCACTTGCCGGAGGCTGCCATCTGGGGGTGTCAATCGGGGGGCTGTCAGGATCCAGGAGGCCCTGCAGGAGAGCTTCCACCCCAAGGAGCCCGCAGAGCCACCCCAGTTCTCCCCATCGGGGGCTCGTGCCCCATTCCTCCCTCACCTCCTTTCACTTACCCCTCCCCAGCCCCCCTTCCTGATGTAAAAAATAAAGGACACGTGTTCAAAAATAGAAACTGTCTTTATTTAACAAAACTGGGGGTGGGGGGATTAACCTCTGGGGAGACTGGGAAAAGGAGGTGGGAGAGGGGAAGAGAGAGGGTGGGAGAGGGGAGGTGGAAACCTGGGAGGAGGGAGCTGGAAGGGGGAAGCCAGGGGAAGAAGGAGGAGGGGAAGTATAAAACTATGGTATGCCATAGCTTCAGTACTGTGTACAGATGTGGTCTCCTCACCTCAAAAAAGATATTTTGGCCTTGGAAAAGAACAGGTCCCATATGAAGAGAGGCTAAAGAGACTGGGACTTTTCAGCTTAGAAAAGAGGAGACTGAGGGGGCATATGATAGAGGTCTATAAAAGCATGAGTGGTGTGGAGAGGGTGAATAAAGAAAAGTTCTTCATTAGTTCCCATAATAGAAGGACTAGAGGACACCAAATGAAATGAATGGACAGCAGGTTTAAAACTAAGCGAAAGTTCTTCTTCACACAGCACATAGTCAACCTGTGGAACTCCTTGCCACAGGAGGCCGTGAAGGTGAGAACTATGACAGAGTTTAAAGAGAAGTTAGATAAATTCATGGAGGGTTGGGTCCATGGAGTGCTATTAGCCAGGGGGTAGGAACAGTGTCCCTGGCCTCTGTTTGTGGAAGGCTGGAGATGGATGGCATGAGACAAATCGCTTGGTCATTGTCTTCGGTCCATCCCCTCCGGGGTACCTGGTGTTGGCCACTGTTGGCAGACAGGCTACTGGGCTAGATGGACCTTTAGTCTGACCCAGTACAGCCGTTCTTATGTTCTTATGTTCTAAGCTCAGGGCTCAGGGTCGGGGATCTCACTGGACCAACTTGATTTTCATGCAACCCTGCTCCTGGGTTCGCATGTGGCCTTTGGTGGCCAGGCTGGCAGCTATCCTGCCCTAGATGGCCGCATTCCTGTGCCTAGTGCGGAGGTCGTGGACGTTGGAGGCCTCCCCCCAAACCTTGATGAGGTCCACGGTCTCCGCACTAGACCAGGCGGGCACCCACCTCTTGCGGCCCCGGGCAGGCTCCTGGGAGCCGCCAGCCTGGTCCTGGGAAGAGGCGGAGGGCTGGGTGGCAGCGGGTGGCTGGCTCATGCCATGCCAGGTGCAGGGTCTGCTGGTGGGGTGCTGGCAGGCTTGCAACTGGCATGAGCACTGTAGCCAGACCGTGCCCCTTTAAGGACTCCGGGGCCGGGAGGGGGGCAGAAAAGTTTCCCTGGTTTGGCCCAGAGTGGCCACCAGGGCAAGCTGGGAAGGGCTAGCCTCCAACTAGTTCGAATTAAGTGGCTACACAGCCCTTAATTCGAAGTACTTAATTCGAACGAGGCATTAGTCCTCGTAGAATGAGGTTTACCTAGTTCGAATTAAGCGCTCCGCTAGTTCGAATTAAGTTCGAACTAGCAGTTTGTATGTATAGACGTTATGAAAGTTAATTCGAATTAATGGCTGTTAGTTCGAATTAACTTTGTAGTGTAGACATACCCTCATTCAGGGCCCGTCAGGTCCCAAGTGTGCTGGACCAGGGAGGTCCAGCCAGTTCTCCATAAACTAGCTTGCATTAATATTATAGGAAGAATGCACAGATGAATAATGGGCTTCTTAAGAGTACGTCTGAACTACAAACTTAGAGGCGCGCCAGCCCGGCCAGGCCCACTGCATGCAGGTGGAGGGCTGCTCTAGGCCGGCCTGGCCCAGAGCGCTGCAGGAACCCAGTTAATCAGTTAAACTTAACATTTTAAACATTAACTTTTAAAATGGCATTTTACATCCCCTACTCCCCTCCTTCTCTTGGTGGTGGGTGTTCCCCCCAGAAGCTCTTCCAGTCACTTAAGGGGGGAGATGAAGGAGTCTGAGACCCTGGGCCAGCTGCCAGCTGCCTCTGGGCTCTTGGCTCCCCTCTAAGAGCCCAGGTTCCCTGTTCCCCACCAGAAGCATAGCTGCACTGAGGCTCCCCACTGGGTGCTGCATCCAGTGGGGAGCTCCATACCTGAAGCCCAGGCAGCTGCCATAGTCCTGATGGGCAGTAGGGAGCCAAGAGCCAAGACCAGCAGAGCTCCTAATAAGGAGCCTAGGGGGCAGCCCGGCAGGGAGCCGGGAACCCGAGTAGCAGCCCAGCAGGGAGTGGGAAGCATGCTCAGCAGCCCAGGACTGAGCAGAGAGCTGGGAACGTGCAGACCAGCAGGACTCTCTGCATGGAGTAGGGAGCTTGGGCTCCAACCCAGGAGTGTGGGCAGCAGCCTGGCTGGGAGCAAGAAAACCGGGCAGCAAGCCAGCTGGGACTGGTGAAACTGGGCTTTCTTGTCAATGTCACAGTTCCAAAATGGCAAGAATGACAGCTGACAGCCTATATAAGTAACACACAGTGGACATGGACGTTATCTCTGCCCTAAACACACCGACAAAACCCTATGCCTCTCATGGAGGAAGAGTTATGATGTTGGTGTAGAGGGGCACTTGCATTGTTAGGAGCAAGGCTGTAATGCATTGGTGTAATCAGGATGACATAAGCTGCATTACACTGACTAAACTGTAGTGCAGACTAGGCCTAAGCAAAAGAACTATACAAGTCTAAATAGGGAAAGATTTTTCCAACCATATATTCAATTGCAAATTCAGCTTCACAGGGGAGCGTTAATGAACCCAACCTTCTTTAACAGCATGATAAATGGGTTTCCCCAAGGAGAAGAGCACAGGACTAGGGATCACATTATTTGCTGATGTCTGTGCCATATGGACCAAAACCAGAAACCTTCAAAGAGTCATTTTAAAAAATGATGCACTTAGAAGGAGTGCAGAATGTGAAAACAGGTAAGGCATCAAGTTCTCCATAGATAAAACGAAGCGAATGATTTTCACAACAAGCAAAATCCAAAATATTTTAAAAGTTCTCTACTATATATTTTAGAAACTTTGTCTGTGTGTCCATCCATCTGTGAGTCCTTTTGTTCAAGAATGCTTCCTAAACAGTAAGTGCTAGGACCACCAAATTTGATATGCAGCTTCTTCTTACCATAACTTAAAGCAAGGTAAGGGTTTGGTTGTGCCAGGAAAATGTTCAATTTAATTATTTCTCATAAAATGGAAAGGGAGGATCTGGTAGGAGGGACAATTATACTGTAGAATGACCAGAGGGTGGCAGCAAGGGGCCAGAGATGGGGACTGGGACAGTTATAATCCTACTGGGCCAGCAGGGGGAAAGGTGGAGAAAGGGACATTTATCTACTACAGGTGGTCCCCGAGTTACGAACGTGTCGACTTACGACAGTTCGTACTTACGACCAACCTCCCAGTAAGCCGGTCCCCGAGTTACGAATGTGCGATCCGCGCTTACAAACAGCACAGTCACATTTAAATGGATGGAGTCCAACTTACGAACAGATCGAGTTATAACCAAGTGTTTGGTACGTAACTCATTTGTAAGTCGGGGACTATCTGTATATATTTCAGAGAGCTTGTCTGTGTATATGTCTGTTCCCCAGCCAGAGGACATGCAACTTCTCACCTGGCCCCAAGCTGCTGCGGTGACAGAGGGTTGGGGTTGTCCTCTCATCTCCAGGCCCACCCCAGAATAATGATTTAAATGAAGAAAAATAAAACTTATCTGAGTTAAGGACCCAAACAACACTGGGTAAACCTTCCAGTATCTATATAACCACCAGATAAATATAGTGAAAAATTACAAATTCTTAGAGGTGACATCTGATAGCAAGCTCTCTTAGAGAAACCAAGCTGAATATATTAAAGATCAGTGCAAAGGTAGAATTAATTAAAAAGCATCGCTGTAATATTATGAAGAGCAGATAAGAAAAATGTTGGTATAATACTATACAGGGCTCTAATTAGGCCAATTACTGTATATAGATACCAGGCCTTTGGGGTTACTAGGCAATATACTGGCTGACAAACAGGCAAAGAGCGCTACTGATAATGAACAAGTTGACCTAGGAATCTCCTTAAACAAAATGGAATTTAAATCCCTAATAAAAATGAGCTCACGAAGCAATGGCAAGAATTGTGAGCAAATTAAATGAAGGGGAAAAAATTCCAATAAGCATGCTTAATAGTTGAAAGTGTTGACGTAATCCAAGGCCCTGAGAGGAAGAGCACGGTGGCTCTATTTAGAATTCTAACACAGCATTGCAGATTAAATAGTAATTTATTTCTAATTAACAAGCCTAAAGATGAATTATGCATAACCCAGGAAGCAACAGATCATATCCTTGGGAATTGTAAAGACAGTACCAATGAAGGAGGTATTTATATATAAAATGCAGGTCTTTAATGTAACAATTTTCCTTGCAACATTTATCAAGAATAATGGAAAATGGGGCCCCCAATAAAAAAAGTTCTTCTGCAATTCTTTAAGAATAGCAAAAAGAGTGTAAGGCTCGAAAGTCGTGAACTAGATACAAAATACAGTGCATGGCAATCACAGACATAGGAAGCAAGTTAGCTATGCCACAAATCTGAAGGTGAAGAAAGGGGCTAAAGAGAGATTCTGCAGTCACTGCCTGGGACTTCAGAGGATAAAGACAATAGAAGGGTGAAAGAAGAAACACAGCAGGGGGAATAAGCCCTGTAATCCTCTCCTGAACAGGCAAGTGGGACAAGAGGCTAGGACAGAAATGAGGCAGCCCCTGTGGCTGGAGAAAATTCTAGTGCTAAGTTCTGATAAAAGGGCATGATCTAGCCTTATAGGGAAAGAGCCTGGGGAGTTGCTCAGCGGAGGTGCAGCAAGGGAAATTTAAGAGGCATGAAAGGCTAAGTTTGAGGAGGGCAGAAGTTGGTTTGGTTTGTACCTTTGGCCTGGGTTTGTTAGGGGATTCCAGGGGGTAGTCCTGATATAGTCTATATACCCACCTAAGTTGCTGAGAAAGACACCCAGGGAATCAACAGCAAGGACTTGGATGAACAGTTATTGGCTGCTGGTTATAGGGTCCCTGGCATAGAACCTAGTGTATACTGAAAGAGTCTGGGTTCCCTTACCAGTCACAGAAGAAAGCAGTGTGAAGCTCTGAGATAGGAATCAATGGAGAGCCCAGCCAGAAGACTGCAAGGATCGTGGGGCTCAGAGTCAGATCTGTATCGAGATACAAGGATACTGGACTTTTATTTTTGAAAGGCTTTAACCTAGGAAGGGTTTGTAGGCTGACCTTCTGGTGATGGTAATCAATTATGTATATATGTTAATTACACAAATTTGTAAGTTTAGTTGATAATGTTAAATGATATTTCTAGGCTGTTTGTGAAAAACAACATGGAGTCTGTATACCAGGTGACCGCAGGACAGGGAGGGGCCCTCCACCTCAGAGTGGTAAACAAGAACCGGCACAAACTGGCATTTCCCGCCTTTTCTTAGTTACCTCAGAACTGGACCCCACTGAGGGGTCACATGGTAAAAATGGTTTCCTGCCCTGAAGGTTTTATAAGTCCAGATGAAGCCCATGGGGGGTGCTGTCCATCTGAGTGGCAGTGTTTGCGGGGGTCGTCAGCTCTCTCTCCTGAGACCACCTCGGGATCTGATCCAGCTGCAAGCCAGTCAGAGGAATAGAAGAGGCACCCCATCCGCTGTCTTCCATCTACACGGGTGTCATCTGCCTGCCGCCCTCTTCAGGGTTCCTGTACCACCAGCAAGGGACTCCCCAGCGTTCCTCCCTGAGGGCTCTCAATCAGCCCAAAGGTTGCAGGTCCTGGGCTCAGCCACTCCAGTCCAGAAGAGTAAAGTAACCATTTGGATTTGGGGTAGAACTTACCAATTATTTTCACGCAGTCCAGGTGGGACATTAAGGGTTTTACTGGTCACTTCCACTGTTCTGTTAAAGGTTATTAATTTGCGTCGGGTTTCTCCCCTGCTTTTCCCTTAATATTGTATAAAATCCCTATTACAGTTTCTTTTTGCTTTCACCTTTACTTGGAATCTGTTTTCCTTTATCGGCCTAATTCACAGGTGATAGCCCCTGAGGGAGGAGGTGGATCTGTTTGACTGGGGTTTCACTATCAGGCCATATTTGAGTGTTATCCAGGCCCCAGGGGTAACAGGTTGGACTTAAATCATAACTTGGCTGGAAGGCAAAGTCATGGAAAGGACCAGAGAGGTCATCAGCTGAGAGCACCAGTCAGAGATGCATTATGCTACACCCAGCCACTCTAATAGCGAGTCCACTCTTTCATAAAGCCATTTCCAGATTATGAATATACTAAATACTGCTCCCATTGGTAGTACTGCTTCCTGATGCACTCCAGTATTACCATCACTTCATGCTGATAATGGCAAGTTTCAAAGAATCATAGAAGATTAGGGTTGGAAGAGACCACAAGAGGTCATTCAGTCCAATCCCCTGCTCAATGCAGGACCAACCCCAACTAAATCATCCAAGCCAGGGCTTTGTCAATTCCTACTTTGTTTATTCCTACTTCCACTTTATTGCCCATCTGTTTTTAATCCATGATAGGACTTCACCTATCACCCCATGGCTAACTAGTTTTGTTAATAGCCCATTGTGAAAAATGTTATCAAAAGCCTTTTGAAAGGCTAAAATTACATCCATTTGTTCTTTTATGCACATTTTGTGGATATTTTCAAAGAATTCTAATAGGTTACAGAGGCAGAATTTATAGCAGCTGTACTGCTTTCTCTCTATTATGTTTTGTAACCAAGCAAAGATTTTTTGAACTACTTTTTTCAATGCTGAATGCTCACTGGCATACCCAGATGGCTGGGGGGGGAGGCATTGGCAGTACAAATCATAAAAGAGACATCACTATTGAAGGAATATGTGCTGAGGCACCAGCCTCTGTACAGATGGTCCTTGCCTCCAAAGATCTAGCAAGCCCCATTTCAGTTCCACAGGGGAATATCACCCCCTAAAAGAATGATAAAGAGGAAACTAAAAATCCAAACTTAGGGAGTCTTTTTTTTCCCCTGAGCAGGGTCCTTTAATGTGTTATCCAGAAAGGAGGATAATTGGGAATTTTCAATATGCATTTGGAACAGAAGTGCTGACCAGTTACATTTAATTTCCTAAGAATTTTTCCCCGGTGGGCAAAGAAGTAGTGAGGTGTTCCAAGCACTTAAACCACACACAACCCTGAAAATGCAAAGATCCTGTGGAATTTTCAGGAGGCAAGAGGCAACCACATAGGTATCTCTTGTCTTTTTACATGAGGAGATGTTCCAAAGTGCGGACGGGGGAAAAATGTGATTTTAAAACAGCAATAGTCTGGTAACTTCTGCTATTTTTCCCTGTGGTTTGGGGAACAGGGAATCTAAAGGAGGTGAGATGACGTAGCAGGCCAATGCTTTCCTCAAATGGTGAGGGAAGGATAGGGCTGGCAAGTTATCTGGCTTCCTCCTGATTCCCTCTTGCCAAAGCCATGAGGGAAATAAGCAGAAGTTTAAAATCCTATGACTGGAACCCTACAGAATAACTCCTCGGGTTTGGAAGTCAGGGCAAATATGCTGCAAGCTAATAGATACAGTGGGCAACATAAGGCCTGAGTGAGGACTTCTGTATTTGATCCAAGGTCCATAGCAGTCAAAGGGTATGTCTACGCTGCAGAGGTGTGACTACAGCAGATGAAAATATACTCAAGGTAACTTTGATCTAGCTAGTTTGAATGGTAATAGCCATGAAGATGTGGCACATGGACTGTACAAGCCTATTCAGGACCCTGGATGAGTATTTGAGTGGCCAGACCATGCTGCCACGGCTTCATGGCCATTTCTACCTCAATATGTGGCAGCCACCTCTGTTTGCAGTGTAGACATAGCCTAAGAGTTGTTAGTTTCAAGTTCTGTTCTTAAGTAATGCATGAGGGAAGACTGAAAGAACTGGGCTTCTTTAGTTTAGAAAAGGAGAAGACTGAGAGGGAACATGATAGCAGTTTTCAAATATCTAAAAGGATGTTACAAGGAAGAGGCAGAAAAATTGTTCTCCTTGTCCTCTGAGGATAGGACAAGAAGCATTGGGCTTAAATTGCAGCAAGGGAGGTTTAGGCTGGACATTAGGAAAAACTTCCTGTCAGAGTGGTTAAACATGGGAATAAATTTCCTAGAGGAGTTGTGGAATCTCTAACATGGAGATATTTAAGAGCAGGTCAGACACCTGCCAGGGATGGTCTAGACCAGGGCTACTCAACACGTGGCTCATGGGCCACATGCAGCCCATGGACCGTTTGTTTGCAGTGCGGTTTGGGTTGACATGGGGCTCAACACGCGGCCTGTGGGTAGGATCCTTTGAACATGGCCTCTACTGGGAACACACTCCACAACGGCGAAGCATGTCCCAGGCGGGGTGAGTACTGAAAGACACAAGTGGACGGGCTGGATGGAACAAATGAGTACAGGGTGTCAGCGTTTCTAGCCCCCAGGAAGGAGGTGCCAGGCGTACCAGGGCATTGTGGGAAGTGTTTTGTATTCATGCCTGTCAGGGTGAAAGAAGCTATTGGCACATATATTTGCATGTACATCCAACCACACTTAAGTTGTGACCCTCGGCATGTGCTTGAGTATCATGGTGGCCCCCGGGGCTTTCGAAGTTGAGTAGCCCTTATCTAGATGGTGCTTGGTCCTGCAATGAGGGCAGGGGACTGGACTTGACCTATTGAGGTCCCTTCCAGTACTATGATTCTATGATATCCTAATCCAGATTTCAACAAGGCCTAGAGAAACTACATGCATAGCAGTCAGATAAGAATAGTTGAAGTATACACCAATTACATGAGTTAAATGAGTAAAATGATACCAGCAACTCAGGGAGTGTTCTCAGTCTAAGGCAGGGATGGGGAACCTCAGCTCTGGGGGCTGGATCCAGCCCCCAGCTTGCCAGTATCCGGCCCCCAAGCTCAGCATTGGGGAGCCTGTGCTGGTTGCTCCAGCCCCCCACCTGCAGGGCCGGAACACGCAAAATCTACTAGGCTGGGCCCCCCTAGGCTCTAGTGTACAAGGGAATGTGGGAAGTGTCTTTCTCCTTCTCAGTCAGGGGCTTCTCCCTTTGCTTCTCACTTGTGTGCAGCCCCTGACTTATTTTTCTGTGGGTCAGTGGCCCCCGACCTAAAAAAGGTTCCCCCACCTGGTTTAAGGTTAATATTCCTCACCCAGTGAAAACTGCCTCATGCTCCTCTTATGAAATATCAGAGACACTAGAGGCATATTCTAACACTGAGGTTTTCACTTAAGAAATTGACTGCAATGACCGCCTGTTCATAGAAGCCTAAATTTCATCTGAATACTAATGCTGGCATTGTGTTGATTTTACTAGGTCGATTTCTAAAAAGCATACTATCTGCTCAACCACCGTACAAATGTCCTTCATTACTGCTGGGGCCTCACATTCCAAAACGCTGCCTTGCAAGAAATTACATGCATTTGAACACTGACAACAAACGAAATCTGACAAGTAAACATTCTGTAGCAATGGGATTGGAAATCTGGACTTTGAACACCTTCATCTCCTGATGAGATCATATCATTGGTTTCTTCATGTGAAGCATTAAAAGTGACCTTCCCCTTTGAAAAGTCACAGAGAATCAATGAAGAATGTTAAGTTTCAAGAGGCAATGGTTCCCACAAGCTAAATCAATTAGAGAATAGTGTTCATCAATATACCTTTCAGGAATGCAAAGCATGGAAAATTAAAATACCTTTTTGTTATAGAAAAAAACAGGTTTTTTCACACGCACAGTTGTTTAAAGGAGCTGGACAAGCTAGGCCTGATTCTCTGCCCACTCACACCAGTGTAAACTGGAATAACTCTACTAAAGCAAAGAAGTAGAAAATCATGCAGAACTGATATCAATATTTTCTTACAGCTATGAGATTAGTTGTAGGGATGTAAAAATGTTGTTTAATAATATAACCATGTAACTACTAGGTTTTTCTTTAGCAATTATACATGCTGCAGACTCTGCAGTATAAAGCTGCAGAACCCACAGCAAAGCCAGCTCCCAGGGAGCCAGCATGCAACCTACAGCAAGGAGGCTGTGCCTGGACTGGCCCGCCATGGACAGGGGCTTCTCTGGCCAGCTGACCAGAGCAGCCCCTGCCTATGGTGGGCCCCACAGGGCTGGAACAGACCCCTGCCTGCTCCAGCCCCTACTGGTTAACCAGAACCGGTAAGTCACATCCTGAACATTCAGGGTGAAGTTTATTGGTTAACCATTTACATCCCTAATGGGTAGTAAGTGTTAATCATAAAAACAACCTGAAACAAGTGGTTTTAAAACTAACTATAAAATGCTCCTGCATCTGTAGGGATGGTGAATAGCAGGGGTGTGGGGAGAGAGACTACAAGCTGGCATGTGTCGTGCTGTGGTAATCCCCAGTTGGCAGAGATTCCTTTTGGGACCCATAGCCAGCCAGTAAAGATTACTGCAGTTCCCAGGCTGCCTGAATCTGTATTAGGGCCAACTCCTTTGCAGCCCGGCCCCCCTCATAGAGCCCAGTGAAAACCCAAAGAGAGAATGTCAACCCTGCTATAAGCAGGCACAACTTCTATCCACCACAAATCCCGCCTTCTCTTCTGAGAAATGGTCACAAAAACTTGATAAAGATTAGGCAGCTGGTGTACATCTCTTTGTTTATCTCTTATTTTGTATTTTGATTATACATAGACTAGGGATGTTAAAAATAGTGTATTTGGGTAACCATGTAACTGCTGAAAATCTCAGTGGTTACATGGTGACCTGCGCTGCTTAATTCATTTAGCTTTCTACTACAGAACCCACAGCAAAGCCTTCCTGGGAGCAGGGCCACCAGCCCTTGCCCGCCTCTGCTCCTGGAGAGGAAGCTTCGCTGAGTGTAAATGATACCATTAACCAACGAGAATCTGCTTATTGGTTAAACGGTTAGTCGTTTACACTCAGACATCCCTAGCATGGACCATCCTTTTTCTTGTCTTTGCACAACTGCTATCACAGGGAGGCCCTGATCCACAGGGAGTGGGGAGGGCTGTAGAAGTTACTGCAATGTTTATAATAAATCATCTACATCAGGAGGAGTTGTATTTGTTTCAGCAGGTCTCAATTTGATCTAAATTATTTTTAATACTTTGGGAAGAAGGAAGGAACACTTCCTGACCCCATTTATTTTTCCTCCCAAAATCCTCTGCTATCAGTAAGGGTTAGGGTTTCTTCTGTCTCTTTTCTTCATGCAAGGCCATATCCTGATCTGTGCTACCCCAGGGAATTTCATTGACTTCATGAAGTTACTCTGGATTTTCACCAGAGTAACATTCTGATTTTAGTATTTTTTTTTCTTTTCCTTTGCTTCTGTTTCAGTATTTTACCCTTCCCCCACCAACCTTTCAGCTCCTATATCTGCATTGCTACATCAAGTCTTTGCTTCACAGGAATATTCCCCACTGTCTCTGTTCCCTGAAACATAATAATTTTTCTAAAAGGCAGAAATGGCTTCATGGTCTGACACTGGAATACCTCAGGGATTTCTACTGAACTTACTGTGTGAATGCTGACAGAATGAGCAGGAGACAAACAGAAGCCTTATTCCTCTAAACAGGGTCATAGAATGCCATTGTATTTTTAGTAGAACAATGAAAAAAGGCATTTGGGGACATACATATTCTGCATGAGTCTGCTTAAACAAAAAAACTTTGTGCAGCAAATCTATTAAATAACCTCAGCAACAGTCTATAATGGTACCTCTCCATATTATTTTTGTTTTGGTAGTGCAGCTGATCTATGTATAATACAGAAGACGATTCGTCACACACGGGTGCATTATTAATGTGGTAGTAGAGTCAATATACAGTTTATAATGTATATAAAATAACATTACGTGGACTTACAACAATGGGAATATTCACTATTTGTGTATTTAACTTCTCACAGGCAGAGGTATCCACCAAACCATTACTGCTGGGAGCCAACACTATAACTGTAGCTAGAACACACTGATTTCATCCTCCTTTGGATCCCACACTGAGAGAAAAGGTTGTAAGTGCAGCATAGCCCCATGAAATTATATTCATGCATAATGCCATAATCTTAAATGTCTAAAAGCAATGCTGAGCAGTATTTGAAAGACTGTTCAAAACTTCATGGGAGAGTGTGTGGGTGGGCTGAAATTAGTAAATACAAGCTACCTGGATATTTATTAAAAATAGACAAAATGTGTTCTATAACTCTTTGGACCCACCTATTTTTTACAAAGTGGGATGAGGGGGTCTAGCTATGCTTTAAGGTATCTGTGTACACGTCCTGCAGATTAGAATTCACCTACCCTCTTCTACCCCCTTTTTTAGAGAAATAAAAGGCATAAAAAGATAAAGATAGCTTACATTACATCCTACTTTCTTTGAAAAAGGTCATGGGATGAAGGCCTTTACCACCCCCATCCGTAGTGACAGAGCCAAAATTCTCATTTGATCTACCAGAGCTGAGGTCACCAACCTGTAGATCGAGATCTACCGGTAGATCAGGGAGCCTCTCACAGGTGATCCTGAGTGGTTTAGTTGGGAGGCTATCAAGTGCCAGCACTGCAGCTGCCCCCTCCCACACTGCCCTGCTGCTCCTGCACAGAGCCTCAGAGCTGCCCCCTGTGAGCCTCCTGCTTATTGTGCAGGGTGGGGGAGACAAAGGCTGATGTCACTCTGTCCCCCATCTTCAAAGAGTGAGGAAGGCAGAGCCTTAGCTAAGGGGTGGGGCAGGGGCAGAGCCTTGGAGAAGGGGTAGGGCATGGGAATTTGGGTATGAGGTAGATCCTGGACTGACTTACATTTAAAAAGTGATCTTGTGCTCAAAAAGGTTGGAGACCACTGTACCAGAGGAACCCCACTCAAGGCAATGGTACAATCACACTGAAAGTTGAGGGAAGATCAAGGGAAAACAGGAGTGAAAATGCAACAGTCCTGCAGTAATTTGGGCATCAAAAGATGTAAAGAGAAGAGATCCTCTCACCCCTTCCTATGGCTGTACCTCAGGATGAGATGCAGAGACAAAATTTCTTGATACCTTAAACGACTGCTTCTTGGAGCAGCTGGTTCAGGAACCCACAAGGGGAGAGGCAATTCTCAATTTAGTCCTGAGTGGTGCACAGGATCTTGTCCAAGAGGACCACTTGGAAATAGCGACCATAATATAATAACATTTAACATTCCTGTGGAGGGGAGAACACCTCAGCAGCCCAACAGTGTGGCGTTTGATTTCAAAAAGGGGAACTATGCAAAAATGAGGAGGTTAGTTAAACAGAAATTAAAAGGTACAGTAACTAAAGTAAAATCCCTGCAAGCTGCATGGACACTTTTCAAAGACACCATAATAGAGGCTCAACTTAAATGTACACCCCAAATTAAAAAACATAGTAGAAGAACTAAAAAAGAGCCACTGTGACTTAACCATGTAAAAGAGCAGTGAGAGATAAAAAGACATCTTTTAAAAAGTAGAAGTCAAATCCTAGTGAGGTAAATAGAAAGGAGCATAAACACTACCAAATTAAGTGTAAAAATGTAATAAGAAAAGCAAAAAGGAGTTTGAAGTAAAAAACTGAAAAGATAATAACAAAATGTTTTTTAAGTACATCAGAAGCAGGAAGCCTGCTAAACAACCAGTGGGGCCTTTCGATGACTGAGATACAAAAGGAGCACTTAAAGATGATAAAGTCATTGTGGAGAAACTAAATCAATTCTTTGCTTCAGTCTTCACAGCTGAGGATGTTAGGAAGATTCCCAAACCTGACCCGTCCTTTGTAGGTGACAAATCTGAGGACTTGTCACCAGGGGCGGCCTGTGAGCCTAGGCAGACTAGGCGGTCGCCTAGGGCGCCACCAGCCCGGGCGCCCAATGATGACATCATGGGGCGCCAGGGTGCCCCGTGATTACGTCACAGTCATTGACGGCTGTGCAGGCGGGGGCGCCGATTGCACCTTCCGCCTGGGGTGCCAGCTGCTGCAGCCAGCCTCGGGCCATTCCTGCTTGTCACAGATTGAAGTGTCATTAGAGGAGGTTTTGGAATTAATTGATAAACTTAACAGTAACAAGTCACCGGAACCAGATGGCATTCACCCAAGACTTCTGAAAGAACTAAAACGTGAAATTGCAGAACTATTAACTATGGTTTGTATCCTTTAAATCAGCTTCTGTACCCAATGACTGGAAGATAGCTAATGTAACACCAATATTTAAAAAGGGTTCTAGAGGCGATCCCGGCAATTACAGACCGTTAAGTCTAACGTCAGTACCAGGCAAATTAGTTGAAACAGTAGTAAAGAATAAAATTGTCAGCCTCATAGAAGAACATAATTTGTTGGGCAAAAGTCAACATGGTTTCTGGAAAGGGAAATCATGTCATACTTATCGATTGATCTTTGAAGGGGTCAAAAAACTTGACCCCTTGACCTTTGAAGGGGTCAAAAAACATGCGGACAAGGGGGATCCAGTAGATATAGTGTACTTAAGATTTCCAGAAAGCCTTTGACAAGGCCCCTCACCAAAGGTTCTTACATAAATTAAGTTGTCATGGGATAAGAGGGAAGATCATTTCATGGACTGAGAACTGGTTAAAAGACAGGAGACAAAGGGTAGGAATAAATAGTAAATTTTCAGAATGGAGAGGGGTAACTAGTGGTGTTCCCCAAGGGTCAGTCCTAGGACCAATCCTATTCAACATATTCATAAATGATCTGGAGAAAGGAGTAAACAGTGATGTGGCAAAGTTTGCAGACGATACTAAACTGCTCAAGGTAGTTAAGACCAAAGTAGATTGTGAAGAACTTCAAAAAGATCTCACCAAACTAAGTGACTGGACAACAAAATGGCAAGTGAAATTTAATGTGGATAAATGTAATGTCATGCACATTGGAAAAAAAAATCCCAACTATACATATAATATCATGGGGGCTAATTTAGCTACAAGTAATCAGGAAAGATCTTGGAGTCATCATGGACAGTTCTCTGAAGACGTCCACGCAGTGTGCAGCAGCAGTCAAAAAAGCAAACAGGATGTTAGGAATCATTAAAAAAGGGATAGAGAATAAGTTAGAGAATATCTTATTGCCCTTATATAAACACATGGTACGCCCACATCTGGAATACTGCGTACAGATGTGGTCTCCTCATCTCAAAAAAGATATACTGGCATTAGAAAAGGTTCAGAGAAGGGCAACTAAACTGATTAGGGGTTTGGAACAGGTCCCATATGAGGAGAGATTAAAGAGACTGGGACTTTTCAGCTTGGAAAAGAGGAGACTAAGGGGGGATATGATAGAGGTATATAAAATCATGAGTGGTGTGGAGAAAGTGAATAAGGAAAAGTTATTTACTTGTAACCCATAATATAAGAACTAGGGGCCACCAGATGGGCAGCAAGTTTAAAACAAATAAAAGGAAGTTCTTCTTCACACAGTGCATAGTAAATATGTGGAACTCCTTGCCTGAGGAGGTTGTGAAGGCTAGGACTATAACAGGGTTTAAAGGAGAACTAGATAAATTAATGGAGGTTAGGTCCATAAATGGCTATTAGCCAGTTTGGGTAAGGAATGGTGTCCCTAGCCTCTGTTTGTCAGAGGGTGGAGGTGGACGGCAGGAGAGAGATCGCTTGATCATTACCTGTTCGATTCACTCCCTCTGGGACACACCTGGCATTGGCCACTGTCAGCAGACAGGGTACTGGGCTGGACGGACCTTTGGTCTGACCCAGTATGGCCATTCTTATGTTCTTATGTTCTCTAAAAGGCCTCTGAAATCCTTTCCACTTTGTTTGATATCAAGGAGTTAGCATGAGTGCAACTGAGAGCAGAATTTTATACATAGTCTCTCAACCACAGGCTTGTTTTGACGGTCCTGGAGACTACTAAGCTAAAGGGTTTCTTTTTCCATCTCTTCTGTTTGAATATGCTTGGCACACAGTATGGATAAACATGACAAAGGCCCTAATCCTGCAATTAATTCTGCTGGGAGCAAACCACAACATACTTATCTTGGATCTCCCTAAGAGTTCCATTGAGTGTCACTAGGAAACTGATTCCTTTTTCAGCAAATCAACCAGAAAGTTGATGTAGCTATATAAGGATTTTTGAATTCTGCATTGTCATATAGGCATATTTCTGATGATGCCTTTATAGCCCATTCATGCCATATGAGTGTTGTACTTCCATACACTTTAGGCCCTATTAAAGTACATTACAGTAGTATAATCTCAAGATGACAAAGGCACACAGGTACATGACCTAGTCTTAGCATGAAAGGGAAGGTCCCATTCACCTTTACACGTACAGATGGCAAAAAGTATTTTTGATGTGATTGCTACTGCATACCCACCAGCAGCCTATATTCTAGCAGGTATCTTGTAAATGTGATTCACCCGCAGCCATTAAAGCCATTGCTGTATATTTTACTATTCCTTCCAGTTGTTTACCAATCAACTTTTGTTCAGACTGGGTCTCAATATAGACTTGATGCAGCCTCAATCTCAAGCTAACAAAGGTCCAAATTTAGAGAAGGATATAAGGGAGGCAACCTGTACCTCTTCTATTCAGGGACTACCAGGGCTAGGGTAACTGATGCAATGGAGTCTGAGACATTGCAGGGGTGCAGAATAGCTAGGACATAAAAACATAATTCCTCCTCCTGCATCCAATACACCCCTGCCTATCCTGGCTCACCCCAAAATGTCCCCTCTGCCAGGTCTTTCAATGGGATGGGTATGGTGCACAGCCAACTCTGTGGCTCCAGCACTGGGCCTCTTGCACACTGAGCATTTCCTATTTAGACACATTGTATGTCCCCTTGCACACAGCCTCACCATTCGAGACACAGGCACAAAGCACTGCTAGTTACTCGCTTTCAAAACGATGAAAGTGACACACCTTTTTAAAAGAAAAAAAAAAAAGATGAAATGAACTAATCTCTGCCCTGCCAGCAAATCCATTAATTTGACATATACAGTAGCTGATGTAGAATCAAAAATTTGGGTGAGGTCTTTCATATTAGAGGAGAAGTGAAATCATTTTAGTCTTGTCAAATATAGATTTTTATATATTATGACTGCTGGGAATATTTTTTTAATAATTTAAAGCCCAACATTGTTATACTATAGTCAGAATAGAAGTCCTGACTGAATTATACTTTCGTCCTCTTCCCCGCCCCTCCTTTTTCTAAGCAATTCCTGCTTTTTGACAGTAAGATGCTTCTAGCTCTAAATTATTTCTGCATTTCGGAGTCATACAGAAATACGTATAAAGCAAATGAAGAAAAATGAAAATATATTCATGCAACTATTTCTGCCTATCACCTTTAATCTTTCAAACACTTTAAAATATGTGCTTCCCACAGAGGGAGAGAGATCTATTTTTCCTTTATGTGAGTATAAAAGTAATTTGTTGCCATAGCAATATTTTTCCAACCCCAATGTTCTGAACAATGTAGTTGCTTCAGCTTTTGGGCAAATGTTAACTGTCATCATACCCCATTTAAAATGTCATGCTTCACTAACCTCTTCATTTTGGCTTTGATTTCATATTTCTGCTACACATGATTAAAAAAATTAATTCAATACAAATATTTATGTCTATATGAGCTTACTCACAGAGACCAATTTCAAATAATCATTTACTTGTATCTTGTTTAATTAAAATTCACTGGGAACCTCAAGCTGCTCTAGCAGACACAGAAATAAAACCAAGCTGTACCCAATAGGCTACATTCTGAAGCCCGTGGGATTTAGGTACATGACTTGGAGGGCAGATTTTTGCCTGTACTGATTTATTTTCTAAGAGCCATATCATCCTCTCATAGACTACTCCAATGGTTGGAGATCTTCCAGGAGGCACATCAGCTCATCTAGAAATTGCCTAGTTTTACAACAGGCTAGATAAAAAGCACTAGCAAAATCAGTACAAACTAAAATTTCATACAGTGACTTCTTGTTCTATATATGATACACTGAAAAGTAAGTACAATACTTATATTTATCTGATTTATTTTACAATTATATGGTAAAAATGAGAAAGTAAGCAATTTTTCAGTGACAGTATGCTGTGATACTTTATAAGCAAGTAGTTTTTAAGAGACGTGAACCTTGGGATACACAAGACAAATCAGACTCCTGAAAGGAATACAGTAGTATGGAAATGTTGAGTTCCACTAGCCTACTCACATGAAGGGATCAGGATAGGAGGACTTAACACTCTCAGTTTCCCCAGCATTACTTCCTTAAAGGGGGGACAAAATTGTGGAAGCATCCTGTGGGTCAGCCTAACCAAGCCTTTACACAGGAGATCTATCAGAGCCCAAATTATATATACAGAAGCACTGTGCCTACATCCTAGGTCCTATCCCAAAACCTGTGGAATAGTTTTTATTGTGTAAAGATGTGAGGCAGATGCCAAAGGCCACCCTATTTTAGGAGGTTGAGTTCTGAACCACTTGGTGGAGCGCAGTCTGAAGCCTACAGCAGCCTCATTGCTGCGGTATGTAATGTTTAACTAAAAATGCAGTTAAATAAAAGCTATCTGTGCCTTTAAAATAAGAGCACTAATCCCTTGGCTCTTTCCGGTTCCTTGACAGCACTACTCTAGTGGCCATAAGCTATTCCACAAGCCATTTCCTTTTCCCCACCTTTCTAGCCACATCTTGAGTAAGGAGGTTTCACCCTATCTTACAAACATAAATACCACTGGATTGAGGTAGGTATGATACCACAGTGGGTAGCACTCTCATAAACTCTGCTCCTGATAACGTGCAATTCATACTCCATTAAATGTTGAATCTCCCATTTGAGAGGACAACTGTGTGTGTTGCTCCTAACTGTGTGTGTTGCATGTATGTGTGCACATGCTATTATGTAGGGTGGGCAATAATTTTTGATTGGGGGACCATTTGGGATGGAGGTTGAGCGAAGAAGGGAGCTCGGGATAGGGGACTGGAGTGCAGGAGAGGGTGTGGCGTCTGAGAGGGAGTTTGGGTGAAGTAGGGGGCTGTGATCTGGGCAGAGGATTTGGCTGCAGCATCTGCGAGGGGGGTATAGGTGCAGGAAAAGAATCTGGCCTGGGGGAAGAATGTAGGAAGAGGTGCAGGATCTGGGAGGGAGATGTGATCTGGGATGAAGGAGTGCAGAGAGTTTGGGTGGCGACCTGGGGCAGGGAGCTGTGGTGTGGAAGGGGTACCAGAGGCAGGCTATAGTCAGGAGGTGCTTAGTTAGGCGGTTCCCGGCCAGCAGCCCAGTGGGACCCTCATGCAGGCTCTCTGCCTGCCGCAGCTCCAAACTGCTCAAAGCAGCTGGCTGATCCATGTGCCTATCTGCATTGTGTGCCAGGGGCGGGGAAGGCTTCATGCACTGCCCCTGTGGCCAGCACAATCTCTCAGCTCTCATTGGCCGGTTTCCTCTCTGCACTGCACCGGGGAGGCTGTGCATTGTCCTAACCTCCAGTACAATCTTTCAGCTTCTACTGGGGGGTGGTCCAGGACCACGCACAGCCCCCTCACATGATGCAAAGAAAGACAGCTGCTCCCTGCCTGAGGGTTCTGGTGGAGTAGATTTATAAGGTATCTTGCCCACTCCTGCTATTATGGCATTTTTTTTTTTTGGTTGTCTTTTCTTCTTGTCACTCGTCTCATAGACTTTAAGGTCAGAAGGGACCATTATGATCATCTAGTCTGACCCCCCTTGCACAATGCAGGCCACAGAATCTCAACCACCCACTCCTGGAATAATCCTCTTACCTATATCTCAGATACTGAAGTCCTCAAATGATGGTTTAAAGACCCCAAGATGCAGAGAATCCTCCAGCAAGTGATCCGTCTCATCCCATCCTGTCCTGCTTGTTTGTCTCACACTGTTTTATCTTGTCTTTTAGACTGTAAACTCTTTAGGTCAGGGACTGCATTTATTATATACATTTTTAGAAAACCTAGCATGATAACTCACTGCCCTTGCTGATTTCTATGTAATACTGCAAAGTAAATATTAAATGTTAAATGTTACGCTTATTTCTTAAATTTAGTCTATGATTTCTTAGTCTAGATGCAAATAATGTTCAGTATTTTATTTAAATTGGCATAGCCATGTTTAAGGCAGATAAGAAATGAAAACTAAGGCATTATGAAACACTTTATAGTAAGCTTGAAACATAAATACACTCTGCAATTTAGAATGACATTTGCCTCCCATGACCTGCCATGGACTGATTCTCCACTGCCATGTCCCCTTCCCTTGTGCAGTCTTATACTTACTTTCCCATGGGATGTCAGGAACAGGACAAGGGCAGAGAGAGGGCATGACTGGAAGGCATTGCTCTATTACTTGTCCCGTCCACGAGGAGCTCTAGGAAGCAACCACTAGCTAATTTACACGAAGATTCAGGAAGAAGGCTAGAGGACCCCAGCTGCAAAGCACCTTCGTCTCCTTGCAGGAGCCGAGTCACCGAGAATCAAGGCCCAGGGGGCTGCTTCTGAGCAAAACTAAAGTTGGCAAAGGCAGCCCGTTCTCTGCACGCGCGTCCCAGAGACTTCCCAGCAGGAGTCGGCGGTGGGAGCTGAAGGGACCCGGTTTACACTGCGGAACGGTGCAATTAAATACTCCGAAAGCGGGGCGGGCCAACTCCCCCGGGCAAAAGTCTGCTCCGGCGAACTTCATGTCACCCGCTGTGTCAACCCCCTTCTCCCACCCTGCCGGGGGTGGGGCTGGTGCAATTCCCCGGTCCTATCACTGCAGAAGCAGCTTCCCGCGCAGCAGCCGAGCGAAGGTGGGACCAGGCTACCCACCCCCACCACCTAGTATACCCTGCACCAGCAGCCAGGCAGCGCCGTTTCCCCCCACCCTCCCCCCGTGATGCTCCGCTTCTCGCCCCCGCACAGCGCCGTGACCTGCCCCCTCTCCGCGGCGCTGCGGCCACTCACCCCCGCTCCCTTCTGCCGCCCGCAAGCCGCCTAGCAGGCGCGGGGGCCCGGCCCGAGTCCCTTCCCTGGCCGGGGGCTGCCTGGAGGCGGCGCACGCTTCAGTGGCCACGTGGGACTTGCTCCCGGGGCCAGTCTCCCTGGAGCCGCAGCCAGCCCGACCGGTGCGGCGCCCTTCCTCCGCCCCAAACAATGCCGCTCTCCTAGGTTACGTGCTCGCTCGGGTCCCTATTGGAGCCTTTTGTCCTGTGACTCACTGGAGCGGAGCCGCAGGCGTAGCCTTCGTGTATGGGGCGGAGGGGGGGGGGGATTACCCGGGGCTGGGGAACCTCAGAGGGCGGGCCCCTCCACGTGCTCCTCCCCGGGAAGGGTTCGGCAGATGCCGGGGGTTCATGAGAAGGCCCCGAAGTGGAATTCCTGCCTTTGATGCCCTGAGCACATAGATTTACCTTTAGGATCAGTGGGGCCACATCCTGCCATGCTTACTGTAGTACAGTACATGTCTCTGAGGAGCTGGGACTGAGCCCCCCAGGCTGGCTCTCTCTGATTTGAGGCCAGATTGCTACCTGCCCCTTACCCCGGGGAGTAGCAGGGGAAAAGCAGGCCTCTTTCCACTATAATTCCCCTGCATTGTCCTGTTGCCCTCAGATCCTCACACACCAGGGGACTGGAAGGAAAAAGCACCCCAACTACAAATTATTTTTGGCTGAGGTAGGTGGGAGCTCCAGGATCTGCCTTCCTCCAGGTAGCCACCAAGATCACCCAATCAGGGGCAATGGGCAGATAATGGGAGGAGAATGACAGTTCTGTACCATTGTTCCCTAGTCCAACACAGGCTGGTGCTAGCTGTTCTGATGTCCTAGGTGTGACAAAGGTACCACAACTAGGGCATCCCATATGATCAGCTCCCCGATGCTATCTTTGGATGTGTGTGAATGGCTACACAAGATGCAAGACCATGGAGAATCAGGCCTATAATCCCATATTGATATGTAATTTCCATTAGCGTTAGTTGCATTCTCTTCATCCATTAGGACAATTCTTTGTAATACTGTAAAGGATAGTCATGAATATAAAAGTGACTGCTGTACTAATAACAGTTACTGTTGTGGCACCTGTTTTGGGTTAATGTAGAATAGCAAGGAACTGTTGTAATTATTATTTTAGAGCATTAAAAAGAGGATGTGGAAACAATCATTATTTGAATTAATGCTTTAAAAAGATAAAAGGAAGTACGTTGTTAAAGTCAATACAATGCAGGAGAAGTAGAAAAACAAAAGAATACCATAAAACAAAATACTGCAGCCCTTATTGCTACACAGAGTAAAAGGGATGGGCACATCAACAGCAGCATATAGTTCAGCGACATTATGCAGGTCAACAGTGATCAGAGAGCTAGAGAATTGTTAAGGAAGAACAATCTCTCTGTCCAGAGTTGGACAAAAATAACTATTTTGTGTTATTCTTTTCTATGGTGACAGGAGTCCTTTTCTGGTGGCAGAATGGTCCACCAGACCTGGGTTCATTTCTCAGTGTTGCTCTGACCTGCAAGCAGAGCTGTCCAATCCACCGGATGGTTCAGGATGGCTGCCTCAGGCCCTGTGCTTTGGGGGGCCCCACAGCAGCCATGTCAGCCATTCTACGGGCAGGGATCTAGGGGATTACCAGAGGCCCTGAGGCAGGGCATCCTAGACCCAAAGTGTTCTACTTCCCATCACCACGGTGAAGCAGAATGCAGTGGCCTGGGTGAGGGTGGCATGGCGGGGTGGGGTGAAGTAAGCTTCTGGGTTGCTCTGGCTCTCACCACTGTGTTTAGTGCGGAGGGGGACCAATCCCTGCTGCCGATCCCCACCATATCCCTCAGTATTCCCTGGCTTGAGTCGCTCAGGGGATGGGGCAATCAGGTGGAGCAGAGCGGGGGCCTGCAGTGGGGGAGGGGGAAGTTGCCCTGAGCCTCATAGCTGGGGCACTGGGAGAGAGGGGTTTGCTCCAGGCTCCGTATCCCTCTAGGGACAGCTCTGCCTGCAAGTCATATCACCTCTCCCGGTGACTCATTGTCTTTGTAAGGTGCTTTGAGATCCATAGAAGAAAAGAGCTACATATGAGCAAGTGTTATTACTGTACATTTTTAAACAGTTTGAATCACATGAACCCAGTGTGCAGAAAGAGAGAATTATCTTTGACTAACAGCAGTAAAAAAAAAAAAAAGTAATCTAGAAGACTATCTCCAACAATGGTCCATTTGCATCAAAAATCTTTAAAACCAACCTGCAAGATCAAACTGCAGAAACGCAGCATCTGCAGAAACTGAGCAACTGTCTAGGGAAATACTTTTTTGCATAAAATATACAAACCCTAAAGTAAATCCTTTGTATAATCCTCTTTATGGAACAACCAAGAAAATATACCAGAATAGGAAAAGGAATAGCTGTTCTTCAGTATTTTAATTTGATGACATTGGCAAAAAAACCCAAAAACAACTACAGTACCAAAGATGACAAAGTAAGGCCCAGCCTTGTAAATGTATGTCTCCTTTTCTTCCATGGGGTTCTGTGTAAGTTCATAGCATTTAAAAGGGGTTGACTACAGACTCTTACTTAGTTCAATTATCCTGACCTCACATGTGGACTTCATTTCCCCCTGTCTATCCTTCTTCTTGTCTGTCCTTCATTCTCTGAATATTTCTCTTCTTTTGTCTTTTTCTTTTCCCCTGTTCTCTCATTTCTCTCTTTGTTCTTTATTTTTATCCTTGACTTTCTTTATTTTCCCCCTCTTTTTCCCCTCTATTTTTAGCTTATGTAGAGTCATCACAATTTAGCCTTTGCAGTGGGACTCTGCATGAATAAGGGCAACTCATCTGAGTATAACTATGCAGGATCAGGTCCCAAGTCTGAGTCCTTGCTTCTGTGCTGCTAGTGTCTGAGGGCAATATAAAGTTTTATAGCTGCTGACCTGGGAGTTATTAGATATTATTCATGATTTTAAATGCTTAACTTTTTAGAAATAAAACTTAAGAGCTTAACGTTTTCAATGTAAATAAAATCACTCTCTGCTCCCTTGGCTGCGTGTTTCCCTCATCTCCAACCCACTTATACTCCCTTCCCTTCCATCCCATGCACTTACCAATCTGCTCTGTTTTGCTGAGCCTCATAAGGTCTTCCAGAGGAAGCTATTCCTGCCTTATGTGACAACCCATCTTAAACTTTGAGGGCCACATCTTCAGGGGACATGGGTGCAGCTACACTGAAGTCAATAGAATGTGTGCCCACTTACATCAGATGCTATTGGCACTCATAAATAAAAGCAAGTAAGGTAGAACGTATATTTCAAAGGAATGCAGTGAATGCCCCAAAACACATTTACTTTTTTCACATAAACTCTTAAAAAAAACCCATTAGAATGCCTGAACATTAACAAGGGATCTAGTCACTTCCCCACTGACATATAATCCTCCATTACTCATAACCCCACCCAACAGATACTGCCTATTCAGTGTTAATTTTCACTCTTTCTTTTATAGTGCAAGTATATTGTTAGATGTGTTTAATCTACTGTAAAAAGCACATTATATATTTACCAGGAATGAATCCTTGACTAAAGAGATGATTAACAATAGATTTGTAGCTGAAAGCACAATTTAAAAAAATGAGGTGTGTAACTTGCCTGGCTGGTAAAACTGGTTTGAAACATGCCTGTAAATCTTACAAGAGGTATTGAAAAAATTATCAAAATAAAGAGTACAATATTTTTTTGACCCTAATTTTTACTGTTCTGGGGATTTCATTTCTTAGTATTATATATGAGACATGAAGTCAATCAAATGTATATGTGGATAATTGCAGGAATTTGCTTATATGATAAGGCCCCAGTCCAAAGCTTATTGTAGTGAATTGAAGGGTTCTCATTAATTTCACTGAACTTTGGATCAGAAAATAAGAATCTGACCATATTAGGAACTTATGTATTGTATATAGAATGCTATCTTGACATCAGTAATTTCTCGTGTGCAGTGCTGAGAATCTTCAGCTCCCACTGCAGTCAAAAAGAGTGAAAGCTGAAAGCACTGAGCTTGTATATATCAGCAGTTCCCAACCGCGGGGCCACGGACCTCTGGCTGCCGGGCCTGGGGTACACCACTCTTGCCGCAAATGTTGGGAGAAGTGTGTCCTGCTCTGCTTCTCAGCCAACCAGTGCTGGGCAGGGACAGGGTCTCCTCCCAGCTGTAGAAGAGCACTTCTCTGTACCCCAGCCCTAGCCCCCAGAGCCTCCGTGATGCAGGCAGCAGCTCAGGGCTAGGTGAGGGGGGCAGGGCAGGCACTGGGGGCTCCAGGGGCAGGGCTAGTGCTGGGGGGCTCTGTAGACTGAGCTAGTAGTGGGGAGGAGAGCTGTGAGGGCAGGGCTGCCACTGGGGGCTCTGGGGATGGGGCTAATATTGGGGGCTGGCACTGGGGGAGGCTCTGGGAGGGTTGGGTGCAGTGGGGCTCTGGAAACAGGAGGCTGGCACTGGCGGGTATGGTGGGGGAGCTCTAAGGGGCAGGTGACTGGCACTGGGGGGGTTGGGTGCAGGAGGTAGTGGAGGGTCAGTGGCTGGTGCTAGGGGGTAGTGGAGGGGTGGGGAGTTCTAGGGGTTAGGGCTGACGCTGGGGGGCAGTGGAGGGGTGGGGAGCTCTAGGGGTTAGAGCTGGCACTGGGGGCTCTGGGGACTGGACTTTTGGCAGACAGGTAATGGTTTATTTAGGGTTGTATATGCAAATAAAATATTACCAGTCCGCCAGAAGTTTGTGAATGGGTTTGCTGGTCCCCAGTATCAAAAAGGTTGGGAAACACAGGTATATCAAACACTCTTTTTGTAATCACATTGCAGCATATACTGTGATGTGAAAGAAAGTTCATGCTTATGGTGTAATAATACATGCATATTTTGATCTCCAGAAACCAGACTGAAATAGGTTGCCTTAATGGTTGTCAGGATCAGAAAGCAGGAAGATAACAACAACAACACAGTGTGTGGAATAATAATTTCAAATACAGACCCAGATTCTTGAATGACATGAGACATGCTAGTCCCTTGCTGATAAGGGGGCGGGGGGCAAAGGTGGCAGTTGCCACGGGGCCCAGCAATTCAAAAGGGAACTGCACCTAAGACCCTCATTTCTACTTTGATGCTAAGGCTCATTGGAGAGTCACGTAGAGTTTTTGACCATTGAAAACAAACAACTCATTATTGATTCTGCCAAGGAAACATGGGGGTTTGATTTATGATGGGAAGACTGATGCAGATTGAATCACATCAGTCTCATGGGAGGTGTGGACAACTCTCTTTAGAAGAAAATGAGGCAAACACTTGTGTGCAGCTATGGTCACCAGGAACAAACAATGGAGCCTTTGTTGGGGATGGGGAAGGCTGAAGGATATTAATGAATTAATAGCTGAGGCAATGTGCTGGCTTATCAAACCTAGATATAAATGTATAGTTGTTGTTGCCTATCCAAGCCATAGGAAGAAGACTGCCATATTGAAGTCTGATGCACACTCTATGCCTTTACCAGTTAGGTGAAGCAGAGTCTGTTACCTCTCTAGATCTAACCAAGGGTTATTGGAAGATCCCTCTCACACCTGCATTCTGGGAGAAAACAGCTTTTGTCACCTTTTCCAACAGTCAAATATGGGAAGACCATTTAAAACATGTAACTACCATGCTTCAGTCCTTCAGGGAGCTGGCCTAATGACAAGCCTCACTAAATACCACCTGAGCAAAAATGAGATCACCTACCTCAGGAGATATACCATGAGGAGGGGCAAGATGTGACCTTTGGTGGATAAGAATATAAGAACGGCCATACTGGGTCAGATGAAAGGTCCATCTAGCCCAGTATCCTGTCTGCCAACACTGGCCAATGCCAGATGCCCCAGAGGGAGTGAACAGAACAGGGTATCATCAAGTGATCCCTTTCCTGTAACCCATTCTCAGCCTCTGACAGAGGCTAGGGACACCATTCCTACCCATCCTGACTAATAGCCATTGATGGACCTAATTTCCATGAATTTATATAGTTCTTTCTTGAACCCTGTTAAAGTCCTGGTCTTCACAACCTTCTCTGGCAAGGAGTTCTACAGACCGACCATGCGCTGTATGAAGAAAAACTTCCTTTTGTTTGTTTTAAATCTGCTACCTATTACTTTCATTTGGGGTCCCCTAGTTCTTATATTATGGGAACAAGTAAATAACTTTTCCTTATTCACTTTTTCCACGCCAGTCATGATTTTATAGACCTCTATCATATTCCTGAAACTTGAAATAAGGTACGCAATTTGTGCACACAAATTGCATAGCTTATTTTGAGTCTATTTGGAAATAGGTTATATTGAAATTTGGTGTTGTCTACACAGCACCAAATTTTGAAATAAAGTGCTATTTCGAGTCATCCCTTACTCCTCATAGAATGAGGTTTACAGGGATGGTGAAATAGCTCATCCACTGTATTTCGAAATAGTGGACACGTTCAAAAGACGCGGGGTAGCTATTTCAGGATACCTCTGGTATCCCAAAATAACTTTGCTTTGTAGACATACCCTTACTCTCCTCTTTTCTAAACGGGGAATTCCAAGTCTTTTTAATCTGTCTTCATATGGGACCTGTTCCAAATTCCTAATAATTTTTGTTGCCCTTCTTTGAACCTTTTTCAGTGCCAATAGATATTTTTTTAGATGAAGCGACCACGTCTGTATGCAGTATTCAAGATGTGGGCATACCATGGTTTTAGATAGAGGCAATAAGATATTCTCTGCTTAGTCTTTATCCCTTTTTTAATTATTTCTAACATTCTGTTTACTTTTTTGACTGCTGCTGAACACTGAGTGTATGTTTTCAGGGAACTACCCACAATGACTCCAAGATCTCTCTCGAGTAGTCGTAGCTAAATTAGTCCCCATCATATTGTATGTATAGTTGGGATTATTTTTTCCAATGTGCATTATTTTGCATTTATCAACATTGAATTTCATTTGCCATTTCGTTGCCCAATCACTTAGTTTGGTGATATCTTTCTGAAGCTCTTCACAGTCTGCTTTGGTCTTAACTATCTTGATCAGTTTGGTATCATCTGCATATTTTGCCACCTCACTCTTTACCTCTTTCTTCAGATCATTTATAAATAAGTTGAATAGGATTGGTCCCAGGATAGACCTTTGGGGGACCCCACTTGTTACCTCTCTCCATTCTGAAAACTGACCATTTATTCCTACCCTTTGTTTCCTGTCTTTTAACCAGTTATCAGTCTGTGAAAGGACCTTCCCTCTTATCCCATGACAACTTACTGTACTTAAGAGCCTTTGGTGAGGGACCTTGTAAAAGGCTTTCTGGAAATCTAAGTATACTATATCCGCTGGCTCCCCCTTGTCCACATGTTTGTTGACCCCCCCCCCACCGAGAACTCTAGTAGATTAGTAAGGCATTATTTCTCTTTCCAGAAATCATGTTGACTATCCCCCAACAAATTATGTTCATCTATTTGTCTGACAATTTTATTTTTTATTGTTTCAACTAATTTGCCCAGCACTGATTTTAGACTTACCAGCCTGTAATTGCCAGGATCACATCTAGAGCTCTTTTAATATATTGGCATCACGTTAACTATCATCCAGTCGTTAGGTACAGAAACTGATTTAACAGATAGGTTACAAACCACAGTTTCATAGTTCCACAATTTCACATTTGAGTTCTTTCAGAACTCTTGGGTGAATGCCATCTGGTCCTGGTGACGTGTCACTGTTAAGTTTATCAACTTGTTCCAAAACGTCCTCTAATGACACCTCAATCTGGGACAATTCCTCAGATTTGTCACCTAAATAGAATGATTCAGGTTTGGGAATCTCCCTAGCATCCTCAGCTGTGAAGACTGAAGCAAAGAATTAATTTGGTTTCTCTTCAATTACTTTATTGTCGTTGATTGCTCTTTTAGCATCTCGATCATCCAAGGGCCCCACTGGTTGTTTAGCCATTTAGCAGAAGCATCCTGCTTCTGATTTACTTAAAAAAACATAAGATCTAAGCCCTCCAGATTTGTCCCATGCCAGCCTCAAAGAAACAGCTATGCTGCTTGTTAGAACTTTCCAGATACAACCAAAAGTTTATTCCAAACTTTTTGACCATTGTGGTCCCTCCTACAGTTCTCCTCTAAACAGATCTCGTGGACCATTGCTTGTGAAGGCCTTTCAAAGCACACTTCTGCTTAGAATCAGTTTTGTATAGCTCCAACTTCACCAGGGAATTCCTGCTATAGAGTGGTGAGATTAGGGACCGCTTGATCTCAGGTAGTGGAAGACAACACTCAGTCCTCTACCTGGTTAGAAAATCATTCCCAAAGAAGAAGGTTCACTCTGGAATCAAAAAAGTGTTGGCTGTGAAGAGGGCAATAGAGTTGACAATCATTTTACCTGAATCACTGACCATACCCCATTGCATTGGCTCCATGCCATGAATGACATCAACCCCCAATGTATAAGGTGGTAGCTGTCCCTGCAACCTTTCTCCTTATGCATTCATTTCAGGGCCAGAGCTTCACTGGCAGAGTTGCAGAGATAGGCTTCCTAGCTGGAGCAGCCATTGGGGAAGAACAAAGAGACTCCAAGGAACGAGTCATCTCAAAGCAGAGACTGTTTCGGAACCAGACTGAAGAAAAGAGCAGAAATGCCCCTGCTCCCTACAGGAGGCTGGGGCACCGCCCAATGGTGAATTATGCATGCTTTTGTGTTGTAGAACTTCTTGCCGCTCAGTCCCTCACCCTCAGTCCTACCTAGAAGGGGATCTGACTGAGGAGACAATTAGCCAATGGGGTGGATTTTACCTGAGTGGACTCCAGAGATAGAGACTTCTTGTCCCATCCTCAGGAGATCCCAACTTGCATCAATGTGCCCAGAAGAGCCACAAGGGGGCATCACTCCAGCCACACCATTTATTGATTAAAATCCCATGTACATTTTATCATTATTTTGCCCTGGATTGATATCAGGTTAACTGGCCTATAAATTACCCATATGATCCTGCTTGTTCTTCTTGAATATTAACACAACATTAGCACTCTTTTGGAATTTCCCTAGAGTTCTAAGATCTTTTTTAAAAAATTATCAGCAGGCCACCAATCTCAGCAAACTCTTTAGTGCTTTTAGGCGCAATTTACCTGGTGTTGAAATGTTTATCCCTACTAGATTCTGCTTAATGTGCTCCTTAGTTACCAGTGGCCTGAAAAGTAGCTGGTTGTCATGTGATATCAGTACATCATCCTGTTTTCCAAATACAGAACAGATATATTTATTGAACACTTCTGACTTTTCTGCATCATTGTTAACAATTCACCAAACTAGTAACTGTACGTTATCTCTTTAGTAAGGCTGGTGTCAAGGGATTTGCTGTCTCATTCACCATGGCGTAGTCAGTGGTCCCCAACCTTTTTGTAGCCAATAGCACATTCATGTTTTCAGAAGAGTGTGGCGGGCGCCAACAATTTTTCAAGGCTTATTTTGTATTTGTACATTAAATAATACGAAAAACATCACATTTAATATTACATAATATATGAATCCATAAGATAAAAAAGGTAATTTTACATGTAAAAGGTATTAATTAAATTATTCGGTAATTATTTGGCCCCCCCTTTGAAGAAAAAATAGAAAAAAGGCGTCAAATGCGCAAATTGAAGGCTATTTTCATATTAAATGTGAATTGGGTAAATTTGATAGAAACTTAATTTAGTTGGATAATTTTTATTTTAATTATATTGCAATTCATTTGTAAACAAAATTCTGCATTAATAAAAAGAGGGGGATGTCCAAATGCTGAGCAAAAAAAGGAACCCCCCCAAAAAAATCATGGCGCCTTTAAATCTCACACTCCCCATCCCTATCATGTTCCCACCATCTGCTGCCATGTCTCCTCCCCTTGCTTCATCAGCTCCCCTGGTGCCTGCTGCCCCCCAACCCCTCACCCTCCTCTGCTGTCCTGACTCCTGCCCTTCTGACTGCCCTCAGCCCTCCTGAGACCTGCCCCCTCCACCAGCCCGTCTCTCCCCGCTGTGCCCACTCCTCCAGTAGCCCCACTCTGATCATGTGAGCTACCCCTCCTCATCCCCTCTCCTAACACCTCCCTCTACACACCTGCCCTGCCTCTCTCCTCTGGTGCTGGTCCCTCCCCTGCAGGTGTCTGCCCTTCTGCTTCACCCCCAGAATCCCCTGGCACCTGCACCTTCCCTTACCTTTGCACCCTCCTGGTGCCTCCCCCTTCCCTCACTGCCCCTGCCCCCTTTGCCCTCTTTTTCCCTGATGCCCACCCCCTCACCACCCTCTGCCCCAGTTCCCCTCATGCCCCTGTGCCCTCACACATGACTTGCTCCATCCCTGCATTCCTCATGCCCACCCCTTCTTTCAAGCCTTCTCCTAGCACCTCCCCCTCTAGCCCCCAATGCCCTTACCCTCTCCCCTCCCAGCATCACCCTGTCCCCCTCCCACTGACACCGCCCCTCCTGCCCTTTTCCTCATTGTCTCCACTTGGCCCCCTGGCATTTGTCTCTCCTCCACGCTGTCCCTTGGTGCCTTCCCCTTTCTTCTCCTAACCTGCCCTCCTCCCCTCAGCACAAGCCCCTTCCTCTCCCACCCCTGCCCCCTATTTTTCCCACACCCCCACCTTCTGCTTTCCAGTTTGAGTCTGTGATCGGGCCCGGCCCCAGCTGCTTTTGTGACCCCAGACCACCTGCCGGGCCTGGATCTGGGCCGTGCAGTTTTAAAATTTAAAGTCCTGGGCCGTGATGTCACAGCACGCTGGGTGTCTCCCCTCTCAGCTGTTGTGCGGCTGTTTGAACACGCCACGCATGCGCTTCCTCGGATGTCTTGCGAACCTGGTGTCTCCCCTCTCAGCTGTTGCGCGGAGGGGATGTGCGAGATGATCGGAGGGAGCGCATGCTGCCACGCAACTTTGGAGACCACTGTTTTAAAACACCGGCGTCACACATAAATGCTCCGGTGGGCGCCATAGCGCCCGCGGGCACCGCGTTGGGGACCACTGGCATAGTGTGTAATGAATGAGGCAGGGGTTCAATAGAAGAGAGTCATTGGTCTTGTGCATAAGATATTATCAGGCTCCCAAGAAATCTGGAGGTTTATTCCTGATTCTGCCATTTCCTTTCAGAGTGACATTGGATGAGTGAAATCTCTTGGGGTATGTCTACACAACAAAGTTAATTCGAACTAACAGCCGTTAGTTCGAATTAACTTTCATAGGCGCTACACATGCAAACCGCTAGTTCGAACTTAATTCGAACTAGCGGAGCGCTTAATTCGAACTAGGTAAACCTCATTCTATGAGGACTAACGCCTAGTTCGAATTAAGGGCTGTGTAGCCACTTAATTCGAACTAGTTGGAGGCTAGCTCTTCCCAGCTTGCCCTGGTGGCCACTCTGGGCCAAGCCAGGGAAACTCTTCTGCCCCCCTCCCGGCCCTGGAGCCCTTAAAGGGGCACGGTCTGGCTACAGTGCCCATGCCAGGTGCAAGCCTGCCAGCACTCAGCCAGCAGACCCTGCACCTGGCACAGCATGAGCCAGCCACCCGCTGCCACCCAGCCCTCCGCCTCTTCCCAGGACCAGGCTGGCGGCTCCCAGGAGCCTGCCCGGGGCCGCAAGAGGCGGGCGCCCGCCTGGTCTAGTGGAGATCGTGGACCTCATCGAGGTTTGGGGGGAGTCCTCCAACGTCCATGACCTCTGCACTAGGCACAGGAATGAGGCTGTCTAGGGCAGGATAGCTGCCAGCCTGGCCACCAAAGGCCACATGCGAACCCAGGAGCAGGTTTGCATGAAAATCAAGTTGGTCCAGTGAGACCCTGAGCCCTGAGCTTAGAACATAAGAACATAAGAATGGCCGTACTGGGTCAGACCAAAGGTCCATCTAGCCCAGTAGCCTGTCTGCCAACAGCGGCCAACACCAGGTACCCCGGAGGGGATGGACCAAAGACAATGACCAAGCCATTTGTCTCGTGCCATCCATTTCCAGCCTTCCACAAACAGAGGCCAGGGACACCATTCCTACCCCCTGGCTAATAGCACTCCATGGACCCAACCTCCATGACTTTATCTAACTTCTCTTTAAAATGTGTTATAGTTCTAGCCTTCACAGCCTCCTGTGGCAAGGAGTTCCACAGGTTGACTATTTGCTTTGTGAAGAAGAACTTTCTTTTATTAGTTTGAAGCCTGCTACCCATTCATTTCTTTTGGTGTCCTCTAGTCCTTCTATTATGGGAACTAATGAAGAATTTTTCTTTATGCACCCTCTCCACACCACTCATGATTTTATAGACCTCTATCATATCCCCCAACAGTCTCCTCTTTTCTAAGCTGAAAAGTCCCAGTCTCTTTAGCCTCTCTTCATATGGGACCTGTTCCAAACCCCTAATCATTGTAGTTGCCCTTTTCTGAACCCTTTCCAAGGCCAAAATATCTTTTTTGAGGTGAGGAGACCACATCTCTACATAGTACTGAAGATATGGCGTACCATAGTTTTAGACTTCCCCTCCTCCTTCTTCCCCTGGCTTCCCCCTTCCAGCTCCCTCCTCCCAGGTTTCCACCTCCCCTCTCCCACCCTCTCTCTTCCCCTCTCCCACCTCCTTTTCCCAGTCTCCCCAGAGGTTAATCCCCCCACCCCCAGTTTTGTTAAGTAAAGAGAGTTTCTATTTTTGAACATGTGTCCTTTATTTTTTACATCAGGAAGGGGGGCTGGGGAGGGGTAAGTGGAAGGAGGTGAGGGAGGAATGGGACACGAGCCCCCGATGGGGAGGACTGGGGTGGCTCTGCGGGCTCCTCAGGGTGGAAGCTCTCCTGCAGGGCCTCCTGGATCCTGACAGCCCCCCGATCGACATCCCTGGATGGCAGCCTGCGGCAAGTGCAGCCGGGCTGATGGCCGAGTGCTGTGATGTGCCAAGTGTGGGCACTCAGGGCACTCCAAGACAGGACTGCTTTGCTGTCCCTCATCGAGGTAGACAAGCAAGCGGGGAACCCTGAGAACTGTCTGTCCGGGGTGGGGGCTCGGGTCTCTTTAAGCATAGCCCTCAGCTAGCCTGAGGCAGCAGCTCCACACTCTAAGTCCTCGTTCTGGCCAGCCTTAACTTCGGTTCAGGGTCCACTCAATGTGGACATGCTAGTTCGAATTAGCAAAACGCTAATTCGAATTAGTTTTTAGGTCTAGATGCACTAGTTCGAATTAGCTTAGTTTGAATTAACTAATTCGAATTAAGTTAGTCCAAATTAGTGCTGTAGTGTAGACGTACCCTTGGTGACTCATTTCCACATCTCCTCCCAGGAGAATGGTGAGGATAAATTCATCATTTGCCCATGTTACTATGGCAAAGGTTTCTCTCTTGCTCTCTGCCTCCATTTTTCTGTCTGTCACATCAAATCCTGGCAAACACATTTACTGCCCCTTTCCCCCATGTCCTCCTCCTTCTTACTAAAACATCTACTGTCCTGTTACCCTTACACATGTCTCCCTGTGGTCTTCCCAATCTTCCAAAACCCACCTTTGACCTGACCTGTTGCCTCAACTCACTTCTTCTCTAAACTTGTGAAACATACTGTTCACAGTCATTGTCTGGAGTTCTCATCCTGGAGCTCCATTGTTGCTCCCCTTCAGTTTGATTTCTTCCCTGTTCAGTCCACCACATTGCTCTCACTGAGGCCTCATACAACCTATCTTTGCTAAATCTCAGACCCAGGCTACATGGCCCTCTGTGTTGCTTTTGACACTCATACCCCACCTCATAGAATCTTGCCTTTTCTGGCTTTGCAGACTGTTTTCTGGTTCTTGTCCCTTTGTCAGGTTACATTCACTTAATAAATTCCTAACTTTGCAATTGTAACATTCTTTTAATGTAGTTTTTGTATGGAATTTGATAGAAAAAGAAACTGAAAATTTGCAAGTATCTAGCCAAATCCAGTGAAGTTTTCCTCATTTGATTGATAAGCTCAGTGTTTGCATCTTTCTTACGTTTCAAATCCTCTTGATTGCAACAAAACTCATTCTTGTCAATGGACAAGATACAAAGTTCGTTGATCCATTGGATCAGATTTATTCATAAAATGTGCCTAGAAAAGGTGTCCTTGCAAACAAGAGTGACTTTATCAGCAACAGCACTGTATAATAGTTGCAAATTTGCAGAGGATGAATAAATGAGTAAATTGATTTGGGAGCATCTTTGTCCTGAGTATAATTCCACCAGAAAACTATATTGGAATAACCATTATTATTGTAACATCTTCAGAAAGGTCTTCGCACTTAGAGCTACCTTGTGATTTATATAGATGTAAGCCAGGGCTGAATTACTGTGGGTGTGCTCACTCCAATTGTTTAGCTCTGCAAGATAATTAACTGTTAACTGTTGATATGTAAATACAGCTCATGCCAGGAGGGGGAAGGAATCTGAGGTGTGGCTATGTAAATCCAATTCAGCCAGGGCTGATGGAGGAGCAGTGTTGGAATGGAATGTGGTGTATTGTAACTAATTTGGGGCTGTTGGGGGGGGTCACAAATCATGCTACCCCTAAATGTGGGAACTGTAAAATATGACACCAGAGCTTGCAGGAGAAACACCATCATTGTAAGAGGTCTCAGAGGAACAAGCCTCCCTCCTGCCAGAGTTGATTGAACTGAGATGTGGGGAAAGGGTTTGAGTCAGCCTGCTTCATGCCTGTCAGGTATGAGCTGTAAGACTAGCTCAAACTATCCCTTTCCCCCTGGTTTTAAGGACAGACCAAAAGCAGACTTCATGAGGAGTCTTTTTGCTAGTCCAGTGGAAGCTGGAAGCTTTGGCCAGCCTAGGTGGTGGCTAAAGAGTTAAAATCACTAAGAGCTGAAATCACTGGTTTGGCAGACCCAGTGGAGCGGCTGGTGGGAACGCCCGGCAAGCGGTGGGAGCGGTGGCTGGCGGGAGCAACCAGTGGGCAGCTGGTAGGCGCGGTGGCAGGTGGTCTGTGGAGGGTGGCTGGGGGGAACGACCGGTAGGAGCGGCAGTAGGCGGCCAGCAGAGCAGCTGGTGGGAATGACCGGCGGGTGGCCGGCAGAGCAGCTGGTGGGAATGACCGGCGGGCGGCCGGTAGGAGCGGCGGCAGGTGGCCAGCGGAGTGGCTGGTGGGAACGACCAGCAGGCGGCCGGTAGGAGCAGCACAAAGGTGGCATAGCCTCAGGCTCAAGGAGTAGAGTCATCAGGATGATGTGTCAGGGTCTGCACTGACTGGACAGAGCTGTAAGTGGGGCATTTGACGTGGGGTATGGAGAAAGTTTGGGTAAGTGAACGGAACCCTTACCTTGTTGGACTGGGGAGCCTGAGAGGCAAAAGACATTGCTCAATCCTTTTGAGCTGGGATAGTTACTCGTGGGGGAGGGGGCTATGAACTCCGTTTGTGGTATTTTCCCAAGATAATGCCATGTGACTTCTCTCTCTCTTTCATTAAAAGTTTCTTTTCGACACTCAGACTCCGTGCTTGCGAGTGGGGAAGCATTGCCTCTCAGAGGCGCCAGAGGTGTGTGAATTTCCCAGGCTACTGAGTGGGGGCTCGAGCCGGTTCTGTGAGAGATGGACCCCTAGATATTGAACTGGCCCTGGTTGCTGCCGGGCCTACCCGGCGGAAGGGTTACATATATACACTTTCATCTTTATACTAGAAGCTGTTATTAGCACATTACCATACTTTTTTTTCCTGATACACAATTAAATAAGCTCAAAACACTTATAATATTAGGCGAAAGGTGAATAAATAAGATCCTGAGAGACTGGAAACTTTATCCATTTATTAGTCATTTGTCTTAAGTGTGATAGTTAGCAATGTGAAATGAGAAAGCAAAAGCAGGATTTTAATAGCAGGACACACCTTTCCTCCGTAGAGTTTTTCAGTGTTTTCTGTTATAACAGAGTCCAGTGACACCATAGTGGCAGGAGAAATCTCCAATTACCTTCTTACTGTATTTTCCACCATTTGATAAATCCACTGATTTTTTTAAACAGCCAGCCTGATTGCCTGGTAGGATATCTCATACCCTGAAGTCCCTAGGCATAAATAAGAAAAGACACTATTTGTGAAAAACTTTGGTTGATTTTTTTATTTTAGTAGTATGCTAGTATTGTAGTCAGTTCCCTGACCAAAATTTCAACAAATAAAAGATTTTTAAAAATGGCTTTTAAAAATCTGCCATCATGATTAATAATAGTGCACATAGGTGGATATTAGATTAGAACTTGAACAATAAATCACAAAGCTGTAAGTAGTCTGCGCCTTTTAGAAAATGCATCTTCTCATAATCAGTATGAAGGAAAAGACCTGGTTGCTGGTAAAAACAAATTTGTTCATTATCTTTTATTATATCTTCAGGCTATACCTACTATATTGTGAAATCATTACCCTCTGAAGAGGTAGAACAGCAATCTGAACCCAAAACATCAGCTGGCTGCCAATTTTAAAGCACTCCAAGCAATAACACAACATGGTATAATAACCTTTCCTGGAATTTATTTTTAAAAAATGCTCTTTTCTTTTCCTTGTCTTCTATCTTGCTGAAATAACAATTCGGGGAAGTAACCACACTGACAGTGAAAGCAAGAATCTTGATTAATGATGACAATTGTCTGGAGTAAACCATATTGAACAACAACTGCAATTTCCCTTTTTTAGGCATTGTGATTGACTCCTGATATTATGGCCCAAAGGAGTGCAGTAGAGACCATGTTTGACTTCAGTGTGTGCATATATGCAGTCATGAATGGAATTCAAGACTCATGGGTTGACAATGAACTCAGTGGGTTTGTACTTCTGTAACTGAGCAGACTTCACGCTTACAATATACTGAACAATTCACACTGGAAATCCTGTCATGAATCAGGCAGACAAAATGTAACATGTAAAGAGATGTAACAGCCAGCAGAGGAGAATTAGCTATTTTCAGTGTGAGAATTTTGGTTTCTTTTTGTATTCTTTATTTTAATAAGGTTTTAGTGAAAAGTAGTAATATTATTGTATAAATGGTAATGGAATCATATATATAGTAGGCCAATGTCTGAGAGTCTGTAACGCTGTAGCGTTACAGTCTCGCCTCTGGGGGGCGCTCTTGCCTCCCACTGTGGCGCTCGACTGAGTTCTGCGCCGCTCAGCTGGGCCATGGCGGGGGAGCAAGTGGTGGCAAGTGGCCATTTGGGCTCCCCCACAGTGACCCGGCTGAGTGCACAGCACTCAGCCGAGCGCCACGGTGGGAGGGGAAGGGGGGTGGGGCGGTGATGTACACGGCTGTGTAAATCCTGTTCTATGATGGGCTATTGGCTAGTTAACTAAGATTGCCTGTTAAAATTCTTTTTATTATATTTATGTAAAATGTTGATGTAGTGTTATTTGTACTAGAATTGTATCTAGACACCTCAACTCAAATGAATAAAAAGCAAAATTTGATAGGAAACATTTTGTTTCAAGTCAGTTCAACATTAAATTGCATTTTCTTATGATAGCACATAGCCTCATGTTGTGCTTCAGGTTGCTCGATGCTCACATTCTTCCACCTGAGCAGGTGCACTGACAGGACAACATCTCCCACCACATACCTCCAAACATTTAACTCCCAGGAAGCACCATAATGGAAATGGAAACATTCTGGCAAAAACTAAATTTTTTGCAGAACATCTTCATTTTGAAGAAACTGCATTTTCCACCAAAAATCATTCTGTTGGAATATTGTTGATCACAACAGTTCTGGCTTCCTCTGAGATCAGTGCCCATTGTGCTAAGTGCTGTACAAGTCTAAATAGATAAGACAGACATTGTGGGAGAAAGTAAATGTTATTCCCATTTTATACATGAAGAACTCAGGCAGTATTAAGGACTTGATATTACACCAGTAAAGTGAATGTCAGATTTTCCATTGGTTTGAATGGGAACAAGATCAAACCTAAATTTTTATGCCTAGGGTCACCCTGGAAGTCTGTGGTAAAGCCAGCAATTACGCCTAAATCTCTTGAATACCAGTGCAAATGCCTTAAACACAAGATCATACATTTCTCTCAATAAAGTTTAATTATTTTTTAATTATTATTATAGAACACTTCATTGCTAATTGCCATCTACTGCATATTCTTGGAAGTGGTAGTGAAGTATGTAAATTACAACATGGTTAACATCTGTACATATGGTGCAGAGGTGAGAAGTTTACAAAAATATTAATATTTGAAAGAGAATCTTTTTTTCAGTTAAAACTATTCATCTGTTTAAGGGCTGCCTTTCACTTCTGATTTTCTGTTTAGTCACCTGAAGCTCTGAAGCCCGGTGGGCTCAGCTCCACGTTGGGTGTATATTGGCATAGCTTCATTGACTTGACTGAAAACGCAGAAGTAGTGGTGATGAGGGTTTAATTTCTTTTCACCAACAATGCATGTAGTAATATATTTACTGTCTGGTATATACCCGTGACATAATCAAAAGAGCACAAACAGTGAATCAGAATTCAGCTTTGGGCCATCTAAGTATCCAGTCATATTCTGATGGATAGAAATGGCATGAAATTTAGTCTTACTGATAGGATTAAAATATTTGATCTCCTATTAAAGATTATTGATCTTCTTTACATACTATTATATTAATTATGGCTAATTAATTACATGGATATGTAATTTAAGTTCCAATAGAATGCACATGACATTTTATTCATATGTAGCCTCTTGAGGTATGTCTAAACTATGTCCCTTTTTCGATAAAGGGATGTAAATTAGACATATCGAAATTGTAAATGAAGCCAGGATTTGAATTTCCCATGCTTTATTTGTATAATGGGGCCGCGGCTTTTTTTCGAAAAGCTGCTTTTCGAAAAAAAAACGCGGTCAAGCATGAAGGCTCTTCCAGTCCTTCAAACATAATGTGCATGCACAACTTCACTCCTGTGGGTAGTCCCAGTGACTCCAAGGATATGTCTAAACTACAACCCTTTTACAATACAGGGATGTAAATTAGACATATCGACATTGTAAATGAAGCTGGGATTTGAATTTCCCGTGCTTTATTTGCATAATGGCGGCTGCGGCTTTTTTTCGAAAAGCCACTTTTCAAAAAAAACCCGCGGTCAAGACAAGGATCTTTTGACAGAAATGCCCCATTTTTTGAGGGTTACAGGATCTTTCGAAATGGGGCATTTCTGTCAAAAGATCCCCATCTTGACCGTGGCTTTTCGAAAAAAAAAAAAAAAAAAAAAAAAAAAAAAGCCACGGCCGCCATTATGCAAATGAAGTGCGGGAAATTCAAATCCTAGCTTCATTTACAATTTTAATATGTCTAATTTACATCCCTTTATCAAAAAAGGGTTGTAGTTTAGACATACGCTTGGAGTCACTGGGACTACCCACAGGAGTGAAGTTGTGTATGCACATTATGTTTGAAGGATTGGAGGAGCCTTCATGCTTATTACAGAGTATGTTATATAATCTGATATATTCAGTTTATTCTATAGACATTATTATGAAAATACTGCAATATATAATTTTTGTGAACAAGAACTAGAAAAAGTAAAGAATAATATTGGGGTTGAGATAGCTGAAGTTGCCTGTATTTTGTGTCAAACAGATTCTGTACCACATACATTGATGAATTACTGTCAGTGAGGGTGTTGAAAATTTTACAGTTAAAAAAAATGTTTAATTAATGCTTTCCCTCCAAAGCAAAACATACATAATTTAAAAATCAGGCATCTGCTTCTGGATTTGAAGCCACTGAACATTTATGATTTCTTTTCCTCCAGTTCTCAGCAACATTCATGGCAGCACTAGGAATGAAACTGTTATTCTTGCAGCAATATTATACTTACAGAATCATAGAATACTATAAATGGAAGGGACCTTGAGAGATCCTCAAGTCCAGTCCCCTGCCCTCACGGCAGGACCAAACATTGTCTACATCATGCCTGATAGATGTCTGTCTAACTTGCTCTTAAATATCTCCAGTGATGGAGATTCCACAACCTCCCTAGGCAATTTATTCCAGTGTTTAACCACCCTGACCTTTAGGAATTTTTTCCTAATGTCCAGCCTAAACCTCCCTTGCTTCAGTTTAAGCCCATTGCTTCTTGTCCTATAATCAGAGGCCAAGGAGAACAATTTTTCTCCCTCCTCCCTGTGACACCACTTTAGATACCTAAAAACCACTATCATGTCCCCTCTCAGTCTTCTCTTTTCCAAACTAAACAACCCCAATTACTTGAGCCTTCCCTCATAACTCATGTTTTCTAGACCTTTAATCATTTTTGTTGCTCTTCTCTGGACTTGAGACAGAGTCCTCAGAAAATAAAGGTCCGAAATGATATACAATTTTATTTGTGAGACAGTGTATTTAAGCAACATTTTGTAGTTCATTAAAACCAATTGTTAATGTGGTGTTCAGGTTGAACAAATGAGTAATCAGAAGTCAGGAAATACAGAAGTTAAAGATGAATATTTAGAGGCAGAGATTTTCCACCCTACATGAAGTCCATTCAGGTGCAGTGCAGAGGAAAGGTGGGACTGTTACAAAGATGATTTGCAGCTCTCAGAGCCTGAGCAAGCTGGTACCAGTGCAAGTAAGAATTGGAGGGATGTAATTGACATAAGCTCTTTTAGGTTGCTGGGTTCCTGAAGTTGTTCTAATTTAAACCATTGGTTTAGTTGGTTTGTAGTGGGCCATAGAATGTCAGAAGGTAGAAAGATGCTTTGGCAGCACCCATGCCTTCACAGGCATCAAGCTTAGCTGAGATATACCTGAAAATTGAACTGGAAACGTCTTGAAGGGTATGCATGTGTTCATTTTAAACAAAATGTGGTTTGGAAAGTAGGTATGCATAAAGAAGCATGCTGTGGCTCACCCCCCTAGGAACAGTCTAGAAAAGGCCAAGGGGAGGACGGTGAACTCAACATGTGGAGTGGAAAAGTACAAGCATGTGACAAACAAAGCCATATATGGAAAGGTTGAATATGATTGGTTTAGAAGTTTGTGTTATGTAACTGCCATGTGCTATAAAACAGCAAGGGGAGGGGCTCCTTGCTCGAGGGGCTCTGGCTAACTTTAGTACCAGGGGCTCTCCCTTTGTGCACATTGAATAAAGTCCTGTTGATTTGAATTGAAGTATCGAAGACCCTTGATTCTGCCCAGCACCTGACTCTCTGGGAACCACAAAATCCCAACAGTTTCTTGGCGCAGCGAGCAGGGTGAGAAATATCCTTCAGGATCAAGACCTTCAATCAAATTAGAGGGTGATTTTGTTCATTTTTCATTTGGTTGTGTGTCCCTGACCTGACTGGTGACTCTCATACCTTTTGTAGTAAGTGAATCTGGGTGTTGGGGAATTTAAGGGGTTTGTTGCAGTTTTGAAACATTTTGGTTGCAGTCTTAAGACACTGTACTTAGTGTGGGGGTGGGTTAAGCTGTAAGTTCCTCTGACTAAGTGTTTTTGAAGTGGGAAATCAAAGAGGCCATAAGGACCAACAGTTAGTGTAGGGGCAGGTATAGCCATAAGTACCTCTAGTTAATGTGTTGGCTGGCCCAGATCTCCTAATTGGAAATTGTTATTAGTCTATAAACAGAATTGTATTTAAAGATTTTGAGATTGGAGGATATTCAGGTTAAAAAAAAGGGGGGAAAGATGAAGGGATATAGTGATCCACAATATGAAGAGTGTTTAATTAGTGCTTTTATAACTATTGTAGCAGTAAGTTTATTAGTTTTCTTGTTGAGATATTTTGGCTGTATGACTGAAATAAAGAAGGATAGCCACCCCCCATTACAGGTGGGCAACACTGATTTTGTGCATAAACCACAATATTTATCAGAGGAAGACGATGTCCTCAGTGTAGATGTGAGGTTGCTGGGTATAAAATCTGCCCTGTCTCAGCATGAAGGCATTGAAACAAGGATATCCAACATATGATGATTACCCAACTAAACATCCATATTATGTTGCCTGTTGGTGTATGGGGTTAAAAGACAGTAAAGAGAAGGACAAAATGGCTGGTGTGTGTTTAATTGTTGATTATGAACAGCTGGTTAGAAAGTGTGATTGCTAAAAGGAAGGGTAGGAGAGTTAGAAGCAGAGGTAGAAAAACTGTAAACAGAAGCAAAAAACTATAAAGAAACAGCCTTGCAGGAAAAGAGATCTTGTCCCTCAGCACCTTTGGACCCTACATGTGGAATGTGGGGATATCAGTCTGGTTTTATGGCTCCAGTGAGAGTGCACACTGTCCCTAATCCTAATCAAGGGGAAGGGGACCCTGCTACTGTTAGTCGCCTAGAGCATACTCCTATGAGTCCATCTGACTTGCGGAGCATATTAAAAGAATTGCCATCTTTGCAGCTTAATAACCCAAACCTACCCTTCTGGGAAAAGGTGCAGGAGTGGATGGTAGTGGGAGGCCTACATGCTTTTGATGTTTTCACCATGGTAAAAGCAAAATGTCCTGGCACAGCCTGGAGTAGAATTGCTGGTGGCTTTAATAACTCTGCATGGGCAACTGCTATTTTTGCCTCCTCAGCTGATATGGAGACTGCAGTGTGGAATTTCCGACAAGCTGTAACAGTGGCTTTGGGGCCAGGTACTAACTTGTACTCATTATATGCAAACCGAAAACAGCGTCCAAATGAGCCATTTGAAAAATATGTGGAAGACAAGTTTGAGTTATATCAACAGTATGGGGGGCAACAGAATGCTACTCGTGAAGATGCTGTATTCATAGAGGGGGTACTTGATGGGGTATGTGGCCCTTATAAGGCAGCCCTGAAAACTGGCTTTCAGCCTCCGGGTTATGCTGAATTATTAACTTGGGCTTCAAACATTAGCAAACACAATCAGGAACAGGATATAGGAGGAAAGGTGCACAGGATGCAAACCCGAGGACAGAAAGGAAAAGGGAAACTGAACATGAGTTTGGAAGATAACTTTGTTGCTGCAGTTAAAGCAGCAAATGTAGGAGGTGGTAATTGTAGTAACTGTGGAATGTTGGGCCATAACAAAAAGGAATGTTATAAGAAAGGGGGTGGAAGAGCTGATCGGAGTATGAAGTGTGACCAGACAGGGCATTGGTCCAAGAATTGCCCTAGTAACAAGGGTAAAGACCCTCTTGAGACTATGTCTCGGGACCAATTAATACAAATCCTCAACTCCACGAAAAAATCCCCTGATTAGGGGGCTTTCGGCCCCCATTGCAGCGAGCCAGTATGGTTCATCTGCATGTCCGTATCTAAATGCTAGGATTGGGGGCATGTCGTGTAAAATCCTTATAGATACAGGAGCTTCAGTATCCATTACTGATATTCCAGGATTACCTTTGACTTCTAAATTTACTACTTTAACAGGGTTGGGGGGAGCAAGTATGAAAGCGTATCTAACAAAGCCCTTTTTAATCGAGACAGAAGAACGTTTTTGGATGGGGCGATTTTATTATGCACCAAAACAAGCCGAAGGCACAATAATGGGAATTGACATGTTATGAAAATTGGGATGTCATTTGAATCTGGGGGTATGTCTACACTACCACCCTAGTTCGAACTAGGATGGTTAATGTAGGCATTCGAAGTTGCAAATGAAGCCCGGGATTTAAATATCCCGGGCTTCATTTGCATCTTGCCGGGCGGGCGCCATTTTTAAATCCCCTTAGTCCGAACTCCGCGCCCACGGCTACACGCGGCACGGAGTAGGTAGTTCGAATTAGGATCTCTAATTTGAACTACCGTTACTCCTCGTGGAACAAGGTGTACCGGTAGTTCGAACTAGAGATCCTAATTTGAACTACCTACTCCGTGCCGCGTGTAGCCGCGGGCACGGAGTTCGGACTAAGGGGATTTAAAAATGGCGCCCGCCCGGCAAGATGCAAATGAAGCCCGGGATATTTAAATCCTGGGCTTCATTTGCAACTTCGAATGCCTACATTAACCACCCTAGTTCGAACTAGGGTGCTGGTGTAGACATACCCTGGGTGAGTCACCTTCATTGCAAATACCATCTCAAAAGTCTAGTGCTAATGTGCCTCTGATCTATTCTTCTCCAGGTGAGCGTGTGTGTGTTGTGCAGGTGCTCCCTGAGCTGCCAGGACCAGAGGGAGTGTGGGTAGCCAATAAACTCGACTGTGGTTTGATGAATGTCCCACCAGTGGTGATTACAGGAAACCCTCCCCCTCCCGCACATCCCTATCCAATTAAGCCAGAGGCCCTGATAGTAGTAGAAAGTACAGTCAAAGAGTTGTTAAAGAGGGGAATTGTAAAAGAAATACAGTCAAAATGTAATTCACCTGTCTGGCCTGTTAAGAAGCCAGATGGATTCGTGGCGGCTTACCATTGATTATCGAAATATTAACATACATGCAGACAGACTCACCCCCCTAGTTGCAGACCCTAGTACTATTCTTTCTACTGTACCTAGTGATCATGTAGCGTTTCAGCCTTGGACATCAGCAATGGCTTTTGGTCTGTTCCTGTGCACCCTGACAGTCAATTTTGGTTTGCATTTACTGTTAAAGGGAAGCAATATACTTTTACTCGCCTAAGCCAGGGTTTTCATAACTCACCTACTTTGTTTCATAGAGCGTTAGCTGATGTGCTGGCAAAGCTGCCAGACATGGCTTCTTGTGTTGTACAGTATGTTGATGATCTTCTTATCTCCTCACCAGATCGCCAAACGCACATGAAAGACTTAGAAGTGATCCTGCAGCACTTGGCAGACAGTAGGGTAAAATGTAATGCTAGAAAGGCTCAGATTGGAAAGGAGGAAGTATCATATCTGGGGTACCTAATATCCAAAGGGTACAGGCGTTTAGCTGTTGACCGCACTGAGGCTATTAATGCATGCCCACGACCAACAGGGAGTTAGGAAAGTGTTGGGGCTATTCAATTTCTGCCGAACTCAAATCTCCAATTATTCAAGGATTGTCCAGCCCCTTAATAATCTCCTGAAGGGTGCTGGTGGACCACATGAGGCAATTGAATGGACACTTGACTGTGAACAGGCATTTACCACATTGAAACAAAGGCTAAGTACTGCCCCAGGATTGGGACTTCCTAAGCCATTAATGCCTTTTACATTGTACACGCATGTCAGTGAAGGACATATGGCAGCAGTGTTAATGCAAAAACATGGGGACAAACAGCGCCCAGTAGCATACTACTCTTCTAAACTAGATGCTGTCGCTCAAGCAATGCCACCATGCCTTCAGGCAGTGGAAGGAGCTTCTATGGCCCTAAATCAGGCCACACCACTTATTGGTGCACAGGATGTAAATATTGTACCTCATGTTGTCCTTGCTATTTTATCATGGAAGAAATCTTCAGCAGTCCATGTGGCAAGATGGACTCGATGGGAAACGAGTTTGCTAATGCCTTCGGTACATCTGCAACGAGCGTCATCGTTAAACCCTGCCACCCTCATGCCTACCCCAGATGAGGGACACCCGCATCATTGTTGCCTTGAGGAAGAGCCCACGGACCTTCCATTGGTAAAAGAAACTGAAATACATGGTGCCCCTTGCCTATACGTGGATGGTTCTTCCTTCTATGTGGACGGCAAGCGACACACAGGATGGGCCGTTTGTACTCAAGATGGACAGCTGGTGGCGCACGGCAGTTTACCTGGGGCATCTGCACAAGTAGCAGAACTACAGGCATTAGTTGCAGCATGTGAAGCTGCAAAAGGACATGCTGTAAACATATATACTGATTCTAGATCTGCGTTTGGGGTTGTACACGATTATATTAACTTGTGGGTAAATCGGGGATTCCTGACGAGGACAGGATCCCCAATACAAAATGGGGGAATAGTGGAGAAACTTCATGCAGAAACCTACCGAACTAGCAGTGATAAAAGTGAGGGCCCACACAAAAGGGACAGACCTTCATAGTAAGGGAAACCAAAGGGCAGACAAACTAGCTAAACGAGCAGCAGTGGAAGGTAAAGAGACACAATTGATTGCTGCAACACAGCCTCTCATAAAACCCCCAAACTTTTTTGAATTACAGGACATCCAACACGCTGCACCAAGGAAAGAGAAGTGGTTATGGATGGATAATGGGGGCAAACTGTGATAATAACACTTGGAAAGGCCCAGGAAACACATTAGTGTTACCAAATGTGCTGATGGGAACTATGATACAAATATATCACATGTTGGGACATGATGGAGCACAGAGGGTGATCAACCGGATGTCGGACACCTGGTGGCATCCTAAGCTTAATGCAAATGTGCATGATTATGTGAGGAGGTGTGTAACATGTGCTCAATGTAATTCTGCTCCCACAGTGAAAGTGAGAATGCGATATCAGCCAAGACCAACACAGCCCTTCACACAGTTACAAATAGATTTCATTGGACCCCTGCCAAGGTGCAGAGGGAAAGAATATGTTCTGGTGATCGTGGATCACTTTATTAAGTGGGTAGAAGCTTTCCCAGTGGCCAAGGCTACTGCATCTGATGTAGCTAAAATATTGATGACCGAAATAATTCCCCGATGGGGATTTCCATGCTTCATTGATAGTGATCAAGATACCCACTTTACAGAGAAGGTGATGAAAACGGTATGCAGGGCACTGGGGATCAAACAGAAATTCCACTGTCCCTACCATCCCCAGAGTTCGGGATTAGTAGAAAGAGCTAACCGAACCATTAAAAACAAACTAACCAAACAGATGTTTTCTGCTACAGGAAAAGACTGGGTCACCAATTTACCAGTGGTTCTCATGTCTATGAGATCCAGTCCTACTAATCCACATTCCTTATCTCCTTTTGAAATGCTGACAGGGAGGGCGATGGGGACGCCAGGAAATCTGTGCATTGGAGCAGGGGAATTGTATGTCATGGGTGACCAGCTTGCTGAATATTGCAAATTGTTATCTCAGTGTGTCTCACAGGACCCCCGAACTGAACCAGACCCAAAGGGCAGCGAAGAGGACACATGTGAGGTGCAGCCCGGTGATCAGGTACTGGTGAAAGCCTATAGAAAACGAACCTTTGAACCAGCCTGGACTGGACCTCACATGGTTCTCTTGGTAACTCCTTCAGCGGCCCGGGTCACTGGAATTCCAGTTTGGGTGCACCTGTCACAAATAAAAGTATACAAGGGTGACACTCAACATAGGGCACAATAATCTCTGTTTATCCTTGAGGGCTATTGTTAAGTGTTTTCATTTGATATTCCCAGTTTAAAATTGATGTAGGAATTTTTTGTGATCTACTAATTGTTTTGAGTGGTTTCTGAGACTTGAAAGTTCTTTTAGAGGTCTCATCTTAATAATGCTGCCATGGCTTTCAGTGTTTTATTGATGTAGTCACCTGGGGAGGAGCCACTGGATCAGTTGTAAATGCTATTACTCAAGCTATCAAATCTCATAATAGGGACTGGGTTGAAAATTTGTTAGTAGCAGGGATGACAGTTTATTGTGGTGAGAATAGGGCTCATGTCTAATCAAGTTAGAGATCACCTTAACTCAGCAACATAGTTGGTTAGGTCCTCACCGTTGTACTCAGCCATCTATTAAAAACTACTAAAATGTATGAGCAAGCATTGGTCTAGAATGGTGTTATCATACTGGCATGGTGTTCAACATGAAAGTTGCAGCCCTGATAGGAGACTTGCTCGTGTCACAGGTGCCCTGTTGGGTGAGAGCCGCAGTTCTCAAAGACTGAATGTCTTCACCTTGGATGATGGCAGGGGAGTGGTCTCTATTGATAACGGGCATTTTGGAATGATCATTCCATCTTTGGAGAGGTGTTAATTCCTGTGGGTTGGTCTCCTGGATTGGAGGCTCAGCCCTTCCACCCACTCCCATTCTCATGTCATAGACACCTGTGTAGCTGAGTATGTAATAATGGCTGGAGATAACTATATAGCTTTCCCATGGGACCAATGTTTCATCCTGGGAGGATGGGTTTTGCATATAAGAAACATGGAGTCAGGACAAGCCCTATCTCAAATGTTGGGACCTGACTTAATGGTGCATGTAATGTTTAATTTAATGAAAGATATAACAGTGAGGAAAGACTCCATTACCTGGTGTGGATTTGGGTATTTAGCTTTGGAAGGTAAGCCTGGCTTGAACATCTTGTTCTTCCTATTGTGGAAGATATTATGAAAGAAGTGGTAAGGCAATTACAGTGATTCGGTGGATAGAAGAGTTTGCTATTGTGGGAACAGAGATTCCCTGGGGATGGATTTCAGTTGTGTTTTCGCAATGGATATGGGGACTTATTATTACTTTTATTGTAGATATCATTATGTATTAAAGGTTGAATGTATTGTTTAATTCTGTTACCAAAACTGCAGTTAATTAAGTGTTGATAAGGTCAGTTGTAGCTCCTAATAAATACAAGGAAGTGGTGTTAGTGGGGTCTAAGAATTGTTCTTAGCCCCAAAACCAAATGGGGGAGCTGAAGGGTATGCATGTGTTCATTTTAAACAAAATGTGGTGTGGAAAGTAGGTATGCATAAAGAAGCATGCTGTGGCTCACCCCCCTAGGAACAGTCTAGAAAAGGCCAAGGGGAGGACGGTGAACTCAACATGTGGAGTGGAAAAGTACAAGCATGTGACAAACAAAGCCATATATGGAAAGGTTGAATATGATTGGTTTAGAAGTTTGTGTTATGTAACTGCCATGTGCTATAAAACAGCAAGGGGAGGGGCTCCTTGCTCGAGGGGCTCTGGCTAATTTTAGTACCGGGGGCTCTCCCTTTGTGCACATTGAATAAAGTCCTGTTGAATTGAATTGAAGTATCGAAGACCCTTGATTCTGCCCAGCACCTGACTCTCTGGGAACCACAAAATCCCAACAATCTCTATATATACCTTTAGAAACTAAAACTACTTAGAATTTATGCCGTGGTGCTAGATACAGTAACTCCTCTGGCTTCAATGGAATTGTACCAGTTTATATCAAAGTAGACTTTGGCCCTTCAAATCCCATTCTGCATTCCTTACATTTGAACTCTCACTAAAAATCACTGACAGTTTTGGATGTAGGAGATATGAAGGTCTGAGTCAGAATATGGTTTAAAGACAGCCCAACAATGATGGTTCAGTGGCCTAGCTGCATGTGCAAAGGTCATGCCTCTTGCCCAGGCTAGTGCAATCCGAGTCTTCTCCAAAGCCTGTTGTAGCCAGTGGGAGTTTTGGTACATGGTAAGGTCTTACATTTATTGCATTTTTCCTATTGTGACTTATACAGATACTTGTCAGTTATTTCCTTAAGCTGGAGAGAGCGAGAATGACTCTGTAACCTGTTGGCTAGTGTGTCCACATGGGAGACCGAGAAGTCAGGCCCCCTGTTCCAAACACTCTTTAATTATTTATCCACAGAGGAACATCTGCAACAGGGGAAACTGAGGAAGCCCTGTGTCAAAATAGCCCATTATCAGCACTCTCTTAAGAGGGAGACCCCTAATCAAATCCTTTCTTCGCCTCAGAAAGAGGGTGGGAATTGAGCCTGGATCTACCATCTCCCAGGGGAGTCTTCCAACAACTTTGTTAAAAGTTCCAAGATGTAATCACCTCTTCTTCCTTCTACTCCTTTGGACAGATTTTAAATGGGATCCAATTGGGTAAGCAGTTTCTAAGCTTGCCTAGCAGATGCCCTTCCTCCCCCCCCCCCCCCCAAGATAGGTGAGAAAATGCCTGTCTTCCCCTGCATTGCACTGGGGTTTAGGAGAGACAGGTATATGAATGCCTAGGGTGAGGCAGCAGTTTATCTCCATAGAGCCTAAAACTCTGTCTTGGGTGCCTAAATCCAAGAGTTAGGCATCTTATTGCCTTTGACTAAGGATCAAGTGAGGACTATCATTGCCAAAACAATGCATCTCTACTGAAATGGCCATTACACATTGTGGAGCTCAGTCTGCCTTATTTACTCACACGAGGAAATCTTCAATGGGATTACACAGACAAGAAAAGCTTACTTCACTCCTAGGAGTCATGGTGGCAGAATCAGGCCTTGTCTTTGCTCTAAAACACCTCACAGAAACATGTACAGTAAGTGATAGTGTAGGGATGTAGACAAGGACATTCATAATGAATAGTAAGGGGTATTTTGCAAACAATGCATATTAGATTTATAGTACCCGGAATATTGATTAGATCATTGAATAAAAAGCAGCAAATATTCTAAATGAAATCAGTGTTCTCAATGACTGCTCAGAGACAGTAAACAAAGAGGAAGGGGTGCAGGGGGAGGCGGGGGGGGGGGGGGGAGGAGGGAAAGGAAGGCAAGCAGCTACCTATTACCACCATCTAGTGGCAAAAAACGACATTCTTGCTGGGAGAAGATTTTTCTGGGGGAGGTACAAAACATTAGAAGCAGGAAGGAATTAGAACACTGTTGTCCAGTAGATAGTTGATCTTCTAGTTATAAGCTCTATCTTCCATTGCTTTTCATCTCACCAACACTGAAAGAAGGGATGATGCTTGAAAGCCAAATGACAAAAAACACTGAAAGAAACCAGTGGAAAATATGCTTCTATGTACTTCATATTTTAAGTGTTTGCCTATTTAAAGATTATAATTTAAGATCTTTGGGGCAGGAATCATCTTTTTGTTCTCTGTGTGTTCAAAGCTTAGCACAAATAGAGTGAGGACTCATGGTGCCCCTACAATAAAAATAAAGTAATAATAAGTAATTTATAGTATTGTTGTCATGATAACGATTATAATGGCAAACAAGACTTGATCTCTCTGCAATTAAAGTCAGTGAGAAAACTCTATTGATTTAATGGGGACTGAATCATACCCATATTTCTGGAGGCTCTCAGTTTTTTTAGAAAGTTAAATTAAATGACAATGATAAATAACTCACAGTGCCCTGCCTTCCTTCCACATTCTGCACATATATTTTCCCTACAGTCTTACATTTGCTGTCTTACATTTATTCAAATAGATATTGCTAAGTGTCTTAAGAAAATAGAAAAAAATAATTATTATTTGTTAGAATGCAGCGGAGCTATTAATGGCATCTATTTAGTACTCATAGAATAAAAGATTATGTGTGGAGCCCTGAAATCCGCATATATGGATGCAGATATCCACAATTTATTTTTGTGGATATGGATGTGGGTGTAGATACAAATTTTATATCTAGAATTCTGCACATTTGCAGATATCTGCTTTATATCTGTGAGTATCTGTGGCTCATTTTTGTGGATACAGATGTGGATGTGGATATAAAATTTTGTATCTGCACAGGGCCCTGATTCTGTGGTAATTTTAGGTAAAGCTAATAAGTTATTTGAAATAAAATTAGCATGCACAGTTGTTTCATAATCACTGTTAATTTTCTGCCATTCTATCTCATGATGGCATCACTCTAAATTTTATTTCTTTGCATTTGCCAAGATTATTTTGTCTTATGCATGAATGTTTTTGTCACCATTAGTTTTCTTCATATTTATTTTAGCTTTGCATTCCTTGCTTGCTGCACAAAGGTAATTTATTACTCTCTTTCTATAGCCTCTAGATACGCAAGAAATTCATTTTCGTGGGCACAATGCATAGGTACTGTTCATTTATCCTCATTCTAATCTTACTGCACTATAACCTTCTGGAGACTTTCTCCAAGCATGCATAGAAAAATGCAGATGAGATGGAGTCTGATGCCTTTTAATATTTTGTTGTTGCTTTCCTGAGATTCACGGTATGGTAAAATATGCTCTACTTCAACAACAAATTAATGGTCTTAATGCAAGAATTACTGGGTGAAATGATCACAGTGTTACATTCTGGCCTTAACATCTATGAATTCAGGTGTGCCTGCTTTATACTTTTTGTTCTTATAGTACTTCCAACATAGCCTTGAGTATTAATGAGTACACAAAGCTAAGGCAAATTATCTTATTTCATCTTCAACACTTTTCTTTTACTAAAGGGTTTAACTTGTAGACATTATGCATCCAAAACTCCCATTGGGTCAGGCATTTTTGAGTACATGAAGACTAATACTGGGATTTCATAGACAAGAGTCTAGCACTTAGATCATAATTTTGTCTGGCTTCATGCACCTTTTTTTGTTATATAATGCTCCTGTGCAGAGGCAAACAAAATTTTGTCCATAGTGTACAGCATATGGGATGCCTGCTTTTTCATTTGGGGGAATCTAGTGATAAAATGCCCCTGGAGAACCCCAGGAGCACCCAATTCTCAAGCTTTAGAAGACAAAGGAATATGAGAATTGAGTCAATTTACATAAATTGTTAGTAACATGCAAGCCAGTAGGAATGTCCAGAAGGAAATAATGCCATGAATTGGCAAGGCGTCAGCTGCATTCACCAGCTTCAACAACATTTAGTCACCAAAAAGCTAAAACTGAAAGACCAAATTATGACTGTTCAACTAAAATGTTATTTCCATGTTAACATATGGATGCAAAAGCTGGAAATCCACCAAAGGTACAAAGAGAAATCAAAATGCCTTTGAAAACAAAATTCCTTAGAAAAATATGAGCTATTAAATGGAACAAATTCTGAGATTCATGAGTCCAACAATTCCTTTTCTCTAAAGTTATCCAGAAAAGAGGATGTAACTATATGAGATATGTGTCAAGAATGAAGCCAGAGGCATGCCAGTGGACAGCAGGAGGAATACACCAAAAGGATACGTTTACACTACAGGACAAAGTCAAATTAAGATACGCAAATTCAGCCACGTTAATTGTGTAGAAGTCAAAGTAGCTTAACTCATCTTTTGGTGCTGTCTACACTGCAAGAAGAAGCAAGAACACTCTTCCTTCGACTTCCCTTACTCCTCATGAAAGCAGGGTTACCAGCATCGATAGGAGTGCCCCTCTCACTTCGAATTAGCTGTCTTAACTAGACCACTCATTTGAGCCCTGGAAGATTGAGAGCAGCAGTTTCAATCTTCCTCTGCCGTGTAGACATAACCAAAGCGGCCAACCAGAAGAATTCCTCCATTGAACACTACTCATTGAGGAAAAACGTACATGACTTAATAGTAGAGAGACCATGCAAAGAGTACCTCAGGAATCACAGAGACGGCAGAGCCCTGTTCATGCTCTAAGGGTCAGTGCTGCTGAAGTTTAGAAACTCATAGCATTTCCCTTTCATGCTAGTTTCTCTGGGGGCAAAGTAGGTTTAAAATTTCAGTAAAAGATTAAACTTGTGTAACCTTTCTGCCAGGTAGCACCAGCAGCAGCCAGGGCTGGGTTCAATATCTAGGGGTTTCTCTCCATCCATCCAACATAGAACCAATCGAGCCCTGATCCATTAACTTGGGAAATTCACACAATGCCCCATAGGCGCCTCTGAGAGGCAATGCTTCCCCACTCGCAAGCACAGAGTCTGAGTGTGGAAAATAAACTTTTAACAAAAGGGGAAGGAAGTAATGTGACATTAATGTGGGAAAACACCACAAATAACTTTCACAACCAAAACCACAAGAGTAAACATCCTGTCTCAAGTAGGTTGGGCAGTGTCCTTTTCCTCTCAAGCTCTCAAGTCCAGCAATGTAAATATCCCCTTCACATGTCCAACCTTTCTCTGTATCCCACTCACAGTCTGTCCTTGGGTAGGGCAGACCAGAGTTCAGAGGTCATCTGCAGAGTCCTGTTTGCGGGGTGGGGGTGGGGGGTGAGTAGGAGGCATCTCACCCACTCTGCTGGTCACTTGCCATCGACCTGCTTGCTGCTTTCTGGTGCTGCTGCTCTGCTAGCTGCTCCTCACATCTCTCCAGCTCTTCCGTTGGATTGTGGTGGATTTTGGTCTGGGCCAAACCTCGTGATTTCAGCTCTTAGTCCAAAGCACAGTCCAGCCACAAGAGATTCCAGCATCCACTGGAGTCTTTCTTTAACTCTATTATTGAAACAGTGGGGAGAAACAGTTTGAACCAGTCTTATAGCTTACACCTAGAGGGCATGCAGCCTGATGTCTCACCTCCCTCCCCAGCTTATTCTATAGGGCTCAGTAAGATAAGCCTCTGTCCATCCAAGTGTATTTACACTGACCGGGTCTCTTCTTTGAACTGAGTTAAACACAGTCTGACTTTTCTGCATTCCCCCAATAACTGCAAGCACTGGTGGTCATATCTTACAATTCTTGCATTTAGTGTTAACACCGTTTGTGACCCCACAACAGCCAAATTGGTTACAATGGGCAAACACCTTCTAATCATTGAATATCTAGCAGGCCTAAGCAAACTGAGTGAATGGTATTTACATCCTAACAAAACATGTAGATGATATCATGAGCTTTTGTGGGGACAGCCCACTTCTTCAGATGACCAAAGTTATAGGCACCAGTTCTGCCTGCTTGTTTTTCCCTTTGATATTTTCATTCCCTCTGCTCCTTGTTTCCCACCCCCTTCTCTTTTTCCTCCCCCTCTCTCCTTTCTCCCCTATTTATTTTGGGTCTACACATACTAAACTCATAATTCTGGTCATCTAAAGAAGTGGGCTGTGCCCACAAAAGCTCATGATACCATCTACATGTTTTGTTAGTCTATAAAGTGCTATCAGAGCTTTTGTTGTTTTTTAAGTTTATCCTGTACAGACTAACTCGGCTACCCCCTGAAGCTTCTAGTATTTACATAACCACACCCATGATTTCCTTCCCATTCCAACTGGCTGTTATGGAAGCATGAGTCGGACCCTGCTTACACTTGCAACATTTAGTGGTCTCTTTCCATGTAGGGTAATGGTGTTTATTGTTTGTAATGCAGTAGGGCCTAGAAGTACCAGGCAAGCCTGAGGATCCTTTGTGCTAGGCACACTAGGAGCCACTATGCTGACAGCATGCCATTTATGGCCCCAGAAAATTTCAGCTTCAGGAAGGACAGACTGAAAGTAACATTTTGTAAGGTTTCACATTGCTACTAAACTCTATAAAGAAAACTGGAGACATTCAGGTCATTGTCTTTAATTTATGCTCTGGGAAAGCAGGCAGTGAATATCTTTAAATCCATTTCTTTTGCTGAATGCTGTCACCCAGATTACTATGACAGAGTTCTGGCTATGTCTGAGGCATACTTTATATTGCAAGAAAAGTGGTTTATGAAAGGGTGTGCTTTCACCAGAGACGTCAGGAAGCAGGGTAATCTATTTATCAGTGCTTTATATGCATTGGCAGAAAAATGTGATTGTGGGACTGTCAGACTGTAAAACATGAAATTGTCAGAGATTGGTTATTGGCTTTACAGATAATCTGTCACAACAGCTACAATTAAAAACAGATTTAAATCTACAGACAGCTTCTGAAATAGCAAAGCAGTCTAAACTTGTAAAGTAGAAAGACAAATGTGGCAAACCTGGAAAAAAGAAATCAGACACAGCACGAGTGGTAAATGTCAATATTATAAAGCCCCTGAGGCAAGGAAAGAGAAATCTGAGGCTGGCTACAAAGCCTTTCAGACTAAATGCACAAGATGTAGAAAAATTCATAGCTTAAGAGAGGAATGTCCAACTCAAAGGGCAAGATGTACTAAATGTATAAAATTTGGACATTTTGCATCTGTTTGCTGCATTAAGACAGTCAGGCAACCATTGTTTTTGGGGTATATCACATATAATGACACAGAGCCTGCCTGGAGAGTGAAACTGAATATTCACGGGAAGAATGTTGACTTTAAAATTGACTCAGAAGCAGATGTGACAGTTATATCAGAAGGAACTTACAATTACCTTCAGCCTCTCCCAGAGCTGAAATCATCAGACACAGCCTTGGTTAGCCCTAGAGCTGTTCTGAACTTCATGAGCCAGTTCACCACAGCAACAATCTACAAAGCCCAAAGGATTGGATTTGTAATGAATGTGTTCAAAGGATCAAAGTCCAACCTTTTCAGCCTCAGTGTGGCAGCCATGATGGTCATAGAGAGAAAGGAAGAAGAATTTGATGGTGATATTGGGCTTTTGAAAGGCAATTGAGTACACATGACCTTAAGAGACAATGATGAACCATCCTAACATTGGATGCTTCTTTCTCACACTCAGAGGAAATATAGAATTCTCTAAGCTGGATGCCTCAAGTGAATTCAGGCAAATTCTTTTAGCCAAAGGGCATGCTAAACTGATTACATTTATCACACCTTTGTGGAAATTTTGCTTTCAAAGATTACTTTTTGAGATTAACAGTACACCTAAAATTTTCCAAAGAAAGATGGCAGAACAGTTAATAAAAACAAATGGAGTTGTAGTATTCATGAAAAATATTTTGATCTATAGGTTTTCAATGAAAGAACATAACAAACACCATTGAGATGCCAACATCTATTAACCCAATGGCTAAATACTTCCCTGGGAAAAGTTTGATGGTAGTGGACACTTTCTTGTGAAGCCCAGCATCACATTCAACTACCAGTGAATGCAAGATGAAAAAGTGTATGTGGATGCCTACAGACCAGTGTCAGAAAGAGACTACACCAACTCCACAAAGCTTCCTTGACAAACACTTCTTCTAGAAGTTCTAAATTACCTTAGTGCTGGCTAGCCAAAATATCTAAAGGACAATAGGGAAAGAATAAGGGTATGTCTACACTACAGCACTATTTTGAATTAACTGAATTCGAAATAGTTAATTCGAATTAAGCTAATTCGAAATAACGCATCTTGACACAAAAACTAATTTGAAACAGCGTTTTTCTATTTCGAAATAGCGCGTCCACACTGATTGGACGCTGGATCGCATTTAAGGGCAGCTGAAACCAGTTCCAGCAGGGCATCAGGTCAGTAGTTGCTTTGTGTGGCTGCTGTCTGAGGCTATCTGAGGCTCGTGCTTAAAGGGACCCCCCTGGACAGCTGGTTCTCAGCTTTCCCTGCTTGCTTGCCTACCTTGCTGAGGGACAGCAAAGCATTTTCCTCTCCGCCTGCTTTGGTCGCTCTAATTTGGGACACCACAGCACTCGGCACCATGGAGCCAGAGCCGCCCCTGGGCACTCTGGTGCTCATGTTGAATGTCTTGCTGCAAGCTGGCAGCAATTGCTGGAGGCTGCCTGGCACCTTCTGCTGCAGGCCAGCCCCCTGGCCCTTCCCCTTACCCCCCTGGGGGCTGTGGAGGAGCGGTGCCAGGACGCCAGCGTGCCTCGCCGCATCTGGCATCTGGACACCAGCAGCGACTGGTGGGACCACATCGTCCTGGAGCACTGGGGAGACCAACAGTGGACCCAGAACTTCAGGATGAAGAAGGACACCTTCCTTGAGCTCTGTGAGTGGCTTGCCCCTGGTCTGCAGTGATGGGACACATGCATGAGGCCCACCATTCCCCTCCACAAGCGGGTGGCCATCGCTCTCTGGAAGCTCTCCATGCTGGATAGCTACCGATCCACGGGGAACCAGTTCGGCGTGGGGAGATCCACCGTCGGAGCGGTGCTCATGCAAGTACAGCACTGACCGGCCACTGGGCCAGGAGGGGGGGCTGCAAGGAGGACATGGGCTGCCCCAGGGAAAATGGGGGGAGGTGGTGTAAGTGCCCTCCCCAGGAGGGTTTCGGTCTGTCCCAGCCGCGCTACAGACTGCCCGCGGTGGCCAGGATTGCAACGGGGGTTGCTCCTGGGAGTGGGGCGTGGGGCAGTGGTGGGGAACAAACACTCCCAGCCACCCGGGCGCCCCAGTGACCCTCGGTTTTGTGTGTCTCTCTGCAGGTGGTCAAGGCCATCAACAGGGTACTGCTCCGCAGAGTCATCCGCCTCACCAACCTGGATGTGGTCATCCAGGGGTTTGGCGCCCTGGACTTCCCCAACTGCGGGGGGGCAATCGACGGGACGCACATCCCCATCCATACCCCGGACCACCAGGCCTCCCTCTACATCAACAGGAAGGGGTACTTCTTCTTCAAGTGGTCCCTATGGGTGCTCCACTCTGGGTGTTGGTGCATCCTCGCACCGGCGACTGGAGAGACCGGAGACTTTTTCTAGCAGTTTCTGCCGTGCCACGCACGCACCACAGCGCCCTCTAGTGCCGTTGGAATCCGTTGGGTGCGCACGCGGCATGGCTCCTCAGTTCCTTCTCTACCATCCTCGGCAGTAGACAGAGCCCTCTGTTTTCCTCATTCTCTGTTAAAAAATAGATAATTTCCCAGTTGATTCCCAAGTTTTCCTCATGATCCAAGTTTTCTAGCCCTCTTCTCCTCTCCCAGTAACTTAAAAAAAAAAAATTTCTTGTTGCGGTTCGCCGCTTTTTTTCCGACTGCCCCATGCCTGGTTCGCCCGGCTTTAAGAGGTGCAAATCATGCTGCGACGTGATGCCCATGTCAGACGGGCACGCCAAGTGCATTAAGTGCCGGGTGAGTCTCACCAAATGCAAAAGTGCCTGCATTGCTCCAGGCTTACCGCGAGAGCGCGCCGTGACTGGGCTAACAGGCTTAAAACGCTCCTATCTGAGAAGTGCCTTCGGCCATCTTCTGAGGACTCTCCAGCGACTTCAAGAACGGCTTCTGAGAGTAAGGGTATGGAAAAGGATCATCCCTCTACCCACTCCGGCTGTACGGCCTCGAAAACAGGCCTTTCCCCAACTCCCTCGCTACCCTCAGCACCAACAGCCGCATGGGTCAGCACCAGGGATAGGCCTGGCACTTCCGGCGCGGCACCACATAAGTCGGCGGGGGCACACAAAAGAGCCCATTTGGAGCCAAGACAGGGGTCATCGGCACCACGGTCTACGGCACCGGAGCCACTTGCGACTCCGTCTGCTCCAACTGCCCACGGCTCCGACCGCCCGGCACCGAAACATCATAATAAGCCGGCATCGTCTAAGAAGCCGCACACCGATGCCCCCCCGATGGAACATCCTGCACCGGGGCACATCACGGCACCACCCTCACTCGCGGCACTGACGGTGCCAATGGTACCGACAATACCTCTGGCTCCTATGCCCCCCCGGCACCCACACCGCCACCAGCATCTATATCGGTACCGCCATCGCCGAAATGGCACCGTTCGGCACCGAGAGATGACCGCACACGCTACCGGTCCCCGGCATGAAGCTATACACCTTCGGTACTGCCTACAACGGGTTCCTCTGTCCAGTGTGTGCGCTCCCGACACTCTTCTGTGGCTTCTCGATCTCCCAGCGATGCAGGCACCGAGTCAAGGAGTAGATTTTCATCTCAACATTCCAGCCCGGCACCTAGACCACCCTCCTGGCAACCTACCACGGTGCAGTATGCATACCCTCCTTCTCCACCACCATGGTATGCGCAACAGTGTGCCTATCCTCCTCCACCATACGTCACCCAATGGCAATCCTGGGAGTCACAGCCCAAGAAAAGCCACCACCGTGAGCCTTCCACAGTTTCGAGGCCACCTCCAGCCTCTCCAACCACTACCACTCCAGTCACTGAGCTGACTTCCTCGACTCACTCGGACATACAGGACTCCCTCTCCAAAGGTAAAGACAGATCCCCCTTACACAACTCATCCTCGTCCCCAGATGAGGCAATTACGGCTGAAGTCCCGCTTCCTGGTGATGACGCTAGGAAATTCCAAGACCTCTTTAAAAGGGTGGCCTTGGCACAGGAACGGGATTTCCAGGAGGTCCAAGTCAAACAATACCAGCTTCTCCGCACCTTACAACCCCTGGTTGCCTCCAGAATAGCCATCCCCATGGATGAAGAGATCATGGACCCAGCCGATATCATCTGGCAGACTCCAGCCTCCATTGCCCCGACGCACAAAAAAGCTGATCGCAAATATTTTATCGCTCCCAAAAACATGGACTTTCTGTTTAACCATCCCCCTCCAAACTCATTAGTGGTGGACTCTGTTCATCATAAGGGTAAACAACCAAATTTCAGAAATACCCCACAGGATAGAGACCACAAGAAGGTAGATATTATGGGTCGCAAAGTTTATACTTAGGCTACTCTACTCCTTAGAGCATCTAACTACACCGCGATGCTCGCCGACTATGACCATGCCAACTATTCTAAATTGCAGGACCTTCTTCAACATCTTCCGGAACACAAGAGACCAGCCCTACTCAGTATTATGCAAGAGGGCCATAATGTCTCCCATACAGCTTTGCAGTCTGCTATTGATGTCGCAGACACCGCAGCTCGCATTACTGCGTCTGCCATTGTCTTGCGTCGGTTATCATGGCTCCAGTCATCGGGAGTTCCGAGAGATTTGCAACAGAAAGTAGAGGACTTACCCTTTGATAAGGCCAGCCTATTTTCTGCTAAAACAGATGAAGTATTGTACTCTATGAAGGACTCCTGAACCACTCTCAGAACTCTGGGTATGTACACTCCTCCCTTCAAGAGAACCAGGTACCAGCCATACCAACACCCCAGGGAGCCCTTCAGACAACAATCGAGATACGACTTCCGTCAGAGACCAAAGCCACAACGCCGTAGGCCGCAACGCCAACACCAACAGCACTCCTCTACCAACCTACCTGTAAACAAGCAGCAGGTTTGAAAGACAGGTCGAGAGCCAGGAAGCCATTCTTCTGTCATCAAGAACTGATACGCTTCAATTCCACCATCCTCTTCGGGCCTTCTGCCATCAATGGGCCCTCATTACATCGGACAAATGGGTTCTGGAATTGATCCAATATGGTTACGTTATACCCTTTACTTCCAGTCCTTCCACTCACCCTCCTACCCCGTCCCTCTTCAGGGACCCATCTCACGAAACCCTTCTCGTTCAAGAGGTTTCTCGTCTCATGCAACTGGGTGCCATAGAACCAGTTCCACCACCCTACTAGGGTTGGGGATTCTACTCAACCTACTTCCTAACCCAGAAGAAGAGTGGAGGATGGCATTGCATACTAGATTTGAGGCGACTAAACAAATACGTTGCCTACCACCACTTCAAGATGGTAACTTTAGCAATGATCATCCCTGCTCTTGATCAAGGGGATTGGCTTTCGTCTCTTGACCTCCAGGATGCCTACTTCCACATTATGGTACATCCAGCTCACAGGCGTTTCCTACGTTTCAGGATAGGGACCCAGCATTACCAATACCGAGTGCTCCCCTTTGGTCTTTCGACTGCTCTGAGAGTGTTTTCCAAAACTCTGGCATCAAGGGGTCACGATATACCCGTATTTGGATGATTGCCTCATAAAAGGCTCTTCCTTCGAAGAAGCCAAGGCCATGACCGATACCACGATATGCCTTCTGACAAACCTCGGCTTTCATATAAATCATGCAAAGTCCTCTCTAATACCTACACAGAGGCTGGAATTTATAGGTGCCTACCTCGACACAGTATCAGCAAAGGCCACCTTACCCGAACACAGGTTCACCACCATTCGCGATCTTATCGCTACCGCATGCACAGCTCCTACCATGATGGTTCATCAGTGCCTCAAGATTCTAGGCCATATGGCATCTACGATGTATGTGATCAGATTAGCCAGACTCCACATGAGGGGTCTACAATCATGGTTGGCAACAGTTTTCAGGCCATCCAGAGACCAGCTCTGCAAAATGGTATCTATTCCGCCTCGCATCCTCAATTCTCTCCAGTGGTGGACGGTCCCACAAAACATGTTAGAAGGCATTCTCTTCCAGAGTCCTCTGCCTACGCTCACACTGACAATGGATGCTTCCCTTCTGGGCTGGGGGCTCATTTAGGGAATGCTACAACATAGGGCAAATGGTCGCTAGTGGAACAAACTTTCCATATAAACTTCCTCGAATTACGAGCAGTCAGATATGCGTGCCAACATTTCGCCCAGCTCATAGCACACAAATCCATCACCATCATGACAGACAACACCACCTGCATGTACTATATCAATCACCATGGTGGCGCGTGCTCACCATCCCTGTGCACAGAGGCCGTCAGGTTCTGGAATTGGTGTCTAGCTCATCAAGTCACCCCAGTGGCCTCCTATTTCCCAGGAGTACTCAACGTCACAGCGGACACTCTCAGCCGCACATTCCACGATCAACACGAATCGGAGATAGACAAACAGGCCCTGATCCCACTCTTTCTTCAGTGGAGACACCCAGACATAGATCTCTTTGCCACAAAGAACAACAGAAAGTGCCACCTCTATTGTTCCAGAGGGGCCTTGGGAAAACACTCCCTCGGAGATGCCTTTTTCATCTCTTGGAACGCTCATCTCCTCTACACCTTTCCCCCATTCCCTCTATTGAACAGAGTCCTCAACAAAATCAGGACAGACCAGGCCCGAGTTATACTGGTGGCGCCTACGTGGCCCAGACAGACGTGGTACCCTACCTTCACAGGATGGCGACAATGGACCCGTTTCCATTCCCGCTGTATCACGACCTTCTCTCACAGAACCATGGCACAACTTTCCATCCGATCTTCGCAAGCTTCCTCTCCACGCCTGGCTCCTCCATGGCTCCAGGATGCTGAGATTACCTGTTCGGAACCGGTGAAGGAGATACTAATTAATAGTCGACGACTCTCCACCAGGAAAACTTACCTATATAAGTGGAATAGATTTGTTCACTGGTGTAATGATTTGCACACAACACGTCCGGCTTCCGCCCCTCTTCCTATTTTGTTGGACTACTTATTATTCCTCAAAAAATTGGGACTCTCTCTTAGTACAATCAGAGTACATGCGGCAGCCATAGCTGCCTTTCACCACCCTATCGATGGCACTTCCTTCCTTGCTAATCCTCTAACTAAATGATTCCTTAAAAACTTGCAGAACACTTTTCCACCCGTCCACCTGCCAGTCCCCGTCTGGGATCTAAACCATGTCCTCAAGAGCTTGACAAAACCACCGTTCGAACCATTAGCCACCTGTGCCTGGCCTCATTTGTCCATGAAAGTCTCCTTTCTGGTCGCGATAACTTCCAGCAGGAAGTTCCTCCCCAAAGTGCCTTCCCCCTTCCATGTTAATGAACCTATACACTTACCTGCCTTCTTTCCAAAACCGCATGCTGATCCAGTTCACACTGCATGGCACACGCTCGATGTCCGCAGGGCACTGGCGTTTTACATTGACTGCACCAAGCCTTGGCGCGCCTCACCTAGACTCTTCCTCTCCTACGCCGAGTAGTCTAGGGGACAGGCAGTCTCATCTCAGAGAATTTCGAAATGGATCACTTCTTGCATTCGAACTTATTATGAGCTATACGGGAAACACCTACCTGAATCCATAACGGCTCATTCCACGAGAGCGATGTCCTCTACAATCGCGTTCCTTAACAACATTCCTCTGCAAGACATCTGCAACGCCGCCACTTGGTCATCTGGTCACTCATTTGCGCAACACTACGCGCTTTCTTCTTCAATTGCAACTTCTATGGTGGTGGGACATGCAGTACTATCCTCAGTGACTACCACACAGCTCCAAACCCGCCTCTGCAGCCGACAACCGCTCTGTAGTCACCCAGAGTGGAGCACCCACGGGGACCACTCGAAGAAGAAGAAAGAGTTACTCACCCTGTGCAGTAACTGTGGTTCTTTGAGATGTGTCCCCGTGGGCGCTCCACTACCCTCCCTCCTTCCCCTGCTTGAAGCCTTATACTCTAGTGGGTAGAGAAGGAACAGAGGAGCTGTGCCGTGCACGCGCCCAGGATTCCAACAGCACTAGAGGGTGCTATGGCACGGGTGTGGCACGGCAGAACCTGCTAGAAAAAGTCTCCGGTCACCGGCGCGAGGACGCACAAGCACCCAGAGTGGAGCACCCACGGAGACACATCTCGAAGAACCACCGTTACTGCACAAGGTGAGTAACTTTTTCTTCTCCATGATCCTGCAGGCTGTGTCTGACCACTGGGGCCAGTTCACGGACATCAATGTGGGCTGGTCTGGCAAGGCACACGACGCGCGGGTGTACCGCAACTCCTCCATGTGCCAGAGGCTGCACGCCGGGACTTTCTTCCCCGACCACCACATCAGGGTCGGGGACGTGGACATGCCAGTGTGCCTGCTGGGGGATGCGGCCTACCCCTACAGCCCTAGCTGATGAAGCCCTACATGGGACACCTCAACCCCTCCCGGCAGGCTTTCAATGCCAGGCTCAGCAGGGCCCGCATTATGGTCAACGGGGCCTTCGGCCGACTGAAAGCATGATTTAGATGCCTCCTCACCCACCTCAACCTCTCCCAGCACAATATTCCGCATGTGGTGGCAGCGTGCTGTGTGCTCCACAATTTATGTGAGAGGAAGGGGGAGGCTTTCCTGCCAGCCTGGATGGCAGAGGCTGACCACCTGGCTGGCCAGTATGCACAGCCCCACACGGCTGCCAGCCGGGGGGCCCTTCGGGGGGCTGTCCGCATCCGGGAAGCCCTGCGGGAGAGCTTCCAGGCAGACAAGGACTGAAGTCCCCCTGGCATGCCCCACTGGGGCCTTGTGCCTTACATTCCACCCCCACCTCCTTCCCCTTTCCCCTCCCTAACCCCCCTTCCTGATGTACAATAAAAACACCTGTGTTGCCACAAAAAACTCTCTTTATTTAACATAACTGGGGTGGGGGGAGGGGGAGAATGAGGGCAGGAGAGGGGAGGGGGGAAACCTGGGAGGAGGGAGCTGGAAGTGGGAGGCAAGGGGAGGAAGGGGGAGGGGAAGCTCAGGGTTGGGGGTCTTGCCGGCCCTCCCGTCTCGCAGCACTGCAGGTGCGGGGGCTTTGGCATTCCCGGGGGGGAGTGGGTATGGAGGGTGGGGCAGGAGAGACAGGGTGGGGTGGAAGAAGCAGGAGGGGGAGCAGGGGTGGAAGGAGGAGCGATAGCTGGGGCGGCCGCAGGGGCTGGAGCAGCAGGAGGCAGCAATCAGTCCACCAGGGCCTTCAGGTGCTCGTGGAGGGCACGGCCCTGCTCCCACAGCTCCCGCAAGCTCTCCCGCCACAGCTGCAGGTCTTCTTGCACCCACTGCTCTTGGCTGTGGACCTGCCTTCCCTGTAACCGCAGCTGCTGCCTCTGGTACTCCTCCTGGTTGCGGGTGCGCCTGCTGGCCCGGGTGTGGGTGGATGTTCCGGGGGGGTGGTGCGCCCTGCACTCGCAGGTGCTGCGGCTGTGGTGAAACAAGAGAAGTGGTCAGTTCTCCCTGGGGACACAGTGGGTGAAACCCAGCCCCTCTCTGCAAGGTGAGGATGGCAGGTCTCCGCACCATCACATCCTGCTATCTCCAGGAGTGTGAGCTGGCCCAGGACTGCACCCCAGCCCCTGTGCTGCCTATAGTGTGGTGTGTGTGTGTGGGGGAGGGGAGATGTGCCCTGCCTCTGTGTAGAGGCGGCGTCTGGAGGGAGGGCAGTGTGCAGTATCTCTCCCCGGGGTCAGGAGTCTGTCATGCAATGAGAGGAGAAATCCTAAACCTCATCTACAATGGAGATCAAGTACCACCAAAATGCTGTGAACAAGCCAACCCGTCAATGTGGTGGCCAAGATCATTAAGAATGGGATGACAAAGATCATCAAGGACGGGAAAACAAATCAGAGCTATTGTTCTCACTTTGTCAAAAAACTGAATTTAGAAAAGAACCTACTTCAAAAATGTCCAGACATGAAGAAAGTAGCCATACTGGATACAAAGGCAAAAAGGAGCTTAGAAAAATTTTTAAAACAGACATCGCTCAGTTAAAAAACCATCAGGTCTAGAACTTGGTGGTTCTCTAACTGAGTGGTGTCTATTTCAAAACTTGGTGACTGTCTTTGGGTCAAACTGACTGGAGAAAAAGGATGGCCAGCTCTAGCTCCCGTACAGAAAAGTATTTATTGTTCAGCTCACATGTGATCAACAATGACAACAAAGAGGAAATGTCAGCATCTGCAGGTTGTTCCCCAGAAAGAATAATCAACAGAGCAAACTTTATAGATGGTTGATGAGTACAGGAAGAGGATTCAAAGATTCCAAACCAAGCAAAGACAGTCATAATAACTAATAGACAGTCACATGATCAGGTTGTTATGCATTTGGGATGTGTAATTAGAAAACCAGCATGATTCTGTGATTCTTAACAGGCTGAGATGTACCAAACTTTAAAGGTAGCACGATAATATACATTTTGAAACAGTAGGAATTTAAAACTTCAAGGATGAAATGTGATGGAATGCTAAAACTGTACTATAACATCCAGTCTCTAGGTGGTGCTATGTGTAACATACGCTACTTGAGCTGGTAATTGCTATACCCAATAGTACATTAAAGGAGCTTAAGTAGGACACATCTGGTAGACCTGTTTCTAAAGAAAGCTTTGTAGCATTAGTCCATGTTTGTTACCAGAGTCAGACCTGATACCAGTAACCCTGTAACCTATCATGTGCAAGAAGTTCATAGCCAATCTTCATGCCATGAAAAAGCACTCTTGCAACACTTCTGCACATAACCAGTATAAGCAAAAAATCGATGGACACATGCAAGTCAAGGTTGCAATAATATGAGGCTGCAAAGCATTGAATTGCACAGGCACATGAGGGAGGTTCTGAACATGAAGCTTAATCCAATACTCATTGAAATCAATGGAAAAAAATTGAGTGGTCTCTGGATCAGGCCTCTAGGAAGAGTACCATCAAAAGTGGGGGTGCTGTAGGGTAAACTGAGGCAGTCCATGGTATCTTGCTGAGAACTGACAACTCAAATCCTAAATCATTAGGCTAGGCCTGGGAATCACACAGACAGCGGTTAACTTGACCCTGGTCGTCCTGGCAACTACATTCCAAAGGGGCCTCACTCTGATAAGGCCTGGCTGGTATCAGCCAGGCTGTGCGGTTTTTCTTACTGTCTCCTGTGATTTCAGATTAATTAGCTTGGATCCCAAGGACTGTGCCAACACAAGGAAGAAGTCATCTCACAGTAGACATCCCAATTTCAGCAAAACAAGCTAACAGCAACATGTCCATTTTGGGGCCTTCCATCCTGTTTATGTTGGCTCATTTAGCTTGTTAGGAATAAATACCTGTATCAGTGATAACATGTTTAATTGGCAATGGGCGGAGATACTGTGTAACTTTCGTAGTTCATTGGCTTATGTGCATATCTTATTTCCGCTGTTAGACCTATCAAATCATTTCCCCTCCATCCATCTGCTGCCTATATAATCTAATGTATGTTTTGGTTAAGTTAGTGCTCACCAGGTTAACTCCTGAAGGGTATTCCACCAGCTGTGTGAACCAATAAATCCTCTGCTTGTTTTCACCTGCACCCAGTGTGTCCGGAATTATTCCCTACAGGTGCTTTAGGGGTTACAATTAGACTTGTATTTCTGTGACAATCTGGATCTAAATTAGCAACCACAATTAAAAAAACAGAAGTTATACGAGTTTGTGTGTGCGTGTGTCATATATTTGTCTTTTGAACACATGATAGAATAGAAAAAAGTAACCTATGGTGCTGATAATTAAATCAAAGAAGTATGTTAACAAAATACATCATACTTGAAACCACATAATTGATTGTAATTTTTCTAATTAGAAAAAAGAAAAGTGCAAATGTCTTTGTTTGTGAACACTATATTCAAACTCTTGTGATTGAAAGAAATAGGAAATTCTGTCCCTTTATGCATTGCACGAGGCCTTATACTATCTGCACAAATTTAGATAATATAACAAAATGAATGCAGCTCACAGGCAATAATAGAGTGCCATTATTCTCAAAAGCAATAGGGTGATTAGAAATGAAAAAAAACTACACAGTGCCATTTTATTCGAGTATAAAACAAAATCTGCAGAGCAAAGTCATTCTTAGCATTTAAAAAGAATCTCAATAGCTGCTATTTAGTCTGGCTCAATGTTTGTAAGGCGCCTTACAGAATTAGAATCCTAGAAATGCATTCAAAAATATTATTTGCAAAGTACAGTTCTTTGTTTACATTGTGATTTTGTGTTATGATTTTTTTTTCATATAAAAAACTACTATATAAAACAGTGCCATATTTTACTCCCTTTTAAATAACTACACTATATGGAGTTACAAATATAAGAGTTGGAAAAGATATTTCATAGAGTTTTAAGGCTAGAAGGGACCACCATCAAATCATCTAGACTGACTTCCACATATCACAAGCCATTAAATTTAACCCATATACCTCATTATTGAGTCCAAAGACTTTAGTCAGATCAAAGCATTTAATTCCTCAGGAGACTAACCTGTATGCCACAGGCAGAAAACTGGAAAGATTGAGGTGCCACCAATATCCAAGTCCCCTGCATAGTAGGGAATTGATTAGGTAAGATATGCTTAGATGATCCCAGCAGGTAATCCATTCTCCTTCCTATGGAGGAAAGTAAATGTCCTGCAAGGTCCTTGCCTATCTGACCTGGCACAAAATTCCTTTTCAAACCCCAAATCTGGTAATCTGATAATCTCACCAGTTATGCATATAGAACAGGCAGGGCCGGCTTGAGCCATTCCTGCGCCCCGGGCAGCGGACGCGCGATGCATGCGCGGCTCCACCCCCGGGCGCACGGCGCATGCATGGCCCCGCCCCCCGGTGCTCTGTGCACCTTACAGCTACAATTGGGCACGTGGCACCTGATTGCAGCTCTAAGGGGCGCCGTGCAGCCCCTGGCCTCGAGCGCGCGGTGCCTGATGGCAGCTCTAAGGGGCGCCGCATGGCCCCCAGGCCCGGGCGCACGGTGCATGATTGCAGCTCTAAGGGGCGCCCACGGCTGGGCACGCGGTGCCCCTTACAGCTGCCATCAGGCGCCCCCCATAGGTTGGTGCCCCAAGCAACTGCTCAGCTAGCCCCCCCTTAATCCGGCCCTGAGAACAGGGGTAGGGAACCTAAGGCCTAGGGGCTGAATGTGGCCCCTGGCTTGCCTGGATCCAGCCCCTGAAGCTCAGGGCTCCCCTCCAGCATTGGGGAGCCCACACTGGTGCTCCAGCCCTGATTCCCCCTGTGGGACTAGAGCACATAAAATCTTCTAGCCTGGGCCTCCATAGGCTCTAGTGTGCAAGGGGAATGAGGGGAGTGTCTTTATCCTCAATTGGGGGTGGGCATGTCAGTGAAGGTTTTTTGTTGTTGGTGTTGGTGTTTTTTCTTCTCTCTTGTGTGCAGCCCCTGACTGATTTTTCTGTGGGTCAGTGGCCCCTGACCCCAAAAAGGTTCCCTGCCCCGATATAGAAAGAGGATTCTCTGTACCAGCTCAGAGCTCATCAGAGCATGCCTTCCTCATTTAGCATCCTACTTCCACTTGTGGCAAATCTCTATTACTTCAGAAGTAGGCAAACACCTGCCCAACCTATAATACATGTAGGGTGCATCTACACTGCATCTGTAGGTCGAAATAAGATACGCAATTTGAGCTATGCAAATTGCATATCTTCGTTAGATATAGTTTCAAAATAAAGAGCTATTCCAAAATGTCCCTTAATCCTCATGGAAGAGGGTTACAGGGATGCCAAAATAGCACGCCCATTATTTTGAAATCTATTTCGAAATAAAGGGATCATTTAAACACACGGAATAGCTATTTGGGGATACTTCCGGTATCCTGAAATAGCACTGTTGTCTAGATGTAGCCCTTATGAACTGTGCACTGAGGAAAAAACTACTTCCTGGCCCTGGCAGGTGCTGAAGCTCTAATGCATGATATCTGATTATAGCCATTATCTTAAAGAACAGCTATAAGAGTTATGAGCATGTTGAGGCAGTGCAGGCAATCCTCTTCCCCCCAATACCAGTGACAGAAGGGCATGAACAGGTTGTGATGCATGACCATTTTTATAATTAATATTGCCACTGTTGGCCAATTGCACCAAATCATTTACAAAGTGTACAATGTGTGGTGCCAATAGAAAATTTATGATTTGCTGAGTCTGATTATCCTGTTTATTTGCGTGCATTTTTTAAATCTAAAGTTATAAATATAGGCAACATAAGAGCTATATTTCAAATGTTTGCTCCTGGGATAACACCCAAAATGTAATTTACATTCAGTCTGGCCAGCACACTGTGACTAAACTATTCAAGTTGATGGCCCATTAAAAAACACTTAACTTTCGCAATGGCCCTGAGAAGAAGCTTGCCCTCCCTGTGCTGCTCCCTCCCCCCTAGCCTTCTTGTGGATGCCTCAGCCAAAATATGGCTAATGGCTGCTCCTATGAGACATGCAAAGGCATGTGACTTACTCATGTGACTAGTCTGGACTCCATTTTGTGTCTATAATTTTCCGCAGATTGAGACTGAAAGTGTTCTCTTCACATGGGAGAAGGTATAAAGAACCATGGAAATGTTTTGATCCTGCACTATGAACTTACACTAAAAGGTGCTTCCCAACCAGTTGCTGAAGACCTTCCAAACTGTTTGAAGTTAAGAGAGACTTCACAAGCCAGCAGTCTGTAAAATCACTGCTACAAATCTGATCCAAGAACTTTGCAGTGATTGTATAGACGTGACTTCTTTAACCATTTTAACTCTCTCCTCTTTCTTTTCTCTAGTTATAAATAAAGCTTTAGATATTAGCTGCTAAAGGATTTGCAACAGTGTGATTATTGGGTAAGACCCGAATTATATATTGATCTGGCTATGTGGCTGATCTCTGGAGATTAGAGGACCCTGTATACAGGGGGGCCAACAGCTTCCATGGGCCCCAGCAAGGTGTGTGGGGGCCTCCTTGGGCAGAAGGTGTAAGGCTGGGGCAGCCAGCCCTCAGAACCATCCAGAGTGCAGCACTCCTCCCCCCCGCCACACACACTCACTCACAGAGCTGCACAGAACATGCGGTGGCACTCCAGCAACGATTTAAAGGGTCCAGGTCTCCAGCCGTCCCCTGTCACCACTCATTAAACAGTCCAGTGTCTTGGTGGTGAAGCATGGGCTAGAATGCCTAAGGAGACTTCATTTTTGACATCTTGTGAACCAATGTGGTGAGATAGAAATTTACTTTTGTTACTGGCTTGGTATAACTAACGATAGGGTAACCACCAGTTTGGGAATGAGCCCGCCCTATTCCTTAGCAATTTGTCCTGAATCTAGTATTCTCAGTTCTGATCCATTGAAGCACGGTGACATAGGGGAATTACAAATTCCAAGACCAGAAGGAACCACTGTGACCATCCAGCACCCATTCTGCCCCCCAGTCTCCTGCATACATAGGCTGAAGAACTTCTTCCAGAAGCTAGATTAAAACATATCTTCTAAAAAGATAGCTAATCTAATTTTAAAGACTCCAAGTGATAATGGATTCTGTATCTCTCCTGGTAAGATTTTCCAGTGTGTAATTACTGTCACAGACAGATAAATTAAATCATGAAAAAAATCCTAATTTAAACTTTCAGACATTGGATCTTGTTATGCCTTTGTGAGCATAAGCAGGTACTATCTGGGGGTATGTCTACACTAGCTCGTTAGTTTGAGCTAGGTAGGCAAATGAGGGCAAGCGGAGTTGCAAATGAAGCCCGGGATTTAAATATCCCGGGCGCCGCCATTTTTAAATCCCCCTTAGTCCGAACTCCGTGCCCGCAGCTACACGCGGCAAGGACTAGCTAGTTCGAATTAAAGATCCTAATTCGAACTACCATTACTCCTCGTGGAACTACCGTTACTCGTCGGACTAAGGGGGGATTTAAAAATGGCGGCACCCGGGAACATGCAAATGAAGCCTGGGATATTTAAATCCTGGGCTTCATTTGCAACTCCGGTTGCCCTCATTACCCTACCTACCTCGAACTAATGAGCTAGTGTAGACATACCCTGATATATTTCCATGTGTAAGTTCCTCACACAATGATCAATCACTTTTCAGTCTTCTCTTCAATGAAATGAATAAGTTGAGCTCATAAGCCTCACATTGTAAGGCTGGGCCTCCATTTTTGTGGCCCTCCTTTGAATTCTCTCAGTATTTTCACATCCTCCTGGAAGTATGGACATCACAGTTTTCTAGTAATTGTCTTACCAGTGCAGTACACAGAGGCAAGATCACTTCTTCTTTATACTTAATTTCCCCTTTTTATAAATCCAAAGATCAGAAGAACCTTTTTTGCCACAGTTCTCATGTGGAGGCAATTGTTTACAATGACCCCCTACATCCATCACTGAGGACTGCTATCTGAGACAGAATTCCCTATTCTGTATATATAACCTGCATTCTTCTGACCAGATGTATTATCTTGCATGTGGCTCTATTAATTGTTGAATTATGACCATTTAACCAAGTGCTTAGATCCCTCTGTAACAATATGAGGACCAGATGAGTTGTCCTCGTAATTTACTACTTCACCAATCTTTGTCTGATCTGCAGACTTTACACATAACGATTTTATAATTTTGTTTAAATCATGCATTAAAAGAAATTAAATAGCATTGGGCCAAGAACTGCTCCTTGGGTGACCCAACCACCAACAGTTCACAGCTGTTAATTCCATAAAATTCTATAAAATGTAAGTTTTCAGTCACAAGACCATGTGGAATTTAAGCCATTGTCTTGGAGAAATTCAGGACCTGAGAACAGATGAGAAGTTTAATCTTGAGAAAAGAAGACTAAGGAGGATCCGATAGTACTCTTAAAATGTGTTAAGGGCTGTTACAAAGAGGACAATGATCAGCTGCTCTCCATAACTGTTGAAGGTAGGACAAGAAGTGATGGGCTTAATTCACAGCAAGGTAGGTTTATGTTAGATAGTAGGAAAAACTTTCTAACCATATGCATTGCTAAGCTCTGGAATAGGCTTCCATGGGAAGTTGTGGGATCCTAACCATGGGAGGTTTATAAGAACATTTGGAAAAACACCTATGAGAGAAGGTCTAGGTCAGGGGCGGGCAAAAGTCACTCAGTGGTCCAGATCTGGCCTGCCTAGTGCTTTGATCCAGCCCGCCAGGCTGTTTCAGACCCCTCCTCCTAGCACGTTGCCTGACAGGCACAGGGAAGGCACAAGCCCTTTAAATAGAAGCAGCTGAAAGGGTGCGTGCGGCTCCAGCTCGCAGGCATTGCGCTAGCGGTGCCGGAGCTGTGAGCCCTTTTAACTGTCCTATTTAAAGGGCTTGCACCTACCAGGCAGCTGCCTTGCCTGGCAGCCACCCAGCAGGCACAAGCCCTTTAAATAGAAGCAATTGAAAGGGCTCGTGGCTCCGGCCCCATGCTAGTGCATTGCCTGGCAACCAGAGACACATGAGCCCTTTCAACTGCTTCTATTTAAAGGGCTAACACCTTCCCAATGGCTGGCAGGCAACAGCCCCTGGGAAGATGCGAGCCCTTTAAATAGAAGCAGTTGAAAGGGCTCATGTGTCCCCAGCTCCCAGGCAATGCACGAGCAGCGAGGCTGGGAGCAGTGAGCTCTTTAAATAGCAGGAATTGAAAGGGCTTCAGCTCCCGTCCCCTGCTAACGTGATGCCTGGGAGTCTCAGGGGAGGAGCGAATCCTTTCAACTCCTGCTATTTAAAGGCTCCTCCCCTTCCATCTGAGGCCCCGCCCCTTCCATCCTAGGACCTGCACCTTCCAGGGTGGCCCCTGCTCTAAAATTATTGCCTACCCCGGTCCAGGTTTAATTGGCCCTGTTTCTGTGCAGAGAGCCGGTCTTGATGACTTCTCCAGACCCCTTCCAGCACTACACTTCTCAGGCTATGTCTAGACTACAGGCTTCTTTCGGAAGAAGCTTTTTTTGGAAGAGATCTTCCAAAAAATCTTCTTCCAAAAGAGTGTGTCCACATACAAAAGTGCATCGAAAAAGCAATGCACTTTTTTGAAAGATAGCATCCAGACTGACTGGATGCTCTCTTGCATAAAAGGCCACCCGGAACCACTTCAGCCAGGGCTTTAGGTCGCTAGCTGCTTCCGAGTGCTGGTGCCGGAGCCTTGCATAGACATGTGCTTAAAGGGACCCCTCTGGACAGCCCTTTCTCTGCTTCTGCCGCCTGCTTGCTACCTCTTCAAGGGACAGCAAAGCTCTTGCAGTGCCTGCTGTGGTTGCCCTCTTGTTTTTGGACACCACAGCTTTTTTCTTAGAACCATAGAGCCAGAGGTGCCCCTGGGCATGTGATGGCACCACACAGCCATGCTGCAGTTTTTGCAGCACTTTGTTCCAACTGCCTTCCTAGTCCTGACCGATCTGGACCCTGATTTTATTCTGGGGACCCTCTCCCTGGGTACAGCTGCTACAATCTGGCAACTACACCCCACAGTGGAGAGGCGTTTTTGGAGGCTGGAGACCAGTTCGGACTGGTGGGACCGGCTGGTCCTGGAGCAGTGGGACGACCAGCAGTGACTCCAAAACTTCTGCGTGCGGAAGGCGACCTTTTTAGAGCTATGTGCCTGGCTTGCCCCCGCCCTCCGGAGACACGACACCCACCTGCGGCCCACCATCCCCCTGGAGAAACGGGTCACCATTGCCATATGGAAGCTCGCCACCCCTGACAGCTACTGGTCAGTGGGCAACCAGTTCAGCGTGGGAAAATCCACCATCAGGGCCCTCCTCATGGAGGTAAGGCACTCTAGGGCTGCAGTCCCTGCACGGGTGGGGGTGGGGGAAGTCCTGGAAAAGGGGGACCCTTGGGAAAGGGCAGTTGGAGGCTACGGGGGGTGGAGTGGGGGTGGGAGGAAGGTCTGTCCCCAGGAGGTTGTGCCATCCTGCCCTTACTCAGCCCTGCTGCTGAGGGGGGCTCATCGGGGGTGGGTCCTTGGGTGTTGGGGGGTTGGGGAGGGGAGCAGGGTGGGCACCTCCCCAGGATTCAGGCACCCCCTCTCTCATTCTCTGTTTTGTGTGTTTCTTTGTCTCCTTCTGTAGGTGGTGAGGGCCATCAACTTGATCATGCTGTGGAGGGTCGTCCATCTGGGAGACCTAGATGGGACCATGGCTGGATTTGCTGCCCTGGGGTTCCCAAACTGTGGGGGAGCCATTGATGGGACCCACATTCTGATCCCCGCACCAGACCATTGAGCGGCCCAGTATATTAATAGAAAGGGCTACTTTTTGATGGTGCTGCAGGCTCTAGTCAACCACTGGGGACACTTTACAGACATTTTTGTTGGGTGGTCGGGCAGGGCACACGATGCCTGAGTCTTCAGAAATTCCAGTCTGTATCGCAAGCTGTAGGCGAGCACATTTTTCCCCTGCCATGAACTTGCCATTCGGGATGTGCAAATGCCACTGTGCATCATGGGGGACACAGCCTACCCCCTCATGCCGTGGCTTATGAAGCCATACACCAACCACCTGGATCCCAGCAGGGACCAATTTAATGCCCACCTGAATTGGGCCAGGATTCAGGTGGAGTGCGCCTTCGGCCGCCTCAAGGCATGTTTCCAGTGCCTGCAGACCTGCCTCGACGTGGGGGAGCACAACATCCCTGAGGTGGTCACTGCATGTTGTATCCTCCACAACATTGTGGAGAGGAAGGGGGAGGCCTTCCTCCCAGGGTGGGGGGCAGATGCCGGCCACAAGGGGCGAACGATTGAGCAGCCAAGGACAGCTGCCATCCGCCAGGCCCATCAGGCGAGGGTGCTCATCTGAGAGGCCCTGAGGGAGAGGTTCTCTCAAGGACCCCAGTAACTCACCCCAGGGCCTCCTCCCTAGGGGTCTCTGGCTTGCAGCCCTATCCCTTCCCCACCACAACCCCTCCCTTCACCCTTTCCCTGACCTCTCAATAAACACACCTGTTTGGTTTTCCAAAAAAATTAAGTCTGTATTTATGAAACATTCAGAAAACGTGGGCAGGGGGAGGGGGCTCATAACTGAGAGGGGGAGGGGGCTCAGGGCTGGGAGGGGTGTAGGGAGGGCTCGATGTGCCACCTTGAGTGCGGGGACCTCATCGGAGTTAGGGTTGGGTGGGTCCGGGGAGCACAGGAGGGCGGGCAGGAGGGGCAGGGTTGGCAGGGGGGGGCAGGGGAAGGGGGCATAGGCATCACTTGGGGAGGGGCATGGGCATTGCTAGGGGAGGAAGCATGGGCATCACCTGGGGAGGGAGCAGAGGCATCGCATGAGGAGGGAGCAGAGGCATAGCAGTGGGGGCAGGCGGAGGGGGAATGGGCATAGTGGGGGGGCAGAAGGGTGGAAGCCAAGAGCAGCAGCATCAGGCAGGTGTGCCATCATGCGTGACATGATGGCAGATGTTGTCACACTGCTGCATCAACCGCTGGTCCCATGCACGGTTCTGCCACTCCAGGTCCTCGTGGACCTTGTACACTTGGATGTCGCGCAGGACACTGATGTGCTGGCACATCAGGTCTTCATGGATCCTGGTGTGCCTTTGGGTCCCCCAGGCTCTGGCGGGTGGCTGAGGTGGTGAGGCTCGGCCGTCAGTCCTGGCTAGTCCAGCTGTGGAGAACATACAGAGAGAGAGGTGGTCATCCCTGCAGACACTGCCCCTGAGACCGTGCCCTCCTCTGAGAGCAGCGACCAACAGTCCATGGTCCAGAGAATGGGGATGTCCTGGGAGCACGGCTGTCCATGGCGTTCACAGCATGCCCAGCCTCACAGGGGCCCTGACGTGCCCAGAGGACCATGCTGCCCGCTTCCCACCTCTCTCCCCCTCCCCCGGCCCACGGACAAGCGGGCAAGGAAAGTGTTCAGCCACAGTGGGATCCCCTCATGGGTGGCAGAGGATCCAGGAGCAGCCTGGGTCTCCCAGTGGTCCGCACACACGCCTGTGGCTCGCTATGCTATCTGTGGGAGCAGCTCCTGCCTCGCACATGCAGGCATGCCCGCGTGCTGTTTGCGGCACTCCCTGGTCTGTGTGGGGTCATGCCTGCGCCCTTGTGACTAGCCTGCTTTGACCTGGGCCACCTCCCCCAACATGGCAGGACGTGTGTGGCCTACCCTGAGCCTGGCAGAAGGATCTCACCTGTGCTCAGGGGCTGCCTTCTGCGTCCGTGTGCCACACACACTGACGCTGTGCATGATTGCACATGCACGGACCGCAGCACGATGTCCAGCCCGAGCAGCCCGAACGACACTCGCTCCCCGGCCCCTATGAGCCTGCCTCTCCCGCCCTGTGTGTGTGACAAAGAGACACCACTCACCTGAAGATCCCTCCCAGGCATCTGAGGCGGCCTGGGAGACGTCCTGGGTCACTGTCACTGCCTTGAGGAACAGGGTGATGGTGCCCATCTCCTCCTCCTCTTCCTGCACCTCTGGCTGGCCCTGGCCCTCCTGCTCCTCCTCCGTGGAGACTTCCGGCCAGGTGATGACAGGGGTCTCCAGGCTGTAGTCCACCAGGACAGGTGGGGAAGACATTTCCCCAGCCCCCAGGATCTGGTGCAGCTCCTTGTAATAGGGGCAGGTGTGGGGTCCTGCCCCTGAGCACAGGCTGTGCTCTGTGGTCCGGACATATCCCTGGGGGAGTGCCTTAACTTTACACCAGACCTGTTCCAAGGTCTGGGGTAGGTGTCTGCGCTCCGCCAGGAAGTCAGCCATCCAGTCATAAACATCCGCATTTCGGTGCTTGGCCTGGAGATCCTGCAAGGTCTCCTCCTCGCCCCACAGTTCAAGGAGGGACAGGATCTCTGGCCTGGACCAGGACGGTGCACGCCTCTTGCTCCCCCTGGGTGGGTCCTGGGACCCCTGGGGCTGCTTCCTGTGAGGGCCAGGGGGAGTTGTGGGGGGCTTGAGGCTCAGCCATGGCTGGCAAGGCCTGTGGCAGGGAGAGCTGCACGGTGAGGTGCTGCTCTGAAGCCGGCTTCCTGCCACAAGGCTTGTCCAGGGTGCCTGCAGCTTTAAGCGGGGTCAGGAGACAGGAACTATAGATTTGTGATTACTTTGTATGGAATGGTCGCCAGGGCACTTGTGCTATTTCCCGGAGGACTCTTCTTTTGAAAAAAAAAACCTTCTTCCCCATCCACACCCACCTTTTTCTGAAAGAGCTCTTCTTCCTCATAGAATGAGGATTACCAATGCTGGAAAAACCCCTCTGTTCTTTCAATTTATTTTTGAAAGAACGTGATTGCAGTGTGGATGTTCCTCAAATTTTGTTTGGAAAACAGCCATTTTTCCAACAAAACTCTGTAGTGTAGACATACCCTCGGAATTTATATTGTAGAATTCTGTGTAGCAGGGAAGCGATAGCAGATATAGGATTTACAATTTAGTTGATTGAGTCACTGGATATAAATGACCACACTCTTCTGATTGTAAGATCTTTGAATGAGAATTTCCTTCTTTTATTGAAAGAGCTGCAAAAGGGAATAACAAGAACAAACCAGTCCTGTGAGATAAATGCCTGTGTGTAAAAGCAACAAATTCTTCTCTAGATCAGTGATATATTGCTGTTTGCACAGATGGAGCATTTGCAATCAAATTTGATTGTTCAGTGCTCATTTTGGTAACTTAGGGCATTGATACAGAGGATCTCTTCTGGTGAAAACAATGTCCTAGGAACTGGGAAAAAAAAGATTAATCAAAATGGGAGATTGGGAAACTGTATCAGCACACACTTTACCTTTGTCTTATTATGTGGAGAAATGGGACAGGGTATCAGCGCTTATTCTTACTTATAGAAGCAGGATGTCTTTACTGAGAAAAGGTTTTTGCAGAGGTTATCAAGTAAAAGATGAGTTTGAGGTAATCGTCAAGTTGAAGGAATCAATTTTTGTTGATTTTTTTCCTCACAGACCTTTGCTGTGCTAAGTAGGTTAACCTTGCTGATATTTTGGCCATATGAATCAACTAAGCACAGAATAGATAGAGAGTTTCAGATTGAAATTAACCTTATGGAAAGAACATGTGGATGCGGGGACACAAAATATGTTCCCATTAGCTGCTGAAGTGGAGCCAAATTTGAGAGCTGTCAATAGCAGTGATCACTGGTCACCTCTATATATTTGAAGAGCCTTTTGGATACTCTTTTCCCTCATTCCAGGTAATAGTGTTTAAAGGATGAAAAACCCACTGACATATGAAGCTACTGGGATAATAAAGGAGAGTTAATCAAGATAAATATGGACATATACTAAAAAGACATGGTCTGATTCTTCACTTTGTTACATTCACCAATCTTATGGGGTGAAATTCTGCTGAGTTCAGTGGATTTACATAGGGATAAAACAAGTATATTCCCAGGGAGAAAGTTTAACGAACAAGTTTAATGGACCAGTTCTTGTTCCTTGTAGAAAAAGCTTCCCCAGATCTGATCACAAACCATGCTGATATTGTTTCATTGCCACTATGTGCTTGTCCAAGATGTACTTTTCAACCATGATGTTCAGTTCCTTTTCTATCAACCCCAGGAGTGGATTTACACCTTATGTACCCGAGGCAAGCATCTTCAGCACCCTACAGATGACCTTCATTTTTTTTTTTTTTTGTAAAAAATGAAACTTTTAACTCACTTTTAGGTGTCTCTAGAATGTTGGTGACCAACCCCATATGAAGTATCTGGTGTAGATAAGAGACATTTTAATTTGGAAAGGTCTGACTTAGAACTTTTATAAAATTTAAGATGCCCAATCAATAAATATTGAAAAACTCAGATCCTAAAGTTCAATCTTTGAGTTGCCCCCCGGGACAGTCTGGGTCCACACCATTCCTAATTCAGGACTTATGGTTATATTCAATAGTCTATCACTTTGTGTTTAAACACAGACATTGATCAGCTCCCTTTCATGATATAAATATCCACAACTAGCAGATGTATCTGGAGTTGTTCAGGTCTTTAACTTGAGATTTTTTTAAAAAAATAAATGAAAAATGTACATGCTTTATTTCAATTACTGTATTTTTTGAAAATGAAGGTTGGAGTGGGGGTTTGGGGTAGGAAAGGCAGGGGTGGGTGGCTTAGAGCAAAGAATTTGGAGGTGTGGGGGGGCTCAAGGCAGAGGGAAGGAGGTGAGGGTGCAGAAGTGAAGGCAGGTGGGAGGTGCGGGATTCAGGGCAGGGGCCTCAGGACAGGGAGCTGGAAGGTGTGTGTGGGGGAGGCTTACTGGGGTTGCCCATGGTGGCAAGAGTGGTGCTGTTCCAGCATCAGCTCCCCATCCAGCAGCTCTTGCCAAGGGACCAGGACTGTGCTCCTAGAGGGCGGCTCCTCCTGGGCAAAGGGTGGGAAAATCCAGGTTTGCATGCTTGTTGGGTGGGGGCTGGTACTCTGTGGGTTAGAGATGCTAAATTTTGATTAATTAACTAATCGAATAGTCAATGGGATTTCCATCTTAGTCGATAAGAACTTCCGTGTTCTGCCTTTGAAAAGTACAAGAGCCCTCGCTGGGGACTCTTGTACATTTCAAAGCAGGCACGCTGTGTGGAGCACAGGGCCAGCGGGGAGTCCCGCTGACCCCAGGCAGGTGCTTCCCCTTTAAATGTACAAGAGTCCCCAGCGGGGACTCTTGTATATTTCAAAGTTGGCCGCCGCTGCACCCCTGCCTCCTCCCACAGAGCTGGAGCTGGTGGGGGGAACTGGCTTTTAAGCCAGCTCCCTCCAGTACTCCCTCCTCTTCCCCTCCTTTGCTACCTCTTTGTCATAGAGTCAGCAAGCGGGAGGAAGCGACTAGTCGACTAGTGTGTTGACTATCCGATAAGCTTTTGCCAGCTCCAGCCTCCAGCTGCCCCACCCCGCCAGCCTGCAGCCCGTCAGGGAGGGTCTGCCCCGGCCTGCAGCTGCTTCTGGGAGCCTGTTTGGGGGTGGTACTCTGCGGGCTGGGCCCAGTCTCCAGCTGCCCCCCTTGCAGCTGGTGGGGAGGGCAGTGCTTCCGGGGTTACCCCGGGCCTCCAGCAGCCCTCTTTATCTTGCAGCCTGTTTTGGGGGGCGCTCCAGGGGACTGCCCAAGCTCCGTGGTCTGCCACTGGCATTCAGGGCCCACCACAGCCTGCAGACTGTATGGGGTTGGGGGATGAGGCTCCTGGGCCTGCCCCCTCCTCCAGCTGCCCCCCCCCCCCCAACACACACACACTGGAGGCTGTTTGGGGAGGATCCAGGCACTGTTCCCTTCTCCAGCAGCTCCTCCTTCCATCCCTGTGGCCTAGGGCCTCTCCACCAGGGTGGGGGGAGGAGGGGGGGCAGGCTCTGGGTTTGGGACAGGGATCTTGCCTGTGGTTTGGTGGCAGGCAATATGGTAGAGCCCAGCCCTATAGGCCATTCTCTTGGTGCTGCAGCTGCCTCTAGTAGCCACTCACAGTATCACATCTCTCCTTTCTGTGCCCCTCCCTTTCACATCCCTCCTCTCTGCCCTCTCCCTTTCCATGTTATGCAAAACAGTCCCATTCCTGGAACTTCCCCTTTTTTCAGGCACAACCAAACCTTGACCTTGGTTTAAGTTACCGTAAGAGGAAGCTGCATACCATACTTGGTGGTCCTAGCTCTTACAGTTTAGGAGGAATTCTTGAACAAACAGACTCACAGATGCACAGAGGACTCAGACAGTCACACTTTAATATATATATATATACACATCTACCCTCTATCTCTTAAAAATGGAATATACAAGCATGTACATTCAGGCAGGGCCGGCCCGAGCCATTCGTGCGCCCCAGGCCCCGGGAGTGTGGTGCTGCCCCCGGCAGTGCGACGCATGCACGGCCCCACCCCCAGGCGCACGGCACCCCCCACCCTCGGGCACCCAGCGCATGCGTGGCCCCACCCCAGGCGCGCGGCGCATGTGTGGCCCTGCCCCCAGGCACACAGCACATGCATGGCCCCGCCCCTGGGCACGCGGCGCATGCGTGGCGCTGCCCCGGGCGTGCGGAGCATGTGCGGTGCTGCCCCCGCCCAGCCCGGCAGCCCTGCGCAGCACCCCCCTACAATGGGGTGCCCCAGGCGGTAGCCCGATCAGCCCATAGCTTGGCCGGCTCTGCATTCAGGATGCTTTTAATTGGCAAAGACATTCACTTGTAAGTCACCATTTAGAAACCAGCCTATAAGTGACTATTGAATGGCTTTATGACTATTGGATAGCTGTTTACTGATTGTCCACACCACAAAAATCATTGTCAGAACTGGCCCAGTTTAATTGTGTCAGCAAAGAGGATTAGGGATTATTAAGTATGAAGACTGAGCTATATTCTCATCCTTTAGGAATTCGTTTCAGATTAAGGCTGAGGGACAAGCCAAAGAGCATTGTGTAGAAGAAAGGAATACCAGGCAACTCATAGATTTGCATATAAAATTACTTTAAAAAAGAGAATAACATTAGAATCATAGAATCATAGAGCTGGAAGAGACCTCAGGAGGACATCAAGTCAAGCCCCGTGCCCAAGGCAGGACCAATCCCAACTAAGTCAACCCAGCCAGGGCTTTGTCAAGCAGAGACTTAAACACCTCTAGGGAGGGAGATTCCACCACCTCCCTAGGTAACCCATTCCAGTGCTTCAGCACCCTCCTAGTGAAATAATTTTTCCTAATATCCAACCTAGACCTCTCCCACTGTAACTTGAGACCATTGCTCCTTGTTCTGCCATCCGTCACTACTGAGAACAGCCTTTCTCCAGCCTCTTGAAACCTCCCTTCAGGAAGTTGAAGGCTGCTATCAAATCCCCCCTCACTCTTCTCTTCTGCAGACTAAACAAACCCAAATCCCTCAGTCTCTCCTCATAGGTCATGCACTCCAGCCCCCTAATCATTTTGGTCGTCCTCCGCTGGACCCTCTCCAATGCGTCCGCATCCTTTCTATAGTGGGGGGTCCAGAACTGGACACAATATTCCAGATGTGGCCTCACCAGAGCTGAATAAAGGGGAATAATCACTTCTCTGGATCTGTTGGCAATGCTCCTCCTAATGCACCCTAATATGCCCTTCTTGGCTACAAGGGCACACTGTTGACTCATATCCACTGTAATCCCCAGGTCCTTTTCTGCAGAACTGCTACTTAGCCATTCAGTCCCCAGCCTATAACAATGCTTGGGATTCTTCTGTCCAAAGTGCAGGACTCTACACTTGTCCTTGTTGAACCTCATCAGATTTCTTTTGCCCCAATCCTCTAATCTGTCCAGGTCACTCTGGACCCTATCTCTGCCCTCCAGCATATCTACCTCTCCCCCTAGCTTAGTGTCATCTGCAAACTTGATGAGGGTGCAATCCATCCTCTCATCCAGGTCATTAATAAAGATGTTGAACAAAACCGGTCCAAGAACAGATCCTTGAGGCACTGCGCTAGAAACCGACCACCAACCTGACATCGAGCCATTGATCACTACCCGTTGGGCCTGACGGTCTAGTCAGCTTTCTATCCATCTTACATTTATCCAATCTATACTCCCTTAACTTGCTGTCAAGAATATTGTGGGAGACCATATCAAAAGCCTTGCTAAAGTCAAGGTATATCATATCCATCTGACTTTCCCATATTCACAGAGCCAGTTACCTCATCATAGAAGCTAATCAGATTGGTCAGGCACGACTTGCCCTTCGTTAATCCATGTTGACTATTCCTGATCACTTTCCTCTCTTCCAAGTGCTTCAAAATGGATTCCTTGAGGATCCCCTCCATGATTTTTCTGGCGACTGAGGTAAGGCTGAATGGTCTGTAGTTCCCTGGATTGTCCTTCTTCCCTTTTTTAAAGATGGGCAATACATTTGCCTTTTTCCAATCATCCGGGATCTCTCCTGATCTCCACGAGTTTTCAAAGATAATGGCCAAAGGCTCTGCAATGACATTTGCCAACTCCCTCAGTACCCTCGGATGCATTAAATCTGGGCCCATGGATTTGTGTATGTCTAGCTTTTCTAAATAGTTCCTAACTTGTTCTTTCCCCACCAAGGGCTGTCCACCTCCTTCCCATACTGCATTGCCTAGTGCATTTGTCTAGGAGCTGACCTTGTCTGTGAAGACAGAGGCAAAGAAAGCATTGAGTACTTCAACTTTTCCCACATCATCTGTGACTAGGTTACCTCCCTCATCCAGTAAGGGCCCCACACGCTCTGATCACCCTCTTATTGCTAACATGCCTGTAGAAACCTTTCTTGTTACCCTTCACATCCCTTGCCAGCTGCAATTCCAATTGCACTTTCGCCTTCCTGATAACTCCCCTGCATTCTCGAGCAATACATTGTAGAGAAGTGCATTGTAAGAAAAAAAAACATTGTAGAGAAATGTTTCTCAGCTAAAATATATGCATATCTTATTTGAAGATGGTGTTGCTATGGTAATTTTTATTTACCAGAGGAACAGTTGTAGCAATTTCTTCATAATCGTTTTATGAACAAATTACACTTATTCCTGAGTGGGCTTAAATTACTTACCCATCTTTTCTGTACTGAACTTTTAATGTTCTCTTACTTTGCTGTTTCAAATTCAATACACTTCTTCCACTAATGACTAACGCCTATTTTCATTTGCAGAATTCACTGTTTCCTACTAAAAATCTTAGGGATAAAAAAACCACATAACAATTTTTGCTTCATAATTTTCCTGCTTTGAAAAATGTTATGTGTATATATATTTTTTCAATATAACCCAGATATGTGTTGCTCTTTATTAGATTGCAGACTCAATATTCAGCATTTCTCCACTGGAAAACTGTTCTCATGCCAAAAGAACTCTCCAAACAGAAGAGAAATTGGATCCACAGAGGAGAGGGATTAAAAAGAAATAATTTCCAAAATTAATTGATTTGCAGCTTTAGACAGTGCAGTGTACACCAACCAGCAAATGAAAAACATGCAGAGGCAAACATACCCACCAAATTTTAATAGTATTGATTCTTTCTGTGTCATTTACAATACATGCATATTTGATTTTTTGCTGGATCTAGTATGATGAATGTCATACACTGAACAAGCAGCTTACTTTATAGCTAATCTCTTAGTAGGTTAAAGTATCCATTAGTATAATTTGCCAGCAGGGAGGGATGAGATCAGCAAATTGTGGGTACATTAGGATTTGATCCGGCAACAAATTCAATTAGATCAAAACATTCTAGTTCTAAATGCCTATTTTTAATTTTACACTTTTGCCTGAGGGGAAAGACATGGGTGCTATGGCAGATATATTCTACGATAACTGAGACATTCAGGACTCAAAGTATTTGTGATATGAGGAATATAATGTCAGATTCAGGGATTTTTAATTAACACCTTCTCCATGCATTAAATATGCTTCTTCCATCTAACAGATTTTTTTTCCCATCTCAAATTCTCTGAATTGCTTCAGGTCTTTTATCACTATCAAGGAATAATAGCAGCCAGTACATTAAAAAGAAATTAGCCGACAAAATGAAAGATTTGCTCGGCAGAGAATGCGGTAAAGTATGTACAGTCATTTATAAGTGTGGGCTAGCTCTTGCAGTGTTGTTTTGCGGGAGGGAAGCTTTTGGTCAAGGCAATGAATTATCTTCAGATGCCCGTGGGAGTTAGGGATGTGAGTGAGTGAATGAACACCGAACTCCTTCCACAGAGACCTATGAACAAATGTCATCCTAAAATTCTTAAGGGCTAGAATATAGGTCAGGCTAGGTGATTACACAGGAGTATAAATAACTAAGTATAATTACACAGGGTTATAAGTACCTGCCTTGTGGCCTTCCCATATTTTGAGTCCAGATGTAGAGGAACAAGTGAGTGCGCAGAATGTCCATTGGCGATGTTGCCCTCCTCCCTTCCCAAGTAAGTGGGTAGGTGAAGTGTGAGCTCTACCCACACCAGCGTGAAGGCCTGAGGTACAGACAAGTAGCAGATTACAACCATCCCTGGAGCGAAGAAGGGTCAGGGAAAGAATCGTGCCATAGCTACACACTGCTCCTTAAACAGAGCTGGTTGCAAAACCACAGTGTAGCCCAGCCCAAAGACAGATTCATTGTTGCATGCTGATGCCATTGAAAAATATATCAGTTTCTACAGAAAACACCCATTTCTTCAAGGATTCGATTGAATAATATTGAAGTAGTGTTCATTAGTGGTCAGGAAAAGCCACGTCCCACCTTTCTCATCTCCATTTCCTCTTGCCTTCTCAACAATGCCCACTCCTTTCACCTACTTTCATTAACACAACCCTTCTCCAGATGCCACCTCTCCTTGTGCCTTCTCACATGGGGCAACATTCACAAGGGGGACTTATGGGCCACAGTGCTGAGCATTGCAGACCTTTACTTTTTGCGGCCCTGCTTCCTAGTGCAATTCACAGCCCCACGAGAGGCACTGGGCAATGGAGAATTAAGCACCTAAACACGGGATTCTCAAAAGCCAGCACAAGGAGCTGGGAGCCTCCTAATTTAGCCATTAGGCAAGACTGAGGAAAGGGATGTGGACTAAGTTCTGCTCCTCAAAGGCAACTAGACACCTAAATCCAGGCTGGAGGGATGCACTTCTCTGGTTAGGATTCACACCTATGACCCCTCATCTGGAGTTAGACACCTAAGCTAGGTCAGTCCTGTCACATGAAATGCTAAGAAGGAGATGGACCTGCTCTGCACTCTCACACCTCAGTTCATGCTCCCACTCAGGCACAGTGAGGATTTTAACTTCTCATATCCCATGCTGTAACTACAAGGCTATTCAATATGAAAGGACCAATACTATCACCCCCTTCTCTGACAGTAAAGGTTAGGTGAGGTTAGAACTCACCTGGATCATGCTCCAGAGGGGACATAGCAGGACCATGATGTCTTCTCCGTCTCTTAGTTGCCCCAACCCCCAGTTGGGACTGTGGCAGCCTCATTCCTACCATTTCCAACCTCTTTACTTTTAACTCCTTCACAGCACTTGCAAAGTGCTCTTCCCTCCTCTATTCTATATTGCTGCAGCCCTCCCTCCTTTCTCCTGCTTCCCACTTCCTCCCCTTCATGCGTGGAATTTCAATTCCTATGTATCCCAAGGTGTACTCCAAAAACTGGAAATCTCCACAATGAGCGAACAAGGTTGAAATTTTAGACCTTTATTGGTGCACGTTACCAGAGCCTGCTTTTCATATATTTTGCTGATGAGCTCACTGACGCTCTTCCCTACCAGCCACCAACCTCACTCAAACACCTCTTCTGTTGGCTCAGCTGAAGGATACTTTGAGGGAATGGTGAAAGAGGTGTATGTGTGGGCAGAACAGAGATGCTGACAGTAAGTTAAACAACTTGGAACTTATTAAGAAGAATTATTGATTTAGCATGCATATCACCTCAGTATTATTGGCTATTGCTTGATTTAATCCTGTTATGGCAATGCCAAGAAGTATCTGTCAGGATCAGGAGCCCTATTATATTAGGTCCTGCACCAGCACATGGGTGGATAAGGTCCCGGTAAGGCCCCAAACTTGCAATGAGATGTGTGGAGGCACGGATCTGCCTGCATGTCTCTCAGTACAGTATCAGGAGGACCTAATACAGAGCTTACAGGTCTAACATCTGGAAGACTCTTGCTAGTAGCTAACATAGCAGTATAATCTTTATATGCTTATAAAGGAGAGATCTTCATTACATTCAAGGGCTAGATTTTATAGAAGAGGTTAATAAAATGGCATATTGCTCAATTGACATAAAAAGCAGCAGCAGAAGAAGCAAGAGAAGGAGGAGGAGACTGGAGCAGTAATTGAGATTAATGTTTTAAGCAATGTCGTGTGCACTACCTCAAAGATTATGAATTATTTCCTTGCCTAATACCATCATTAATAAACAGCTCTGCTCACAAACTTTTCGCTCTTCCTGATACATGAATTTTGCAGCTTCCAGGGGTGTTTGCTGGAAGTTCCCTTCTTGTGCCCAGCTTCTACCTTTCATCCCAAATGCCCTATGGGTAATGAGAAGGTTTTCTGGAAGCCCTTTAAGGAAGAGTCCCGAAAAGGTAAAATTTTTAATCAAAACAGAACTTTTCTGTCCGAAAAATTTGAATTTTCATAAAGGGCATTTTTCTATCCAATAGAAATTCCCAACAAGCTCTAAGTCTGAATTCTATTTCTCACTTTGGTTCTGACTTACTCAACAAATCTGGCATTTTCACAGTGCAGATTTTCTAATTTGGGGGGTCCCCATTTTTGTATGCTTATGTAATGGCATGGCACTTACCTCCCATGAATACCCCTCATCTGGCCAAGTGCATTTGCCTGCACTGCCTTTTTAAAAGTCTTTTGGTACTCAGCCCTCCAGCTCAGTCAATCCTGTGTGATACTCAAACCCCTGCCAGGGTTCACACCTAAGGGCCCATCCTGATGTCCTCTTGATGGTGTCTCCACATCTGTCTCTCAGTCTCCCCCCGCCCCTCCCCGACTCAGATAGAGTGGCATTTCCAGGGCTTCCCCTCCTTAAGGCAATTTCCTCAGTCACCCTGGTAGTCTGCTCACCTCAAGCTCTGTCCCCACACTGACCACTACTAAGCTTTGCAGTTCCTTTTGTAGGCCTCGCTGCCCCCTGATTGGCCAGTTCCTCTAAAGCCTCTCCAACCTCTTGGAGGCTTGTCTATGGCTCTTTCTGGACCAGGGCCTTGTCTGCCCCATCACAGCTTAATATTAAATACATCTGGGGTTTCTGAAGTCTGGAACCCAGCCTCAAGGCATCCCACACTAGAACCATTTCTGCATACTTAGTCTTCTCTTTCTTTGGGTACATCTACACTTCAGCAGTGAGTCTCAGAGTCTGGCTGACAGACTAGGGCTTGCCCTATGGTGCTAAATACAGCTGTGTTGATGCTATGGCTCAGGCTTTCAAACCTAGGGAGGAGGTAGGCTTCAGAGTCCAAGCTTCAGCTCAAGCTGCAATGTTTACCCAGCTATCTTTAGAGCTGGAACGTGAGTCCTGCATATCTGAGTCTGTGGATCCAGTCTCTGAGGGTAGGTCTGCATAGAAATTAGACACCCACAGCTGACCTGGGCCTACTGACTCAGCTTTGGGGGCTTGGGCTCAGGGGCTGTATAACTGCAGTGTGGATGTTTGGGGTCAGGCTGTATTCTGAGCTCTGGGACCCTCCCAACTAGCAGGGTTCTAGAGTCTGGGCTCCAGTCTGAGCCAGGACATAAAGAGCAAAATTATCATTTCCTTAGATTAAGCCCGTGGTGGGCAAAAATCAGCACACAGGCTGGAAGGAGTTAGTCATGGTTAGTCCCTGGTGGGCTGCTGCCAGTGTATTTACTTGTGCCTCTGCAGGTACTAGCGCTTGCAGCTCCTGTTGGCCATGGATCACCATTCCCAGACAATAGGAGCTGCGGGAAGCAGTGTTCCAGTCTGCGCTGCTTCCCATAGCTCCAATTGGCTGGGAATGGCAATCTGCAGCCAATGGGAGTTGTAAGGGCCCATGCGTGCAGAGGTGCAGGTAGATAAAGCAGTGGCGGCCTGCCAGGGGCTAAACTTGGTGAAGTGCTTCTGTCTTATTGTCCACCCCTGGCCTAAGTCCTAGGAGTCCAAGTGAGTTGACATGAGCCAGCTGCGGGTTTTTAATTTCTGAGACATTGCCATGGGCTGCTACTCGCTGTAGGGACATACTCAGTGTCTCAGTTACCCCATCCACAAAACAAGGAAAATAATAGTTTGCCACCGTTGCAAAGTGCATTGAGATTTAATGTATTCTGTAGGCCTGATTTTCAGCCCCAGTTCTGTCCCCTTTGCATGTCTGAGAAGTGCAAAGAAGACTTAATCTAGGAGTTGAGAAGCTGCCATTGCTGGTGCTATTCCAACATAAGAAATGTAATTAGTGGGAGGTAGGAGAAGAAACCAGAGCAGAGCTTCTACAAGCATTTCTCATGTGCTCTATAGTCTCGAGGGAAATAGCCAGCTGTCAGTGGAGTGAGGGCCATGGTAGCTTGAGAATCAGAAAACCTTAGTTTGCTGTCTGATGGTCTTCCCACTCTTTTTGCACCCAGAGTACTTTGATGCTGAGAAAATATAACCTATGTGATCATTCCTATACATGCTGTCCAAAATCAGCTACTCTGTACTCCTGTCTTCTACTTAGTTATGTTCAATGTTGACTTACAAATAACAGTAGAGAAGTCAACGTGAAGTATCCCTGTTCTGGAAACACTGAGCCCAAATGTAGCAGCACTCATGGAAAATCTTTCCAGCCACCTGTCTGTAAAAAGATATTTCTCTTTTCCTGAAATAGCTATCCTGCATCATTTTGGGCTCACTATTCTGACGTCCCTGTAAATCTCATTCCACGAGAAATACCTTTCCATTTTCTAGTGGAATGTGTGCTTGAGTCGATTAGTATGTAACCAAATATACATTATAAACACCCAGAGAAGTATTTCTAAAATAGCAGCAGAGCGGGTTATTTCAAAATTTGGTGCTATGTAGACAGCGACAAATTATAAAATAAGCTATTTCGAAATAAGATTGAAATAAGATACACAATTTGCATAGCTCAAATTGAGTATCTTATTTCGAACTACAGTGCAGTGTAGACATCGCCAAAGTGATTATTGCCTTGGCCTGTGTAAGCTATCTGTCTTAGGGTGACCAAATATCTTGGTTTTATAAGGACAGACCTGATATTCAGGGCTTTGTCTTGTATGGATGCATATTACCTTCCCCATCATCCCCCTACTTTTTACCCTTGTTATCTGGTCATCTTAATCTGTGTAGGCATTTAACTCATTACTGGGTTAGCTCAAGAAGGTGACTCAGCTGCAATGAATGTAAAGGAAGAAACTCTAAGCCGAGGTACATTCATGCACATAGATAATAAGTAAAGGGAATACAGAACGGCATTCTCTCCAAAATCCACTTACTCTGGCATTTCTGTAATTGGAAAACTTAGGATCTTCTTGCAAATGTTTTAGAGATACTTCTCTGAATGTTTATAATATATATTTGGTTACAGACTAATCAACTCAAGCACACATTCCACTAGAAAATAGAAAGGTATTTCTAAACTTTTGTGCTGCAGGAATTTATTATGGTAATGTCATACTCCTCTGTGAGTCACTGCTAAACTATAGTGGTGCAGAGTATGTTCCTAGGTGCATCATCTTTTAGCAGAAACGTGGCAATTCCGACCATTCAGCCAGGGCCGGATTAAGGGGGAGGGGCTAGCAGGGCAGCTGCCCGGGGCGCCAACCTATGGGGGGCGCCTGATTGAAGTGGTAAGGGGCGCTGCATCAGGCACCCCCCATAGGTTGCTGTCCGAAGGTGGGGCCGCGCATGCGCCACGTGCCTGGGGGCGCAGCGCCCCGTACACATCAATCAGGTGCCGCGCGCCTGAGGCAGGGCTGCGCATGCGCCGCGCGCCCGCTGCCCAGGGTGCAAGAATGGCTCGGGCCGGCCCTGCTTATTTTTCATAATTTCCTGTCCTAAGCTGCTGTGTAGTGTTGCTGTGCAGTGTTGCTGTGCACTCTTAATTCTAGTCATTTTAATGGTGAATGAAACAATTTTCGTATGTATTGGGTTAGTCAATTGTTTTGGGGACTTTTCTGATGAAAAGTGCATAATTTATAATTATGTATTACAGGTTGAACCTCTCTAGTCAGGCACTCTCTGGTCTGGCAACATCAATGGTTTGGAACAATTTTAGTTAGCTAGATGTCCACTTATCATGGGTGTGGCCAAGTTTCCCACAGTCCCATAAAGTTTGTTTATAGGCACAAGTCCTGTGTCACAGTGTTCTGTGCTGTTATTTATTTCAACTTTACCTCTAAATGTTTTCCAAGAGCCCAGTAAGCAGTGGAGGTGTTGGTAATGCTGCTACACAGTATTGACCTTCCGTGGCTGGCAAATTTTCTGTTCACGTCCTGAGGGTGCTGGACTAGAGAGGTTCGACCTGTACATGGAGTCATAAGATAGCATATTCAGTGCAGTAGTTTTGGAACTGTTAGTCGTTGGGGAGTTGAGTGGAGGTGCTGGGCCAAGTCCTGTCCCCACTGATGTCAGTGGGAGTTTTATAATTGGAAGTGAAAGTAGGGTTTTTTCCCTCCTTTTAAGGGCTGGTACTTGTTTTGCTACAGAAGTAAGTTTATTGAGCTGTGTGACAGAGTTCAGGAAGTGAGTAGGTAAGTCTGAACTCTGATCACCTGGATGCTAATTAGTCCCCCAGGAGAAGCTGATTGGGAGTAGTTATGTGATTGGTTAGTGGAGTAAGAACTCAATTGGCCCCATCAGCCCAGGGCTGATAAAAAGAGGCATTAAAAGGAAATGCAGGGAGAGAGAGAGAGAGAGAGAGAGAAAAAAAAAGAAAGAGAAAGAGAAAGAGAAAGAGAGAGAGGAGACCACCAAGACTAGCTGAGTCATACAGAGGTCTCAGAGCGGGGAAACCTCTCTTCTTCTTAGGTCCTGCTGAGAAGGCCTAAAGCTTGACAAATATTGTAAATAGGCAGGAGCACGGGGACTGAACTTAGATTAGTGAAGGGGAATCAAAATAAAGTTTCACTGAGAGCACACCCGGTGGAGTCCGTGCAGCTTCTGCAGGGAAGAGGATGGGGGGCAGAGATGGGCCTTATTACAAGCTGTTTTACACTTTTGATGGAAGTAAATCAACCCAGCTTCTTGTTTTATTTCTATGCTTTGTAGCTCAGAAGAAATACTCAGATAAAATCTATAAAAATCTCATTTCCTTTACTGGCAATGGGAAAAGCACTGAGGTGAATTTAAGTTGTTGGTTATATTTGATCAGCTGTGCCTGATACTCAACTATCTGTGCAGAGAGTGCATGATCAATGTACCATGAATGAATTGTACTTGCAGAAAACATAGAGGAGATTCTTTATCTTAAAAATATCAATACTACCATGGACTAGCTTATCAAGAACCTCACTTCACAACACTGTCAAAAGAATTTTGTCCATTTTGGGATTGATTTGAACACCGTGGGGTCTAATGTTCAAGTCAAGGTGCTGGTCTGCTAGGGAGAGATTGTGAGCAAAAAGAGCAGTGAAGGGGCAGGGAGTCAATCCAATGAACTCAGAATGTTTTAAATGGAACAGAGTAGACAGTATGAAAACAAATACAGAGTGACTGTGAAAGCAGGACACACACACACACACACACACACACACAGAGAAAGAGAGAGAGAGAGAGAGAGAGAGAGAGAGAATGAAATAGTAAATGCAGGATAGTTTTGAAACCTGTACTGTACAAGGCAACTTTATTAGACAAACTCCAGTATGAAAAGACCACCCACAAAGCATCCCCAAATGTATTGAGTACAGTTCTGATCTACCATTTTTAGAAGGCATCTTGTGTTAAGCTACTAATTTCTGCCCGTCTCTTATGGAACATGTTTCAACTCTACCCTATATAGACAGCAGCTACTTGTGCCAGTCTAGCTTTTTCGGGGGGCAAGATAATGGGGCATTCTACTCTGGCTAATACATAGCATAGACTTCCCTTGAGCTAGCTATGGATACAGGTTTATTTTTAAAATTCAACGTAGATTTAAATAATAGGAAACAACTCACTTGATCTTGCAAAACTTTTCACACACCAGTAGTCCTTACCTAAGCTCCCCCTAGGCTGTGCAGTCACACAGCTATACAGCTTCCCATTAAGCACTGTGCAGAGGCTATTAAGCCCCACACTAGGGCTCAGGGCTCCAGTGGGAAGAGAAATCTCTCTTCAAGACCTCAAGAGGGGTCTCCTCACCATCCCCAGCAAGGAAGCTGCCCAGGTAAGCCCAAGCTCCAACCCTGCCCCACCATGAGCCCCCTAGCTCTGAGCACCCTCCTGCACCTCAAAGTCCTCATACCTGGTTCTTCCCCAAAGTGCACACTCCAGCCTACAGCCTATACCTCCTCTTGCACACCAACCCCCAGCCCAGAGCCCTTCCCCTCCTGTATCCCGAACCTCTCATGCCCAGCCCCTCCCCAGAGCTTGCGCCCCCTGCCAGAGTCCTAATGCATCTGCACCCCAACTCTTTGTCCCAGCCCTAAAACCCTCAATCCCAGCTCCACCCTAAAGCCTGCACCCCCAGCCGGAGTCCTAACATTCCTGCACCCCCACCTTCTGCCCCAGCTCGAAGCCCCCTCCAATACTCAGAAGCCCTTGGCCCCACTCCTGCCACATGGATTTTGTTATGTGCACCAATATGAAGATGCTGTGTCGCACGTCACCATCGCATTGGTGCACATAAGAAAATTCATTCCACTCAGGGGTGGGGAAAAATTAGAGGGAACACTGCTCCTTACTCATGGCTGCAGGTTCATGATAGGATAGTCAACAGGCATATTTGTATGGTAAAGGACTTTTTTTGACACACATATTTGAATGGTCAGGACCAAGGTTTGTGAAGATCAAGAAGGTAGTAAATAGGGAATAGATATTCCAGACAGCAGGCCTTCTCCTTAGTAGTCAACTAGATTATAAACTTTCAGGGCAGAGGCTGCATCTCCCTGTGTGTTTGCAGAGCACTAGCTAAGTGATGAAGAAAAAAATAATGCAACCATATATACAGCATAGAAATAGTTCTTGACAGGTCTAATCATGTGAACATATCTTTGTAGAATTGGATCCTAGCTTGAAAAGTCTACAACTTTCACAGTCCACTATGATAGCTATTTTCCCAGTAAGTGTTGTTTACTTTGGGAGCCAAAACTGGAAAAGAGAAGAGCTGGTGTATTATATCTCCCTTGGTTAAGAACACAAAATCAGAGAGCAGCCAATTCTCCACCAATGGTTATTTCTAAGTGATTTTCAGAGATAACTGCATGTAGAACACAGAACAGCAGTCCAGAGTTCACATAGGTGACAGAAGATGCATTGGATTGGACTGGAGACTATGAGAATGTTTCATCTGCAGAAGGATTATTTCCAGGAGAGGCATGCAGTGCAAATACAAGTGAAATACTCCATTTTCATAGCTGTGTGTCTGTGCTTCTGACCCCGAGGTCCTAGTCTTACAAGTTCCAAACCAAATATATTCAAGACAACTGGTCTCTTTGGAGAAGGGATGAAATTAAAGTCCTAGCCATGGTGCTGTGCACATGGCTGGGGAAAAGAGGTCAGTGGCTGGAGACATTATTACCTAGATATGGCAGGACCGGGTATCACACCCTCAGGTGCCTTGTGCACTCACAGAAGCCTTTGCAACTCCTTGGAAAAGCTGCAGCTTGCATTCTCTGGGCATGTCTCCACTAGGAAATGATTTCAAAATAACTACATTTGAAATAATAACTCCCGAATTAACAAATTGAAAATAGCATGTCCCCACAACAGGGGAGCCTTGAAATTAATCCGAGGCAGGCTCTGTTATTGTGGATGTGCTATTTTGACTTAGAGCCCTAGGAAGGGGCTGAGAGATGGGGGAAAGCCGATTGGTGTGGAGATGCACGTAAATCGGAGGGAGACTACTCTTAGAGGAGAATCCATTGATAGAGATTCTCTAAGCTGTAGTCAGAAAGAGAGGAGGGGAGAGGGCAAACCATGGGCCAGAGCAGACAAACAACCGTGTACAAAGGAATCCAATGCATCAGGGAAGGGCAGACAAATAAGCAGTGGCAAATTTTTAAAGTGCTTCTACACAAATGCTAGGAGTCTGACTAATAAGATGGGTGAACTAGAGTACCTAGTATTAAATGAGGAGGTTGACATAATAGGCATCACTGAAACCTGGTGGAATGAGGAAAATCTGTGGGACACAATCATACCGGGATATAAAATATATCGAAAGGATAGAGCAGGCCGGGTGGGTGGCGGAGTTGCACTGTATGTGAAAGATAATGTAGAATCAAATGAAATAAAAATATTAAATGAATCAACATGTTCAATAGAATCGCTATGGATAGTAATTCCATGCTCCAAAAATAAGAAATTAGCAGTAGGGATATATTACCGACCACCTGACCAGGACAGGGATACTGACATTGAAATGCTGAGGGAGATTAGAGAGGCTACCAAAACAAAGAACTCTATAATAATGGGGGATTTTAATTACCCCCATATTGACTGGATACATGTCACCTCAGGAAGAGAAGCGGAGATAAAATTTCTCAATGGCTTAAATGACTGCTTCTTGGAGCAGCTAGTGCAGGAACCCACAAGGGGAGAGGCAATTCTCGATTTAGTCCTGAGTGGAGCGCAGGAACAGGTCCAGGAAATAACCGTTACAGGACCGCTTGGGAATAGTGACCATAATATAATAACATTCAACATTCCTGTGGTGGGAAGAACACCTCAGCAGACCAGCACCCTGGCATTTAATTTCAAAAAGGGGAATTACACAAAAATGAGGAGGTTAGTTAAACAGAAATTAAAAGGCACAGTGACTAGAGCCAAATCCCTGCAAGCTGCATGGAAACTTCTTAAAGACACCATAATAGAGGCCCAACTTAAATGTATACCCCAAATTAAAAAACATAGCAAGAGACCTAAAAAAGAGTCACCGTGGCTTAACCACCATGTAAAAGAAGCAGTGAGGGACAAAAAGGCATCTTTTAAGAAGTGGAAGTCCAATCCTAGTGAGATAAATAGAAAGGAACATAAACACTGTCAAATCAAGTGTAAAAATGTAATAAGAAAAGCAAAAAAAGATTTTGAGGAACAGCTAGCCAAAAACTCAAAAAGAAATAACAAAATGTTTTTTAAGTACATTAGAAGCAGGAAGCCTGCTAAAAAACCTGTGGGTCCCCTAGACGATCGAACTATAAAAGGCGCAATCAAGGACGATAAAGCCATTGCGGAGAAACTAAATGATTTCTTTGCTTCAGTCTTCACGGCTGAGGACGTTGGGGAGATTCCCAAATCTGCACCGTCCTTTGTGGGTAATGAATCTGAGGAACTGTCCCGGATTGAAGTGTCATTAGAGGAGGTTTTGGAACAAATAGAAAAACTTAATGTTAACAAATCTCCGGGACCGGATGGCATTCATCCAAGGGTTCTAAAAGAACTCAAATGGGAAATTGCTGAACTATTATCTGTGGTTTGTAACCTATCCCTTAAATCGGCTTCCGTACCTAATGACTGGAAGGTAGCCAACGTGACACCAATATTTAAAAAGGGCTCTAGAGGCGATCCGGGCAATTACAGACCGGTAAGTCTAACTTCAGTACCGGGCAAATTAGTCGAAACAATAGTAAAGAATAAAATTGTGAAGCATGTAGAAGAACATAATTTGTTGGACAAAAGTCAACATGGGTTTTGTAAAGGGAAATCCTGTCTTACTAATCTATTAGAGTTCTTTGAAGGGGTTAACAAACATGCGGACAAGGGGGATCCAGTAGATATAGTATACTTAGATTTCCAGAAAGCCTTTGACAAGGTCCCTCACCAAAGGCTCTTGTGTAAATTACATGGCCATGGGATAAGAGGGAAGGTCCTTTCTTGGATTGAGAACTGGTTAAAAGACAGGAAACAAAGGGTAGGAATAAATGGTAAATTTTCAGAGTGGAGAGGGGTAACTAGTGGTGTCCCCCAAGGGTCAGTCCTAGGACCAATCCTGTTCAACTTATTCATAAATGATCTGGAGAAAGGGGTAAGCAGTGAGGTGGTAAAGTTTGCGGATGATACCAAACTGTTTAGGATAGTCAAGACAGAAGCAGACTGTAAGGGACTCCAAGAAGATCTCACCAAACTGAGTGATTGGGCAACAAAATGGCAAATGAAATTTAATGTGGATAAGTGTAAAGTAATGCACATTGGGAAAAATAACCCCAACTATACGTACAGTATGATGGGGGCTAATTTGGCTACGACAAATCAGGAAAGAGATCTTGGAGTTATCGTGGACAGTTCTATGAAAACTTCCACACAGTGTGCAGCGGCGGTCAAAAAGGCAAATAGGATGCTAGGTATTATTAAGAAAGGGATAGAAAATAAGACCCGGAATATCTTACTGCCCCTGTATAAAACTATGGTACGCCCACATCTTGAATACTGTGTACAGATGTGGTCTCCTCACCTCAAAAAAGATATTTTGGCCTTGGAAAGGGTTCAGAAAAGGGCAACTAAATTGATTAGGGGTTTGGAACGGGTCCCATATGAGGAGAGGTTAAAGCGACTGGGACTTTTCAGTTTAGAAAAGAGGAGACTGAGGGGGGATATGATAGAGGTGTATAAAATCATGAGTGGTATGGAGAGGGCCGATAAAGAAAAGTTATTTATTAGTTCCCTAAATAGGAGAACTAGAGGACACCAAATGAAATTAATGGGTAGCAGGTTTAAAACTAATAAAAGAAAGTTCTTCTTCACACAGCGTGTAGTCAGCATGTGGAACTCCTTGCCAGAGGAGGCTGTGAAGGCTAGGACTATAACAGAGTTTAAAGAGAAGCTAGATAATTTCATGGAGGTTAGGTCCATAAAAGGCTATTAGCCAGGGGATAAAATGGTGTCCTTGGCCTCTGTTTGTCAGAGGCTGGAGAGGGATGGCAGGAGACAAAGCGCTTGATCATTGTCTTCGGTCCACCCCCTCTGGGGCACCTGGTGCTGGCCACTGTCGGCAGACAGGATACTGGGCTAGATGGACCTTTGGTCTGACCCGGTACGGCCATTCTTATGTTCTTATGTTCTTATGAAGCACTGTGGAGTAATTACCTCAAATTACTCTGGGGAGTAGTTATTTCGAAATAGCAGCAGCAGAGCGTCCACACTAACACTATTTCAAAATAAGCATCACTCCACGAGGAAAGAGGGAATACAGATTTCGAAATAACCAGTCTGTTATTTCGAAATCAGGGGCTTGGTAATGTGGACATTTCACTTATTATTTCAAAATAAGGGGGGTTATTTTGAAATAACTCCCTAGTGTAGACCAGGGCTATGAGTGCTCCTTTGCACTGTCCGAGGCACAGAGGACAAAAGGGACAGGTAGTGGTTACTTCTTAGTCTCACCTAGAAATACCCCCTGAATATTGCCAGCATCAACAGTTTGCTTCCCCCTCACACATAGGGAGGGGAACCAGCCAGCTAATTGCTGCCTTGTGTGTAGGGGTACTGAGAAATACAGGCTCCTTGTACCCTGTAGCCCATCTATACTGGGCCAGTCATCAATTTGCCACAAAGGAAAAAGGAAACTATGTTAGCTGACAGGCACAGTACACTTAGACTTCTCTTGTCTGTCTTGCCATGTAGAATAGTAAGCTGCTCTTCTTGAACTAAAGACTTGTAACTCAAATTCCTGAGGGTGTCCTATGAAAACTGGGATATTCAGCACTGCATTTATTTGCTTTATTTCCTTCAGAAAAGTGAATGGTTGTCTTCTATACTCTACAAAGTAGGTCTATTTAAAGCTATCTGAGATTTTCCTTTTAGAAATTGTGCTGAGAAGATTGTTACCAAGGCGTTGACCTTTAAATGGTCTTCATGTTCCATTAAAACAGTACATGGGTACTTAAAGCCCCAGGTCACTTTCACTTTTAATTGTGCTTTATTATTTTCCAGCGCTGAACAGCATTTCAGTCAATTTAACTAGAAGGAAATTTCTTATTCTTCCCTTGATGGGATGAATTCAGGTTGTAACACTAAAGAACATAAGAACATAAGAACGGCCGTACTGGGTCAGACTAAAGGTCCATCTAGCCCAGTAGCCTGTCTGCCGACAGTGGCCAGCACCAGGTGCCCCAGAGAGGGTGGATCGAAGACAATGATCAAGCGATTTGTCTCCTGCCATCCCTCTCCAGCCTCTGACAAACAGAGGCCAAGGACACCATTTTATCCCCTGGTTAATAGCCTTTTATGGACCTAACCTCCATGAAATTATCTAGCTTCTCTTTAAACTCTATTATAGTCCTAGCCTTCACAGCCTCCTCTGGCAAGGAGTGCCACAGGCTGACTACACGCTGTGTGAAGAAGAACTTTCTTTTATTAGTTTTAAACCTGCTACCCATTAATTTCATTTGGTGTCCTCTAGTTCTTCTATTTAGGGAACTAATAAATAACTTCTCTTTATCGGCCCTCTCCACACCACTCATGATTTTATATACCTCTATCATATCCCCCCTCAGTCTCCTCTTTTCTAAACTGAAAAGTCCCAGTCGCTTTAACCTCTCCTCATATGGGACCCGTTCCAAACCCCTAATCATTTTAGTTGCCCTTTTCTGAACCCTTTCCAAGGCCAAAATATCTTTTTGAGGTGAGGAGACCACATCTGTACACAGTATTCAAGATGTGGGCATACCATAGTTTTATACAGGGGCAGTAAGATATTCTGGGTCTTATTTTCTATCCCTTTCTTAATAATTCCGAGCATCCTATTTGCCTTTTTGACTGCCGCTGCACACTGCGTGGAAGTTTTCAGAGAACTGTCCACGATAACTCCAAGATCTCTTTCCTGATTTGTCGTAGCCAAATTAGCCCCCATCATACTGTACGTATAGTTGGGGTTATTTTTCCCGATGTGCATTACTTTACACTTATCCACATTAAATTTCATTTGCCATTTTGTTGCCCAATCACTCAGTTTGGTGAGATCTTCTTGGAGTCCCTCACAGTCTGCTTCTGTCTTGACTATCCTAAACAGTTTGGTATCATCTGCAAACTTAACCACCTCACTGCTTACCCCTTTCTCCAGATCATTTATGAATAAGTTGAACAGGATTGGTCCTAGGACTGACCCTTGGGGGACACCACTAGTTACCCCTCTCCATTCTGAAAATTTACCATTTATTCCTACCCTTTGTTTCCTGTCTTTTAACCAGTTCTCAATCCAAGAAAGGACCTTCCCTCTTATCCCATGGCAATGTAATTTACACAAGAGCCTTTGGTGAGGGACCTTGTCAAAGGCTTTCTGAAAATCTAAGTATACTATATCTACTGGATCCCCCTTGTCCGCATTTTTGTTAACCCCTTCAAAGAACTCTAATAGATTAGTAAGACAGGATTTCCCTTTACAGAAACCATGTTGACTTTTGTCCAACAAATTATGTTCTTCTACATGCTTCACAATTTTATTCTTTACTATTGTTTCGACTAATTTGCCCGGTACTGAAGTTAGACTTACCGGTCTGTAATTGCCCGGATCGCCTCTGGAGCCCTTTTTAAATATTGGTGTCACGTTAGCTACTAAACAATTAGTATGGCCTATTTTATTAATTTCAGACTTATCTCATTTATTTTGTTAAGTTTAAGCAGAGCTCCTTCTCAAGGAATTTGTGAAGAGAAGATGTTGTTGATTAATGGGATGAGGTTCCCTCTGTTACTTTGAGTGAGAGGAGAAGTGGGGGAGAGGTAAAAAGGTGGTGATGGAGGGAGTTTAATGCCATTCAGCTTTTAAAATAATTGCATGGTTAGTATGTTGTGGCAGAGTTAACTGAAAATTAATAAAGCTTTAGTTTTACTTGGCATTTAATCCTAGGGATATTCTTCCAGCACTGTTACAAGCTTGTTGAGCAAAGCATCAACTTGCATTCCTTCCTTTCCAAGATTTACTAATTAGGCTCTAGTGGTAAAGTAGTAGACCTTAGTACATATTAAATTATGCAACTTCCAATTAAAAATGTGATTACTGAATGCATAAAACATGATGGTAACATCAAATGCTCTTTTTATAATACTCTGGAAAAGCTGTTAGATACTAATCAGCTTGTTAGTTATGGGCTTTTGACATGAAAAGTTGGTAGGGTTTATTTTTAATTCTCTGTGATTGTTCTAATTGTCTCCCGCTCCATCCTTATTCAGCCTTTCATTTCTTACAGCTGATGGCTTTCTTTCTTTCTTTCTTTCTTTCTTTCTTTTTCAGCCTTATTGTTCTTAAACCCTTATTGTTCTCTATTTTAATTTCTTTTTTATTTTACTGGCTATTTGGACAGCAAACCAAAAAGCAATGACTTGTACAGGTCTAGTAGTGATTCCTGTGCTCCACTGGAAACATTTTTGTATGTGGATATGAGCTGTGTAATAGGTTTGGCTATGTCTAGACTGCAGGCTTCTTTCTGAAGAAACTTTTCTGGAAGAGATCTTCCAGAAAAATGTCTTCCAAAACACAGCGTCCACACTGCAAAAGTGCATCGAAAAAACGATGTACTTTTTCGAAAGATAGCGTCCACACTAAATGGATGCTATTTCGCATTTCAGCTGTGATTACTATGGATGGAGTGGCCACCAGGGCACCTGTGCTTTTTCCTCTTTCCTTTTCTTTTGAAAGAACTCCCTCTTCCCTGTCCACATGCACCTTTTTCTGAAAGAGCTCTTTTGGAAACAGGCTTCTTCCTCGTAGAAGGAGGTTTACCAATGTCAGAAAAACCCCTCTGTTCTTTCGATTTTCTTTCGGAAGAATGCGATTGCAGTGTGGATGTAATTGAAGTTTTTTTGGAAAAATGGTCATTTTTCAAAAAAAACTCTGTAGTGTAGGCATACCTTTTGTGGTTGGCTTGCCAAATTCCTGAGTGTATATCAGGTTACAGATTTCAACAGGAAATCTTTGATTGACTAAGGGCTGGTGTGTTAGGGCCTCATCCTGAGATGATGAGTACCGTCAATTCCCACTCAAATTAATGGCAGTTGAGGACATTCAAATCCTCTCTGGAAGTGCTCAGTACCATACAGGATCAGGTTCCAGAGAAGTGATCTTTGTACTGAGGGACAGGATCTGGGGATCATAGTTGATCATAGTCTGAATATGAGACAACATGTGATGCAGTAACTAAAAAAGCTAATATCATTCTGGGATGTATTAACAGAAGTGTTGTGTGTAAGACATGAGAGGTAATTATCCTGCTCTTCTTGACACTGACGAGGCCTCAGCTGGAATGATACCAAACTGTTCAAGAGAGTTAAGACCAAAGCAGACTGTGAAGCACTTCAAAAAGATCTCACCAAACTAAGCGATTGGGCAACAAAACGGCAAATAAAATTTAATGTTGATAAATGTAAAGTAATGCACACTGGAAAAAATAATCCCAACTATTACATACAATCTGATGGGAACTAATTTAGCTACAATTACTCAAGAGAGGGATCTTGGAGTCATTGTGGGTAGTTCTCTGCAAACATTCACTCAATGTGCAGCAGCAGTCAAAAAAGCAAACAGAATGTTAGGATTCATTAAAAAAAGGGATAGAGGATAAGACAGAAAATATCTTATTGCCTATATATAAAACCATATGTACAGATGTGGTGACCTCATCTCAAAAAAGATAGATCAGCATTGGAAAAGGTTCAGAAAAGGGCAACAAAAATGATTAGGGATTTGGAACAGGTCCTGTGTGAAAAGAGATTAAAAAGACTGGGACCTTTCAGTTTTTAGAAAAGAGGAGACTAAAGGGGGGAGATGATAGAAGTCTATGAAATCATGACTGGTGTGGAAAAAGTGAATAAGGAAAAGTTATTTACTTGATCTTATAACATAAGAATTAGGGCTCACCAAATAAAATTAATAGGTAGCAGGTTTAAAACAAACAAAAGAAAGTTTTTCTTCACACAGTGCACAGTCAACCTATGGAAATCCTTGCCACAGGAGGTTGTGAAGACCAGGACTATAACTAGATAAATTTATGGAGGTTTGGTCCATCAATGGCTATTAGCCAGGATGGGTAGACATGGTGTCCCTAACCTCTGTATGTCAGAGGGTGGAAATGGATGACAGGAGAGGGATCACATGATGATTACCTGTTCTGTTCACTCTCTCTGGGGCATCTGGCATTGGCCACTGTCAGAAGTCAGGGCTTCTGGGCTAGATGAAACTTTGGTCTGACCCACTATGTCCGTTCTTATGAATACTGTGTTCAATTTGGGGTGCCACACTGCTGGGAAATATTTGGCAATGGGCAGAGAGTCCAGAGGAGAGAAAGAAACATTTAAAAAAATGTTAATTAAATCTGACCTGTGAGGAAAGATTAAAAATCAGGAATGTTTAGTCTTGAGAAAAGATGACTGAGCATGGACTTGCTAATAGTCTTCAAGTGTGATAAAGAGGATGGTGATTGATTATTATACATGTCCACTGATGGGAGGGTCTAGGTTTATTTGGTTCTGCCTCATTACAGACGACTGGACTTTATGACCTTTGGAGGTCCCTTCCAGCCCTAAATGTTTATAATTTGTTAATTCTCTATAAATATATTTTGATGCTCATTATGAATCTAAGAACCTAACTTTGAGCACCTAGGTATCACAGAATGACTGACCCCTTTAAGAGGTCATAGGTCCAACCCAACCTGTGACTCACTCATCTCTCTCCCTCATGCGCAGAAAAATATCACAGGCACCTGACAGGCAAGTCATGTGGCTAAATCAAGGTATGAGGTGGAGATATGAGAGACATATGAGAGCCTTAGAGCATGAGCAAGAGTGGATAGTTTGTAGAGAATACGCTGCCAGTGAAGGTCTCAGGGAAGAAGGCTGTGGGACTCCTGAACCAAAGAGAAGAAAGGTTTGAGATTGAAGGACCAAAGTGCTTGTATTCTGAAAAATACTTAGTTAATATGGTCCCACAAAAGGGATCCTTATTTAAGTATTCTGGCCTGTGAGTAAATAATTGCAAGAACCACGAGGGAGCTGAGGTAGCACTCTATTGCATCAGATTTGAAAATCTGGCCTATTAATATATAGTTTGTTTTGTAAATTGTGCATCAGATCCTGTTTATTCAGCGAGATGATTGCAGCCATGATGACCTTTTACGTTCTCTTCCTTCACGTCTTCAGGATGAAATGGCTCAAAATCCTGAGGGCAGGAGCCAGTAGTCATGTATATATAGAAGCTTCAGTAGTGCTGTGTTGGCCTATGCTATGTCTCTGATCAAACTGAGAAAACTCATGACCTATTTTCAGGACTTCCTTTCCTTAAATCTTCTTAATGAATTAATTGAGTTTGTCCTCTTTCAAAAATGCTGGTTTTATTTTATTTTAGTAATCCTTCCTCTATCTCTTCTACAACAGTGGGAAGTAACACTAGCAGCAAAGGATTGCGCCTTAGAAGAGCAGAAATAAAAATCTATTATGAGACTTCAGGTGATGAGATATCAGACTCTTTTTATTCCTGAAAAGCCAAACTTCTGGTTTTCAGCTCTGAAATGTGGTTGGTGATAAAGCTGACTTATTTATACTGAGAACTGTATATTATGCATGCAAGACTACAAGGACTGAGTGGCTAAGCCACTGTTGCTGGGGGGAACCATAATTTTGACGGTATGTTATTCAGGGTCTATGTCCATAATTGCTTTTGTGAGACATCTAGCACATTCAAGAGATTTCAAAAATAATAAACTTGGCTTTTGTGAATTTTAATTCTCAATTTGCATTAATTTTGTTCTGAAATGTGGGGTTTTTTATGGCTTTGCACTGAATTTCCTTTTTAAAACACTAAAAATGGGAGAAAAGAAAAGAAGGGATGGAAGGAAAACACGAATGCTGCATAATTTTCCTTGCTAGAACTACTAGCTTAGTGGATAAGAGGAAACAGTAGAAGATGATATACCTGGACTTTAGTAAGGCTTTTGAGACTGTCCCACATGACATTCTCATATGCAAACTAGGGAAATGTAGTGCAGATGGATTATACTTTAAGAAGGGTGAATAACTGGTTGAAAGACCATTTTCAAACAGTAGTTATTAATGGCTTGTTGTCAAATTGTGAGCACATAAGTGGGGTCCTGCAGGGGGTCTGTTGTAGTTCTGGTACTATTCCATAACATTTGTTGATGACACCAAGCAGAGTCGGGTTGCAAACAATTTGAAGGACAGGTTTAGAATTTAAAATGGTCTTGATAAGTTGGAGAACTGGTCTGAAATCAACAAGATGAAATTTAATAAAGACAAAAGCAAAGTGCTACACTCAGGAAGGAAAAAGATCAAGTGCACAATTACAAAATGGGGACTAATTGGCTAGATGGTCGTACTGCAAGGTACTGGGGGTTATAGTGGATCACAGATTGAATACGAGGCAACTGTGTGGTGCTGTTGCAAAAAATGTAAATATCATACTGGGATACATTAATAGGAATGCCATATGTAAAATACAGCAGGTAACTGTTCTGCACAGCTCCGCACTAGTGGGGCCCCAGCTCCAGTACAGTTTCCAGTTCTGAGCACCATATTTTAAGATAAATGTGGGGGAAAATGGAGAGAGTCTGGAGGAGAACACTGTGATGAGATGTATCAAGCCTGCACTAAGTCACTAGTGGCAGACCAATCATTGTGGGCCCAGCAGGCCATGTCCCCTTTTCCCTGAGGCTCATGCTCCAGGTGCAGAACACAGATAAAAGGAAGCAGCCCAGCTCAGTTAAGAGAGGTGCCAGAGGAGGAAGGATGTACCCTGTTGGTCTCTGGAACACTTCTGGAGGTGGAGCCTGAGGACCTGGATTATGCTTCAGGTGACGTGCAGATGGCAGACTGGCAGAATGGCAGGCTGGAGAAGCCAATCCACCAACCACTAAGGAAGCTGCTGAATGTTTCACAGCCCCACCCAGAGGGAAGTAAGACAGTGAGGAAGTAAGACTTACTAATATTTTGCCCAACCCAGAGGGCTAATCTCCCCAGTTCAATTGTCTGCCCCAGTTTGATGGCTGTAGGGTCATTAGACTGGTTTGCTTTGCCCCAGCCTGGAGGCTGCAGGGCCACAGAGGGTTTGCCCCACCCAAAGGCCTTATGCTGATAAGCTGCCCCACCTAGAGGGCTAACTCCTCAGTCCAATTGCCTGCCCCATTGGCAGGCTACAGGGTCACAGGACTGTTGGATTGTTTTGTTGCCACAGCGAGGAGGCTGTGAATCCACAGACTGTAGGATTGTTTGACCTGCAGAGTCCCTGCATTACTTGAGACTAGCTCTACTTTAGACTGATGGGAGTGCCCGAGCACAACCCCCGCCACAATTGCAAAACCTGATGAGAGAGTTAGAAAACCTGACGTATGAGGAAAAGCTGAAAGAACTGGGCATATTTAGTTTAGAGAAGAGATGGCTGAGGAGGGCCAGGATAACATTCTTAAAATATGTAAGAGTGGTTATAAAGAGGATCATGACCAGTTGTTCTCCATGTCCACCAGGCCTGCCAACAGGGGAGGACAAAGAGGGCAATTGCTAAGCAATGGAACAGAGACCTTACCTAGGGACATTGTGGAATCCCTGTCACTGGAGGTTTTTAAGAACAAGCTAAACAAATATCTACCTCAGGGTGAGGGGATGGGCTAGATGATCTCTCGAGATGCCTTCCGGTCCTATGTTTCTATGATGCCTCAGATTGCAGCGCATTCCAAAAGCACACAAAATATGAATTGTGATAGGAGGAGGGTGGAGCATCAGAAAGGCCAATATATTTGCTGGGCCCCTTCCAGTGCTATCTTAAAAGTGCTGGTGTGAGGAGTTTAAGAAACTTAATATCCCACCACCACCTTTAAGATATCATGGGAATAATCCAAGGAGTAAACCCTATTTTTTTAATTCTTACAGATGTAGTAAAATACAGGTAAACTTACATATAGTGTTAAGAATTAGGAGCCAAATCTTGCTCCCACAGGGGTCAGTGGCAAAACTCTTAAATGACTTCAGTGGGAGAAGGAACAGGACTTTATATTCAGCAAAGAGAAACACAATTGGACTATTTGGGTCCTCATTCAGCAAAGCACTTTGGCTTGTGCTTAATTTTTAAGTCAATAGGACTTTAGCAAGTGCTTAGAGTTCAGTATGTGTTTTGTTGAATCAGGTCTTTGGATTGCTCCTTATCCATGCCAGAATGAAGGATTGGTCAAAATAACTCTGTAATATATACTGGTTTGATCTCTATTTCCTCTTTATTTAAGGCCAGAATCTACAACACTTAATCATACCAAATGATATTTACTCACATAAGTGACCTTATAGGTAGAGCCCTTCAAATCCATGGATATCTGATTCATAGCAGTGGATACCCACAACTCATTTTTGCAGCTGCAGCTGCAAATACAAATTGTGTATCTAGAACCCTGCAAATTTGCAGATACCCACTTAATATCCACGGTTCATTTTTTGTGGATTGGGATGCGGACAGCAATACAAATTTTGTATCCATGCAGGGTTCTACTTACAGGACTACTTGTAGATAAATGTTATCAGCATAAGTAGGATTTAGAGCGTCTGATCTTACCTTGTTTAAATTGTTTCCTTTTGTCTTTATTTGAGCTAAGAAATTATTTTCACTTTATTACTGGTACATTATTTATAACAGTGAGCATCAGTACTCCTCTGAAGTGAACTGAAGACTTGCAGCTCTCTACTAATACAATTTTCAGAGCATCTAACTGACCTGTGTCTGATCCCTTATTGAACTGATGGTGGCCTAAGGCTTGTAGCTGAATTCATGCTATAATTATATATAGCAAATTATGCCATTTTACAACCTCCCTGTCTAAGCATCTTATTTCAGATGCAACCATATGGAATTTTGATGCCACAGCTATATGCTAGATATCGTAATTTTGAGAACTCAAATGGCAGAGTAATTATCACAAGGCCATCAAGTACCGCCAAATAATTTGCATCTCCTTAGGGAGTAGTTTTCATACAGGAGAAATAGTAGTTATCTGAGAACTAAACCCTGAAGTATAATTTTGTTTACATGCATCCATTTAGATATAGCTTAACGAGTTTTAACATAAACAGTCGCTGGGACTTTCATCCTTAAAGATTCTAGAATATTCTTAAGTGTATTTAATGGAATACATGTCTTAGTACAGAGGTAAATAAAAGTGCAATATCTCATCTGTACCTAACCTACGATTTTACTATATATTTTTTTTCAGTCCCAGTTACCATAGCACTTAATACTAGAAAACTAGCATTCCTCTCCTCAGATGAAGCAGAACTAAAAGATACAAAAGGCTGTGGCTCAGTGAGATTCTGACTTTGAAAATATGCTGTCTGTCTTTGCTTGTTTTCCTAATTCTTCCTCCTGCTAGTAGACTCTCAAAGGGCTGATTGCTTTTTCTCCATAAAATGAGATATATTTTGCATTGAAAAATCCAATTTATAGCTAGAAACCCTCACAAGAACAGACGTTGTTCAACTAGAGTTGTATTCTTTGGGTCTTCTGAGATTATCTGAGGCACACAATAAACACTATCAGCCCATCCATTAATAAATGTCTCCTGCAGTAAAACAGCAGAAATATGTTACCCATCACAACACATTAGAGTCCTGAAACTGCACCTTAACTACAATGGCCTGTCTTTCTTGCAAGCTTCATAGAAATATAGGCAGAATTAGTGCTTAAAGCCTAGAAAGGGAAAAATGTTTTGATACGTAAAATGCCAAGCAAAACATGAAGGTATCTTGACATAAAAATCTGTCTGTCTAGTACCTTGCTTGTCATTTAATGAGCCTCTTGAGTATGATCTTTTTTGCTTACAAGTTTAATTAAAACAACCCCATGCTGAGGTATTTTGCTTCACTCAGTGACTTCTGGCATCACTGTGCATTGATAGTTTTACATGGGGTGTTATGGTGGTGTTGAGGCAATGCTGACTTCAGTATTTTAATGGTGATTATAACACGCTTTGCTGAACACATGCTGTAGGCACAGGCTGAGTTCCAGCTTCCAGTCTAACCTCCCTGGTTTAATTGCTCCCAATTTCCTCTAACAAATTCCTTTTGGACTAAAATTTTCCATGCCTGTTCCCAGGGCAAAGGTGTTTGTTTGAAATAAAAGTGCCCCAAACATTCTACAATTACTTTTGAGACATTAAAATATGCTGTTAGTTTATGGGCATTTTAAGATCCATTTTTCAGAAGATACATAAATATAAGCCCTTGCCCCAAAGAACTTAAGATCTGAGCAGAGGTGCTTACTTTCTGGTTTCCCTTGCTCCACCCAGGTCGTGCCCCTATGCCTTGTGTAAGGAGGCAGCATAGCCTCCTGATGACCCAGAGGAGGAAATTCACCTCAAGACCCCTTGGTGGGCGGTGCCAGAAGACCCCAGTCCCGCCCCCAGGAAGCAGAAGGGGGAGGCCTGAAGTATAAGAGAGGGAGCTCCCTGCTCAGTTGGAGCCCAGCAGCTGAGCAGGCTAGGCTGAAGCTCCAGAGGCAACAGAGACCTTACCCCGCCAACCCCAGCGGGATGACTGGGTTGGGCTGCAGGGACCACTGCCATGCCCCGGGGACTGTTCCAGGCCACTGCAACCCCTGCAGGAGCACCGTAACTACGAAAGCCTGCAGAGACCCCTGCTAAGGCCTGAGGCCTACCCTGGACCCCCAGGCCCCAGACCAGGCTCCAAAGAATGAGCTGGGCCCCCTGGACCTCTGCTTGAGCCAACTCATGAGGAACCTATGGACACCCTGCCAGCTCCTTTGTCCCTTGCAGAGCTTGCCGACCAGAGCTGGAGCAAGGGAGGACCCCGGGGCGGGGGGGGGATTGGAAAGTAGCCCGGGGGAGCCAACCTAGTGCTGGCTGAGAACATGGAAGTCAGCTGGGCTGCGGGTTGCGGCCCGGATCCCCGCTAGCCCACTCACCGGACCAGCGTGTTGCGGCCAAGAGGCCCGCCGACCCAGAGGCAACTAGCGCTGCTGCCAATAGGACCCTGGGCTAGGACACAGTGGAGTGTGTGGGCCTGTGCCCCCTCCCCCACCCTTTTCCCTTGGGTGACAGGTTTCCCCCTGAAGGGAGAAACCACCTGCACCTGTCAGCAGAGAGACCTGACCCCTGGTTCAGCCTGCAGACAGGCCTGCGCCCTTGGACCCTTTGGGATTACTTACTGTTTGTTTGCTCGCCTTGCCCTGACCCCAGGGCCTGGCTCGTAAACTGCTTGCCTGCAGCCTTGCCCTGAACCAGGGCCCAGGCTTATAAACTGTGACTGTTTGTTTGTTTGCCCTGCCCTGACCCCGCAATGGGGCTCTGAGACTGGCGGCGGGGAGGCTGCCCACAGCGTGAGACCACTATATTTGTCTTTGACTTCTTCCTGCCATGTTCTGCCCCCTCCACTGAGCACAACTTGCCCTTGCTCCGCTTCTTTCTGCTCCTGCTCTTCTGCCAGTCCCCAGTGCCTCCTGTATGCTGCTGAACAGCTGATCACCAGTAGGCAGGAGGCCTGGTGGGGAAGAAGCTGATTGGTGGGGGCCACTGGTGGGTGCTAAGCAACCACTGTTTTTTCCCTGTGGTTTCTCTAGACTCAAAGCATCACTGAGTCAGTGTCTATGAATCTGACTCTGCGAGTGCATGCATATGTTCTTCCTCATTCAGCAAAGCACTTAAGTCAGGCTTAAGTGAACATACAGGATTAAGTTAAGCATCTGCTTATATGCTCTGCTGGATGTGGGCCTACGGCTCTGATCCTGAAAGCATTTAAGCATAACTTTACTCACATGAGGACTAAGCAGGGAGACTTGGGTAACGTTACACACAGTGAGGCAGAATGGCCTCCCTCCAGGCTTGGGAACATGGGACCACTGTGCTCCCCCTGGTAGTTGGAGCCAGACTCACTCCTCTCACTTCACCAGAAGTTCTAGGGCAGAACAGGAAGTATAAAGGGAGCTCCCTGGAATTCAGTTGAGTGGGAGTCCTGGAAGGTGAGAGACCGTTCCAGTCTGCTGCTGATTGCTGCAGCCAAGCGTGCAATGTGCAGCACAGCACAGAACTCTGCCTCCAGAGGGCCCACATGTGTTTTTTCGACATCCCTGTAAACCTCGTTTTACAAGGAAGAAGGGAAGCTCCTAAAGAGGGTTTTTTTCCAACATTTGGTCCTGTGTAGACGGGCCAAATGTTGGAAAATCCTCTTTCAGGAGAAAAGCGGAAAAAGATACACTAATTGTGGTTTGCAATTTGCTTAACTTTTTCTGACTTTTCTTTGTACTATAGACACAGCCTTAGAGGGCCAAAGCCCTACCTTCTTGATTGGCAGCAGCCCAAGTGGGAGACTTTGCTCTAGAGATTGTTTACTACTCTGCCCTATCCAAGGGGGCTAGGGCACCAGGCTGTTTATCATTTTTTACCTCTGCTATGAGGTTACAGAGCTAGAGACTGCTTATTGCTTGTCCCCAGCAGTAGGGCCTGAGCCCGATGCTCCAACCTGGGACAGTGGCCTCCCTACCCAGTTGAGAGTGAGGAATCACTACACATTCATACTTAAGTATTTGCAGGATCAGAGCTTATATAGATAAACATGGGTAACTCTAAAAAATGTTAAAATCTGATTCAACATGTATCTATAGATGTTATGTATGTTTGGTGTCCTTGCAATATTGGTAGTATCATATGTAAGCTAATATGTTTCTTCTTCGAGTGGTTGCTTATGTCCATTCGAATCAGGTGTGCGCACCGCGTGCACCGCGTCTCCAGAGCGTTTTCCCTAGCGGTACCCATAGCGCTGGCAGGTCGCCCCCTGGAGTGGCGCCACTATAGCGGAGCATAAGTACCCCTGCCAGCGCTCCCCCTCCTCAGTTCCTTCTTACCGCCCGTGACGGTCGTTGGAGCATGTCTCTCTCAGAGTAGTTAATGGTTCCCGTTTCTCTTAGTGTAGTGTTTGTAAATAGTTGTAAATAGTTTTAATTAGTTAGATAGTTAGCGAATTCTTTGTTTTCCTTCCCCCCTTCGGAGGTGAGGAATGCTAGGGCTGCAAGGCTTTAAGGCGTGCGCAGTATGCGCCAAGTTCATGCCTAAGGGAGACCCTCACAATAGCTACTTAAAGTGTTTGGGTGAGGGCCACTTAGCAGACGCCTGTAAGATCTGCAGGTCGTTCAAGCCGTGCACGAAGAGGGAGCAAGACTCCCGTTTGAAACTTCTCCTCACGGAGGCAGCTCTTCAACCAGCACCGACTGGCCACTCCACAGTGTGCAGTGCGCCGTCTTTGGCGCGGGATGCCCCATCCCGTGTATGGCCTTCGGTACCGAGGGCCCAGCACCGTTCTCACTCCCCGGCACCGAAGAAACTAAAGGCTTCGTGTGGTGGGTCTCCGAGCCGGAAGTCCAGGTCGGGCCTACACCGTCGCTATGTGTCGCCGGTGCAGACGTTTCCAAGTGCTGCTGTGCGGTGGAAGCAAGCGGACCGACCATCCAGTCTGGGTCAGCTACCCTCGCATCGTCCCTCGACGCCGGAGACTTTTGAGGCAGCGCAGGACTTGATTAGCCTCACTACCTCCCCTCCGTCATCTGTTGAGGCAGAGAGGTCGAGGTCTTCTACTCTGGGAGCCATGTTGGCACCAGTTTCTCCTCCGCACCGGTTGGAATGGTCAGCACCGGTCACGTATGCTGTGGGACTGTCCCCTGTGGGACCAGTACCGCTTGCCACTATGTCTCTGGTGGTCTCGGCACAGGAGGCCAGGCCTCACCCGGTGCTCGGCTGGACTCGACCTCCCTCGGTGCTGGGACCTCTCCTGGAGCCGGTCTTAGCTGCGCTGGTGCTGTATTACCCAGGCCATGTGGCACCGTCAGTGGCACCGTCAGCAGTACCGGCACCATGCCTCTTGCCCGGCATGCCGGTAGTCTTCGGCACCGCCCTCTTCGGCACTGCCCTCTTTGCACAGCTGCGCGTTTTGGCACCGCTGCAAGTTTCGGCACCAACTCTAGTACCAGCATAGGCCCCGTGGGCCATGCTGGTACCACCATTGCCGACGACGCCGATCCCTTCTAGGGCGGCCACCACGGCTCCTAGTTTTACCCACCATGGCGCCGATGGCGGCACCGGTAGGGGTGCCATCTCTGGGGTGCTTCGACTCTGCAGTTCCACACCCGCAACCAGCACCAACCTTGGCACTGCAGTCAAAGTGCACCGTGTCGGCGCCACAGTCGGGCCCGAAACCTGTCTTTCCGGTACTGGCACCGGTACGACCTCACCGCACGCATGCGGGCAAGCCGGAATCCATGGCCAGGTTTGCCCCCCCGATCGTAATGGGGTACTTGTCATCGGCGCCACCCTGGCCCGACTCTGATTATTCTTCAGATTCGGATGTGGGCTCTTTTAGATCGGGGTCCTCAAGGGCTTCGTTGGAGCATAGATCCCATTCCCGGCACCGGCGCGATCGTTCGCATGTGCAACAGACTTGGCCACCTCAGCTGCACTGGCCTTTCTGGACGCCGTGGGCATACCATCAGTGGCAAGGGCCTGTGCCCCCGTCTGCGGTGTCCAGTGTCTCCGGGCACTGAGCGCCCCCATCGGTGTCGCTGTCGCAACCCCCTCCCTCGCCTCAGAGGACTTCAACCCTAGATGCTGCTAGAGACCCGCAGGCTTCAGTGCTGGAGCCACCTCCGCACACGGTGGTGCTTGCCCAGCCGGCCCCCCAACCGGGCCCTACGCTGGATCCGGTGCCGATTCAGGAGTCGTCGTCGTCATCTCCTGATGAGGCCTTAGCGGATCCCGCATCAGCGATGCCGACCATGGATGCTCGGTCTCATCAGGATTTGCTCCGGCGTCTGGCCTCCAACCTGGGTGTCCCAGTGAAGCCAGTAGTAGAGGACACGGATCCGATGATAGACATCCTGTCTGATGATGCGCCCACCCGTTTGGCCTTGCCACTCAACAAAACTGTGGCTAAGATCACAAACGCCCTGTGGCAGACCCCGGCTTCCTTAACCCCTACCTTAAAGGGAGTCGAGAGGTGCTATTATGTCCCGCAGTTGGGACACGAGCACCTGTATTCCCAACCTGTCCCAGGGTCCTTGGTCATCCAAGCCGCGGCTCAGAAGGAGAGGCTTCCGCAGCCGGGGCCATCCCCGAAGGCTAGGGGGCCCAAACACCTCAATTTAATGGGGCGCAAGGTGTATGCCACCGGTGGGGTGCAACTCTGCATCGCTAATCAGCAAGCAATGCTGAGCCGATATGCTTACAACACATGGCAGGCGATGGATAAGTTCAAAGATAAACTCCCCGCCGAGGCGCGTCAAGAGTTTGGGGCTATGACCACGGAGGGCAGAACCATCGCCCGCACGGCTCTTCAGGCTTCCCTGGACGCCGTTGACTCTGCAGCCCGCACCATGGCGTCGGGTGTAGTTATGCGCCGTGGTGCCTGGCTGCAGGTGTCTGGAATACCTCCTGATGTCCAGACTACTATACAGGACCTGCCTTTTGACGGCAAAGCGTTGTTCTCTGAGCATACTGACTCGAGGCTCCATACGCTCAAAGACACGAGGTCGACTCTCCGGTCCTTGGGGATCCACACGCTGGCTCCTCAGTGACGTCAGCTGCCCTACAGACAACAGGGGAGAATGCAGTCCCAGGTCCCCCGTGGGGATTACTGGAGATGCCGTCCTTGCGCTCCCAGTGGGGGTGCGGGGGCGGCTGCGGCCCCATCTTCGTCCAGAGGTCATCGTCGCCGCCCGAGAGGGGACAACCCCCGTGGGGTTGGACAGGGCCCCTCTCAACAGTCCAAGCACCCGTTTTGACGGTCCTCTAGAGAGTTGCGCACCAGTTCCCCCCCCGGCCCCCTGTTTGGGGCCAGGTTATCCCACTTTGCCCGCGCCTGGGCAGAAATCACCCCTGATGCTTGGGTTCTGAGAATAGGCAGGGATGGCTATACTATTCCTTTCCTGGGCTCACCCCCTTCCAACCCACCCATCCCATCCCTTTTCAGGGACACCTCTCATGAAGGCATTCTCCATCAGGAGTTGTTAGCGCTCCTCCAAAAGGGGGCGGTAGAGAGGGTCCCTTCTCACTTACGGGGCAAGGGGTTTTATTCCCAGTATTTTATTGTCCCAAAACCCAAGGGCAGGGTTCATCCCATTCTAGACCTCAGGGACCTCAACAAGACGGTGGTGAAATCCAAATTTAGAATGGTAACCCTGGCCTCCGTCATGCCGGTGTGACAGTTAGGGGACTGGTACGCAACTTTCGATCTCAAGGACGCTTACATCCACGTGGCAGTAAGATCCAACCACAGGGGTTTCTCTGCTTCATAGTGTCCTGCTGTCACTTCCAGTTTACAGTGCTCCCCTTTGGACTTTCGACAGCACCCAGGGTCTTCACAAAATGCATGTCGGTCGTAGCGGTGTTCCTCCGCAAAAAGGGGGTACACGTCTTTCCGTACCTAGACAACTGGCTAATTCATGGTCGATCCTACGAACAAGTGGAGGCTCATGTTTCCCTTACAAGGACTCTCTTCTTAAGACTAGGCCTCATGCTGAACGAGGAAAAGTCATCGTTGACTCCCTCTCAGCACCTAGAATTCGTGGGGGCCCTCTTGGATGCCAGGGTGGCATGAGCATTCCTCCCCAGGAACAGATTTCTGGCTATAGTGGAGCTGGTCTCCGAGTTAACCTGGTTCCCCATTACGACCGCCCGAGTCTGCTCGAGGCTTCTGGGGCATATGGCAGCATGCACTTATGTAGTACGCCATGCTTGAATGAGGCTCAGATCGTTGCAGGCCTGGTTAGCGAAGGCGTTCCACCAGTCCAGGGGTCTCTGGGACATGGTACTGATGGTGCCTCCAGCGGTAATTGCCTCCTTACAGTGGTGGACTTAGGAGGCTGTGGTGTGCAGCGGGGTTCCATTTACTGTACTTCCCCCCTTGGTGACGTTAGTCACAGACTCTTTGGACCTGGGTTGGGGAGCGCACCTGGGGCATCACAGGACCCAGGGCTTGTGGTCCCTTGCAGAGCAGGCCCTACATATAAATGTCCGGGAACTCAGGGCAGTCAAGAGAGCTTGCGAGGCCTTCCTGACGAGGCTCTCGCGCCGCTCTGTCCTGGCTGTGTTCTACATCAACACGGCAGCTGTGTTCTACATCAACAGGCGGGGAGGAGCCCGGTCGCCTCCCCTCTGTCGTGAGGCTTTGCTGCTGTGGGACCTGTGTGTAGCACATGATATACTTTTGCAGGCAGAATACCTGCCGGGGTGCAAAAACTTGCTGGACGATGCTCTGAGCAGGTCCTTCGGAGCCCACAAATGGTCCCTCAAGGATTCGGCCCTTCATCAGGTCTTCCACAGGTGGGGTTGTCCCCTAGTAGCCCTGTTTGCCTCGGCACACAACACCAAGTGCCAGAGTTACTGCTCCCTCTTGGGACTGGGGGAACACTCCACGGGTGATGCCATGACCATGCCATGGCCAGCGGGCCTCTTCTATGCATTCCCTCCGTTTCCCCTAATTCCCAGGGTTCTGACCAGGGTCAAGATTTTCAGGTCCACCGTCATCCTGATAGCCCCTCGATGGCCCAGGCAGTTCTGGTTCCCTATCCTGGTGAATATGCTCAGCGAGGAGCCTATAATGCTCCCACTGGATCAGGATCTCCTGACCCAGCCCTGGGACTGGGGGCTCATGGTTCACCCAAATCTCAGCTCTTTCCATCTGACAGCCTGGTTTATCTGTGGCTGACGCAACCGGAAAGGGAATGTTCCCAGGAGGTGCAGATGGTGCTCCTAGGTAGCAGGAAGCCATCCACCAGGCAGTCCTATGCAGCCAAGTGGCGGCGGTTCTCGTCTTGGGCGTCCAGAAGGGGGGTGCACCCGTCCTGTGCACCTGTCCCGTCCATTCTGGACTACCTCTTCGAACTCAGGTCCGGTGGGATCTCTACCTCTTCTATCAAACTACATGTGGCCTCACTCTCTGCCTTCCATGCTGGATTGGCTGGAGTCTCTCTGTTCTCTGACCCTGTGGTCAAAAGGTTCCTTAAGGGTTGGGATAAGTTGTATCCCTCGGTTCGACCCCCTCTCCCCGCCTGGGACCTTAACCTCATCTTGTCTAGACTTGTGTTGCCCCACTTTGAGCCGCTGCTCACGTGCTCTTTGAAGCACCTTTCTATGAAGGTTGCATTCATTGTAGCCATTACGTCGGCTCGCAGGGTCTCCGAGCTGAGGGCACTAACTGTAAACCCGCCCTATCTAGTGTTCTCGGAGAATAATGTGAGGCTCCGTCCTCACCCGGCTTTCCTCCCCAAGGTGGTGTCACCGTTCCATCTGCCCCAAGAAATTTACCTCCCAGTTTTCTTTCCAAAGCCCCATGCCTCTCCTAGGGAGCAAGTGCTCCACTCCCTAGATGCTAGGCAGGCGTTAGCCTTTTACGTCAATAGAACAAAACCCTTCCGTAAGTCCGCACAGCTGTTCGTTGCTTTCGCGGACAGAATGAAAGGGCTCCCTATCTCGACCCAGAGGTTGTCCAATTGGGTCGCGGGGTATATCAGGGAGTGTTATATCTTGGCTGGGAAAATCCCACGCTGAGTTACAGCACATTCCACGAGGGTGCAGGCGTCCTCTGTAGCCTTTGGAGCACAGGTTCCAATTACCGAAATCTGCAGGGTGGCCATGTGGTCGTCGGTACACACCTTTACCACGCACTATGCACTGACACAGCAGGCCAGGGAGGACGCAGGGTTAGGTTCTGTGGTCCTCAGGTCTGTATTGTAACTGTGTTTGTTTTTTCTGTACCACATTGCACTTTTTCAATCAATTCTCTGTGTTCTGTTAGTTGAATAAATATGTTTGGGTTGTTCAACTTTCATGGACTTGTCTTTCTGGGTGCTCCAACCCCTCCTCCGTGAAGTGGGGTTAGCTCGGAAGTCACCTGATTCGAATGGACATGAGCAACCACTCGAAGAAGAAAAGAACGGTTACTTACCTGTAACTGTTGTTCTTTGAGATGTGTTGCTCATGTCCATTCGATTCCCCCCCTACCTCCCTTTTGTTGGAGTGTCCAGCAAGAAGGAACTGAGGAGGGGGAGCACCGACAGGGGTACTTATGCTCCGCTATAGTGGCGCAACTCCAGGAGACGACCTGCCGGCGCTACGGGTACCGCTAGGGAAAACACTCCGGAGACGCAGTGCGCGCAGTGCGCACACCTGATTCGAATGGACATGAGCAACACATCTCGAAGAACAACAGTTACAGGTAAGTAACTGTTCTTTTCTTTTAAAATTGGTATGTTTGCTACTTCTTAGATGAGATTAAAACACATTTATTTCTCCCCTTTCTCAGCACTCAATCTATTAATATGTCCCCCTTTAGTTTCTTTCCTGTTTTGAAAGAAAGTTTGTGTTCATTCCCCCATTATATATACAAAGAAAACTTTACTATAGGCTGGTTCCTCAAGTCGTTTTAATTAGTATCCCAAACTAACCTAGAGCCAGGCTATTACACATTTACTTTCTTCAACTAACTTGTATTTTTAATATCTCACCTTTGTATTATGTTTACATGGTTAAAATACTAAAGCAGTATTGATAGTGAAAATGAAAGCTTTGTTATTTGAAGAAACTAATTTATACCTGGAAGTGACTTGGAGATCGTTGTTAATGTATAACAGTAAATCTCCCTATTATAGATTATTAGGAACTGGGAATGACAATTCTGAAAAAACCAGGAAGCATGATTTAAACCACTGTGTTGCTTCTGGACTATGTCTTGAGAAAGTATGTTTATATCTTTGGCTGAAACGCTGTCATTTTCAGAATGCTGTCTCATTTAATAAAATTTAATTAGATTATCGTCAATGGATTGAAATATTTGAAGTGCTGTATAACAAGATTTCTTCTCACATAGCTGAGATACTACTGAAGTTCATACCATCTTCTTTCAGTTCACAATGAGCTAAATCCTAGCTCCAGCACTCAACTCCGATAAATGGGTTGTGCATTAGGGAAGCCAATGGTATTTAGCGTAGGATAGAATTCAGTCCCTGAGCTCAGGAATCATGCAGCCAGTTCTGTTTAGATATGACTATCCCCGTAGTATCTTTAGTTTCACAAACTATAATGCATTAATCTTCAGACATCCCCATTGTCCGAACTGGGAACTGAGGCACAAGAAGACTAAACAACTTGAGCCCACTCAAACAGGAAGTTGGTAGCAAAATAAGAAATCAAACCTGTATCTCCTGAGTTAAAGGCTATAGATTCAGATATTCTAAGGTCAAAAGGGACTACTCTGCTCATGTAGTCTGACATCCTGTATAACACAATCCACAGGACTTTCCCAAATTAATTCATGTTTGAACTAGAACAGATCTTTTAGAAAAACATCCAATTTTGATTTAAAATTTGCTAATGATGGACAATCCACCATGATACTTGGTGGATTGTTCCAGTGGTTAATCACTTCTTGCAGTTAAAAATGATATGCCTCATTTCTGATCAGAATTTGTCTAGCTTCAACTTCCTATCACTGGATCTTGTTAGATCGTTGTCTGTCAGAAGAGCTGATTATCAAATTTCCGTTCCCCTTGTAAATACATATAGAATATGATCAAGCTCACCCCTTAACCTTCTTTGTTAAATAGATTGAGTTTCCTGATTCTAATCCTTTCATCTTTCTCTGAACCCTCTCCCATTTATCAACAACTTTGCTGAATTGCTGACACAGTAACTTCTCTATTCATACTTGAGATTTTCCTGTTTATACTCCCAGGAATTAATATTAGCCCATGTAGTCACAGCATGGCTCTGAGTATAAACCATGACCTCAACTCTTTTTCAGAGCCATTGCTTCCCAGGATAGAGAACCCTATCCTATAAGTATGCCCTATATTTTGACTCGGGTGAACTACTCTGAAAGTGGTTGTACATAACAGTTAAACACTAACATAAAATATATTTAAAAGATATGTCAAGACAAGGATAAGTGCATTGGCTACAAACTATTCTATTTAAAGAGAAGATGTATGCTGCATAAACGTGCAATTAAACTCTACCTTCATGGTCCAAATCATGCCCTCCTGCAGGAAAAGTCCATGGAAAAAATATTAGGAAAGGCAAATACTTTAATATCATCCTTGCAGTATTTCACCCAATTTTTTGCATTAATGGCTAAGCTTCACCCTTTCTCTCAGTACCCTGTGTATCTGGCTCAATGTATTAGAAACTTATGACTGCATATGACTTATGAACTTTGTCAGGAGATTGTTTGTTGGGGGAACCACCTATCTGGGGCAGATCAAGTTCTGATTAGTTGGATGGAAATTTACCATTCTTATGGTCTTCTGACATAAAATACAGGTTGAACCTCTAGTTTGGCTCCCTCAGGACCTGACTGCTACTGAACCAGAGAATTTGGTGAACCACAGGAGGTCAATATTGTCTAGCAGCATCACCAACACTTCCATTGCTTCCTGTTCTCTTAGAAGACATTTAGGGGTAAATTAGAGCTAAATAATAGCATAGAACTGAGAGCCAGAACTGGTGGCTGTAAACAAACTACATGGGATGACGGGAAACTTGGCCACACCCATGATAAGTGGACATTGGGCTAAGTAAAATCATGCCAGACCACAGATATTGCTGGAGCAAAGAGTGACAGACTGGAGAGCTTCAGTCTTCTGTTTTAGGTTGGATTGAGCTACATCGGTTAGTTCAACAATATGTTATGTTCTCTGCTATAGGCTAGGATGCCTGGAAGACTACATTTCCCATAATGTGATGTCATCTCCCCTCTGACTAGGCTGTGTGATGCACTAGGAGCATTGCATAACTCTGGATGACTCGTGTGAGATGAAGATTGGCCAGGGAATCATAGGAGAAAATGGGGAGTTCAGGATCCTGAACTACAACTTCCATGAGGCCAAGCACCTCAATGGGCAAATATAGTTTAATGGTGAATGGACTCAAACCAGTATTTTATGTCAATTGAACATAATATTTTGATTTGGGGGCTATTGAAACATTTTGTGAAATATTTCACTCTGAATAAATTTTTTGGCAATATTTCATTCTGTGAAAAATTTCATTATGATTTTTGTGCTGTTTTTGACTGAAAACATATGTTACAAAATTAGAATTTCCCGTGGGATGGAAATTATGAATTTCACTTATCTCATGTTGTAATTCACCAATCTTTTTCTATTTTTTTTTTCTGACTCCATTTGGATATGTTCCCATCTCACATCTAGGCTGATCAATAGCCCGGGCTACTTCTACACTGGCGTGATCTTGTGCAAAAATTCTTTAGTGCAAGAGTTCTTGTGTTAAAGTAGTTACGCAAGAGAGCGTCTACACTGGCATGTGCTTTTGCACAAGAGCATCCATGCCAGCGTAGATGCTCTCTTGTCAAGAAAGCTCTGATGGCCATTTTAACCATAGGGCTTTTTTGCGCAAGAAATTCATGTTGCCTGTCTACAATGGCCTCTTGCGCAAGAACAGTTGCGCAAAAGGGCTTATTCCTGAGCGGGAGCGTCAGAGTTCTGGCGCAAGAAGCCCTGATTTCATACATTAGAACGTCAGTTTACTTGCGCAATAACACGTGGCCAGTGTAGACAGGCAGCAAGTTTTTGTGCAAGAGCAGCCGCTTTTGCGCAAGAGCGTGTCAATGTAGACACAGCCCCAGTGTTACCCTAATTTCTCCAAAGAATTTGCATAGTTTGAATAGGAAAGCCAAGTAACAAGGTTGCATAAATTCTGTTTTATATAAACCCCTAGTTTCTTAGGCTATGAATAAACACACAAAGGAATTCTCCTTTTGTATAACTGTACTGTAGCATTTTTATGAGAGACTCGCAATATGAATTTATATATTGGAAAATTTAGTACTGTATTTAATCATAAATATGTGAAATTTTAGTACATTATCTCCATTTATTTGATAGGATTCCACTTAATGTCATTTTTGTAATCTTATAATATAAACCCAATATTTATGTATATAAAAGTTAGATTTCTAAGTAAATGTTTGGTTAAAAATTCCTTGACCAGAATAGTAAAACTAAGTGTTATGCAATAAAATGTTTCATTTACACATTTGCTGAAGAATTATTGGTCCCATGCTGCTACACTCATGCCAGTTTTATCCTGGTATAATTTCATTGACTTTGGTGGAGTTACTCTACAGTAGTACTAGTATAAGTAAGAAGTAAATGCAAATATAAGGGGCCTGATTGCAATGGGAAACTTTTGATGGTTTAATTCCATTGTAGTGAATAGTGCCCAAATATATTGAATATACTCATCACTTGTAGCACCATGGTCATCTATTTTATTGCCTGGTTGAAATATTATCTGTCTCATTTAGAATGTTACAGCCAGATTCTCATTTACACTAAGGCCTTTTTTACATCACTCAATCAGTGTAAAGAGCCTAAAAGTGGGAGTAAAATGCAGGTCCTAAGATCATTGGGGAAGGGATAGTTTTCCTTTACATTTTGTGTAGCACCAAATCTGAGGTGCTCAATAAATTGACAATAATTTTAAACCAGGTCCAATAGCCTGTATGTTGTCCAGATGGCTCTTGAAAATTCAGATATGGCTTGCAAGTAATTGGTTTGACCTCAATGACTGAGTTTCTCCTACTTGGCCTTAGGCTTAGACTTAACTAGATGAGCTCCCTGGGTGTTTTGCAGTTCTATGGGATTAATTCAGTGATTCTCAAACTTTTTGGTCCATGTACCACCTGGCTCAATGTAAAACTTTTCACGGACCACCAGTTGCTAACAGAAATTCACCATTAATTGCACAATTACTCCCGAGCCATTTTGCAAATGTACTGGAGCTAGGAAGACTGGTTTAATTTAAATTATTAAACAGACTAAAACTGAGCATTTTAACTTTCTCATGTTAGTTAATCAAACTTCATTTTAAATAAAATGAAATATTAATTTATGTCCAACACAAAAGGTTTCAATATTTTCTTTATTTATGGCAGGTATAGGGAACCTTTTTCGTGTGAGGGGCCACTGACTCACCGAAAAATCAGTTGGGAACCACTCAAGTGAGAAGTAAAAGAACTCCTTCAAAACCCCCCAACCCTCACTGATGTGACCCCACAGAGTGAGGGGAAGGAAAGGGACAGGGAGGGCTGAGGTTCAGGGCTTCCCATAGGCCAGATTTACTTTTCTGGGGTTCTGGAGTTAGGGGATTTTATCGGACCCCCTTAGGTTCTGGGGTGGGAACAAAATGAGGGGTTCAGTGTGTGAGACAGGGTTGCCAGTGATTTGGATAGGGATGGGGGTGCAGGATCTGGGAGGGAGGTGGGGTGCAGAAGGAGGCGAGGGGCAAGGTCTTGGTGGGAGGTAGGGTGCAGAAGCAGACTGGGAGTAGGGTGCCTGGCCAGGGGGAGTAAGCAGAAGCAAGGGAGGGTGCAAGGAGCAACCATGGCTGCGGGAGCAGAGTGGGGGTAGGTGTCTGGCCAGGGGAAGGGTGCACAAACAAGGGAGGGTGCAAGAGCAGGCTGGGGGTAGGTTGTCTGGCCAGGTGGGAGGGTTCCAGAGCAGATTGGGGGTAGGGTGTCTGGCCAGGAGCAGGGGAGATGGGGGCAGAGAGTGCTTGGGGCTAGAGATGGGGGGCAGAGTGGCTGAGGGGGTTCAGGGAGATGGAGGCAGGCTGCCCCTGGAATAGGGCTGGGGTCAAGGTGGCTCGGGGGGGGGGGGGAGAGGGTTCAGGGAAATGGAGGGGCAAGGCAGGAAAGCTGGGTGCGGTGCAGCAAAGCGAGGGTGGGCGGGTAGGTGACTCCAGAATGTCCAGCCCTGCAGGAGATGGAGTCTCACAGTGGTCCAGTTCATGGTGCCTTCAGGGACTGAGCTGCTACTCGGCCCCTGCCCCCAGACCAAGTCCCTGTGGGTGCAAAGTAGTGTTCCCTCTATCGGGCTGAATTTTCTTTTGGGCAGTTTGAATTTTCTTATGTGCAACACCAATATTGAGGTAGTGTGACAATATACAGCACCAATACAAACAGAACAACACACACACAGATAGATAGAGAGGCCCCATATATACATATATTTTAAGCAGCCCATATGTGTGGAATAAAATATATTAAAATAAGACACCTGTGACTAGTTGCTGTGAGGTACCCTTAGTGACTACAAAGGTGCTGTACAAAGGTAGGGAAGTAGCCTTCTTCCACTGGAGGAAGAGTAGAAGCGCCAGAACAAATTAACACATGGCTTAAGGGTTTGTAGACATTTGCATGTTTCAAAAAGCTTGTAAATAAGTCCTGCAGCACCTTAGGACTATTCACTGGTTTTTTCAGCTATAGACTAACACAACTACCCCTCTGAAACTGTTAATGGCTTAAGATAAGAATTTAACGCCTATATGCAAACGTGGTTTGAAATGTAATCATGCAGATGTCCTCCTAGCAGGCACTCGCACACGCGTGCGTGCACACACACACACATGCGCGCGCGCGCACACACGTACCAGGCTGTCCCCCACCCCTCCAAACCAGCCTAAGTCTACGTCTAGACTGCAGGCTTTTTGCACAAAAGCCTTTTGTCAGAAGATATCTTCCGCAAAAAATTCTTACGCAAGAGCGTGTCCACACACAAAAGTGCATTGAAAAAGCAATGCGACTTTGCGAAAGAGCGCATCCAGACTGACTGGGTGCTCTCTTGCATAAAAAGCCACCCGGAACCACTTCAGCCAGGGCTTTAGGTCACCAGTTGCTTCCGAGTGCTGGTGCCGGAGCCTTGTAGAGACACACGCGTAAAGGGACCCCCCTGGACAGCCGCTTCTCTGCTGCTGCTGCCTGCTTGCTACCTCTTCGAAGCACAGCAAAGCTTCAGCAGTGCCTGCTGTGGTTGCCCTTTTCTTTTTCGGACACCACAGCTTTGTTCTTGAGTGCCATGGAGCCGGAGCTGCCCCTGGGCAGGCAATGGCCCCACACAACCATGCTGCAGTTTTTGCAGCATTTGCTGCCAGCTGCCTTCCTATTCCTGGAGGACCTGGACCCCGAGCTCCTTCTGGGGACCCTCTCAGTGGCAGCAGCTGCTCCACTCTGGCAACTGCACTTCACTATACAAAGAAGGTTCTGGAGGCTGGAGACCAGTTTGGACTGGTGGGACGAGCTGGTCCTGGAGCAGTGGGATGACCAGCAGTGGGTATAGGGCTGGCACCTGCCCTCCAGAGATGTGACATCCACCTGTGGCCGGCCATCCCCCTGCAAAAGCGGGTTGCAATCGCGCTGTGAAAGCTGGTCACCCCAGCCAGTTACTGGTCAGTGGGCAACCAGTTTGGGGTGGGAAAGTCCATGGTTAGGGCCCTCCTTATGGAGGTAAGGAGCTCTCGGGCTTCAGTCCCTGCACCGGGGGAGGGGGAGTGTTGGATAAGGGGGACCCTCGGGAGAGGGGGGCTGGGGACTGAAGGGGGTAGAGTGGGGAGTGGGGGGGAAGCCCTGGCCCCAGGGGCTTGTGCCATCCTGCCCTCACACAGCCCTGCTGCCTGGGGGGGGGGAGGAGGAGCCTCATAGGAGGTGGGTCCTGGGGTGTTTGGGGGAGGTCTGGGGAGGGGAAGTGGATGGGCACCTCCCAAGGACTCATGCACCCCCTCTCTCCTTCTCTGTTTGGTGTGTTTGATTGTCTCCTTCTGCAGATTGTGAGGGCCATCAACTCCCTGCTGCTGCAGAGTGTCATCTGTGTAGGAGACCTGGACGCAATTGTGGCCGGATTTGCTGCCCTGGGGTTCCTGAACTGTGGGGGAGCCATGGATGGGATGCACATCCTGATCAGAGCACCAGACAGCTGAACGGCCTAGTACATAAATTGGAAGGGCTACTTTTCTATTGTCCTGCAGGCCCTTGTGGACCACCAGGGACAATTCACAGACATTTTTGAGGGGTGGTCGGGCAGGGCACGCGATGCCAGAGTCTTGAGAAACTCTAGCCTATCCCGCAAGCTGGAGGCAGGCACCTTTTCCCCACGCCAACACTTTGCGGTGGGCGACGTGCACATGCCTATGTGCATAGTGGGGGATGCAGCCTACCCCCTCATGCCTTGTCTCATGAAACCCTACGCCGGCCACCTGGATCCCAGAAGGGAGCAATACAATGCCCGCCTCAGATGAGCCCGGATGTAGGTCGAGTGTGCCTTCGGCTGCCTCAAGACATGCTTCCAGTGCCTCCTCACCCACCTGGACATCGGGGAGCACAACATCCCTGAGGTGGTGGCAGCATGCTGTGTGCTCCATAATATTGTGGAGCAGAAGGAGAAGGCCTTCCTCCGAGGGTGGGGGGCAGACACCTCTGTGTGTTTGAGCAGCTCCAGACAGCTGCCACCCACCAGGCCCATCAGGCCAGGGTGCGCATCCGGGAGGCCCTGAAGGAGAGGTTCTCTCAAGCACCTCAGTAACTCTCGCCAGGGCCTCCCCAATAGGGGCCTCTGGCTTGCTGCTCTATCCTTTTCTCCCTCTCAGCCCTTTTCCTTGCTCCTTCCCTGACCTCCCAATAAACACACCTGTGTGGTTTGAAAACAAAAGCAGTCTTTTTTTTATTGAACATTAAGAGAAGGTGGGCAGGGGGAGGGGGGAATCAGGACTGGGAGGGGGGGTCAGGACTGGGAGCAGGAGTGGGGGTGGCTTGAAGTGTCCCCTCGGGTGTGGGGACCTCGTTGGGGTTGTGTTGGTCTGGGGGCCATAAAGGGGTGGGAAGGAGGGGGGTGGGCTAGAGTGGGGTCAGGGTTGGCAGGGGCAGCAAGAGGAGGGGCCATAGTCATCACTTGGGGAGGGGCATGGGCATTGCTAAGGGAAGGAGCAGACGCATGGCATGGGGAGGGATCAGAGGCATAGCGGAGTGAGCTGGCAGATGGGCAATAGCCATAGGAGGGGGGACAAGAGGGGGGAAGCCAGGAGCAGTGACATCAGGCAGGCGTTCCGCTATGCGGGACATGTTGCCACACATGGTGTCACAACGTGACATCAATTGGTCCCAGGCACTCTTCCGCCACTCCAGATCTGCATTGACCCTGTGCACCAGGGTGTGGTGGATGTCTCGGAGGAAGCTGACTTGCTGGTGCATCAGGTCCTCCTGCACCCTGACTCATCTGTGGGTCCCCCGGATTCTGGCAGGTGGCTGCGGTGGTGAGGCTCAGCCCTCTGTCCCGGCTGGCCCAGCTGTGGAGAACACACAAGAGGGAGAGGCCATCAGTCATCACTGCAGACACTGTCCCTGAGGCCAGGCCCTTCTCTGTGAGTGGCGACCACAACATTCTGCAGCCCAGAGGAGAGGGATGTCCCCTGTGTGACCTACACAGCAGTCCCTGTTTCACAGGGGCCCCGACGTGCCCAGAGGACCGTGCTGCTCGCTTTCCCCCCACCCACACAAACACACCATGGACAGACAGGCAAGGGAAATGTCCTGCCATAGTGGGATCCCCTCGTGGGTGGCAGAGGAGCTGGGAGCAGCCTAACCCTCCCTGGGGTCTGCACACACACCTGCAGCTCACTATGCTGTCTGTGGGAGTGGCTGCTGTCTCACATGTGCAGGCATGCTTGTGTGGTGTGTGTGGCACTCCGTGGTCTGTGTGGGGTCATGCCTGTGCCCTTGTGACTAGCCTGCTCCAGCCAGGTGCACTCCCCCACCCCGCTCCCCGGGAGCAGGACGTGTGTGGCCTCCCCTGAGCCTGGCAGCAGGATCTTGGGCATGTTCAGGGGCTGCCTGCTGTGTCTGCAGGCCACACCCTCTGTCACGTTACTGGATTTTAAGGGGATCAGACAGATCACTGTCGCACCCATGGGGGGGTGTTTGCCCCAAAAGTCTGTACAAAGGGGGCCATGTGAGGTGTCACATGAAAGCTTCTGTTCTACTGATTCTGTATATGCTATTCATGTACTTGTATAATATCTATATGTGGAATTATAAACGTGTACTCTGTATGGATGCTGGAAAATTCTCTGTCTGTGGCTGAGCAATGGGCAAGGAATGCTCAGCCAATGGCTATGCTAATTAGCAAGGGGACAATGAATCTCTAGGTGCCAATACACACCTCAGGAATGTGACTGATGCCTGCAGACCAGCCAGAATAATGGTTGCTGACTTGGGACATGAGGATAGGTCAATGGACCATGTGACCTGCAGTAACCTGCTCGGGACAGGAAGATGCCAGAGGAGGTATATAAGTGCCATGTGGCACCCTCCATCTTGGCTTCAGCTCAGCTCTTGATCCCAGATGCAGCCCTGCAGGGAACCACGAGCAGGAAAGAACCATGGACACATCCTGACATAGGATGTACATCAGAGACTTTTAAGCCAGCAGTCATAACATCTCTGCTACGAGCCTGTATCGAGAACTGGATGATTTGATGCATGTAATGTATTATCCTTTAACAACCTCACTCTCATGCTTTTCTTTCTTTTAGTAATAAACCTTTAGGTTTTAGATTCTAAAGCACTGGCTCAGCGTGATCTTGTGGGTAAGATCCAGAGTGTAAATTGATCGGGATCTGTGGCTGGTTTCTTGGGACTGGAAGAACCTGTTCGGGGTACATGACATTGGGTTCTATAACCCCTCACCTGTGTGTTAGGCCCAGGGCTGATTGGGACACAGGAAGAACTGGGGTGTCAGAGGGGTTTTGCTCGTGAGGCTTCTGGCTGGCCAGACTGGCAGCTAAAGTGCTCAGTGTGACTGGTTTGTAGCCCATTTGGGAAGGGCCTCCAGTCAGGGGCAGTAAGGAGCCCTGAGTTTGAGCAATTCGCCCTGAGCGGACGCCCTCAGCCGTGCCCAGACTGGGCCTGGTCCGTCACTCCCTCCTGATGCATGTGGTTGCACATGCACAGACCGCAGCATGATGTGCAGCCTGAGCACCCTGAGCAACACTCCCTGTGTGCCCACCTCCCTCACCCTGTGTGTGTGACAACTCACCTGAAGATCCCTCCCAGGCATGCAAGGAGGCCTGGGAGACGTCCTGGCTGGTGGTGACCAGCTCAAGGGAGAGGGTCATGGTCCCCGTCTCCTGCTCCTCCTCATCCAGCATGATTGGCTGGCCCTGGCCCTCCTGCTCCTCCTCCAGGGTGATGACTGGCTGGATAATTACAGGGGTTTCAACCCCGGAGTCCACCAGGATGGGTGGGGAAGATGTTTCCCCACCCTCCAGGATATGGTTCAGCTCTTGATAGTAGGGGCAGGTGTGGGGTCCTGCCCCTGAGTGCGCGCTGCGCTCGCTGGCCCTCACCTACCCCTGGCGGAGCTCCTTAACCTTGCTCCGGACCTGATCCATGGTCCGGGCTGGGTGTCCTGGCTCCACCAGGGAGGTGGCCATCAAGAGTAAATCTTGGCATTTTGCCTCTTGACCTGGGGATCTTGGAGTGACTCCTCCTCGCCCCACAATTTGAGGAGGGCCTCGATCTCCAGCCCAGATCATGATGGGGTGCGCCTTTTGGTCCCCCTGGGTGGTCTTGGGACCCCTGGTGCTGCTCCCTGGAAGGGACAGAAAGGTTTCAGGGGGCTTGTGGCTCTGCCACGGGTGGCAATGCCAGTGGAAGAGAGTGCCGCGCAGCCAGGGTGCTGCTCTCTGCACACTTTCCTGCCACAAGGCTTGTCCAGGGTGCCTGCACCTGTAAGAGGGGCCAGCAGACAGGAGTGAGAGAGTTCTGATTACCTTGGACAGAGTGGCCACCAGGACACCTGTTTTTTTTCCTGGAGGCCATTTCTTGCACAAAAACCCCTCTTGCCTGTCCACACACTCCTTTTTGCGAAAGAACTCTTTCACAAAAAGGCTTCTTCCTTGTAGAAAGAGGAATACCAATTGCGCAAAAACCCCTCTGTTCTTTCGATTTTTTTTTGTACAAAAACGCACTTGAGGTGTGGCTGCTCCACGAGTTTTGTCGGAAAACCGGCCATTTTTCCGACAAAACTCTGTAGTATAGACATAGCCTAATAGAGGACTGCAGTGAGTCAGACCCCCCCCAAACAAACTGCCTCCGACTCTACCTCACTGCACAGATGCCAGCACTCAATCACTCCCTCTTTCCCCCACCTACCCCATTCAGTGAGCCCCTTTACTTCCCCCTGCCCACCCCAGGAAGATTGAAGAGACTGCTGGGCCTCTGCCTCTGCCTCTCTTTCCTCCGGCAGACTGGACTTTGTATATAAGAGGCACTTATATATAAAGGCATGATGGACAACATTCTAGAAGGTTTGAGGAAAATGTGGTTCTCAGAATGTCTAGAATGTTCCACAAGATTCTACAAAGGTCCAGAACATTCTAGGAGCTTAGTGAAAATGAATACATATATGAAATAAGTAAATCATTTTACTTCCAACATTCTATTTTCCCTTTTGTCTCTAACTTAAAACAGCACCTCAAGCCCAGTACACCCCATGCCCAGCTCCTCAGGCAGCAACCCGGGTCACCTGCCCCTAAATCTGGCCATAGGAGCTATTTCTCCAACCAGACAAAACTGGCTTCAAGCCTCTAGTTATTATCCAGACCAAGAAAACAGAGTGAGGAACCATCAAAGAAAATGGGAACAGCTTGAAACTGAAAAGAACTATGACTTCTAAAACTAAGCAAAGAAGGAAGCTTTCCCCACTTTGAATATTATGATAAGTGAGGGAGGAAAAAAGCAAGCCGTTTTAAAATAAAAGGTGTTTGAACTGAAAAGCATCAGGAACTTGAAGGGATGATCTTCAGGCAGGAGGCTGTCTGAGAATGCAGGATCCCTCCTATAGATACGGGGTAAACTGGAATACAATTATAACATAATAGCTAATTCTTATGAGAAAAGAGATTTGATCTAATATGAACATGTAAAGTTTGCGGTTGCATCTTTAAGTTTGTTTTCTGTGCAATTTGAATGCATTTGTTTTCTCTTACTATTGCATATTTGAAGCTGAAATTTTTCTGTTAAATGCACTTTTTGTTTAATTTTATCCCATGGTGGTCTCCGTTGTACATGCCAAAGCGATCTGATAACTGGGGGATTAGTTTCATACCTTTGGGGGGTACAGTGTGAACAGTGAACAGTCTGAGTACCTGCTAATTAGGAACTTGGGGAAGACATATTTGGAGAGACCCAGAACTGGAAAGTCTGTCACCCTACAAAGTGCAAATAAGCTAGCGAGAGCCAGGATGAGACCTTATGATTGTTACCAGGCTACTAGTGTCAATGATCTGAAACATATCTCCATAGCACAGAGACCCCCAGTGTTTTAATATATAATAATAATATCTCAATAATTACTACCATAAAGGCTACATATCTGTCATGGAGGTCATAGATTCTGTGACATTCTGTGACCCCTGTGACTTCTGTAGTAGCTGGTGTGGCTGACTCTGGGACTGCCCAAGAAGATCATTGGCTGCATTGGCTGTGAGCTGCATTGGCTGCTGCTGGGAAGTGGGAGGGGAATCAGGGCTGGGTCTGAGAGCTGGGATGCAGGGTGACACTTATCTTGGGGGCACTCCTTGGAAGCAGCTGGCATGTCCCTGCAGCTTACAGGGGGAAGAAAGGCCAGGGAGGCTGTGCTGACCCCACCATGAGTTTGGCCCTTGCAGCTCCCGGCCAATGGGAGCTGCAGAGCCAGAGCTTGTGGCAGAGGCAGCATGCAGTGGAGCACCCCAGGCCTTCCTATCTCTCCCCCTAGGAGCTGTCGAGACATTCTGGTCACTTCAGTGGAGCTGCACAGAGCCAAGTAGGGAACCTGCCAGTTCCACCAGTCCTCCCTGCTACAGCGCCTCTGGGAATACCAATCTATGCACCATCACCAGCCCCCTCAGGCACCAGCAGTGGTCCCGGGCCACGCACCACCCAGTCCCCCTGGCATCAGTAGGGGTCCTGGGCCAGGTCACAGGCTGTGAATTTTTGTTTACTACCAGTGACCTGGTAAAAATACCTGTCACTAAAACTTAGCCTTATTCATGATTAGTATTTATTGCTGTAAAGCATTATGAGTATATCATGCAGGACCAAGTACTAAATGCTGTTTAGGCAGCAGGCTGTTGAGGAGACAACTGTGGTCACATTAGAGCAGCACATATTGGCTGTCTATATACCGGTGCGATCTTGCGCCAGAGCTATGCAAATGAGGCTCAGCGTGGAATATCGCCGAGCCTCGTTTGCATAACTAATGAGCCGTCATTTTTGCGGAAGAGGCTCTTGCGCAAGATGAAGCTGTCTACACTGCCCCTTCTTGCGCAAGAAAAACCCTCTTGCGCAAAGCCGTTATGCCTGAAAATAATCAGCATAACGGCTTTGCGCAAGAGGGTTTTTCTTGCGCAAGAAGGAGCAGTGTAGACAGCTCCGTCTTGTGCAAGAGCCTCTTCTGCAAAATGGCGGCTCATTAGTTATGCAAACGAGGCTCGGCGATATTCCACGCTGAGCCTCATTTGCATAGCTCTGGTGCAAGATCGCGCCAGTAAGAGACATAGCAAGAGACCTAAAAAAGAGTCACCGTGGCTTAACCACCATGTAAAAGAAGCAGTGAGGGACAAAAAGGCATCTTTTAAGAAGTGGAAGTCCAATCCTAGTGAGATAAATAGAAAGGAACATAAACACTGTCAAATCAAGTGTAAAAATGTAATAAGAAAAGCAAAAAAAGATTTTGAGGAACAGCTAGCCAAAAACTCAAAAAGAAATAACAAAATGTTTTTTAAGTACATTAGAAGCAGGAAGCCTGCTAAAAAACCTGTGGGTCCCCTAGACGATCGAACTATAAAAGGCGCAATCAAGGACGATAAAGCCATTGCGGAGAAACTAAATGATTTCTTTGCTTCAGTCTTCACGGCTGAGGACGTTGGGGAGATTCCCAAATCTGCACCGTCCTTTGTGGGTAATGAATCTGAGGAACTGTCCCGGATTGAAGTGTCATTAGAGGAGGTTTTGGAACAAATAGAAAAACTTAATGTTAACAAATCTCCGGGACCGGATGGCATTCATCCAAGGGTTCTAAAAGAACTCAAATGGGAAATTGCTGAACTATTATCTGTGGTTTGTAACCTATCCCTTAAATCGGCTTCCGTACCTAATGACTGGAAGGTAGCCAACGTGACACCAATATTTAAAAAGGGCTCTAGAGGCGATCCGGGCAATTACAGACCGGTAAGTCTAACTTCAGTACCGGGCAAATTAGTCGAAACAATAGTAAAGAATAAAATTGTGAAGCATGTAGAAGAACATAATTTGTTGGACAAAAGTCAACATGGGTTTTGTAAAGGGAAATCCTGTCTTACTAATCTATTAGAGTTCTTTGAAGGGGTTAACAAACATGCGGACAAGGGGGATCCAGTAGATATAGTATACTTAGATTTCCAGAAAGCCTTTGACAAGGTCCCTCACCAAAGGCTCTTGTGTAAATTACATGGCCATGGGATAAGAGGGAAGGTCCTTTCTTGGATTGAGAACTGGTTAAAAGACAGGAAACAAAGGGTAGGAATAAATGGTAAATTTTCAGAGTGGAGAGGGGTAACTAGTGGTGTCCCCCAAGGGTCAGTCCTAGGACCAATCCTGTTCAACTTATTCATAAATGATCTGGAGAAAGGGGTAAGCAGTGAGGTGGTAAAGTTTGCGGATGATACCAAACTGTTTAGGATAGTCAAGACAGAAGCAGACTGTAAGGGACTCCAAGAAGATCTCACCAAACTGAGTGATTGGGCAACAAAATGGCAAATGAAATTTAATGTGGATAAGTGTAAAGTAATGCACATTGGGAAAAATAACCCCAACTATACGTACAGTATGATGGGGGCTAATTTGGCTACGACAAATCAGGAAAGAGATCTTGGAGTTATCGTGGACAGTTCTCTGAAAACTTCCACACAGTGTGCAGCGGCGGTCAAAAAGGCAAATAGGATGCTAGGTATTATTAAGAAAGGGATAGAAAATAAGACCCGGAATATCTTACTGCCCCTGTATAAAACTATGGTACGCCCACATCTTGAATACTGTGTACAGATGTGGTCTCCTCACCTCAAAAAAGATATTTTGGCCTTGGAAAGGGTTCAGAAAAGGGCAACTAAATTGATTAGGGGTTTGGAACGGGTCCCATATGAGGAGAGGTTAAAACGACTGGGACTTTTCAGTTTAGAAAAGAGGAGACTGAGGGGGGATATGATAGAGGTGTATAAAATCATGAGTGGTATGGAGAGGGCCGATAAAGAAAAGTTATTTATTAGTTCCCTAAATAGAAGAACTAGAGGACACCAAATGAAATTAATGGGTAGCAGGTTTAAAACTAATAAAAGAAAGTTCTTCTTCACACAGCGTGTAGTCAGCATGTGGAACTCCTTGCCAGAGGAGGCTGTGAAGGCTAGGACTATAACAGAGTTTAAAGAGAAGCTAGATAATTTCATGGAGGTTAGGTCCATAAAAGGCTATTAGCCAGGGGATAAAATGGTGTCCTTGGCCTCTGTTTGACAGAGGCTGGAGAGGGATGGCAGGAGACAAAGCGCTTGATCATTGTCTTCGGTCCACCCCCTCTGGGGCACCTGGTGCTGGCTACTGTCGGCAGACAGGATACTGGGCTAGATGGACCTTTGGTCTGACCCGGTACGGCCGTTCTTATGTTCTTATGTTATGTTCAGTATAGACACAGCCATTCAGTATGCAGGAGTCCTGGGTGGCCCACAATTTAAGCACAAAGCAGTATGTGATGCTGGTTATATGGGCATATTACAAATAAGAAGTCAGCACCTGAATAAATGTCATAATAGATTGATTCAGTAGAGCTTCTAGATAATATACTTCCAACATAATGTGCAAACTCTACTTGTTTCTTGGAGCTCTTGGTGAAATCCTGTTCACACTGAAATCAGTGGAAATTTTGCCATTGACTTCAGTGGAGCCATATTTAATCTAGGGTGTTTGTTTTAATCACTTTAAATATCTGACTTTAAGGAGCTCACGGAACAGATATGAAGTTGCAATGCACATTCATAAGTTTTATTTTTAAACCTATAAGCATGTGGTGTTTATTTGATCCTTTGTTATTTTCACCATATATAGAATATAACTTGCTCGCGTTCATTTGTGTTTCCCTTTTTGCAATATTTGCCATATTTACAATAGACATTTTCAGCATTTGCTCAGCAATGCCCCTCTGCCATATACATAGTACAAACCAGATTGTGTCTACGCAACAGAATAAATGGACGCAAATAAGACATCAAGAATGGTAACATTAAAACAGTGGGAGAACATTTTAACTTCCCTGGACACAGTTAGCCTACATCTAGACTACAAGCCTCTTTCGAAAGAAAGCGTCTAAACTGCAACCACTTCTTTCGAAAAAGCAAGCTGCTTTTTTGAAAGAAAGCACCCAGGCAGTCTGGATGCTCTCTTTCAAAAAAAGCCCTGTTTGCATTCAAGAATGCCTTTTTTCAAAGAGCACTTTGAAAAAAGGCATTCTTCCTCGTTAAATGAGGTTTACCAGTCGAAAAAACCGCTGCGTTCTTTCCATTTAACTTAGAAAGAACGCGGCGGCAGTCTAGACACAGGGGAAGTTTTTCGAAAAAAGGCCACTTTTTCTGAAAAAACCCTGTAGTCTAGACACACCCTTAGGGTATGTCTACACCACAAAGTTAATTCGAACTAACAGCCGTTAGTTCAAATTAACGTTCATAGGGTGTATACATACAAACTGCTAGTTTGAACTTAATTCGAACTAGTGGAGCGCTTAATTCGAACTAGGTAAACCTCATTCTACGAGGACTAAAGCCTCGTTCGAATTAAGTAGTTCGAATTAAGGGTTGTGTAGCCACTTAATTCGAACTAGTTGGAGGCTAGCCCTTCCCAGCTTGCCCTGGTGGCCACTCTAGGCCAAGCCAGGGAAACTCTTCTGCCCCCCTCCCGGCCCCGGAGCCCTTAAAGGGGCACGGTCTGGCTACAGTGCTCGTGCCAGTTGCAAGCCTGCCAGCACCCAGCCAGCAGACCCTGCACCTGGCACGGCATGAGCCAGCCACCCGCTGCCACTCGGCTAGCCTGAGGCAGCAGCTCCACGCTCTAAGTCCTAACCTGATGCCGTGCTGGCACTGGTTCCGGCCAGCCTTAACTTTGGTTCAGGGTCCACTCAATGTGGACATGCTAGTTCGAATTAGCAAAACGCTAATTCGAATTAGTTTTTTGGTCTAGATGCACTAATTAAAATTAGCTTAGTTCGAATTAACTAATTTGAACTAAGTTAGTTCGAATTAGTGCTGTAGTGTAGACATACCCTTACAGACTTAAAAGTTGCCATCCTGAAGAAAAAAAAAATTAAAACAGACTGTGAGGTGAAACTGCTGTGCTAGAATTCATATGCAAATTTGACACCATCAGAATGGGTCTGAATAGGGACTGAGAATGGTTCTCTCAATACAAGAAGTAATTTTTCACTCTAGGTAATTTTCATCTTCTTATCTACAGTAAAACTCCAGTGGTCCGGCATCCAATGGTCCGGCACTCCTGATGGTCCGGCACCATCTGGAACCCAGAAGTGCTCCGAGCAGCCGGACAATTGGAGCTGCTCTGCCCCCGGCTTCCCCGATTCAGCTGCTGCTGAAACTGACCAGCGGCTGACTTGGGGATGCCTGGGGCAGAGCAGCTGGGTTGCTGCCGGGTTGGTCCCACAGCACCGAGGGGCGCATCCCCCCCAGACCCCTCATAGCCTCCCCTTCCGATAGTCTGGCATATCTGATAATCCGGCACCCCCTTGGTCCTAAAGGTGCCGGATTATCGGAAGTTTACTGTACATCCACCCTGATTGAATTAGCTCTGATGTAACACTCCCATCTCTGTACCCCTACTATCTGTTTCTTTTTCTTTCACTTCATGCATCTGATTAAGTGAGTTGCAACTCATGAAGAGTTATGCCATAATAAAATGGTTAGTCTTTAAGGTGCCACTGAACTCCTTAGAGTCAAAACTGTTACTAAAATCAAGATATATCACATCCATTGCTTCCTCCCGGTCCACTATGTCAGTAATCCTATCAAAAAGGGAAATTAAGTTGGCTTTGCATAATTTGTTCTTGACAAATCCATGCTACCTATTCCTTATAACCTTATCTTCCAGGTGTTCACAAATTTATCATTTAATCATTTGCTCCAGTATCTTTCCAAGAATTGAAGCAAAGCTGACTTGTCTATAATTTGCCACATCTTCCTTGTTCCCCTTTTTAATGATAGGTACTGTGTTTCCCTTTTCCAGTCTTCTGCAACCTCTTCCATCTTCAATGATGAGATTATTTCAGCTAGTTCCTTAAATAACCTAGGATGAATTTCATCAAGTCCTGTTTACTTGAGTACTGCTAACTTATCTAAACATTATTTAACCTGTTCTTTTCCTATTTTGGCTTCCATTACGTCTTCCTAGTTGTTGATATTAATGGTTTGAGTATCTGGTCATCATCAATCTTTTTAGTGAAGATTGAAACAAAACAGGCTTATGTTTTCAGTTATTTGTTCTCCTTCCCTGCTAAGCAGAAGACCTACATGCTCCTTTGTCTTTCTCTTGATCCCAATGTATTTGAAGAACTTTTTATTGCTCCTTTTGTCCCTTGTCAGCTATAATTCATTTTGTGCCATTTTTTTCAGATTTCAATTTTACATACTTGTATTTTCCTTTTGTACTCATCCTCATTTTCTTTTGTAGTTTTTTAAAAAAAATGTTCAGATCATTAAAGAGTTCATGATGGAGCCATATTAGCCTCTTACTACTCTTCCTAGCTTTCCTTTGCACCAGAATAAGAACATAAGAATAGCCATACTGGATCAGACCAAAGGTCCATCTAGTCCAGTATCCTGTCTTCTGACAATGGCCATTTCCAGGTGCTCTAGAGGGAATGAAGAGAAAAGGTAATCATCAAATAATCTATCCCCTGTTGCCCATTTCCAGCTTCTGACAGAGAGAGGCTAAGGACACCATTCCTTCCTAGCCTGGCTAATAGCCATTGATGGACCTATCTTCCATGAATTTATCAGGCTCTATTTTTTAACCCTATTAAAGACCTGACCTTCACAACATCCTCTGGCAAGGAGTTCCACAATTTGACTGTGTGTTGTGTGAAGAAATACTTCCTTTTGTTTGTTTTAAACCTGCTACCTATTAATTTCATTTGATGACCCCTAGTTCTCGTGTTATGGGAGCAGGTAAATAATTTTTCTTTATTTACTTTCTCCACACCAGCAATGATTTTATAGCCCTCTATCATATCCCTTCTTAGTCTTCTCTTTTCTAAGCTGAAAAGTCCCAGTCTTATTAATCTCTCTCCATATGGCAATTGTTCCATGCCCCTAATAATTTTTGCTGCCTTTTTCTGAACTTTTTCAAATGCCAAGTTATCTTTTTTGAGATGAGGCAACCACAACTTCATATAATATTCAAGATGTGGGCGTGCCATGGATTTATATAGATGCAAGAAGATATTCTTATTCTCTATCCATTTTTTAATTATTCCTAACATTCTGATAATATTGAGTGGATGTTTTCAGAGAACTATCCACAATGACTCCAAGATCTCACTCTTGAGTGGTAGCAGGTAATGTAGTCCCCGTTGTTTTGTAGGTATAGGTGGGATTATGTTTTCCAATGTGCATTACTTTGCATTTATCAACATTAAAATTAATTTGCCATTTTATTGCTCAGTCACCCATTTTTGTGAGATCTTTTTTAAGTTCTTCACACTCTGCTTTGGACATATCTACCTCGAGCAGTTTAGTATCATCTACAAATTTTGCCACCTCACTATTTACCACTTTCTCCAGATCATTTATGAGTTTGCAGTTGTACCTTTAACATTGTGTTGTAGAGGAACTGCCAGCTCTTCTGTACTCCCTTTTTTCTTAGATTTTCTTTCCTGGGGCCTTACCTTCCACTTCTCTGAAATTGTTAAAATTTGCTTTTTTAAAAGTCTGTTATCCTTGTTCTGTTGCACTCATTTCTTCCTTTCCTTAGAGTCATGAAAATGATCATTTCATGATCCTAAAAAAAAAAGAAGGAGTAAGAGCATTTTATGAGCATTGTCGCTCAAATTGCTTTTCACCTTCAGATTTGCTATTAAATTTTTCCTGTTAGTCAGAATGAAATCTAAAATGGCTGTCTCTCTGGTGATGTCTTTCACTTTGTGGAACAAAAAGTTGTCCCCGATACATTCCAAGAAGGTTCTGTCAGTTTTGTATTTTGCTATATTATTTTCCACAGCTGTCTGGCTAGAGTCCCCTATTACTACCAGGTCCTGTATTTTGAATATTTCTGTTACTTTAAAAAAAAAAAAAGAAATACCTCATCTCGCTCCCTTTCCTGATTTGGTGGTCTATTGTAGACTCCACCATGACATTATCCCTATTTTTATCCCTTTTATCTTTATCCAGAGACTCTCAAAGAATCTGTCTGCCACTTTCTTCTGGACCTGAGAACAAGTGTGCATTTCCTTTATGTATAATGTAACCCCTCTTCCCTTTTTAATCTTGCCTACCCTTTCTGAACAAGTTGTACCACTCTATACCAATATTCCCGTCTTCAGATTTATCTCAGCAAGTCTCCATGATGCTAGTTAAATAATATTTTTTAGTGTATGTTCAAATACTTCTAGTTCTTACTATTTATTTCCCACACTCCTTGTGAATGTGGGCAGGCTTGTAAAACGTTGATCTGATCCCTCCCACTAACTTCCTTCTTGTGGCTCCTTTGATTCCTATAGTAATTTTACATGTCCCCCTCACCCCCAACATCTAACCCTTTGCTGAGGAAACCATTTTTTAAACTTACCTGTGGGCTGCTGATCCATTTGTTCTTCTCTTTTCCTTTGTTTTTTGACAGTTTAAATGAAATTTGACTGACTGGATCATAATGAGTTTTACTAATTGCTTGCAGCCATTTCACTTTTAAACTTCTGTCTGTGCAGAATATCCTAGTGCTCATCATAGCTATTGGTGACTATCTGAATATTTCTCTAATTAAACGAAGTTGTCTATAGGATAGAACTTTAGATGCAAACAATGTTTAGTTTGGAGGTAATGACTTGACTTCAACTTTTCCCATGCTTGCAGGGTGCTATTGAGGCTGCTTTATTGTGTATGCTTTAGGTTGTTTTCCCAGACATCAGCATCAACAGTGGAGTTAGGCTCATTTAGCATCTTTGCCAGGTGGTTTTAGGGCCGCCCCAGGAGCAGGAAGAAAGCAGTGATGAAACTGAACAAATACTCTGTGTTCTGCAAATTATAGGATGAAAAATAGACAAGAGTGCCATTGTGCCAGGCACTGATCTCATAGAGAACAAGGCTCCTTATTCATATTTCTCTTATGCTCTAGGACATTCTTGATAAAGTTAGTCCTGAAGCCTGGCAATTCTCCTGTGGAGCATATTTGAAGGATCACTAATATGCACATTGTGTCTTATGGACATATTTATTTGAGGACACAATTGAAAGTCCTCTAAAGATCAGGCTTCCATTCCTCAAAGGTATCTACCATGAGAGTATTGGAAGGAACTGCCCTTCAGAAAAGAGCTATGAAATGACAGTGTACAAAAATGTATTAGCTACATAATTAGACACTTTTTTTCAAGAACAGTCCCTCACCGTTTATTTTAATCAGTATGTTTTTGGCAGAAAGGAAGAAGCTCTTTCAGCTGTGGTGTTAAAAATTTAATAGGATCTTTTAAGAGCCATGAAACTTTGAAAAGCCAGGGATCCTAGCATTCTGCAGCTAACAGTGAGCTCTGCTAAAATATGGAACTTTTTCATTACTGCAGAATACTTAAACATACTATAGAATTCTCTTAATTTTGGCATAAAACCACATCTTTAAATTCCACAGAATTTCTAAATATACGACAAGAAGTAGTTCATTAAAAACCCGTGTTGTCCCAGTTTGAGGACGTGTGGGAGAATTTGTTCCCTAGGGTAACTGTCTTATTGATGAACTGTGTGGACAGGCTCCAAAGGAAGTCCTCAGCCAGGTCTTTGAAGTTTGCATAGACAAAATTCAGTCATAAATCAGTCATCTTCTGGGTTACATATTGAAACAAAAATTATCTTTCAGGTTAAGATCTTACCTGCCCATTTCCCCCCCTTAACCAACATGCTACAATGAAATGAAATAATTCAGACTTTAAAAACAGGCTTTATAATTGATAGGTACAGGCTTAACTAGAAATGTCCGAACAATTTTATGGTAATAATAAACTTCAGTCTCAAATAAATTGCATAACCCAGAGGTAATAGTTATGTGGCTGACTGATTCTAAAGTAATTCCCTATTCCATACTTTGGTGCTTGCAGACACTTATATCCAGAATATACAATTTCCCAGTAAAGATTTTTAACCTGTAAAATCCTGCATCTTTAACATATTGCAGGAATTTTATTTTATAAAACCCCAAAGGTTAAAAAATGCCATATGTCATATTAAGCTCTCATGTAATTAGAACCTAAAGGTCACAATCTTAGCTTGAGATTTAGAACGTCATGGTTCAGACTTTCTTCCCCACTTTCATGAAGGGTTTTGTTCTGTACAATAAAACGACTCCTTTTCTAAAGGTTAATTTGTGACAATAGATTTGATTAAGTGCTTTTCGAGGAATATCTGCATTCTAATCCACAAGTGATATAATGCCCTGCTCCGCACTGGCAATCTGTAGATTCTTTATCAAGGAGAAGGGACACACTAGGGCCTGATATCCAGATGTGCTCAGTATTTGCAGCTCCTGCTGAATCAGCGGAGTTGTGAGTGTTCCCTGCCTGTGGAAATCAGCCCCATAGTGCATATTGGTAAAGATAAGGAAGCGCCCTTCAAAGATTTCTATCTTTTATTATGCAGTAAGATTATTGTCCTCCTATTTTAGGGATTGACACACAAATTCTGCATTCTGAAGTACCCCATTCCTTTTCTAGGCTATCTAGACTTGGGAGGAGGCTCAGAGTAAAGCTCTAATGGTTACAAGTGGAGTGGGGAAGCATGTGGGAAGGGTGGCTTAATATATTGGACAGTATTTTTCATGTCAGAGACCTGATTTCATTTCCTGATTCAAATGCCGCCTTCTGATTCCTGAATAGCTCTGATAGATTCACTATAGGATAAGGTATGTCTACACTTGCACCCTCTTTTGAGAGAGGGATGCAAATGAAGACATTTGAAATTGCAAATGAAGCCAGGATTTAAATATCCTGCGCTTCATTTCCATAATTGTGGTATGGCGCTATTTCGAAATAGCGCTATTTTGAAATACAAAACGCGGTGTAGAGCACCCTTCTTCCGAAATAAACCTAATTTTATGAGGAATAAGGGTTAACAGTTATTTCAGAAGAAGGGTGTTCTCCCAAAATACAAAACGCAGTGTAGATGTGGTTATTTCGGGAGAACACCCTTCTTCTGAAATAACTGTTAACCCTTATTCCTCATAAAATTAGGTTTATTTCGGAAGAAGGGTGTTCTACACCGCATTTTGTATTTCGAAATAGCGCTATTTCAAAATAGCGCTATAATGCAATTATGCAAATAAAGCGCGGGATATTTAAATTCCGGCTTCATTTGCAATTTCAAATGTCTTCATTTGCATCCTTCTATTGAAAGAGGGTGCAAGTGTAGACATACCCTCTGAGAATTGCTAGCAACAGCTCAGACATCAAAAAAGCTCCTGAAAAAACTCCTGAAAGCGTTGCAACCCAGTAAGACTAATGAAGTCTAAATACAAAGAATTAGGGCTGGAAGCAGGACCTATGTAAAGACATAGAAAGGACATAGATTTGATTACCTATTACAAAGTTATCACATGTGCTTGATTAATTTTACATTTGAAAAGTTAGTGTTTTTTAACCTCAGAAATTAAGCACTGTGAGGCTGATGGGGTATGTCTACACTAGCTCGTTAGTTCGTGGAATGAGGAGTGGAATGAGGAGTAACGGTAGTTCGAATTAGGATCTTTAATTCGAACTACCTAGTCTGTGCCACGTGTAGCCGCGGGCACGGAGTTTGGACTAAGGGGGATTTAAAAATGGCGGCGCCCGGGAACATGCAAATGAAGCCTGGGATATTTAAATCCTGGGCTTCATTTGCAACTCCGGTTGCCCTCATTTGCCTACCTAGCTCGAACTATGTAGATAGCTTTTTGAAGATAGATTAGAACATAGATTGCTATCTGAAGGATGGTCTTGTATCTGGAAGCTGGGAGGTCTAACTCCTGCACTTTGCTGTAGATAGACTGAATGACTTAGGCAAGTCTTGTCGGTCCAGATTTCTAAAACTGTTAGTACCTATCTATAGTTGAAATCAGTGGAAGTTAGGTGCCTAAATAAATATATAAATGTTGACCTAAACCTCTCCGTGCCTCCTTTTGTCAAGCCTCGCAATTTTATTATGAGTCTCATTTGTTTTTTCTTAAAGCCCCAGTTCCTGGAACTGTACTACTAAGGGAGCATTATTGTGCGTTGTGTGTTTCTTGCTCTCATGGTTGTGAAGTAAAGCTTGAAAATGTGCCCCAAATTCATCAGAAAGGATGATTAAATAAAAGGCAAATAAATATTAAATGCTGAGTTCTTTTCAAAATATCTCTATATTTCTAAGTGAATCTCTTAATTTTTGAGCACCTGGGTATGGTACAATTGTATATACAGGTTGGATCCCTCCCCCTGGTCTGACACCCTTGAGACCTGAGTGGTTCCAAACCAGGCAGTTTGCTAGACCAAGAAAGATCAAGCTGCCAACCCCCACTCCAGGACATCTTTTCCAGTTGCTGGCCCCACTCCCAGCTGCCAGCCCCCCGCTGCTGGTCCAGCTGTGCTTTCGGCCCTAGCCAGGGCTCCCAGCCATTGTCCCCACTGCTGCTAGCCCGTCTACACTCCTGGCTTTAGCCAGTCTCCTGGCCATTGGGCTGGCTAGACTCCTGGCCCATCAAGGGTTCCACCCGCCAGCCCCCCTGCCACCAGCCCGGCTGCACTCCTGACTCTGGCCAGTCCCCCCTGTTGCTGGACTTCTGGCCAACCCCCACTCCCAGACACTCCCTGCTGGACCACAGGTGTTGCCAGACTAGAGAGTCCTGGATTTCAGAGGGTCAACCTGCAGCAATTACTTATCTCAAAGTGGTGTTCCAAGGCTGAAAGGTTTGTAAGGCTCTTTGATATGGAGAATGTTATCTAAGTTTGAAGTAGTACTATTATTTACGGTTATAATTTGTGCACTTCAATATGAATTTTGTTAAAGCTAGGTTTTTATCTAAACATGGAATATAAAACATTCTCTCCCTTTCTAGGTGAAACTTTAGGGGAGAGCTGAAGTCTGTATTTGCTATTGGACAGAAGAGAGGAGTTGGCTTGTTCAAGGCAAATTGCACTTTGCACAAAAATCCATCAAAACATCCATTACTATGCTCTTATGCACTCAAGTTGTGGTTGATCACCAATCATATGGGAACAATTAACTTTGAGGTATCAATTACACTCAATCCTCTGACAGCTCTGGGCCTCAAAAAGGTACTAAGTGGTTGCAAAAAGCTTACATTTTTAGGCTGTTTAAGAGACTTCCAAATTAATTTGAGAATTTATTAATCAACCTACAGTATGTTACCATCAGGCTAGACAGATAATTTGATTACTTAAGGATTGTTTAGCCCTTACATGGACACAGTAATAGTATTAGGTAAACGAGGAATATTATACACTTAAAGTTATCAGTCACATAGAGATAAGAAAGTAAACTGTGAATGGGTGGGAACAGTTGCTTGTTTGGAAACAAGCACAATTGTTTCTGGGACTGCTCTGAATGTTATGAGTGGCAATGAATTTTTCACTATTGTTTCTCTGACTGAGCCCTGTCAGTTACGGAATTTTTCACCTGGTCTTCACAATCATGGCCTGGATTTATGATTCTAAGTAATAGGGCCTGATCCAACCGCCCCTAAAATTAATGGGAGCCTCTCTTGTTTTCAGTGGGTTCTGAATCTGGTCCTCTCACATCCATATGACTGTACTGATGGAGGACTCCATTTTGTTTAGGAGGCTTACCTATCCCTTCTGTTGTGAAGCCTTGCATTTTCAGTTCACCACTATCTGGATTCAGATGCATATCTCACAAATGGATCAGACAACAGCTGGTCTGTTTGTTAGGTACAAGTTGTACCTCCCTAAACTGGAATTCTGTGGTCCAGCAACATCTGTGATCCGACAGGACCATGGGTGTTGATGGGCCACAGAGCCCAGGGATAGGGAGATCTGGTGGCAAGGCTGGAACCATGGCCGGGGGGCTGGCAGCACAGCGGGGAGGTCTAGCTCTGGTGGCTGGAGGGCTGTGGCCTCAGAGGCAGCTGGCGGTGCAGTGGGAAGCTTCGGCTCCAGCCGCCAAGGACCTCTGGCTCCAGTCACACAGTGGGGAGCTCCAGCCCTGGCTACGCTGTGGGGAGCTCCAGCTCCAGGGAGCCCCAGCAAGGCTGGCAGCAGGGGGCTGGCGCTAGAACCCATTGGCAGTGGGTCTAGGGCCAGAGCCCGAGCCTGGGGCAGCAGGGCCAGGCATAGGCTGGAAGCAGTTGGCAGTAAAGAGGGTTGGGGGGGGGGCTGGAGGTCAGTGACAGGGAATCTTCCCATGTCCAGCAAACACCCTTGTTCAGGACCTGTCAGGTCCCAAGGGTGCCGGACCAGGGAGGTCCAGCCTGTACTTCCATTCTAAATGACTGGAGAATGAGGAACTTAAGATGTGGTGATAAATTATTGTATATGTTGTAAAAGGGTTTTTTGCTTTCCTGTTTTTTAATGGCACATTATACACTTTCTAGATCTTAGGAGTCTGAATCGTAACTTTAATTCTTGCAGGTTTTTTCCTAAAATTCTGTAGTGAAGACTGCCCCCTGAACTTAATGGGAAATTTTCAAAGGTACAAAAGGAAATTTGGGATCCTCTTGTGAAAACCCATGGGACTTGCATGCTGGCTAGCTCCTCTGTGTGCCTTTGGAAATCTCTCTCAATTTGTTCAGTTGTATGACATCAATTGATGGTTACCATAGATCATTGTTCCGAATTGTTCATCAGTGACATTGCTTTAGCTGTCAGTGAAAGTTCTCTATTCCTTGTTGACTTTTTTCTTCCATTTAACTTATCTCTATCCCCAAGGGGGAGACAAGGCTTTGGGACTGACCTTGTGAAGAAGGTATAAACAACTTTGCCATTCCTCTGTCTGTCTGTCTCTTTGTCTGACTCTAGGCAATGATTCTCTTGCACAGTAACTTTGCAGAATTCTGTACACAGCATACACACAAAATAGAGCACGAAAACAAATTTGTATGCCATTACACAGTTCTGTATCTAAGTATAGGCCTGATAAGTAGCAGAATAATCATGAGTAATAATAATGGATCTTATATAACTGTTTTTTAACAAGGCTAATTAAGGCTGTACCAGCTTTTGTTAGGCACAAGACCATAGCTTGCATATTAGATTCACACTTTTCTTTCACATAGAAACTCATGCCTGGAAAGACATCTGTGTTTCATTCTTAATTAACAGTTACAGCGAATGTACGCTTAATCCCTAATTTTGTATGAAGCGTGTGATCAAATATATGTATTTATCTGCAAGCAGTTTAGTGCTTCTCATATTCCGCCTCAACAGAATCTTACTCGGAGTGTGAGAGACCTTTTCCTCAAAACAAATGAGTCTTGAATATTTATGTTTCTGTAAATTTCACCACAACGTGCAAGATTAATTTTGCTTTAGCTCCTTTAAGAAAAGACAAGAGAAGGGAAAATACTGACCCAGAAATTTGCTAGAGATCTATTGTTTATGGAGACATGGAATGTAGTATACTACAAACATCCATCAACACCAGGGGAAATTGTTTATAATACGAATGAGATGCAGAGAAAAATCTTACACTATTCTCTAGGGATCTCTTCATCAAATATATGTGGCAGAGAAAATATATTGTTTGGGCTTTTTAGAGATGTAGGCAATTGTAGTTCATAGCTATGCATTGTAGGCCACACACCCAATCAGTTCTAAATTTTTCTTCATTAATAAGATTTGTGCACTGAAATGCACTGAAGCGAAGTGATATAGCAGTGGGTGCCTAGAAAAAAATTATTTTCATGATATTTTGATTTTGGAAAGGGGTAAAATAATGATCACTCCATCCCCCTTCTCTCTGTCTCTCACTCTCCCACATGCTTACTCACTTGATCATTTTTACTGGGCTGGGGGCAGGGAGTTAGGGTGCAGGTGAGGTGTTTCTCTGGGGATGCAGGCTCTGGTGTGGAACCAGAAAACAGGGGTTCAAGTGTGGAAGAAGGTGTAGGGTTCAGGCTCCAGGAGGGAGCTGGGCATCGGAGAGGTCTCAGGGCTAGGTCAGGAATATGGTAGGGTATGTGGGGTGCAGGATCTGGAAAGCAGTTTGGGTGTGGGGTGGTGCTCCAGGTTGGGGAAGGGTTTGGAGTGTGGGAAGGGTGTGTGATGCATGCTCTGGAGAGCACTTACCTCAGGGGGCTCCCCGGAAGCGGCAACATGTCCCTTGGCTGTTAGGTGGAGGCACAGCCAGGCGACTGCACAGTGTGTGCTGCCTTGGCGTGGAGGTGCCCTGCCCACAGTTCCCATTCACTGTACTTCCCAGCCAATGAGATTGGCAGAGCTGGCACACAGAGCAGGGGCAGAGCACAGAGCACTCCCCCAACACACACAGCTACCCCTACACCTAAGAGCCAGAGGGACGTGTTAGGGTTTCTGGGAGCCAGATAAGGAGCCTGCCACTTCTACCAACCAGACTTTTAATGACCCAGACAGCAGTGCCTGGGGTTGGAACCCAGAGGAGTGGGTGTGTCTGAATTCTCACACCGCCACAGGTGAAAATGCATAAACCCCAAGAAGGAACAGGGTGTGTTTGGGAACCTGAACCAAGGGCTGAATTTAAAGTGCCCAGAGCAGGGGCTGAAAAACCTAGTGAGTAGGCAGTTAGGGCATTAGTTTAATACCCCCAGAAGGGCTCCATTTGTACTTTGTGACTTGGCCAGAGGGTCAACCCACTGAAGACCCAAGAGGATTGGCCTGCAGTGGGCACTGGAGGTGAGAAAATGATTGTGACACTACCCCCCTGCTGCTCAGAGGTGCTCTCACAGGTAAGTGTTCTGTTAAAAGCTGAAAAACTCAAAACCAAAAGAGGTTGGAATAGGTATAAATCAAACTTCTGAAGTTTGGGAAGGAATTTGGTGAATGGTGTTGCGTTGGGTCTATCACTGTTTCAGAGTTAAGTTTCATGGTGGGTACATATGATCAACAGATTGCTGTCAGTACTTGCTACCAGAAATGTTCCTATTGAGTTGTATAATTTAACCTGAACTTGCATATACTGGGGGACTAGATGGCTGAAGAATTTTGCAATGGAAAATGGGGGCTTCTAATTCTCAGTTATCTGTTTAAATCCATCTCTGGCCAGTAGTGACTACAAATTGTTTCTATCTCAAGCTGTTCTGTGACTTGTGTGAAGTGACTGTTGACAGCTCTGTTTTCATAGAAGTGTTGTACTTGAAAGGATCTGGAGAGGTCATCTAATCCAGTTCCCTGCATTCAAGGCAGGATTAAGTATTATCTAGGCCATTCCTGACAGGTTTGTCTAATTGGGTCTTAAAAATCTCCAGGAATGGAGATTCCACAAACTTTTTAGGCAATTTATTCCAGTGTTTAACTATCCTGTGAGATTGAAAGGTTTTCCCAATGTCCTACCGAAACATCCCTTGCTACAATTTATGCCCATTAGTTCTTATCCTATCCTGAGAGGTTAACTAGAACAATTTTTCTTCCTCCTGCTTGTAACAGTCTTTTATGTGCTTAAAAACTTAACATGTCTCCTCTCAGTTTTCTCTTCTCCAGATTAAACAAACTCATTTTTTTTTCAGTGTTCCCTTATAGGTCATTTTTTCTGAACTTTTAATAATTTTGGTTGCTCGCCTCTAGACTTTCTCCAATTTGTCCTCATATTTCCTGAAATATGGCACCCAGAATTGGACATAATACAGTAAAACTCCAATTGTCTGGCATCCAGTGGTCTGGCACTCCCGATAGTCCGGCACCAACTGGAACCCAGAAGTGCTCCAGCCAGCTGGACAATTGGAGCTGCTCCGCGCCGCTTCCTCAAGTCTGCTGCTGCCACTGCTGAAACTGACCAGTGGTGGACTTGGGGAAGCTGCGGAGCAGAGCAGCTGTGGTGCTGCCGGGCACCGAGCAGGGGGGTGAGGGGCGGTGCTGCGGGACCAACTGGGCAGCACCCCAGCTGCTCTGCTCCACGCCACTTTCCCAAGTCTGCCGCTGCTGAAACTGACGAGCAGTGGACTTGGGGAAGCGGCGTGGAGCAGAGCAGCTGGGGTGCTGCCCAGTTGGTCCCGCAGCGCCGCCCCTCACCCCCTTGCTCGGGGATAACTACTGAAGTCTGGGGGGTGGGGAGCCTGCTCCCCTCCCCTCCTGGAAACTCTTGGTGGCGGCGCGGGGCTTCCTGCAAAATGGCGGAGGGTTCTCCCCTCGCCGCGCCATTCCCCGCCCAGCCCACAGACACAGTGCGGGTCCGGCAGACCCATCACAGCCCCCCCGCCGGAGTACCTCCCGATACTCTGGCATATCTGATAATCCGGCACCACCTAGGTCCCAAAGGTGCCAGATTATCAGAAGTCTACTGTACTTCAGTTAAGGCCTCATCAGTGCAAAGCAGAACATAAGAATTACTTGTCCTGTCCTGTTTACAAAAATCCTGTTAATACACCCCAGAATGATGTTTGATTTTTTTTCAGTGGTGTCACACTGTTGTTTCACGTTTAGCTTGTGGTTCACTATGGGTACGTCTAGACTACATGGCTCCATCGACAGAGCCATGTAAAATAGTTTACTCGGCATAGTCAAAGAAGCAGGGATTTAAATAATCCCCGCTTCATTAAAATAAAAATGGCCGCCACGCTGTGCCGACGATCAGCTGATCCGGCACAGCGCGGCAGTCTAGACGCGGCGCAGTCGACAAGGGAAGCCTTTGTCGACCGCTCTGGTATGCCTCGAGAAACGAGGTTTACCGGAGCGGTCAACAAAGGCCTTCCCTTGTCGACCACACCACATCAAGACTGCTGCGCTGTGCAGATCAGCTGATTGTCAGCACAGCGTGGCGGCCATTTTTATTATAATGAAGCGGGGATTATTTAAATCCCCGCTTCTTTGACTATGCCGAGTAAACTATTTTACATGGCTCTGTCGATGGAGCCATGTAGTCTAGACATACCCTATGACTCCTAGGTCCCTTTCTGTAGCACTTCTTCATAGGCACTCATTTCCCATTCCGTATGATTGTTCCTTTTGAAGTAGCATACTTTGCATTTCTCCTTATTGAATTCCATCCTGTTTACTTCAGGCCATTTCTCCAGATCATCTTGAATTGTAATCCTATCTGCTAAAGCACTTGTATTCCTCCTAGCTTTACATGGTCTTTAAACTTTATAGTGTAATCTCTATGCCAATCTCTAAATCACCGATGAAAAGATTGGACAGAATAGGGCACAAAACGAATCCCTGTAGCTAAGTTCCCTGTAAGCCACATGGCCACGCAGCTTCTTATTTAGCACCATGTAGGCATTCAAGGAACCCGCCCAAGGTGGGGTCCTTCTGTGGTTGGGTAAGGGATACCCTGAACCTGGTTCCTCTTTCCTGGATTGAGCCCAGCCATGGCCAGGGTGGTTTAGACCTGCTGCAGCCCGGAGGTCCCCTGCCACAGTGCCAGGATCTTCTGTGGCTGGGGCAGCCCTCACCCAGCTCCAACCCAATCCTGGCTGGAACTGGCCGGGGGAAGATCACATGTCCTTGAGCCCTAGGTCTGGAACTGCAGAGAGAGGTCCATTTCCCCCCACCCACCCCCAGCCTAGGTGCTGCTGTGAGGAGAGAGAGAAGGGGGGGAGGCCTCTCTCTCCTCACAGTAGACCTAGAGCATCCACCTGCACCCCTGGGCAGAGTCCTCATACCCTTGTACCCCAACCTTCTGTCCTAGCCCTGAGCCCCTCATCTCTGGCCCCACCCCATAGCTTGCACACACACCCCCCCCCCGCAAGACTCCTCACACTCCTGCCCCCACTCCCCATCAGAACCTCTTGGCCCCCCATATGAATTTTGTTATGCACGCCCATATGAAGGTAACATGTTGCACATAACAAAATTCATTCCATTCAAGTGTGGGAAGAATTAAAGAGAACACTGCCCTGTGGGGCCCCTCTTGATATACCCTTCCAGCTTCACTGTGAAGTGCTGATAACTACTTTCTGGGAACAGTTTTCCAAGCTATTATTCATCCACTTTATAGTAGTTCCATCTAGGTTTTATTTCTCTGTTTGAGAGATGGTCATGTAAGACTGTTTCAAAAGCCTTGCTAAAGTCAAGATACACCACATCTACTGCTTCCTGCCCACCCTCATAAGGACTGTCACTCCATCAAAGAAAGTTGTGAGGTTGCTTTGACATGATTTGTCCTTGACAAATCTATGCTGTTACTTATCACTTTGTATCTTCAAGGTGTTTAAAAAAAACCTGACATTTGTTGCATTATCTTTCTGGGTACTGAAATTAAACTGACCTGTGTTGTTAAAGAGGAGCTCCTAGATACCAAACTCATCTTTGTTGCTGCCTACAAGAGCTGGCAGAAGGACTGCAGACATTAGGGAACAGTAGAGCTAATAGAGCTTTTCCCTCTCTAGTCTGTGGGCCTGATTCTCTTATACTAAGACCCACTTATGCCACTCTGGCAACATAAGATGCCTTAAAGGGACCAAAACCAGTCCCCTTAGAATAACCACTGCACCAGGAGGGGGTAGGAGTGGGGGAGGGTGGAGCGGGAGGGAGCTCCTTACAGCTGTGGTAAGAGCTCTACACCATGCCTGCTTTAATACATCACCTCTGTTAGTGATTAAGGGCAGGGAAGCAGTGTGACTAGCAGACCCTAAACTAAGGCTATTCTCTACTTGCTTGGGCTATGTTAGGTTATCAGAAGATGAGCAGAACTTAGGGCCAGGCTCTTATTTACATCAGAAAACAGCTAGAACAGCCTTAGAATTTGTGGAACTTAAAGTCATATTTGCCTGTCCCATTCATATCCCCCCTGGTCCCCTCATTCCTGCCAAATGAGGAACTGAGAATCTGGCCCAGGGCGGGGGGGGGGGGGGAGTGGAGGCTGGAATCATGTTAGAGTAACAGCATAGCAAAAATTGAAGTGTTGCTGTGTTTAATGTACTGTGTGCCATAGTATATACAGGATTTCATTCTACAGGATTGCTAATCCATTTCTTTGTTGTGCTCTAAATTTCACTAAGGGAAAAGTTAAGAAGAGAGAAAAAATTACTGAAGTTAAGTTGAAGATAAATCTTTTTTGTTTATCCTGTCTGTTCAAATAATGTTTTAAATGAATCATGTCCACTTTGCCAGATATATTTGCGGTAAATGCTTTATCCACTGGTCTGTGTAACTTTAACATTTAATTCTGTAACTTGCATTGCAATTTAACAAAATTATAATAACACTGCCTCATGTGAAAAGATGCCAACATCCTCTTGCACTTGTTTCAGGTCCATTTCATTTGGAGAAAACGTTTTTAATTATAGATGATCGATGCCTATCAGCTGTAAAATAACTGCTGATGCATCATTTTCCCCTTTAGTATTGAAATGATATAAATATGACAGAATGCATTATTAAATCGATAAGAAAAAGACTCAGAGGGGTAGCCAAGTTAGTCTGTAACAGGAAAAACAACAAATAGACTAGTAGCACCTTAAAGGCTAACAAAACATGTAGATGGTATCATGAGCTTTTGTGGGCACAATCCACTTCTTCAGAGGACTGGAGTGTTAGAAGTCCAGATCCAAGAATAAATAAGGGAAGTGAGGGGAGAAGAGGAAAAAAAAAGAGAAAAAAAGGAGGGGGAAAGAAAAAAAGAGAGACAGTGAGTAGATGGTTCAATAGTTACAAGAGGCTGATAAGAACAATTAGCACCTCCATTGTTGGGTTGGTTGGTTAAGTCATTAGGATAATGCCTTTTCGGATATCTGATTTGTGTCCATTAATTCCTTCCTATAGAGACTGTCCAGTTTGGCCAATATACATGGCAGTGGGGCATTGTTGGTATTTGATGGCCTGGATCACAGTGGATGTGCAGTTATATGAGCCTCTGATTTGGTGGCTGATGTGGTTGGGTCTAGTGATGAAATCACTAGTGCAGATGAAATCACTAGTGCAGATGAAATCACTAGGGCAGAGTTGGCACTGGGGCTGATTGCAGGGGTGGGTTCCTGGATGTTTATGACGGAGGTGTGTTGCGTGGTTATTGGAAAGAATTTGTTTGAAGTTAGGAGGTTGTCTGTAAGCAAGAATAGGCCTTTCCCCCAAGGCCTCAGAGTGAGGGGTAATTTTCTAGGATAGGTTTTAGATTGTTGATAATGCATTGTAGGGGTTTAAGTTGTGGACTGTAGGGGTATGTCTAAACTGCACCCCTCTGCCGACAGAGGGATGTAGATTAGGCACATCGCTATTGCAAATGAAGCAGGGATTTAAATATCCTGCGCTTCATTTGAATAAAAATGGCCACCGCTTTTTGCCGCTGCAGCACTTTGCTGGCAAAAAGCGGCAATCTAGATGGGGATCAGTCGACAAGGAAAGCCTTTTCCAACCGATCCTGTAAACCTCCTTGCACGAGGCATAAGGGATCAGTCGGAAAAGGCTTTCCTTGTCAACTGATCCCCGTCTAGACTGCTACTTTTTGCTGCGTCGGCAAAAAGTGGCGGCCATTTTTATTCAAACGAAGCACTGGATATTTAAATCCCCGCTTCATTTCAATAGCAACGTGCCTAATCTACATCCCTCTGTTGGCAGAGGGATGTAGTTTAGATACACCCTAGTAGGTGATGACAGGTGGAATTCTGTTGTTTTCTCTTTTGGGCTGTAGTCGGTTGGCCCTCCTGGAGGGGTTCCTCCTCCTCCAGCTCAGTGGGCGGCCACTCCGACCCACTCCAGAGAAGGAAGAGAGGCAGCAGGGTGCAGTGTTGCTGCTCTTCCTTCTCCCTCCCCTTGCTCCTGCTCCTGCACCAGCTGGGGCTCTCCTTGCTCCACCCAGCCACCACCTGAGGCCTCCGTGCTGCTGGACCTGCTCCCCCTGGACACCGCCGCTTCTCACCACCACCGGCTACTGCTGCTGCTGCTGCTGCCTGAGGGGAGAGGGGGGGCCTGCCGACTGCCCCCCCCCTCCTCCACTCCAGAGGAAGAGGACCCCACCAGCACCCACCACCCAGAGGCCTTCCCCCGCTGACTGCTGCCTGCCCACTGCCACTGCTGCTGCTGCGCCCTGCCAAGGAGGAAAAGAGGAGAACCACCATCCAGAACTGTGGAGGGGGTTTGTTCATCAGACTGAGCTTTTTTTTCCACCTGCTCCAGGGGTGGTGGTGAACTGAGCCACTAAAAAGGGGGGCAGGGGGAGGGGCCCAGAGCCCTCCCCCCAAGTCCAGCTGCCCCCCCCTTTTCTGCTGCCACCACCCCCAATGCCCCCTCCACCGCCCCTTACCACCTGGACTGTCTCTTCTCCCCTTGGCGGGGTTTGCTGCCCCGCCTTCCATCTGGGACTCTGCTGCAGTGGTGGGCGAGGTCGAGCCCTCACAGCGCTCGTGGGTGTGCTCCCTCCCCACCCCCTTGGACTTGGCCCCCCTCCCTCAGCTACATTTGGTTGGGGGGCCTCCCTCACCCCTGGTCACCCACCCTACCCCAGCAGCTTGTTCCTTTCCCCACTGTCTGCCCTCTCCTACTAGCCTAGGTTGTTTTTCCCTCCCTCCCCAAAGTTACTTACCCACCACATTCACTCCCAAAGTTTACCGGCCACGCCCCTGCCCCAGCTAGCCTAGTTGTGTGCCCCGCCCCTCTCAGCTGCTGTTTTGCCTCCTTTTCACCCCTCCCCCCAGCCGCCCGCTAGCCCTTTGAGCACTACCCTGTTTGCCTTGTGCCCCCCCCAAGCGCCTGTGTCCTACCCCCCCCTTTTTAGTTAGTTCCCCTGTACACTGCACTCCCCCCAATGATCCCATATTCCCTTTTTATACCCCAGTGCAGCCGGAGGAGCCGGCCCCTGCCCTGTACCCGTTGCTTTGTCCCCTGCCCATCGTGCCAGCACCCTTCTCCTCTGTTCCCAACCTTACAGGGAGGAGTGGTTGCGGCTCCTTGGTTCCCTTTTTTACCCCGCCCCTGTTAGCGCCCTCCCTCCCTGCAATCAGTCAGCGGGAGAGAGTGGCTGCTTCTCCCTTCCCCCACCCCCTCAACTGTATATCCCATTACTCTTGCGCCCCTCCCCCCGCAATAGCGCCCTCCTCCTCTGCCACAGTCTTAGCAGGGAGGAGCGGCTGCCAACCCTCCCCTTCCACGATTGCCCCTTCCTCGAACCAGTGCCCTCCCCCCTTCCATCCCCCTCCTATCATTGACGCCCTCCTCCCCTGCCTGTTGCTTCGTGGGGAGTGGCTAGCCCTTACCCTTCCTCCTTGCCATCTGTGCCTCCTGCCGTCCTCTATCTATGATGGAGGAGGCCATTGCCCCTGCGGGCCCTACGGTCCCCCCACTGTCATCGGCCCAAATAACTGCTGCGGCTGACCTCCCGACCCCTGGCCCGAGCTCCGCCGTTGCCACGGCCGACGCCCCCCCTGATATGGGGGGGCCTTCTACCTCGACCGGTAAGAAGGGCCGGGGAGGGAAGAAGGGCAAAGGCCCGGCCCGGAAGGCTACGCCCCCCGTGGCCGAGGCCGCCCCGCCCATTGCAACCCAAACATCTGCCGCAGTCCCTCCTTCCCCTGCTTTTCCTTCCACCAGCTCTGGGGGAGATCCACCCACACCCCCCAGAGTGTACGCCCAGGTGGCCGCTGCCACCCCCCCACATGCCGGGTCATCCGTCTATACTGCCGCCTCCAGCACCATCCCTGGTGGCCGGGGTCCCTTTCCCACCCTGACCAGGAGGCATGGTGTTTGCTGCCTCCTGGTCGCCGCCTCGCCCCACGTCGAAACTTACGTGCGGGCGTTGGTGAGGGTGGTGGGGGCCTTGGCCGTGGTGGCGGCCTCCAAAATGTACAGCAAGGTGGTGTTCTTCCTTGCCTCGGAGGCCGCCGCCCAGGAGGCGGTGGAGAGGGGCCTGGCGGTGGGGGGCGTGCACGTGCCCCTCGAGCCATTGGAGGACCTGGGCGTACGGGTGGTTCTCACTTCTGTCCCGCCCTTTCTCCCCAATGCCGCCCTGTTGCCTTCCCTCTCCACCCTGGGGAAGCCAATTTCTGTCATCAGCCCTCTCCCGTTGGGCTGTAAGGACCCCGCCCTCCGCCATGTCTTGTCATTCCGCCAGCAGGTGCAACTGCAAATGCTGCCGGCGGTGTGTGGCGGGGTGGCGCTCGAGGGGTCCTTTATGGTGCCCTACCAGGGGGCCCTCTACCGGGTCCACTATTCTTTGGGGGAGGCCCGGTGCTTCCTCTGCCGGGCGATGGGGCACGTCCGGAGGGACTGTCCCTTGGCCCGGTCGGAGGAGGCGTCCGGGACCCCCGGGGCCCGGGAGGGCGCCGGCCTTACCACCGCCGGCCCCCCTGGAAGTCCGGCATCCGCGGCTGCCCCTCCTCCAACTGACGGCTCTGCTCGGCAGCCAAAAGTGTCCCTTCCGGCGTGCCCGAGCGAGCAGGCGGGCCCTGACTCAACTCGATCTGTTTCTGCGGGGCCCGAGGAGGAGAGGGTGGCGCGGTCACTGACGGATGAGGGAGAGGGCTCCCCCCAGGTGGAGGTCTCCCTACCCTCCTCTCTCCCTCCCTTGCCTCAACGCCCCCCCTGAAAACAAACTGTGCCCTCTGGCCTTGCCCCTGCTGACCAGCCCTCCACCTCCACCTCGGAGGGCTGGACGCTCGTTCGGGGGAAGCGCAAAGCCCGCCCTTCGCGGGCTCAATCTCCCCCCTCCGATGGGGAGGGCGGGAAGGCCCCCCTCCGAAAGATCTCGAGGGGGGCCAGCGCTGCCGAGAGCGCCCCCGACGAGCTTCAGCAGGAGGCGCCGGACGAGGCGGCCGGGGCAGCGAGGGGGGACAATGTCGCCCCCCCCGTGGATCCCTCCAAGAGGAGGCCTCGGGTGGAGCCCCCCCGGCCCCGGTTCCAGCTGAGCCCTCCCCTGCTCCAGCTGAGGTAATTGTTGCCTTGGCGGCCGCGGGGGGAGGCTCCGGGGCCGAGGGGATGGAACTTAGCTCCATCTTCGAGGAGATCGAGGCCCTGGGTCTGACCCCGCTCGCTCAGGGGGAGGACGACCCTCCGCCAACGGGCCTCGGTCTGGGTGGCGACTCTACGGTGCCGCCCCCTTCCCCCCCCCAACCCCAACCCCGTGTCGCAGGTGGCCGACCCCGTCCTCACACTTGGGGCGCCCCTGATATTGCCCACTGGCCCGGCCGACTCGAGCACCAGAGTCGACGCCGCCGAGCCCTTAGGGGCGACGGCTGGTGCCGAGTAGCCGGGTCTTGGGTCTGGGGGCGCCCCCTTTCCCGCAACCGAGGCGGGGCGGTCATCTCCCCTTCCCGCTGGGGGCCCAGCAGAAGACACCACTCTGGCCGACGCCGAGATATCAACTCCTACTTCTTTATCTGAACCCGGCGTTGGCGTTGGCGTGGGCCCCCTTCCTGCTCCCGATTCCCAGGTCCCCATCCGGGAGGCGCCGCAGCTCGGTGGGATAGCCACGGGCGACCCCTATCCAGACCCTGCCCGGGATTCTGATCCCCTCCCGTGTCCCGATCCTCCCCCCACCCCTGTTTCCGCCCTCTATGAACCCATCTCCAGCCCCGAGTCCTCCCCTGTTCCTGATTCCCCTCCAACCCCTACCTCTTCCCTGCTCCCCAACCCCGACCCACCATCCGGCTCAGAGCCCACTCCTTCTCCCGGCCCTACCGCGAAGAACACTCCTCCGCTGCCGTCCCCCCGTCCCTTTCCCACCCCGGTCCCTGCCATAACACCTGATCTATCCCCACCGCCCCCCCAAATGTCCTCTAGTGCCACCCCCACGGGGGCCGTCTCGTTCCCGCTAGTTGTGGGCGGCCCTCGGGGGTGGTATTTGTATCCCCGGTCCCCAACCCGTTAGGGGCTGCCTTGTTCCCTCCGCTGCCCCCTCCCTTGCCGGAGTTGGGGACGGGCAGCGCGGCGCCATCGGTGTCGGCACCACGTTGGGGATCGGATCCCTGTTTGCCCATCTCTGTGGCCCGTGAGCTCCACCCGGGGGCCCGGACGGAGAAGAATCCTGGTTCCCCCTTAGCGCTGAGGGGCGAGCTGCGCCAATTCCTTGCGGATAACCGCGGGGTAAAGGGGAAGGTGCAGCTCGCCCTCCAGCGCTGGGGGGACTTTCATCCCATCCTCCAGGCCACCAGAGCCCTGTTGCAGGAAGGGAGAGGGACCGATAGGCAGGATGACGCGGCCTACCGCCGGACCCGCAGATTCCAAGATGCGCTCCTGACCTTCGGGGCAGAGTGCGGTCTGCTGCGGGACGTGCGGGGGGCCGACGATCGTCCTGCCCGTGAGGATCCACCCCAGCCCTCTCAATGAAGTACAACATCATCGCGACGTTGAATGCCCGGGGCTGTAGGGCGGGTCTCGGCAGGAGCCGGGTGCTCTCCTTCCTTCGGGACGGGGGGTACTCGGTGGCCTTCCTGCCGGAGACCCACACGACTCGGGCCATCGAGGCTGGCTGGCGGCTGGAGTGGGGGGACGGGGTATATTTTAGCCACCTCGGCGCTTGCTCGGCCGGGGTGGCCACCCTGTTCTCCCCTGCCCTATGGCCCGAGGTGCTGGGGACAGCCGAGGTTGTCCCGGGCCGCCAGCTGCATGTCCGGGCCCGTGTGGAGGGGCTGACGTTGAACCTGGTCAACGTCTACGCCCTGAACGTGGGCCCAGACCAGGTCACCTTTTATCGGCAGGCGGCCACCTTCCTCGGCACTCTGGATCCTCGTGAGTGTCTGGTCCTGGGCGGGGATTTCAACACCACCCTCGATGACCGGGACCGTGTAGGACTCGCGAACTGCCAGGCCGCAGCAGGCATCCTCAGGGAGATCATGGACCACCACTCCCTGGTGGACATCTGGCGAGACCACCACCCGGATGACAACACCACCTTCACCTACGTCCGGGTGGGGGACCATTGGTCGAGCCACTCCCGGTTGGATCACATTTACCTCTCCCGTTTCCATCTGGCATGAGCCCACTCCTCCAGCATCCGGCCGGCCCCGTTCACGGACCACCATCTGGTGGTCGTGAAAGCCTCTCTGAGTTCGGAGAGGCTGGGGCTGGCCTATTGGCACTTTAATAATAGCTTGCTGGAGGACGTGGGCTTCGTGGCATCCTTCTGGGAGTTCTGGCTGGCCTGGCGGGGGCAGCGGCCCGCCTTTCCCTCGGCGCGGCGATGGTGGGACGTGGGGAAGGTGCGCGCCCGGCTCTTCTGCCGCGACTACTCCCGGGTCGCCAGCCGGCGGAGGGATGCGGAGATAGAGCAGCTGGAACGGGAGGTCTTGAAGCTTGAGGGGCGTCTGGCATCCGCCCCCGAGGACCCACCCCTCCGCGAGGCATACTGGGAGAGGCGGGAGGAGCTCCGGGCCCTGGAAGATCACAGGGCCCGGGGCGCCTTCGTTCGATCTCGCATCCAGCTCCTTCGGGAGATGGATAGCGGCTCCCGCTTCTTCTACGCCCTGGAGAAAAGGAGGGGGGCCTAAAAGCACGTCACCTGCCTTTTGGCAGAGGACGGCACCCCCCTCATGGATCCGGCGGAGACGCGTGGAAGGGCCAGGGCCTTCTACGCCAGTTTGTTCTGCCCAGATCCGACCGAAGCCGACGCCTGCAGGGTGCTCTGGACCGAGCTCCCGACGGTCAGCGAGGGCGACCGAGACCGGCTGGAGATGCCTCTCACTCTGGCCGAGTTCTCGGAAGCCCTCCGTCTCATGCCCAACAATAAAACCCCGGGCATGGACGGGCTGACCGTGGAGTTTTACCGCGTGTTCTGGGACGTCCTCGGCCCAGACCTCGTCACCGTCTGGGCCGAGTCCTTGGAGAGCGGGGTCCTCCCTCTGTCGTGCAGGTGAGCCGTGCTCGCCTTGCTACCGAAGAGGGGGGACCTCCGCGACCTTCGGAATTGGCGTCCCGTCTCGCTCCTCGGCATGGACTATAAGGTCATAGCAAAAGCCATCTCACTGCGACTGCGGTCCGTGCTGGCGGACGTCATCCATCCCGACCAGACCTACACCGTCCCGGGCCGTAGCATTTTTGATAACTTGTATTTGGTCCGGAATCTCTTGGAGCTTGGGTGTAGGGACGGCTTGTCATTCGCCCTCCTGTCCCTGGACCAGGAGAAGGCATTCGACAGGATGGATCACGGGTATCTCCTGGGCACCCTGCAGGCCTTCGGCTTCGGGCCCCGTTTTGTGGGTTTTCTCCGGGTGCTGCACGCCCTCGCGGAGTGTTTGGTCAGGCTCAACTAGACCCTGACCGAGCCGGTCAGCTTCGGGCGGGGGGTATGTCAGGGGTGTCCGCTGCCGGGCCAGCTGTACGCTCTGGTGATTGAGCCCTTCCTCCATCTCCTCCGTAGGAGGTTGACGGGGTTGGTGCTCCGAGAGCCGGAGCTGCGGCTGGTCCTGTCGGCGTACGCCAATGACGTGCTCCTCGTGGTCCAGGACCCGGGCGATCTGGCACAGGTGGAGGCCTGCCAAGCCGTCTACTCGGCAGCCTCCTCCGCCCGGGTCAACTGGGTCAAGAGCTCTGGCCTGGTGGTCGGGGACGGGTGGAGGGCCAGCTCCCTCCCACCCGCGCTTCAGGCCATCAGGTGGAGCGCGGGTCCGCTGCTCTATCTGGGCGTTTATTTATCCGCCACGCATCCTTCTCCACCGGAAAACTGGCAAGGTTTGGACGCCAGGGTGGGTGAGCGGTTGCGGAGATGGGCAGGACTGCTCCGGTGTCTCTCCCTTCGCGGGAGGGCACTGGTGCTAAATCAGTTGGTCCTGTCCATGCTCTGGCACCGGCTCAACACCCTGCGCCCGGCCCCGGAGGTCCTGACCAAGCTCCAGAGGACAGCTTTGGAGTTCTTTTGGCCAGGACTGCACTGGGTCTCTGCAGAGGTCTTGTCTCTCCCCCTGGAGGAGGGGGGCCAGGGCCTGGTCTGCGTGCGCAGCCAGGTCCGGACCTTCTGCCTCCAGGCCCTACAGAGACTCCTCTTTAGTGCAGGTAGTCCGGTATGGAGCACTTTGGTGTGCGCCTTCCTCCGCCACCTCCGAGGGCTCCGATACGACCGGCAGCTCTTTTTTATCCACCCGAGGGGTCTTCCGCGAGACCTCTCAGAGCTGCCAGAATTCTACCAGGACCTCCTCCAGACCTGGAAGCTGTTTTCGGCGACCAGGTCCGTTGTGGCCGCCGCGGGAGGAGACCTCCTCGCGGAGCCCCTGCTCCACAATCCAGCCTTGTGCGTGCAGGTGGCGGAGTCTCCCTCGGTGCGCCGGAGGCTGATCCTGGCGGAAACCACCATGGTTGGAGATCTCCTGGACTACGACGGGGGGACTGGGTGGATCCCCGAGCGCTTGCTCGGCGCATGGGGCTCTCCACCCCTCGAACCCCTCTGCGCCTACTTCAGGAGGTGAAGGCGGCTCTGCCGTGGCCCGCTCTCGACTTCCTGCAGCGGTCCGTGTGAGAGGGTATCCCCCGCCCCTCCCTTCCTGCAAACCCTCCGTCCCTTTTTATCGGGCCCCTGTTCCACGGGCCCCCCCGGCCTCCCCACCCTGGGACCCCCAGCCGGTTTGCTTTTGAACCGTGCCTAGAGAATATCTTCACACGCTCGTGCTCCACACCTTGCATCTCCCCACCCTCGTGTCCCGCCCTGATACCAAATGGCGGGACTACTTAAGACCCGTTGAGGGTGGGGAACCCCAATGGGCCAGCGTATATTCCACCTTAATCCCACGGCCCGTCGGGGATATCAGTTGGCGGCTCCTTCACGGAGCCGTGAGCACGGGCGTGTACCTGGCGCGGTTCACCCCCATCCCGGATACCTTCCCTTTCTGCGGCGTGAGGGAAAACCTGGCGCACGCCTATCTTGAATGCGCCAGGTTGCAGCCCCTATTCCGGCTCCTTCAGAACCTCTTACTGAGGTTCTGGCTGCACTTTTCCCCACACCTTTTCCTTTATGCACACCCAATCCGTGGCCCCACAAAGTCACGGGACCTCCTCGTCAACCTCCTCCTGGCTTTGGCCAAAACCACCATTTATAATACCAGGGAGAGGATGCTAGACGAGGGGGTTCCCTGTGACTGTGGGGCCTATTTCCGTTCATCTCTCGCGTCATGTATCCGGGCAGAGTTCCTCTGGGCGGTGTCCACTGGCTCCATCGACAGTTTTGAGGAGCAGTGGGCGCTGTCCGGGGTTCTCTGCTCGGTGTCCTCATCCGGTTCTCTTCTTTTGACCCTGTAACCCGCACCCCCTGACCGTGTTTTTCATTATTTGTCCCAAGTATTTAATTGAACCCCGGGTCCAGTCGTCCCTCCTTCAAGGCTGGGGGAGGGGCTTTTAGAAGTGGGTGGGCTTCGCTCGCCCACTTCCTGGGTTTCAAATAGGCCCACTACATGGGCCTATCTTGAAGTATTTCATGTCTGGATACCCTTTTTGCTTTGTCAATCTGCTTTTTCACTTCTCCGGGTGGGTATTTCAGTTTTATAAATGCTCTACATAGATCCTGTAGTTGTTTGTCTCTGTCTGTGGGATTGGAGCAAATACAGTTGTATCTTAGGGCTTGGCTGTATACAACAGATTGAGAAATGTGCCTGGGATGGACGCTAGAGGCATGAAGGTAAGTGTAGCGGTCAGCAGCTTTCCAGTATAGGGTGGTGGAAATTTGTCCATCATTTAATTGTACTGTAGTGTCAAGGAAGTGGATCTCTTGTGTGGACTGATCCAGGCTGAGGTTGATGGTGGGATGGAAGTTGTTGAAATCCCTGTGAAAAACTTCAAGGGTCTCTTTCCCGTGGGTCCATATGATGAAGATGTCATCAGTGTATCATAAAGTAGAGTAAGGGTGCTAGGGGGTGAGAGCTGAGGAAATGTTGTTCAAGGTCAGCCATAAAGACGTTGTCATATTGTGGTGCCATGAGGGTGCACATAGCTGTGCCGCTAACTTGAAGATACAAATTGTCTCTGAATCGGAAATAGTTGTGGGTGAGGACAAAGTCATAGAGCTCTGTAACCATATGTGCAGTGCTGTCATTGGGGATGGTTTTCTTGATAGCTTGTAATCCATCTTCATGTGGAATGTTGGTGTAAAGAGGTTCTATGTCCATGGTTGCCAGGATGGTGTTTTCAGAAAGATGACTGATGTTTTGTAGTTTCATCAGGAAGTCGGTGGTGTCTCAAAAATAGCTAGGAGTGCTGGTAGCATAAGGTCTGAGGAGATAGTCAATATAGCCAGATAATCCTGTTGTAAGTGTGCCAATGCTTGAGATGATGGGTCGTCTGAGATTTCCAGCTTTGTGTATCTTGAGTAGAAGATAGAAAACTCCTGGCTGGGGATTAAGGGTGGTGGTAGTGTAAATTTGGTCCTGAGAAGCATCAGGGAGCTTCATGAGCAGTTGTTTCAAGGGTTTTTTTTTTTTTTATTATTCTTTAGTGGGATCACAGGCGAGAGGCTTGTAGAATCTGGTATTGGTGAGTTGTCTGGTTGCCTCCTGTTCATAATCTGTTCTGTTCACGATGACTACAGCACCCCCTTTGTCAGCCTCTTTGATTATGATGTTAGAATTGTTTTTGAGGCTGTGTATAGCATTGCGTTCTGCATGACTGAGGTTATATGATGTTGTTTGCTGACAATGTCAGCTTGAGTACGTTTGTGGAAGCAGTCAATGTAGAAGTCAAGACTCCACATAGAAGCCTTCCTCTTGTGGGATTGGCTGGGGGGAGCAGCAAGGTCAGTATGCTGTACATCAGTGTGTTGGAAATATTTCTTTAGGTGGAGGCGGCAAAAATAGGCTTCCACATCTCCACAGAACTGAATCATTCGCTTTCGAAAGTGAGATCAGAAGAATATATGAAAATTCCTGCAGAATTTGCATATCCTCTTTTGAACCTTCCACATAGTCTAGACGAGCCCTTGCATATCAGAGGAGGAGCACAAGGAGCCTTCCACACTGACTATGCAGCTTGCACAAAGGCAAGTGTCAACTGCAGGACCTGCACTATGAAAATCACAGATTCTGAGCCCTCTGTATTCACGGGGAAGCATAAATTGTCCCTAAAAGACAAAAAGGATGTTTTTTGGGGAAGGAGACAGCCATGGTCTCAGATTTCTCTGTCACACTAGCCCTCAGAGTTGACTAGCTGTGAGCACGCAAGAAGGCACCCTAAAGACTAGTACAGTAAGTTCATTTCACTGAGTATCAGAGATTTTAGGAAGGATTATGCTTCCAGAGGAGTTCACTTCAACTTCCAGCATAGGCCAGACTGTAAAATACACACTAAATATTATGGGTCAAATGTCAACATTTTTTGGCCTATAGTAGATCCCTAAAGTCATGACTATACTGGGGAGTTATTTCAAAATAACTCCCCTTATTTTGAAATAACAAGGTGAGTATCCACACTACCAAGCCTGTTATTTCAAAATAATGGGCTTGTAATTTTGAAACAATAACTCCTGCTTGTGAGAGGAATAAGCTTATTTCAAAAGAGCTGTTTTGGGAGTTATTATTTTGAAATAACTTGTTTCAAAATAACCTGGTAGTGTAGACATAGCCTGAGATATCTTCTAAGGTATTAATCCCTGGCTTAGTTCACCCCACTGGATACTCTCTGCTGTTCCCAATGCTGGATCCATGTGCTTTAAAATTCTCCTTTTGTCTGGGTTGGCTCCAGTGCTGTCTTCCTTTGGTCTCTAGGTTCACTCAGGCCATAGTTTCTCTGTCTAGACTCCCTTTTAGAATTTGCATCCCAACAGTCCAGCTTCCCATAATTCCCTCCCCCTCCCCAGATTTAGGTGGCCACTAATATGTTGCTGGAATACTGACATTTTGGAAATGTCATGGGCCACTCCTGGTGGCATGACCTCATATGCATGACGCATACCAGGGCATGCCTCACAGCAGTGTGTTTGACATTTTTAAGAGACAGAGTGGCATGCCCCATCTGATACTAGACAAAACCATGTCCTGTCCGGCCCCGGGATCAGATCGGGGGACACACTTCTAAAAAAGAGGAGGGTCTAGTTTATTTTTGGGTGTGGCCTCCCTACCCAAGACTCCCTGGTATCTTAAGCATACTCTTGCCAGAACTCTATTCTGCTGGACACATGACAACAGAAGCAAATAGACACCCAGACATTGCAGAAGGATTTGTAAAACACTCACTCTTTACTTTAGACAGCACCCAACAGATACATATGTATATTGTTTTCCACAGATTTGTTTGCCATTTCCTGACTGTTTCTTCCTTAGGCTTGACTATTCTTTGAGATATGAGTCATTGTTCTTTCAGAGTTCCCAGTTAAGTCTGCTGGACTTCACCCCTCCACCTTATGAATTCTCCTCTGGAACATGCCCCCGTACAGCTAATTTCCTTCTACTTTGGGTAGCCCAGAAATCAAAAGGTTCCTGTCCTTCAGCAAGTGTGCATCTTTGTATTCTTTTTCTTGAACTTCATTCTCTGATTTTAAAGACTTGCACTGACACTTCTGGTTCTTTGTTCCCGTTTTAGGGATTTTCCACTCTCCTCATGAGAAGTGCCTTTCTGCTTGAGCAAGGGTATATTCATTTAGGGCACGTCTACACAGCAGGGCAAAAGTCGAATTAAGCTATGCAACTTCAGCTATGTCAATTGCATAGCTGAAGTCGAAATAGCTTATTTTGACTTTTGGCGCTGTCTACACAGCCAGAAGTCAAAGGAAGAATACTCTTGCTTTGACTTCCCTTGCTCCTCATGAAATGAGGGTTACAGGAGTCAGAGTAAGAAGTCTTCCATCTTGACATTATTTTGAGATAATGGCTTGCTGTGTAGACGTGCATGTCATTATTTTGAAATAACTTTAGTTATTCCTAAATAATAGTGCTGTGTTGACATAGCCTTACTGATGGTCCTTAAGAATTTTTCCTTTAAGAAGCAGACACACGGGCCCCAATCCCCCTCTCTTTAGCATAAGAAGTGTGATGCCACTATAAAGCATACACATAAAAGGGCTTAACATCAAACTGGGATTCATATGTTGTACATGGGTCACCCAAACCATCGCAATAGGCAAATATTATCTTTATCCAGGTTGTGGTTCAGTAGGTGAAAGTGAGTAAATAGTCTTACTGGGGAATAGTATAATAAGTATTTCTGCACCACGCTACAACCAAAGCACAACTGTTCTTTCCCCAGCAGCTGCAGTGCTTTAAAATGTTTTGCTCTGATTGTAATCCAATTTGATGCAAGAGAGCTCTGAAATACTCGGTCTGGGCACATTCAATTTATTCTTTAATGGGTTTATGCTTTTTTCGTCAGACATTTAAGTTGTTTGCTTTCATGGGTAGTTTTGACCTGTATCTATGAAGGTCAGAGCTAATCCTTTAGTGATTTCAGATTAATCTATGTATTTCACCAGCTGGAGAATAATAGGTTTTATAGTAAAATAAAGAGACACTCCATAACAGTGAGAAGTATGGCATAAAAGATATTCACTAGGGAAAATATCATAGGGAGAGAGTTTGGGACCTGAAATAGAGGCCTAACCATGGTGAGAAATATGCCAAATATAATCTTTAAAAAATCCTACAAGTAATGTGGACATCCTTAAGGAATGATCAGTCTTGAAGTCCTCCTTGCTTGTTCAGAGTCAATTTTGATGCTGTACAGTATATAATTTGAAGGGCAATTTCCCCTCTATTTGCAGTCTCAGACTTGATCTATGGCTTTGATGTTTGCATATATGACCTGCGTGGATTGATTATATTTCCACATTGATTATGATTTCCACATACAAGTAATATGCAAACAAACATATTTTACGTTTGCTAGAATGCTATTTACAAGGGTGTACTCAAAGGATCTTTATATTCAGTATCTAATGTTTAGATTGTGATATGTTTAGTTATGACAAATAACTTTCCTCATTGCTGTTTACTCAGGTGTGTGGTACAGAAAATATTATTTAATCGAATAGGAAGTTTTCTCTGTTTGCCTCAAGCTGATTCCTCTTTGCCAGTCAAAGGGATGGCTAATGTGAAGAGGGAAGCACTGTAAGAGAGAAATGAGATCAGGAGAACTGACAAATTGGTATTAAAGCTGATGTTATGGACTAGTTTGTCATCTCACTAAAACTGATGTAACTCCATTGACTATGAGAAAGTTACCCCGGCAAATAGAAGCACATACCTTCATCTCCAGGAGCTTAATTACTACTAAAAATCTAGCCCTTTGTGCTTTCATTTCTCAAGGATGAATGGGAGAATTAATTGAGAAGCTCTTTTAGTTCCTCCAGTAAAAAGTATTATAAAATATTTAGTCTCTCTTTCTCTCTCTCTCTCTCTCATATATACACTTATAGCTCTTATCAATTTATTTCCTGCCCTCCATTTTAACCTTGTTCTTCTAAGATATTTGTATATAAAATAACATTTAACAGATATATAGTGATAGAGTCTAACTTTGTATAGTATTTGGTACAGCTACTGTCTGAAGATGTTAATTAAATTAATGCTGTCTAGCCTAGAGCTGGAAGATACCTCTGTTTTAAGTATAATACAGGTAGGAAGGACCAGTATTCAGAAGTACAGGTTGTGACTTTCAGGAAAAGTCTGCCTGAATCAAAGGTATAGAGCCAGATTCTATGATGACTTGCACCCCATGCAGTAGACTATGATGGGGATGCACCTACCACAAATCAGCAGAGAATGTGGCCTGTAATTTGCAAATGCTCCTTGAAGAAGGTGCATTAAAACATAACTATACTGTGGGTTCTGTACTAATAAATGCTGTCACTCTTCTTTAGTTTACATGCATTCCACTATGCAACACAGGGCTTGTCTACACTACTGCTTACTTTGGTAAAATGTAAGTTGCTTGGGGTGTGAATAAACTAACCCCAAGCAATGTACATTACACCAATCTAAACACCAGTGCCTGGGCTGCCAACATGGGAGCGGGGTGAGGAGGAAGAGGGCAGCTGCCCCTAATTCTGGTGATTTAAAAGGGTCTAGAGCCCCAAACCATTTAAATTGCTGCTGGAACCCCAGGAGGTGAAGTCCAGGTGGCACTGAGGGCTGGCTGGGGAAGGTGTGGTACAATCTGACCAGCACTAAGGGCTGATTGCCCCAGCCCCGCCCCTTCTGCCAGAGGCCCCACCCCTTACAGGGGAGCCCAGAGCTGAGCCCTCCCCACTTGTCCAGGGCTCAGAAAAGTCTGTGGCCAACCTGGCAAGTGTAGACACCTCTATTTTGGTGAGAGCGCTTCTTCCACCACTATACAAGCTCTTGTGGAAATGGAGCAATTAAGTCCACAGAAGAGCTCTCTCCCATTGGCTTAGAGTAGGGGTAGTCAAATATTTTTTGTCAAGGTCCAAATTTCTTGGTCAAGGTATAGTCAAGATCCAGACTCCAGAGTTAACAATAATGATGATTGTAATAAGTAAATAAAAAGATTTCAGAGTCTGTTGAAAAGCATCTGGTGGTCCAGATAGACCCAAGGTCTGCCTCTTAGAATCATAGAATCATAGGGCTGGAAGAGACCTCAGGAGTCCAGTCCCCTATCCAAAGCAGGACCAATCCCAGCTAAAACATCCCAGCTACCCCTGCTTTTGAAGTCTTCACCAGACATAGTGCAGTGGTGCCAGCATTGTACTTCTAGTACATAGAATCATAGAACTGTAAGGATCTCAAGAGTAATCAAGTTCAGTCCCCTGCACTCATGGCAGGACCAAGCATCATTCAAATCATCCTTAACAGGCATTTATCTAACCTGCTCTTAAAAATCTCCAATGATAGATGTCAGAGGGGTAGCCGTGGCAGTCTGTTTCAGCATAAACAACAGGGAATCCGGTGGCACTGCCACCAAACTCCTTGTTGTTTCTTCCAGTGATAGAGATTCCACAAACCCGCCCCTGGCAATTTATTCTAGTGTTTACCCTGACAGGAATTTTTTCCTATTGTCCAACCTAGACCTCCTTCATTGCAATTTAAGCCCATTGCTTTTTGTCCTATCCTCAGAAGGTAAGGAGGACATTTTTTCTCCTCCTCCTTGTACAATCTTTTAGGTATTTGAAAGCTATCATATCACCTCTCAGTCTTCTCTTTTCCGGACCAAACAAACCCAATTCTTTCATTTTTTCTTCATAGGTCATGTTTTCTATACTTCCATTGCTTTTCTCTGGACTTTCTCCAACTTGTCCACATCTTTCCTGAAATGTGGTGCCCAGAACTGGACACAGTTCTCCAGCTGAGCCTGGAGTACTCAACCCAGTGCAGAACAGAGGGGAAGAATTACTTCTCGTATCTTTCTTACAATGCTCCTGTTAATGCATGCCAGAATGATGTGCTTTTTTAAAATAAAAGTATCACACTATCGACTCACATTTAGCTTATGATCCACCGTGACCCCTACATGCCTTTCTTCAGTACTTCTTCCTAGACAGTCATTTCCCATTTTGTATGTGTGAAACTGATTATTCCTTCCTAAGTGGAGGTTTCATGCTATACTAGCTCTACAAACTAGCCCTTACTGAGAGACAAGCTTTTGAGCTTACACAGAGTTCCTTTTCAGGTCTGGGAATCTTAATCAGAGTGTGACAGCTAATACAAAGTGGAACAGATTGTTTAGAACAATTATCTAACACACATTTTAATGGACCTACCTTATCTGTCTAATATACTGGGACCAACTTGGTGACAACAATACTCCATACAACAAAATGAGTGTGCAAATGAATGATGTGATAGAAATTCTTGTGGGGATCAACACATCATTATAGCACAAGAGGTTTCACTATTTTATCTGGTCTCGATTTTTAGCCTAGGACAAACCATATTGTACAGGTTGAACCTCCCTGGTCCAGCACTCTCAGGACCTGACTGGTCCTGGATGTAGGACTTTGCTAGATCAGGGTAGGTCATTTTTTGGACCCCTGCCACCAGCCCCCCCTCACCCAGCTGCTGGCCTCCTGTCCAATTCTCCACCTCCTGCTGACCCCGCTGCCCTGCCAACCCTCTGGGCAGCCATCACTGCTGTGGCTGTACCGGGCAGCATGGTGCTGGGGCTCCAGGCAGCCGTGTGCACCGGGACTCATTGGGCAGCCCTGTGCACTGTGCGCTGGCGCTCTCAGCCCTACTAGGCAGCCACATGCCAGGTCTCCCAGCCCCACTGGGAAGCCCCTTTGCCATGTGCTGGGCGGCCCCACCGTCAGCTCCCTGTGGGCAGCCCACTGCCCTACTGGCCCTTCAGGGATCCTTACTGCTGGCCCTCCACTGGGACTCTCTGGTCCTGCAACATCCATGCTGGACCATGAATGTTGCCAGACCAGAGGATCCCAGTTAAGAGAGTTTCAACCCGTACTTAAAAATAGACTGTACGTAGGCCATGTATAGTGAGTGATCCAAGGAACAACAACTGCTTGCAGCAGGGAATTTGAATTTTTCATAGTGAAGCCTGAACCAAATTCTAGCTGTGCCTTTTGGACCAATGGGAATAGAATTCCTGAATAAGAGCTGAGTGGGAGTTCATTCTGTAGCTTGTCTGGATGTAAGGGGACACACCAGAACTGAATATCTGACCCTGACGGTCTGGTCATGTGGCTGTAATAGTTGTTGAAGTCTGCTAATGTACAGGATAGCATTGGTCTGTCTCTTCACAAAAGCTGAGAGGGGTGGGGGCTCACACTGGAAACTAAAGAAACACAAATGCTAGGAAGAGTTGTGTCCCTTCACTCTGTTTTAATTCACAGGCTTTCCCTAACATCATCTTTTAGAAATGTTTAAATCTAGACATGGAGTAAACCAAGCTTTTATTTTCTTTCAAAGTGTAACTTAAACTGATATGTAATTATGAACAGAAAACAATTTAAAAGAATATAGAGTTTAGTCTCCTGCATTGAGTATCTCAATTCGCAGGCTATATTTACATGCCAGGGGCTCTCCTAGAAGAATCAGACTGGTCACACAGCTGGATAAATCACTAATTGCTTTCATTAATGAAGAATGCTTTTCTTCTTCTCCAGCTGGTATTTCATCAACTTGTTATTCGTCTTTAATTAATAAAGCATGACTCCTACAAATCAAACTATACTGAAGCATTTTTTAAAGTTAACTAACAAACTCTATTGCAAAGAGGAAGCAACATTTGTGTTTCAAACAGCTAATTTTAATGGCAATAATTAAAGTTATTATTGAGTGTTCTAATAAAAGTACCATATCTTATTGAAAAACATTTCCTGTGTTAAAAAATTGGACCTAAAATATAAAAAGGTCATAATAGAAAACTCAGGTTTCCTTTAACATGCAGAGTCTTCATTTAATAAATATGTCAGCAGCTTTTTGAGAAATAATACAATATAATTTGTAATAAATGTGCAACATGCAGAGGATTACTAAGAGAGTGATTGTTGTTTCTTACCCAAATCTTTTAATATATGTGAGGATTAAAAGAGATTAGTACTCCTGGAACATAAGTTGCCATTGTCTATTGTTACATTTTCCTCTTCTTTTACATGTGACTGTAATACAAATAAAAACAGAGAGCAAATTAAAATTAACAAGAATAAAGTAACATCTTGAGTCACTCTTTAAAGAAGAACTGGGTATATTTTTTAATTAGCCATAGAAAAACAGTTTTCTGAAAATATCACAAGGCTATATGTAGCCCATCCCAGTATCACAACCTCTGTTCTTATTGCTAGCATTTCTGGAGTGGGTGTTTTACCAACCAGCCTGCTGTAGCTGAACAAAGAATACCATTCAGTTTGTGATTTAGGACATTCTGTTTGTAGTAACTAAAAGAACTGTGATCCAAGTCCTGAAGTAAGAGCATTTCTCCCTGAAGTGCATTCTTTGAAAAGCAAGGTAACTAAGGCACTGTATCACTGGTGTGCTAACATTTCAAGCAAATTTTACAAACAGGAGTAATTATAAACCACATTTTGTAAGATTATATTTTGGGTAGTAATAAGACTTACATTAAGAAAGAAACTTTCATCCCCCTGTGCTTCAGTGTCTTACTGTTCTAAAAATAGGTGCTCCAAAGGATGTACTCATAAGAACAAAAGAACAGCCATACTGGGTCAGACCAATGGTCTATCCAGCCCAGTATCCTGTCTGCTGACAGTGGCCAATACCAGATGCCCCTGAGGGAGGGAATACAACAGGTAATCCTCACATGATCCCTCCCCTGTCACCCACCTCCAGAGAAACAGAGGCTAGGGACACCATTCCTACCCATTCTGGCTAATAGCCAATGATGGACCTCACCTCCATGAATCGACCTAGCTCTTTTTTGACCCTGTTAAAGTCCTAGCCTTCACCACATCCTCTGGCAAGGAGTTCCACAGGTTAACTGTGCATCAAGTGAAGAAAAACTTACTTTAGTTTGTTTTAAACCTGCTGCCTATTAATTTCATTTGGTGACCCCTAGTTCTTATGTTATGGGAACAAGTAACTGTTTGTTACTTTTCCTTATTCACTTTTTCCACACCAGTCATGATTTTATAGACCTCTATCATATCTCTCCTTAGTCTCCTCTTTTCTAAGCTGAAAAGTCCAAGTCTTTTAAATCTCTCTTCATATATATGGGACCTGTTCCAAAACCCTAATAATTTTTGTTGCTCTTTTCTGAACCTTATCTAATGCCAATATATCTTTTTTGAGATGAGGCGACCACATCTGTATGCAGTATTCAAGATGTAGGCACACCATGGTTTTATATAGTGGCAATAAGATATTTTCTGTCTTATTCTCTATCCCTTTTAAAATGATTCCTAACATTCTATTTGCCTTTTTCACTGCCACTGCACATTGAGTGGCTGTTTTCAAAGAACTATCCACAATGACTCCAAGATCTCTCTCTTGAGTAGTTGTAGCTAAATTATTCCCCATCATATTGTACATATAGTTGGGATTATTTTTTCCAATGTTCATTACTTTACATTTATCAACATTAAATTTCATTTGCCATTTTGTTGCCCAATCACTTAGTTTGGTGAGATCTTTTTGAAGCTTTTCACAGTCTGCTTTTGTCTTAACTATCTTGAGCAGTTTGGTATCATCTTCAAATTTTGCCACCTCACAGTTTACCCCTTTCTCTAGATTATTTAAAAATAAGTTGAATAGGATTGGTCCCAGGACAGACCCTTGGGAGACCCTACTAGTTACCTCTCCATTCAGAAAACTGGCCATTTATTCCTACTTTCTGTTTCCTGTCTTTTAACTAGTTGTCAATCCATGAAAGGACCTTCCCTCTTACCCCATGCTAACTTACTTAACTGAACAGTCTTTGGTGAGGGACCTTGTCAAAGGCTTTCTGGAAATCTAAGTATACTATATCTACTGGATCTCCCTTGTCCACGTGTTTGTTGACCCCCTCAAAGAACTCTAGTTGATTAGTAAGCCATGATTTCCCTTTACAGAGACCATGTTGACTTTCCCCCAACAAATTATGTTCATCTATTTGTCCGACAATTTTATTCTTCAATATAGTTTCAACTAATTTGCCCAGTACTGACATTATATTTACTAGTCTGTAATTGCCAGGATCACCTCTAGAGCCCTTTTTAAATATTAGCATCATGTTAGCTATCTTCTAATCATTACGTACGGAAGCTGATTTAAAGGATAGTTTACAAACCGCAGTTAATAGTTCCGCAGTTTCCCATTTGAGTTCTTTCAGGACTCTTGGGTGAATGCCATCTGGTCCCGGTGACTTGTTACTGTTAAGTTCATCAATTTGTTCCAAAACCTCCTCTAATGACACCTCAATCTGGGACAATTCCTCAGATTTGTCACCTAAAAAGAGTGGTTCAGGTTTGGGAATCTCCTCAATATCCTCAGCCATGAAGACTGAAGCAAATAATTCATTTAGCTTCTCCAAAATGACTTTATCATCTTTGAGTGCTCCTTTAGCATCTTGATTGTCCAGGGACCCCACTAATTGTTTAGCCAGCTTCCTGCTTCTGATGTACTTAAAAACATTTTACTATTACTTTTTGAGTTTTTAGCTAGCTGTTCTTCAAACTCCTTTTTGGCTTTTCTTATTATATTTTTACACTTAATTTGACAAATTTTGTGTTCCTTTCTATTTTCCACACTAGGATTTGACTTCCACTTTTTAAAAGATGTCTTTTTATCTGTCACTGCTTCTTTAACTTAGTTGACTGCTTCTTTTACTCCAGTGATTGGCGCAGTGCTCAGATCATAGCATGCCACAGCTCACAGCAAAATCTCCCCCCTAATTCTTCTCCAAAACACATTCCTGCCCTATTACTCCTTATTTTAATGTATTGTTTTCTTCCAACATGGTAAGCACTTCCACATCCCAGGGAAGCTGGGAAAACACAGTGTACTCAAAAGAAATGTCTCGAGGCCAACAGATCTTCCTAGATGAAGACAAAGAGCTGAGATGGTGGTGTTGAGAGGAGAAAGAGCCCAAAGATTACTTTATAGTAGATGATAAGTGATTTGTAGTTCTGACAAGGAGAGTATTCATTGTTTCAGTGCTGTGGTGCTGAGTGCCTCTTGGCAAGATCGGGGCTTCCATGAAAATATTGCTGGGATCCACACGGAGTTGTGGCCTTAGAAGATGTAGATATTCTGTCTCCGATGGGAGCTGCACAACACTTTGGAGGATTGGGGCTTGGCGGAAGAAATAAGGTGGATAAGTTGATGGTGCTGTTTTCATTCTGCTGAAATGGTAAACTAGTTACAACAATTCAGTTTGTCTATCTGGACTGATATTGAATGACAAATTCCATTTTATTTTGCAAGACTTCTGATTGCAAAACTGTACCTTCCTTGTTGTCTTTTTGCCTACAGCTTAGATTTGAAATTCCAAGGGTGTTAATACAGAGTGAACAATGCTGAGCAATGAAGCACTGAAGGCTTATTATCACTGAAAGTTGTTAGCCTGGAAATAGAATGGGTATGCTAAAGAGTGCTGCCAAATGCTAAAGAATGTTGCCAGTGTGTCAAGAAACCAGTTTTTCCAGTCAAGACTTCTGGTGGGCAGTAACATAAGAACATAAGAATGGCCATACTGGGTCAGACCAAAGGTCCATCCAGCCCAGTATCCTGTCTGCCGACAGTGGCCAATCCCAGGTGCCCCAGAGGGAGTGAACCTAAGAGGAAATGATCAAGCGATCTCTCTCCTGCCATCCATCTCCAGCCTCTGACAAACAGAGGCTAGGGACACCATTCCTTACCCTTACTTTACTTTACCTTACCAAGTAACAAGCAACTGACTATCTGTCAGGGGACTTTGGTCACCTGATGGAGGCTTGGAGGCTGACCAGGAGGGGCACATGACTGAGGGAATTGGAGGTTATATAGGGACAAGATCTGATTTCAGTCACACACCTTCACCATGCAGAACAAAAATGCAAGACTGGGTAGGAATGAGGAGAGTCCTGGGACCCTGAAAAGACATAGACCAAATCCCAAAGAATGCTCAAGAATGATGAGGAAACTGAGGCAGGTTTTTTGCATGGTTGTTTATTAAATTGGTGACTTATCGTGTGACTTGTCTGAGTATAGTTTGTTTAGTTTGCAATTCCCTCTGAAAAATCTCTTTTAGTTGCTTCAACAACCACATGTTCCTGAAGGGTTAAACTATAAGCTGGAATACCCAGGGAAGCAGATCTTTGTGGAAGACATGCTTAAGCTACTGGGGGGACTCAGGGAAGGGCATCATTCAGCACTGGTCCTGGGACAAAGGTTAGCAGGACAGTAGGGCCCCATTCCTTAGAAACCAGGCTGCTTGTGTCCAGGAAGTGTGCCCTAAAGGCCAGAGACAGTGCCCACATCTGGAGAGTTCAGGAGCACTCCAATCTAGTGTGTTGGTCCAATTACAGCTGCCTGATGAACAGTCACAAAGGGCCAGGATTGCGACACGGGTGTTAAATGAGAATTATTATGCCAAATCCCATGAAAGTTTATTGTTTTATAAAATTACTAGGGGGCTGCGCCCCATGCGTGCTATGCTCGCTAACTCCCACCCCCTAGCCGCTACATGGGCCAACCCCACCTCTGGCCATTAATGCACCAACCCCTCCCCCGGTATCTACTCACACCAACTGCCTCCCCCGGCTGCTACTCGCACCAACACCCTCCTGGCTGCTACATGCGCCAATCCCCCGCTTTGGCTGCTATGCCCTACCACCAGCCTGCTCCTGCACCCTCTCCCTTGGCCAGACATCCTACTCCCACCTTGCTCCTGCACCCTTACCCCTTCCAGCACCCCACCTCCCCCACCCAGATCCTGCACCCCCATCCCTATCCCACTCACTGGCAGAGATGGGAGGGGTGTGCACAGGAGGAGGGAAGAGAGGAGGCTGCTCAGCTCCCACTTCCTGGCCCCTGGAGCACTGGGGAGGAGAGAGGGAGGAGCCCGTGTAGCTCTTGCCTCCCTGGAGCACCCATGCGTGGCTCCCCCAAGGGATGTGGGGTGCCTGGGGTGTCAGGCTCAGTTGGTGGAGGGGACCCAGCCCCAGCAGCAGCAGCTCCTTCCTGGCGGCACAGCCCCCTGGGGCGTGAAGCAGGAGCCAGAACTGGAGCAGCCCATGCCTGGAGGGAATGGCACCGAGGCTGGCCACAGCAAACGGCTGAGGACAGAGGCGGAGGTGGGTGGTGGCATGAGGGCACAGATGGAGTGATGATGTCACTCTGTCATCCTGCAGGAAGCATTTTTTTATATATAGAGAGAGAAGTATGTTTGCCAACTAGACACCATTCCTCCTTTAGTGATGCAAAGGGTGAAAGAAGAGTGAAGGTCCCAAACTTTCCAATGATATGATAAATAAAAGACTAGCTTCTGCACAAAATGCTACAGGGGAAAAAGAAGGTTTTGTAGAAATAGTTATCTAACCTGCACCATATCCTTTCAGTTAGTATAAATTATCTGTCAATCAGCAACCCAGAGAACAATGATTGGCATATTTTATAAGCATTTTATGGAACTTGAGGCAAAATGAAAATGTCACTTTTCTAATACTGTGTGATCCTGCAAACTGTTAAGTACCCATTTGTATTGAAAGACAAGAGTGGGAGCTGCTAGCAATTATAAAATTTCCTTAAGGCATAGGAAGGAACAATCCAGGATGTGGATAGTACTAAAGGGGGCACGCTGGGCACACAGACAAAAATGAGTGTTCATGCCATCCTGCCCAGCTATTGTGGGCCAGATCCTCAGCTGGGGTAAATCAATGTCATGCCAGCTGATTCATAACACGTGAGGATCTGGCCCTTAATCCCAATTTTTATTTGCAGTGTAGGTGTAGCCTTGTTCCTCTCAGGATATTAGAGAGACAAGGTGGATGATGTAATATTTTTTACCAGATCAACTTCCATTGGCGAAAAAGACCAGCACCTTGTCTTTCTCACCAACAGAAGCTGCTTTGATAAAAGATATTACCCCACCCACCTTGTCACTATGTTTATTTTGAATGATTTTGAGTTGCTAAAGCACCAAATGCGACAAGTGGCATTTACACAAATTAAAAGCAGACTTGGCTGAGTTCATCCCTGCTTTAAGTATCTGGATTTCAGCCACGTTGTGCCAAGGATGATCTTGACCCAAGCCTTATAACATTTTCCACAATGTGCCTGCTAAACCATGGTAACTGATTAAATACATTCTCGAAGATAAAACAGACAAGACAAGACAAAACAAAAATCGATCAACCAAATGCACGTCCCAGCAAAAGGACCTAACTCAAAGCAGTGCTGCCTGGCTCGGATCCGTGGGGAGGGGGGTGAGTTCCAGAGGCAGGCACAATTCATTCATGCTATGTCTACACTGCAGCACTATTTCCGGATATCAAAGGTATCCCAAAATAGCTATTCTGCATCTTTTGAGCACGCCCATTATTTCGAAATATAACAGGCTTGCTATTCTGATGTCCCTATAAACTTCATTCCATGCGGAGTAAGGGACGTTGTGGAATAGCAATTTAGACAGCGCCAAATTTAAAAATAAGCTATTTTGAAATGAACTCAAAACAAGCTACACAATTTGAGTACTTCAAATTGTGTAGCTTATTTAGAGCTCTGGGTACACTGTAGATGCACCCTCAGAGAGCCCTCATGTATGCCCAAGCGTGCTTGTCCTGGACTTACACAGAGACTGGCATCTATTACTCATGGAGGGCCAGTTAGCTGCATAGGAAGGGACAATGCACCAATGCTAGGTCCACAAAGGGGAACTGGGCTCAGCATTGCAGTGCTCAACATTTAGGGGCTCTGGGGCCTAGTGGAATCCAGAGACCTAAATGAGGATTCCTGTGCACTGCAAGGGGAGTCAAGCCCCTAACAATGGAATTCAGAAAAGTCAGCAGGCTGAGCAGGGAGCTGCCAAAACTACCCAGTGAGAAATGGCAAGGAAAAGGGTGTAGTCTAAATCCTGCCCCCCAAAGAGATTTAGATTTGGACCCACAAAGGAATTTGGGCATTGTGACACTCATCCTTGCAATACTTAACTGTTAGCTACCTAGAAAATCAGAGGAATAACATGGCCATCTACAAAGCCTGAGTTGGGTACATGGGCTCCAGTACAGTGAACTGAGAAACAGGCACCCAACAATGCAATCCACAAAAGCCAGCCTGTTTTCTAGGAGTTAGAAATCTTATGCACATAAGTAATTTATTGGAAGAATGGGTTAGAAGCCTGCCTCACTCTACCCAAAAGGGCTGGAGAAGGAGGTGGTGTCCAATACGTAACTTTTAGCCTTGCAGGGAGAGCACTCACAGAGAGACACATATTCAATACCTCTTTCACCAAGAGGGGAGACAGGCTTGGAACAGGGCTCAGCTACATCTCTGGGGTAAGTATTTGAACCACCGAACAAAAGGTTGTCACCATGTGGTGCTCTTTCACTTTGGCAAAGCTGTTCTATTGCGTACAACTACTGAATCATTGGGCCAGAGCAAGCGAGAGGCTTTGTAGCCTGGTTAGGGCATCCACCTGGGAGACCCAGAACTCAGTGCTCTGCTCAATGACTCTCTTTATCCAAAATTAGAGAAATTCAACAGGAGAGACTAAGGGGCAATTCTCCTGCAGACTAGCCCTAGCTTACTGGCTGAGGGTACGTTTACACAGTGTTCTTTTGAAATTACTGATGTTATTCCTAAATAACGTATTGTGCATCTACACAGCAAGCCCATTATTTCAAAATAAATTCAAAATAATGAGCTTCTTACTCTGACTTCTGTAAACCTCATTGTATGAGGAGTAAGGGAAGTCGGGTGAAGAGTGCTCTATTTTGAAATAAGTGCTGGGTAGATGTGCCCAAATTCGAAATAAGCTATTTTGACTTAAACTATGCAATTGATGTAGCTTAAGTTGCGTAGCTAATTTTGAGTTTAGCCCTGCTGTGTAGACGTACCCTCAGGGAGGTGCCTATAAGCCAGGGCTACTCAACATGCAGCCCGCGGTCTGCATGAGGCTCATTGCCCGTTTGTTTGTGCCCCATGGTGCAGTTTGGGTTCATGCAGGGCTCAACACGTGGCCTGCGGGTGGGAGCTGAAACAAAAAAGTAGTCAATATAAATGGTCTTCTGTTGAAATGTGTTTTAATAGTTAAATTCCTGGACTATCATTGCTCATTAAAAGTGCTGTCACGTGGGTTGAAATCAGGTAAATAATGCATTTTATTAATATCAGCAGAACTGACTTAAATGGGGCCTACGTGTTGTATAGTCTTGCCATAATCTTTGTATTCATGCCCGTCGGTGTGAAAGAAGCCATTTGCATATATTTGCATATATATTTGCATGTATATGCAACCACCCGTAAGTTGTGGCTCTCGGTATGTGCTGTGAGTATCACTGTGGCCCCCAGGGCTTCCAAAGTTGAATAGCTCTGCTATAAGCTAAAAGACACACATTCAAATCCTTCCTCCCTGCCTAGTAGGAAGAAGGGCAAATTGAAACTCCCCATCCTCAATGAACTCTCTAACCATGGGGCCAAAAGCTAGGCCTTTGGCTTCACTTTGAAGCCAAAATGATGCACTGCTGTCTGTCTTTCCCTTGGATTGTACTGGGGGCTAGGTGAATGATAAATGTCTGGACCCCTGGAAGGAGGCTGCAGGCTGCATGGCCAGAGGCAGGCCCATAGGTGAAACTTTCAGTACCAAAACTCAGGCATTGAGAGAAGGGGGGATTATTGCTTACAGCCCATGTCAGTGCCCTAAGCAGTGGACTATTGGACACATACATACTTTGTGTGCCCCCTAAAATTCCTAAACTACTTGGCCTTAGCAGTCTTCTATACAGTGAGCTGGTGCACTGAGCAACCTACTAGATGAGGCCCTGCAAGGAAGATACATGGGGATTGCCTACTTTGTGAACCTCACTGGGGCTTAGGCATCAGCTAGGCTGCTGAGCAACACAGAAGGGTCAGAGCTTAGGTGGCTTTGCACATGTTCACTTGTAGAAACTTGCAGAGAGGATGGCTTTGTAAATATCAATTAGGGATGTAAAATTTCTATTATATGGCTAATCGAATAGTTGATGCAATTTGCATCGACTATTTGATTAGTCGATAAGGGTGCTTCCACCTTTGAAGTGTAGCAACAGTCCCAGGGCTGTTGCTATACTTCAAAGGCGAAAGCGCTGCGGGGAGTACAGGGCCAGCAGGGGTCTTAAGCAATCCCCTGCCAGCCCTGTGCTCCCTGTAGCATTTCAAAATTGGTTGTATGGAGCCTGGGGTCAGTGGGGGAGTCCACTGACCCCAGGCTCCATGTGGCACTGCACTTTTGTAACACCAAGTGCAACCCAGGCCAGCAGGGGACTCCCAGCCGTCTCGGGCCGCATGTAGCATTTTAAAGCACCAGCGCCACATGGAGCCTGGGGTCTGACCCCAGGCTCCATTCAGTGCTGCTGCTTTGAAGCACCCCTACTTCTTCCCCCCTTGCTGTCTCTTTCTGATAGAGGCAGCAAGAGAGCGGGGGGTGGGGAGGAGCGACTAGTTGACTAGTCTCTCGACTAGTCATTCACATCTCTAATATCAATGGCACTTACATCTTGGACTTAGGTTCCTAAACAGGCAGTTGGGTGCCTCATTAAGTCCCTTTATGAATGTAGCCTCTCTCTTCTCTCTAGGGCCTTGGCTAATTAGTATGTGCTTCATTGGGCATGCTGTTGGTACAAAGAAGGTTTCTAACTGTGTGGGTGGTGAAGCTGTGTGGAGGTGCATTTACCTTTAATAATCTTGATGGCACTGTTCTCATTCAGTCTTGTGTTTTATTTGTTAAATAGCTCTTTTGATAGCTGCCAGCTCTTCAATTAATTCTTTTGTTTGCTTTACAGAATATAATGTGTCAGCCTGACTCTCATCCTCAAAAAACCACAGTGTTTGCTGTTCAACCACTTGAATGTTGTTTTTTATGTATTTATAGACATGGACAGCTTGGTCATGGAAGGCAGCATACATCCTCAGAAAGATGTGGGGAAAAGTTTTCAAGTGAAGTGGTCAGAAATGAATTATATAATCTATGAACTGGATTCTCTTAGCAAGCAAGATACCAAAGCCTGATTGAAAGACAAAGATGCTCAATTAGTAGGACTGTGTAAACTCAGTGTCTGTGGATTGCATATGTTTAACATTACTTCTATATTATTATACATTATACTATATATTATATGTTGCATCTGATGAAGTGTTTTTTACCGCAAAAGTTTATGCCCAAATAAATGTCAGTTTTTAAGGTGCCACAGACTCCTTGTTGTTTTTGAAGATACAGAGTAACATGACTGCCCCTCTGAGACTTGCTATGTTACTATTGGTTTCATTAAGTTAGTTATTGATAGACTGTTAAGTGCTGTTATCAAAGTCTGTCTGGCTTTGGCACTACACACTCTCTGTTTTCAGAGGTGTCTATGTACTTGGCTGTAAAAAAAAAAATCACTCTGGCTAACATTTGCCAAGAGCAGTCTCAGTTTGGGAAGGGGATTTTGGTTTTCTGATTAGTTGTGAGGAAAATCTTATCCTGCCATTGGAAAGTGCACCAAACACTTGAAGATACTTTTCTGCATGACCTGCTCATTTCCTGGAGCAGGGAGGAGGAAATGTTTTACCCATACTGGAGCAGTGACCTTTGAGTTTCAAGTTCTGAAAAAAACTCAAAGTAGCACTAGCTTTGAAAAATATGAGGCTCAGTGGAAAAATTATTGGATTCTGCACCCCAGTTGGAGATACTGGTCCTTTGGAGATCTTCCTCTTTATCTGAGGATGGGCTGACCTTTTAAGGGGAGTTGGTCCCAGACTATCTGTGCTTAGTTATCTGCCACCCAAGTGATATGTCTAGGCTTGTCAGGGCTGCTCCCCATTCTGGCACTCCGCGTGCAGATGAGGGCCCACAAGAGAGTTTCAAAACCTTGCCTCTACAGGCACTGGTTACAAAAACTTCCCCCCAGAATCATAATCCACAGATTTTGGGGAATTGCTGCCACCATCAAGTGCTTTTTATCCCTAAAAACCAGGGGTGAACACTTGAAATCATCCTCAAGGGTACCCCAAATTCATTTGCTGCAAAAGAGCTTGAAAAAAGAAAAACAAGATGCAGTCTCTGGTAGTTGACCCCTCAGTCACAGGCATGCAGATGCACACAGACAGACCTTCCAGGACACAAGAATCAAATCATCACCTTTAAAAAAGTAATGTTTATTACAAAACAAAAGATAAACTTGATAAAGCATACTTGGTTGCTAGATGGTACAGAGCACTAAGGAAAACAAATTTAAAAAACAGAGAAAATCTCTAGGAACAATACTTAGATGGTAATGGGGGAGGGGAGGCACAGAATCACACAGAGCAGTTCAAACTCAACTACAAAATAAAGAAAAATACCCTGAACATGACTGGATTCACTTTTCCTTTTACTTACTTCTAATTTTCTCTTTGTCCAGACCACTCCCATGCCCTGAGTTCCATGGAGGCATGGTAGTCCTGCTTGGGTTTAAAACATTCTGTTTCTCTCAACTCCTGGTCTTTTCTCTCCCACACAAAGGCTATGTCTATACTGCAGCCTTCTTCTGCAAAAGCTTATGCAAATGAAGCACAGTGTAGAATATTGCCATGCTTTATTTGCATAATTAATTAGCAGCCGTTTTTGCTCAAGCGGCTTTTGCCCAAAAAGGAGCTGTGTAGACTGCTCCTTTTTGTGCAAAAACCTCCTCTTGCACAAGAGCCGTTCTACCTGAAAAAATGAGGAAGAGCGGCTTTTGCACAAGAGGCAGTTTGTGTGCAAAAAGGAGCCATCTACATAGCTCCTTCTTGCGCAAAAATGGCTGCTAATTAATTATGCAAATGAAGCACAGCGATATTCTACTCTGTGCTTCATTTGCATAAGCTTTTGTGGAAGAAGACTGCAGTATAGACGTAGCCAAAGAAAGCAGGCAAGGAACCTATATCCAATTCAAATTTCAACCCTCTATCTCAATTAGTCAGCACTCTGGTCCATTACAAGGCTGGTGGGTGGATAGGTGATCATAATTGTTGCATGACATGGCGCTTCTATAACAGAGGATCCTGCAGGTAGGTTCTTATAGGAGATGTTGGGGTAGGAAAAAACTTCGGGGATGTATCTCCAGCGAGCCCTGGAATTTGGTATGTGTCTAGCTTTAGTTTTCCTTTTCAGAGGGAACTAGAGAGCTAGGGCTTGTAGCCTTGGTACAGAGGGAAGAGACCCCGCAAAAAGGTATTTCTAGATTATGCAGTGTAGTGCTGGAAGGAGTTGACACATTTGCTCAACGGTCCCGGCTGGGACTTATAGTGAGGGAGATAAGTCCCTTCTACTGTTCTATCCCAAGAGGGCAAATGGATTAAGGAAATTAGGAGACGAGTTATATAGTCTAGTGAGGGTACGTCTAGAATACAGAGCTTTTCTGGAATAAAGGAAATATCCCAGAAAAGTTCTGCTGCATCCAAGGAATGCGTTTGCTTTTTCAAAAAAAATGTCGGCATCCCTGTAAACCTCGTTCTACGAGGAAGAAGGGATTGCTGAAAGAGGCTTTTTTCCTCTGACATTTGGGACAGTGTAGACAGGCCAAATGTTGGAAAAGCCTCTTTTGGAAGAAAAGCTGAAAAAGATACGCAAATTGTGATTCGCAATTTGCATATCTTTTTTCAACTTTTCTTTGTAGTCACGACACAGTCTGAGAGTAAAAACACTGTGTGACCTTTGGGTGACTGAACAGGGGAAGACCCTACGTGAGATTTCTACATGTCTCTCTTTGTTCTGCTGAGCTTCTTTAATACTCTTTCCTGAGAGGATATAGAACTGTGATTTGGCTAAATCACTAAGAACCAGGAGAGTTGACCAATGTGGGGATACTGAGGCAGTGGCTGTCCTGATGCTGAATGAGATAAGACTCTTTCAGACACCTCTTCAAGGGTACCTGCCGCCAATGAAAAGGGAGCTGTAAATGGGAAAGAAGCTACTAGCTGTTGCTAAAGCAGATATGGAAATAGAAGTAAGTGATGGGATAAGAACGCTTACTGAGTAGAACAAGAGGTTCCTTGCAGAGGGACTGATTAAAAACTTGAGTTTATTTTTATTTTGCTCAAACTGGTTCATCAACCCATAATTATGATCAGTAAGAAGCAGACCAACTTGATTTTAATTGTTATTCATCTTGATCACTTAAATGTTTCTATTTTTTTGATAATATGGGTGCTTTATTAGCAACAACTGCTGCATTTCTGAACAGTTCTCTCTGTAACTTGGGTCTTCGTGTGCTGATGAAATGTTCTGGAACAGAACTTAACTTCACCAAGAATGGAATAGAATCAAACAGGGATCCAACTGTAAATGAGTGGAAGGTGGAGAGCAGTGGTGAATGCTTAGTGGCGCCTCCTGCCTGAGGGCTAGGCTACACTGACCTGGGCTAGCATACAGTGGAAACGCCTGTTTACACACAATGCAAATGCTTAAAGCACATTAACTCCTCCCTGAGTGTGTAGTCTGTACATGGTTTTAAAGTGTAATAAGTTTGCCACAAACTTAGTGGGTACGTCTAGACTACATGGCTCCATTGATGGAGCCATGTAGATTAGTTTACTCGACAAAGGGAAATGAAGCGGCAATTTAAATAATCGCTGCTTCATATAAATCAAAATGGCCACCAGGCTGTGCCAATCAGCTGTTTGTCGGCACAGCGCGGCAGTCTAGATGGGGATCTGCCAACCCCAGAACCCTTTGTCGGCAGATCCCCGTCTAGACTGCCGCGCTGTGCCGACAAACAGCTGATCGGCACAGTGCAGCGGCCATTTTGATTTAAATGAAGCGGTGATTCATACAGCTTTGGTAATCCTCTAGCTGCTCTCTCACACTATTTTGTGGACAGCCAAGACTGACCTATCTGCCTGTTAAACACTAATGTAGAGACTGCCGTAACCATTTTATATTTAGCTAGAAGCCATTTTGTATAACAGAAACCATTTCAGCTTTTCTCTCAAGCACGTAGACCAGAGTGAACTTTCTGTCACCCCGTGAGAAGAGGCCTACAGGATGGGCTATTGATATGTGTTAATTGGGCTGGTTGGGACAGGAGGTGTACTCCCTCGTACCTGTCCGCCATCTTGTTGATAAGGCTTTGCTTTTCCAAGTTTAATTGATGATTTTTGTAATTGGATGCCCTGACGTTAGACTGTTTGGTTAAGGGTATAAAGATACGAGGATTGATTGTATTAGGCAGCCTTACTGGGCCTGACTTTGCTGGGTCCACGTTTGGCTCACTTTGCTTTTATTGGCCAATAAAACCATATATTTTAGCCGCGTAAACAGAGTGAAGTTTTTACTTTGACACTAATGATCTGGGGTCAAAATGACCCGATATCCCTGCCCCCTTTTAGAATCGGGGGAGCCAGGTTCAGCCTATTTGTGCCTGAATTTGACTATTAACATCACAGCAAAATAATTCCAGCACCATTACACCATGCCTTGTGCATCCATTTGGAGCCAGGCAGAGATCCTTGGTATCCTTGCCATCTAGGGAGAAATGATGTTGCAGCAAGCTTTTACCGGCAACCTCCACAATGAGACTATATTCAAGAGCATTGCTAAAGAGCTGGCCCTAAAGTGGCACAGCTGGGATGCTATTCAGTGCCATGTGAAAAGCAACAGGGTCAGAAAAATGTACAGGGTCACCAAGGTGATAAAAACAACTCTGGCAGTACACCTGCAACCTGTCCATTTTTTGAGGAGTCGGAAAACATTTTCTGCTTCTACCAACCCAAAGCCCTTCTGGGTAATGGTCTCACCACTGCCAACAACAGTTGTGCATCCCAAGGACAATTAGGACTTGGGGGACAAGAACATCACTGAAGAGGAGATCATCCCAAACGGTCAGGTTGTTGTCTCTGCTCAAGATCCTGAGGGCAACCGTATAGGAAATTGACCCTCAATCCCAGCCTACGACATAGGATGTAGATTCTGTTGAGGGGGCCTTGGAATATAAGGGTGTGTCTAGACTACAGGGTTTTGTCGACAAAAGTGGACTTCTGTCAACAAAACTATATCTGCATCTACACTACCACCGAGTTCTGTCGACAGTAAGTTGACAGAATGCGGCAGTTTTGTTGACGGCAGTAAACCTCATTCTCTGAGGAATAACGCCTTTTGTCGACAGAGTTCTGTTGACAAAAGACGCTATTGCATCCACACTGTGCTTTTTCAAAAGAGAGCGTCTAGACTCTCTGTCAAAAAAACAGCTTGCTTTGTGGACAGAACTGGCTGTAGTCTAGACACTCTTTGTCGGCAGAGGCTTTGTTGACAAAAGCCTGTAATCTAGACATACCCTCTGTATCTATCTCTACACTTTATTGTTATGCTGCACAACTGTTCTGACTTCTGTCATAGGTGCCCAATGGCAGTAGCCATCTTTGGTGGATGTGAGCTTGGAGCATTTCCACGCCTCCAGTCTCTCCCTCCTTCTCTCCTTTGCCCCATGCAGTCCTCTTCCCTTCCAGCCCCCTTGAACACGTTGTCAAAATGATGACAGGGCTAGTGATCTGTCTCTAACTCAAGATGACACTCTGAAAATTAATGGAGAGTGGGCACATTTCCATGTTGTCTTTCCTGCCCATATCTCTTGTACCTGGCCAAAGACCCCCTTCCCCACTCCAATCCCATTTGCATGACTCAACCGCAACATGCCCCTCACTTTGCATGGCATATTGAAAGAAAATGTTTCTGCAAAGTGACTCGCTCTGTGCCACTAATACCAGCTACACAGCTACAGACACATTACAGACAGATGTAAAATACAAATATGTCAGTAGCCATCTTTTACTGAGTCACACTAGTAGCATAACCAAAAATTGCATCTCTCTAAAGAATATTGTTTAAGCAGAGGCAGTTTAAGATAAAATAGGGCCTAAACTGGGTCCCTTAAAATGTCAGGAGCTCAGTCTCCACAACAAACAGACCCGTCCTCCCAGCCCAACACATTATCTTCCAGGTGAAAGAGAGAGAGAAAGGGAGGGAGGGAAGGAGAAGTATTTGTGTGCAGATGCTCAGACTCTCATCCTACTCAGACTTCCAGCTAAATTCAAGCTGCCTATCGTGCTCAGATCTTGTCTCTTAATTTCTCAGTCAGGTTCCTCCCTTTCCGCACCTCCAAATTGTGTCCCTTCCAATCTCCTCTACTTTTTGTAAGGTCCAAATGCTTACCTGCCCAGTGCCTATCTTAGCCCTTACAGTTGCTTGAGCAGTCTCTCTCATGTTAGCTGTACCTATAATACCTAATATAAGAACATAAGAACATAAGAACGGCCGGACTGGGTCAGACCAAAGGTCCATCTAGCCCAGTATCCTGTCTGCCGACAGCGGCCAGCACCAGGTGCCCCAGAGAGGGTGGACCGAAGACAATGATCAAGCGATTTGTCTCCTGCCATCCCTCTCCAGCCTCTGACAAACAGAGGCCAAGGACACCATTTTATCCCCTGGCTAATAGCCTTCTATGGACCTAACCTCCATGAAATTATCTAGCTTCTCTTTAAACTCTATTATAGTCCTAGCCTTCACAGCCTCCTCTGGCAAGGAGTTCCACAGGCTGACTACACGCTGTGTGAAGAAGAACTTTCTTTTATTAGTTTTAAACCTGCTACCCATTAATTTCATTTGGTGTCCTCTAGTTCTTCTATTTAGGGAACTAATAAATAACTTCTCTTTATTGGCCCTCTCCACACCACTCATGATTTTATATACCTCTATCATATCCCCCCTCAGTCTCCTCTTTTCTAAACTGAAAAGTCCCAGTCGCTTTAACCTCTCCTCATATGGGACCCGTTCCAAACCCCTAATCATTTTAGTTGCCCTTTTCTGAACCCTTTCCAAGGCCAAAATATCTTTTTTGAGGTGAGGAGACCACATCTGTACACAGTATTCAAGATGTGGGCGTACCATAGTTTTATACAGGGGCAGTAAGATATTCTGGGTCTTATTTTCTATCCCTTTCTTAATAATTCCGAGCATCCTATTTGCCTTTTTGACTGCTGCTGCACACTGTGTGGAAGTTTTCAGAGAACTGTCCACGATAACTCCAAGATCTCTTTCCTGATTTGTTGTAGCCAAATTAGCCCCCATCATACTGTACGTATAGTTGGGGTTATTTTTCCCGATGTGCATTACTTTACACTTATCCACATTAAATTTCATTTGCCATTTTGTTGCCCAGTCACTCAGTTTGGTGAGATCTTCTTGGAGTCCCTCACAGTCTGCTTCTGTCTTGACTATCCTAAACAATTTGGTATCATCTGCAAACTTTACCACCTCACTGCTTACCCCTTTCTCCAGATCATTTATGAATAAGTTGAACAGGATTGGTCCTAGGACTGAGCCTTGGGGGACACCACTAGTTACCCCTCTCCATTCTGAAAATTTACCATTTATTCCTACCCTTTGTTTCCTGTCTTTTAACCAGTTCTCAATCCAAGAAAGGACCTTCCCTCTTATCCCACGGCCATGTAATTTACACAAGAGCCTTTGGTGAGGGACCTTGTCAAAGGCTTTCTGAAAATCTAAGTATACTATATCTACTGGATCCCCCTTGTCCGCATGTTTGTTAACCCCTTCAAAGAACTCTAATAGATTAGTAAGACAGGATTTCCCTTTACAGAAACCATGTTGACTTTTGTCCAACAAATTATGTTCTTCTACATGCTTCACAATTTTATTCTTTACTATTGTTTCGACTAATTTGCCCGGTACTGAAGTTAGACTTACCGGTCTGTAATTGCCCGGATCGCCTCTAGAGCCCTTTTTAAATATTGGTGTCACATTGGCTACCTTCCAGTCATTAGGTACGGAAGCCGATTTAAAGGATAGGTTACAAACCACAGATAATAGTTCAGCAATTTCCCATTTGAGTTCTTTTAGAACCCTTGGATGAATGCCATCCGGTCCCGGAGACTTGTTAACATTAAGTTTTTCTATTTGTTCCAAAACCTCCTCTAATGACACCTCAATCCGGGACAGTTCCTCAGCTTCATCACCCACAAAGGATGGTGCAGATTTGGGAATCTCCCCAACATCCTCAGCCGTGAAGACTGAAGCAAAGAAATCATTTAGTTTCTCCGCAATGGCTTTATCATCCTTGATTGCGCCTTTTATAGTTCGATCGTCTAGGGGACCCACAGGTTTTTTAGCAGGCTTCCTGCTTCTAATGTACTTAAAAAACATTTTGTTATTTCTTTTTGAGTTTTTGGCTAGCTGTTCCTCAAAATCTTTTTTTGCTTTTCTTATTACATTTTTACACTTGATTTGACAGTGTTTATGTTCCTTTCTATTTATCTCACTAGGATTGGACTTCCACTTCTTAAAAGATGCCTTTTTGTCCCTCACTGCTTCTTTTACATGGTGGTTAAGCCACGGTGACACTTTTTTAGGTCTCTTGCTATGTTTGTTAATTTGGGGTATACATTTAAGTTGGGCCTCTATTATGGTGTCTTTAAAAAGTTTCCATGCAGCTTGCAGGGATTTGGCTCTAGTCACTGTGCCTTTTAATTTCTGTTTAACTAGCCTCCTCATTTTTGTGTAATTCCCCTTTTGGAAATTAAATGCCAGGGTGCTGGACTGCTGAGGTGTTCTACCCACCACAGGAATGTTGAATGTTATTATATTATGGTCACTATTCCCATATAAAAGGCCAACACTCAGTAGTGGCTGCCAGGAGGAACCAGAGAAGGAAAGATTTTGAGGGAGATCCATTGCTGGGTATAGGGTTATTGTAAGGAGTCTAGGACAGCAACATGGCCTTCCTCTGACCTGGAAGAGGATGGACCCATTGGTGGGTGGGTCCAGCCTCACCCAGCCCCGCCCACTGGAACAGAAAGGCAGAACCAGGGGTATAAGAGCTCAGAGATCAGTTGGAGCTGGACAGCCAAACAGGCCAGACGCCTGGCCCCAGCTCCTGAAGCGAAGGGCCCAACAACACTGACGGAGGACTGGGTTGAGCTGCCAGGACCCCTGCCAGACCCCAACAACTGGCCCGGGCTGCTGAGACTGCTGCCATGGCCCAAAGACTCGCCGAGGCCTCCAGGCTCCCTGCTGGGCCCCAATGACTGGACTGATCCACTTGCACCCCTGCCAGAGCCAGAACCGATGGACACACTGCCAGCACCTCCGCCCCCAGCTGACCCTGAGGAGCAGCACCCGAGCCAGGTAGGCCCCCAGGGGGAACTGGGAAGCGACCCAGGGACAGCCGACCCTGGGGTGGCTGAGAAAATGGAGGTTGGCATGTTGTGGCTTGGAGCCCCACTGACCCACAGACCTGGTTGGTGCATTGTGGTATAGATCCCCACCGACCCAGTGGCTGCCACATTGCACTGTCAGGGCCCTGAGCTGGGATGCAGTGGAGCGGGTGGGCTTGCTTCCCCCCTTCTCCCCTCTCCTCAGATGGCAGGCTTCCTCCTGTGGGGCAAGACCCCTGCGCTTGTTGGATCTCCACCAGCGAGAAGACCTGACCCCCGCCTGGCTGGGACCCGGCTGGTGCTTTAAGCTGTTATCAAACCACTCTTGGAAAACTGTTCTCTTTCCGCCCTGCCCTGAGCCAAGGCTGGGCCTTATAAACTGCTTGTTGATCGGCCTGTGGCTAGGCCCAAGATGTGCCGGACAAATTGTTTATAGACTGTAACATTGCAATTGCCCTTTAATGGGGCAATAGAGGGAGTCAGTGTGGCCTCCTGCTGACGTGGACCCTTTACAGTTATCAGCAGCAATCAGCTGGGCTCATGATGACCTTTGTCTACTCCTCCATGGAGGGCAATTTGAAAGGACTAGACTCTGCATGTGGGATAGATCACTGTGTTTGACCCTCTGGATCAACCTTGTTTGCCCAAATTCATCAGGGGAGATACAGTTAAGAAAAACATCAGCAACATGAAAAGGTATAAAATGTTATCCAAAACACATCCTGTCCTCTTTCTCAACTCTAGTTCTGACAGTCAGGCATAATCCTAATACTTCCGGTTGGCTCAATGCAGCACTGTTTCAATTGTATTCTACAAAGCATCCAGCCACCATTAGGAATGTGGAAGCCAGCATGTTGTGGATATTCTTTGACATCCAAATAAGGCATCATTTCCTATGATCAGTTGCCTCTGCTGCCTCCACCACCATATAAAAAAAGAAGATTCCTGTATTCTACATCATTGCACAAATTAAATGGTACCCACCGACTCCTAGTGGGTTAATCAAGGTTGAGCTGAGATTGGATGGCCCTGGTTTCAGACATCAAAGTAGTAAGGGAATGTTGTAGTTGAGAATTTTCTAAATAGGGGTTAAAATGAAGCTGCCAGTAAAAGCGGGTTTTACTGCCTGTCCTTTCATTGTACAGGAAATCACAGAACAGCTCCTCACAGACCAGAAAAGCAAACTCTGACAGTCTTTGGATTAGATTTAGGAAAGAGATGCCAACTCTAGATGAGATTTAAAATGACCATAGCCAAATTAGTAATTAGAGAAACAGGATACTTGGGATTCACCACAAAAACCTCTGACCTCCAAATATCTTAAGTCATTGAGATAAATGAGCCTACTGAGGATCTTCACTAACTCGGTTTCATTGAGTACAAATGCTTTATGATTAAATCCAAATGCCCTCAGTTCCAGGAGATGGACCATACAGAGCTTAACACAATCAGAAAATTGTATCTACTAAATACACTTTCTTGGCCAGCTCAGCCATTAACAGTAAAACTATAAAAGCATGGGCCAAAATATGCTGAAGCTAAACAAAGCAGAGCAGATGAAACACATTACTCTATGGCATTATTATAGTCCTAAATCTAAGGCCATGGTGCCAAATCTCTAATTTTTTTCTCCCTCAGTGATTTGTTGCTCCATGAAAGGAACGTTCCAGAACACTGACTAAAAGTAATGTGTTAAGTAAACTGACCATACTAACTATTGAAAATAATGATGATCTACAGCTAACATGATAGCAGCATACTTCCTGCATTGCTTGTTTTAGCTGAAACTGATAGAGTCATAAAGCTGACTGAGTTTTGCATAACTCACTCATGGTAATATCCTTTCAAGGGTAATCACAACATTCATATATGAGGCAAGGCAAGAAACAATTAAAATGTAGTACATTTCATAGAGATGTTTCCACTATTAAATGAAAGCACCTTTAGTTGATATAAATGAACAGCAGCTTTAGTTCCTAGAAATGAATATTTCAAAATACACAGTAATACGTTTTCTTTCAATTGCTTTTCCCCTGCAATCTTCATTTTTCTTCTTAGTAGTAATGGAATTATTTTCCCGATTAATAGCTTTCATTCTTCTTTTTTTAGAGACTGCAGTGATGACACATCTGTTCTGGTTCCCTCTCCTGATATCCTGGCATCAATATGTAACTGCATACATATATCAGAAAGCTGCTATGCAGCGATGTGATGGGATTTACAAGCACCACACTAAACCTGAGCAAGACATGGAGCAATATTTGTCTAAAGAGGCCTCCGCCGTCAGAGGTACACACAGTGTAAACGGACAACTTTAGAAGGGCACTGGAGGCCAGAAGATGGTGGAAAGATCTATGGGCTGTGCCAAGAAATGAGGCTGACACCTGGCACTGTGGGCAGAATGATTACAGCACCGGCAAGACCATTTCAGGAGCAGTGATTTTCCTGCCCTCCCTCCCCACGCTTCAGAGGTGAGAACTCATGAGGGAGAATGTTTTCCCCTCTCTGCAAGGCAGACTAAACTGCTTCTACTGAGACTGTGACTACATCCCAAAAGGAGAAGCTCCAGCCTGTCCAATATGAAGAGATCTATGGGGAGCATATCTTGGCGTGGACCTAGGGTTGCCAGATGGTTTCAACAAAAATACCGGACACACTTGACATTACATCACAATCTACATTACATCTTATTTAGAAAATACCGGATATTTATATTTTCTCTTTTATATTTTCTCAATTTGTTTCCCGAACAGAAAGCTCAAATACTTGACTGTCCAGTTCAAAACCGGACACCTGGCAACCCTAGGTGGACCAGCAAGTGATCCAAACACTACAACCCTTCCTTTAGGTCTCTGGGTCGGGACCCTGGGTCTCCCTATCTTGCACCCCTCACCCACTCTGTAGCAACAAAGCCCCAAGGGGAGAAGAGGAAACGTGCAGGAGGGGTGAGACTTGCTGTGGTATGACCAGTTAAGCGGGCATGGGATGAAAATGAACATTATTAAGACTGATGTCATGTGGGTCACTGGAGGTTCTAGAGGGAAAGCAGACATAGACATTAATGGACCAAGACTAAACCTGACCGAGCAGTGGCCATCCCTTGGTGACTTGTTCATGGCAGATGGCACGTTTGTATGTGAGATATAGTCCAGACGGGAATGCTGAAAGAATGGAACAACCTTGCATGTGTTGTGTACAACTAGTGTATGCCCCTGAGACTGAAAGCCCCGCTGGATAGAACAACTGTACTACCACAATGCCGTATTGCACAGAGGAATAGGCAATAAAGAACTGGCAAATTTATCACTAACAGCTGTTTGGGATGAGATGCCTTTACACGATGACAGGAGTTACAGAAAGAGAAAGATTTTGAAATTAAAGTTTCACGATAAAAGTCAAATTCTGTGATGTGGCTGGAAAAATCCAGGCAGTGCACCTTTGCTGATTCTGACACAGGCAGAGGATGGATGAAGAGGACTTGCTGAAAACAGCATGGCAGGAGAAGTGGTTGGGAAGAGATTGAAAGAAAGGGAGAGAGGGATTGCACAGGTGGTAAGCAAGTAGGCATCTTGGGCAGACAAAGAGGGCATTTTTTCAGGAGTACAGGATCTTTTGAAAAGGGTTTTATTTTCGAATGATCCCCGTCTAAACAGCCGTTTTTCTTTCGAAAAGCCCCTTTTCAAAAAAACCCACAGCTGCCATTATACAAATGAAGTATGGGAAATTTAAATCCTGGCTTCATTTACAATTTTGAAGTGTCTAATTTACATCCCTTTTTCAAGGAAGGGATGTAGTTTAGACACAGTCTGGGAATACTAACCTAACCCGCATTTTACAGTCTAACATGGCTACCTCCTGAGACTAATCCACATCTGACAGGGTACACAAGTGCCTCATTCTTCTGTGTGGTGAGTACACATGTTTCATCAGAATCCATTCTTCTCATATTTACCAATGAAAATTAGCATTGTGAGAAAAGTGCATCTCCTACACAACTTTGATATCTTATTCACTAACCCTTACCCAATTCAACACAACATAACACTAATCTAGGGGGAGAGGTAGATATGCTGGAGGGCAGTGATAGGGTCCAGAGTGACCTGGACAGATTAGAGGATTAGGCCAAAAGAAATCTGATGAGGTTCAACAAGGACAAGTGTAGAGTCCTGCACTTGGGACAGAAGAATCCCAAGCATTGTTACAGGCTGGGGACTGAATGGCTAAGTAGCAGTTCTGCAGAAAAGGACCTGGGGATTACAGTGGATGGAGAAGCTGGATATGAATCAACAGTGTGCCCTTGTAGCCAAGAAGGCTAATTGCATTTTAGGGTGCATTAGGAGGAGCATTGCCAGCAGATCCAGAAAAGTGATTATTCCCCTTTATTCGGGTCTGGTGAGGCCACATCTGGAGTATTGTGTCCAGTTCTGGGCCCCCCACTATAGAAAGGATGTGGACGCATTGGAGAGGGTCCAACGGAGGGCGACCAAAATGATTAGGGGGCTGGAGTGCATGACCAATGAGGAGAGACTGAGGGATTTGGGTTTGCTTAGTTTGCAGAAGAGAAGAGTGAGGGGGGATTTGATAGCAGCCTTCAACTTCCTGAAGGGAGGTTCCAAAGAGGCTGGAGAAAGGCTGTTCTCAGTAGTGACAGATGGCAGAACAAGGAGCAATGGTCTCAAGTTACGGTGGGAGAGGTCTAGGTTGGATATTAGGAAAAACTATTTCACTAGGAGGGTGGTGAAGCACTGGAATGGGTAACCTAGGGAGGTGGTGGAATCTCCCTCCCTAGAGGTGTTTAAAAGTCTCAGCTTGACAAAGCCCTGGCTGGGATGATTTAGTTGGGATTTGTCCTGCCTTGGGCAGGGGGCTGGACTTGATGACCTCCTGAGGTCTCTTCCAGCTCTATGATTCTCTGATACTAACAGGCATAATCCATCTTTTATAAACAGGTGTTTCTTGCTCAACCTTCAAAATGCTTTACTAGGGGCCCAATTCTGAATTCCTAATTCATGCTGAAAAATCACTGCAGTGAGTAGTGGAGCTCCAGTCTTCATGAGGAAGGGTTGCAAAATTGGCTGTATATCTGTTGTTGTCAGTTTCAGTAGTATTTCTCTGCAATGCTTTACATTTATTTACAAAAAACCCTCAGAAGCAGATTTATATGGCTCCACTGTTTTTTAGATACAAACTAATCTTTAATTCAAGCTAATGGTACTATGTTTTGCATCTGACATTTCTATATTAATTTTAGATATCTAGTGAATCTACAACACAGATTAAGACTCAGGTACATGCATTGAATACTCTACAGTTTGGGGTGTTCAGACTCAATGTTAGCAGTAGCAAATAAATATTACTAAGGAGTTACCAAACCACATTGTCAAGATATCACAGTTAGGGTATGTCTACACTACAAAGTTAATTCGAACTAACAGCTGTTAGTTCGAATTAACTTTCATAGGCACTACACATGCAAACCGCTAGCTCGAACTTAATTCAAACTAGCGGAGCGCTTAATTCGAACTAGGTAAACCTCATTCTACGAGGACTAACGCCTAGTTCGAATTAAGTAGTTCGAATTAAGGGCTGTGTAGCCACTTAATTCAAACTAGTTGGAGGCTAGCTCTTCCCAGCTTGCCCTGGTGGCCACTCTGGGCCAAGCCAGGGAAACTCTTCTGCCCCCCTCCCGGCCCCGGAGCCCTTAAAGGGCCATGGTCTGGCTACAGTGCCCATGCCAGGTGCAAGCCTGCCAGCACCCAGCCAGCAGACTCTGCACCTGGCACAGCATGAGCCAGCCACCTGCTGCCACCCAGCCCTCCGCCTCTTCCCAGGACCAGGCTGGCGGCTCCCAGGAGCCTGCCCGGGGCCGCAAGAGGCGGGTGCCCGCCTGGTCTAGTGTGGAGATCGTGGACCTCATCGAGGTTTGGGGGGAGACCTCCAACGACCACGACCTCCGCACTAGGCACAGGAATGAGGCCGTCTAGGGCAGGATAGCTGCCAGCCTGGCCACCAAAGGCCACATGCGAACCCATGAGCAGGTTTTCATGAAAATCAAGTTGGTCCAGTGAGATCCCCGACCCTGAGCCCTGAGCTTAGAACATAAGAACATAAGAACAGCCGTACTGGGTCAGACCAAAGGTCCATCTAGCCCAGTAGCCTGTCTGCCGACAGCGGCCAACACCAGGTACCCTGGAGGGGAAGGACCGAAGACAATGACCAAGCCATTTGTCTCGTGCCATCCATCTCCAGCCGTCCACAAACAGAGGCCAGGGACACCATTCCTACCCCCTGGCTAATAGCACTCCATGGACCCAACCTCCATGAATTTATCTAACTTCTCTTTAAACTCTGTTATAGTTCTAGCCTTCACAGCCTTCTGTGGCAAGGAGTTCCACAGGTTGACTATTTGCTTTGTGAAGAAGAACTTTCTTTTATTAGTTTGAAGCCTGCTACCCATTCATTTCATTTGGTGTCCTCTAGTCCTTCTATTATGGGAACTAATGAAGAACTTTTCTTTATGCACCCTCTCCACACCACTCATGCTTTTATAGACCTCTATCATATCCCCCCTCAGTCTCCTCTTTTCTAAGCTGAAAAGTCCTAGTCTCTTTAGCCTCTCTTGGACCTGTTCCAAACCTCCTAATCATTGTAGTTGCCCTTTTCTGAACCCTTTCCAAGGCCAAAATATCTTTTTTAAGGTGAGGAGACCATATCTCTACACAATAGTGAAGATATGGTGCACTATAGTTTTATACTTCCCCTCCTCCTTCTTCCCCTGGCTTCCCCCTTCCAGCTCCCTCCTCCCAGGTTTCCACCTCCCCTCTCCCACCCTCTCTCTTCCCCTCTCCCACCTCCTTTTCCCAGTCTCCCCAGAGGTTAATCCCCCCGCCCAGTTTAGTTAAATAAAGAGAGTTTCTATTTTTGAACACGTGTCCCTTATTTTTTACATCAGGAAGGGGGGCTAGGGAGGGGTAAGTGGAAGGAGGTGAGGGAGGAATGGGACACGAGCCCCTGATGGGGAGGACTGGGGTGGCTCTGAGGGCTCCTCGGGGTGGAAGCTCTCCTGCAGGGCCTCCTGGATCCTGACAGCCCCCCGATTGACCCCCCCCGGATGGCAGCCTGCGGCAAGTGCAGCCGGGCTGATGGCCGAGTGCTGTGATGTGCCAAGTGTGGGCACTCAGGGCACTCCAAGACAGGACTGCTTTGCTGTCCCTCATCGAGGTAGACAAGCAAGCGGGGAACCCTGAGAACTGTCTGTCCGGGGTGGGGGTCGGGTCCCTTTAAGCACGGAGCTCAGTTATCCTCAGGCAGCAGCTCCACACTCTAAGTCCTAACCTGATGCCCTGCCGGCACTGGTTCCGGCCAGCCTTAACTTCGGTTCAGGGTCCACTCAATGTGGACATGCTAGTTCAAATTAGCAAAACGCTAATTCGAATTAGTTTTTAGGTCTAGATGCACTAGTTCGAATTAGCTTAGTTCGAATTAACTAATTAGAATTAAGTTAGTTCGAATTAGTGCTGTAGTGTAGTCATACCCTTATTTCCTAGGCTAAATAGAAGGACAGAGTGGAATGTTGTAAAATGTTGACTTTTTAATGGTGGTCATGTAGTTCGTTAGGAAGCCCACCCAGTGAATAACTGGCTAGATGGCTGAGGCTTCAGTGATCAACTCGTTGCAAAATAACTAATAAATTATCCAGAAATAAGACAGTGGTGTAGCAAATGTCAGTGCTGGAAAACAATAGTCACATCCAGGCTTTCACTTCTGGCCCTTCTAGCTACTAGATTTACCCAACAAACGGTTAGAATGTACCATGACTGTGTAAAAAGAACTGACAAAGGAAACAAATGCACTGCCTACCCACTTGAATGTCATGTTGCTAGCAAAAAGAATGGCATACTGTCAAATCAATATTGTAGTCCCATGTTTGTGATTGTGGTTTCTGGAACTCCAAGTGGGGTTCTTAAGAATATCAGTGAGTATCAGTAACTGTCTAATCTCTGGATAATTCTATACTCTATGTTTAGAAAGGAGAAGAGAAAACTGTCCCTTTCAAAACCTTAAGAAGCAGCTGCTTCCTACTCTAGAGAATTCAGATCACTGTAAAACATAGTGGCTGTGTCTAGACTGGCGCGATCTTGTGCCAGAGCTATGCAAATGAGACTCAGCGTGGAATATCGCCGAGCCTCATTTGCATAACTAATGAGCCGCCATTTTGCGGAAGAGGCTCTTGCGCAAGACGGAGCTGTCTAAACTGCCCCTTCTTGTGCAAGAAAAACCCTCTTGCGCAAAGCCATTATTCCTGAAAATAATCAAATTCATTAAAATAATGAAAATAATTAAATAATGAAAATAATGAAAATAAATAAAATAATAATGAAAATAATTAAATTCATCAGGAGCTTTCCTGAGTGCTATGTGATACTGTAATACCCAACTGGCTCACTAACATATTGCTACATACCTGCACATAGCTCATTAGTATTCATTAGGGCTACGTCTAGACTACGTCCCTTTTTCGTAAAAGGGATGCAAATTAGACGTATCGCAATTGCTAATGAAGCGGGGATTTAAATCTCCCGCACTTCATTAACATAAAAATGGCTGCCGCTTTTTTTCCGCACGGAGCTTTGCCGGAAAAAAGCGCCAGTCTAGACGCTGATCTTGCGGAAAATAAAGCCTTTTCCGAAAGATCCCTTATCCCATATTTCATAGAGGGATAAGGGATCTTTTGGAAAAGGCTTTATTTTCCGCAAGATCAGCGTCTAGACTGGCGCTTTTTTCCGGCAAAGCTCCGTGCGGAAAAAAAGCGGCAGCCATTTTTATGCTAATGAAGCAGGGGAGATTTAAATCCCCGCTTCATTAGCAATTGCGATACGTCTAATTTGCATCCCTTTTACGAAAAAGGGATGTAGTCTAGACGTAGCCAATATGTATTGTGTGTATGTAGAAACTTGTCAGGGTTTATGCACTTTAGAATAATTCCAATACAAAAGACACATGGAAAAAGAATGGAAAAGATTTGATATGCCTTGTTCTGTACTACAGGTTGGACCTCCCTTGTCTGGCACCTTCGGCACGTGACTGGTCCCCAACAAGGGGTTTGCCAAACGAGGGGAGGTCCTTCCCAACATGGCCTGTGCTGCCCCTGGCTAGGACTCCAGCCGAGTCCCAGGCTGGAGCTTCGCAGATGCTGAGGCCGGGGTTCCGCAGATATCGAGGCCGCTGGGGCTCCATGGCTGCTGGGACTGGGCTCCGCAGCTGCCAGGGTGACTGGGACTCCATGGCTGTCAGGGCTTTGTGGCTGCCGTGGTGCCGGGGCTCCATGGCTGCTGCGGCTGCTGGGGCTCTGCGGCCACTGCCAGCCCCCACTACCAGCTGGCAGCAGAGGCAGAACTCCCTGCTGCGCCGCCCACCCCTCTGTGAACATGGGTTCCTGGCTGTGTTGTCCCCTTCCCTCCCACCGCTCCTGCCCTGTGGCCCAACCTCCTTATACCTGGACTCCGTGGTCCAAGAGCTACCAGAGAGTCCCGGTTAAAGGAGGTGCAACCTGTAATTTGAATGTAATGTTTTTGAAAGTTCCTTAACATATGTAGGATATGTTCTTGTTCCCCCAGGAGACCCCTGAACTTTTCATCAGCAGCTGGTGGCCCCGTGGTCATTTCAACTTATTTGCTATAATAAAAACTGGGAATATTGAATGGCTCTGAATTTAGGCCCTGATCCTGAAAAATGCTTGCTCATATGCTCACCTTTACAACTACAAGCAGCCTTGTGGAAGTCAGTGGGGTTACTCAGAGTAGTAAAGTTAAGCACATTTAATTCTCCTATTGCACATAAAATGACAACCCACAATGGGTAGAGAGCCATTACTCTGTTGCTTGAATGTTTCTGGGCTCAGTGGGGAGTTGGGCATGAAAGATGGTAGAAGGAGTAAAACAGGGGTCTACCAATCCATCAGCTCCCTCTCCGTGGCATTCCCCTTTCCCCTGAGCAAGAGAGCAGGTTCCCCTGAATCAGGAAGTGGGGAAACAGCAGCTGCATAGCCTATAAGGAGCTGCAAAGGAGCTGCATACAGAGAGCAATGCGCAGGAACTGGGTGCACAGCTCTGTGTGTGTGGAACAAGCTGTAACTTCTGGAGACTATAGGTGGGGGCAGGTCGCTGTGGAACGCCTAGGGGAGCAGCACCAACTGGGCCAGGAGCCAGGGCAAAGGGCCCTAATGGAAGACACCGAGGCTATGTCTACACTACATACTTTTTGCAGAAGAGGCAATGCAAATGAAGTGCTCATTAGCATTTTCTTGTGCTTCATTTGCATAATGTCTTCCGATCTGTTTTGCGCAAGAGGTTTTTGTGCAAAAACAAGTAGTGTGGACGTGTCTGTTTTGTGCCAAAACCCCTTTTTGCGCAAGATCCTTATGCCTGTAAAATGAAGAAGGAGAAAATGCTAATGAGTGCTTCATTTGCATTACCTCTTTTGCAAAAAAAACGTAGTGTAGATATAGCCTGAGCCTGCTTTGGGATGGATATGCTCCTAGATGTTTGAATGGAGCAGCACTAGAGTGGACACCCCACATTAAGTCAGAAGAACCCTAACTCTCAGTTGGGCTATGTCTACACTACCAGGTTATTTTGAAATAATAACTCCCGAAATAACTATTTTGAAATACGCTTATTCCTCTTCACAAGCAGGAGTTATTATTTCGAAATAACAGGCTTGGTAGGCCTGCTGCACTATTTCGGGATGCCAGGTCTTTTTAGCACACCTGTTATTTTGAAATATGACAGACTCGTTATTCCAACGTCCCTGTAAAATTCATTCCATGAGTAGTAAGGGACATTTTGGAATAGTGATTTATTTCAAAATAAGTGCTATGTAGACATCGCCAAACTTCAAAATAAGCTATTTGAAATAACATCAAAATAAGACATGGAATTTGAGTGGCTAAAATTGCATATCTTATTTCGACCTACAGTGCAGTGTAGATGCATCCATGGTGCCTACAAACAAGGAAAATATCCTAGGAATGTATACCTTCCCACCTCTGAAGATTTTAGGAGTGCCTCTGTCCCAGATGGGAACATATGTCCTTCCGAAATTTGTTAAAAGGGTGGCATCTTGGGTTTCTTTCCTTCTGGGAAAAGGTCTGATGAATCTCTGTAATCATTTATAAAAATTATGCTGATTGCCTTGCTTAAATTGCCCTCTTTTACCAGAGACAAAAGGGGAAAATGTAGCTTAAAGAGGTCAGAATCAACAGGCTTCTGTTCCTTGTTTTTGGCCTGCTAGATCAAACCACTTCTGGAATTGTAATTTTCTAATGAAGGCCTTTTAAATTCATAGTCAGTCTAAATCAGTTTCTGCAACAGGTTGATTAATAATGTATTGAGCAGATTCTTTCATTCAATAGATCACTGTAATAAATCACGTGGTCCCAGGATTTATTGATTGCCATTTTATTCTTTCATCAGAAACTGACTTAAAATTTTACTTTGCATATGAAATTAGTACAGTGAATAAATCAGGAATTTTCAGTTGCATTGTTCCAAGTGTTTACTTCAATAGACAGACGTACAATCCTCCCTCTTTTGGCTCTGGTGAGGCCACATCTGGAGTATTGTGTCCAGTTCTGGGCCCCCCACTACAAAAGGGATGTGGACGCATTGGAGAGGGTCCAGCAGAGGGCAACCAGAATGATTAGGGGTTGGAGCATATGACTTATGAGGAGAGGCTGAGGTAGTTGGGTCTGTTTAGTCTGCAGAAGCGAAGAGTGAGGGGGGATTTGATAGCAGCCTTCAACTTCCTGAAGGGAGGTTCCAGAGAGGATGGAGAGAGGCTGTTCTCAGTAGTGACAGATGGCAGAACAAGGAGCAATGGTGTCAAGTTGTGGTGGGAGAGGTCCAGGTTGGATATTAGGAAAAACTATTTCACTAGGAGAGTGGTAAAACACTGGAATGGGTTACCTAGGGAAGTAGTGGAGTCTCCATCCCTAGAGGTGTTTAAGTCTCGGCTTGACCAAGTCCTGGCTGGGTTGATTTAGTTGGGATTGGTCCTGCCTAGAGCAGGGGGCTGGATTTGATGACCTTCTGAGGTCTCTTCCAGCTCTATGGTTCTATGATTCTATGATTTTTCCATTTCTGGGGTGGGGTTAATGTGAGGCTGGTATGCTGGGTTATGATCCGAAGGCCAGATCGTAAGGTAGAGCTTAAGTTTTTCCCAAGATTCCTATTCATCTGTTTTCCTCCCTCTTTTGGCGTCTGATCTCCATTAGGTAGCCATCAGGGTCTCTTGCCTTGTCTGGGGAGTATGATGCCAGATTGCTATCTATGCTGATCTTTAGGAAGCTCTGGAAAAGGATTCATCCACTTCAGGAGCCAGACTGACAACTCGGCAATGCATTAACATTCCACTTGCTTGAGGACCAAGGAAACAGAGGATGTCACTGGAGTGACTCCTTGTATGCACCTTTAAAAGAATTAGATTGTAGCTGAAAATAGTCAAAATAGTAGTCAAAATATCACTGACACCCTGCTCCATAAAGTGTCCATGAACATGATTAACTCGAAGCAGGTGGGTAGTGCTATTGACTTTCAATCTCTGGCTAGTCCCATTAAAGTTTCACATCTGTTGGTCGAGGACCTGCGCTTGTAATACCAAATGCTGACACATTTGATAGATCAGAAGCACTATATCTGATACAGATACTTTGAAGAAAAGCCAGTAGGGATGATAACCCTGCCAGGCTTTAGTATGGTGCCATGATCAATGGAGATACAGGTTTGGCTAACTAGACACACTCGCCATCTGTAGTGAACAAAGGTGCAGGCTTCTAAATAAATCTCTCAGTATGCTGGCAGATACCGTACCTTTGGATCCTTTGTCCTAAAGTGGTCTATTAAGCTTGACAGCAAACTGGCCTGATGGTACCTCGTTATATAGAACTGCTCAGAAGCAGCAGCGGGATTCCTTTATTCCTTTTTGCTGTGACAATGGACTAAAGCATTTTGAAGGGAAATGGGGTTGCTAGACAGGAGAAATGTGCCAAGTATAATCCTCCAAGAATCCCCCCCTACCCAGGCAATCTTCTTAGCTTAATGGTAACTTTCCTGCTCTCCTTTTTTTCATGAGTGGGGTTAAATTGCTGCAGTGATAGCCAGACAATAGTTAGAAGTGGGGCAAAATTATAGCAATCTTGGAGAAACTGAGTGTTTCCATATTAGGAGAGGAAGCAAACTGACATCTCATCCGCTTACTCTCAAAAAAGGTTTTGTGCCATACTGCAGTACTGTTCAGGTAACCAGTCAAGAATTTGTACAAAAGGGAGAAGATGTAGGTGTGGCAACAGGACCTAGCATGTTATGCCCCATCTTGACCCATATGACCTGCACCATCCATTGGTATCTGCATTAAACATAATGTCACAACCTGGCCACCTTTTTTTTTCGGTTATGCCTTGTAAAAATCTCCAGAATTCTTTCTCATCAGAATTAAATAAAACACAGGCTTTGTTTATTTCCCCAGGAACTCAGGACCCCAAGAATCAAGGAGTTAACTTGTTGAAAATTTTATATAACAGATAACTTAGGGGATCAATTATACTAAATTGGGCTAAAGAGAAGAGATCATGAGAAAGATGTGCTTAAAACCATCTACAAGAATATTATGTGCACCTGCATTTTTTGGTGAGGATTATATTCTAAAATTGGGTCACATTCCTTCCATGATTATTGAAGCACTACTTGAAGCAGATACTAATTCACAAAAACATCCGATTAACACAGGCTAAGTTTGGCATGTAGGAGGATTTTTCTGCATAAGGGGTCAGTTTCTTCTTGCTGAGATTAAATACGAACATAGGGAAATATTCTTTTCTCTCTGGAATCAGCATTGGTTCAGGATCTTGACTCCTGTGATTTTCTCGCTCATTGAAAATCAGTCGGCATTTTGCTGTGCTCTGAAGCAACAAAATGATGACATAAAAACAATTGCCTGTAGTATCCATCTGTCTGTGGAATTTGCATTTCCCCAGGAATTCCTCAGGAACACAGTGTGTGTTGAGGAAAACAATAAACACTATAGCAACACGTAGCATGCATGGCACATTAAGACAGTAGAACAAGTGTCAGTGTTTTTCTCTTTCCCTTGCCCTAGTTCTGTCTTGGTTCTAATCATAGATAAGAGCTTATGTATGCAGGGGCCTCTTTCACTTTAAATCAGGCTTTATAGCAGGGGTGGGGAACCTTTTTTGGGTTGGGGGCCGTTGACCCACAGAAAAATCAGTCAGGGGCTGGGGGCTGCAAGGAGATGGCAGTGGGGCTGGAGTGCGAATGCTGGGGGAGGCCATAAGCCTTGGCGGCCAGATCCAGGAAAGCTGGGGCCCACATCCAGCCCCCAGGCCTGAGGTCCCCCACCCCTTAGGGTTGTCAGGTGTCTGGTTTTGAACTGGACAGTCCAGTATTTGAGCTTTCTGTTCAGGAAACAAATTGAGAAAATATAAATGTCCAGTATTTTCCAAATAAGATGTAATGTAGATTGTGATGTAATGTCAAGTGTGTCCAGTATTTTTGTTGAAACCATCTGGCAACCCTACTACCCCTGCTTTATAATATGGCTTTTATTCCATTGCTGCTTTAGATAGTTCTACTCCAGTGGGGCCAACAGCTACCACAGGCCCCTGGGCAAGGTGTGGAGGGTCCTGGCTTTGCAACCCTGGAAGGGTCAGGGCCTTGGGTGGAAGGAGTGGGTCCAGGGATAGCCAGTCCTTATTGCCACCTGGAGTGCAGCGTGCTCCCCCAGGTCTCAGGTCCACTCTGGTAGCGATTTAAAGGGCCCGGTGCATCAGCCGGAGCACCAGGCCTCTTTGAATCACTGGGCCCCTGGACAACTGCCCCTTTGCTCCCCCTGTCACTGGGCCTGTTCTACTTTCTGAAGCACATAGAATCATAGAACTGGAAGGGACCAAGAGGTCATCTGGTCCAGTGCCCGGCACTCAATCCAGTAACCGTGCTCAGAGGCTGCCTCCCAAAAAAGGCCCCCACACAGAAGATAGGTGGCCAAATGCCTGTCTTCTCCAGGGACATGATTTGCTTTGAGACTTTGGCAAGAAATAGGCATCTGGACACCTGGAAGGAGGAAGCAGCTTGCACATGCTCAAAGGCAGAAACATAGCGGTGTCTAGGCAACTTTCATGTTGAAACCAGTGCCTCTCCCTGATCTACTAGCACACAGAGCCCCAGGAATCTAGGTAAGCTCTTTGGGCATTACAAATTTATTATTGTTTTTTTGAATCTGTAATTCTAGAACAATAGGATTTGGAACCATTAGCAAAATCTCTGTATCATGTGCTCCAATTATCCTCTGTTCCTAGAGAGGTGAATTGTAAACCAGAATGCCCCCAAGTGTGGAGCTCTGGGAAAGGAAGTGCTTCAGTTATTGGGGTGTTTGGAGGTGTGCGTGACCTCTGTTCCCGGCAGTTTTGAGCAGTTGAACGGCCCATGAAGGGTGGCAGTAGAGAGCTTGTGCCCAGTGGGTGTACTGCAGGGGTCAAGGAAAGAGACAGCCTGCATGGACCAAGGGAAGCTTAAGAGAACACAGGCCCAACTGTAGGAACCAAACAGAGCAACCTGGTGAATACTGCAGTGGGAACTTAAACAGGGCTATGACACATTCATTTATATAAACATAGTTAATGATTCAGTATTTAATGAATACATGAAAACTTTAAGGCAATAAAGCAGAATGGTCAAACATTCCAATGGAATTTCACCTTGTCTGAGGCTATACAACAAGGTGAACTTGTAAATAGCTCATGATTACAGTGTATAATAACGAACTTTAAAATACAGCATCTACCCTTACTCATCCCAATTAAAAATGCGAAAGAAAAGAAAAATGGAAGTTGTTGTTGTTGGAAGTTTTCATGGACTTTTTCCAAGAATTTAGAAAAAAAGTTTGTATAGTTTACTAGCTGTTTTGTCTCAGATTAGTCTAGCTTGCTGGTACAGCCACAGCTGGCATTTGGTGTTACTGATGCCTTCTAGTAGTATGGCATTACATTCCCTGCTTCTATAAGCCATAAAGTCTTGCTGGTGGAAGAAATACCTTGTTGCCATAACTGAAGATTTGCATTCGTCAAGTCAATGTGGTTGTTTGCTTTGGGAAAGACAGAGGATTCTGCCAGAATGTGACTGGTCTGGAATAAAATAGAGAATAATAACTGTAAAGGAGGAGCAGAATGGCATTTACCTTTCTTTGCCCTGTAAGGAGTTAATATTAGAACCAACGTGATCTAAGAATAGCAGGGAATGGGAAGAGGTTAGGCAGCAGAAATCAAAATAAATATAGGACCCATTTATCTCTTAAGACCTACATTCAGTGGGGACTTTCTCAGCCTCATGCATGGTTGCCCTGCTGGCCTTTTGCACCAGGTGTGACAGCACAAAGCAGGTGCAAAACAATTACATAGGGCCTCTGGAAAATACACCTGTGGAAGGGGCACTCAGCAGGAGCTGCAAAGTCAATCTGTATCCAATCCCTTGCAGAAGGCCCTGGTGCAGAAACATTCAGGGGTGGGCTGGGGTAGAAGATGTCAGGGCTCTTATGCCCCAGCAATTTTGTGCTCAGGCAATGGCCTACATACGTGGGGGTGGGGGAGGGTTTTTGCCAAACATTTTGACTTTTTCAAGAAAATTCTAAACAAAACAAAATGAAAATTTGCCCATATTTTAAATCTCCCCTCTTTTTTCATTTTCACTTTTCTCCCGCTGTATTTAGAAACAAAATAAAACAAACACCCCAGACAAATTTTAAATGAAATTTTAAAATATTTTGGTTCTTTCAAACCTACTAATGAAAATTAAATTTTCACCAGACCTATCTACAAGGCTGACATTCATTAGCTCCCTCTCCCAAGTTTGAAGCCCCTGGATTTCATACTTGAGGTCTGCTTAAAGCTGAATGCCCTGACTCTACAGGCCATTCTTAAATGTAACAGAGTCTGAGCTGCTGGCACATTTGCCTTTGGGCCAAGGAATTTGTTATAAAAAAAGGAAGGCAGGGTGATTAAGAATAACAAAAGACTGGGCATTCCAGTAATTGAAGGATTGTTAGATCATCATGAAAACATTGCCAGGTATTCCACTTAAAGATAAGGTGGGAGGGGGGGAATGAATGTTGTGCTCCTGGGATTTCCATTTGGATTACTGTGTTAAATGTATAAAAGTTCTTGCAAAAGGGGTGAACAGGGACTAATCCAAAGCTAACTGCAAAGAGTTACAAAGGGATTTCACAAAATTGGTTGATTGGGCAACACAAAGGCAGATGGAATTCAGTGTTGATAAGTGCAAAGTAATGCGCATGGAAAATATAATCCTAACTAAAAATACAAAATAGCTGTTACCATTCAAGAAAGAGATCTTTGTGGTTAGTTCCCTGAAAACATCTGTTCAATGTGCAGTAGCAGTCTAAAAACTAAAAAAGCTAACATAATATTGGGAATCATTAGGAAAGGAATAGAGAATAAGACAAAATACCATATTGCCTCTACATAAGGTCATTGTATGCCCACATCTTGACTAATGTAGGCAGATCTGATCAGCCCATTTAAAAAGATGTATTTGGAAAAAAGATGTATTTGGAAAAGGTACCAAAAGGGCAACAGAAATGATTAGAGATAAGGAATAGCTTCCATATGAGGAGAGATTAACAAGACTGAGACTTTTCAGCTTGGAAAAGAAATGACTAAAGGGTGGGGGATATGTTAGATGTCTAGAAAATCATGAATGGTGTGGAAAAATAGAGTAAGGAAATGTTATTTATTCTGTCACTAACATAACACAAGAAGCCGACCCAATTAAATTTATAGGCAGCAAATTTAAAACAAACAAAAGAAATTATTTTTTCACAATCAACTTGTGGAACTCTTTGCCAGGGGATGGTGGAAAGGCCTAAACTATAACAGGGTTCCAATAAGAACAAAATAAGTTCAAGGACAGGTCCATCCATGGCTACTAGCCAGAATGGGAAGGATGGTGTCCCTAGTTTCTGTTTGCCAGAAGCTGGGAATGGGTAACAGGGGATGGATCATGATGATTGCCTCTTCCATTTATTCGTTTTGAGGCACCTGGCATTGGCCACTGTTGGAAGACAGACTACTGGGCTAGAAGGACCTTTGCTCTGACCCAGTAGGGCCATTCTGATATAGAACTGAAATGTTCTTTTATAGAACTGAAATGTATCTGCCCCCTTGCTGTAATCCACTAGACCCCATTCTCCTTCCAGAGCTGAGATAGAGCCCAGGAGTCCTGATGGGATCTCTCGCTCTCTGCAGAGTTAGTAACAAAGTATAATGTACATTAAAATTTTAAGGCTAAGCAATGTCCCTTAAGTGACTTGCCACAAGATGTTAGAATATGTTAGTGTTAGAGCTGAGTGGGTCTAATATTTATTTAATTTTCTTTCTTTTACATAGGAATTAGATACAGTGCTCCTGTCAGCTAACTGCTCAGTTGTCTGCCTTAGTAGCCCCTGGATAGAGATGATGCATATGCGGGGAGGAGGGCCGATGGGATTGGTTCCCCCTCTCCCCATTTCAGTACACTTCTGAAGTCTCTGTCTTCAGTCCATCCCCCCATGCTTTCATTCTCCCCCCCACTGCGGCATGCACAGGTTCCCCCACACCCCCATCAAAATCTGAAATGGAGCCCCTGCCTATCTATTGCTGGCGCTAGGAGCACAGTATGGTCTGCTGGATAAAGCTGGGAAGCTGGGCTAGACATGGCCCACTAAAGGCCATAGATTTGGCACACTAATTCTGAAAGGCAGCATGCTTTATGGATCAGATTTCTCATATTTCACTCTTTAGTTCTATTCTCAGTTCTGCCTGAAGTGATCTTGTACAAACAAGATTTGTATTGTTTGTAAAATGGCTGGATGGCACTGGTCACTTCTTAGGGGAGAAGTGAAGGGTGTTGCTCAATAATAAGAGGAGATCAGAATCCATGGTCTCGTGGTTCCCAGCTGGGTGCAGTTTCCCCTGAGTTAAAATATGCACTTTGAAGGAGGACCTGTCTGTGTGTGAGATTGTATATGAGAGGTGGGCAGGCCTGACAGGGCTGCCAAACGCCCGAGTGTGGCATGTCTGCCTGATGGATTTTTCCCATTAGCAAGGCTGGGACTTGACTCAAGAGTGACAGAGCTTTTCATGAGCAACAACTAAAATCAAAGATGCAAGATCAACTCTGCAATATAAAGTTACAGAGGAATGTGAGTCACATACTGAAAGGCACTAAATCAGTTCTTAACATAAAAATATGTTTAAAAAATCAGCATTCTGTTTCTGAGGGAGGATGCAGCCAACTTTGCTGATTAACTTCCTCTTCAAGCCTGCAGAAAAGCACTCTTTGGCCTACATATAAAGCATCAGAGAGTATAAAACTCCAGTGCTCTTCAATTTAAAAAAATGTATTCCAGCTATTTTTGAAGTAGTTTAATTTGGCTTTTGGCGCTGTCTAGACAGCAAGAAGTTGAAGAAAGAACACTCTTCCTTTGGCTTCCCTTATTCTTCATGGAATGAGGGTTACACGAGTTGGAGTCAGAAGTCCTCCATCTCAACATTATTTCGAAATAAAGGCTTGTAATGTAGATGCACACTGTTATTTCGGAATAACGTCAATTATTCTGAAATAACGCTGCTGTGTAGACGTACCTTTAGTGAATTCGGAAATGTTAAATAGATCCAGAGAGACTGACGAGTTTAGGGGATTGGTAATGGGTGACCGAGTTCTTCGTATTTAGTTCGTTACTTGAACATTTTCTAGGTCAGAAGTGATTGGGATTCATTATGGCCATCTGCTGATGACTGCCCAGTTTCAAGAGGACAGGTGTCCTGTGATGGAAAATACTATCAGCACTAATTTGTACCTTTAGTCATAGTCAGAGCACAGATGCCAAGAGCTAAGTGAGCATGATTGCTGAATTATCTTCTCACCACTAGAGATGGCACATCAAGAAAAAGGTAGAGACATGTCTGGTGGGAAGAGGGTTACATGTGTTGTATCCATGGACTAAAGAGAGGACTGCAGTTTTCAACTCTGCCAGTTTGATGCCCTTCACAACATTGATTTTAACCAGGCTAAAGATTTCTAGCTACACCATCTCATCTCTAGCAATACAGTTTGGGAGCAGGTGGTGGGGCAGGAAGTCTCTAGGGAGAATTAGGAGGTGATTGGGGTGGGTGGGTCAGGAACTCGACACAGCCCTGCATCACTATATAATAGTGACCTATTGTAGGGATAACATATTAAAGTATTAAAAATTATTCCCCAAGTAGAAGCATATAAGTGTTTAGATTTATTCTTGTTAAAGTGTTTAGATTTAGTGTTATCAAGCTTAATAAGTGTTTAGATTTATTATTATTTTTATTATTATTTGTTAAGATTGTTAAATGTTTAGATTTATAATTATTGCCCCTCTAGAATATAATTTGTTAAGAATATAATACTATGTAGCCAGAAACAGCTCCCCTCTCTGTGTCCCAGGGCACACTCAAACTTGTGCAAGTGGCTGCTTGTCAAGCCACTAACTCTGCTCTGGGAGCCAAGCCCTATAATTGATTAAGGGCATTGTTACACAATTGACGCCCGTTCTCTTCAAAGCATTGTGAACCAATTAACCCTAATCCCAAAGTGAAACATTGTAACTATAACAGTAACTAACTCAGCACTCAGAAAGAATGTTTTAAGAAATACCACCCAGAAACTTTTGTAACTTTTTGTAACTACAACTCTTGTATATGTAAAATTATTATTATACAAAATACTGTATGTGAAACTTTAATTAGGGAATGTATGTAAGAGAGAGAGAGTGCTTGGACAATGAATGAATGGTTTGAGAGGTTCCAGCCTGAGAATACAGTATCAAAGGGCTGAAGAAGGCATCAGGTGCCAGTGCAATCAAAAGGTGTCAAGTGGAGAAAAACTGGAGACTGGAGGTCCACCCTATGAGATCACTGACGAGCACCTGGCAGCCACCCTGTAGACATCAGCATGACGCAGCAATTCCCAGAGACTGGCATAGGAAGAAATTCCTATAAAGACTGGACCAAAAGACTATGGAGTCAGAGTCCAAGGTTCTGCTGCCAGCCCACCAGGAGCTTCAGATGCGCATCTAATCAGGACTTCGCTCCCCACTACCATCACTTGTGTACAGAATACCTGGCCAGTACTCTGTCACAAGCAACTTCCAGGCTGGTAACTATAACAACTACACAGAACCTGAATGAATGATTGAATGAATGTTTGCTTCTATCTTTTCTTTATTCTTTATTATTATCGTTACAAATAAATATGGCTTTTTGCCTGATCCCCCTCATAAGATCCTGCTTGCTTTTATTGGTACAACACTATGAGTCGTTTAGAACCCTGCAAATCCACGGATATCTGTGGCTCTCTGCATCCATGGCTGTTTTTGACCTCCTGCCCCATCACTTGCCCCACCCAAATCATACCTCCTTCCTTTCTGCAGGTAGAAAGGCTACAGTCCTGGGCCTTCATGTGCAGCTCCGCCTTTCTGGGGGGAACCTCAGACACTTTTTGTGGATCAGACAATTTTTGTGGATCATGGAGTGGATGCAGATATACATTTTTTTAATCGAAACAGGCCTCTTCTTATGACCAGCTCTGCTCAGGCCTATGATTGTGAGGAACATCACTGTCTCCCATTTGTCATCCTAGAACTGCTGAGTCATAGCACTAGCAACTGTTTCTGTGGGCAAGATATTCGGGATGTATTCAGGCCAAGATTTCCAAAAGAGGAAGTTTAAAGCAAAGCTCAAAAAGTCCATATTTAGGCACCTGAATAAATAATTTTAAAAGGCGCTGAGCTTCTACCAGCTCCCATTAAAGTTAGTACAATTAGTGAAATTAATAACCATAATAAGGGTTTCTTCCACCTACTAAACAAATACAAAATATCTTTAGCCCTTCTAATGTGCTTTAGTTCTTCCTAGGGTCACTATGTAAATGCACCTCCCCTCCCCCCCATGGTTGTGTACATACACTGAAGAAACCTCTAGCGTGATTCCATCTCAGGCCCAATCAGAATCTAGTAACAATGAAAGCCATTGGCTGTTCAGCCTTGCAAGCCCAGTCATGTCTGCAGGAAATTAAGCTTCTCTTCTGTCTGCCTTGCAGCCGCACACACCTAAACACCCTCAGAGTTTGGAATAGGAATACTGTCCCTGACCCTCGAATATTAATTGTCAACTCTCATTAAGAAACTACTTAAAAACAATACATTTATTTTTTATCATTGTTCCAATTGATTCCAAAATGAATGTGAAGTATTTTCAAAAATCACAAAATAACTGCATTATGTTGTGGTGGGCATTTGCCCCTAGAGCACCCCCTTTTGTCAGGCCACAGTATTGTGGAGGTCTATACCTCCAGCATCCTCTGTAGACAGCCTGTCTCCATGTGCAATTCAGCTTCCTGGCTGAGAAATATCAAGTTTAGCACCCTGTTGGAGTAACAAGCTCAAAGGCTCAACAACGCAGACCTTCCTCTGGATTCTGTCTTCAAACTCAGCCATTTGGGAGTATTCTCCTCGGCTATGATATTGAACACCAGCCCCTCTGGCTGTTTTCTTGAAGTGTCTGTTCCCCAACTTCTCAACCCATCATAGCAATCCCTCGGGTTCCCGCCTCAGACTGAACTCTCTTGCAAATGTTCAGTAAGTTATCTCTTGACGCCTCTTCGTTCCACATATCTGGCTGCAAACCAACTGATTATGGCACAGGAGCAATGGATGTAACTAATTGGCCTTGAACCTTTCTATCCTATGATGCGGTTTCACCTTTCACAACTAGTCTAACTGCTCCCCATTATGTCAATTGGATTTTGAGAAGGCCACCCATTGTTTTCTCTTTTGTGGTTCATTGCAGGGTTAGGGAAATATTATAGGGTAAGACTTTGTGCTAGCAAGGAAGTAAGGCTATGTCTACACTGCCTTTTTTTGGCAGAAGATATGCAAATCGTGCTCTCAGTTGCATATCTTATGCCGATCCTCTTTGTGGAAGAGGTTTTGCCAATAAAAAGCCCCGTGTAGACGGGGCCATTTGTCGGAACCCCTCCCTTTTTTGCAAGATCCTGTAAACCTCATTTTTTGAGGAATAAGGGATCTTGCGAAAAAGGGTTTTTTTCTGACAAATGGCCCCGACTGCACAGGGCTTTTTATCAGCAAAACCTCTTCTGCAAAAAGGATCGGCAGAAAATATGCAAATGAGAGTGTGATTTGCATATCTGCTGCCGAAAAAACCCAGCAGTGTAGACGTAGCCTGAGAGTTCCAAATGCAATGCAAGGATTTGATCATCTCCTTTGCTCATGATTCATACATTTTGGCTATCAAAGGCTCAGTTTTGCTAAGACTAAATGCCCTTTATGTCCTGTATTTAACTTAGGCTTTGTGAGTTGTCCTGTTGCTGTCAGCGAGACTAGTCACAAGGCATACATCTTTCAAGGCTCAGAGCTGTTAGACTGTAAAACCTTCAGGGAAGGGATTCTTCCTGTGGGCTTGTACTATGCTAGGCCCAATGGGTCCCTGTAGCAGTCCGTGTCAGTGGGTGGACTCATCGGCCCACCACACGTGCCAGGTGCAAGAGGAATCTCCCATTCCCGGGCCAAGACGGGGAAACCAACAGTCAGGCGGCTATATAGTTCAGGTGCCACAGCCCTGGATCAGGGCATCCATGCTGACTCACTACAGTCCCCAATCTACATGGTAGACTGGATTCTTTTGTAATACAAATAGGTGATACTAATAGGGATTCATGCCCACACCTTCCTATGTACCTACAGTCACCATAACAAGAGATATTTAATGGCATTTCTATTTTTGTGTCAAAATGTTTATAGTTAATAGCCCCACAGAAAGCTATTTATTATTACTTATTACTTGTTTTAGATAATACCTATAATATTCTAGGCTCTGTGCAAACACAGAACGGAGGCATAGTCTCTGCCTGTCTATACAGACATATGAAAACTAGAACAAAAATAAGTAGGCTTGTTATTGGGTTGTTGGAACCATGGTTAGAGAACATGTAAAAATATATATTTAGACCATTCCCAAGTACCCTCAAATCAACTAGATTGGTAAGCTGATGCCCAATAGTAGAAGTAAGTCTCCAGGAGGAATATGAGTGCAGGTAGAATTGAGGCATTGTGGACTCTGATTAATTTATTTAACAAAAACAGTATTAAAAGTCTTGCTTAAATCCACTAAAAAGGCAAAACATAGTTCAGCATCCAGTACTGCATTACATACATGCAGCTGCACTGCAACTACTTATGCTAATCAAGCTGTTCCATCTTGTATTTAGCCATTGACCTAGCTCTGTGAGCATCTAAATGTCCCTCCCACTGATGTAAGTTGCCCATTACAGGCTAGTAGGGCTTTGGGGAACAGCTTGGTGGGGTTCTGCCAGGCCACTGTGGTCCCAGGCTGTCAGTCCCCACAGTGCCTATTAAATTGGGACTCCTAGGGTATGTCTAGACTACATGCCTCTGGTGACAGAGGCATGTAGATTAGGCTATCCGGCATAGGGAAATGAAGCCGGGATTTAAATAATCGCAGCTTCATTTAAATTTAAATGGCTGCCGCGCTCTGCCGACCAGCTGATGATCAGCTGTTTGTCGGCAGATCGGGGCAGTCTAGACACGCCGCAGTCAACAAGGAAGCCTTTGTCGACCGGCGCAGGTATGCCTCATGAAACCAGGTTTACCTGCCCCTATCTGCCGACAAACAGCTGACCATCAGCTGGTCGGCAGAGCGCGGCAGCCATTTAAATTTAAATGAAGCTGCGATTATTTAAATCCCGGCTTCATTTCCTTATGCTGGGTAGCCTAATCTACATGCCTCTGTTGCCAGAGGCATGTAGTCTAAACACACCCCTAGTGAGGATACACACCAACAGAGTTGGCCATGAAAACATAATTTTATTACTGCAGTGCCTGTACATTGACAAAACTTAATTTGACTTAATTTTGTCATGTAGATTTGCCCTGAATTAAGCTTCTCAGCCCTGAAGAAGAATTCTGTGTAAATACAAAAGCTTTTCTCACTCACCAATAGAAGTTGCACCTTGCCTTGTCTTTCTCAAGTTTTATATAGTCACTTTATCAGGACAGAACTGCACTTAAAAACATAACATTAAAAATGAAGGCATCAGTTTGGCTTCAAATATGCTGATAGATACAATATCCCTTCCAAGAGCATAATAGTCCATCATCACAGTGCAACATCATTGATCTGAAAGCCTTTACAAATGCAAAAAAATGTCACACACACAAGTGACTAATAGCTTTAGTTGGTTGAACACAGTGGCAAAATTAGGATAGTTGTCCATAATTCTGAATGGGGCATGCTGCTGCCCTTGTCTGCCCAGACATTGTTTATTGCATACCTTATGCGTCATGTGGGGGAAGAGATGCAAAATTCCCAGAAATTCCCAGAAACTTTGAAGTCATGGGGGGGGGGGGGGGAATTTTTTTTCTGGGGAAGAAAACCAGAATTTTTGGGAATAATCTAAAATACCTGCAATATTTACTTGCTTATCAAAAACTAAATTTTATTTGCTTCCTTAAGAATGAAAGATGTATTGTGTTTAACAAGGTCGGCAACCTTTCAGAAGTGGCATGCTGAGATTTAACTTATTCGCTTCTATTTACGGCTCTGCGTGCCATTGATACTTTTCAAAGTAAATAATAGTCCGACTTACATTTTAGCAGCTTTGTTAAGAAATAAACGAAGATGCAGATCTTACCGTTTAGTGTGATCCTTGGCCTTGCTTTCCCTTGCTGAGTTCGCCGATCTCGGGTTTGTAGTTTGATACTTTAAGCAGCACACAAGCCTCTGTCTCCAGCGCTGCCCCACCAGTGATGAAGGCAGAAGAACGGCAGCCTGATTCCCCGCTGCAGCAGCAGCCACCACCACAGCAGCCCCCTGGCACTCCCATGCCACAGGTCCAACCCCAGCGGCCATCCCGGGGCCTGCCCCAGGAATAGCTACCAAGCAGCCCTAACCCAGCTCCTGCCCTTCCCCAGGGCTGAAGCTGGGGTCATGGCCATATGGTGACTTCCCACCTGTCCTGGGTGGCAGCCCCGGCTGCTAGAGGAGCTGCTGCCGTGGTCACGCAGTCCCAGGCTGGCGCAGACACCGGAGGCATAGCTGTCATGCCACGCAGTCCCAGGCCGGCTCCAGATGCTGGAAGTGCCGCTGCCGTGGCCACATGGTCCCAGGCTGGGCCGGAGGTGCTGCTGCCATGGCCATGGAGTCCTGGGCCTTCCCCAGAGGTTCTGCTGCTGTGGCCACATGGTCCCAAGCCAGCCCTGGAGGCTGGAGGAGCTGCTGCCACAGCCGTGTGGTCCCGGGCTGGCCCTGGAGGATGGAGGAGCTGCTGCCACAGCCACATTGAGCGGGTCACTGCAGATCATTCCACGGGGTGTAACAGTTCATTTGAACTAAGGACTTAGTTCGAATTAACTTTTAACTGCCGCGTGTAGCCACGGGCAGTTAGTACGGCCTAGGGGGATTTAAAAATGGCGCCCGCCCGGGAACATGCAAATGAAGCCCGGGATATTTAAATCCCGGGCTTCATTTGCAAGTTCAAATGCCTACATTAGCCTCCCTAGTTCGAACTAGGGGGCTAGTGTAGACATACCCTAAGGTACTTAGAAAACAAGTAGTCCTGTGGCACCTCAGAGACTACCCAAAATATATTCATGAACTTTTGTGGACAAAGCCCACTCGATGAACTGGAGTGGAAATAACAGAAACCAAGAGAGATACATAACAGCAGAAGTAGTACCTGTCAATTGTAAGACCCATGTTAATGAGGCTAATTAAGTGGGCTAGTTGTGTCCCACAAATAGCTTTTGATGTGGATATGCAGATGTTAACGACAGGAGAAATTGGCCAGCTAGTTAATGTCTTTTTTTAGGCCCAAAGTAACAGTGCAAATCTGTGGATAAATTCCAGTTCTGCAGACTCTCTCTGTAAGGGTACATCTACACAGCAGCATTATTTTGGAATAACTCACGTTATTCTGAAATAACATAGTGTGCGTCTATATTACAAGCCTTTATTTTGAAATAATGTTGAGATGGAGGACTTCTTACTCCAACTCCTGTAATCCTCATTTCATGAGGAGTAAGGGAAATCAAAGGAAGAGTGTTCTTCCTTCGAGTTCTTGCTTTGTAGACAGCGCTAAAAGCTGAGTTAAGCTATTACGACTTCATCTACGCAATTGAGAGTCTATGGGTTAAGTTTAGAGGTACAAACAGCAGTGATGTGGTGCTTAGTGTCTGCTACAGGCCACCGAATCAGGTGGATGAGGTAGATGAGGCTTTCTTCGGACAACTGAGAGAACCTTCCAGATCGCAGGCCCTGGTTTTCATGGGGGACTTTAATCACCCTGACACCTGTTGGGAGACCAATACGGCAGTATACAGGCAATCCAGGAAGTTTTTGGAGAATGTTGGGGATAAATTCTTGGTACAAGTGCTGAAGGATCTGACCAGGGGCCGTGCGCAGCTTGACCTTCTGCTCACAAACAGGAACTAATAGGGGAAGTAGAGGTGGGTGACAACCTCAGAAGCAGTGCTCATGAGATGGTAGATATCAGGATCCTGACCAAAGGAAGAAAAGTGAGTAGTAAAATACACACCTTGGACTTCAGAAAAGCAGACTTTGATTCCCTCAGAGACCTGATGGGCAGGATTCCCTGGGATGCTTACATGAAGGGGAAAGGAGTCCAGGAGAGCTGGAAGTATTTTAAAGAGCCTTATTGAAGGCACAGGAAGAAACCATCCCGATGCGTAGCAAGAGAAGCAAATATGGTAGGAGACCGGATTGCTTACAGGGGAAATCCCTGGTGAACTTAAGCACAAAAAGGAAGCTTACAAAAAGTGGAAACTTGGACAAATGACCAGGGAGGGGTATAAATGTATAGCTCGAGAATACCGGGGTGGGGGTGGGGGTTATCAGGAAGGCGAAAGCGCAGTTGGAATTGCGACTGGCAAAGAATGTGAAGGATAACAAGAAAGGTTTCTACAGGCATGTTAGCAAAAGAAGATGATCAGAGAGGGTGTGGGGCCCCTACTGGATGAAGGAGGTAACCTAGTGGCAGATGATGTGGGGAAAGTTCAAGTACTCAATACTTTCTTTGCCTCTGTATTCACGGACAAGGTCAGCTCCCAGACTAATGCGCTAAGTGACGCAAGATGGGATGAAGATGGACAGCCCTTGGTGGGTAAAGAACAGGTTAGGAACTATTTAGAAAAGCTAAATGTACATAAATCCATAGGTCTGGATTTAATGCATCTGAGGGTACTGAGGGAGTTGGGAAATGTCATTGAGGAGCCTTTGGCCATTATCTTTGAAAAGTCATGGAGATCGGGAGAGATCCCGGATGATTGGAAAAAGGCAAATGTAGTGCCCATCTTCAAAAAAGGGAAGAAGGACGATCCAGGGAACTATAGGCCAGTCAGTCTTACCTCAGTCCCTGGAAAGATCATGGAAGGGATCCTTAAGGAATCCATTCTGAGGCACTTGGAAGAGGGGAAAGTGATCAGGAATAGTCAGCATGGATTCACAAAGGGCAAGTCGTGCCTGACCAATCTGATTAGCTTCTATGATGAGGTAACTGGTTCTGTAGACATGGGAAAGTCAGTGGATGTGATATACCTCGACTTTAGCAAGGCTTTTGATACCGTCTCCCACAATATTCTTGCCAGCAAGTTAAGGGAATGTGGATTGGATAAATGGACGGTAAAATGGATCGAAAGCTGGCTAGAAGGTTGGACCCAGCAGGTAGTGATCAAAGGCTCGATGTCAGGATGGTGGTCGGTTTCTAGCGGAGTGCCTCAAGGTTCTGTTCTAGGACCAGTTTTGTTCAATATCTTTATTAATGACCTGGATGAGGAGATGGATTGCACCCTCAGCAAGTTTGCAGATGACACTAAGCTAGGGGAGAGGTAGATACGCTCGAAGGCAGAGATAGGGTCCAGAGTGACTTAGACAAATTGGAGAATTGGGCCACAAGAAATATGATGAGGCTCAAGGACAAGTGCAGAGTCCTGCACTTGGGACGGAAGAATCCCAAGCACTGTTACAGGCTGGGAACCGACTGGCTAAGTAGTAGTTCTGCAGAAAGGGACCTGGGGATTACAGTGGATGAGAAGCTGGATATGAGTCAACAGTGTGCCCTTGTAGCCAAGAAGGCTAATGGCATATTAGGTTGCATTAAGAGGAGCATTGTCAGCAGATACAGAGATGTGATTATTCCCCTTTATTCGGCTCTGGTGAGGCCACATCTGGAGTATTGTGTCCAGTTCTGGGGCCCCCACTACAAAAAGGATATGGATGCATTGGAGAGGGTCCAGCAGAGGGCAATCAAAATGATTAGGGGGCTGGAGTATATGACCTACAAGGAGACACTGAGGGAGTTGGGTCTGTTTAGTCTGCAGAAGAGAAGAGTGAGGGGGGATTGATAGCAGCCTTCAACTTCCTGAAGGGAGGTTCCAAAGAGGCTAGAGAAAGACTGTTTTCAGTAGTGACAGATGGCAGAACAAGGAACAATGGTCTCAAGTTGTGGCGGGGGAGGTCCAGGTTGGATATTAAGAAAAACTATTTCACTAGGAGAGTGATGAAGCACTGGAATGGGTTACCTAGGGAAGTAGTAGAGTCTCCATCCCTAGAGATTTTTAATTCTCGGCTTGACAAAGCCCTGGCTGGGTTGATTTAGTTGGGATTGGTCCTGCCTTGGACAGGGGGCTGGACTTGATGACCTTCTAAGGTCTCTTCCAGCTCTATGGTTCTATAGCAGTGGTCTCCAACCTCTTTACACCCAAGATCACTTTTTAAATGACAGAACAAGCCAAGATCTACCGCCCCACCCCTTCCTTGAAGCCCTGCCCCTTACTCGAAGCCCCGCCCCTTCCTCTCTATTCTTCTCCTCTCCATCACTTGCTATCCCCAACCCTTATACTGCTGCTTTTTTTCCCAATTTGTCTGTGGGAAGAGGTTTTTCCAACATTTGGCCTGGACTGGACCAAATGTCAGAAAAAACCCTTCTTTTGGAAGCCCCCTTATTCCTCATGGAAAGAGGAATATAGGGGTGACCGAAAGAGCATGTTTGCTCTTCCACTAAAAAAAGCGGATGAACAAATGCATCCCTGGATGCAGAAGAGTTTTTCTGGGATATCTCCGGAATCCTGAAAAATTCCAGCAGTCTAGCCGTACCCTCGCTGGGTTGAGGCAGGATGTGTAGGCTATGGGGTGGGAATGAGGGATTTGGTTGTGGGAAGGGGTGAGAGGTGCAAGCTCTGGGAGGAAATCTGGATGCAGGAGGAGGTGGAGAAAGGGACGCTGGGTCGGGGAGGGGGCTTCAGGCCGGGCAATGTTGGGGTCAGATGTACGGTTGGGTACTAAGCAAGCCACAGGCTTGTGGATATGAGGGTGCAGGAATTTGGGTTGGGGTATGTGAGGGAGTGCAGGAGTGTTATGATGCTGTGGGCAGATGGGTCTTGGCCCCAATTGGGGGTTTGTTGGCCAGGCTTCATTTTTAAATAAAATACTATGTCAAACAAAAAGTTTCTGCATTGTCTTTATTTATGAGAAGGGCAGGGAACCTGTTTTGAGTCAGGGGTCACTGACCCACAGAAAAGTCAGTTGGGGCCACACAAGTGAGATGCAAAATAAAAACTCCTCCAAAACCCCCACAAGCCTCACTAATGTGGCCCCAACTGTGCTGGTGGGAGCAGGGGACATGGTATTGGGGAAGGGTGCCAGGGGGTACCGGGACAGGGGACAGGGTGCTGGGTAGGTTGCCAGTGGGTGCTGGGGCAGGGTGCTTGTAGGTGCTGGGGCAGGAGACTGGGTGCCAGGGCAGGAGACTGGGTACTGGGGCAAGGTGCCAATGGGTGCTGGGGCAAGGGACAGGGGGCCAATGGATTCCGGGACAAGGGCCTGGGGCAGAGGATGGGGTGTCAGTGGAGGCAAGGGACAGGGTGCTGGGGAGGGGACAGGGTGCCGGCAGGGGCCCGGATGCCAGTGGGAGCAGAGTGCCAGTGGGAACAGGGGGCAGGGTATCCTCGGCACGTGCCTCCCCCCCCCACTCAGAGGAAAAAAGCTCCAGCAAGAGCCTCCTCCCGGGGCTCCTCCCCCCTCCCCCCCACAAAGGAGGAAAGCCCTGGCACAGGTTTCCCCCCAGGACTCCTCCCCCTTCCCTGGTGCACGCTTCCCCCCGGGACTTCTATCTCCTCCCCCGCAGAGGAGCCCTGGTGCTCACCTTCCTTCCCTTCTCCCCCTCCACGAGGGAAGCCCTAGTGCGCGCTTCCCCCCGGGACTCCTCCCCTCTCCCCTGCAGAGGAGGGGAGCCCCGGTGCGCGCTTCCCCTCCAGACTCCTACCTCCTCCCCCCCAGAGGAGGGGAGCCCCGGTGTGTGCCTCCCCACCCCGGATGGAAGCCCTAGTGTGCGCTTCCCCCCGGGATTCCTCCCTCCTCCCCCACAGAGGAGGGGAGCCCCGGCATGCGCTTCCTCCCGGGACTCCTCCCCCCATCCCCAGCGCGCACTTGCCTTCGGGACTCCTACCTCCTCCCCTGCAGAGGAGGGGAGCCCCGGTGTATGCCTCCCCTCCCTTCTCTCCCCTCCCCCCCCGAAGCCCCAGCACGCGCCTTCCTCCGAGACTCCTACCTCCTCTGGGTGCGCCACAGACCTGGAGGAGGGGAGCAGGCAGTGCACTTCCGGAAACCCTGGAAGTGGCGCACAGCTGCCGGACTTCCCTCCACCCTGCAGGAAGCCGGCACTACCTCCATTTTCGGAGGTAGGTGGTGGGGCTTCTTGGGGGTGGGGGAAATTGGGGGGGGCCCGAACACCCCGCGATTGACTGGTCGAGCCCTCCCGATCGACCAGTCGATCGCGATCGATGGGTTGGTGACCACAGTTCTATAGCTTACTTAGACTTTAGCCTTGCTGTGTAGAAGTGCCCTAAACTGGTTAGTGAAATTCCTTTGTAGAAGAGTGGCTACTTTAAAATCCATGATTGAGTGACCAGGCAGGTTAAAATGTGAAAAGGTTATGAAGCCATTTAACAGGCATTTTCTAACCTCAGTATACACTGTCGGTTTCTGAATTTACTGTGTTAGTTGACAAGTCCTTAGTTTAAAATTTGTTTTAAAATATTTCACTAGTGTGTTGCTGAAGATTATAAAAATCAACATCTTTAAAAAAATCTTCATCTCCCTGTCCCCACCTCCCAGGCTGCTGTTGGGTATGGGAACACCAGTTTATTAGTATTTTGGGTGGGGGAGGGGAGATGTCCCTGCTACAAGGGTTGTTTTAGGCTTTGAGACTGGGTGAAGTCCTGAAGAGATGGGGTAGTCTGAAGGGGGTGAGGTACTGAAGAGATGGGGTAGTCTGAAGGATTGTGGAGTACTGGAGGCTTGTTGGTATTTGATGACAGTTGTTTTTTTTTGTGAAGGGGTGAGGGTACTTGGATGCATAGTTGTATAATTTTGTTTTGATTTTAAGAGATGGCAAGACAACTGAGGGATAGTTACTGTGTATACTCGAACATCCTGTTCATTTATAAGCTGACTCCCCTCAAACTTACAGAGAAAAAAATGGTAAAAAGTCACTGACCCGTTCGTAAGCCGAATCCAGTCCCAGCTCCCCAGGTTCACCATGGAGGCTCTCAGCTGAGCTTTTAGCACTTCACACTTTAACACTGAGCTTTTAACACTTCCCAAGCCTGGGGAAACAACTCTGGCTGAAGGATTTGCTGGCTGTGGGGAAATGTTAACAGCTCATTGTTAAAGTATTAAGTGTTAAGTGCTCGCAGTGTGGGGACAGAGCGGAGAAGGCTTCAGGCACTCCCTCACCCCCAGACCCTAATTGGCCTGGGGCTGGGGGAACGCACGAGGCCTCCTCCTGCCCTGCCAGGAGCATGTGGCACTTTGAAGCACTGCGCGCTGCTCTCAGGGCAGTGGAGGGAGGGAGAGCGAAGGAGGCTTTGCACGCTCCCCTGCCCCCAGGCCAATCAGAGCCTGGGGGCGGGGGAGCTGCGTGAAGCTTCCTTTGCCTGCTCCGGCCCTATGAGGAGCCCACAGCACTTCAAAGTGCCACATGCTCCTCACAGGGCGGGAGGAGTCTTTCCACGCTCCCCTGCTCCCACGCCCTGATTGGCCTCGGGGTGGGTTAGTGTGCCAAGCTTCTTCCATGGCATTGGTGCCTAATGGGAAGGGGGGGGGCAAAAGGGCTCCCCCACCTCTTCCTGTTTAGGCCCTCCCCCTTCCGGTGTGGCCCAGGGTTACTTCAAAAATTTTTGAAGTGGCCCCTGGGCAAAAAATTGCCCGCCCCTGCTCTGAGCTAACAGCTAGCAAGTCCTTCAGTGTATGTTGCTTCACGGGTCTCTGGAAGAACCCTTTCATAAACCGACCCCCACTCTTCACAGAGGGATTTTTTTCCCAAAAATAGTCATCTTATGAATTAGTATATACGGTAATTCATAAATGGCAAGCAGGTCACTGATTTTTTTCAGTGAGAATTTGACACCTCACCACCCTTTTCTACCCTTGAAAATCTTCCCCCAAAGCTTTAGCCTTTTCATATGTCTAAAAAATTAAAATAAATAAGAATTGCATGGTTCTGAATTAAAGCAGTTTTGGCCTGGGATCAAATTAAATCATATCTCTAATTCCATGCTTAATAGGAAGAGATTCACAAAATTGGAGGTGATTACATGCTATTATTTCAGATCTTCCATTGTAATTTTTAAATAGGCATCCCATCTGTTAAACATGTTTTCCCATAGATAAAGTAACATATGTACCCACTTAATATTCAAACAGAGAAGAGAATTGAAGGTCACAGTGAAAGTCACTGAAATAAAGCATTAAAACTACATGAATATTTAAAATCACATTAAGTAGACAGGAAGGTGAGGGTGAAATTGTAAGTTTTCAGTAGGTAAAAAGATCCATCTTTCTAAAGGAAATGATTGTGTTATGTCATGCCTTAAAACTGAGAACAATAAGGTTAAATATAACTAAAAGTAAACAAATTAAAAAATGAAATTGTTGAGCAATTCACATGCAAAAATAACACAGGCAAGAGTATCATGCCGTGCTGAATACTGGGGCTGCGTCTAGACTGGCATGATTTTCTGCAAATGCTTTTAACGGAAAAGTTTTTCCGTTAAAAGCATTTGCGGAAAAGAGCGTTGAGATTGGCATGGACACTTTTGTGCAAAAGCACTTTTTGCGGAAAAGCGTCCGTGCCACTCTAGACACGGTTTTGCGCAAGAAAGCCCCCATCGCCATTTTCGCCATCGGGACTTTTTGCGCAAAACAGTCCTCCCCTGTCTACAGTGGCCCTCTTGTGCAAATACATTTGCGCAAGAGGGCTTTTTCCCGAACGGGAGCATCATAGTATTTGCGCAAGAACACTGATGATCATACATTAGATCGTCAGTGTTCTTGCGCAAATTCAAGCGGCCAGTCTAGACACAGCCGTTATGTAACTGTCACATAGGTAGCTGAAGGCACTCAAGTTCAGAATTACCAATAGATACCCATAGGGAGAAATCCAGTTGGCCTTTTTTTTTCATGCAATAGCCCAAATGTTTGACCCTATAATTCAATACATAGTAGATAGTGCTTTTCTCAGACATTGTTTATTGCATACCTTATATCTTCTGTGGGGGAAGAGGCTTCATGTCAAATGGTTTCAACCACCTGAGGAATTCAGTAATTGTAAATCTGAGCTTCAAGGACGGGTGCAAATCCTCATTTCACTGGAGCAACACCAACTTCCATCAGCTCAGGATACATGAGCTAGGATCTAACGTTCAAAGTGCCAAATACGTGCAGAATCTGTTGCTTTCATTTGAAGCTGTGCTCAGCATCTCTAAGGGCATGACTACACAGCAGCATTATTTAAGAATAATGGCAGTGCGCATCTATACAACAAGCCTATTATTTCAAAATAAATTCAAAATAATGGGCTTCTTATTCCAATTTCTCTACACCTCATTGTATGAGGAGTAAGGGAAGTCGGGTGAAGAGTGCTCTATTTCGAAATAAGTTCTGTGTAGACGTGCAATTGACGTAGCTCAAGCTGTGTAGCTTATTTTGAGTTTAGCCCTGCTGTGTAGAAATGCCCTAAGAGTGAGGCCCAAGATATTTGACTAATATTATAAAACAGAAAAAAAAAACCCCTAGCAAAATAGTGGAACAAATCCTATAACAAAAGGGACCGATTCTTCTCTATCTGATTTCAGTGGAGTTCCACAGTCATAAAACTGAAGTAAATGGTGATTCAGGCATTAAGCTTCTAGTGATAATGGAACCATGAACAATAAGTAATGTAAATTTAAAAAAATAGATCTACCAGGCAGAGATGATTGATTCTTTTGATAGCACTGTTGAAGCAGCAGGTGAGATAAAGCAGTGGATATTTATACACATATATATGGATTTTGGTCAACCCTTTCATACTGTATTTCATTAAATCTTACTCAGAATTAATTCAAATTGACTTAGCTGTCATGTAGACTAAAAACTAGCTGAAAAACTAGCTGAAAAAAAAAAGAAAGGAGATGTGACAGCAGCAGATTTTTAAAATAAACTAATTCTCAAGTAGGGTAACAGGAATTTGTTTTAGGCTCAAACTTAATATTTTCAGTAATGATATGGAAAGGACAGTTAACAGCACATTAATTAAACTCACAAATGATACCTAACTGGGGCTATGTCTACACTTCAGAGTTTTTTTCGGAAAAACGGTCACTTTACCAAAAAATCTTCACTTACGTCCACATTGCAATCATGTTCTTTCGACAAAAAATTGAAAGAACAGATGGGTTTTCCCGACATTGGTAAACCTCTTTCTATGAGGGAGAAAGGAGTGTGTGGACAGGTGTAGCCAGACAGAGTGTCCCCCCCCCCCCCCGTGACATCCATCTTGCTTGCCCCTCTGAGGTGCCTGGAGCACACAGGACACAGAGAGCAATAAAATCAGCATAGTCTTTGATGCCTTGACAGAAGGCCTGGATATGCTGGCTCATCGTGACCCTGGATAACTGTAAACATAGATACATCAAGCCAGTCGCTGACCAAGGGGCTGCAGAAATTGCCCTTGGCTGACACCTATGTTGATACGATCACACAACCATCCCGGGAGAAGAATCTCCCGCTGAGTAAAGAATGTCCAGTACTCCCAATTTAGTTATCTCTCTTACAAGTGTAAATTAAGTTCACAACTCCCTTGTAAGAACTGGCGTCACAAAGACGAACCAGCACAATTTGGCACCATAGATAAGAAAGAGAATACGTGACCCCACGAGTATAAAGATGGGCCCAGCAGCACACTCACTCTGAGTATCAATCCATCAGCTGCCTGCTGGTCGGGCTAGGTGATTGACTCCCGACGTCCACATGGGGACGCCCAGCCTCGTATTCGTCTTTCCGAGGAATTGAGTGACCGATCCTGGCCTGACACGCTGGAATCAAGAGATGCAGAAGGGGGTAAAAATTGTACCTGTATGTGTCCTTTTGTTTTAGTGCATGCATAGAATTAGAGCTCTATAAAGATTAAGCTGTCACTTGGTACCGTTATTTTCCTTTCCTTTGTAACCATTTTAAGACCTGTACTTGCTAGCCGTTAAGAAGTAGAACAATAGCCATTGTAACCGTATGCTTTATAAGCTTCTTAATAAACTTGTAACTGTTTAAGCTTTAACCTGACTCCTTCAGTTGCTGTAACAGAACCATACACAATTAAAAGAACTCTAGCCGGTCAAAGGGGTAGACGCAGTAAGAGCTGGGCGTTGGGCTCTGCCGCCTCTACGGGGCAGACCCTTGGGGCACCCATCAGCCTTCCTGGCTGCCCGCTGCAAAGGGACTTCTGTCCTAGCAGCTAAAGACTCAGGTGTTTAATAGGGCTCACAGACCACTCACTGCCCCGACCACCGGCTGACAACCGGAAAGAGGGAGTTCTTTCGAAAGAAGAAGAAGGAGGAAAAAGCACAGGTGCTCTGGTGGCCACTCCGTCCATAGTAATCACAGCTTAAATGCAAGGTAGTGACCATTCAGTGTGGACGCTCTCTTTCAAAAAAGCAGATTTCTTTTTCGATGCACCTTTGCTGTGTAGACGTGCTTTCGGAAGAAGGTTTTTTCAGACGATCTCTTCCAGAAAAGCTTCTTCCGAAAGAAGCCTGCAGTCCAGACGTATCCTGTGTGGAATTCAGAACACTACTATGGATACTATGTGAGGTGCCACCCCAGAGCATCCGCTCTGCTCCCTGGCCTTCTGGTAGGACTGGCACAGCTGTTTGACTTTGAGCCTGCACTGCTCTAGGCTCCTGGTACGGCCTTTCTCTGCAAAGGTCCCCCCACACCTCAGTGAGGTCCAGGATCTCCCTAGCACTCCAGGCTGGAGCTCTTCTGTGTCCTTGGGCAGTGGAGACTATGGGAGAAGAAGTGCTGGCAGCAGTTGGAGTGTCCGAGGGGACACTGGGGCACTCATGTCGCAGTGTGCTGATCGCTCATACAGGGCACTCGAAGCTGGTCATGTGGGACAGGCACTTTCTCAGTTCCCAGGACTTATAGAGCTCTGCATGAGTGGGGAGCAGTGGAGACACCAGGTGTGGCCAGAGCAGTCAGAGTGGACAGCTGCGGGAGACCTCCCAGAGCCAATTAGTTTGAATTAGCGGCACCGGAGTGTCTACACTAACCTTATTTCGGACTTACAAGTTCGGGAATAGCGTTACTTGTCATGAAAAGCAGGACTACAGAGTTTGAATTCTGCAGCCCCTTCTTCCAGACTAACAGGCTTGGTGGAGTGGATGCATCACTTGGTTAATCGACCTGCAGGGGCTAATTACAGATAGGTCCTAGCGTAGGCTAGGCCACAGTGAATCACTGAATACAGTGGTGCAATTGTCTGTGCATTCACCTTTGATATAGATGATATTGCCCAATAAGAATCTGTGAGCTGGATATCCACCCTTCTGTACTATATGTGAACCACATCTTTCCTCCATGTTGTACATCTTCCACCACAGATGGGGAACTTTTTAAACTTGAATGCATCTTCACATGTGGTAATATTTTAATTCATGCTTGAGAAGTATTTTGTAGGCACCTAGCCCACTTTGATGTTGTGCCTGAAGGGTTATTCTTGTAAAAATCGAAGGAAAAAAAGTTCAAGTCATGGATCATATTACTGAATCAACTTAAAGGCAAAACAAAATAAGGTATCCTTCTGGTTCCACTTACCCGGAGAAGTCAGGAGGGAAACAGAAGCAGACGACCCTCCAAACATCCCTGGAGATGTTTTTGTGGTAGGGAAAACAGCAGCTATGGATATGAGTGCTGTTGTCCTCAGACCTAGTCCTGGCCACCAGTGTATATCACCTCACTTCCACTCAGATGTTTTCTGTATATGATCAGCTGGGAGGAAGGGGCTGCTTCAGGATAAAGGCACAGCACCTTCCTCCAGAGAGCAAAGCTAAAAAGCAGCATCTTGTGTGACAATCTAGAGACTGTTCTGAAATCCCAGTGTTCCAGAAACTGTTGCTTGAGAATACTGCTAGCTTTACCTAGGTGACTCTATTTGGTTTTTCAAAAGGAAAAGGTTTATATTTTCCTTAAATTATGTAAAGAAGGAAAAAGTGACTATGTCCTTTGCTAACATTGTAGTTAACACAAATATATTCTTAAAACCTGATCAGGAGGAAGAGAAGGCGGAGATGCTGAAATGACTTGAGTAGATTTGCTGGGTACGTTATTATATTTGTTATATTTTATATACATAAAGATCAAAACCTATACTTTCTGTCTTTGACTTTCATTTATCCTTAAGGAAAACAAACAAAAAAACCCACTATGAAATAGAAAGTGGAGTGATCCTTCCTCTTGAATTTTTCCTGCCCTCTAGCAGACAGATTTCTTACATTTAAAGCCACAGTGCAAACACAATGTTACTTCAGTAAGCTATAAATATGAACTGCAATAATAGTCCACGTGAGTTTTCTTCCTACTGTGTTGATAACATGCATAAAATGAGATTCCCAAATGTGCCATTTGGTGACATTTTGTCTCATTTTCTGATTCTTGTGCTCTGTTGTGTCACTGCTTCCAGTCACCCTGACTCTTTGTATATGTGTGCGCACTGCTTAAGGCAATATGGGGAAGTTAATATGTGCAATGGAAAGTGTCTTAAGACGATTATCTGTGACCTATTTTCAACTGGAGTTGGGAGACTAGTTCTTTTAGACCCCTTTGAAAATCCAAGCCCATATATTTATTCAGTCCCCTCCGTATCCTTAACAGTATAGCCAACTACTGGAAATATTGGTGGAGCATAAATGGATGTCTTCTGGTAAATAAACAATACACCTTTTACCATGTCATGGTAATAATGCAGTAGCTTACTGGATATGAGGAACTTTTAAAATCTTGAGAGATCTTTTGCAATTGCCTCAAACCCCAACCTATGCTGGAGGTTTGTCTCCGAATGCTCTCTCCCCCCTTAAATCTTCATGGATTATATTTGCAGATAAGCTCCCAAGGCTTTCTGGTCATGATGTTCTTGTGTTGTCTGTTTCAATTTATATAGTTAGCAGGCTCCAGGCAGTATTTGCTGTTTCCCTTCAAGTCCTGATGCATAGCTGGAAGTTTGTCACACGGTTTCATTTGCATCACTGTGATCTTTTTCTGCATTGATGCATCTAGCTGCTAAATCAGTGATGACCTTTTTTCCTGCCATCTTCTATTGCTCTTGTCGTGTAAGTGGATAGTATTGCAAGGAAAGTTCTTCTAATTCATTTTCTTTCATCCATTTTATTCCCCATTTTCCACTTTTATTTGGAACCCTCATGGCATATTTATGTTCTGGAAAACACAAGCGTATAGGCTTCTTCTATCCGTAGGGTTTTTTTATATTCTTTTGGGAAAATATCACTGCCCTAATTAGAAGTTCAGTGGTGTATCCTTAAATGCAGAATTACTATGTATGAACTTTCTGAATGTTTCTATGCAAAAAGTCATAAATAAATTATATTGCCTGAAGGTATATATTAGTATGCAAATAGAAATTTCAGGGTACACGCCTGGAAGTTACAGTAATAAACTGCAAGAGTCTAAGCACAATTCTGCAGGGTCTCCAGGTTAATTCGAGAGTATCAGAGCTATAGCTACAGAAGACCTGATCTTCTGCTGTCTTACATCATGTGTAGTTATTTAAAATGCTTTCACCAATGTAAGAGACAGAGAACTCTCAGTAGCATGTGAGACTCCCTTTGTGCAGCTCTAAGGGTTAGGCCCCAGATCCTTAATGGTATTTAAGTACCTAACTCTCATTGAAAGTGGATGATCACATACTGGGCCATATCATCACCTGCACCACATCTCTCCTCAGTAAAACTGAGAGGGCTGTAGACAAAGGTACATCTGCAGCCTCCTCTCTGACCCTCAGACCACCCCAAATCTTCCCTCCCCACATAGCCTAGCATGGAGACTAGTTCCATAGTGCACAGAGCTTCATACATGCATCAATGGGGAAAAAATGGTGGGTGTTCTGCATCCACTCACAGCCCCTCATTGGGTCCTTCTCTTCCCCTCCAGTGCCGCTCACCCACTGGCAGCCTCATAGAACTGTATCTCTCACCCGCTGTGCATAGCTGCCAGAATATGGGGAGTCAGGAGGTCATGGCCCCATCATTTTTGAAACTGGGAGGACTATGCCTTCTCCCTTTCTACCAGCCATGAGGGCGAATGATGGAGGGAAGGGGGTAGAGAGGAGTGAATAGCAGGTGGGGTCTTGGGGGAAGAGGTGGCACAGGGGTGAGACCTTGGGAGGAATGGGCAGCATGAAGATGGGGGTCAGAGAAAAGGGGTGACATAGGGATAGGGCCTCATGGAGAAGGGGTGACCTGGGGAATAAGGACCACACTTTGGGCTCAGGTGTCCCCCCACTTTTAGGGAGCTTCTGACACTCCTGCCACCATGGGCCAGCTGTTTAGCCCAGCTGGAGGGAAGGGGAAGGACTGAAGGTGGGGCACAGTCAGGAGAGGGAGTGGAATGGGGTGGGGATTCGGGGAAGAGGTGGGGCTGGGCAGAAGAGGGAGAGGTGAGATTGGGTGAGTTCTAAGGGAATAGGTGGAGTGGAAGATGTGGTCTGGGGTGGAGTGGGGGGGTCAAGCACCCCACGGGAAAAGACAAAGTGCAGGGTTTTCACATCCACTCAGCTGGCTGACCCCCTGGCACAGACTTTGAATAGGCAGTAATGCATTGAGACTTCCTCTTTCCTGAGATGAGTTTTGCTCTCTGGGTACGTCTACACTAGCTCATTAGTTCGAGCTAGGTATGGTAATTAGGGCAACCGGAGTTGCAAATGAAGCCCGGGATTTAAATATCCCGGGCTTCATTTGCATGTTCCTGGGCGCCGCCATTTTTAAATCCCCCTTAGTCCGAACTCCGTGCCCGCGGCTACACGTGGTACGGACTAGGTAGTTCGAATTAAAGATCCTAATTCGAACTACCGTTACTCCTTGTGGAATGAGGAGTAACAGTAGTTCGAATTAGGATCTTTAATTCGAACTACCTAGTCCGTGCCGCGTGTAGCCGCGGGCACGGAGTTCGGACTAAGGGGGATTTAAAAATGGCGGCGCCCGGGAACATGCAAATGAAGCCCGGGATATTTAAATCCCGGGCTTCATTTGCAACTCCGGTTGCCGTAATTACCCAACCTAGCTCGAACTAACGAGCTAGTGTAGACGTACCCTCAGTGTTTAAGGTGGATGTATTTGGCAAATGAGGCAGCTGTTGAATTTCTATTTATGTCTATTGCTCAGTGTATGAGGAGGTGATATGGCTGAGTAGATAATGCATTGGGCTGGGACTCAGGAGAGCTGGGTTTTATTCCTGGCTCTGCCATGGGCTTGCTGGGTGAAAGGAAGCCACCTCTCTGTGCTTGTTTCCCCATCTGTAAAATGGGGATAATAATATTGCCTCACTGAAAGCACTGTGAGATCTACAGAGGAAAATATAAGAATGAGGTATTATTCTTGTGGCCCACATGCCTCATACACACCACCTAAACCTGCCCCAGACAAGGCGTTTTATTTTCCTTTGTAAGCTTTTGTATGGGGTTGTGTCTGAGCAGCCACAAGGGATCTGATGCACACAATAGCTCTGAGCTTGGGATACTTATATGCCTTTTTTACAAAATGAGGAACTAAAGCACAGTTCAGATACACCAATCCTCTGCCCCAACAATAGATCTGCACCAAACCCAAAGATGTGGCCCTCTCATAATGCATAGGATTAATCATAATGCACACATGTAGTAAAGATTGTGCAGCCAACAGCTTCCCTGATTTTTAATGGTTCCCTTCACAAAGATGGGCTGCAATTTTGGAGGGCAGTTTTGAAAAGCAAGCCACTTAGGCTATGTCTAGACTACATTCCTCTTTCGAAAGAGGAATGTAAATGAGGCAAATCGAAAGTGCAAATGAAGCACAGATTTAAATATCCCGTGCTTCATTTGGTTATTCGCATCCGAGCGCTTTTTTGAAAAAGAGTTGTTCAAAAGTAAAAGCTCAGACTAGATGGGGTTCTCTCATTTTTTCAGGAGTACTGGTTCTTTCAAAAAAGGGTTGTTTGTTTTTTAAAGAACCACATCTAGACTGCGATTTTACTTTTGAACAACCCAATTGGGCCCACTGATAATTCCGAAAGATCGCCGAAACGGTAAGAGCTAGGAACACCAAATTTTGCACAGATACTACTGATTTCCTAACTTCAATAATTGGATTGGTTAGATCTCAAAATCGGTTCCCCCAGAGCCCCAATTGGGCCCATTGATCATTAGCTTTTGGTAGTGCCTGATCATAGGCATTTGCTGGACTCTTCTGTTAAGCGTGTCACATAAACTGCAACTATGAGATCCTACAGGATAAAGCATGTGGGCACCTGCAGCACCATCAAGGGAAAGCCAGTGGGGGAGAGGCTGCAGTGCGGCAGAGAATCAGCAACCTCCACTATACTAGGGCACCAGCAGGTCTCCAGGACAGACCCAAATGTGGCTGATGCTGGCTGGGGTCTAGCCTTGCTAATTGTGGCTGGGAGAAGCCTCCAGCTATCACAGCCTCTCAACATCTTCACAGTACACTCAGAACAGCCTATTCTCATTAGAACAGGTACATTCAGGTGCTGCTTGTTCTGATCATCTAGATATCACTAATTGCACCTGGTCTGAAGGTCTTTCTCTTTGTCTGATCAATGCAACTGGTCCAGCTGCCACTAGGAAGTCCAGTCAGGTTGCCCCATGGAGCTACGTGGGGAGCAGTGATTTGCTGCTGCTGCAGAGCTCAGGAGACATCCCCTCCATTTCTCAGGGCTTCTGGCAAGGAGGCTGCAGGCATTGGTTTGCATAGAGTCTTTAAGAGATGATGGGCCTTCCTGATTTGTGGGGATTGAGAAACGAAACCCTATGGTTTTGTAAGCACATCACTAGCTATGTTAATTCCTTAAAGGAATATGTAAGAGAAAAGTATTTCCAACAAAATATGCTATGTTAATGTCATTGAAGTAGTTCATTCATCACACCTTATACTATATTTTCGCCGGGCAATGCCGAGTATTTCTGCTAGTGGAAATTATAGGCCAAATTCTGCTTGCTTTCTTAATGGGACAGAGGTACAGTGACTGATGGATTCCTGACAGCAGTGGGGCTTATCAAGCTGTCTGGAATGGCTCACGAATGTGGGTACAAACCTCAGGGCAGACGGTTACAAACCAGGGCATAATTCCCAAACTGGCTGTGTGATCTATAATTAGACTTCACCTACTAAGTGTAACGTGATCTCCTCAGACACTGTAACAGCCTTACCAGTGACTCACAACCCCCTTGGGATTTTGGGTCTATCTTGCTACCCAGGCAAGCCTGCCTTTGAGAGAGAAGGCCCCTTACACCAAAAATCACCATATTCAGGTTATTTCCAGTCCAGAAGGACCAATCGCTTACCCCAGGTCAACTGTGTCTCAGATCTCTCACCGAAGACAACACTTGCAGCCAATTCTGTAATAAACTATCTAAGAAATGAGAGTTTATTACAAGGTTCAAGCAGGTAAACATAGGTGCAAAAATGAGTTACAGTCTTAGGTTTCAAAAAGTAACAGAAGTCGCTATATTGTGCAAGTTCTATATGCCCTGTAGGGCTTACTCTCACTAAGCAGCTTGGGGATCCCTTGCTTATGCTTAGAAATAAGCAGCATAGTGATACAGTTCCGTCAGGTCCAGCATTTTTATTCTCACCCCTTGAGTTCAAACTATAATGGGATGAAAGTTTGTGAACAGCCCCTCTCCCATTGGCACGTGGAGAATAATAAACAGTCTTTTGTCCACAGATGTTCCATAGTGGCTTGTCTGTTGTCTACAGGCCTTCTTTTGTTGGGCAGGAGATGACACCTCTTTTGGTAAACTGGTATTTCACCTTCTTTCTGGAGAGGAAGGTTCTACTTTCATAGCAAACACTGTTATAATTACAAACAGACACTTAAATATTACCTTTTCACATGCACCAGGGATAGTATAAGTGAGATTAATGCATGCAGCAGTGCATAAGCTTTTCATAAAGTCCAACACTAAACACATTCTTATAAGTGAGCCAACTGGTTTCCGGCTATCCATTTGTCAATGTTCAGTGAGGCCTAGGGGCCTTGGCATGAGCTGCCACCTGGTCTGCCAGTGTCACAGAGCTATTTATGTGAAGTAAATCATATCTGGCTCTATGTCCTTACTGAATAAATTTTTTCCTCGTCAGCGTTTATGGCTAGATTATCCCATGGTGTCAATCTTTAAGATTTAAAAACACTGCCTGTGTTTCCCTAGAAGATTTAATAAAGCTAATGTTACAATTCTGTAATACACAGGTTAAGGAAAGCGTGTCTGTGCGTCTGGGTATAGTGCTTAAATTATCCCAAAGTGCAAACATTAGTAGAGTCAAAAATACACATAGCACATAATCTGCAATAACTCAAATTCAGGTTAATAAAATGAACAATACATTTTAGATACTAACATCCAAATATTCATGTACATAATTAGTAAAAACGTGCACTAGGAGTTGGCTATGGCAAGCAAATGTAGCAATGAGTATAGACTGTCCCTCAATACCTGAGCATTTAGGATGAGTTGTCCCTTAGTAGATATACTCTGTTAGGCTACATCTACACTGTGCATTGTTGCGCAAGAAGATATGCAAATGATATGCATCACCACGCCTCATTTGCATACCTAATGAGCCACCATTTTGCGAAGGGGCTTCCTGAAAATAAGCGGCAGAACGGCTCCTGCGCAAGAGGGGTTTTTTGTGCAAGAAGGAGCAGTGTAGATAGTTCCTTCTTGTGCAAAAGCCCCTTCCGCAAAATGGCAGCTCATTAAGTGTGCAAATGAGGCATGGCGATATTCATCACCGTGCCTCATTTGCATATCTTCTTGCGCATCAATGCACAGTAGCCTTCGAGCTGTAGCCTTAGAGCTGTATTGCAGGGACTTTCAAGGCTTCGCTTTCAGTGGCATTCCAGCTCACTTACCAGTGCTATTAAACCAGAGCACCTCATAGCAGGGAGCATGGAGATGCACCAGCCTAGAGGAAATTCACAGAAGTACAATGACTGATGTGCTCACTGTGCCTCCAAGATTTCCAAGGAAACACAGTCACTGGTATATCCTGTGATAGGTGAAACGTGTTCCTGCCCATGGCAAGCCAGGTCTTGCAGACTGGTGCTGAAGGTAGGGGTTTGGTGTGGGATACTCCTCGCTGTTCTGTAGAGAATGCAAGGACTGGAATTGTGGAACAAGTTTGAGTGAAAAACAGAATTTCCAGCCTGTGAGAAATTCCGATATTTTAACGCTTAGTTAAAGCAGGATAAAAAGTTGAAATATCAAAATATTGAGTGAAATGCTATGTTTTCAAATACCATCCACTTCAAATGCCTTCAGAAATGATTAGTTTTCAAATACTTTGTTTGGTGTCAGAACAGTGCATTTGCTTATGAGGCTGTGGAGCCTCATGTGTGTTGCAGTTGTTACCTCTTACCGCTGGCTAGACTACATGCGCTATTTTGCACCAGCCATTGAACTCAGTAAGGAATTCTGTTTAAAAATGGATACCATGCTACAATCCCACATAAAGTCCTAATTAAATCTAAATGATAATGTCTAACGTAATAGTTTTGGGAAGATTGGCAAGATATTAAAAATCTTTGACACAAAGTGATTGACAGCAGAAACTCCTCTATTGTTAAATGACATTCAGTTCTTACATTTATACTCTCAAAGTAAAAAGGAAAGAAAAATGTCTGGCTAAATACAGCAGCAAGGAAAAAGAATTAAAATAATCCAAAATGAGAGATGAAAGTAATTCACTAATATATCTTCAACTGAATCAGACGAGCTTCCTTCATTTGCATCTTCATTTTTGAGTCAACAACATACACTTGAGTCTCATCATCACAGTCACTCAACAATAACAGGTTTGATTCTTGACAATAACTATAATTACCTAATTAGCTGCCACATTGCATGCAGTGTTTGAGCTATAGAGAGCTTTGTTGCAGAAAGATGTATGTGTAGAGGGTGGATCTAGAAATATTTCGGAAGAGACAAAGAGTTTTTTCCTTTCTCATTTTTACTGATTTCACCATCTATGTATCTGGGAAAGTGAGAAAATCAAATTTTTCTAAACTGTGAGGTGACCTGTCCTCTGAGCATAAAAGTAATGCCCTTATCCTACCCAGTTACCTCCTCTGTGATCACTCTTCTTGTAGGTTTGATGGGCAGGCTTGGATTCTTCTGGGTACTTCCTCTAGCCTTGGCTAAGAATTTTCTTCATCTTGTCTAAAGGTTGCCAGTGGGGGCTGGTTTCTGCAGTGAGGGGCAGGCTGCCAGGGGGCAGGTTTCTGCAGAGGGGGGACAGGTTTCTGCAGCAGGGGAGCAGGGGGACCGGTTTCTGCAGCAGGGAGGCAGGGGGGACAGAGTTCTGTGGCTGGGGGCAGGGGAAAGGGAACAGGGGGGCAGGAGGGCGAGGACAAGGTTCTGCGGCAGGGGACAAGGTTTGGGGGCAGGGGAGAGGGAACAGGGTTCGGGGGCAGGGTGCCAGTGGGGGCAGGGAGTCCCCTACACCAACCTCGGAGGGAAGCCTCCGTTGCGCGCTCCCGCTGGGGCCGACCCCCTCCCCCGCGGAGGAAGGAAGACCTGTTGCGTGCCTCCACCGGACCTGACTCGCTTGGCCCCTGTGGAGCAAGGAAGCCCGCGCACGTGACCCCTCGGGGCCGAGCCCCTCCCCCACAGAGCAGGGAAGCCTCCGTCATGCGCCCCCTCCGGGCCTGACTCCCCCCTCCTGCAGAGAAGGGAAGTCCCAGCACGTGCCTCTGGGGACTTACCCGGTAAGTTCCTGGAACGCCAGGGAGCTGGGCCAAGGAAGCAGCTAGCGCATTTCCAGAACCCCCAGAAGTGATGCGCAGCTGTAGGACTTCCGTCCACCCCATGGGAAGCTGCCACTACCTCCATTGTTGCTCGAGGTAGGTAGTGGGGCTTCTTGGGGGTGGGAGGAAATAGGAGGCCCAGAATGCCTCGGGATCGACTGGTTGGTGACCACGGTTCTAAGTCCTGTCTACCCCAGACCAGCCGTTTGATATATGGGAACTCCCAAGTAATAGCAGAGACATATTAAAAACAAAGAGCAGTCCTGTGGCTAGTTGTTAGTCTCTAAGGGCATGTCTACATAGCAAAGTTATTTCGGAATAACTATGTGAGTGTCTACACAGCAATTCTGTTATTTCAATATAATTTAGAAATAATGGACGGCTTATTCCAACTTCTGTAAACCTCATTCTACAAAGAATAATGGCTATTCCGAAATAGCTATATCAAAATACGGCATGTGTGGACGCGCCACTGCTGCTATTTCAAAATAGCCCCTCACCAGGCCATTCAAAGTTATTCCTCCTGGGGCTCTAAATCGAGATAGTGCTTCTACATTAGGGAAGCCTGCCTTGGACTAATTTTGAGGCTTTCCTGCAGTGTAGATGTTCTATTTTGAAATAAGCTATTTCAGAATAACTATTCCGGAATAGCTTATTCCGAAATAACACAGCAGCATAGATGTAGCTTCAGGTGCCACAGGACTGCTCATTGATTTTAAAGTTACAGACTAGATACATATTAAGTATATCATACAAGGTAATTGTATTAAAGAAAAGGTGAACATTAATTAACAATATAAACACATACTATGAGAGTCATCAGCAGTGTTCCCTGTAAGGTGTGCATTGGGTGGCCGCCCAGGAGAGATTCAAATGTTGCCCAGCTGATTGGCCGAGTGCTCACAGCTAGGTTTTGTGTTTCTAGTGGTGATGCACATCCACACATGTATCAGTGCACATAACGAAATATACTTCACACATGGATGGAAAAATATTAGAGGGAACATTGGTCATCAGTGCCCAATCCCGCGCCTGAATGCCAGGGAAGAAAAATATCCTGTTGAAACATGTGCTAGGCTGGGGCTTTGGATGGCTGCTGAGGGTGTGTTCAGTAGTAGCAGAGAGCACATTATACTAATGATTTAGTACAGGGGTGGGCTACCTCAGGCCCAGGGGCTGAATGTGGCCCCCAGCTTGCCTGGATCCAATCCCTGAGGTTCAGGGGTCCCTCCCACCACAGGGCAGGAACACACACAATCTATGAGTCTGTGCTTCCCCTGGGCTCAGGTGTGTGAGGGAAATGTGGGGAATGTCTTTCTCCTTCTCAGTCAGGAGCCTCATCAATGTGGAGGGGGTTGTTTTAGGGTTTGTTTGTTTTTTGGAGGGGGAGGGAGATTGTTTCTTCCTTGTGTGTGGCCCCCGACTGATTTTTCTGTGGATCAGCAGCCCCGACCTCAAAAAAGGTTCCCCCCCTCGATTTAGGGCATAGTCTGTTTAGAAGATACGTATCCACCATGGCTCTGACTACTTAAGTGTTGATGCACCCACAGTCTCCATGAAGTGAATGAGCCTCAGGTTCAGATGCTGGCTTGGTTCTCTCAGCATCTGTAGGAGGGGTCTTAGTTGAGGCCCACAATATCTTATGCTGGTCATGCAGAATTTTCACTAACAGACATTTACTGCTTCTGCCTTTGAGGTCATTCTCCCCATAGAGGGGCTCAGGGAACAGGTGCAGACTATATACAAATAATTGATCAAATCCTAATTTCTTATTCTGTAAAACTAACTGTAGGTTAGAGTAAGCAGGGACTCCTGATGTAGCAGGAACTCCTGATCTAGCAATAAGAAACATTTCTTGCCATATGGTAACTTCTTTAGCTGGCAAGCAAAGGGAAAAAATATCCTAAACTAATTGGGAACTTTCCCATGTGAACTTTCCCATATAAACAAAGAGCTTCCATGAACAGGGACTAGAAAAAGTTGCAGACTATTGCTGCCAAGTACCCAGAGCCAGTTTTCAAGGATGACTTTGCATGCAGGCAAAGGACTTCCAAGGTCACTAAAAAGTGTGTCCTCCCCTCAGTGCTGGCCCCTTCTCTCCTTACAGCATGGCTCCTCAGGAGCTACTCTCAGGGCAGCCTTCATCACTGGTTAACTCACTGCCTAGGCTAACTCATTTCTCTTGGCTTAACCTATCAATCATTCTCCCTTTAATCCTTTTCTCTCTCATCTTTCTCCTTTGAGCAGGTGCACTGGTGACCTTCCAGGGACATGCTGTTGTAACTCTTCTGACCTGGCAGAGACCTCTCTCACTCAAATTAATGTCTTCCTTCTTTCCCTCTCAGTTGCCTCTGAGGGCTCTGAGTCTACCTTTAGCCTTCTCCCTCCCAGGGACAGCGTACCTCTCCCTGTATTATTAGCACAGACACCCAGGAACCAAAACTCCATGGGTGGTTACATAAAGACTATACAAGCCTAAGGCTGCTGCTAATACTAGTTGGGCAGGGAGGAGAGGGGCTTTGGTCCAGCTCCCTCCCCACAGTGACCAGTGACTAGGTGTATAGGGAAGATGATAATATGCTCTATGCCCCCTAGAGCAGTGGTTCTCATACTTTACCATACCATAGTCTCCATTTCCATATCATTCCCCACCTGAGGGTCTATAGTTCATTCTGCCACAAACTAGCTGGGACCTCCTCACTTAGCAGTATGCCAAGGGCTGATAGGGTTTGCCCCCAGGTAGGGAACCCCCATTCTTGAGCTACTGCCTCCTAATTGCCCCAAATATGGGCCATTGTCTGAAAAACACAGCAGAGACCTCGTGTACAAATAGTTTAGCACGGTTTCACACAAATCTCCAAACACTTTAGATGACACAAATCAACGCAGCTCCATCAAAGTTATTTTACACGATTTATGGATCTTACCTTCTGTCTCAACAAGACCACAGGTCAATTTCTGAGCCAGACAAAACTCCAATTTACTTCAGTGGGACCAAGATTTAGCACTGTATTGCTACGGGTTCATTGGAGCAAACTATGAGCCCAGCTCTAACGCCAGGCAAATGTTTTCTCTGAATCAAGCTTCAAGTCATGATCTTGCACCAGTGAAAACAGCAACATAACAGAGGTCTGCCTCGGCATGACAAGGTAAAAAAAATCCTGATGAAGATTTGTAATAACCTAAAAGAAATTTCATACATCAGTGGAGATAAGGAAAACTGAAAATAAAATAGATTGGGGTTAGATTTCTTTTTAATAATGTCAGCCAAAATGTTCCAGTCAGTAGTCTGAACACACCATGGACAAGGACAGATTTACCACTTCACTTCACTGCATAACAATTTCAAAGCTTAGATAAAAAATCTTTGTAATGGGAGATGGTGAAGCTGAAACTTCCTGTCAACAAAAACAGAGAAATCATACATTTTGATAAAAAGACCGAGTGAAGCTTGAAGTGGAATATAAAAAAAGAGAAAACAAATTTTAAAGGACTATGATAGGAATCCTTAAAGCATCAAGCATGGCCAACAGAATTGTGTCCAATCCTACTATGATGTAAAGAAGCAGTTGTAAAGCTGGGTGAAAGGTGGGTTTATAAATTGAAGCTGGTGGGAAACTGAGGGGATTTATAAGGCTCCCTCATAAAATATGTGGAATAAATGCCTGTCTTCCTACTTTGGGAAAAAAGCAGATACAACACAATTAATATTGTATCATAATCAGGCCTTTTCCTAAAATTGGTCAAATTATTCATTCAAGTAAATTAGAGGAATTTAGCTCTAGTTTACTGTTTGCAAGATGACTGTGACTTCCAAGAATATATTAATGTTCCATGAGCATTTGCTGCACAGTTTATATGAAGAAGTGTCAGCTATGAGTTGTCAGAGACATTTTAATTTAGCTGTTTGTTTTTCACACTAATATATTGGTCACCTAATTTACAGTATATTGTTTTTGCTCTCAGACTGGAGGACAATTTTTTTTAAAGGGAGGATAACTAACAGCTAATAATAAAAAATAAAGCATGTTTAGTATGAATTCTTGCACAACTCATAAATCACTCATGCTAAATTTCCTGATACAGGAATATTTCTTCTGCATCATCCACACTTTCTCTTTCTTATTCATGCAGCCACTTAGCAGCTGAACATATATGTGTGCAATGTATGTGCATTTGAGAGAGGAAGATAGACGTAGCATTTTGTAGATCCCAGCATACAGAGAAATAATTCAAGCGCTGAGAGACCTGGTGGGATAAAATGAGAAGACTTGCTTTTGAAGGTTATTATTTTAAAAATAGCCCTTAAAATAGCAGTAACAGTGAATGTTGTCAATGCATTAACAACAGAATAGCAACACTCTCATTCTGAAGGCTGAAGATAGACACATGGGTCATGACAGTGAGGTGTCTGAGGCTAGCAAGTCAGAGAGAGGGACATCCAGGAGCTGGCTACAGGCAGCAGCATTGCTGATGGGGGAAAAATTAAAGCATCTTTTAAAAAGGTCTTGCTCAAAAAGCAGTCTTTGAAAAGGTCCAATTGAACATGAAAGCAATAGAAAGAGGTCACAGCATATCTAGAAAAGGGAGTTAATTAAAAGGCCTTTTTTTTTAAATAAAAATAAAAGACATGCAATCACATTAAATACTGTCTCAAAGAAATTTTCTTCTTGATAGCCTAAGGTATTAAGATACTGGCCAACAGCTGTGGGGTGTGTATGTGTTTTAAAGAATTACAGCTACCCATGTTGCCCCCAAGTGAGCCTAATAAGATCAGGTGAAGAGAGAGGGAGGGAGAAAGAAAGAAGGGTAAAAAAAGGCATTCCTTCCATGGTCACACAGCATCCAAAAGCTCTCTAGTGAAATACAGGATGCTAGAGGCATATCATCTACTATGCAAGTACTCATAGCTGTCCAAAACATAAAATCATTGGTATTGGTACTACCAGCCCAACTAATATGTATATGTAAATGGGAGAGAAAGAGAGAGAAAACAAACATGTTAGTATGGAAAGAACAAACTGAAATACAAGAGTTCTTTTTTAATAATCTGAACATTTTAATCGTTTGTTCAACTAAAAGGAACATAAGGCCATTAAACAGAGTGACAAAGCCTAATATGGCATATTTGGCTGACAGCTCGCAGTCCTAGATGATGATTTGATTAAGGTGACAGCACAGAAGAACCATTCAGAACTAGAGAAGGGAAATAAAGAGGACAGTCGTGCAGAGGAAGAACAGAGCTGAGATATGTAGGTAGCTCTAGCTAAGTGAAGTGTGACATTTGAAAGGTGATAAGAAAATAGCACATCAGCATTAGTGCAAGTACTTAAGATGCACAGAAAAAAACAACGTGCTACATGTGACAATACACGTAACACACTGTGACTGAGTCAAATGTCCCATTTATATATAAAAAAATGGATCAATAGAAAAGTAAAGAAGGAGGCTCTTGCTTTTTTTTTCTGCAGCATTAAAACACCAGAATTATAATCAACTAACATGTATCTATGAAAGGGATATTTTTGGAAGAAAGGATCAAGAACTGTGAAAAAGAGTGACTGCAGAAGTGTTGCTGCATCTCCGCTAGTGACCAGCTTCTCCTAATCTTAGCAGCTTTCTAGTCACAAGTCCCTCTCCGCTGTCTGTGTCACTCACCTTTCCTTCAAGCTTTGAGAGATCAAAATCATTTGGCAGACAGCAACATGCTATTTCACAGACATATGAGAAAGGAAAAGAGTTTCAATCACTCTGAAGCAGTTGCAATCGTAACATTATACCGAGATGATTGTACTGGACCTGGGGCCTCAGAGCAAAGGACACACACATGTTTTAGAGGCTTTGAAACTATTTGGCACCAAAGCACCTTATGGAATCCAGAGAATATTTTTTATGTATAAGTGTTTCTGCCACATATGAAGCATTGGCTCCCAGACTGAACATTTCTTTCAAAGGTACAGTTGGTGGTGTAGTATGTGCAACCTCAGACATCTGGGGTAGCTGTCAGCCAGAACCTATACTTGTTTTGGCAGCACACTGGGTCTCTTTTACATCAGATGGAAATAAAAAATAAAACCCCCAGACACTGGCTCTTCTCCAAATGTAGCACTTCTCTTGGATCACACCTCAGACTAAATCCTGGATGAGCTGAACAGAAAGAGACATTACTGGCTTGTTTTGTAGAATCTGTCCATTGGTTTTATTGTAGCCGACAACCATTCCAACCTAGAGAAGGCAGGGCAGCACAGGGGCTTTGTGCATAGATGTTGTTTTACCTGCTGCTTGAATTTGGTTTTTGTACTCCCTTCCATTGAAGAATACAATGTAAATCAAATCTTTCACTTGCATAGCTAAAAATATATGCACATTTCAGGCATAACAACATTTATATAACATACAGGGGAAATGCGATCTGCTTGTATACTAGCAAATCAGGATGATATCAAAAGGTAAAAGTACAGTCTTCAATTACTGGAGAAAAAAAGAGCCACAGAGTGGTGCACATGTTGAACAATAGTGCTGAGATTACACTGCAGTGCATCATTGTTTGAATTTTGCATCTAAATCCTATGGACTTTTGAAGGAATTTCTGCAGAAGGGAGACAACACAGCTATCATTTTTCGAGTAATCCCCTAGGATAAGAGTCTCAGATACAGACCGAGTTTAATCAAGGACAGTGTGATATCACTGGAAAGTCAGCTTACTGATAAAGCCTCTTTTGGTACCACTGAATAGCCACAAAGGATGATTAAAAGAAAAAAAGAAAGAAAAAGTCTAGAGAAGTCAAGTAGGTGTCAAACTGTGCTCACATGGGCGCATCCCATAGTGTAAGTTATACAACTGTGGGACCCAGCAGCTCCTGAATCCATAACACCACCTCCACAATGAAAGCAAGCTTTGTGAGGCTATGTCTACACTGCAGGGAAAAGTTGGAAAAAGATAAGTAAATTGCGAACCACAATTTGTGTCCCTTTTTCCACTTTTCTTCCAAAAGGCGCTTCTCCGACATTTGGCCCATCTACATGGGGCCAAATGTCAGAAAAAAAAAAACCTCTTTCAGAACATCCCTTCTTCCTTGTAGAATGAGGTTTACAGGGATGCCAAAAAAACACGTCTAATTTTCCGAATTTTTTTTCGGAAAAGCAGATGCATTCCTTGGATGCAGCAGAGCTTTTCCAGGGTATCCCGGAAAAGCTCTGCAGTGTAGACATAGCCTGAGAGAGTTAGGCTCAGCGTCTCCTGGCCTGGTTGGCCTACTATTTTGAGGAGGGTGTTATGCCTATAAATAGCACATGGGATTTTTTGAGGGGAAAAGGCAATGTGCTGCGTTTATTGATAAAACAATATAGAAATTAGCATATGCACAAGTGCACACACACACACACACAGTTCTGCCAGCAATGTTCTAGATTAAGTTTATGGCTTGGGCCAATTTAATGTCCAGTTGGACTGGGCCAAAGTGGGGGAGCCAGGTTCTGTGGGTTGCAATTTTGATGCTTTGAGGCTGTTGCTTGGCAGGATGAAGTCCCATGGCAAGCCATCCTAATTTACAAGAGTTTTTAATGCAGGTTTATGAATTTTGCTGCAGTATGATGTAATTAGTAACTTTGCAATAAATGTTTATTTTAAGTTTACTTTTATTGTCATTCTGCATCAGAATCTTGACATTCTTTTTGGGTGTTGTCACATTCTAGTTTTCAGTTGGATTTTGTTACTTTTTTGTTGGGGGGTGCTTGCTTTTAGCTTCAGGATCATCAATCTGCCCTTTGCTATGAATCAGATAAAATGGGCTCAGCCAATAGTCCCTTGACACCACTGAGTCTCTGGCTCCTCCTTTGACTATCTGGATGCTGTGACAGCCTTCAGTCTTATCTCTTTTTAAACATCCACATTCTTCACTCACACTAAACAGGAATTACATAGTGTATTTTACAAAGACAGGCACAGTAGAGAACATGATCAAAGAAAACATGTTAAAATCTTATACTAAAAGAAAAGAGGAGTCCTAAGAGTAAACTGGTGACCATGCATCTGATGAAGTGGGTCTTTGCCCACGAAAGCTTATGCTCCAACACTTCTGTTAGTCTATAGGGGCCACAGGACTCCTCGCCGCTTTTGGTGACCATAGTGAGACATGAGGACCCTTCTGGTCTGTTCATGCTTTGATATCACTTAGGATGCGTCTACACTGCAGGGCTTAACTCGAAATAAGCTATGCAAATTGAGCTACATCAATTGCGTATGTTATTTCAAAATAGCTTATTTCGAAATAGGGAACATCTACACAGCACTTATTTCGAAATAGAGCACTCTTCCTCTGACTTCCCTTACTCCTCGTACAATGAGGGTTACAGGAGTCGGAGTAAGAAGTCCTCCAGCTTGACAGTATTTCGACAATATTTCAAAATAGCTGCCTGCTGTGTAGACACGGACTAAGTTATTTTGAAATAGTGCTAGTTATTTCAAAATAGTGTTGCAGTGTAGACGTACCCTTAGAGACTCAAGCAGCCTAGGCTGTTCCTTTCTGCTAGTCAGACAGGATGGCTGGCAGGGTACAATGAGGCATATTACATAGCATAGGGCTTGCTATTATATTCTTATACAGACACTAGGATGCTACATTTTAAGCTACATGGCTAAGGACAGTGAGAATCCTAGATCATGTGATTGAGAGAAGGCTTCCTAGAAATTATAAGGAACAACCAGTACTCAGGATGAAAGGTTAATTATATGAATCTGAAGAAATTTTTGGACCCTGTTTCTAGATCTGTTTGGATAAGTATTGAGATGACTCAAAGAATACCAGCCCTCCATTACATCAAACCCTTCCTCTTTTCCCCTTCTTCTCCTGGTCCTCTCCATATTCATGTATGTCTATTCCTATTTTATTACTGTTACCCTCCCCCTAATAGGTTATGTCATTGTAGTGCAATCTGCTTTTGCATTGTCTATCCTATTGGTGAGCCTACAAAGTGTGCCATCTTCAGATAGAGTACAAGCCAGAGGTCATGTATGGGTTTTGTACTTTGTGAAAATCAATTAAAATAATCATACGAAAGGAGGTGGGTTGTTGTGAGAGCTACATGAACTAAAACCCATGACGGAAGCCACAGAAAGACCTGGGGAGTAGTTTGTAAACTGGAGAGTCATTTAATATGCCCTAAGAGGGAGGCAAAGTAGGAAGAGACTTTGTGAGAAATGAAACAGAGTTTGAGGTTGGACAGTCTGTTGTATAGAGTCTCAGGGCTAGAGCCCAGAGTAGAAAGAGCCTCGTGGAGAAGAATCCCCCATGCCTTCTGCTGCAACATGAGATAGGGAGCTGAGTCTTGCAAGGTGCTGAATTGGCTGGTGAGGGCAGTTAAAAGATTGTTTAGGGCCGAAGGACTTATTGAGCCTGCTGGGGTATATGTGAATTCTTACGTTAGTGTTTTTGTTTTGACTGATTCTCAAACAGCATTTGACTTCTGTAGTGCCTCAGCCAGAGGACCAAATCCCCAATGTCCATATCACATTGGGGACTACTGAAGGGGAAGACATTGGACTAACTTGGAAGGGGAAATGGAGGTGCAGAAGTGCCATTACATGTTGGGAGAGTAGAGACATCTAAAGCTACAAACTGACTTAGTGATAGGGACAAATCCAAGAATTACATGTCATGAATTCTTGGGGATTGTTTCCATTCTATCTTCCCCTTCAGTAGTCCCTTCCATTCCATAGGTGGCCAGTGAGCACAGAATCCAGGATATTCAGAATCAGGCCTCTACCACTAAACAAAAGGAGTAACTTTGCTAGCTTGCAGCAGTAGCGGGCACTTAGGCTGTGTCTAGACTACATCCCTCTTTCGATAGAGGGATGTAAATTAGACACTTGGAAATTGCAAATGAAGAGGGGATTTAAATATCCCATGCTTCATTTGCATAATCACGTCATGGTTCTTTCGACAGAACCATGTCTAGACCTCGGTTTTACTTTTGAAATGGCACTTTTTCGAAAGAGCGCCATGACGCGATTGTGCAAATGAAGCGCGGGATATTTAAATCCCCGCTTCATTTGCAATTTTGAAGTGTCTAATTTATATCCCTCTGTCGAAAGAGGGATGTAGTCTAGACACAGCCTTATTGTCTAAGTGAGCAGCTGCTGGTGGAGAGGATAACACTTGGCCTGTGTGTTAAACACACTTGTATTTGTTCCTTTACTTTTCACAACCTCTAGTCACAGGCAGGAGACTCAGGGTGTGTCTACACAGCAAAGTTATTTTGCAATAATGGCTGCAATTCTGAAATAGCTATGCAAGTGTCTACACAGCAATTCCACTATTTCGAAATAATTTCAGAATAGCGGACGGCTTATTCTGGCTTTTGTAAACCTCATTCTACGAGGAATAATGCCTATTCTGAAACAGATATTTTGGAATAGGGACTGTGTAGACAGGGAATAGCAGCTATTTCAAAATAGGGGGCCTCCAGCCCTTCCCAGGGTGCCCTGCTGGCCACTCTGTTCACACTCAGCAAAACTCTATCCCCCCGCCCCCAATCCCGTGGAGGCCTTAAATGTGCAGCCTCTGCAGAAAGGGTTTGTGGCTTGCAGTAGGCCTGACAGCCCTGAGCCACCCTGAAGCTGCACCTGACTCTCTGTGCCGCTAAAATGAGCCAGTCTGCTGCTCCTACCCAGCCCTCCACTGCTCCCAGGGAGCAGTCAGACAGCTCCCGGGAGCCTGCCAGGGGCTGAAAAACACATGCGCCTTCCTGGTCTGGTGCGGAAATCCTGGACCATACTGAGGTTTGGGGTGATGAGACCAACCTCCAGGATCTCCGCACGAGATGCAGGAATGAGGACATCTAAGGGTGGATGGCTGATAGCGTTGTCACAAAAGGACACATTCACACCCAAGAGCAGGTGCAGATGAAGGTAAAAGAGCTCCGCCAAATATATGCCAGGACCATGGAGGGCAACTCCTGTTCCAGAGCAGAGCCCCACAGCTGCCCTTATTTTAAAGTCCTTGACCCCATCCTGGGGGGGCGGGGAAGTCTCTACCCCCACCCTGGTTCTAGACTCCGGGCTCAAGAAGCCTGTCATCATCCTCATGGGGGGCGGGGGTGGGGAGGGACGAAGAGGAGAAAGAGGAGACGGAACAGGATCCAGATGAAACCAGCATCACCACCCAGCTGACCTAGGAGCCTGAAACCCTCCCTGTGGACATCTCCCAGGCATTGTCCAAGGCCAGGAAAAGTAGATCATGTGAGTACCATCACTTTCCCTTCATACTGGGGATGGAGGGGGTGGTTGGAGGAGGGGGACGGAGCTGGGCACTCCATGCTTGGCCCTTGCTGGCCGCGGATTGCACAGAAGCCTGTACCCGTGGGGGGCATGTGCCGTGCTGCTCCTGGGCACACAGCCCCAGCAGGCTGCCACAGAGGACCTTTGTGTTATTGGCCGCAGGGTGTCTGGAGAGGCCTGCCATGCCTCCCTCCACAAGCCACCTCTAGAAGGAGGCAGGGGACACACACACACACACACACACACACACACACTCAGTCCTGCACACAGTACATGGACATGCCCACAGTCTTGGGGCAGCACCCACTCCCAGGGACATTTGGGCCCACTGGCCAGAGTGCATATGGCCTTGCTCCAAGCACATTGCCTGCAACAGAGATGAGAACTGTCGCTTTCAGCACACAGATGGGGGCTAGGCTTCAGGCACAGTGTCCCCTGGGATGACTGACCCGCTCTCTTTATTTTCCACAGCCAGACTAGCTGCAAGACGGGGGTGGTCACCACAACCTGGGACGGCCTCCTGGACCTGAGGTATCCCCAGGCGCCACTGTCCCATGGATGAGTTCTAGCAGCAGCACTTGGTGGCGCTCTGATCCCTGGTGCAGACCATCCATGGCTGGGTCCGGAAGGACCTGCAGCTGTGTCAGAAGAGCTGGCAGGAGCTGCTTGCACAGGACTACTACATGTGCACAGATGCAGTGCAACCCTTGTCCTGAGCATGATGCCTGCTCCTGCTCCAGCCTCTGCTCCCGCTCCTGCTGTAGCTTCTCCTCCCGCTCCTGTTCCCTGTCCCGCTTCTTCCTTAACACCCCTCCCCCCGTGGATGCCAAGGCCCCCACAGCCATGGCAGTGGGATCAACAGAGCCCAGCACCATTCCCAGTGCCAGCCCTGAGCCTCTCCTCACCCCTCCTCCCGCTTCCAGCTCCCTCCTCCAAGGTTCTCACCACCCCCCTTCTCCAACCCTCTCTCCTCCCCTCTCCCAGGTTCTTTCCCCGGTCTCTCCCCAGTTTCTAGTCCCCATCCCCAGGAGCAACCCCCTCCGATTACCCCAAACCCTGGCAGGGACTTGTGAGGGTGGGATTGAACAAAACCTCCCGGGGAGTGGACTTAAACCATCCCCAACCCCACCCCTCCTTTCCCTAGGGAAGCCCATTCCATCCTTCCACCCCCCTCCTGGGACAATAGCCCGAGAATGCCATACCTGCAGGACTAGGGCCCCGACGGTCAATCTCCCCACACCAAACAGTTTCCCCACGGATTGGTAGCTGTCCGGCGTGGAGAGCTTCCAGAGGACTATGGCGACACGCTTCTGGAGGGGAATGGTGGGTGTCATGTGCGTGTCCCGGCACCTCAGGGCAGGGGTGAGCCATTCACAGAGCTCCATGAAGGTGTCCTTTCTCATTCCAAAGTTCTGGAGCCATTGCTGGTCTCCCCAGCACTCCAAAACAATGTGGTCCCACCTGTCAGTGCCAGACGCCAGAGGTGGTGGGGCACGGTGTCCAGGTCAGGGCGGGTGGGATCCAGCTGCAGGAGCTGCGCCCGCCCATACCCAAGGGTCTCCAAGAAGCCCTGGGGGTTGGCTTCCTGCAGAGCCTGGGAGGCTGGATGCAGAAACTGCTGCATGACTTGTAGCAAAAGCTGTAAGAACTGAAGACTGCCTATAGGTAGCTCCGGCTCCATAGCAGAGAGTGTTGTGGTGTCCTGAAGCAGGGCAACCAGAGCAAGAAGAGAAAATGCTTTGCTGTCCCTCAGAGAGGTAGGCAAGCAAGCAGGAAAACCTGAGAAATGGCTGTCCAGGGGGGTCCCTTTAAGCACAAGTCTCACATAGCCTCAAGCAGCAGCCGCACAAAGTAACTACTGACCTGATGCCCTGCCTGAACTGATTCCAGGTGGCCTGAAATGCTATTCAGTGTCCAATCAGTGTGGATGCTAAAATAGCTAAGCCTTATTTCAATACATACTTGGGTGTAGACCTGCTATTTCGCAATAAGCTATTCCAGAAAATCTCTTATGGAATAGCTTATTCCAAAATAACTGTGCAATGTAGATGTAGCCTCAGCGATATTCATATGTAGCATCATTAGGCTGTTGTCACGAAACTTAATGGCAGTGATAGTGCTGAATCTCTTTTGTCATTTGTTTTACCACAGAGTACATGACTCTTGCTTTGAGGGCAATAACATTTAGTGGAAACAAGAATATACAGGATAATGACAACAAAAGTCAACTCTGGCAGGTATAAATGGCTTTCAAATGTACTTGAGGTGATGTTCATTCTAAGGGAACATTCAGACCTGCAGGCACTACATTTGCAAACCCACTAAAATGATCTGTCAGTCCATGAACAGCAACTTTGTGTGCTTCCCTTCAGCAGTATCAACAGGAGTTATGAAGACACGTATGATTATCACTAAACTACACTAGATGTCCATCAATAATTCTAGTCATGCACATGTGCAGTACACACATGGGCTATGTTGTAAGAACACACACAAGAACAATCCCATTGCCTCTTTTATGTGTTATGTACAGATAAGCAGTACTTAGAGATACGAGACATTGAAAACTAATGAGAATTTAAAAACAGCTTGCTAGAAAGAAATATCTTGATCACTCTAAATGTTAAGGATCCACTCTATAAAGCACAAATTTTGAATAGATGTTGGTATCGCAATGGGATGGTAAGTTGCCAATAATGATGCTATATACTAATTATATACTAATTATAATAATAATGCTATACTCTTCAGTGGACCTAAACTGATGCCTTTAGTGTAAAAGGGACATTTATTGATACTTTATAAAGTGCGCAGTACATCTTGTTATCTAACATAGGCAAGAGATGGGAACACTAATTTACCACTGGAAATGAACTAAGAATAAGGACCTTCTGGGAATACTGGAGTTATTAAATATTTGAAAGACAAGTAGTTTAAAGTTTCAGTTAAAAAAACAAAACAAAAACAAAACCCACACAAAGATCTGGAAGGCACAGTGAGTACACTCAAACTTGTACTGGTTAGAGATTATTGGGAAGATGCCTACCTTTAACTGAGTTGCCCAAAGCAACAAAAGTCCAACCCAACTCATCATGTAAAGTTGTTTATAAAGTAAGCAAAATCTCAGACTATTTATAAACTAGATTACACCTTAAAATGCCAAAAACAAAACAAAACAAAACCCAGCTCCACACCCTGTGATAAAGGGGTTTTTATAGCCCCTGGTAAAGCCATAGCTTGACAAAACAAGCTGAAAGATTCAAGATATGGGAGAAAATGCTCCTAGGCAATGTTTGGTTTAGATTTATTAGAATGAGGTTGCAACCCCTTTTTGACACTGTATAGTGTAGGGGGGTGTCAATGAAAAAGCAAAAGGGAGACAGTAGGGTAGATACATTGGAAGGAGCCATCTTCACCACCATGGCTGCTGGGCTGTGTCTAGACTACATGGCTCCGTCAACCGAGCCATGTAAAGTAGTTTACTCGACATAGTCAATGAAGTGGGGATTTAAATAATCCCCGCTTGATTAAAATAAAAATGGCCGCCACGCTGTGCCAACAATCAGCTGATCCGGCACATGGCGGCAGTCTAGATGTGGCACGGTCGACAAGGGAAGCCTTTGTCGACCGCTCTGGTATGCCTCCGTCGACGGATCCATGTAGTCTAGACACACCCCTGCAGAACCCAACCATCTCCCAGGATCTACCACAACACTGTTGGGCCTTTATCTTTGGCATGCAAGGCATCCTGACCAAACTAAGCTAGGGAAATAACCAGATGATGATACTGACTCCATTGGCTGGCTAAATCCTAAACACTTGAACATGTGTGTTAGCTACTGCTGTTTCCCACTCCCTGACTAACGGCTTCTTCCCCCTACCTCATAGCTCTGCTTTCCTTCTTTCTCTCTTTGCCTTCTATCTAATAAGAATCTGGCTTAGCCGGCCAAGATAAGCCTGGTTCCCCAAGAATCTGGCTTAGCTGGACAACACTCCCTTTGCAACAGGCCTGTGACCAGAGAGACTAGGCAAAATAATGTTTAGACAGCCTGACTCTGGTAAAAGTTTGTCAGCCTTAGTGGGTATCTCTACATTGAAATTAAAAGCCCATGGCTGGTCCATGTCAGCTGATGTGGTCTTGTGGTGCTTGGGCTCTGGGGCTGTATAGAGTGTAAATCTAGGACTGCAGCCTGGTCTATAGGACCCTGTGAGAGGGGAGGTTCCCAGCCTACATCACAATTAAACAGCCCCACAGCCTCAAGCCCCATGAGTGTGAGTCACCTGGTATAGGCCAGCCACAGGTTTTCAACTGCTGTGTAGACATACCTAGGCTAGCTAATAAGACCGTGTGCTGCACTCTGTGTTTCCCTAGTGGCTGATTTGCATGGAGTAGTCAGCACCCGAGACAGAAGTTGCACATTCTAGCTGTGCCATGATCTTCATTCCCCTTTCTATGCTGGTTTGTCTGAAAGGAAGGTGCATTGGATTTCAACAACTACAACAGCTTAGGCCATCTAAATGAATGTTTTCTTGTCAGCACAGTTCATACCATTTAGGTGCAGGGAAACTGTTGCAAGGGAAGCCTCACTTAATTGGTAAGTTTTAAATGCTTCAGCTGTGTTCTCTTGTGTATAATGAGGGGATAAAAAAATGAATGGTGGCTACAGTGGGAGCAAGCCACAGATTACGCGACACAACTATGGACCACAATTAACTGCTAGAGCTTTATGAAAATCTTATCCCTTGTTGGGCCTAGCCTATCCCTCTTATTCTCACAAGAGTGGCTCTGGCAGGTAGCCTATGCTGCACATCATGTTATAGCGCTGTATTATCTTGATCTTTCCCTCCCTCTGGCTGCTGCATGCACCTTGGGTCCCCCAAGCAGACAGTTTTTGGTTTTATCCCCCTTTTAGAGCATAAGCTCTTTAGGGCATGGTCTGTCATTAACTATACTGAACTCAGTTTTTAGTTCAGATTTGGATCCTTGTTATAACATAAGAACGGCCATACTGGGTCAGACCAAAGGTCCATCTAGCCCAGTAGCCTGTCTTCTGACAGTGACCAGCATTAGATGCCCCAGAGGGAATGAACAGAACAGGTGATCCCTCCCCTGCCATCCATTTCCAGCCTCTGACAATCAGAGGAGAGGGACACCATTCCTACCCATCCTTGTTAATAAGTATTGGACCTAACTTCTATGAATTTATCTAGTTTGATCTCACCTTGTTTGGGTGAGAAATCCAGGCTATGCGTCACCTGTGATTTTAGTGTCACCTTGATTAGTCACAAAGAAAAAAAGTCCTGTTGTCTTGTCATGATCAAAACAACTGCTTCCCTCACTCCCCACGCCAACCCCAGACCAGACATGGTGCAGCCACACTGTGCCTGGATGATCATCAGACAGGTTGTGTGTTGTGGTTGGACATGGGGGATGTGCAATCTTTCCATTATTAAAATGAAGCAGATTTTTTTTCACCCTTATGGGACTAGACATGATCAATGGTCCCCCTAAGTTTTTCCATCCTTTTGCTGATCAGTTTTGTTATGTGCACTGAGGCGTGTGCAGATGTGCACCACCTTTAGAAACACATGCTGCTGGCTGTGTGCGATGTGGTTGCTCTGCTAAACAGCTGGGTGGCATCTGAATCTCTTCTGGGTAGCCACGCAAGTGCTCAGCTTACAGGGAACACTAGGCATGACTCTCACTTCTCCCCAGTCTCTTCTCATTGGCTTGTTCCCTGGGGGAGCATAGGGACTACTGTCATTGTCTACAGCTATGTCTAGACTGCATCCCCCTGTTGACAGAGGGATGCAAATCAAGCACGTCGACATTGCTAATGATGCAGGGATTTAAATAATCTGCAATTCACTAGCATATACATGGCCACCGCTTCTATTCGAAACGGAGCTTTTTAAAAAAAAACAGCAGTCTAGACGTGGAGCTGTCGAAAATAAACCCTTTTTCGACAGATCCTGTATTCCTCAAAAAATGAGGTTTACAGGATCTGTCGAAAAAGGGTTTATTTTTGACAGATCCGCGTCTAGACTGCCGTTTTCTTTCGAAAAAGCTCTGTTTAGAAAAAAAGTGGCAGCCATGTTTATGCTAATGAAGCGCCGGATGTTTAAAATCCTGCTTCATTAGCAATTTCGACGTGCCTAATCTACATCTCTCTGTCGAAAGAGAGGTGTAGTCTAGACACAGCCTACCTTAGCACAGCTGTGCAACGGGACTTTCTTGTGTGATTGTGCAGGGTGTGTTGTAAGTGTTATGATTTAGTAAAGGTGAGTAGAAAGCTTAGCTCCCCACCTATGATAGGTATTTTTTATCTTTGCTTGGAGCTGTAAATCTGACTCAGTTCTGGCATGAACGGTCTCTACACATGGCCTCCAAATGGTGAGCTCATGCCGTGAATCTTTTCTGAATTCTGGCTAGCTCTTTCAATGGAACTCTGTTTTGTTCTGGGATGTTGGGACAGTCATTTTGAATATGATTTATTGGGGGGCTGGGAGAATCCTGCTTTGGGAAACTTTATAAAGAGACACTAAGAGCAGCAGAGGAAGTATGTGCCAAATGATTCAGGGCAATGGTGAGTGTTTTAATACTTGGTCTTTACAGACTCTGGCCCAGCCCAAGGTTCCTCGCATTTCTCGCTGGCCTTGCAATTCATTGTACATTTCTCCAGCAGCCAGACCATTTAGGGATTTCATTTTCCATTAAGGAGGTATTTTCAATTCTCATCTGATAGAAAATGAAATTTCTAAGTGACCCGGCCACCAGAGTGCCTGAGAGCAGCTATATTTGGGTTAACAGACTCTTTTTTAAAAAATGTATTCGCTCAAGAGGTTTTTCTTTCTGCCACCTCCCCCCACACTTCAGGATTTTTAGCATAGCTGCCTCTTCTTTCCAACTTGCTTTTGTAACCAGGTCTTTGTGAGCATTCAGTGTCTACTTTAAAAAGCACAGATTGAAAGTACTGAATACTATTGATTTCTTTTAATAAAAATGAAGGTTCAAAATGACCTGCCTATCACAGAAATGTACTGGAATGTGACAGCTGGGCCAAGCTTGGAGGGATGAGGTTTGGGCCAGGGTTATTGGTATGAGATGACACAAGAGCTAAAAGCAAATGGCTACTGTATATCTCACCAAGCAGCCTCAAGCTAGGAATATTACTGTAATCTTCACTTGTAAGAGCAACAACAAAGAGGGAAATCATAATGTTCCTACGTTCGGTCACACTCACACACTTTTATTGGTTTATGGATATGCTGTAAAAGCATGTAACTTGGAATGCTGCAGCATGAGTCACTATTATTATTGTGTTTGAAAAAAGAAAATTGTACTGCGGGTGAAGCCAATCAAAATACTCAGATCTGTATTTTGAAGAAGCCAAAAAGGTGGCTTATACCAAATTGTGATCAAGGGGAGTTTTCAAAGGTCACACTTTGTACAGGGACTCACAAGTTTCTATTAAAACACCTGGGGCCTGATTTAGCACTATTTGGTAGCCCTTCTAGTGATAGCTCCCCCCTGAGAATGCCCCTAGACCCAGAGTACTCTGTCTCTTCCACTGCGAAGGCTGTGAGCAGCACAGAGACAGGGTGAGGAATCCCACATGAGAAGGGGGGCTTATCATAAATACTGGGCTCAGTGAAACGGGAACACAAGTTAGGAAAGCCCTCAGGTCTATCTTTGTGGGACACGCTGGCTCCTGGTACAGAGGTATAGCAAGGGTGTCATGTGCCCGGGCCAAAGGCAAAATTTGCACCCCCCTCCCATCACCGCTGTGCAGCGGGGCCCCGAACCTGGCACACTGCTGAGCCCGACCCTGGGAGGAAGGTAGAGCTTGTACTGCATCTTCCCCCACCCCCTCCAGTCTGGAGCCAGGCCCCCGCACACACTAACCTGCCGGTGGAGATGGAGGACAGTCGGGCTGGGGGTGGAGAGGCGGGGAGGAAGCTCCAGCCAGTGGCGGTGGGCGAAGGAGGAGCGAGTGAGCCGAGGGATGACAGAGGGAGTGGAGAGGGACTAAATAGTGCCCCCCTAGTATGGGGGGCAACTGCCCCTGCCTGCCCCTCCTCACTTCGCCACTGTCCTGGTAGTCTTTTCATAGAGGAGGCACAAGCTGCTTCTCTGTCCATGGGATGATGTGTGTTAGTATAGGAAATGAACCTGGGCCCAGTGACACCCAGATGTAGCAGCTATTAGATGGCTTCTTTAATCTGAACACTTTTAAAATAACACTCTACGAGGGAGTGGAGAAAGGAGGGCCTGGCATCACAGGGGTTAAAGAAAGCTTTGGGGCCCGGCTAGCCCCACCCTGCTTTACTTGCAGCCAATCCCAGGCCTGGGGAGAGGAGAAAAGGAAGGAGCCTGGCTCTGTTTGGGGATGACTAGCAGGGAGGTGGGAGCCTGGTTCAGCAGTCTTCAGGACATGAAGCAGAGCCTGTCTGCTTGGCAGCCAGGGGAGCAATTAAATACCCCCTCCTTCTGAGAGAAGGGAGGAACCTACTGAGAAGCCCCAACTAAGGAGAATCTGGACATTTGGGGCCACAAGCCAAACTTAAGGACATGACTAGCAGTGGTTTGGAGTTCCTGGACCAGCAGCACCAGCAGCAAGGGGTCCAGAACCCCTCTTTTCACCAGCTCACTCTGCAACCTAGCCACTAGGCTACAGAGCTGCCAGGAACCTTACCTCATACTCATAACAAAACTTTATTCTAGTGCTAAGAGTTAACTCACTTCTGAAAACCACTCAGTTTAGGAGGAAGGTTGCTCAACTTGATTATTCAGAACCAGTGGTGTGTAATGGCACTACAATGGACTGCAGTTTTGCAAAACTAAGTAAAGATCAGCCAGCTCACTTAAAACACTGGGCTAGATTGTTAAGCATAGCATTAAGAATATAAAATTCCTTCCATTAAACCAAGCATCTTAATCTTGGAGATTAATGCCTCAAATTCGTATGCCACATCATGCGGATATGTGATTGATGTAACAACAGCAGATTGCTATCAAAATAATTTTGGAAAGCACTTAAGGAAAAGTTTCTTATATTAAATCCTTTTAATCAATGAACACTAGACAAGGCTTCACACATTTCTGCAGAAATTGTAAATGATTTATATCAATGCATTAGAACTGTGCTCACGAGACAAAATAGCCACTCCATGTACATTTCAATAACTTTTCTTATTTTCTAGCCAAGAAAATGTAGTTAATAAATAGAAAAAGAGCAGAGGCTATTCTTTGCAGAAATAGGATTATAAAAGGCTATAATTTTGTAGAGATGGCTTGTCCCAGATCCTCAGAGCCTTTTTCAAAAAAAATAGGCTGATTTTGTCTCTTTTAGACCTCTGACCAACTTCCAACCCCATGCACGTCGATTCGTAGATTCCAAGGACAGGAAGGACTTTGACTCTCATTGGAAAAAAAATTACATCTTATTTCCTGTCTGAATTTGCCTAGCTTCAGATTCCAGTTATTGGATCATGTTATACCTTTCTCATATAGGTGGAAGAGCCCACTGTTAAATACAGTAGAACTCCCCTTACCTGATCCAGCTGGGATTGGGACCAGATCGGATTACCAAAAATCTAGATAAACAGGGAAATAGGTGGCCAAGGCTCTAGCTGTCAGCTGGGGTTGTCAGAGGGAGCCCTGTCACTATCAGTGCTTGGCAGCTGGAGGTTCGGTTAATATGGAGAGCCGGATAATGGAGGCTCCGTTAAACAAGGCTCTATCGTATTTGTTCCCCACGTAGATACAAACAGATTGTAATCAAATCACCACTTCACCTTCTCTTTGTTAAGCTAAATAGATTGAGGTCTTTGAGTCTATCACTGTAGGGCACAGTTTATAATCCTTTAATGATTCCCATGTCTCTTTTCTGAACTCTCTCCAATATACCAACATCCTTCTTGATTTGTGGGCACCAGAACTTGACCTAGTGTTCCAGCAGTGGTCACACAAGAGCCAAGTACAGAGGTAAAACACTCTCTCTACTCAGACCTGGTTATGTATCCCATCCTGTTTTATACATTGCTTTGCTCAAGCTGGTTTGTAAAGCGACTCTGCTACTCAGAGATCCCCAAGGTAACTGGAAAACCAAGTTAGTAACCACCAATAGTGTGTTTTAAGTGTATGCTTTCTTTAGTTATATATTCTTTCTTTTAGAAAACACAGACAGTCATGGGGTGCAAATATAGGACTCGGTGTCTGGAGACCCGCACTTTGTGTGGAACTTTGCACAACCTACTTAATGCAGTAATCTACCTTGAAAAGCAGCTATGTAAGAATGGCACCTTCTTACTCAAAGACCTGCTCATTGTGTATGCAGAATTTTATCTCAGTTTGGAACAAAAATATGTTTTTATTCTTTTTAAATACAACTCAGGCAGCCCAGATATAAGGCTGTGAACTGGATTTTGTTCTTCTTTATATTTACTATATTCCAATAAGTCCAGTGGTGGGAAAATATGAGGCTGTACAGGGCTCACTGGGCTTTGAATATGAAGGGCCTCATAAGGCTCTCAGGGCTTATACTGTTGTTTCTAATATACTAAAAGTCTCTGGTTGAATTTGCAGGTGTGGTAGTTAGACATGGTAGTTTTTGTTTTTAAACTGAGAACATTTGCTATGGAAATAATTGGACAGATAACAAATACAAAGCCCACTGATATAATTTGAACTGGACTGCATTGTAGCCTTTTATATGTGTCTCTCTCTGTAAAAATAGGACTAATATTATTCATCAGACTGGGATTAGTGAGCTAAATTTGTGAATGAATAGTAAGAGCTTTGAGATCACTGGGGAGAAGGTTCTATAGATATTCCAACTATTATTATTCGGTGTAATGCTGTTGAGGATAGTGTTGTTGAGGGTGTGCTGTTCTAGCTCCTGTTGGAGTGATCCAAGGTACATTGCACAGATTTATTGCGCAACTGTATGTGCATGATCACAACTGTATGCAAGAAGGGAATCCTAATAGACCCCCTGACTGTCAGGCAGGTCTGGCTGTGGTAGGTCTGGTTCTGAGAGGTCTGTGTCTGGAAGCTTCCAGACCAGCACAACACCGGCACATGGACAGTATTCAACCAATAGTTAACCCCAATGAGCTGCTATAAATTGTTATTATTATTTACTAGCAGAAATACCCGGCGTCGCCCGGGGAAAATATAGTAAAAGGTGTGATGAATGAATGACATTAACACAGCATATTTTATTGGAAATACTTTTCTTTTATATATTACTTTAAGAAATTAACATAGCTAGGACTTTTTCTGTTATCATAGGGAAAGGATCTCATAGTTGCAGTTTATGTGACATGCTTAGAAGAGTCCAGCAAATGCCTATGATCAGGCACTACTAAAAGCTAATTAGTGGCCCAGTTGGGGCTCTGGGGGCCCAATAGGGGTTCTTGGGGAACCGATTTCAAGATATAATCAATCCAGTAATTTAAATTAGAAAATCAGGAGTATCGGTGCAAAATGTTGTGTTTCTATGATCAGGTGCTACTAAAAGCTAATTATCAGTGGGCCCAATTGGGGCTCTGGGGGAACCAGGGGAACCGATTTTGAGATATAACCAATCCAGTTATTTAAGTTGGGAAATCAGTAGTCTCCGTTCAAAATTTGGTGTTTCTAGCTCTTACCGTTTTGGAGATCTTTCGGAATTATCAGTAGGCCCAATTGGGGATCGGGGAACCAGTGGAACCAATTTTGAGATATAACCAATCCTGTTATTTAAGTTACAAAATCAGTAGTATCCGTGCCAAATTTGGTGATTCGAGCTCTTACTGTTTCGGAGAGCTTTCGGGACAAACAAACAAACAAACAAACAAACAAACAAACTTTCAGAAATATTTATAAGAAAGATTTGTTTACAAGGGGGTTCTGAGACCAATGAATCAAATTATGAAACTTGCGTATGATGGAAGCCATGCCAAGCCTGGAGGTGCGGCAGCTCCTTCTGCGTTCTTAATTCTAGCATCTATGTTTGTATAATCATAGTCCCTACACATCCCAGTCATGGGCCAGGACACTGTTGCTTTGTACAAACACAAAACAAATAGATAGCCCTGCCTCCAGAAGCTTATAGTCCAAGTGAAGAGATAGCAGATGGACACCAACAGGCTGACAGGGGAGGACAGGGAAGCAATGAGACAATCTTGGTCAGAAGGACAGAAGTCACTTCCTGGAGCTGTTAGATGGGATGCAAAGGACAGAGTCCCTTCTTGCTAAGTCAAACCCTTAGCAAGTCTTGAAATTGTGCTGCCTGGTGATTCATCCATTGCCATGAGGAGAAAAACAAAACAAAACCAAAGTGAAAAACACATTTTAGTGACTAATTTGCATCTCATGACTTTCAGATTATTTTCAAGAATACACTATTCTTTTTCTCTTCTAATAACGCTGTATTATCGCTTGGATGTATAATTGATATATGGTCTGCTAGATACATTGCTATAAATACTTTTAAAATCATTAGAAGGTTAGGAGCAAGGGTCCTTCAATGACACAGGGGCAGCATGGAGCTGGAAGCAATTAGCTTCAATAGGAGCCAGACCAAATCATCTCCAATGAGGAACATGATTTTTTCCCCAGCCTCTTATGCTATCAGGCATATATAAGAGACTGTGAAACTTTAATTCAGAATCAATGGCTATTGAATTTAATGGGTCCAGGATTTCACTCTTGGATCACAGGATGAAAATTCCAATATCCAAATACTGGGACCCTCAGAAATATTATATTCTATTGAAATCTTAGTTCTAAATAGCTAGAAAAAAATGTTTCACATCTTATTCTCCCAATGTTTTGAACAAAACCAGTACAGCTTTTCATTATGAAACACATTTATCTCCGCCATTATCTAAAACTGATAGTGTTCTTCATACTTTAAAATCTTTTAAATGAGATTAACTCTTTTTACCACCAACATACTGTTAACTGTGACCTCCTCACTGTGGAATGTTGATGGAGTTATAGTTCACAAAACTGGAGCAAAGGCCAAGTGTTATTGGGATTAGATAGCATATAACTATTTGGGGATACTAAACAATGAGCCATGGTAATTTGTTGACTCTAGGCAACCGAGCCCATCAATACAGTTTCAGAGGTCAGTTAATGCATTTGGAACCAGTAATAAATATGGTGAAATGGCTTTTTTAGTCATTGCAGCCAGAAATTGAAATCCCTGCTGTAATAAAGACTTTACAACCATCTAAGACATTTACATTAAACTGAAATTATCTCTAGGTCTCAAGTACATATGCTTGTATTAAAATTACAGTGGACAGAATCATTGCTGGCAGGCCCCAACACAAACCTCAGCAATATTCCTATATTTTCAGATACTACTACACCATCATCCATCCCACTTCTTCTGGGTATGCTCTCAGATAAGGGATGGAATTTGGTTTAATTGGAGGTAGGATAAAACAATTGTAATGAAAACATTAAGGATCTAATGCATTTACATTAAAAATCTTTCCTCAAAAACCAATCTTCATGCAGCGCACAATCAACCTGTGGAATTCTTTGACAGAGGATGTTGTGAAGACCAGGAATTTAACAGGGTTAAAAAAAGAACTAGATAAATTCATGGATGTTAGATCCATCAATGGCTATTAGCCAGGATGGGTAGGAATAGTGTCCCTAGCTTCTGTTTGTCAGAGGCTGGAAATCGGTGCTAGATAAGGGATCACTTCATGATTACCTCTTCTGTTCACTCTCTCTAGGGCATCTGGCATTGGCCACTGTTGGGAAGGCAGGATACTGAGCTAGATGGACCTTTGGTCTGACCCAGTATGGCCCTTCTTAAGTTCTTATGTTCTAATGTTCTAAAATGATGTTGTTATAAAACAAGGCTAGGAAGCTCTATAGCACAGGTAACTTTAGTGGGGCAGATGCCCCACTGTGCAAGGGAGGGGTTAAAGCAGGCCAAAGGGAGTCTGCAGAAACCCTTCCAATCAGGGAGAGGATCATATGGAGCCAATCAAAGAGTGACTTACGGGGACAGCCCTATTATAAGAAGCTGCTCAACAGATGAGAGGGCAGTTGGATCTCAACCAGTGAAGAGGAAGGACTGGTTCCCTGAGAAAAGCACCTGGGTGATGCAGTGCTGGGCAGGGTCAAGGGAGTCTGAGAGAAGTTCTTGCCTGACACATGTCAGACTGTAGGCCTTGATACAAGGGCCATGAAGTTGTGCGAGGGTCACAGGGAAAGTGGCCCAGGGTGCAAGAGGCAGTAGAGGGGAGTGAAGGAGAGAAGAACAAGGCTGCTGCCAGAGGGTCCCGACCCAGGGTAGTGTGGGTTCCCCCTTGTATTGAATCTTGTCACACTTGAGTGTGGCCTATATAGACTGTGGCTTGCCTCTGAGGTGAGGGGATAGACTACAGGGCTGCAAATGACCACAGTGGCAGGTGTGAAGACTTAGGACTGATGATACCCTCAGAAGGGGGCAGAATGCAGTAGTGGGCACTGCCAGAGCACAGTGTCCTGAAGAGGACACCACAGTCCAAGGAGTGATGCAGGTCCAGAACCAGACAGCAGAGATAGCAGAATGGAGTGACGATGTATAAGGCACTTACCAAAAGGCGGCACACTCCAACAGAGAGAGCTAATTCCTGGTGTGACCAGTAGGAGGTGCTGTGGTGGTGAGTCAACAAAATAGAAGGAAAAAGAACACAGCTTAAAAGCCAAATTCACTGCCTCACAGGGAGAGAGAGAATACTGCAAACATTGCAAGCAAATATTGAATCAAATGAACTGAAAGGGAGCATATTAATGAAGCTAAAGCAACACTCTCTAAATACTGAACTTTCATTATTACTCTTATCTCAACGCACGATCAAACATTTAAACAGCATTATGTGGGAACAAATGTACCAGGAGACACCACGATACTATATACGGGTATACATTAGATATGGAGACCTACACAGACTTCACATTCACACTGATATGATCAATAGTCCAGACTGGATGTTGCATGGGGAAAAGCTGAGTGGGCCAAAGTTCAGAGTATAAGGCCAGGTCTACACTAGATCTGGAAGGTCAGCTTAAGGTGTGAAGCTCTAGTTACATAGAATGCATAGCTGGAGTCAGCTTATCTTAAGCCAAGTTTCGAAGCTGACGGGAGAAAACACGCCCAGAAGCTTCCTGTACTCCTTGCAATCGCTGGCCAGAACTGCCCTCAATGTTCAATTAATGGGTCTATTCTAGGCTTGCCAAATTGACCGCCAGAATGTCACTCTGCAGCATGGCGAGTGAAGACGTGCCCTAAGTGTGCATCATTCGTTTAGACAGGTTCTGATGATGGAAATCCTCCACAGAATTTTCTTAAAATGTAAGATAGATCCCTGTACTTTCCTATTGTAAACTATGTAACTGGAGACCACACAGGCAATCCTTGTACCATACAGACATTATAGCCCTACTGGTGAGAAAAGAAATGCAGACCAGCAGTTCAGAGCAGCTGCCTTGCTCAAATATGAGGAGTGCAACCCACCCCTAGGAGCAGTCCCATCCAGGCACATGAAGGTAACAACATCTTGTAACTACTCCACGCTGTTTTCTCCCTTCCATGTGTCCTGTTGTTGCATCTCCTAGTGTCCACCTGCCCACAACAGTGCATGTCTCTATACAGCTTGCAGGCCCTCCAGCAAAAGCCCCAGTCCCTACACCCTAGACTGCGGCCTCTAGCCTACGGCTCCAGCTCACTTGCAGCCACTGAGACCCTCCAGAGCCCAGTCCCCTCAGATCTTCAGTTGTACTTCCCTTTCCTGTGCTGGGAGGCCTATGGAGCCCTTGGCTGGCTGGATGTGGAATAAAAGTACCAGCAGATTTATTACAATATGACTTCAGCACCCATATCCTCCTTTATGAGGTGCTTTGAGTGCCCTAACTTGCTAAGGCATGTTTCACAGTGACTGTATTGTCTGCAAAGGCCAATGCACCTCAGAAAGACTGTATTTTGGTAGATGTGGCACATATGTTATGCTGTGACAGTTGCACAGATATCACACATGTCACTTCATAATGTGTATGCTTTATAACAGAAAATAAGTACAGAGTATGGCACTGTTAATAAGCTCAACAATGACATCAATTAAGGTTAGGACTTTAAGTGGAGCCTAAGGGAGCTTAAAAGCTTTATTTAACCATAGCTATCACATTACTAGTAAGGGAGTGCTACCTTAATACCTGTGGTAAACAAAATATGCACAATGAGAAGTAAATATTTCCAGAAAACTTGGAAGACTGAGAATGCTCGTTAATAAAAATATTGTTTCTTCTCTCCAATCAAACTGACTACACAGTGCTCACTAAATCTATTCCTGTCACTGAAAGGAATGTGATAACTTTAATGACTGATTTTTTTTGTTTCTATAAGGGAAAAACATGATTAAACACTATCCAATTGCACTGCCCCCACCCACCCCAAAAAAATACTGGTAGAAGCAGTGCTGCTGAAGAAGTTATGATCAGTGACCTTTAGCTTAGAATACAGTGACATTATATAAGAACTGAAAACAGAGCTGTATGTAATGAACGAAATCCAGATCTGATGTAATGCCACTGGTTTCAGGGTGCTTACAGCAGGCACGAATTTGCTCTAGTATGCAAACACTGGTCATTTAAGTGGAAGCCTAGAGAATTCATTGCTGTATAGTAACATGCCAGTCACTGACACGATTGGAATCTTTAAGTCATGGGGATGTCTATTATGATGTCTGCCGCATAGAAATTAAGTAATATGTGCTTTTTCTTTTAGTCCCTTGACTTCATTTTCCTCTCATGCACAGTGATGTAAATTAGGGGTACTAGCACTGAAGTCAATATAATTGTATGGAGAAATAGGGATATTGCATGCAAAAATATTGTGATCTCAGTCTGCATTGCAACTGAGCAGAGCAAGAGGCATAAACTAAGTTAAATTTGAAAGTCGGACACACTGGTGTTTTTTGCAGATATCATTTAGGCTGAAATGTTAAAAGATACATTCTTAATGTTAAGCATCTAAATCCAAATTTAGGTTTTTAAGTATAAATAACCATCTTTTCAAAGGTGTTCACATTAGGCACCTGAATTTGAAAATCTGGGCTGTCATTTCCAAAACATTACTGACGCCAGAGATGTATTTTGAGTTTCCATGCTATTCAGAATTAGGAGCTCATTTATAAAAATGACCGTGCTATCTGACACCATTTGGAAGCCAAGGCATTGGTACTATAGTGAACAGAGCAGAGGTACATTAATTGGCTTGTTGATAGTTATTGAAACTGACAGATCGGTTACTGAGGTAGATTTAGGGAACACTCACCAACAGGCACAACTTTTTAAAAATCGCAAGTACTAAGGCCACAAACAAATAGCTGATTTTAGTCCTGGATGGGATGTTTGAAATTCAAAATTCCTTTTACTAAAGGGTTCACAGTAACTCTGTCCCTTACCTAGTAATCTAGAGTCCTGAAATCTTAACCACCAGGCTCTCAGCAAAGCTGTCGTTGTTTAAATAGGAGCTTAGTGAAGTTAACCCCTCAGATTCAGGAAACTCTCCAGAATGTCATGGCTCCCTCATTTGCCTTTATTTTCTAAAGGAATTGCTTTCCTAGTGATCCCCTTGAGCTACAACAGCATCCTTTTGCTACAATTGTTTTGATTACAGCTGACCCATTGCTTCTGTTAGATAAGAGTTATTATCTTACAGTGGTTTGTGTTCACATAACATTCTCTATGGATGGATGTGTGTCTCATATGGAGACTCTTCACAGCAATGCTAATCATCTTGGTTTCAGTAATTTAATTTATGCAATCAACAGCACACAGATTTCATGTGGTAACAACTACAGCATACTGTCTATTGGTTGTGTGTGTCTGTGCTATAAAATATGCTAGGAAATATTTAAACCTTTGCTAAAAATAACTCGTGAAGTTATTTCATATTTAAATGTTCTCAAACTTTGAAGTCAATGAAAGTTGACTGTGCTGCTCAGAATCTCTCCACATTTGGCTGCTAGCACTTGAAAGGTCATCTCTAAAACAATTTGAAATGTCATAGGACTGACCTTCCTGCAGCATCGAGGAGGAAGCAAACCTAGCGGCATGAGCCTGTGGTTTACTTGATCTAAGGATAACTACTTATTCAGAACTAAAATTTGTATAACAATCTAATAATATAAGCAGGGGCATGCAAATACAGTCTTGTTCAATCTCATTGGCAAAAGGTGATTACAAAGTATCACGTATATAGAAGTGTTGTGTAACCATATTTGTTCTCATTCTTGGCTTGCTACTGATGGCAGGCAACCACAGTATGTTTTTGTGGCTAAACGTTTTCCCCCTCATCAATGGTTGATTGCAAAAGCCACAGAGGAATATAATTATTATCACAGGGTTTATAAAAGTTCAGGATTGTAGTAAATGGACATAAATCAATAAGAGGGCTTAACTAACTTCATTGCAACAGTAGAATGTACTGATTCCAAATAATGCAAAATGGAAATACACAAACTAGTGCGGTAGGCTGGATATGTCACATTATAGTATAGGAACATATTACAAACAGTATGACAGAGTAATCTATTCAATAATTCAAAGTAACTCAAAGAAATGCTGAAATTTTTACCAATAGTAACACAACCATAAGGGACAGTTAAGTGCCAGGCTACTCAACTTTGGAAGCCCTGGGGGCCACAATACCAAGGGCCGCAACTTAAGTGTGGTTGCATATCTATGCAAATGTATATATGCAAGTAGCTTCTTTCACGCTGATGGGCATGAATACAAAGCACTTCCCACAATGCCCTAGTACTCCCGACATCTCCTCCCTGGGAGCTAGAAATGCCGACACCCTGCACCCATCTGTTCCAGTCAGCCCATCTGCTTGCATCTTCCAATGCTCACCGCACCTGGGAGACACCTCGCCATTGTGGAGCGTTTTCCCAGTGGAGGCCATGTTCAAAGGATTCCACATGCAGGCTGCGTGTGGAGTCCCTGCGTAAACCCAAACCGCACTGCAGGCCGCATGTTGAGTAGCCCTGGTTTAATGCATAGAATTAGAATGGTTATGCTCTGTTGCCTGCAAGATGAGGGGAAATAGAGGGCTGACTCTTCTGGGAGTCTTCAACAAAGATGTGCAGAATGCATGTCTTTTCTGACTACCTGACTGGTGTGGGTTCTTATTTATACTATACCATCCTCCTAGACTCACTGATGACCTTTTTGGTCATTCATCAACATGGTTTCTTGCTCACATATTACACTGGATGGTGGCTATGGATCCATCAGCTAGCTATGGCAAACATCTCAGAAGCTCTAACACCTTGCACTGTGAATTTAGGAATCACTGGTGTGCTACTATATCATGTTCAGTGTTAGAGCAGGAAACAGTTGTGCAGAATGAGGAAGTTATCTGTATTAGTTATGAAAATATGTACCTCAACTTATTTACTCAATAATATTGCGTCTGCCAGCATGGATTTAAATCAAAAAGGACTGTTAGGAAGAGCAAACAAGAAACAAAACAATGATAAAGAAAAACTATTTCCAAGCCCAACCAGACTTGCTAGAGATGCTGTGGTTATCAAACTGTGGGACTGCAAGGCAACCTAGAGAACTGGTCTAAGAATGGCTGAACTGCAGGGTTCCACCCTTTAGAGAGGTGAAAGAAACCTGAGCTGTCACCTGAGGGATACATTCAAGATAGAATACCAAGGAAATCTAAAGCACCGCATTCTCAGTGACCATGGCAGCTGCCTTTTAAAAAACTAAACTTAATACTGTAATCAACTTATTGTGCTAGCTGGGGACTGTGTGTGTGGCACATCCACAGAGATCCTTTCAGGGGGTGGCTAGACCCAGAGGAGAAGGACCACTGGCCCAGAAAGTAAGCCTGAGAGAAAAATTCAGGGGAGGGGTATACTTCCTGTTTATGGGAGAAGGCAAAGGTTTTGGAGTCAGCAGCACCAGAGGAAAGATCTTTCTTGTCCCTCTTAGAGATATAAACAGCCGTGTGCTGTTGTTACAGAGCTTGTGCCTGCAACTTCATTCCAGGGACTCTGCCTGCTTGTCTTAATCTACAAAAAAGGAGTCTGCAAGTCACCCAACAGTATTTTGCCTGTACATAGAATATGTAAGAATGCAGCTGGGTGTTGCAGGAGGGTCTGAAAGTAATGTGGGGGTGATAGAAGCTGAGATAAAGAAAGAGGGTAAAATCTTGGCTCCACTGACCTTAATGGCAAAACTCCTGTTGACTTCCATCGGACCAGAAAGGGCCAGATGTCTTGTAGTGAGTTAGCACACAAATAGACTTGGGTGGATGAAAAATGAGTAAATGGTAAACAAATTAAGGGCAAAAGCAACTGCTTAAGCACACCCACTGTAAGAATGAAAACACCTAAATGGTGTGCTGCTATCAGTCAACCTATGGCAGTGAGCCTGTGCAGAAAACAATCACGGGAAGCTTAGATGATGCTGAAGGCAGAATGTGGGAGAAGTCAAGGCCAAATGTAGTTAATTTTCTTGCTACCCACACATCAGATGTCTCTATTCTATTGAAAAACACATTGCAAATTACTGCTATGCTTGGCAGCAGTAACTTGCAAAAAGCAGGCTGTACGCTTCATTGTGGGCCTGGTTCTGGTGCCACATAAATCAATAGCAGTTTTGCTATTGACTTCATGTGGAGCGTGACTGAGGATGTTTTATCAAGATGTCACCATCTCCTGTGGAATATATAGACCTTTATACAATTGTTATATATTCTGTTAATCATTTATTTTCTCTACTGCCTCGCTAAAATTCTTTCTTCTCCAAAAAAATAAAATGCACCATTGAAAGAATTTAGTTTTTTCAGTAGAGTAATTCATACAAGGTGATAGCTATAATGGCTATTTTGCACTTACAGTGGCTTTCTTCAATCTCAAAATACTTTATAAAGGAGAGTAACTTTTTACTCCATTTTAAAGATGAGGAATCTGAGGTCTTGTCTACCCTCCCATCGACCTAAGTGACACAACTTTAGCTACATGAATAACATAGCTGACGTCAGCGTACTTAGGTCTGCTTATTGCAGTGTCTTCACCATAACAAGTTGACAGCTGATGCTCTCCCACCGACTCTGCTTACTCTTCTTATTCTGAGAGTCAGAGGGAGAACACTTGATTTATTGCATCTTTACTAGACACAATAAATTGACCCCTGCTGGATCTATATAGTGGAGACATGCCCTGAGGCACAGGGAACTGAAAATGTAAGTGTTCATGATGACACCAAAAGTCAGTAATGGGGCTGGGAATAGACTGAGGGGCTGCATCTAGACTGGCATGATTTTCCGCAAATGCTTTTAACGGAAAAGTTTTCCGTTAAAAGCATTTGTGGAAAAGAGCGTCTAGATTGGCACGGATGCTTTTTTGCAAAAGCACTTTTTGCGGAAAAGCGTCCCTGGCCAATCTAGACGCGCTTTTGCGCAAGAAAGCCCCAATCGCCATTTTAGCCATCGGGGCTTTTTTGCGCAAAACAATACCACGTTGTCTACACTGGCCCTTTTGCGCAAAAAGGACTTTTGCCCGAACGGGAGCAGCATAGTATTTCTGCAAGAACACTGACGATCATACATGAGATCATCAGTGTTCTTGCGGAAATTCAAGCGGCCAGTGTAGACAACTGGCAAGTTTTTCCGGAAAAGCGGCTGATTTTCCGGAAAAACTGGACAGTCTAGACACAGCCAAGGTGTTTTGTTTCTTAGTCTAATACCCTGCCCATGGGTCCATGCTGCTTCTCTGATGGCATCACCACAAGCACTGGCCTGACACAATGTGCTTTTTAGCCATCCTTTTTGTGCATTCATAGATTCTAAGGCCAGAAGGGCCGACTATGATCATGCCCTTTGACCTCCTGTATAATACAGGCCATATGATGCCGAGAGCAGATGTTTTAGAAAACCATCCAAGTTTTGTTTAAAAAATGATCAGTGATGAAGAATCCACCATGATCCCTGATAAATAGATTTGGTAGTTAATTAGTCTCACCAGTGAAAATATGTGCCTTATGGCCAATCTGAATTTCTCCAGCTTCAGCTTCCAGCTAGTGGATTGTGCTGTACTTTTCTCTGCTAGGCTGAAGATCACGCCGATTATTAAACATTTGTTTCCCATGTAGATAATCAACTCACCCTTGAACCTTCTCTTTGTTAAGCTAAATAAATTGAGCTCTTTGAGTCCATCACCATAAGGCACGTTTTCTAATGTTTTAATGATTCATATGGATCTTTTCTGAATCCTCTCCAGTTTATCAACATCCCTTCTGAGTCATGGAAAGCAGAACTGGACACAGGATCCCAGCAATGGTCATACCAGATATATTCAGCTGGGCAGGGCCTGTTGAAAATCATTTTAGGGGACTGAAGGAACTTGCTGAAGGAATCTTGAAGCTGTTAGCAATTATCTTTGAGCACTCATGGAGGAGGGGTAAGTTTGCTGAGGACTGGAAAAAGGCAAACATAGAACCCATCAGTAGTAAGGCAATGTCCTCCCTTGGAACTGGAGAGTGAGGCACCACTACACTCCTCTTGGTGGGCAGAGCCTAATCAACCCTACCCTCCACATTGGAAGTCCTGGGCTGGGAAGGGAAGTATAAAAGATGGCGCAGCCGGGGCTGGACCACCAGATGGAGCAAACATCTCTTCCAGGGAGTGGAGCTCTTTGCAGGATCCCAAACTAGTCCTCAAGAGGAGCCATGCCATGTGGTCATAGGAGATGAATGAGTATCCTGAGGAACTGCCAGGACCACTGTCAGATGAATGCCCTGAGGAGCTCTGGGTACTGCCAGAGGTTGAATATCCTAAAGAGACTGAAGAACTTTGAACTATATACTCTGGCAGGAAGTCACCAAGAGGAACTAGACTTCAGTCCACTTCTGCTGCTGGAGAGTGAGTCAGTGTGTTTTGAGAGGATCCCCATTGACCTAATTACAGACGCATCTGCCACTGTTAGAGCCCTGGACTGAGACCTGGTGGAACAGAGTGGGCCCAGGTCCCTCTGTCTGCTCTGCCACTGACTTTACCCTGGGATGGGGCTACACCCCTCTTTTTGGCCAGAAATCCTGGGATATGTTGTGGGTTCATCCCCAGCCCAGACAGCTGTGGAGCTGTAGACAGTTTGTGCTCTGCTCCACCCAGAGGCACAGAGCTCTCTTATAGAACTGTTAATTACTGTTTGACCCAGCCTTGCAGCTGTGGGCTAACGACTATGGCTCTGCCCTATCCGGAGGGCCAGAGTTTCTCATATAGGCTGTTACTTGCTGTCTGCCTGTAGAGATGTGGAATGGCCTTTTCCCTAATCAAGAACAAGGAATCACTAAACCAGCTTTATAAAAGGGGTCCATGGGAATTAGACACCAATCACTCTCACTTTGGTATCTGGGAAAATACTGGAAACAAATGATGAAATAATCAATTTGTAGCCACTTACAAGATAATACTGTTACAAGAAATAGCCAGAATGGATTTATCAAGAACAAACCATGCTAAACCAAACCAACTAATTTCTTTGACAGGCTTGCTGACTTAGTGGATAGGGGAAAGCAGTAGACAAGATTTATCTTGAATGTAGTAAGGCTTTTGATGCAGTTACACACGATATTCTTATAAGTAAAATGGAGAAATGTGGTCTAGATGAAACTATTATAAGGTGGGTGCTGATTGAAAAACCACACTCAAAGAGTAGTTACCACTCGTTTGCTGTCAGAATATCTAGTAGGGTCCAGGAGAGGTCAATAATGGATCCAGTTCTATTCAATATTTTCATTAATGATTTGACTAACAGAATGAAGAATGTGCTTATAAAATGTGCAGATTACAAGATGGGACTCAGAAGGAATGTTGTTAAACTGGAGAGGATTCAGAGAAGAGCCATATCAATCATTAAAACATTAGAAAATGTGCCTTATGGTGATGGACTCAAAGAGCTCAATTTATTTAGCTTAACAAAGAGAAGGTTCAAGGGTGAGTTGATTATCTACATGGGAAACAAATGTTTAATAATCAGCGTGATGTTCAACCTAGCAGAGAAAAGTACAACACGATCCACTGTCTGGAAGCTGAAGCAGAGGGCTTGGGTTGTGACTTAGGGCAGGGAGTTGGGGGGAAGGAGAGGGTTGGGTGCCAAGTGCATGATGCCATAGTAGGTGACTCCCAGCCAGCTGCCCAGTGGGACCCATGGGCAGGCTTGCTCCCTGGACACTGCACCTACATACACTGCTCAAAGTGGGCGTCTGCTGGGTCCATGTGCATCTGTTCACTGTGCACCACTTGAGGGGTCACTTTACATGCTGCACATGCCCACAACCATAGCCCAGGCAGCTCCCATTGGCTGGTTTCTGGCCAATGGGAGCTGCAAAGATTGTCTTGGTGTTTGGCGCAGCATGCAGAGCCTTCCCCCCTCATGGGGCATGCAGCATAGAGATGCACATGTCCCCAGCAACCAATTGCTTTGAGTGGTGTGAGGGTGTAGCAGCCTGAGAGCCTGCTTGAAGGTCCCACTGGGCTGCATGATATTGGCAGCCTAGAGGAGCATAGCAGATTGGATCCAAGGTTTGGAAGGCCAGATCCAGCCTGCAGGCCATATTTTGCTTAGCTCTGACCTAGCCAGTTATTTCCCATTTTGTAGCTTTGCATTTGATTTTTCCTTCCTTTGTGTAGTAATTCTCACTAATCCTTATTAAATTTCATCTTGTTGAATTCAGTCGCAATTCTGCAATTTGTTAGGGCTATTTTAAATTCTAATCCTGCGTTTGACCCCTCCCATCTTGTAATCTGCACATTTTATAAGCACATTCTTCATTCTGTTAGTCAAATCATTAATAAAAGTATTGAATAGAACTGGATCCAGTATTAACCTCTCCTGGACCCCATTAGATATTTTGACAACAAATGACTGGTAACTATTCTTTGAGTGTAGTTTTTTTCAATCAGCACCCACCTTATAATCATTTCATCTAGACCACATTTCTCCAGTTTACTTATAAGAATGTCCTGTGTAACTGCACTGTGTCCAATTTTAGGAGCCACACTTTTGGAAAGATGTAGACAAATTGGAGAGAGTCCAGAAGACAGCAACAAAAATGATAAAGAGTTTAAAAAACCTGACCTATAGGAAACAGTTGAAAATATTGAGCATGTTTAATCTTGAGAAAAGACGATAGAAGGGGCACCTGATAATCGTCTTTAAATATGTTAATGGCTGTTATGAAAAGGATGGGTCTCATTTGTGCTCTATGTCCACTGACGTTAGGACAAAAAGTATTGGGCTTAATCTGCAGCAAGGGAGATTTAGATTTGATATTAGGAAAAACTTTCTAACTAGAAAGGTAATTAAGCTCTGGGGTAAGCTTCCAAGGGAAGATGTGGAAACTCCATCTCTGGAGATTTTAAGAAGAGGTCATGGACAGCCTAAATCTTTCTTAATCCTGCCTCAGCACAGGGGCGGATGGACTTGATGACTTCTCCTCTGAGTCCTATATAGCTATGATTTTATGTTGTATCAGTTGCTTCCACACGAATGAGTAAAAAGTGCAAATTCTATCTGAAGGTATTGGCTCACTTTCCATCAGATGCAACTACTTTAAAGCTGACAGAGTTGCAGACACTTACACCCAGAGATTTTTCTCATCATCCACAGTAAAAACTACTTCCTTTAAAAAAACCCCTAAACTTTCTGATATTTATGAAAGTTCTTTGTTCTCAAAGTACAGCTGAAGTGACTGACTTGTCTGTTGCACTGCATCCTATTTAGCCAGCTCCCTCGGGGGAAAGGGAGTGGAAAATAGGACCATTTCTGATTTGGCATTGTGCACATGTATAAATGACTACTACAGCTGATTGGAAAATGGAATAAAGTTCACAAAACTGTTCACAAGTGATAAAATCCAACTCTGTGCCATGGACTGTTGCCAGGGGATGGCCCAAACTTTAATAGGGTTTAAAAAAGAACCAGATATGTGTAGGTTAGGTCCATCTATGACTATTAGCGAGAATGATCAGGGATGCAACACCATGCCCTGAGTGTCCCTAGCATCTGTTTGCTGGGTGTGGATGACAGGGGACAGATCACTTGATTGCTCTCTTGCTGTGGCTGGAATGGCCCAGACCTGCTTCCTCCCTCACCACCATCTCTGGAACAGCTGGGCCCCAGGGCACCTCCTATTGCGGCCTGGCCCTGGAGATCCCCTGCCACAACTGGAATGTCCTGGGCAGCCCAGACTCCCTTTGTCATGGCTGGAGAAGCTGGGTCCCAGACCCCCTCTGCTGTGGCCCAGGTGGCCCAGTCAGAGCCTCCCACTGTGGTTCGGCCCTGGAGATCCTGCTGCAGCCCAGGTGTCCAGGACCCTCCTGCCATGGCCAGAGCAGCCCAGCCCTGAGTCCTCCCCTCACATTCTTGTACCCCAGAGCCTTCATGCCCAGCCAGAGCCCTTGCACCACAACCTTCTGTCTCAGCCCTAAACCCTTCATTCCTGGCCCTACCCCAGAGCCCACGCCCCCGACAAAGGCCTCATACCCCTGAACCCCAACCCTCTGTCCCAGCCTCTCGATCCTAGTCCTACTCCAGTGCCTGCACCCCCAGCCAAAGCCCTCACACTCCTGCACCCTAACCCTCTACCTCAGGCCTGAGCCCTCTCCCACACTCAGGCCCTTTTGGCCCCATCTCTACCATATGAATTTTCTTATGTGCATCAATATGAAGGTGATGTGTCGCACATCACTTCCCTATTGATGCCTGCAACAAAATTCCTTCCATTCAGGGGGTGGGAAGAATTAGAGGAAACATTGCTCTTAACCTGATGAGTCAAGAAGATCCACTTCATTCTCTAGATTAGATTTGCTAAGGAAGCCTCATGCATGTTTTTGTACCTTTATTGGATTCTCCTTGTTTTATATCCCAGACAAAGCACTCCATCTACTTTGTAAGATATGGAAACTCCCTTCTTTCATTCCAATTACAAATATCAGTTTAATGTGCAGCATCTGTTTTTGCAGCTCCTATGAACAATCATGCTGAGGCAGAGCACCGCACAGGCTTTCAGTTATTGGGATGTGTCTAATACTTCTTCTTAAAAAGGAAAATGACTATACTTGCGTTGATATCCAGTTGTGTGTTACTGCTACTCCCGGGTAGACAGAAAAGTAAAAAAATGGGTGAATTGAGAGCCACCTAGTTGATTAGATTTTTCCCCTGACTGTTTCACTTTATACTCACATTTGCATGAGCAGGCTATGATTGAAGATTTAAATGAAGCTATTTTCTTAATAAAATTTCTCATAGCCAGATGTTTGCCCCTAGGAATTGTTCAAACAACAGAACTTATATAAGAAGTACACTTAACATCCTGAGCACCCAAAATAGAGTACTGCGTTAATTATCAAGATTTTGTCTCATTTCTGAAGACAGATTATTGCACATTCCATTTTCTAGTGTATAATTTCTGCAATAGAGGTATTAACCTTTGATAATAAATGTTTTGCTGAAAGACCTGGAAAACTGTAAATGTTTACTCAGAAAATTACCTGAGAATATCCAAAGCTTTTAAAAAGATTTAATTTACACAGATCTGAAATACTCAATTAGGCTCATGCTTAGAACTGTTTCCTCTGACAAGAGCTGTCTAACATCTGTGAAGTCAACTATTTTTATTGCCAGTGAGCCAAAGCTCATTGTTGATGCTACTGTGATTGAAATTCTTAATCACTCATATATATCTTCTGTTCTTCTCGTTCCTTATCCTCCTTCTTTTTCTTTTGGGTCATGACTTTTTCTGGACGGGCCTTTTATTAATCAGTAGTTTCTCTGTGACACTACAGTAAAACAGGAAGTAAAACAGTTTATTTTTTGTTGCTTATGGGTTTGCAACAGTGTCTACATGCCCAAGTGTCTGTTAATCCATTTTCATGTTCCCACCACTTGATCTACTGCCATTAGTAGTAAGGAGAGTAACTAAAAGCTCCATTTCATTTTCAGTATGACAGCATTTGCTGGTCATGCTAGAATCTTTTACTTTTTATTAGGGGAAACAGGGCCCAGAAGAAGCATTAGAGACATATGTAAGAGGACAGTTGGCCCCCTACTAAAACTATATGGGATAGTTTGTTAGTTCTCTTGCTATATTCCTCTCTCTAGATGGGGAGAGACTGAGATAAGAAATCTAGTCTGTTGCCTCCACATCTGGAGCAGCCACTACAGACTAGATTTTTCCACTCCTTTTCTCTCCTGCTATGTCAATGATGAGAGTGGCTAAATCAGAGTACAGCTTGTTCCTGAAGTTAAGGAATTAGACTGAAAGCTGTAGTGAGCCACCAATGCAAGCAATTAGACAGGGAGTTGTCATTTTCCCCCAGATGGGGAGAGAGAGAATATTCAACCTACCACTACCCAGAAGTGCAGGTCCCACCGTGTGAAATTAGGAGCTTCATCACAACATATAGGCTGTGTCTACATTGGCGCGATCTTGTGCCAAAGCGGCCGCTTTTGCGCAAAAACATGCTGCCTGTCTACATTGGTGGGGAGTTCTTGTGCAAGAACACTGATGTTCTAATGTGTGAAATCAGTGCTTCTTGTGCAAGAACTATGATGCTCCCGCTCAGGAATAAGCCCTCTTGCACAACTGTTCTTGCGCAAGAGGCCAGTGTAGACAGGCAACATGAATTTCTTGCGCAAGAAAGCCCCATGGCTAAAATGGCCATCGGAGCTTTCTTGCGCAAGAGAGCGTCTACACTGGCACGGATGCTCTTGCGCAAAAGCACATCCCTTGCGCAAAGGCACATGCCAGTGTAGACGCTCTCTTGCGCAAATACTCTAATGCAAAAACTCTTGCATTAAAGAGTATTTGCGCAAAATCATGCCAATGTAGACGTAGCCATAGAATCAGAAATTTAGTACGTCTTTTCATCCGGGAAACAGTGTAAGGATTGCTTTAGTATATTTTAAAATCTTTTGAAACCTGCTAATAAGTTTTCTTCCCTTTTTAGGTTGTTCCTGGAAAAGATAAAGCTGATTGTTTTTATTTGGTGGGTTTTGTGTGTTTTTTTAACAATTTACTTTAAGATAAAATGACTGCCCCAGTTAGGGTATGAATATCAGAGAGGTAGCTATGGTAGTCTATATCCACAAAAACAATGCGGAGTCCTGTGGTACCTTTGAGATGAAACTTTGGTGGGCAAAACCTCGCTTCATCAGATGCATGTGACAAAGTGGGTTTTACTCACAAAAGCTTCTGCCCAAATAAATCTGTTAGCCTTTAAGGTGCCATAGGACTCCTCATTGTTTTTTGTTTTGTTTTGGGTTGTGACTTTAAATCCAATCCTCAAGTGTTCTGGGGACCTAGTAGGCAATGCCTGGCTGATGTAGCCTCCATAGATAAATGGGAGGGGGAGGGAAGTTCCCAGGAGTTACTAGTGTAGAACCCTTTTCCACCAGTAGAAAACAATGTCCAGTCTGTTCATTTGGGTCATGCTATGGAAGGTGAAAAACAGGTTGCTTCTTGTCCCACTGAGATAACTTAGGATGGGGGTAAGGCCCCATTTTATAATATCCTCCCTCTAACTGTCACTAATAGGATCAGCAATGTTTGGTTCAGTAACCCTTTCCTGTTAATATTACCAGTTTCTGCCAAGGCATTGTTTCTTATATGGGTTTCCAATATTCTGCGGATAGTTTTTTTACTCCTCAACAAATATTTATACTTTACTGAAAATAAGACAGACACTATTTCAAATAAATGAAAGAAGAGATTGTCATGATTTTGAAGCCTGGTATTGCTTTTGGGAAGTGTGTGATAAAATATAGGACCAAAGGTTTGATTGCAGAGTTTTCATAGCTGTGTTTGTTCCAGGATGTTTGAGAAAGACAAGGTAGGTGAAATAATATATCTTATTGGATTAACTTCAGTTGGTGGAAGATACAAGCTTTCAAACTTCATAAAGCTCTTCTTCATCTCTGGACGGAAGCAAAGTGACACCAGGCCCTGCCAGAACTCCTGATATCTAACCTGGAGACATATCTCCACTGGCAGAATGATGCATATCCCTCAAAACACACCTTTCAAAATTCATAGGACCTTCACATCCTTTTCACAACATGTGGTATACCTCATCCAGTGCATCAAAACCCCTATTACCAATTATATTGGTGAACCCAGACAATCACTGCACTCTCAAATGAATTCACACAGAAAAATGGTAAGAGACAAAAACACCATATAATCCATGGGCCAACACTTGTCACAAAATGATTGCTTTTTATCTGATCTTTCAATATTTGCCCCCCCCCCCCAAAATCACCACAACACCTTCAAAAGGCAACTCTAGGAACTTAAGTGCATAAGTCACGAGACATCAGAAGTCAATGACTTAACAGGAACATTTATTTTATGTATTGTGATAGCAATTTGTGACAACCCCAAGACTTGCTTACTTGGCCACTTCAAATCTTCATCAATTGCCCACTTCATTTCAAGTGATTAACTGATCTGCCTCACCTTGTAGTTAACTCAAACACTTTACCTCCTTCCCCAGACCTCAAGCCCTGTGTAACTCAAAAGTTAGTATCTTCCACCCACAGAAGTTGATCCAGTAAAAGATCTTATACCTTGTCTGCCCCAAAGGATAAATGTAATTTTCATCTGTATAACAATTTGCTGTATCCATTTTTCTCATGTATAGGTACTTATATAATAGTTATTTTTCCAGTTGTTTCCATTACTCTACTTCCTCTTACTTACCTTTGCAAACAGAGAGCTCAGCTCTCTTAATGCACAAGGCAGGGGAAAAGTAGGCAAGGTGCTTTCTCTTCCTGCTGTGCCTCTCCAAAAAGCTGCATCTGTGCTGGACACATTCTTTTTGTACTCCTCAGACTATATCTACCCTTAAAATGCTACAGTGGCAGGAAGGGTTCTCCCATCACTACAGTTAATCCTTCTGCCCAAGAGGGTATTGCTAGGTTGCTGGAAGCTCCATCGCATACACTGAACCCCATGGCTCACCTCTATAATACACCATTGATGTGTGGAATAAGTTTTGTGATGTGCACCAATATAGACATTCTATGTCATGTACATACTTGGTGCACATACAAAAAATTCATTCTGCCCAGGGACAAAAAAATTAGAGGGAACACTGCTCCACCGATACAGAGACTAGAGCAGAATCCTGCCTAAGTAAGGTAGCACTGAGAATCCTTCAAGCACAGACACCTGGCGGAGAGAGAGTCTTGACAAGAAGGGCCAAAGATTGTTATAAACTCTCTAGGTGACAGGGCCTGTGAGAATGCACCCTGAGAATACAGGGTAGGGACTCTTATAGAGTCTCTAGGCAAGGAGGCCTAGTAGAGACCCTGCTTACTCAGAGAGCAGGCCAGGGAACCAAGAAGCAGATGGGACACAGTGGGAAGAAGCCTAGGGAATGCAGTCAGAGACACTGTAAAGTCAACAGCAGGTGGGTGAGACTTTTGCTGGGACCTAGAGTAGTGGATGGGCTTGGGTCTTCCCCTACCTCCACCCCTTTACTGGCTGCAGGAAAAGTGGCCATAGAAGAGGAAGCAACACGTTTCCTTTGGCACCCAAGAAGGGGGCACATGCTTTATCAGACCCAGAGACAGGGCCAAGGAAGTTGGGGAAGGGCCAACCATTTCACCTGAGAAGGGGATTGTTTTATGTTTGCTTTACACACAGATCGTGAGTGTCCTTATATCTCTGACTGCCAGAATCTGGGAGTGGATGACAGAAGATGGATCACTCAATAAATTGCCTTGTTCTGTTCATTTCCTCTGAAGCATCTGGCACCAGAAACTGTCAGAAGACAGGATACCAGGTTAGACAGATTTGGATTCTGCCATTCGGGAGTGTGTTCACGTTTGCGTGTTATGTTACTTTTTTAAAGGAAGGAATGCATCCTTCTCCCTGCACCATGCAATATCCCAGAGCCATTTCTATACCTCTTACACCAGTCATCGGTACCTGAAATACGTGTTGAAACATCAGAATTACATCTGAGTAGGACTGATGTTCTGATATCACCCTAAAGGCACAATAGAGAAAAAACTGCCTGACACATCTTTAACAGGATTCTCCACAGGATATTGTATTGAACTTAATGGTATGGCATTGTTACAAGGAATGTTCATAGAATAAAATGTTATAGAAAAGGAACCATATTGCCACATGAGAAGCCAGATTAGCCTCTAAGAACCAAACCGATAATATAACAGCTATCAATAGGATAGATTTGAAATTCATGGTCTGGGAGCCTGGATGCTTCTTGTGATATAATGAGTGACTTCAACTCCAGCAGGACCGGGCACCTTCCAAGTCATGGCCCTAAGGGTCTGTAAGGTTTGTTTGCAACTTTAAAAAAAAATTGAGTAGCTGCAGAACAAAAGACACTCAGCTTAGGGTAATATGATTGCCTTTACTTTGGCACTCCTAAATTCTAGAAGTATTTTAGAAGATTTCCTTATCTTTTTTGTGAGGCAGGGAGGGTGGATTGCTTAGAGTCTTGGGACTGTATGGTAAATTACACCTAGCAGTGATTTCTTTGTGGCTGGATTATAGAAACACAGTTTATAATGGAAATACAAATTGGCCTATAATTACAATGATGTTATTAGGCATATCACTTTTTTCTGATTTATTTACCTTTGAAAGTTCAACTCAGATTCTATTTGTGGAAACCTGTATTTTAAAAAAATCAAATTTCACAGATGGAAGTTCACTGAGGCCCTGGAAGTCATGCACAGTTACTTGTCTGAAGTTATAGATTGGGAGAAATAGCTCATCCTGGATTTAAACCTACAACCTTTCTGTCTGTCAGGCTTCTGACTGAAATCTCTTTGGCTCACAGCGACGATTTCAGCTCCTATGCTTGGATATAAAAGATACATATTAAATCTCTAGACAAGTGAACATAATTCTTTCTTTCTTTCTTTCTTTCTTTCTCTTTTAAAAGAATATTTATTGAAGTTGCAAAGTCAAGGACTCAAAAGTTAGGAAATGCCAGATTTAAGGTTGCCTGTGCAACCTTAATTTATCTGCCTTGTATTCATATATTATGATACGATCTATAATTCTGTGAACAATTACTATTTTTTCCACAGGACCCCTGCCTCATTCAAAGCACTTGATGAGCAGTTATTCAATATTTTTTATCCACATTGCTCCGTGTATAGCCCCAGGCCTTATTTACTGCACACTATTCAAACCCTACTCTGAAAACAGAATTATTAATTTTCTCATGTGATTTTCTCTGACACTCATCAGTACAGTAGCTGAGAGTTTCACAAACTTTGCTTTATTTTCACAACACCCCTCCCTATAAGATGAAGGGGAATTATTATTCTAGGATACAGATGCTCAGTAGAAACTTGTTAGATTTTAGCAGCTAAATTCTCCAAAGATTCCAGCCACACTGGCATATTCCAGCTGGCCATTGAGCAGGACTTTCCCTGCACTGCTGCTGGCCATGGTGAGTCTGGGTACCTGAACTGAGAGCGGGAAACCTGTCTCTCCTGTGGTCTCAAAGACTCTGCTGCTGGATTTAGGCAGAAAAAAAATTACTGCATTTAGGATGCTTAGTTGTGTTAATAATAATAATAGAGTATCTTGTGGAGAAATAAAAAAAGGCAGAAGACTATGAAATATGTTATTTTTACAGATTGGAATAACTAGGAGAATGTGGATGTATTACAGTTTATACAATCAGAGGTCTAATTCCATATTCCTGTGCAGAAAAGTGGAAGGACCTAACTTAGCAGTCATTACATATGCAAAAGGTTTGTATGAATAAGGAATGCAACTGTGGATCTAGCTGTGTTGTCAGAGCTCCAGGTAGGCAGAGGCAGAGAAGTTAGTATTCTGAGTGACCCAGGAAGGCAAGTAACCCAGTATAGATGAAAGCAAAGAGCAGTAGCTCTTTGTTGGAGTAGCAAATCTTCACAGCATCTGATGTGATATAAGAGCAAATAATCAAGTCTGTACATCTCTTGGCAGAATATAATGGGTGCATGCAGGTATGCTACTGAACTGTGTATCTCATCATGTAGCTGGTAGCCTTTATATCCAGGAATGGCTGGCAACTCTGCATATTTTAACAAGTCTGGTGCTCTGTATCATTGCAGATCCTTTCACAAAACACGTTCTTATAGAGAAGAAACCACTAAAGATCTGAGCTAGGATTTGTCAGTCTAATGATATCTGTTTCTCCTAAATCTGCCTGTGATAGGGAGGGAGACTACGGGGCACCGGGGGCGCGGGTCATATCATTATTTGTTTTTTTAAGAGGTATGACATATTGTAACATAAAACATGCATGTTAGCATCTGTCTTCCAACCCTAACCCTAACCCTAACCCTAACCCTAACACTAAATTCTTATTGCTACAGGTGCTTTCTTGGCTATACCTGAAGTGTATTAAATACAGACTAATAGGATATGTCTGTAATGGTTTTTTTAGAAACACACGAGTGGTATTGCTGCCCTGCAATTTAGAGCAGAACTAGTCAAATGAAATAATCTCTGATTTGGTATTCAGTACTAACAGCAATTCTGCAACAAAATATCTTGTTGTGAAGTCTCTGCTGCTCAAAACCAGTGCGTGGAGTAACTTGTGAGGCCTGTAATGCCTATTGTACACACCATCTACTAGATAGGGCATATTGAGTAATCAAGCAGAAACTGAGCCCTTTCCATTTCCTGCCCCTGACCAGCCCTACTTCCCTCCATCAAGAGCAAGACAACTGAAGCCTGCGTAGGATTATGGGGATTCACAGCCTGGTAGGGATCGAGGACTTGTGTTTATTCCTGGCAAACTACTGAAAGTAATGTGGAGTGGATAATTTCTGAAAAACCAGGGTGTGTCTTCATTACAGAGTTAACTCAAGCTCCCCCTTGTGTGTTGCCTCTAACCTGCCTCTGCTCCACACAGAATAACTTCTGATCTAAGTTTAATAATGCTCTCAACTCCGACGACTGGACCACTTATGAGTGAGGGCTAGATCTCAGGTTCTACCTTCACTTGAGCAAATAACCCACCCACTTTCCAGTTAAAACAAGGCTAAATATCTCAGGTGTGAATAGTCTTCCAGTGCCTTTCCACAATCAAACCTGTGTGCCCAGGACAGACAAATTCTCCCACGATGCAGTGATGCAAAAAGAATCATGGGATGTGCCCCAGTGAGTGCAGCACCAATGAGGACACAGTAACTCAGGTCAAGCTTTGCAGTATGGCTGCTATCACTAGGAATAAGCTAGCCTGCAGTGAAAACACACCCTTAGAAGCCACCACTGTCATGATTTTCATGACCAAATTGGGCCCTCTGTATATCCTGTTTAAAGGGTAAATGAGTCATTGCACCTTAAATCATGAGACAGAGAGAAACTTCTACATGTGATTGCTCAGAAAATTTCCCTGTCATGGCCAATTTGGCACAGTATGACAATAAATATACTACATAATCCAAGGCAATAAAGGAAATGGTGGATTAAAGTGCAACGAGGAGGTAACTCCTCTTTGGTCAAAATTAATATTAGGAAGCTGTGCTATAACCTTATCAAAATGTCAAAATGTGGGTGATCAGCTTCTAAATATTACATAAAAATTACAGCCTGTCATTTTGTAACCTATCCAGAAGATTAATTATTAGGAGAGGGCAATAAAGTCACAAGGAGAAAGTATTTCATTAGCAAATTATACAGTTCATATGACATAGCTATCGTTGTAATAGTAACAAATTCTTGCTGGTAATTATGAATTCACTAGAGCAAATCCTTAATGTTTTTTATTGGCTTATGAAGTCTTTCAAAAGTAGTTTTATGGATAAAGCTATGGGCCCGATCCTGATACTACTGAAGTCAAAGGCAAAACTGACATTCACTTAAATAGAAAAGAAGAAGCCCCTTTGGCTAAGGCTTTTCTTTCCCTATTGACTTTCACCTAGTCCTCAAAGGCATTTAAGCACCAAATTCCTAGGGGGCCTTTGAGATTAATTCAGACAGCTCTGAATGTAATAAGCTGTGTTCTTGAAAGCAGTTACTAGAGTTAGTCCCTAAATCAGTGAAACAGTTTGATCGTTTTAGAGATTTAGGATATGGAAAAGGGTTTCTGCTATTCTACAATAGCTTGATCCAACAATGGAAAACAGAAACAGATTGCCCAGAAGTATTCACTGAGATTTTAGAAAAATAAATACAGTAATCATATAGGGAACTGAATTTGAATTCCCTCATAAATAAAATTACAGGTTATTAGCTGAACTTCTGTTGGAATAGATTTGACTTTTCATTGCATGAAAGCTGGAAATATAAATCACATTTTTGTAAGATAAAATACTTATAGTACCTAACTCTCATGGGCTGTGTCTAGACTGGCAAGTTTTTCCGCAAAAGCAGCTGTCTACACTGGCCGCTTGAATTTCCGCAAGAACACTGACGGTCTCATGTAAGATTGTCAGTGTTCTTGCGGAAATACTATGCTGCTCCCGTTCGGGCAAAAGCCCTCCTGGGCAAATGCTTTTGCGCAAGAGGGCCAGTGTAGACAACGCGGTATTGTTTTGCGCAAAAAAGCCCCGATGGCTAAAATGGCGATCGGGGCTTTCTTGCGCCAAACCGCGTCTAGAGTGGCATGGACACTTTTCCGCAAAAAGTGCTTTTGCGCAAAAGTGTCCGTGCCAATCTAGACACTCTTTTTCGCAAATGCTTTTAACAGAAAAACTTTTCTGTTAAAAGCATTTGCGGAAAATCATGCCAGTCTCGACGCAGTCATACTGTATTTTTCATCAGTAGATCTCAAAATGTTCCATAAGCTTCAGGGATCTAATAATAAAAAACAATTTATCATCCTCTGCTATATATTTGAAAGACTTTGTGCATCTGTCCCTCTGTGTGTGTGTGTGTGTGTGTGTGTGTGTCTGTCTGTCTGTGGGTCCGTTTGTTCAAGAACTCCTCCTAAACTGAAGAGCTAGGACCACTAAATTCAGTATGCAGCTTCCTTTTATCATAACTTAAAGCAAGGCAGGGCCGGCCCGAGCCATTCGTGCGCCCTGGGCCCCGGGAGCGCAACGCCGCCCCCGGGAGTGTGGTGCACGCGCTGCTCTGTCCCTGGGCATGTGGCGCCCCCAGCCCCCGGGCGCCCGGCGCATGCGCAGCCCCACCCCCACCTGGTCCGGAAGCCCCGTGCGGCGCCCCCTACAATGGGGCGCCCTGGCAGGTAGCCCAGTCAGCCCATAGCTTGGGCCGGCTCTGAAGCAAGGTAAGGGTTTGGTTGTGCCAGGACAGCGGGTTGTGCATGGAATATTATTGTTTCACATCAAATGGAAAGGATCTGAAAGGAGGGACAGTTATACTCATGGATGACCACAGAGGGGCAGCAAACATGGGGGACAGTTATAATCACGAATAACAACAGGAGGGCAGCAAGCTCCGCAGTCCTGGAGAAAAGCTGCTGGCTGGCAGCACAGCCACCACCACTTCAGGCTCCACCATGTCAGCCTGACTCAGGGAGCAGCTGCTGGCCCTCACTGCCATGGGCCACCCGATTGGCCACCGTGCTGCTCGGCCAATGCTGCCCGGACTATCCCTGGGGTGCAGCCATTGACCATGCTGTGCAGACCCCACTGCCCTAGGATAGCCCTGAGGAATGCTGCTGGGTGGGCCATGGCGCCCCTCCCCCCTCTGGCTCTGGGCTGGCCTCATGAGAAACTGGTGGGCAACCTGTGTGCCCCCACCATGCCAGACCTAAGCAACACCAAATAAATCATATAGTCTACTATATATTTAAGAGAGTTTGTGCATCTGTCTGTGTGTCTGAGATCTATCCACCTGTGAGTCTGTTCAAGAACTCCTCCTAAATTGCAAGAGCTAGGACCATCAAATTAGGTATGCAGATTCCTCTTATCATAACTTAAAGCAAGGTGAGGCGTTGGTTGTGCCAGTGTAACCCCCACACCCTCCGGACGTGGTTAACCATATAGTGGCACTTAGACCACTTACATAGAGAAAGAATGAGTGTGCTCTACAGCCTTAACTGAGAGTTAGCTGGCTTTGTAGCTCAAGCTATAGAGGCTCATGCACTAAGCTCCAGAGATTCTAGGTTTGCTTCTGCCTGTTGGTGTTACACCAGGACAATGGGATGTGTGTGGAATGTGATTGTTTCACATCAAACTGAAAGGGAACAGTGTGATAGGAGGGACAGTTATACTCATGAATGATCACTAGGGGGAAGCAAGTGTCCCAGCCCCAGGGACTAGTTGTTGGCTGACAGCACAACCACTAAGGCTATGTCTACACTTGTGCTTTTACTGGTATAATTTATATCACGCAGGAGTGTGAAAATTTCATCTATTTAATCAAGAATGTTGTTTGCTTCAGAAGAGCAAGGTCCATCGGCAGAGACAACAACTGGATCACATTAATAATAGCAAATCCTTTGGAATTTTTAAATTCTCAAATTCCATCTTAAAATTTTCATTCGGATTGTTTAGGAATTCTTGCATAATTTTTATTGAACACACAATGTGGGAAAGTGAAACATCTTTCCTGTTGTCTGCCTGAGAGTTTTCAAGATTCCTTTGAAAGACACAGACATTTTCACACATATCCCTGACATTGCTTGGACACATCCTTGGAGCTACACTTGAGGGAATTCAAGTGACAAGTAATGTCACATAGAAAAGCTACCTATAACATAGAAGGGAAAACATAATTAATAAATTCCAGGAACTCAGAAGCCTTGTAGGTCTTGTGGTTTGAAAGACATTCTATTATTTCCTTTTGAAGCACACATAATCTCGCTAACATACGTCCCTTACTTATCAGCAGACATTGTGCTGCAACATGTCACTGTCTTTGAGTGAAGCATCTTGTAAAGAAGCTTTAAAAAGCTGACATTGCAAGTTAGAAGATGAGTGTATGTAGTTCATTGATCTCATCACAATACCCAATTTTTTTTTTCAAGTACCCAGAAAACTTACTGCACAGAACAGTCTGGCGAATGATTCAGTGAAGTGAATTTAATAAAGGATGTATGCTGCCAAATGTGAAGCATCTCTCTTTCCCTGTCATGGAGAGATCTCTGAATCAAAAAAAAGTTTACTTTCTGCAGTTCTGAACAATTTTTCCCCAAAAAAGTCTTTTATCTTTTCAAAAATGATCTCTCTTGTGGTGTTTCGAATGATGTTAAGCACAAAAATTCTTCTTTGAAGATTTCACCATCAGAAAATCTAACTAAAAGTGATAGCTGGGCAGCATCACTTAAATCACTTGATTTATCCGCTGCAAGAGATGTGTATTTGGTGTTTTTTAAATTGGAAAGAAGTGCTGACAAACATCTTCACACTGCCAAAGATTCAGACAGTGGAACTTTCTTTACATGATTCACAAGATCATCTTTGTTTTTATCTCCAGCAAAAAGGTCCTTTAGCATTTTCAACACAAGTTCAGCATCCAGGAAAGGTTTTTTTCTTCTTCACTAGTACCAATATTAGCCAAAGAGTAGCAGCTGTTGCTTTTCCTGTACACGGTAGCTGATATTGTGAGAATGACATTTGAAGTGTGATATGAAGACTTCAGATTTTCAGTTCTGTCATGTATTGCAACACTGCCAGTAAGATAGGGCATGTTGAAGATATTGTGATTTGATTCAATGTGGTACCTCACACTGATGACCTTAAAGACAATTTCAATAGTTTGGCATATTAAATACAAGGGTTTTGTGTTTAAATGAGGTGCCATAATAAAAAGAAAATCCACTATCCAGTTTGGCTTAACAGCTTGACTTTCACTGCTGACTTTGTGATGTTTACTCCTAGTCGCATTAATTTCGAGCTCCATTTCCATCACTAGCCAAAAAAAAAAAAGGGGGGGCCACATCCAAGCTCCATCATAGCTGATGCAACTGCAAGACCTTAAGAGGCATAACGGAGTGGTCGACAGAGGCTTCCCTGTTGACCGTGGCGCGTCTAGACTGCCCCGCTGTGCCGGGACAGCTGATCTCTGGCACAGCGTGGCAGCCATTTTCATGTAAATGAAGCCGCGGTTATTTAAATCACAGCTTCATTTGGGTATGTCTAGTACACTAATCTACATGGCTCTGGCTACAGAACCATGTAGTCTAGACATACCTTAAGCGTGTGTGGGTTACTTTAGCACACTGCATCCAGCCCATGGGACACCTGTTGAGAATCACTGCTGTAAACCAGCTCTTAAAGACTGCCATGTAGGAGATACAAGTTCAGCACCTGGCTTTGAATCAGGAAGAGTGGAGACTTGAACCTGGCTCTCCTGTATCCTGGGTGAGTGCCCTAATGACTGAGCTATTAGGTAAAAGGGAAGCACTATGTCCTACCAGCTGTTTTGTGAAGGGCACCTACCTCTTCTTGTGACTAAAGTCTGAATTTTGGGGGTGGGGGATGGGCTGAAACGATTGGGCAAATTCACAAATAGTTTGGGTCAACACCAAGCTGCATTTTTTTTAGCAAATAAAGGGATAATCCAAAAAGCTTAACCCAGCTGTAGGTGTATTGCCAGCATACTAATGGAGTCCTGTGCTGACAGTCCCATGGACTGTATGTAATAGCTCTGGAATGACACAGAGAAACAGGCTTTCTGCATGGTGAGACACTCCTCTTTGAGGCACCAACAGACTTTTAGGCAAGCAGCCCAGCTGGCTGTCAAAATAAGTCTTTATGCCAGGATTTTGTTGTGCATAACCAGTATTCTCTATAGGTAAGTTAAGAACCCAGCCAGCTCTGGGTTTTTCAGAGTGTTTAGTCCTGCTGTGTTCATATTCTTCTTAATATTTATGGTTACTTGTGTTGACGCTGGAGACTATTTGTGGGAATGAACTGAGGAGAAGGAAATTGATTTTTGAACTCGATGACGGTGGAAAGGAGAGCACTAAAAAGAGAGATATTATAGGCATGTGATTAAGAATGTGGGCTAAGAAGGATTTAGAAGATCTGGATTCAAATTCCACTTTTGCTAGAAGCTTCTTATGTGATCTTGAACAAGTCACCCAAGTCCGGAATTTTAACAGTATTTAGGTAAGCATCTAAAGGTGCAGAGGTGTCTAATGACATTTTTTTAAAACAGCTAAAAATACCTTCAAAAATCTGTCCCTTAGGGGACGTCTAGACTGCACTCTAAAATCGAAATAAGATATACAATTTACATTACACAAATATCTTATTTTGATTTTATTTAAAAACAGACTATTTCAAAATTTGGCGTGTCTACATGGTGCCAAATTTCAAAATAAAGCATTATTTTGAGACATTCCTTATTCCTCATGGAATGAGGTTTACAGGGATACCGAAACAGCGCATCTGTTATTTTGAAAATTATTTCAAAATAGCGGATGCATTCCTTGGATGCAGGGTAGCTACCTCTGGTATCCCAAAATAGCCTTGCAGTCTAGACGTACCCTCATTCTCTCTGAGTGGAAGGCTCAGAAGGAGTTTGTGTCATAAATTCTATTTAGGTTCCTAGCTTCCTTTGAAATCAATGGTTGCTAGGAACCTAAATCCTTTCAGTATTCCACCCTCTGGGCCTCAGCTCCCTGTTTATAAAATGAAGATAATAGTGCTCCCTTGCTTTGTAAGTGCTTTGGTGGCAGGCGCTCCATTTTACTATGTCTTTGTACCATGTCTAGCACGATGGGACCCCTGATCCCTGTTGGGTCTCTGTGCCATGCTGGAGCATAATAAATATGAGTAAAAGATGAGGGAACTGCTATTGCTGTCCCCAAGTGGCTTTACCAGGAAGCTGGAGTAGGCCAATGTGGTCATGGGGAGAACTAAATTGCTCGAGGGGCATGAGGCATGATTACAGTGAAAAAGAGAGATCTTGAGGCAAAAATATGAGAGGCAAAAACATGAAGAGAGAAACGGGACCAATGTGAGTAGAAGACAAAATGTTACATGTAGAACACCCACTGGTGCCAGCCTGGGTTTACTGGGGAGAGGCTGCTGCCTGAATAGCAGGTTTCCCTTTGGCAAGAATATTGTTTTAACCAAATCACTCTCAGGGGTGGAGTGGGAGATGGAGTTCAGTTACAAGCACAAAGTTTTAGTTGTAAAAATACAAAAAATAGTTTCAAAAGTTCACCCATCCTTTAATTCCATCCCCCAATCTCTAGAACCTTCTCTCCTCTGCTGCCCAGTACTGAATGTATCATAACTAACGTCATGGGTGGATGTGGAACTGTTTTTTATTCTTGGGCCAAATCCTGGATTTGGGTGCCCAGTTCATGTTAAGGGGCTCTCCACAGGTGTTCTCTGTAGGTACGAAGCATGGAAGAAAGTAAAAACGTCCTGTATCCAATGAGCAACACTGAAGCTACTCAGTAAGCCACTGCAGCCTCAGGCTTGTAGTGGCCTCAGATGGCCCCTGCACCTCCTGGAGCTCTTAGACTGTCACTCCCTGAGTGGAGATTTCTAGAGTCCAAAAAGTGGCTGGCAGTGAAAAAGTTAACCTCTCACTGAATGCGTGTCTAACACAGATGTCTGCACTCATTACAGGGATTGCCAAGGAACCTGAACCTGATGGGAGTGTGGCTGAGCTGAGCTGAGCTGCTGTGAATTATTCTCTCAAAAAGGGAGTGAGTCTTTTTTTCTTTTTCTCACTGGATTTTGCATTAATGTTGGAGCTGGACTTTGCTGGGGAAATCAGAGGAGTGTTGCATTGTGAGAAACCTTGGATGCAGGAAGTTTTTTGTCTTTCATTTACCTGATCTCTAATCTGCTCAGTTATTTTTCATTCTTCCAGCTCTTTGATAACCTGATAGGCAAACACCTGCCATCCAGAGCCTTTGCCCAAACCTCAAATCATTTGTGTGGCTTGATAAATTCATGTAACTTTTTTGTGCTTAATAAGTTTGTATTATTTTACATTAGAAGCAGCAGAATTCCTCACACCAACAATATGAGTTAGTGCCTAGGGAGGCATACAGTAGGGACAGAGCAGTTTAGTTATGGGGCACTAACCTTTTGCAATAGATATGTTCTAAAGATATGCAGTAATAATATTACTCTCTTTTGGTTTTTTGTAAACTAAAATCAGACTGACTCTAACTTTCTAGTTATTTTTTCTATGTGCTGAAGAGCTCTGGCTTCTACTAGATCTAGCAAAAATCACAGTGCCTGGGCACATAAGCGAAACAGTGATGCTCTTGTACAAATACAAGAGTGCTTATTCTGATTACACTGAAGCATTTACTGTTTAAAATATGTGAGCTGGTGTGTCACTGAAGTTGATGTAGGAATCAACAGTTCCAGTAAGCCTCTCCCACTGCCCTTTAAACACATCCCTATGCATTCTATTTGGTGTAGATGTGTATACTGTGCGTATCACAGCAGATCCATGCTGTATGAGAAACCTTTCTGAATGTGTGTGATCATCTCAGTGCTTGCTGCTCAGGTGCAGGTTGTGATGTCATCTATCTTGACATCTAGTCAAGCCCAGGCTGTGACTGGCTTTGTTGGTTGGACCACAGATGACCAGTGAAAATCCTATGGCAGCAAGTGAGGAGGTGAATTTTGGGGCTTTTGCATCTGCAGTCTTCTCATTATGCATATTGAAAACTTCCAGGATCACAAGCCTGAAGTATCTCAGCACCTTCACTGGCAAGATTTCAGTGAGCTCCCTTATGAATCCTTTTGTCTTTGGTGATCTGTAAAAATTAACACAAAATCTCTGTTAGCTTTGGCTCTAGTTTCCAGATGAGAGGAGCTAATTGGGATACCTTCATCTCGAATGTTATGTAGTACAATGGATACTGCAGAAATTAAAAAGGCATTCAGAGATTGGCAATGAAAATGAACAAAGGCAAAACGCCTTTGTATGAAGACTGTTTAGAGAAAGATGAAGACGGTTTAGAGAAGAAGGATATAATACCCATGAAACAAAATAGTTCCTGGCATAAAGAAGGTAAAGAAGGCATTCCAATTTACTGGCAGTTAATGTAAGAAGAAAGAGACATTCTGTGAAACTGAAAAAAGAAAAATAATAAAATCAATACTATTTTTAAACTATACATCATTAATCCCTGTAACTCATTTCCACGTGTGATCATTACAGTCAGTCTGGAGTAGGATCAAAACAAGGATTAGACATTTACATGGATAAGGAGAATAACCCCCGTTACATTAATTAGGATTCATACATATTTTAGAAAAGACACATTGACAAAGGTCTCAGCCTCCTAGCTCCAAGGCCATCCCTAGCTGAGCAATTGTGCAATCCAGCCTAGGAGTCTCAGTGGGTAGGTGGCTGGGTAGGGGCTGTCTGCTACCATTTTCCAAGCTCCACCCCTTCCTGCTATCACCCCACCCTTGCTCCCTTATAGCATCCTCTTCCTCAGGACCCGGCTTTGTGGATCACTAGGGGAGGCCTGGTGCCATGCAGCAGCAGCGGTTGCCTCCCTACACATGGTGGCAGGAGCTGCATGGAAGCAGAACACAGTGGAGTGATCCTCTCTGCTGAGTGCACTCTCCTTCCCTGTGGCTCCTGCTGCCACAGGGTACATGGGGAGCCCAAACCCTACTCAGTGATCCCCAAAATTGTGTCCTTTGGGGCACAGGATGCCATGGGGGGAGGGGAGGAAGAGATGAGAGAATGGCAGGAAGGGGTGGGGCTTGGGGAGTGGAAGCAGACAGACCCCCCTCCCAGCCCACAAGCGCTTTTGAGCTGGATTGCACAACTGCTCTGGCAGGGTATTGCCCAGGGATGGGCATTTGAGACACCTGAGATAAATGTCTTCTGCTGCAGGGTACAAGCCAATCATTAATTTACAGCAATTCAGAAGACTCTCTGCTTGTAGGCAGATTATGCCATAGTTATCCACTACTGGGTTTTCTTATAGATACTGGCTGATACAGAGACCACAGGCCAGATCTGGTATGGCAATTCCTATGTTAGCGCACTAACCTTGCTGCTCTGTAGAATAAAGTTCAGAAATTTACTTAAGTCATACAAGACAATTGGTTGATTAATAGTCATTCTGGACTTTCCAAGAAGCTCACTACACGTTGACATTATTCATTTGTCATTTCCTTGTGTAGTTTGGCAAGAACAGGGCTGATATTGCAGAAACACTCATACCTAAGGGGTACTAGGCACAGGCTGTAGGCACATTCCAGAGGGGTCATGACAGAACACCTCATGTGGAAACATCTTGGTACCAGCACACACCGCACAGATAACAGAGACTTACTGACTCTGTTCAGGACAGGGTCTAATCTGACAGCATGATAGATAGTGATTGAACCCCCACGTACAAAGTAATGGGTGTATTTAGGTAATGTCAGAGGGTGGCAATCTGATACACCTGGAGGGAGGTGTAACTTGTTTGTACTTGTTTATAAAAGTGCACCTCAAAGAGTTGCCCAACCGAGGGGGCAGTGTTAGTCATGGTACTGACTAAGCTGTGTGTATTGTGAGCGGGTACATAAGCATAGTGGCTTGGTAGAATATACTGACAGTAATTACTGTGCTTCGTTTGACAATGAACCTGGCTGGGATCATTCAATCCTTATTTGATTTTGTGCCATTTGTGGGCTGTCTGAGTCTGCTGTGTTGGCTATTTGTGCAAGCCAAGATGACACACAGGAGGAGTGAACACACACACACACACACACACACACACACACACACAGAGAGCCTAATGGTATCATCACCGAAGGAGCAGAAGACCTGTCAAGATACCACACCAGTGACGCTTGACTACTACAACATATATTCCATGTTGATTATGATGTTTTATTATGTATCATGTATGTTTTCTTTTGATATTTAAGATCTATGGACAAAATTCTGATCCATGTCTCCTAATCAGTATAATTGATAAGACATATAAGCATTCTGGCTCATCTGCAAGGCAAAGTAAATAACATTGCATCCTGCCATATCAGAATCGTATATCTCCATATGATTATTGACTCATTGACAACAAGAGTGAAACATAATCAAAATCTCAAATCCCCACCAGTTATGCCTCTCTTGACCCCATATTAATACATGCTCACTGACTCATTTACTCAGTGAATGAAGAATCTTTGTGCATCTCTATGCAGAGGGTGACCGTTTTTGTAGGTTTCATACACTGTAACCTCTGTACTTCAGGTGTGCCTAATTCCAGAACATCCATGGTACAGACCCTGGCAGGGGTGGAGGAAGCAGCTCTGCACACCGCTGTCTCCTTCTCCCCCCTCCGCCCAACTGGGGGAATGGCAGCACAGTGACATGCTGCACTGGAGGCTTTTCCCCAATAGCAGCTGGGGGCAGTGTCTGGGAGCAATGGGTGACATGGAGCCACACATGCCTCCATGAGCAGGGTGCCTGGTAAATGCCCCACCCCCACCCTTCTCACACCTTCCCAGGTCCACCAAAATCTTTAATCAAGCTTTCCCAGGTTTGTTAAATTAAAGATGTTCAAGAGTATCTCTCTTGGAGACAAATATATCACACTGAATAGATGCATGGTAGCTAGTTTTAATTATAGTCACCTGAATATACTAGCTAGTGCCACGTTTACCTATGTTTTTTGTAGTTCCTAATAGATAGTTAATTCATGGAGCCATAGATTTTAAGACAAGAAGAAACCATTAGAATAATCTAATTTCCTGTATAACATAGGCCAAAGTATTTCACCTAATAATTCCTAATCAAGCCCATATCTTATGTTTGAACTAGAGTGTATTAATTTTGATCAAATCAGTTGAATGCTGTTGGCAATGTAAGGGAGAAGGCAGTGAATGCTTCAAGGTATATATGCTTGCAAAAGGACATTTGAGGAATTAAAGGTGATGGTCAGTGGCTTGGAGTTGTTAGAAAGATAATGTTTTATTTTGGACAATAAAGCCAGAAAAAATAATTTTTACAACTAGCCAGCAATTAAAGCTAGGAAATCAAAGGGAACCATGATAGTTTTAACCCTATCTTACTCAAGCAGAACACATTCTAGAATCATGTTTACTTCTTATCTGAAAAATGTGATGTTAGATTGTGTAGCTTATGATAACTTTTTAAAAAACGCATTTGTTTTTCTGTTTAAGGTTTTCCTACTGCAAATGTGTTACTTTCCAGAAGTACGGTCCGCTGTGGTGCATCATGTTACCAATCATGTAGCAAGTATTTTTAAATTAACTATTCCAGTTTTCCTTTCTTATGGTCTAGGTTTGATATCTTACATTGGTATTAGCATTAATTATTTTGATGTCGTTGGTATTAAACTGGTATGAGATCAGAAAGAGGCCCCAACCTAATTAGTTTCAAATGATAATAGTCATGTATCTAAATGACCTCTTCCATAAAATTTTACCCCTAAATGTCTGTTCATGAAATTAAGTGACCAGAACTACTATTCATTACCACATAGTTACATGAGATATACTTGTAGCTTGTTCATTTATACATTTCTGTACTGTACTAAACCTGCAGTCACTTCTTTTCTGCATAGATAATAAATTTAACGTGTAGGATGTCTGCATGTTGTTGAAGTGTTCCTTACCATTTCAAAAGTGAATAAATACATATAATTTATGGAAAAATATGTGTAGTATATCCAACATCCTACCTATAGTCATTTGATTTATTATATCACCATATAATACTGGTAAGTAATTTGACAAGTTTTAATTCCAGGCTATAATTCATACTTTCTTTTTCAGTAGGGAAACTTCAATTTCTGATTAGTGACCTTAATAACAGTTTCTACGTGTTCTTCAAACATCGGAGATGGATTGACCTATACGCCCAAATATGCTGTAAATTCTGCTCGTCATGCCTCATAAGCTAAGAAGACTCTAGTAACAAGGAGTCTCAAAGCTGTTAGGAGGCTAGAAAATATATCTTTATAACTGCTGGGAGAGAGAACTACAGCACTGCATAGTTTGTCTCTTTATTCTAGACATGTATAATCCACAAGAACTCTAGTCCAAACAGCAATATAAATATGTCAGAATAAAAGTATGTCTAATGCTCAATTGGAAAACTCCAGGGCATTCACTCCATGGGCTACTGTGTAGAAAAAACAGTGGCTTACCGTGGGTGGACCAGTAATTGAGAGAGAATCAAATCCCATGGTTCCAACTTGCCATCTTGATGGGTTTTTAGTGATAGCCTCTCAGTGAGACGTCAAGCTGTCAGGATTGCAATCCAATAAGTTTGCCTTGGGCAAATTGAGATGTGTACAACACATAAAATAGAGTTCATAATTTGATACAGTCCTATCCCACTCTGTCACCATCAGCACCATAGTGTTCTGTATGGTGCTAAAGTCATGGGCAATCCAGTTAAGCAAGTATGTGCATACAACGTTCTGCTTGTATACAGGCTGCATGCTTTTTATTGCAATATGGACATAATGCAGCCTAAAAAATGGAGGGGAGAGGCATGGATTAAAGCGAGGAAATCAAAGGGAACTATGATAGTTTTAACCCTATCTTCACTCCAGGCAGGGGCGAAAGTACCTTCAATTTCTTACAGGTACTGTCGTATCATACTTCCTCTGCAAGAGGGGAGCTCAGGGCAGGGGACTGGGTTGTGCGGGGTGCAGGAGTCAGGGCAGGAGGTTGGGGACTGTGGGGCCCTCAGGACAGGGGATTGAGTTATGGGGGGGCTCAAGGCAAAGGGTTGGGGTGTGTGGGGAGAGCGCGGTCCTGGGAGTGTGGCGACCATGTTATCTGGCTGCCAGATCCCTGAGGTTGGCAGGAGCAGGAGACCATTCTGCCCAGCTGCCTGTGCACTACGGCTGGATCCTGTGGCACTGTGGCTGTGCCACCCAGGGGCTGTGTGTGCTGGTTTAAGCCCATGGGGGCTGGGGCTCCCCCCCAACCCTGGCTACCCAGTGCTAGAGCCAGAAGTCATAGGGAGTAGAGACCTGGGTACAGTTGGCCACACTCTTACTGGTGCACCACACTAGGGCGCACTGTGCTACTTTCACCTTTGAATCCAGGTGAGGTTTATGGATATTGGCCACTCAAGGCATGGAGGGAAGAGAAGGAAGGAATGAGGCTTAGGTTGTATTAGTCCTTTTAAATAACATGCAGGAGAAGGCTTAATATGCATTGACTTTTACTTCATGCATTATATAGCACAATTAGCATATACATCATTTCCCAAGGTTATTTTATTAACATGCACATTGTTCTTATGTATGTTCTTATTAGTAAGTGAAGAGCTGATAAACAGATTACAGACTCTCTATGAGACTATTATACCATGCAATATTTCTGCTTTGTGAAATTGAAACACTCTAAATAAGCACCTTGATTATGGAGGAAAAACAGTAAGTTTAGTCTCTTTTGTGATAGTCTGGGCTTGTGTTAGTGTGCCATGCAAACACTCTAGAAGGGTGTGAATTATGGACTGGGAATTTTTTAGTGTGTACCAAAAGGATCTCCATGTGACAGTGAGTGTCCAACATGTGGTGCTCTTTAGAATTCACACCTGCCTAGTGCACATAGGTACAGTGAGTAGACAGGCCATCTCCTGTGTGGTTTTGCTGCTCACTAGCTTGGTCTCAGTCTGTAATATCTAATCCATATGCAGAAATATTGACATCTCTCCCCCCAGTGATTTGGGAGTGTAAATGTTTCACATTGGGCAGTATGCATTTAAACAAAGAATGAGGCATTAGTGTCTTGAACACTGTGGGTTGGTTGAACATTTAGTTCAGCATAGTAAATAAAGAGAAGGGACACAATAGATAACAAGTGTGCGTAGGGTAGATCTCTACTTGAACCACCTCCTGACATCAATACTTATCTGGTTTCTCTCTTTTTCTCTGACTCATTCAGAAGAAGCCTCTTAATACAGAACAGGAGGAAAGAGACAGCGCTGAAATTTCTCAGCCAATTTGTGCTTGCTCAGAAAAAAGAAAAGAAGCAAAAAGGCCAAGGGAAGTTTCCTTTTCCCGTTTTATCAGCAATCGAGCACTTTGCTTTCTCGTTCAGCAAAGGTCAAGGAAAGGGAAAAAGAAAGAAGAGAACCAAAGAAAAAATAATGCAAAGAAAGAAGAAAAAGATCAGGAAAATAAGATGATTGCCATTAATTACGTTTCTTCTGAGTTTTCCTATTTATCTTTTTATTAGTTTATACGATGGTTGTGACACTGGCTGACCAAATTCCAGCTCATGCCAAGGCCTCCAGGCCTCACCGAACACTGACACATGCACAGTTAGAAACTAGTCTGGCTCCCCTGTGTGTTAGTGTTTTTAAAATAGGCATTAGAGGCATTTATAGAGATGTATTTAATGTTTGGACTTTATAAAATGCTTGTGAGCTGTTGCATGCATTAATCTCACTTATAAGATACATATCCCGTGTTTTAATAATATTGAAGCATTTGCTCTGTAACTATAAAAGTGCATGGTATTGTGGCCAATTAGTTCATTTCATCATTCATTCATTGTGTGTGGTGTGATGTTATGAGAAACTCACATGCTATTTCATATATAATCATTGTATGCTAAATAGATTTAAGTCGTAGGATCACAGAAGTGATAAGAGTGCTAAGTGTTTAGAAGTGGTGTGTGCATTATGTTGCTAAGTAAATCAGAGCTGAAACACAAAGCCTACAGGCTGAGACCTGTAAGATGTCATCTTAGCCACACTAGGCAACAGGCTTAAAAATGCTTGACATAAGTGACCGAAGAGGGAATCTATGAGACAAGATCACAAGAGTGATGTGCCAACAGTTGATGTTGTGAAAAACTGACCACGATATCCTGTGAAACAGATTAGATCTGGTACTTGTGGATGTATGTGCGGTCATGATCTTGGTCTTCATGTGTTTCTAGATGCTCTAAATCTGAAGCAATTTGCAGAGGTGATTTTCACTGTTATACTTGTGTAACCCTTCTGCCGGGTAGGCCCGGCAGCAACCAGGGCCGGGTTCAATATCTAGGGGTCCATCTCACACAGAACTAGCTCGAGCCCCTACCCAGTAACCTGGGAAATTCATACACCCCTGGGCGCCTCTGAGAGGCAATGCTTCCCCACTCGCAAGCGGAGTCTGAGTGTAGGAAAGAAACATTTAACGAAACAGAGAGAGAAGTCATATGGCATTAACTTGGGAAAATACCACAAAGTTCATAGCCCAAACCACGAGCTGAGCCCCCCCCCCCCAGCCAAGAATCACCTGAAGTCCCAAAGTCTGGCACCCCAAAAGTCTCTGTCCCTGGTCAGTGCTGCCCAGAGTCCAAAAATTCACCTGCCGGGTTTTACCTCCCAACCTGGGCAGAAAGGGGAGCAGGGGGATTGATAGGGGCACCTTACATGGTCCGAGGATGACAGCCCCACCTCTCCGTAGGGTTCTGCTGCAGTCTTTAACACGAACCACTCCGCCACGCTCCACCAGCTGTCTCGTTCCACTCCACCGGACACTCTGCTGGTCGCCTGCCGCCACTCCCACCGGCCACTCGTCCCCACCGGCTGCTCTGTGGGTCACCTGCCGCCGCTCCTACCAGCCGCACTGTGCCGGTGGTCGCCTGCCACCGCTCCTACCAGCCAGTCGTTCCCACCAGCCACTCCACTGGCCGCGCCTACCGGTCATTCCTGCCAGCTGCTTCGCTGGCTGCAATGGATCTGGCTCCCATCCAAACCAGTGATTTCAGCTCTTAGTGAGTTCACCATCTAGACTAGCAAAATATTCCAGCTTCCACTGGACTAGCAGGAAAGAATCCCCATGGAGTCTGCTTTAAGTCTGTCCTTAAAACAAAGGGGGAAAAGGGCAGGTTGGGCCAGTCTTACAGCTCATACCTAGCAGGTATGCAGCAGACTACCTTTAGCCCTTCTCCCCCAGCTCAGTTCACAAAACTCTTGAAGGGGGAGGCTTGTTCCTCAGAGACCTCTTACAATGATGGTGTCTCTCCTGCAAGCACTGGTGTCATGTTTTACAGTTCCCACATTTAGGGGTAGCATGATTTGTGACCCCCCACAACAGCCCCAAATTATTTACAATACATCACATTCTATTCCAACACTGATCCTCCATCAGCCCTGGCTGCATTGGATTTACATAGCCACACCTCGTATTCCTTCCCCCTTCTGGCATGAGCTGCATTTACATATCAACAGTTGACAGTTAATTATCTTGCAGAGCTAAACAATTGTAGTGGGCACACCCATGCCCAGGGCAGCTCTCTCCTTTTAGCTGGCTGATAGCAAGCAGCAGTTCAGCCCCTGCTTACACTTGAAACTGTAGCCATCGGAGCCAAACCCACGGTGGTGTAATACAATGTTACTATATGCAGTTGGGTGGACCCAGCCCCTGTATTAGGGCTGCTGCCCCACTGCCGCCCTGAAACCAAGGGGCTACTTTATATAGACTCTGGCCATTAGGCCACACTTCCCTGCAAGCAAGGGCTGTACAGGCAGGGATTGGTAATGGCGATATCTACATGCCTCAGTGACCACCCCCCTCCAGAGGATGGGATATGCATATAACACCACATGGGGGATATGATAGAGACCTATAAAATCATGACTGGAGTGGAGAATGTGGATAAGGAAAAGTTATTTACTTGTTCTCATAATACAGGAACTTGGGGTCACCAAATGTAATGAATAGGCAGCAGGTTTAAAACAAACAAAAGGAAGTGTTTCTTCACACAATACACTGTCAACCTGTGGAATTCCCTGCCAGAGGATGTTGTAAAGGCCAAGACTATAACAGGTTCAAAAAGAGCTAGATAAATTCATGGAAGATAACTCCATCACTGGCTAATAGTCAGGATGGGCACAGGTGGTGTCCTTGGCCTCTGTTTGTTAAGTGATCAAGTGGCAACAGAGGATGGATCATTTGATTACCTGTTCTTCTCATTCCCTCCGGGGCACCTGTCGGAGGACAGGATACTGGGCTAGATGGACCTTTGGTCTGACCCAGTATGGCCGTTCTTGTGTTCTTATGTACTTACAAATATTGCCCTCTCCAAATGCAAATCATAAGCAAGGGAACCCAAACTGCTTAGCATGGGTTAGCCCTAAAGAACATAACATAAGAATGGCCATGCTGGGTCAGACCATCCCCTTTCGCCTATGCCCAGCTTCTGACAAAAAGAGACTAAGGGCACCCTTCCTGCCCACCCTGGCTAATAGCCATTGATGGACCTAGCTTCCATGAATTCATCTAGCTCTTTTTTGAACCCTGTTATAATCTTGGACTTCACAATATCCTCTGGCATGGAAATACAGGGCTCGCACACTACAGGAGCTTATATTAGTTTTTGAAACCTAAGACTGTAACTCGTTTGTGTGTCTATGTACCTGGTTCAACCTCAGAAATAATCCTCATTTCTTATCTTCTTATAAATATTTCCAAAAGTTTGTTTGTTTGTTTGTTTGTCCTGAAAGCTCTCCGAAACGGTAAAAGCTAGAAACACCAAATTTTGCATGGATACTACTGATTTCCTAACTTAAATAACTGGATTGGTTATATCTCAAAATTGGTTCCTCCGGTTCCCCCAGAGCCCCAATTGGGCCCACTGATAATTAGCTTTCAGTAGCACCTGATCATAGAAACACAACATTTTTCACAGATACTCCTGATTTCCTAACTTAGAGATATAACACTGGATTGGTTATATCTCGAAATCGGTTCCTCAACAGCCCAGATTGGGCCCCCAGAACCCTAATTGGGCCACTAATTAGCTTTTAGTAGTGCCTCATCATAGGCATTTGCTGGACTCTTCTGTTAAGTGTGTCACATAAACTGCAACTACGAGATCCTTTCCCTATGATAACAGAAAAAGTCCTAGCTATGTTAATTTCTTAAAGTAATATATATGAGAAAAGTATTTCCAATAAAATATACTATGTTAATGTCATTGATGTAGTTCATTCATCATACCTTTTACTATATTTTACCCAGGCGACGCTGGGTATTTCTGCTAGTTCTTAATAAATCCTGAGAGAGTTTATTATAGGATTGGCTACAAGTGTTCTCTTTGGTTTATCTGAGGTATAATTGATCTGGGGTAAGTGTTTGCTTCTTTGGGACTGGGAGTAACCTGAATATTGTTGTGATTTTGGGACTAAGGGATCATTTATCACAAAAGCCTGGCTGGCAAGAAAGGCTAAAGCGCCTAAGGGAGTCTGTGACTCCATGGTAAGATTGTTATAGTGATTGAGAAGTTCACACTTGATACTTGGCTGGTGAAATCTAATTATAGAACACACAGCCCATTTGAGATGTGTGCCCTGGCTTGTAACAATCTGCCTTGAGGTTGGCACCCACAGACATTAGCCACTTCAGACAGTTTGACAATGGTAATAAGAATTTTTAATCTGAACAATGACTAACCAGAAATATGAATTGGAATACATCCCCACCCGAAATAAAAGAGTGCCAGCTCTACTTTTCCTATATATATATAGCTCTTCTTTACCTCTCACTTAGCTCTCTCTCTCTCTCATACATTTTGCTCCACTTTCAATACCTGTTTACTCTTCATGAATGAACAGACTGTTTCAACTGAAGAGGTTCTGACATATCATGTAGCTGGTATGTGACTCCAAATGCTTGGCATTCTGTCTTAGGAAGGAATTGTAAAACTTTGATTTGGATAAAAGATTGGATATGCTGCTGAAACAAATCTGAAGGATTCCAAGAGGGTTTTTATTGATACCATAAATTATTTTATGCATTTCATTATGTCTTTGTTGCCCTTCATCTCATTATTCCCATAAGGCATCAGCAAAGAAAGTTTAAATTTAAATCCATTTGCCTACATGGAAATCTCTATCTTAATTTTTTTCTATCTTAATTTATTTGTGACAAGTTTAATGAACTCATACGGGTGATATGGTACTTGTGTATCAATTGCCAGCCAGCTCTGGAGGGCTATGACATGAGGAACTTTTACACAGCAGGATTTTGGAGTCAAGATACCTGGTTAGTACATTGATAATCTGAGTTGCTGCATAATATAGAAGTTCTTTTTATTCCTATGCCCTCTGCACTGTCTGTTGGCTTAAACCATCACCCACAAACACCCCAGGGAAACCTGCAGTCACATAAGATTTCCTTCATTTCCTCTCCTTTTGGAAAACACTATGCCTAATACAGAAGGGCAGAGATACTTTCTAGAAAGAATAAAAGGAATGGCATTCCCTTAATTAGAGCATAATCTTCTCAGAGCAAATTTCAAAAATTGAAGATGGCACTATTTTTTAGAAGTACACATTGTACTCATCCATCATTCCAGATCCATGCACTGGAGTTATATATAAAACATACCCTGTCTATTCCTTTTCTGCTCCTGTTAAGGTTAGCCAAAGTGCACATCAACAATAGCTTGATCACTCTCTTCTTTCACTCACAATGTAACTAGGGAATAATGTGAATGCCATTGATTTTTGCTATGTATGGGGTTTTCCAATTTTTTATTTCTGTTAAAGGTTAATGCCTGGTTAGGCTTATAAATGCATGAGTTACCCATGCAAATTAATACGTACCTTTATTTAGAGAACACAATTGTAATGTCAAGAGGTTCCTGTGATTGTATATATGCATACAGTGATCATGGGGTTATGATTAGGTCAAATTGAAGAGATGAGTAAGACTGAAAGGTTAAGACATAAGTTAATGTTGCTTGAGGGTCTTTTATTATGTTCATTGGCAGAGAAGACAAGGTACTGTAAATTGCTCACTTTTGAGATATTTACCTTTATAATACCATTTCCACTTCTTTTTTTAGAATGCCCATCCTACAGCATATAATTTTCTGAAAGAAAGAAAGAAAGAACAGAGTTTGTGTTTGTGTTCTTGCATATTATTTTTGTAACAGGAATATCTCTGAATTATCATTTTGTAAGCAATGATCTCTAAGATGACCTTTATAAACCATACTTATTGCTTCATTCTACACCATGTAAGAAAAGATTAATAGTATAAAGATGACACTTTCTACAAATAGAGAAATCCTGGGTTAGATTCTAATCTCATTTACACTAATCTAAATCTGGAGTCACTCCCATGATGTCAATGGATTTTATACAGGTTTAAAATAATATAACCTAGAATTTGGCTCTATACTTTTAGATGTGCAATAAATGGTTCCATGAATTTCTATAGGGTAAGCAGACTGCCCAGATGCTCAGAGAATTTAAGAGATACCCATTCAAGCATAAAAAAATTCCAATGAGGTGTAGACCAACAGGGGCCACAAATTGGCTTGTAGAACTGAAAGAGCACATACGTTGGAAGGGGACTCCCAAACACTCTGTATGGTGTGTAGCTACACATAAATCTGGGTAGGAAACTGTGTCCTTATAAATGGTACCCAAGCGTGGAAGCATTTCTAACCCTTCAGTTTCTTTAAATGAATAAAGGATTGCTCCTCTGAGTTGAGAACAAATCCTCACAATAGGTAGTAGCCTTAGGTTACAGATCTAATGATCTTTCAATAGCGATTCTGACTGCAGCTGTGATTTTCTTTTTAAATATTCAGGAACTGTGCTTTTACAGCCAAAGTAGGAGATAGTTGATGTTCATTATTTTCTCAAGAGGAATGTAGCTGAAACCCAGATAAAATTCAAGGGGCCAAATTCAGAGGTGATATGTAAGGATAGGACTCCTTATAATAACTCATACCTTCCAGCATTTAGGCACTATGAATTCCTGATCAGTGTACATCCGCTCTAAGGAAATTAGTGTAACCACAGTCTATCTTCTTACAACTTCTAGTTTCTCAGGGTTTGTCTAGACTGCAGTGTTATTTTGGGCTACCGGAGGTATCTTGAAATAGCTATTCCGCATCTTTTGAACCAGCCTGTTACTTTGAAATAGATTTCGAAATAATGGGCTCGCTATTCCGATGTCCCTGTAACCCTTGTTCCACGAGGGTTAAGGGACATTTCAGAATAATGGTTTATTTCAAAATTTGGTGCTGTGTAGGCAGTGCCAAATTTTGAAATAAGCTGTTTCAAAATTAGATTGAAATAAGATATGCAATTTGCATAGCTCAAATTGCCTATCTTATTTCGACATATGGGTGCAGTGTAGATCCACCCTCAGTGAGTTTGTTTAACCATCTTAGACTTCTCTACACCGTGCCAGAGCGGACATCAGCGCTTAAATGAGCCCAAGGGAGTCAAAATTGCCAGCACATGTTTGAATAGAAAGAAGAGAAAGGAAAACAGTGAAACCTCTGAGGAGGTCCTAGAAGCAAAGCTGTTATTATTCAGTGCTGTTGATCTATAACAATCACATCTTAATGAACTCTGCAAACTTGTTGAAAATTAATAATTAGGAAATCCCACCCTAATAAATTCATCCATGTAACTTAGAATTTACACAGAAGTCTATTTCATGCTAACAAAAGCCTCCCATTTATTATAGGAAAACAATGTTTAATTAGAATTTGAATAAATTTTCCTTATGAAATTTTTGGCTAACAGAAAAATTCCCATCAATCATTATATATAAGAGCTACATCTCTGTGTAATAATTTCTGATGCAGACGAACTCTGAAGATTAGAGGGGAAAAACAATTGCAACAAAATTGTGGTCTTTTAAAGAGAACAGAATACTATGACAAGGACTAATTGGCATGAGATTATGACAAGAGAGTAATGAGCACCTCCTGGTACACACTTTGACCCTGATAAGAATGGACCAGGAACAGAAATAGAACAGAACAGAGTGAGGTATTGCCTGCAATTGGATGCCTCATTCCACCCCCATAAAAGTAGTGATAAGGCTGAATGTACTTCAATTAAGGAAGATGATGATGTCAGACCAAGGAAAACCAAGACCTCGTGCCAAAACCCAAAACACTTCAATTAGTAGTTTCATTTCCACTATCTTCAATCCAAGAAATCAAAAGTATTCAGATTCTAAAGGGAAAAAAAGGCAGAATTGGATTTATTTTGTTTTCACACCATTTTTGCATTGACTTAGGCTCCTGGCGCTCAGGCAGTAATGTTACAAGGAAGCTACACCCTATAATCTGTCTCCCCGCATGGTGCTACTGTATTTCAGTGCCTATTCTGGAAGCAAAATGGCTGTTTAATTCAATGGGAACGCTGCATATCAAGGAATTGCAGTTTGGGGCCCTGTGTGTGCAGTTCAAAGTGAGAAGCTGTGACAGGGTGTATGGATCCCACTTGCATGTTGTGAGGGGTGTACTAGTCCTCACACAGTGACTACCAGAGATAGGATCCAAAATAGAACACTGCTCCTCAAGGCTATGTCTGCACTGCAGCACTATTTTGGGATACCGAAGTATCCCAAAATAGCACATCTTTTGAGCATGCACATTATTTTGAAATATATAACGGGCTCTCTATTCCGACATCTCTGTAAACCTCATTCTACGGGGAGTAAGGGACGTTTCAGAATAGCGATTTATTTCGAAATAAGTACTGTGTAAACAACGCCAAATTTTGAAATAAGCTATTCAAAATAACATCGAAATAAGATACACAATTTGCGCAGCTCTAATTGCGTATCTTATATCAACCTACAATGCAGTTTAGACATACCCCAAGTGTCTGTCCCTCCTGCAAAGCTATAGGGAAATATGGCTGTATGAAGCTACTAAGCTGGGATGTGAGCCAAAGTTCAATGGAGTCAGTGAAAAGTTTTTCATTGATTTCAATAGGACCTGGATCAAGCTCTTGGTGCTCAAACACTGCAGTGATGAATGTAGCATAAACTCCAATAGTTAGGATCCAAGTTACACTGCTAAATGAGTGCATTCATTTTCCAAATCTGAAAATGCGTATTTGAGACCAAAATTTCTATTTTTCTCTAGGTTTTGTTATGTTAAATTTGGCTCAGCTCTAATTTAAAGTAACTGATGGGAAGTGGAACAAATAATAGTATATATTGTGACTGGAGTTCATGTATGTAGTGTTCAAAGCTATGGGCAGTAACGTGACATGGAATTGTTTTCTTTTTCCATCATAGTGCATACACATAGTGCTATTTCAGTCTCACTGACAGGCCTACCCATGATATGGAAATACTTCTGTAGAAGAAAAGCAGCACACGGAGATTTCAAATGTTCAACCATGTTCAGAAAACCTGAAGGTGTATCTTTATGGAGATTTCATGCACAGCAAGCCAGGGTGTGAATCCATAGTACATCAGCTTGCCATATATTAAGTGGCTGAGTGGACCCCGCTGTGGTACACAAAAAGTTCCAAAGCACTCTTTAATTGCCCTTCAGAACTTTTCCTGTGTGATAGCAGGGTCCACATGGTCTAAATTACATGGCTCCGCCGGCGGAGCCATGTAGATTAGTTTACTCGAAAAAGGGAAATGAAGCGGCGATTTAAATAATCACTGCTTCATTTAAATCAAAATGGCCACCGTGCTGTGCCAATCAGCTGTTTGTTGGCACAGCGCGGCAGTCTAGATGGGGGATCTGCGGACCCCAGAACCCTTCGTCGGCAGATCATGTAAGCCTCGTTTCATGAGGCATAAAGGATCTGCTGACGAAGGGTTCTGGGGTCAGCAGATCCCCGTCTAGATTGCCGCGCTGTGCCGACAAACAGCTGACCAGCACAGCGCGGTGGCCATTTTGATTTAAATGAAGCGGCGATTATTTAAATCGCCGCTTCTTTTCCCTTTGTCGTCCTGCCTCGTCTACATGGTTCTGTCGACTGAGCCATGTAGTCTAGACACACCCTTAGTGGGTGGCTTTGAGCTGTAGCTCAGGCTTTAAAATCGGGGAGGGAGGTAAGGCTTGCTGCCACAGGTTTTAAAATGCAGTACAATAAAAACATCTCTTTAGAAGGCGGCCTGGTGCACTATTTATTTACACTCCAACTTTCCGTGCTCTATGTCCCTGCTGTGTAGAATCAAAGGGTTGGAAGAAATCTCAGGACTTCAAGTAATCCAACCCTCTGCTTGAAGCAGGACCAATGCCATTTTATAGACAAGCCCTAAGCAGAAGACTGCCATCAGCAATTTAAATTGTTAATAACACTTAACTGATTCCTTTTGCCAATAAATTTCTACCCTTCGCACTGGGAATTCTTACTGGTACTTCGTTACCTTAGAGCAGTGGCGTGCAACCTTTTTCATTCATGACCCTCATGGGGGCCACCAAATTTGGTGGAGAAAAAAAAAGGAAGTGGCTCCTTTAATTGTTGGGCCGCGGCCGCTTTCCTGCCACTCTCCCCGCCCCCACCACGTGTGCATCGGACGCCAAGCTGAGAAGCCAGGAAAAACGGCCGGCCAGATCCAAGCACTGTGACCCCCGAGGAAGGCAGCCTTGGGGGTCACGACCCATGGGTTGCACACCGATGTCTTAGAAGCAACTGTGAATATTGAAACTGTATTGGAAGAAAGGGTAATGGCCATTGCATGGGATCTCATGAAAGCTGGGCACACCAATTAGGCATGTCTAAGTGATGACACCAGAACCAGATGCCGTTAAAGAGATGATACTGGAAATCAGGCCCATCCATTGCCTTGTAGAATATCTGTGACATTTGTATGCAATGAAGTTTCTTTCTATATGCTCTATCTGCAACTTTTCACACTGTATTTATGTAGGGCAACCTAGGCTAGTGAGTGGGACACAGGGGACTGGACTCGATGACCTCTTGAGGTCCCTTCCAGTCCTAGTATTCTATGATTTTATGATTCTATGAGTGGCACTCCATCTCCATGGGCCGCAGGTTGCCCACCAAGACAGTCTCCAGGTTAAGATAGTTTTATTACTGTGCTTGCATACCTGGAATGTGAGAGGAGGGGTGCCAATTGAACCGTAACAGCACTGTGATTGGATGCAGAGGGAATGCACAACTCTCACAATCAATGTTGTGTGCAATCAGCATGCAGCTCACTTCATGTGCCCTTTCTTTAGGTGTGTATCACTCTAGTAATACAGGTAGGAAAAAAACTACCCGGATGGAAACGAATGGACTCGGCAACCTTTTGCATGGGCACTGGTAAACAAAACATCTTGTGGCCACACACAGAACCCAATGGGCTGCATATGGCCCACAGGCCACAGGTTACCCACCACTGATGTAGAACATAAATTGTTATGAAGAAACCCTCCATGTGTTAGAGTCCAGGGTGTCATCTTGTGCTCAAAAATGCATTTCTCTGTGCTTGAAAAGCATAGCGTATTAACATTTATGTGGAGGGTATAAGATATTCTCAATTGTTCATTTCCTTGCTTTTAAATGTTTGGGCTTTGGAAATGATGTAATAAGTGACAGTGATGTACTTGCCTACTAATCTTAACTAGATTTTTAAACATTGTCTTATTGTTAGATTAAGTCCTGTGGGTGCTTTTGCAGAACTGATAATGGATTGCTGATCTTCGTGAGTATAAAACTCAGGAACACAGTTGAACTAAAACTGTTCTCACTTTGTCAAATTTATCCTAGATAAAATGTATCCAGTTTCCAAACACTTATTTAATGTATCAGAAAAAAATGTTTCTTTCTTCAGTAACTTCACATGTTTTCTGTACATCCCAGTATACTGACAGTTTGAAATACATGGACTGTGAGATATATATATAACCCTGGAATTGTGAAAAGCACAAGTTCTTTTCATTTCTATTCTTAACAGTGGATTTTAAGGGTGCAGAACTGTACACGCCTCCGTGTAGTTTTATCAGTCCCACAGAAGACAAGCTCACAGGACAGAATTGTTAACTTTTCTGTTTCACATTCTCCAAGTAACTGAGTTAGAAATTTATGCAAAATTCCTGGGGGCTTTGAATGCACATTGAAACCTGCAGTGTGGTTCACAGGGCTTGTACATGAATCAATTTCTTCAGGTTCACTTGGAGGTTTGTATTAGATGAACTCTCTGCAATACCACTCTGAATGTACTGTCATCATACTTGAGGTACAGATAAAATAACAGTTCCACACCTTCACCATCCATTGTCAAGGACAGAAACTAAAGAGCCCAGGTTTTTCACAATTCCACATGAAAGATTTTAGTAATATTGAAATGGCCCTTGCTTCTTTCTCAGAAAGGCCTTAAATGTTTGGCTGAATCTCAGGTTTCATTATGGAGAAGGCTCTTGATGAGGAAGTGAGTGCGTCTGACTGAAAACAAGGGAGCTTTGGTGGCATTTCAGCTCTGCCAATGTTCAATGATCATTCAAATGCATAAAGCAAAGTTTACCAGTGTCCCACCCAAGCCTAAGTTCTAGTGGATCTGAGGTTTGAAGTGACTCTCTAAACAAGTCTATTATTCCGCATTTAACTTGTTTCTCTTATCTACTCTAAAAAATTCTACCTTGTTGATTTAATTGCCTTTTGTCTGGCTCTACTCTTCACTGGATGCCAGTTCAAGGCAGGCAATTTAACTGCATGTGAAAGATCAGCCTTTGTTTTTTATACTAGCTCATTGGCTATATTTTATTCTTTGTCCCAGTTATAATCTAAAGCTTCCTACCGTTTGACAGGGACAGACCTAGCCAACTAATAGCCAGACAGCTTTCCTGGAGTCACTAACAAAGTCAACTTCTACTTTCCTTATTTGCCCTCAATTTGCCATGCTTTAATTGCCAGTCATCTTCTGCTCTACCATTCTAATAGGGTTCCCAGAGCTGGGAGTAAATGAAAGGCAAGAGCTTCCCCAGCAATCACTGACAGAGAAGACTAATGTGAACTCCAGGCTAACTAATCCCCATGGCATTCAGCACCTCCTGTCCTGCCATTTTGCCTTGTTTGTTACAAAGTCAAACAATGCCATTTTTCTTAAAAGAGTTTCATGACATCTTAAGTGTCTGACTGCGTGCACCAGCACTACTGAGCTGTATGCATGGATGTATTTATTTTCAGGGAACAGCCATCCTCAGTAAGCAATACATGAAAGTAATTGGGACAAAATCTTGTGATCTACATACACTGGGCAGATATGTAAAGGATACAGAGGAGAAGAGCTTGGAGAACTGATTAGTCAACAATTTAAGAGGGAAAAGTACAGGGGCATCATTTCAGAGGGGTAAAACTTGTGTCAGCATGTCCACACTTGTATCCCCACCACAAAGGGGGTTTAGTGGGCTGGTTCTATAGCAGAGGGGGGAAGGGAGGTGGTGTCCTACTCCTATCTCAGGGAGTGCAGAGGTGAGGGGAAGAAGCCCAGGGGTAGTCACACGAGTTGCCAGCCCCAGGTCAGGGATTGGGGCCTGACTTGCTCTACATTGAGCTCTGGCCCATGATGCTGCAGATGCTGCTTGCTCACTGGCCAGTGGGAAGAAAAGGGTGGCACTGACAACACAGAAAGTAGGAGCCCCAGTTTGGCCAGCAACCTTTGCAGGCCTGGGGGGACAACACAATGCTGGCTAGTAAGGAGCTATGGGTAGGAGTAACGGGCTTCATTTGAACTCCGGTTGCCCTCATTACCCTACCTAGCTCGAACTAACGAGCTAGTGTAGCCGTACCCTATAAAAAGTAAAGGAGGGGACAAACAAAGGCCTGAGAGCAGATAGCACCTCTAAAAAAGCATAAAGAATCCCACAGCTATTGAGAATGGAAGTTAACAGAAGATTAAAACAAAATTAAGCAAGAGAACAACTATCAAAGGCTTTAATAACTGGCAGCAATGCATATTAGGACCAAAGAAGACCTATAACAACCACACAATGCACAAATTGCAGGGCTTCTGAGCACGGCTGGAATTACCCCATCTCTTCTCTCAAGCCCACAGCTCATTTCTTCTTAGTAAGAATAGAACGATGCTGACAGGTCAGTGTCTAACCAACATCCTCACGGCCAGCTCCAAAATGAACACTCTAAAACCTGCAGCACAAAAGAAGCAGCTGCCTGAAAAGATAAATTGGTGCCAAAGTGTTCAGAGAGCCAACACAAACAGGAGCAAGGCAGGTAAATACCATCAGATGAGACAAACACCAAATGATTCAATTGATATTCAATTCCCCCAGTACTACCAAGCAACAGCTGGTTCCTCTGCTTCTCAAATTACTTTCATTTGTGGAAGGGAGGGGCAGTCCTGTTATTCCTGGGTCCTGGGAATTGCCCTGCTCTGCAAAATCCTCCCAATAGTTTTTCTATAAGAGGAAAACCATACAACGGACATTTGCCCATTTCAATTTGCTTGTATTCCCTGTCCTGGTTCTTTAGCACTGCTGTCTCCTAATTCTGCTACTTCTATTCCTTTATTACTATTAGACTGCATCATTCCACTCCTAGTGCTGTAGCAGGCTAAATTGCCTCAATTATTAATTATTTTAGTGGCAGTTCTCCATGACAATGTGCATAGTTGTTGCCTACCCGGTTTTGAATCAAACAAGGAATTTTACCTGAGTTGCAAACTGTCTCTGTCAGTTTTGCCTAGTCACTTTCAAGTTACCTTAGCTTCCATTGCAGGAATATCTAGCTAGACTTTAGGATTTCCTGTAGCTCTTATCACTGCATCATCATTTCCTCTTGTTAGTCATATTGCATTGCCATATCCTCCTCAATAGACAGGCCACATTATAAATTATAAGGATGTTTTACTACTGTGAATGCAATAATGTGTTGGGTAATACACATTCTCTGGCTGACTTCTACTATCTCACTGTGGATAATCAAAAATAAAACACGTGTTCCACCAATTATTTTCCTAAATGGCCATTTGAATTATTTTGCTATCTATGAAATAGAGGTTGAAAAAGAATGAATACATTGGAAAGTATTTTAAAAATAAAAACGGTGCTTATTCATGTATTTAATTCTTTGATGCATGCTGGCTGATTTTGGTATTCGTGACCACACAACTGCTTTGGAAAGAGAACAGTCAATGGCAAGACGGGACAGAAACTAAAGGTAGGAATATGCAGTGTAGTTGCCTCCATGTTCTGGCTGTCAGCCACAGGATGGTGGGCCTCTGGCTGTCTCTCTATCTCCACCTCCTGGGGATACAGAACCACAGTTCTTCCCCTTTTGTTCTGAGAGAGAGGGAGAAAGTGCATTCCTGCAGCTCTGAAAGCCAGGAAGCTTACCGGACTGCTCGAGTCCTGTCAGCTCTGCTCGAGTCCTATCAGTGTGTTGCAGGAGTAGAGCCAGGACTCCAGCTGCCCCCCCTCCCCCGCCTTGTGTGCCAATGGGGAGAAGCAAAACTTATAGGGCTGTGGTCTGTACATGGTACAGAGCCATGTTGTAAACAGCCCTTGTGTGGTCATGCAGAGAGGGAAAATATCTGTGTAGAGAGTGCTGTGAAGCTGCATCTTAGGACGGAGGTCGGGTTCTGAAGTCCATGCTTCTCACTAGGCTTCAGAGCCTAGTCCCAGCCCAAGCTGCAACCTCAAAGTAGTATCTGCAGAGCTCTGAGCTCTCGTACGAATCCCACAAGCCCAAATCTGTTGACCCAGGCTGGGCGGCTTGCTGCTGTGCCATGTGTTGTCATATTCTTTGTTGGTGACCCTTTCGGTTTGCATGGAGACCCATTGACTTTGATGGAATTCCATGTGTGCCTAAAGGTCAGCTCATGGGGGCCAGGCAGGGTAGAGTTCCCCTCTTCTTCATGGAAACCATAGGGAACTGTCTAGAAAGGCACACAACTCACAGGCGTATGTGCAGTACCTTAATTCTTTTTTAAAAAACATTGATTATGTCGCTGTGACAAGGTCCCTGTAATATCTCTAGGTGAGATTATGCCCAGCTGTTCTAAGAATATGCAAGGCAAGAGGGCACAGGAGGCCCACTTGCATTCCACTTTGACCTATAAACCCCTTGATACTAATTGGCAGAGGGCAACATGAGTTTATAGGGGTTTACAGGGTCTGACACATATATAACAGTGCACCTAAGCAAAGCATGTGAGGTTTCTACCAACAGCCCGTCATGCACCAGTCATATGTACATTATGCAATGATTAGAAGGGACGATATTTGAGGAGTTATGTATCTATGCTGAAAATTGTGTTCTTAAGGTATGTATATTAAGACAGGTCACGTGAAGGTGATACACCGGGTCTGTTCAGGCAGGGGGTAGGAGATGCTTATCTCTTCCTTCACTGACTAGGTGTCTAACGATGGCAGTCTGTTTGCATAAAGCGCCTGTAGCTAGTTAAAATTGTAACATTGACAAGAGCTCATAAAATCTACTTGGTGGAACATGCTGCAGAGAGTGTTCTTTTCATGGCAAAGATCAAAGAATGTCTGGTGCAGCAGGAGAATGCCGGCAGACACCCAGGATCCATTACCTAGAGGGCAAGCAGCCAGTGTGCTTGTCGGATGGATGGATGGTCGTGGAAGGCAATGTCATAGCAGGCAGACAGAGGCTGTGTGCACAGGAGCTCTCAGACAGAATGCATCCTGGTGCTTCCAGTGAGCTACTGCAACTCTGCAGAGCCTCTTACCAAGCATCATGAGCAGAGAACACAGTCTAACCCCTGTGAAACAGCATTTTAAAGGGCAGATATTTCACAATTCCTTTCAGCTTACCAAATACAATTAACTTGTGAAACCGATTCATGGGGATGGGTCTGCTCCTGGAGCTGCCAACCAGTCGGAGTCCACAGCAACTCCCAATTGGAGGAGGCAGTCTAACCCTTCTTCAAATGCCAGTGCTGGGGAAGAGAGGTATGGTTTTAGCACCTTCTTCCCCTTTTGTTCTGCTCCGGTGTGTCTCTCCCCTCATGGGATGTGATTGTGCCCAATAGCTGCCCAGGATGAATAGGATACTTCCTGGGTTATCCAGGGTTCTGAGGCCCCTCATTACTACCTGCCCATACCACAAGGGGCATTGTCCATGCCTGCCTTGGCTGCATTCCTGATTCTACCGGGCACAGGCAACACAAGTACTTCCCCCTCAGCCTATATAAGCTCGGCTGCCTCTCTTCAGGTCAGTGATAGGCACACTCCAACCCCTGAGCCCTCCGAATGTCCCTGGGAAGGGTCCAGGCACACTCTGCCTATGTGTACACTGCCTCTCCCTTGCGCAAAAACATATGCAAACAAGACGAAGCGTGGACTATTGCTGCACCTCATTTGCATAATTAATGCGGCTCCGTTTTTGCACAAGAGGATTTTGCGCAAAAAGGAGCTGTCTACACTGCTCCTTTTTGCACAAAACCCCCCCTCTTGCACAACAGCCGTTCTGCTTGAAAAAAGTGCAGAAGAAGGGCTCTTGCACAAGAAGGGGTTTTTGTGCAAAAAGGAGCTGTGTAGATGGCTCCTTTTTGCGCAAAAGCCTCTTGAGCAAAAACGGAGCTTCATTAATTATGCAAATGAGGTGCGGCAATATTCTATGCTTCGCCTCATTTGCATATGTTTTTGCAGAAAAGGCTATAATGTAGACATAGCCTCTCTGTTTGCACAACTCCCAAAGGAATGGTGCACCTCAGCCTGCCATTTCAACCTCAGACCACCACTGTGCTTAACACACAGCACTTAGTGTAAGCAAGTCTATCAACAAATCTAAGTTTATTCAATAAAAAACAAAGATGCAAATAGTAAGTAGAGAGAAGTATTGGAAACAACAGATTATATATAAACCACAACTACAATACGCCTTCTAGCCCCTAGACTTTACTGATGAGGCGGTCTTCTTTTTCACCCAAATCTTTCTCCCAGCATTTAACAGCCCAGCTCTATGGGGTACAGCCTCACCTGTACAGTCTCACCTGTACAGCAGGCAAGCCCTGCTTAGGCAAAGCAGAGCTATGGCCCAGCCTCCTCCTGATCACATGGGATGACATACTCTCTGAAGAAAGGAAGAAGAGAGCTAATGGTACACTCCTTAAAACACAGCACTCGTATCTTCTCGCTCATGGGGAAGAGGGGAGATTTCATATACCATCTTTCACCACTGTGAACCCATGTAAGGCACAAGCAATCTGCCTTTTTATTTTTTTAACCTGTATTTTGCACAACTGCTGAGGAAATTCAACCTGTTAAAATCCAGGCACTCGTGTATACCAGGACAGAGTTTGACTTCAGGACACTCTGAAAAATGATAATGCAGATAGAATTATTCCTCCTCATACACTTCCATAGCTCTGATGTATTTTTATTCCTGTGCGATTATAAAAAGCTGAATGCCTAATTGTGGCTAATATGCTTTTAATTGTTCTCCTGTATCAGAGATGCTCTGTTAACCTGTGTACATGAAATGAAAGAGCATGCATTAAGAAGAAATTAAATGAAGAAAATGCATTAAGAAATGTTCTTTTCTGTAGTTTAGAATATAAATGAAAGGACAATAGCTGTCAGGAATATCTGAATATCTGAATATCTTTTTTTGATCAGGATTGTTTTACTTTGTTAGTTCCTGGCTCCCAGAAGAAATGAGATTTGCATGAGCACAGTACAGAGACCACTATACACAAATTATGCTTCTCTTTCCAAAAGAAAACTAATAAACATGGGCCAGAACCAAAGCCTTGGATGAGAAAACACCGACAATTAAGTGAGAGTTGGGTCCAGATCCAGCTCCTGGTCCTAACTGCTGGTATAACCCATGGACCTGCTGGGGGTGATGTATTGCCCCATGTAGTAGCACTGAGACTATTTACAGAGAGAATAATGAGTCTGCTCTGCAACCTTAGCTAATAGCAGCTGGCTTTTAGCTCATGTGGTAGAGGCTTTTAGCTTTAAAATGCAGACAGACGCTGGTCATCTGCAGGTGGAACTGAAGCTGAGACCTCAGAAGCTTAGTGCATGAGCCTCTACTGCAGGAGCTAAAAGCCAGCTGTCTATTAGCTAAGGCTGTAGAGCAAACTCATTCTTCTCTTTGTAAGTGGTTTTGGTGCCACTAGATGGGACAGTGCACGGCACCCAGAGGTGTGTGGGTTACACTGGTGCCTCCCATCTGTTTAATGGGCTGAACCAAAATGCCTCATCTAAAAACCTGTGATGAAGTACTGTCCCAATGGGAGTTTTGCCATTGACCTTAACAGGGCCAGGTTTTCATTCCATGACCTTGAGAAAATTCATCACCTGCTGGATCCCAGCTCTGTGTCTGGAACCTGTCTCCAATAATCAATACACCAGGTAGTTCTAGTGATCAGGTTTCTCTCTGCATCTACAGTGCTACTTGAAATTACTATCCTAGCATAAGAATACTAACCAATCAGGACAAACTACCTAACCAAGGCATAAAGGTCTAGCTCCCAGCACAAATCAATTTCCATGGAAACAAAAAGCCTTGGTGTAGTAATGTTCCTCTTAGCACTGTTAGATGTGCCTCAAAGTTTCAAGACCATAGGCAACATGCATTTGGCTCCCTGACATATTTACAGGAAAACAAATTATTTTTCTTCACACCAGATGGGAATTATGGACGTGAGAATTGTGCACAATGCAACAACATCTATAAATATTTTATCATCCTATTTGAGACTATAAAATTGGAAGATTAATCAGTTATAACACCAGTCATGATACATATCTGATGAAGTATCCCTTTGGGAAGATCAGTGTGGTTAGCATAGCCTGAGACACACATAATAGAACATTTCAGTACTATCGGGAGCCACAGGCTAGGTTGCCTGGCAGCAATTGTGTTGGAGCCTAGCAAGATATTGAAATTATGCTAGGAGGGCACAGAGAATCATCTATGACCTACACATTACCGTCTCTACAACCCATAGGTCTTAAGGAAATCTTTGTACTCATTTTTACATGGTTGGTTATTTTCATTGCAATGGCTTAGGTCTTTTAAAAACTTCATTTCCAATAGATTTTCCTGACACATCCTCTCCTCTGTATTAGTAATTTTTGATAGTTTCTCCTTACTGAAGATGAAAAATTAATTTTGTTTTCAACCCTTTTATTACACTTCTCCCTTTGTTTGTTTAAATAACCTTTCTTCGCCTCTCAATATTATGTTTCTGAGCAACACAAAGATTTTATTAACATAAGGTTTGCTCTAGCCATGTGGTTTTGTTTTCAGGAGGTTTTTTTTGTATGATTGTACTACCCAGGAATATGATGAACTAGATGTAATGGCTACAGTTAGGCAGAAGGGAGTGTGGTCAGCTGTCACATTTCCTTTTCACATAAAACTGCTTAATGCACCACTACATTGACCTTCAAAACCCCAGTCATGCCTCTTCTGTGCAGAAAATAAAAATTGTGCTACAGTGATGAATTGTGTCATGTTCACAGAAACCCCCAAAGTGAAGTAACCAAAACTTGTGACCCCGCCACGAGGTGAATTTTTTTCTAATATATTTACATAGTTGGCTTTTTTAATAATTCATCTATACTTATACATGTAGATGACATGTTTGTTTCTCTTAAATGTAGCAAGAATCTCCCTATCATGGAAGATGATAGTTGTGGGGAAGTATTGTTGTGCAGATGACGCTGTTAGAGCATTGGTGAGACAAGGCAGAGGAGGCAATATCTTTTATTGGACCAACTTCAGTTGCTGAGAGAGACAAGCTTTCAAAGCCACATAGCTGTTCTTCAAGTCTGCTAGTCAATGCATTGTCTAAAAAAGAGTTCTGAGCTGCAGGCTTGTACCAGCATGTACGTTCTGTTGGGAAGTATTCAGAATTTTGTGAAGTTATTTGATTTCTAACCTGTATACAAGAGAAAGACAAGGCTACAAAGAGTTAACTCGTCAAACATTGCTATTCGTACAGTCACTGTTGCTACAGATACAAATTCCACTGTGTTTCTATGGGAAGCAAAACCTAGATGATATATGTGCCACTTTAAAATGATTTTTCAGAGATGGATGCTTCTGGCATTGTCATTTCTCTGTCTGAGATCAGTACCAGCTTGCAGGAACTTTGCAGATGTCTACCCTTCCTTGACAAACAGTCACTAAGATAGGCACTGCTGACCATGAGAGAGATGAAATGTGCTGTCAACCTCTGGTATAGAATGGATTTTTTTACCCATCTCATTCTATTAATTAGTAGTTAGCTTTAAAGTGCTGGAAGTAACCTCTTTAAAAAATCACCACAATACTTTTATTTGAGGTTGCCAGACATGAAAGGATATATCATTATTTCTCATGTTACTCTCTATTCAGGATAAAATGGAAGGATTTTTATCTAGTTGTGCTTCATATTTGCCACCCCATAGAATATTGGTCATCTTCAGTGAATACAGAATCACGATCTGCAGTTTTGATTAATTTAACTCAGTGGTAGGTAACCTGCGGCCTGCACGTGGCCCATTGGGGCTCCACCTGCAGCCAGTGGACACTTTGGCTATCCCCCTCCCCCACACACCTCACACTCTGGGGCATCTAAGCCCCGCACTTTCCTCCGCCTCCCCTCTCCCTCCCAGCACTTTTGGAGAAGTCATGAATCTGCTGATTCGCTCTCCTTCTCTGCTCCTCCCTCTCCCTCCCAGAGCTGGAACACCACGAATCAGCTGACCACGGTGTTCTAGCTCTGGGAGGGGCAGGAGCGGGGACAGAGCATGAATAGGAGCCTGTGAGTCACCTGAAAGTTCAGGGAGGGACGGGGAGGAGCAGGTAAGTGCAAGGCTCTGGTTCCCCAGTGTGTGAGAGGTCCGTGGGACAGATGGGGCTGCAGGACCACAGGTGGAGCCCCAGTGAGCCACATGCAGCCCACAAGTTGCCCACCATCGAGTTAAACTAATCAAAACCTGCAGAGCATGATTCTGCATTCACTGAAGAGGACCAGTGTACTACTGGTGTCAAATATGAACTCCTTGAAACACTGAGGGCAATGGAAAAATGTTTGGGGATTTTGAGAGTTTAAATAAGTTCCCTTACTCTTCTGTCCTTCCCAAATGGGGGGGGGGGGGCGGGCGGGTTGGACCAGCCCTTACCTGAGACAAACTGGCTGGTGGATTGAGTATGGAGATTTGGGTCTATTCAGAGTCCTTCCATAGACTTCACTGGGCTTTGGATTAGGCTATATGTATGCAAGAGGAACAAAACGGCACTAAAAATAGGTCTGGTGCAGATTAATTCCCTCCCACTGAAGCAAAGGAGAGGAACGATCAATTATTAGCCATTTTTATTAAGGTGGTTCCTAGGGAGCAACCAAGATCAGGCTCCCTTGTGCTAGGCACTGTACAAATACACGAGTAGACAGTCCCTGCCCTGAAGAGCTTACAAACTAAATAGACAAGACAGATGCATAAATGAAAAAGATATAGTTTGTGAGCAAAACCTCTAAGTCACCCACTGAATCTTGCTCTGCTACACAGTGCCCCTTTCACAGGGCTGTGTAAAAAGCCACAACTGATCCCTTATTTAGGAACCTATCTTTGACCTCCTAATTTCTGAAACTCTCTTGATCTACCTAATTAAAACAGTCCTATGTTTTCCCATCTGTAATGTTTCACTTGGGATTGGCACATTCTTGAATTTAGTTATTTTACATTGATTCACACATCATTCATAATCTTTCAGTAGTCTGTATTTCAGATGAATAGGATACTAAACCTGAAGTGACACTATAACAAATCTCTAATACATAGTCTAAGAATATTTAGCCAAATGCACTGATTTAAATGGAATTGCATAGCTGCCACACAACACAATTTGGTACATTGTATTAATATTTATGACCCATTTGGCCCATTGTGTAAATCAACTGAATAAAACTGTTTTGCTGTGTTAGTTAAATAGATGTATTTAGTTATTTTGAAGGTATGTACTATACAGAAAAAATGCTTTTCTCAGTATTTGTGAGAGACCATATTCAGTCGAGAGGCTTTGACAAGCTCTAGGACAAATGAATATATACTGAACACATTCAGAGCTCTCTTAATCACACAGATACATAATTGAATATTCAGAAATATTTTTGATTTAGGTACCTTTCAATACAAATTATTATGCCAAAAGCCAACATTTTAATGAAGGCTACAAAATAAGCCTACAAGGAATTTCAAATCTTTCATCAGTGTCCAGCAAGCATAGAACAAATCTTTTCAAACATTGGATACATCCATTCAAAACAGGAATACTCTGTCTATCCAACAGATGAAAGTTTATCTTCTGCTACAGAATGTTACATGAGTAAAGAGGCCTGGTCTGGTAGTTGGTAACTGATTGCTTCAAGTCGGCTACTATGCATTATTCTCATTTTCATATAATTGAATGGGGTTTTTTTTACTTTTGTTTGTATGATATTAAAAATTGAAATATGTTGTGACACGTACATCTTCCTTGAGAAAATACTGAACCAAAAATATATATGGATAATCAATATTATAATGACTCTAAAACATAACTGGTGCGGGTTTGCTTTGTATTTATACAATCTGAAATTAATTTATGAATCTATTACCATATGGAAGCAAAATCTGAATAGGTAACTAAAATGAAGAGTAATGTATGCAATAATAAAATAGGTGTTTTTTTTTTTTAATTTGTGGGTCCAAGAGTGTGCTTACTGGCTGGGAACAAATATCCAACTCTGCTCCTTGACAGAAGGGCAGGACACCTGCCAGGCATATGTAATTGCCAGCAAGAAAGACACTACCTCATGAGTGGGCCACCATCCATGCGAAAATGTGAGAACAGATTTATTTATCTTCAATGTGTAACCCCTCCTGTTCACTAGCCCAGTATGAGGTTATTCAGCATAGGAGAAGCCTTATACAACTGTGTGACTTCTTACACAACTGTGGAAGCTAGGCCTGAGGCTCCTTGGGTGCTCTGTGTTGTGTATTAGTGTGTGTGCATGTGACGGGCTGCCACCGGCCCGCACGGGGAACCACCCGACTCCCAGGGGGTGGAGGAGGGTGAAGACGCCTGGGGGGTCCCCAACCCCGGACGCGGCGCGGTGGAGACCGGGCGGTGGGGCCGGATCCAACTGCCGCGCCTACGCCGCCCGGCTGCCACTGACCCCGCCCCCAGGATAGCGCGCAGCGGGGCGCAGCGGGAGGCCGGCAGCGCGGCTGCGGAGTACGCCGGCACGCCGCCGGAAGGGGGAGGGCCCCAAGCGGCGTCCGGCATGGCGGGCCATTTTAAAAAGGCCCGCCATCTGAGAGGAAGGGGGGTAGCCTCCTTGGATGGGGGGAGAAGAGCCCGGAGGCCAGGATGGACCCAGGGCAGGATCGAGGCCGGCGGACGGTCCGGCCTCGACCCCGGGAGCTGTGGGTGGGGGGCCGGCGCGGCGGATGGCCGGCCAGCCCCGGCTCCAAAGTGGACGGGACCCGACCCGGCTGGACCTGGGGAGAGCGACCGGACAAGGACTGGGCTTCCCGGAAGGGTCGGACCCGCGAGCGGTCACCCAAGCAGCCCCCGACCCAGACGGCTGAACCAGGGTAGGTTCCGGGAAGCAGGAGAGCGGCCCGAAGGGGCCCTCCCGGAGGGGAGGAAGCAGCCCGGGGCAGGGCCTTTTTGGCGCCCCTGGGTAGACGGGTCTCGGAGGGAATTACCCTCGTCTACCACGTTGGGGTGCGAGTGAGCCCAGCGCTTAGGGCCCCGGGCTGGGACCCAGGGAGAGGGTGGGACCGGGTCCCCCTCCCCATTCCCCCAGAGGACTCGATTCCGGTGGGTGGCAGCGCACAGGAAGAGAGGGAAAGGGCGGACGAAGGGGTTCGCTGACCCCCCCCCTCCCAGGAGGGGGTGATCGCACCCCGAGGCCTCTACATGGAGGAAGGGGTCGCTGAGCCCCCCTCCCCTTCCGGGAGGGGGTGATTGCCCCCGAGTCCTCTACAGTGCACCTCAGACCAGACCCACTCAGACAAACCACCAGGAACAGGCTTTATTCTGTAAAAAACATAGAACAGGGTCACAGTTCAGCAGCCTCTCCTCTCTGCATGCACCTGCATGCTGCTTCCAGCTCAGTCCCTGCTAAGACCCTTCTGGGGGCAGAGGGTACATCCTTATAGGAACTAGGAAGTTCTCCCAACATGCTGCAGTTTGTAGTCCACAATTTGTAGTTCCCAAGGCTGCTGCTGAAGCCCACTGGACCTTGGGCTACAAATGAAAAGGACTACTTGATTACAGTGGGTGGTCAGTGACCTATGTAATGCAAAAAGAAAGTGAATGATTGTCACACTGCTGAAGATATACCATTCCAGGCACTGTGTTTAGTAACAATGGACCCCAGTTTTCCTGGGAAGAATTCAGGAAATTTGCATGCAAATGGGAATTTACCCATCAGCTCTCCACAACATACCCACAAAGTAATGGTGAGGTGAATCAGCTACGAGAACAGCTAAGACACACCAGGCTGTTTCTTCTGGTTCTGACCCCTTGTTAGCAATTTTGGTACATGGGAATACCCCCATCCCAGTAGTGCCAAACCAGTCTAGCTCAGGTGCTGATGGGACAACGGACCAAAATACTGTGGCAGTGAAGGGAGACCTGTTGCACCCAGAAAAATGAAGATATCCCTGAGAGGAAAAGGCCACCAAACATGTCAGCCAAAGACCTATTGTCTCTGGAGGCAGGCATTCCAGTGAAGATCCAGCCATTAGACATACACCAAACGGAGTAGAGTTATGAGAGGTGCAGAGGCACCCACATTACATGAATTCACTACACAAGAGGGACAAGTGATCCAAAGTAACAGGAGACAGAAGGCAGAATCCACAACCACAAAGACTATAGAGATATAGAGCTCATTATGGACTGGAGAGACAGAACTATCCGGAGGCCAGCCCAATAGGGTGGAAAGAGACTCCACAAAAAGATAGTTTGCAAGACTCTGAGGTGGGTGACAGAGACAGATTACACCTGGGGTGATCATTTTTTGAGGAGACCAAATTATCCCAAAAGCGAGGTAACCAGCTGAGTCTATAGTAAAGGAAAGACTCATCTAACATGTCCAACACAACATAGGGTGGGTGTTTGGACACCAATTATTTGATTTAAAATGTTGATATTAAAACATTTGTAAAATAGGGATGATATACCCTGATCATTGGAACTGGGGCCCATGTTCTGTGGAAGGAAGGCAGGAAAACAGGAAACACAGGGAGTTAGACTGGAAGCAAATCAGCCATAAGTAGAGAGGAGAGCAGTAGGTTTAATAAAGTTTTGTTTCTTCCTCTTAATCTGAATTCAGCCTTACTCTTTGCAAATGAAACAGAAGGTAATCTGTAAGTCAGGCCCAGCCTGCCTTCATTGGGAACCATTGCCAAAGGTAAATCACATGTTCTTTGTATCCCTGATTGGCTGAATCTAACCCTTATGATCATAGGTGGAGGGTGAAGCTGCCACTTGTGGAGGTTAGCTCCCCAGTCTGTGGCCCCACCAATACTCCACCCCTGCTCCGCCCCGGCCCGGCCCCGCACCAACTCTGCCCAGGCCCCACTGTCCCCTTCCTCTCCTCTCTTTCCTTCCCATCTCTGCTCACTCAACCAAATGTAGCAAATTACATTTAAAAAACACTCTTCTATAGTTTCTTTCTAAAGAAAATGGAGCATCTTTTCCATTACATGCCAGATTGTTAAGACTGAACATGCAGAAGGTACCCAATTAAAAGCACTAAATTTGGGAATAAAAAATGTAAGTCACAGGTTTTTCGATATACCCTGAAGTTTGTTAGATTTATTTGCAAAAAACTTTGTAGTAAGAACAAGTCAGTTGTCCTGCTGAATACAACATTAAATATTATATAGTACATGATGCAGCTCTTCTCTGTTTTACATTTTCTTAATTAGTATTTCTAAGGTTATTTTATACTTTAAATGTACTCTTAAGGCTTCATAAAGGCTTAAGAGTACTTTTTTATAATACACATTATACTACATATTTAACACACTAAACAAAACCATTTTAAATGATCAGTCAGAGCAGTTTACTGTGTTCATAACAATGTTCATTGCTTTTAGAAAAAGGGAACACTAATTTATTTTGTGTGATCTCCATAACAATAGACGAGTTTATGAAATTGCACCATATGTTTGTCTAAAAATTATGTTTCCAAAGATTTTAGGCATAACAGAGAATTTTATATCTTACTAAGGTACTGATTTTGATGGAGGATTCTGTTAAGGCTGTGTCTATTTGGTGCGATCTTGCGCCAGAGCTATGCAAATGAGGCTCAGCGTGGAATATCGCCGAGCCTCATTTGCATAACTAATGAGCCGCCATTTTTGCAGAAGAGGCTCTTGCGCAAGACGGAGCTGTCTACACTGCCCCTTCTTGCGCAAGAAAAACCCTCTTGCACAAAGCTGTTATGCCTGAAAATAATTAGCATAACGGCTTTGCACAAGAGGGTTTTTCTTGCACAAGAAGGTGCAGTGTAGACAGCTCCGTCTTGCGCAAGAGCCTCTTCCGCAAAAATGGCGGCTCATTAGTTATGCAAATGAGGCTCGGCGATATTCCACGCTGAGCCTCATTTGCATAGCTCTGGCGCAAGATCGCGCCAGTATAGACACAGCCTTAATACTAGTTCATCAAATAGACATAAAGAATGGGAAACTCATTTGTCCAACTATCAGAAGAAAAGCGATGTTGTCCCTTTAAGGACTTTCTTCCACAGGGGAGTGAAGGGAGAAAGATTACAGCATGGATGAACAGAAAGAACAGGAAGACTTTGGAAGCAAGACTTTATGACCTACAGTAATTAAAACTAAAATGTGTGTTTTAGACAAGGGTGCTCATTTGAAGAATTTATTCAAAACCCTGTATGTCTGAATATCCAAACATTTAAGGCTAAAGATGAATACTCAGATTGTGCATCTAAAAATCTATGCAAGGATTTCTAGAGATGTGATTTTATAATCTTCAGCAACAAACCGTTTTTGTCAGTAAATTCAGAAACTGACAGTATATACCTCCAGGTTGGCAAATCCCTGTGGTTGCCACTTAATGACTCTTTCACGGTTTCATTGTTAGGCTGGCACGGTCTGGCAAGCTGGAAGGCTTTTCACTTTTCATTTATTAGAACCGCTCCAGAGGAAGACACACCAGGCTGCAACAGCCTGCTGCGGTAGCCTGCAGGAAGAGTTAGAATAGGGACAGAAAGAGCTGAGAGGCTGTGCACTAAGACCCATGGTAAGCAATGCCTTCCCTTGCCTCTTATACCCATCGCCCATGCATATGATAAAAAAGGTCATTTAGCAGAATCTCTCTGCTCCAGCAAGGCCAGAAAAATAGATCTAGTCTGTCTGCATCAGGCACCGCACAACTGGAGAGGATGCCGGAGATCCTTTCCCCATTTGCACTATCTTGGATGCAGGACACAACCAGGAGCCTTCATATGGCTAATTCTTAGCAGAAGCAAAACTGAGCTCAAGGGCAGCAATAGCAGTGGTGACAGACACTCAAAAGAAAGCAAAGGTTAATGGTCCTATGCAGCTGCACTGTCAATACAAGCTAGTGTTGAGGAAACACGCCATGCATCCCATTAAATAGATGTATCCTGGGTTTGTGTCTGGTTTTGGCAGTTGCCCGAATCCATTATTTTACTACCCACTTAGCTACCAGCTATGAGTCAGATAATTCATGCCTCACACTTTTCTCTTCTGGCAGGTTAGAAGGGCTTCTGTGTTTCCATAGCATTGGGTAGAAAAGTAAATTGACAGATCCTCCAAGATTTTTAAAAATAATTGCACACAAATACCAGTAGGTAAAGACTTTAGGCCAAACAGTGAGAACAAGACCTTACATGAAGAATTCTGAGTCTATCATTAAACGCCATGAGAAAGAAAGATGTAAAAGGCACAAACAGAATTCATTTTTGCTTTGTAATTCTTGTATTCAGGCAGTGCCAGGGGCTAAGTGAGGTTGAGCAGTGGCAGAGCAAGAGGAGATACCAAATTAGTGTCCACTTCCTCTTGCAGCATAACAGAACTGTATGAGCTTGGGTACAGTCAAGTAACAGCTGCTGGCAGATAGCCCAGAGTAGTGGGTGAAGAGAGGGGGAGTGATGCTGTTACTGACCCCTCACATGCTTCTCTTAGGCAGCTGGTAGCAGCAGGAGCTTGTGCTGTGAGGGTAGGTGGTGCATGGCCGCATCCCATCAGCAATATGTTGTTTAGCTTGGCAAAGACAGCAAAGCATTACTCTTGGGAGTCTCTGTAGCTGACACCAATGATGTCACCTACACAGTTTGTATCATATGTTGGCAGGGAATTGATGCAAAAATGTCAGGGCACCTCATCTCTACTAGCACTCAGTGAGCACACAGCCTTAGCTATATTCATGTTGCCCATGAATAGTCTGTCGCTAGTTATAAATTACATTAACGACATAAGACCATAGGAACATAAGAACAGCCATACTGATTCAGACCACAGGTTCATCTAGCTAAGTATTCTGTCTTCCGACAGTGGCTAATGCCAGATGTCCCAGAGGGAGTGAACAGAACAGAGAATCATCAAGTGATCCCTCTTCTGTAACCCATTCCCAGCCTCTGACAAAGGCTAGGGACACCATTCCTACCCATCCTGGCTAATAAGGATTGATGGACCTAACCTCCATGAATTTATCTAGTTGTTTCTTGAACCCTGTTAAAGTCCTGGTCTTCACAACACCCTCTGACAAGGAGTTCCACAGGCTGACTGTGTGATGGGTGAAGAAAAACTTCCTTTTGTTTGTTTTAAACCTGCTACCTATTAATTTCATTTGGTGACCCCTAGTTCTTATGTTATGAGAACAAGTAAATTAACATTTCTTTATTCACTTTTTCCACACCGGTCATGATTTTATAGACCTCTATCATATCTCCCCTGAGTCTCCTCTTTTCTAAGATGAAAAGTCCCAGTCTTTTAAATCTCTCTTCATAGGGGACCCATTTCAAACCCCTAATCATTTTATTGCCCTTTTCTGAACCTTTTCCAATGCCAGTATATCTTTTTTGAGATGAGACAACCACATCTGTATGCTGTATTCAAGATGCAGGCATGCAATAAGATGTTCTCTGTCTTTATTCTCTATCTCTTTTTTAATTATTCCTAACATGCTATTTGCTTTTTTGTTGACTACCACTGCACACTGAGTGGATGTTTTCAGAGAACTATTCACAATGACTTCAAGATCTCTCTCTTGAGTAGTTATAGCTAAATTAGTCCCCATCGTATTGTATGTATAGTTGGGATTATTTTTTCCAGTGTGCAATATTTTACATTTCTCAACATTAAATTTCAGCTGCCATTTTGTTGCCTAGTCATTTAGGGTATGTCTACACTATATGGCTCCGTTGACGGAGCCATGTAGATGAGCTTTGTAGACATAGCAAAATGAAGCGGTGATTTAAATAATCGCCGCTTCATTTACATCAAAATGGCTGCCGCGCTGTGCCGATCAGCTGTTTGTCGGCACAGCGCGGTAGTCTGGACACTTGGCGGTCGACATCAAAAGCCTTTGTCGACTGCCCCATTAAACCTCATCCCACGAGGCATAAAGGGGTGGTCGACAAAGGCTTTCGATGCCGACCACCAAGCGTCCAGACTACCGCGCTGTGCCGACAAACAGCTGATCGGCACAGCGCGGCAGCCATTTTGATGTAAATGAAGCGACGATTATTTAAATCGCTGCTTCATTTTGCTATGTCTACAAAGCTCATCTACATGACTCTGTCAACGGAGCCATGTAGTATAGACATACCCTTAGTTTTGTGAGATCTTTTTGAAGCTCTTCACAGTCTGCTTTGGTCTTAACTATCTTGAGCAGTTTAGTATCATCTGCAAATTTTGCTACCTCACTGTTTACTCCTTTCTTCAGATCATTTATAAATGATATGGACCCTTGGGAGACCCCACTAGTTACCTCTCTCCATTCTGAAAACTTACCATCTATTCCTACCCTTTGTTTCCTGTCTCTTAACCAGTTATCAGTCCATGAGAAGACCTTCCCTTTTATCCCATGGCAACTTACTTTACTTAAGAGCCTTTGGTGAGAGACCTTGTCAAAGACTTTCTGGAAATCTAAGTATACTATATCTACTGGATCCCCCTTGTCCGTATGTTTGTTGATCCCCTCAAAGAACTCTAGTAGCTTAGTAAGGCATAATTTCCCTTTACAGAAACCTTATTGACTTTTCCCCCACAAATTATGTTAATCTATGTGTCTGACCATTTTATTCTTTACTATAGATTCAGTTAATTTGCCTGGTATTGATGTTAGATTTCCCGTTCGCTAATTGTCAGGATCACTAAATATTGGCATCACGTTAGCTATCTTTCAGTCATTAGGTACAGAAGCAGATTTAAAGGATAGGTTACAAACCACGGCTAATAGTTCTGCAATTTCATGTTTGAGTTATTTCAGAACTCTTGGGTGAATGCCATTTGTTCCCAATGACTTGTTATTGTTAAGTTTTAACAATTTATTCCAAAACCTCCTCTAATGACACCTCAGTCTGGGACCTGTAATGGAACCCTCCAATGCCCATGCAGAATCTATGTCCTCATTCTTTCCCTATCTGCTAGCCCCACTCATCATGTCTTCACTAAAATTAGATTGTTAGATCTTCAAAGCAGGGACCTTAAACAACATTGTCACGTGCTTCTGTGACACTTGGTAATAATCCAGGGAAGTCAGAGTTTCACCCCAGTAGTAATGAGTGGAATATCAGACCTTCTATTGACTTTGTCTAGTATGTTGATTTTTTGTTGTCTTTCTATTATCTTTCTGTATGTCACTGAAAAGGGCCAAAAATCCAGGAATAGGAAGGGGGACCAAGTACATGACTCAGCCACTTAGGAAGACAATGCTGCGCTAAGTACCATCAGATCCCCCCCCCCACACACACACTTTTGCTACTCTGTTACATGTTTGCGAGAATGTTGATGATTGCTATTTTCATGTATAGAAGAAGAGATGCTTCTGCATCTGGATGTTGGTTCCATTTCCTAAGCAGCAACTGCCAAAGCCAGCTAAGAGTTCTGCTAAAGCTTTTCCGCACATGTCTGACAAGAGGGTCTACAATTTAAAGATGAAAACAACTAAGTGACTATTTGATCTGCTTTGCAAAAGATAACTAACAACTCCTGGCAGGATGCCTCTCTGTGAATGTGTGATTTGGTTTATTGTACAGTACACAATCTGCTGAAGAAGCTGATTGACTGACTAGCTTCTTTCTGGGTTCAGAAGGATGCCAATAAGGTTTGTTCATCTTCTCTATCTCTCACACTAGCTGATCTTAACTGTGGGGGAGTACCCAACAATACAATTAGGGTATTCACAGTGGGATATAAGCTCTGCAACCACTTTAGTTGTTCCTGGCACTTATCTGAAAGTATTGCAGATGTAGAATGGTTTCCCTGCCACCAGGAAAAGCAAGAGGTACTGATTCACTTGAATTCTACTCTGCACCTGCTGGAATGGCTGTCTGAGCAGCACACAGCAATTCCAGCTTTTCAAATATGCTCTAAAGTAAACACCAGCCTGCACCTGACAGCTGGAGAGTTTGCCAACTCGCTGTAATTTAAGGATACATCCAATCTCTTGGGCCCCAGCTGAGCACTACAGCAGTAGCAATGGGGAGCAGGAAGATTTTCTGCCTCACTGATGTCAAATGCAAGAAGATTGAGGGACAGCAAGACACCCATCCCCGAAGACATTTTCAGGATCAGCAAGACAGCAGGCGCATCAGGAAGCCTTCAAAAGACTGATAATTTAGGAGCAGGCAACTGGCACACTCCTGAAAATCCTGGGAAGATGCAGCGTCTTGATTAATCTAAAGGACATGCAGAAAAATAGAGAGAAACTCTACTCTAACATACTTTTCTGCATGTCCTTTAGGTTAAACAAGAGGCTGTATTTCAAGAGGCTGGCTGGAATGATTTAGTTGGGATTGGTCCTGCTTTGGGCAGGGGGCTGGACTTGATGACCTCCTAAGGTCTTTCCCAGGCCTAGGAGTCTATGATTCTACAATCTTCCCAGGATTTTCAGGAGTGCCAGTTGCCTGCTCCTAAATTATCAGTCTTTTGAACAAACAAAAAAAACTTTATAGCCCCTCCCAAAATCATATATTTTATTACTTGGTCACACTTTCCATTAAGGTTCTATTTATAAATGATTAATAAATGCCATAAGCATGATCTGTAGGTGTTAAAGATGGTGACAGCTACCGTAACGGGCATAAGTGGCGGGTGAACCAAGGGCTTGGCAAGGTTAGCCTCCAGCCGACCTGCCCCACATCTGGCCCCTCCCATTGGAGCCAAGGTCCCTCCAGCTCTAGGCTACTCAAGCACCCCTCCCAGTCCCGTAGTGCCTGGTGAGCAGGTAGGCAAGCAGCATGGCCCCAGTCCAAATGTTGGAGTGACAGCAGCCCCAAGGGTGGGTGAAGAGAGTCTCAGTCTACAAAGACTTCACACACCCCACCCCCATTATCACAAGGTCTAAGTGCACAATCCCAGTGCCATTTATCTCTGGGAGCTGGCTCTTTTAGCCTTTACCCTTACTGCATGCTGTGCCAGTGATTAGCATGAATGCCCACCAACCATGTCTGGAGCCCATCTCCTGCCTGATCCAATCCCAAATGTTGGTCCTAACATTTGCCAGATAAACTCCATCCTCCTTAAAGAGTACAGGGCCATAGTATGTCTATGAGCTATCACCTCCACACCCACCGCTGCCTCAAAGCTCAAAATTATCCTGCCTCCTTCATATTTTACACTATTTCTTGCCTTGCTGGGGCAGGGTGGGTCAATGCCCCTCCATCAAACCCTTTCATAAGCATCTCTGAGTAAACCGATTGAAGGCAAGGCCATAGCTCTGTAACTAGTTTCGCCTCCCTATGTATCCCTCATCCCTAAATTTAATCTAGGTTGGTGCCTGTAGTCCCTGGACTCATTTTAGCACAGGTGAATAATTAGGACCTCAGGGGGCTGCGGCTCAGTCATGAGTGAGTGCTGGGACTGGCTTGCATCCAGTCTGCCATACCACTGAAGGCAAATGTCATCAATCTGTTGCCTGGCCATTGGCTAGCCACAATTAATTGTTCAATCATCTCAGCATCAGCGAGCACTGAGACCAGCTCACAACCCATCTGCTATGCCAAGAGCTGGTCCCATAACATGTCTCTTCTACTGAATGCCTGAATGCATAAAACTTCGGCCTTGACGCTCAACTATGAACCAGCTACCATGGGGACATGGCTCAGCATTCATGTCATGCTCCTCATCGGTAGCAAGCCCACATTGGGGAAGCTAATGAGCCAACCACAGGATTAAATTTGGTGATGAATCCTGGTGACCTGCCATCTGCCGCATGTTGCACATACACTAAGAAGAAGACCTGGACACCTTCTTGTGGGTTGGATGTAAGACGGAGTGCCCACAAATTCCAAGATTAACTATGTTTTGGATATTCCCTGGAATCAGAAGCAGACAGATTTGGTTACACTTATTGCTACTGATAGAAACCTTTCCCCCAGGGAAGACATAAGCCTGTAACAATCTGATTTCTAGCTCTGAACCTTGTGAGATTCAACAGTCTGCAATGTTGCGGATGTCTCTGTCCAAATCCAGCAAGAATATGTACAAGAGTTAGCTAGGTTGAGACTGTAGAAGGCTAAAGCTTTTTTCCATACTGCTGCAACCTGGTATCTTGTCATGAATCTGCCAGTCCAATGTATAAACAAATGGGTGCCGCTCCTGGTTCCATATGGCTAGGAAAGCTTTGACTGTCCTTTCAGGTCACAAGAGTTCATCTGTCTTAGAGTATTTTAAGTGTGGACATATTGCATCAGATGACAACTGTACAACCAGTAATTCAACAGCCCCTTTGACCTATTCATGGCTGCTTAAGATATCAGCTTACTTACCCTGAAAGTGCCAAAGAAAGCCCCAATAAATGCTGCCTTCAATAAAATGGCTTCCAGTCCACAACTGAATATCATGGGCAGAACATTTGATAATTCTGAAAGAATTTCTGTGGTTTTGGAGTTCATGTTGTCCCTCCTGTGCCCTTAACCTTTGGATCAAGAGCTTCTACAATATGATATCTGTACACGGACCTGAGAAATCTACTAGCTTACATCCAATGAACAACCCAACTAGTCAACCGAGTATAGTGGAGTGAGCTAACCCATGGTACCCCAATGACACTGCATATCTCACCACCTGATGCTTACAGATGCTGGTTGGTCAGCACCTGTGAATCTTTAATGGTGAATGGGGTGAACTCCCAGAATCAACTGTCTGCCAGACACAAAGTGAATGGTTCCCACTGAGGTCCTGGTTTCTTTTTACTAAGATCTCCTGGTCATAGTCTGCTCCCCAGCCTGGGATGGGCCAGTAATTTTCTAGATCCCCTCTTAAGCATCATTGCCTTGCCAGCAGTTCCCCTCTGCTGTAACGCCCTTTGGAAATGACAACTCTCTCTCTTCACTAGGTGACTCTGATGTATAAAGGAAACCTCACCTGTCTCTGAGGCCACCTTTCATAATGCATCCATGCAGGCTGCACTGGGGCATCAAGGGTGCAACAGGCCCTTCTACAATCCATGTCCACGTCTGTGCACCTCCTTCCCCCAGCAGAGCCAACCCCTGCTGTAGCTAAAGAGGGAGGGGTTACCTCCCCTCCAAAGTGAGGGATGGAAGCAGGTAGCTATGCTGCCATGAAATGGCTCCACCACCATGTGGGCCCTGGCGCTCTGATCCATGAGTGGTGCAAGGAGGTGATCTGGCATTTTGCCAAGTCCCAAACAAATGGCTATGGGAGTGGATGCTTGACACACACCCCTACCACTCCATCACTAGCAGCAGAAAGATGGGGGAGGGTATTTTTCTCTCAAATGTACAAAGTAAACAAACTGAAAAAACCTCCTTTTTTCCATAAGTGTCTTTCAGTTATAACAAGTTAATTGTTACTTGGAATAATTACAAGTAGAACATTTTCCAGAGAGAACATTTGTAAATATTGCCAATGTCCCTTTAAAACTCTAATGTAAGACTGAAATGTGCATATCCTTTCAAGCCTTAGCTGAAAGGGGTGAATTGTAAGGCACTAGTTAAGGTCAAATACACAATCTGTTTTTGTCTGGCAAAAGTAGTAGCATATTTTTTCTTTCAGTGTTTGACTTAAGAGAAGACCATTACCCTTGCTTTGTGATAGATTTTTGTGGTTATTTGAGCTGCACTTAAAAGAACAACGCAAATATCACTCTTTCCGAAGCATATGAGTCAGTCCCTCATAATGCACTCTGCTTCTTACTGTATAAGACACTTTGTCATGCTACAGTTCTTCTATTGAGATCTCAGTGCAAGTGCTTGAGACAGCCCATTTCATTATGTTACAGTTTAATGGGTTTATTGTTCCATTTAAATAGTTAGTGTCAATATCCTCATTTCAGACTAGTGGTTTCAGCTAAGTTGAACCATTGACATAGCAAAACATTGTACACGGGTGTTGTTGTACCTATGTCAGGCCCAGGGTATTAGAGAGACAAGGTGGGTGAGGTAATCTCTTTTATTGGATGAACTTCTGTTGACCAGAGAGACAAGCTTTTGAGCTTACACAGAGCAATTCTTTGGGTCAAGAAGAAGCTCTGTGTAAGCTCCAAAGCTTGTCTCTTTCACAAAGAGAAGTTCTTCCAATAAAAGAGATTACCTCACCCACCTTGTCTCTCTCAAAATAGAATCTTATCAATTTCCCCAGTGCTTTCTTTTGCAGTATTTGCAAATATTTTTCTCCAAATTGCAAGGGCCAAATTCAGACCTGAAAAATAAATTGTGTGTAACTTCTGAATTAGGTTCTAAGAATAGGTCTGTGAGAGACGTTCATTCACAAAGGAAATACACTCAGAATCTGCCTGGGTTTTAATTTTGTGGATTCATCTTTTAGACTTCATCTATGCTACCAATAACTCAGTATTTGAACATGGACAAGTCACTTTACTTCTCACAGCCTCAGTTTATCCAGGTTGAACACAGAGATACTATTATTCATCTACCTCACAGAGTACTGAAGTTAAATTAATATTCAGAAGGTGCTTTGAGAGACTTAGATGAAAAGTGCTACAGAAGTGTCAAATACCAACATATTATTATTAACCTTTGAAGTTTAATGATGTTCTCTATACATATATTCAGGAAGTTGTCTCACATTTATGCATGTTTCATTACACTTAACCCTACTTTACTAATTTTCAGTTTACATTTCCTCAGTTTTTCTAGCCCAAGCTTGCTGAAACTCTCTACTTTATAATATTCAAGCAGCAAATGTTTGGGATGGTTTGAAAAATCAATTCAAGACTTTTTTGCTATTAAATGTTTTGGAATAATGTTGTTATTTGATTTATTTGTGTTAGTGGATTAAAGTGCCATTGATGATTGAAAACATAAGGTGATCATGAAACAGAATGTATGAAAAATAAAATTATAACAATTTGATAATAACACGTGGAACTTGGGAGCAGAGCAAGGAGATACTCTTCCCGCCGTGCCCAGGGGCAGCAGGGACGGCACACGCAGGAAGCACAAAGCCAGTGGCAAGAAGCGGCTCTAGCCCTACTGCACTGCCGGTGGTGGCACTGGGAGCTCCCAGGGTGCTCTAAATCACTTGGAGGCAGCATGTGAGGCCAGGAAATACACGGGAAGGTGTACACACAGAGACAGCAGGCTGGGTTGGGGCAGAGACCTGGTCCCAAAATTTAATGCAGCAGGACCTCCAGGCCAGGAATATTCCTGGTGCTTGGGCACCACAGGCCCATAGAACTCTCCGTCTATGAACCAAGGGTATAAGAGGCAGTGAGAGTTGATGCATCTCCAGTTCTTTCTCACTGCTAAATAGCCCAAATCAGAATCATGTCTTCTGCCACTCTGTTACATAAACTGCAAAGAAAGAAAATACTTGTAAATAATTATCTATTTTGTAGCTTAGCAATTAAAGCTGCAGTTAGCACAGAATATTTCTTTCCACCAGTTGGGGAACCCCTCTCCAGCTCCCAGACTATGCCCAGAGTGCCAGGATTCAAGGACTGGATCTCCTGCTCTTGCTTCTCCTCCATCAGTAATAAACATCAACAGTGCCTATGCTGTCTGCGAGAGGGCACATAGATCCAGCACTTTGCAGAAATGTCACTCCTTCCAACCAGAACTCAATCAGCCCAGAAGGTTCACCTATGAAAGTACCCTATGAGGCTCCTCTATGAGCCAGGCTCAGGAGACCTCCCTGTACATCAGCCACAACTGACCAGCAGTGCCGCTTCAAGCACTTGTAACAGAGACTTACATCTAAACCCAAATATTCTTCTTCTAAGGATCCCTGTGAAAATAGAGGGTACTCTCATGGGTGCCAGAACAGGTCTCTTTTAATAACTATCCATAAGAAATGTGCTTCCTCCTGAGCCCACCCAGGTCGGGTGAAACATTGCCTATAGAACCTAAGGGGCCAGCTCTGCTGAAGATCTCCAGACTACAGGGTAAGGCATATTAAAAGAAAGATCTGCTAGTTGCATCAGTCACCTCAGGAATGAAGCATAAGGATAGACATTCAGTGGTTCCATCTATGGCTATGTCTAGACTATAGAGGGTGTTTTTTTTTTGTTTTTGTTTTTTCGAAAAAAGTGGCCTTTTTCAAAAAAAACTTCACTTGCGTCTAGACTGCCGTCACGTTCTTTTGAAATTAAATCAAAAGAACACAGCAGTTTTTTTGACAGCGGTAAACCTGCTTTTACAAGGAAGAACACCTTTTTTTGAAAGAGCTCTTTCGAAAAAAGGCATTCTTGAATGCAAACAGGGCTTTTTCAAAAGAGAGCATCCAGATTGCCTGGGTGCTCTTTTTCAAAAAAGCTGATTGCTTTTTCAAAAGTCTTGTGGCTGTCTACACAATCTCTTTCAAAAGAGACTTGTAGTCTAGATATACCCTATGAATGCTGGTCCACACTCATTATAGGCACCACCTCATTCAGTTAAAGACTGGCTGCCACAGACGTGCTAAGTTCTTCACACTTGACTGCTGGAATCCCTGAGACAACAGGACATAAAGAAAAGTAATAACACCAAAGGATATATTCCTTCTTTATCCTCAGTCTCCACTTCTTTCCAGGCCTGCCTTCCTGAGGGACATAGGTGTTTATATCAATGTCCAGGAGCAAGCCCATCTCCAGCCATCTCTCAGGAGTGTCCCTCTACCAGTGGCAACGCTGCTACCACTGGAACAGTTTTCGGACTCAGATGAGTTAGAGGAGACAACCACACCAGTATCAGTGTGGACTGTAACAGACAGCCAAAGGATTAGGATTGCTGTTTCTCGGGGTATGAGCCCCCAGGGACTGTGAGTACTGATTCCCTTGAGGACCCCAGCAACCAATCAGTCCATCTTTCTGGCCTGATTGGGGGACCATGGGATTCTTATGGAAGCAGGCTGGGCTCTTCTCAGGAGTTGTACTTCTCTCAACAACTACTTCTGTTGGTATTCAAGGAGGAATAGCTAGACCCAGAGCCACATGCACCAGGTATCTCTCTTCATCATTCCCAGATGCTGCAGTTATTCTTTCTTTGTTCCCTGAGTGACCATTATTGGTACGAGGAGAGCTGGACCTTTGACAACTCAGTGCCATTATTTGACAATTGAAACTCCAGATGATTATGTTGGTATACCCCTGACACTTCATCTGGGCTGCTAACACAGAGAAACCTTGGATGCTCTGAGTGCTGTAGAGAGCCCAAAGGGGACCTGAAATTGGAAATGTTCTTGGCCAATCATAAAACACAGGAACTGTGTTTCCATATACAGTTGGACCTGGTGAGATCAGACTTGGTTTCTGTGAGAGCAGTCTTCTCTATATATGAGTTATATACAATGAGCAACCTGATTTCATGCATTACTCACAGGCAGCTGTCCTCCAGAGATGTCTTTCACTAAAAAGCCATATGGCCGCATGCGCATATGTGACACTGTTTGCTAGACACCATTTCAGTGTCTGCAAGCTTGGCTCCAGTCAATTGTGAAATGAACAAGAACTACATCAATTAAAAAGCATGAGTTCCCACCAGAGTTATCTCCTTCCTTGCTTTGTGGTGGAACCCAGAAAGGATCAAGGGGAAGGGAGTTTCCTTCAGCCCTCCTTGCTCAGGGCTACCACAGTGGCAGATACCTCCCTTCTATGGTGGGATCCTGACCTGGACAATCACACTGCTAAGGCTACCTGGCCCTTATGAGAGGCCAGGCTACATGTAAACATACTGGAATTAAGACACAAAGCTTCCTTCCACTTACATGCTCATTCCATGTACAGGTAATGTCAAACAATGTCACCACAGTGACATCTTTCCACCCATTCACCTACTTTCATAAATCATGGGGAAGATACACGGCAACAGAGCCAACATCCTTCTCCTAGCACCCTACTAGTCAAGACAGTTTTGCCTCATGGAACTTCTAAAGATATCTGCCTGCTCACCAGTCAGGATTCTCCTTTTGATATTCCTTATGTTTTATGAAAATATCCTTATGATACAAATATGACATAACTGAGATATGGTTTATGCAAGATGGCTCATGTAAGATATCATTGGAAAAATTATGATTTATTGAATATGATTATCCCATTTGTATGCATGTATCTTTTTTGTAGATGAAGTTAGGAATATTGACCTGTGAATTTGTATTTCATATTTGCTGCTTTGGGTCACTCCCATTGCTGATACTTCAGGACCTACAATGCAAAAGCCAGAAAGAATTTAATGGAATTGTGAATTGGTTTAGCTTTCCTGGGGACATTCCATGTTGTTACTAACGCACGGATGATGTAGTCAGATGACCTGGTCACTTGAAACTAACCAACTCCATGGTCCGATGAACTGTTACACAGGGAGGTGGGGGGAAATGAAACAAAGGTTTTCTGGAAATTCTAAATAAGACAGGAAAGGAAAACAATGGTTATCTTCAGTTTGCTTCACCTCTGTCCCCACCCCTCAAAAAAGAGATACTTGAAAACACTTACAAACAAAAGGACTGCAGCTGAAAGGAAGGGAGAAACACCTGGCCTGTGAAGGACTCTATCTAAACAATATTTAGGGTGAAAATGTGTTGTTTGTAACCAGTTTTTAGTGACTCTAGCTTAGATTGTATGCTTTGTATTATTTTTAATTATCTGCTTTGTCCTGTTTGCTACCTCTTTAACCATCTTAAAATGCACTTTTTTCATAGATAATGCACTTATTTCTGATTTATAATATAACCCAGTTTATGTAATTTCTAACTTGTGGAGTGGCACGAGAGGCTTCCTTCACATTGAAGAAGGAAGTAAACTGCATACAAAGTTAGGTTTATACTCCAAGGGAGAGTGAATGTCTTAGTGCTGAGGCAAGTCCTTTATGCTGAGTTTTCCCAAAGCTGATTTTAGTGTCTGTACTTCTGCGGCGGGGGGTGGCTCTTCCTGTGACTTTTGCTGGAGGAGGCCTTGGTGCCTGGCTTAGCTGTGTGTGTGTGTGTGTGAGAGTGAGAGAGAGAGAGAGAGAGAGACTGATTCGGGGTTCTCAGCACTTCAGTTGCAATCCCAGGGGTCCCAACCTATTTCAACGCCCATTACCAAATCTCCTAATCCAGGAAGAAGGTGGGAGGGTTGGGAGTAAGACATCCCAACCTGAGCTCACTCTACCTCCCGGCCTGGTGTTAGGAAGGATGTCATAAGTAGACCACTCATGCTTTCTCCCTCGCCCACACCTCTTTGGAAGACTCTTAACCAAATTAGAAAGGACTCTGCTAGAATCTGTTGTCTGGCCAAATGGAGGTTTATTTTTCTGGCCTGGCACAACTCCACCAACATCCCATAGACATCATATGCATCCCAATTGTCCCCTGTCCCTAAAGACTTCAGGTCTTACTATTACTCTATTGCGAGTACAGCTAGCAACAGAAAGTGCCTTCCTCATCCTGATGGAAGACTGTTCCAACTTTACTCACCATGCTACTATATGATTTATGAAAGGTCAGATCTGGAGCCTCCCACTAGTGCTTAAACATACCCATAATAGAGACTGTTTATTGCCAGAGAGATCGTGTGGGCTAGCCCTATCTTCCCAGAGGATTTCTAAGTATTTTGGGGGGATGCATCTTAAAGTGCTATGAGAGAGCAAAGTGTCCTACCTCCTGGGGGCCTCACAGCTCATTCCACACAAGCACAAACTGCTTCCAAGCATCCTTATCTGACCTTCTGCTGCAAGATAGCTGCAGGGTGGCCACTTGGAGTTCTAGCCACGTTTGTGACACAGTACACTCTAGTTCATGCCTTAGTTGCGAATGCAGCAGCGACAGCAACAATATTGCAAGCATCTTTGTTACAGGCTTCTTTGCTCCCTCCCCCCCTTCCAGTTTGAATGCTGCTTGCCAATCACCCACATGTGGAATGAACATATAGACCAACCCTCAAAGAAGTGGAGGTTACTTACTGAAACTACCTGTGCTCCAGTTCCTCTGCTTTGAAACCTGAAACAGTACTTGCAAAAATACCTAAAAACACCCTATTTCAAGCATACTTATGCAACTATGCAGTTATCTATTTTTATTACAGTGAACTTATTTGTCACACAGCATGAGAGTGCACAGTTTATGACCATATGTCAACCCTTAGGCCTGCTTCAGTTAATCAGTTACCTAGCCTACCTCACTAGGTCTCACACTAAATAAGCATTACTTTATGCTATAGCAAAGCCCACTATAGTTCATTATTTGAATTCCCTTACTTTCATGTCAGCTTATATTATTTTACAAAGCATTTTAATATAATTTGTCAGTATTGTAACCCTTAGCAGGATTAAGTATATCTTGTCAGCAATATATCCCATAATATAATAGGAAGATTGTTAAATCCTTTTTTCTGAAATCAAGACAGGATTATAGGTCAACAGATGACAAGGTATTATTATGTATTACTATTTAAATGACAAGTGTATTCTGAACAAGATAAAACACAAATAATAATAGCTGGCCAAATTCTGCTCAGTGTTCTACAGGTCGTCTCAAATCCCAGCTGAGCACCCTGCCTTGGATACTCACTAGATTGCTGTGAGGAGATCCTCTGGTGGAATCATGAGGTGTTTTAAGCCTCCAGCATCTGTCCTAAGCTTAGGGTGTCAAGGCACACTCTCAGGGTACAGACCCTCTTGTGTGAGAGATGGAACCCACAGGCCAGCTGCCTATCTCCTGAGCTTAGTGTTGACCCTCCTGACTCCCCTGTTACTTAAAACACAGAACTGCTCCCCAAGGTGTGAGCTTTGGGGCTGCTGTTTCATTCCCTCAGTAGGCAGATAGTGGTTATAAAGCGGGGGTAGGGAACCTTTTTTGGGTTGGGGGCTGCTGACCCACAGAAAAATCAGTCGGGGGCTGCATACAAGTGGGAAGCAAACAAAAACAGCCCCAAACAAATCCTCATTTATGTGGCCCCTGACTGAGGAGAAAGACACTCCCCATATTCCCCTCATACATCTGAGTCTAGGGGGCCCCAGGCTAGTAGACTTTGTGTGCTCCAGCCCTGCAGCGGGGGAGGGGAGGCTTGAGCACCAGCATGGGCTGCCCAATCCTGGAGGGGGGGGGGGGAGCCCTGAACCTTGGGGGCCAGATCCAGGCAAGCTGGGTGCTGCATCCAGCTGCCAAGCCTTAGGTTCCCCACTCCTGTTATAAAGCATCTTACGCACGTGGAGAGTTTGCACTGTGTTCAAAAACTATGGCTTTTTACATAACCAATAAAGCACAAGACACTACAGATCAGAAAACAATACATATTCTAAACACGCTGCTCATTAGCTCACTCTTCCCTTCGGAGTTGGTGGGGGATCATCTGTGTTCAGGAAGACAGGCAGGGTGCTCTTTCTCATCAGGCTCTTACTTCTTGGGTTGTTACTCGCTCAGCCCTGTGAGTAAAGTAGCTCATGTCTGTTTATAACTTTTATCCCCTTTGTCAGGTAATGTCCTGCTCAATCCTTTCAGGTGATCTGAGACCTCTGCTAGGTGCCTCTGTTGCCAAGGTGACCTCTTCCCTGACAAAGCAGAGAAGACAAAAGGCTGCATTTTCAAAATGGAGTGTGCCGTTTGGTAAAGGCACATGCAGAAAGTTCATTATCTCACACACAGAATCTGTAAATTGTATAGGCAGTTTCCCCAAATACACCTCATGGGTATAAATCTAGACTAAAGTAACATGGCAAAGTTAATAGTTATTTGAGATTTATACCCATGTAACTAAGCAGAATTTAACCTTACTCCTTGTCCCTAGAACTTACTATCTAAAAGACATACCATTAATATTGAACAGTACATGTGTTATAAAAGTCACAAAAAGGAAGAAAGGAACATTTTCAAGTGAAATTATACAGTAGGGCTTATGTTTCTTTTGCATATTTTAGAGCATTTCCAGTAATTAAAAACCAGTTTCTAATCAAATGCAGATTAGATTTTTCACCCTTTGCTGTCACAACTGCTGCAGTGATGATCCAAATGGGATACAAAGAATAGTTTTTTAAAAAAATCCTGTTTTCAACAATTTCGCATTCTGATCCTTTTTTAAGGGTATGAGTTTCAGTACAATGGTATTACCTACCAATTTCATGGTCCACGGTTGAACATAAGACTATAATTCAATTGTGGTTTTATTCCGAAACTATAAACAGCAAGAGCAGTGCTGATTTACATTCTTAGTATTCACTGAGGACTACATATTGTTATTTATAACACAGGCAAAAGGATTTTGCAGGCACCTAGTCATTAGGTTATTTAAAGTCTGTCACACTAGAGGAGAAGACTTAATCCATGAGATGCAGGAAGAAAAGGATTACTGAGCATGAGATCTCAAAAGGCAGAGGCTGTGCACATTTTGTTCTCACCAACATACTCATTTTCTGAGGCACAGTCATTTGTACACAAATAATGAATTACCTGAGTGTATGTCTATATTGTATTTCTTGCAAATAAAGAATGTGTGTGAAAGTATTAGAATATTTAAATGACTGCTTTGTAATTTATTTTTAACTAAATATAATTTTCTTGTGATGATTCTGAGGAACAAAGAAGACAAAAAAATGAGTATTTCTTCTATTTTGCTTGTATTGATTCTGATGGACACCTGAATATTGATTTCAGTTGAGAGTCAGGAATATAAGGAAAAGGACCAAAAATACTGTAGCAAAAGGGAGGGAGAGATATGAAACTGATACCTGTCCTGAAATCAATGTCTGCGAGGCAGCACTTGAAATTTCTAACTATTGCAGTAGCTATACAAACCTATACGAATGTGACAGGGCTTCATTTTGAAAAATGCTGAGCTCTGGTCCTGATCTAGCAAAGCTCTTAAACATGAATGTAATCCCATTGAAGTAAATGGGGCTCCTCACATACTTCCAGTGAAGCTTTTACTTAAGTCCATTATTGAATCTGACCTGGAGTATTCAGCACCTTGCAGGATCAAACTATCAGTGAGTGTCAGCCAACTGGAACAAGGGCATCAGCTATAGTGGTCAGAGCAGGGTTCAGGAGCCAGGGTCTGAAGTCAGGGCCAGAGTCAAGTAGCTGAAAGCCAGGTTCAAAGGTCAAGCCAGAGTCAGTAGTCAGAAGGTGGGGCCAAAGGTCAAACCAGATAGAAGGCATTGGAGCAAGCAGGCAAGGAGGGGTTCAAGGCAGGGACATGGCAGAGACCAGACCGGGCCAGGTGCAAGGCAGTAACAAAGTAAACAGAGCAGATGCAGTGGAGGGCATGAACACTGAGCAGCCAGTGAGCTGCTGCTGTTGCTGCCACTGGTTTAAGAGCTGGCCTGCTGTCCCCACCCCACAGCCAGCCAGTCGGGTGATATGACCAGCCAGGAACCCTGCTACAGGCCAGCTGTACTGATGAGACTGCTTGGAAACTAGCTCTGCTGCAGGCCCTGATTCCTGACAGCAGGGGCAGCAGGTATCATAGACGGAGGAAGATATTGCCTTCCTAAAGCACCAGGCATGGCCCCACCCACACTCCACCCCCAGAATGCCTACTGAGGGTGGATTGTTTTTGCCCCCAGCACCCACCCTCCCTGTGCTCCAGCTCCAGGGAGGCTGGAGCCACGTGCCACCTGCCCTCCCTGTGGTGCTGGGAGATGAGGCCTGGGCAGAAGGGTTGGGGGTGGGCTGCGGGCTTGCTTCCCCTAGCCCTACCTGCACCCACCGCCCATGCTTGACAGTGAGTGAGCCACACTCTGTAGTCCTCAAAATTAAAGGAGATTTTGCTCAGTTGCAGAATTTGGCTCACCCCTAGTTGAGGTCTCAATTTAGCCTCTTTACCCCAAATGCAGCAGAATCAGTGTGGTTCGTCTGTCTGTGGTAGCAACAGTTAAGTTTGGGGAGTTCAGAGATAGGGTTTATACCATCACTGCAACAAGAAGCCAGCTGTGTAGGTTTTCCTGTGCCCACATATCAGGGCTTTGAAGGACAAGTACAGGTTAGAAAAGGTGCTGGTACAGGGCTCATAGATACACTTGACTAGATAGTTACACCAGCTCATTTTTGCTTCACGGCAACTGGGGAAAAAAATCAGCAAATAAGTTAGTTTGGTGTGAAACTTGCACTTTACAGACACTCTTTTGGTTTGAGATTCTGATATTTGCTACATTGCAAGCAGTATTCAAATGTAAACAGCACAAATACCCACCTGAGCAAGCTGCAAATGTCTTTCTGTCATGTCATAATAATGATTACTCTCAAGGGCTGGCAGTTGACAGTCCAACACAGCGTAGGAGGGGTGAGAGAAAGCTGCTTCTCCCGCTTTCAGGCTGCAATGTACAGCAGGTTAGCATGATAAGCAAGAGCTGAGAGGACAGATATAGAACATTAAATTATAGTAATTGGTGACTGAAGCCTTAAGTTGCTCTTAGGTGTGCTTTTATTTTGCAGTAGGGTACAACAGTAGGGCTGGATGGGAACTTGAGAGACCACCCAGTCCACCCCCGCACACTGAGGCAGGATTGAGTACACATACACCATCTAAAACAAATGTTTATCCATACTGTTCTTTAAACACTCAGGTGACAGTGATTTTTTAAAACTGATATTTCAATGAACACACAAAACACAAAGAACAGTACTTCTGTAAGAGCAGTAAAGTCAAAGATAAAGCAATATTCAGTTAGGTTGGAATTTACCTATCCTGCAGACCACCTGCACAGAGACCTATCCAGAGACACTACTTAAATCCTTATTAATCCCTTGGGGACAATCATCAGATGCTCCATTGAGCTATGACAGTTTGCACCAGCTGACAATCAGCTCCTATGTGATGGGCTAATTGGATGCATAAAAGCTTAAGAATTTCACTCTAAATACAGTACTTGGCTAGAATTAAGCATTAAGGACTGATCCTGCCACAATGGCCCTATGCATGTGCCTATCTTTAGGCTGAAATCACAATTAAACCCTCTGAATTCAGGTAATCTGTGAGTAACATTCTCATCCTCAAAACATAAATTTGGTTGTCCTCTCTATGCTGAAGGCTGAAAGGTGTGTCTGTCTACTCTAAAAGTGTCTCTTCTGTCTAGACTAAAATCTCAACCTAGCACCTCCTCATGGGATGTATAGCAATCAGTACAGCAATCAATATGGCTAAAACAGAGCAAGTAATCTTCCAGCAGAGTCCAAGATGTCCCTGCTACCACCTTTCTCAAACATTGTGGATAATAATGGTGACAACCTACCTGTCTCTCAGACCTATAACTTGGCATCATCTCTGACTTAGGGTACATCTACACTGCACTTCTTTCAGAATAAGCTATTCCGGAACATACCTTCCAGAACAGCTTTTTTCAAAATAGCGTGTCTACACACAAAAAATGCAGCAAAATAATGATTTGCTATTTCAAAATAGAGGGTCCATGCTGATTGGACGCTATCTCACATTTAAGGCCACCTGGAACCATTTCAGGCAGGGCATTAGGTCAACAGTGACTTCCTGGAGCTGCTGCCTGAGGCTATCTGAGATGCGTGCTTAAAGGGACCCCCTCCCCCCCCCAGAGAGTCGTTTCTCAGGTTCTTCTCCTGCTTACTTGCCTACCTCTCTGAGGGAAAGCAAAGCATTTCCACTGCATGCTTTGCTTGCCCTGTTATTGGATACTACAGCACTCCCTGCTATGGAGACGGAGTTGCCTCTGGGAATGCGACAGCCCCTGACTGTTGTACTGCAGTTTCTGTAGGAGTTTCAGCAGGCTGCCCTCCAGGCCCTCGAGGAACATGACCCCAAGCTGCTTGAAGAAACTCTCAACATGTGTCTGGGAGCGCAGCTCTTTCAGATGTACCCCACTGTGGAGCGCCGTTTCTGGCGGCTAGGCAGCAGTTCCAACTGGTGGGACCGGCTCATCATGGAGCAGTGGAATGACCAGCAGTGGCTCCAGAACTTCCGTATGATAAAGGAGGTGTTCCTGGAGCTGTGTGCCTGGATCGCCCCTGCCCTCATACATTGCGGGTCGCCATCGCAATTTGGAAGCTCTTCACACCGGACAGTTACCAATCCATTGGGAACCAGCTTGGCATGGGGAAGTTGACCGTCAGGGCACTTGTCATGCAGGTATGATGCTCTCAGGCTGCAGTCCCAGGAGTGGGAGCAGAAGTACTATAAAGGGAGATCCTAGGGAAAGGGGGAGTTAGCGGGGTGGGGGTGGGGTGGGATGGGAGTGGAGGGAAAGCCCCCATCCCCAATTGTTTCTCCAGTCCCACCCTCACACAGCCCTGCGGGGGGGGGGGTGCTTCATAGGGGGCAGCTCCTTGGGTGTTTTTGGGAGGGAAGGGGAGAAGGCTTGGGGACCTCCCAAAGGCTCTGGCATCCCTTTGATTCTCTGTTTTGTTTGTTCGTTTGTCTCCTTCTGCAGGTGGTGAGGACCATCAACACCATCCTGCTGCACAGGGTCATCCACCTCATTGACATGGACCCTATAATCGCCAGCTTTGCTGCCATGGGCTTCGCCAACTGCTGGGAGGGGACTATTGACAGCACCCACATCCCCATCTAGGCCCCCAACCACCGGGCATCTCAGTACATCAACTGGAAGGAATACTCTTCAATGGTCCTGCAGGTCCTGGTTGACCACCACAGCCAGTTTTTGGACATCTTCATCGGCTGGTCAGGGAAGGCGCACAACACCTGAATATTCTGAAATTCCAGTCTATTCTATAAGCTGGAGGCCGGCAATTTCTTACCTGAGAGCAGCATCAAGGTCGGGGACATGGACATGCCACTGTGCATCGTGGGGGACACAGCCTACCCTCTCATGCTGTGGCTAAGCCATATACTGGACACCTTGACCCCAGCAAGGCCCACTTCAGTGCCTGCCTGGACAGGGCCCACATGCAAGTGGAATGAGCCTTCCGGCGTCTCAAGGCAAGGTTCAGGTGCCTCCTGACGTGCCTGGATGTGAGGGAGCAGAACATCCTCCAAGTGATGTCTGCATGTTGTGTGCTCCACAACATAGTGGAGAGGAAGAGAAGGTCTTCCTTCCAGGGTGGGGTGCAGAGGCCACCTGGGATGGAAGGGTCTTTGAGCAGCTGCAAACTGCCTCCTTCTGGCTGGTCCATCAGGCAGGGGTGCACACCCAGGAGGCCCCAAGGGAGAGTGTCTCACAAGGACCCCAGTGACATTCTCCCTAGGGCCTCCTCAATAGGGTCCTCTGCCTTACCCTCCTATGCCTTTCCTCCAACAACCCCTCCCTTCCCCCCTCCACCCCTCTCCCCTGCAGACACAATTAAAAAAACCTGTTTGGTTGATAAAAACAGAACTGTGTTGTTGATTTAGTTGGGGCAGAAATGACTGGGGGGGAGAGGGGCTGAGAATCTAGAAATGGGGCGGGGGAGAAGAGAACCTTGGAGAGGGGAGGAGAGGCTCAAGGCTGGGGCTGGGAGTGACGCATGGCTCAGGTGCTTCCTCCGCTTCATGTGTGGGGACCTGTCAGGGGGTGAGGCCTGGTCCTAGAGCGGACGCACCCTTGCTTGTGGGAAAATACGCCCGCCTGACCTAGTCCCAACGTTCGATGCCCCCAGGAGCGGCCCAAGGCCAGCTATGGCAGCTGGCACCCCAGGCGGAATGCATGATCGGCGCCCCTGCCTGCAGGGCCGTCAATGGACTTACATCACCATCGGGCACCCCGGGCGCCCCGTGACATCATCATTGGGTGCCCCAGGCGGTGGCGCCCTAGGCGGCGGCCGAGACCGCCTAGAGTCACGGGTCGCCCCGGGATGCCCCTTGCTCAGGGGAAATATGGCCCTCTGGGCCTAGTCCAAAGGTACTCAGCCCTCTCCAAGGGTGGAGACAGCTTCTGGCCTACTTCCTGGGTAAGCCCCTCTCAAAGCCTTGCAGGCTGATTTGTGGTGGGGTGGCAGGTTAGGGGGACCCGGGCCCTCCCACTCCACCGGGTCCCAGCCCAGGGCCCTGATGGCAGCGAAAATTTTCACTGCCTGGTCGGCGGCGATGCGGCTGGAACACGCCGACCTCCCGGAGGCTAATCCCCCAACCTGGGCTCCTTCCTACCTCTTCCCCACTGTGCAGGATCCTCTGTGGGCTGTTCGTCGGGTCAGACCCAATTCGGCGCCCTCTAGGCCCCGCGCTGTCGCTGAGGCTGCGGCTGGGGCTACTCCCAGGATGGCTGGGGCTGTGGATGCTGCTCCTGGACGGCTGTGGCGGTGGGCACTGCTCCTGGTGTGGCGGCAGCAGCAGCAGCAGGCACAGCTCCTGGGGTGGCCGGAGCAGCTAAGGAGCTCCTCCCTGAGCTCCTGCCCCTCCGGCTATCTTCTCTGCCTGCCTGCCTGCCTGGGCTTTTATCTCCACCCTGACTCTTGGGCATGCCCAACAGGGCCGTGGGGGTGGGGCCCGTTCAGCCAGCTGGGCCAGGGGAACTCCTTGGGCTTCAGGGCAGGGCAGCACCACCCCATCACAGGACCTCAGCAACCTCAGAGGTGGGGTGGTTCCGGGGAGGCTAGAGGGATAAGTAGGAGGGGGGCTGGAGCAGGGTCAGGCATGGGAGGGGGAGCAGGGGCTGGCATGGGAAGGGGGGCAGGACCTGGGACTGGGGCCAGAGCAGGAGCAGGAGCAGGAGCAGGAGCAGGAGCAGGAGCAGGAGCTGGCTCTGGGTGGGTCAGGAGAGCCTGCACAGTCATGCACATTTTGTGTCCCTGCTGTAGCAACTCTGTCCACATCTCTTTCCGCCACTGCGTGTAGTCCCAGACTTTCTTGGCCAGTGTTTCCTGCAGGTCCCGGAGTATGAAGCTGTGCTCCCTCATCAGGTTCTCCTGGGTCCTCCGGCACATGCAGCTCCCTTGGGCTTGGGCAGCTGGCTTGGGTGGTGTTGCCCACCCCACTGTCATGGCTGGTCCAGCTGGGAACAATAAAGAGAGATGGTCACCCATCACTGGAGACACTGTCTCTAGGCCTTGCCCTCACCTGTGAGCTGAGAGCAACAGTTCCCGGGTCAGAGGAAGGTGATGTCCTGGTAGCAAGGTCATATGTGGCCTGGACAGTGGACCCTTTCTTACAGGGGCCCAGATGTCCCCAGAGGGCCATGCTTCCCGTCCCCCACATCCTGGGCACAAGCAAGCATGGGAAAGTGCCAGCCACTCTGGGATACAATGGGCAGGAGGGGGACCTCCAGTTGCTTGGGCTTCCATCAATGCCATACACTCGTCAGCTCTGGCAGTGGTGGCATCACAAGGGGAGAGACCTTGTATCCCTGGATGTTGGGGGAGAGGGAACCAGGGTGTAGGGGGGGTGGTGTGAGCAGCAGACACACCTGCACCTGGCAGCGCTATCCCTGGGATCAGGTGGTGCCTTGAGTGTGCTGACATGCCCATGTGTCGTGTGCAGCACTCCTGAGTCTGTGTGTGTGTGTCCTTGACCCCAGCCCCCTTCTAGCAGTGGCTCATGGAGGACGTGTCCCCATCTGGAGGTTGGAAGTGTGGCTGGTCTCCCCAGAGCCTGTGAGCAGGAGCCCAGGGGTGCTCCGATGCTGCCTCCTGGGGCTGCATGGTGCAGAATTGGTGCTGCACATGCATCCACATGCATGGACTGCAGTGCGATGCCCAGGCCAAAGAGGCCGAGCGACAGTCCCTCAGCACTCCCCACCCCCACCCTGTCTTTGTGAGAAAACTAAGACCACTCACCTTATAATCCTTCCCCGGCCTCAGAGAATGCCTTGGACACATCCAGGCCGTGGGGTACTGACTCCAGGGTGATGGTGGTCATGGTGCTGGCCACGTTGGGGTTCTCCTCCTCCTCCTTCTTTGGCTATGACCCCCGGGTGGGGGATGATGGGAAACCAGCCCTAGTCCACCACTAGTGGTGGGGAAGGGGCTGTGCGGCACCCCAGGAGGTGATACAGGTCCTCAGAATAGGGGCAGAAGTGGGGTTCTGCCCTGGAGCAGGAGCTGCAGTCCCTTGCCCTGGCGAATGCCCAGCAGAGCTCTTTGACTTCGCTCCAGACCTGCTCCTGGGTCTGGGTATGGCCCTTGGTGGCCAGGCTATCGCCCATCTGGAGAGGAGCCATATATGTCGGCATTACGCCACCTGGAGTGGAGATCCCTCTGAGTGCTTCCTGGGATGGACAGGGGGCTCTTGCGGTGGGGGGGGAGTGGCTTTAGGGTATGACATGCTGGCCAGAAGACATGCAGTGGCAGCTATGGTGTGGCTGGAGTCTGTGAGGGCCCCGCTGTGTCTGCAGCTTTAAGAGCTGTAGGGGAACAGGAACTACAGAGCCCTGAGGAACAGTGTGGATGAAGTGGTCAGCAGGGCACATGTGGGATTTCCTGGAGGACCCTTTTTTTGGAAAAATTTCCCTGTGCCGCATCCACACATGTCCTCTTCTGATATAGCTATTTTGGAAGAGGTGTTATTCCTCATGGAATGAGGTTTACAAATGTCGGGAAAAGCCGTCTGTTATTTTGATTTTCTTTTGAAATAATGCAATTGCTGTGTAGATGCTACCATTGTTATTCTAGAGTAACGGCTGTTATTCTGGAATAACAGTGCAGTGTAGACACACCTTTGGACTCTTCTTTAGATCCTAATAATCAGGCCATGTCTAAATCTTGCAGATTGCTTCTTCAAAATATCTCTAAGACAATCATGCAGTTTGATTAAACTCTTGTCCAAGGTGTGATCATCTTGTCCAAGGTGTGATTGGCTGCCCTTCAAACTTTTAAAACTAGTAGATCTCATTCCTTCCCTCTTCATTTGCATTCATAGAATAGAAGAGAGAGAAGTTTTCCTGTTTTTTAACCTTTCATTAAAGTTCTCAACCTTGAATGAATTAGTTTAAAAGAAGAAAAAATTCTGTGGCTGCAGAAGGGTCTAATGCTGGCAAAGGTTGGTTTAGCAGATTGTTTTGACCATGTCATCCCTGTTTTTGCTTCCCTCCACTGGCTTCCCCTTGTAAGTCTAACTTGACACAAATAACCTGATGTAAGTAATACCTCATTTCTAAGTAGGCATGACTGAAAAGGTGTATGGAAGATAAGTTGTAAATAAAGGCATAATACGCATTAAGCAGGAATCAGTCTAGCTAAGACAGGCAGAAACATCATGGCACTAGGTCAGTGGAAAAGATAATCCTGGAATGTAGGGATCTGGTTATACATGGACAGAGCATGTACCATAAGGACTAGTTCCTGAAAATTAAACAAGTAATGCAGTGTATGATGCAGTCTATAGTCAGGAATGCAGGTGTTAGTAAGCCTGTATATAAGAAAAAGTTGTGCTGTGTAACTCTGGATTTATGATGCACTCTGCATCTACCCCCTGAATTTGAGAATAGTCAGTTGTGGCAAAGGGTTGCTACATTCCAAATAAAGGTACCTGAATGAGGAATTCTGGAATCAAACAGATTTTGGAAACCAGATGGGCAGCAGCCAGTCTCTAGCTCCTCAAATATAAAGTCTTGTCTTTACTTTCAAAGCCTTTCATGAGATACCCCCTCTCAATCTGTCATCTCCCATTGTCAATGCTTGCCTCTGATCAGCTCATGAGGCCAGCCTCCATCATCCACTTACTAAATTTTCAAAACACCTTTCCTCCTCCAGTCCTGCCCTTTCCATTTGGGAGAAGCTTCCTGTAAATATTTCCAAAGCTACCTTGTGATCTACCATCAAAACTTTCCTCACAACTTTCCTTTGCTGTGATGCCTACAAAAAACATCACAAGAGTTAGGCTGTTGGTGTGCTGAGATATTTTCCAAGCATAGATTTTCCAGCCTTTTCAACTCTCAATAGATTTTTTTTCAAATTTGAATGAATTAACAATTGAACAAACTATTCCCGTCTGTCCCTGACAACAGCATTCCAGAGCACATCAACAAAATCTGGTTCCAAGTACTTAGCTAGTGACTGCCAGAAATTCAATGCTGCCACTGTCTTTAAAACATCATCAGCAAATGTGCACTGATTGAACAGTTCACCTTTAGCCTTGACACTTTTGACAGACAGCATGACTGGTGGGTGATTAGATGTCCATGTCATAGCAGCATCTTCTTCTTTAGCAGTTAGGCATCTACTCTGGCACTCTGGGTTGATAATAGTGGGAAGAAAATGATGGTGGCATAAGTGCCATGATTCATCCACATCTTTGATGCCTGTCATTTAAGATTCTTAGGTATTTCTTTCTTCAATGTCTCTTGAAATTCATTCCAAATTTCAGCAGCATCAGCAATACAGCACCAATAATTCTTCAGTTTGTTGAAGGCCATGTAAATAACTTTCAACATAAATTTCAAGTAACTTCTCTTTAGTCCAATGTCAACTATTTAGGCTGTGATACTTCTAGCAATTTTTGTCACAATTTATTTCACAAATTCTAATCAGAATAGGACAGTTCTGAAGAAATAATTCAAAACACTCAATCACTGATTCCCATTGTATATCCTGGGGGGAAAATTAGTCTGTGTCTGCACTTAGGAGCTTACAGTGACACACCTGTACCAATACAGTTGAACCGCTGTAAGATCTTTGTGTCGTTGCATTAAGTGGACAGGAGAAAGTTCTCTCATAAACATAATAAAAGTAACTTCATGAGTGGTGACATCTATGTTGATAGGAGACACTCACCCATCAACAGAGCACTGTGTTTTTCCACACCCCCGAGTAACAAAAGATTTGCTAACGTGAGTGCTAGTGTAGATGGGGTCTTAGTTTGGGGCCCCCTGTTCTTTTCAGTGAAGATTTCAACAACACTTTTCCTTTATTCCTCAAGCCATACTTAAGTCTTTGGTTAAAAGATGCATGAAATGAGCATTGCATCCATATGTTATAAGTTTCAGGTTCCCTTTATTATCTTTCTCTAGATTTCTTTGTTCTCATCTTTGGTAATTTGCAGCATTGTCTGCGGCAAAGCTATTTGCTTGACATTTGAATTTTTGTTCACAGTTTGTTGTAGCTTTCACCGCTAAGTCCTTTAAGTATTCTAATGCATAAGCATTTTCTGATGTATCCAATGGTTTCTGTAAGATAAACAACCCCATCGTCTGTTGTCACACAAGCATATGTTATTAGAACATTGTGTGCATTGCTCTACCCATCAAAAGTCAGACTAACAAATTTCCTGTTCTTTGTTCACTTTTGAGTTTCCTTCTCAGACAGAGCATCCCACAATCTTCCAGCAATGTATGTACTGTAGCCTGGTGCTACTGATTGAACCACATCAATGAAATGTTTGTTTTGAACAAAACAAAGGGCAGGGTTGTTGTTGTTTTGATACAGGTATTTTTCTACCTGACGTGTTTATTTACAACACTACAGACGGTACCAGCAGAGAAGACTTTGAAGTTGTAGATATTGCACATAATGCACATTCACAATTCCTAATGTCTCAGCTGAACCCTAAAACCAAATGGTAAAAAACTCTCACTCAATATTTTTCAGTGCACCACTTAAAAAAACTGTAGACTGCAAATGAAAGATTCCTTCTACTGCAGTTGTTTGTACCATTGTTTAAATAACATAATTTATTTTAAACCCAGTTATATAGGAAACATTAATAAATCATAAGGGTTTAAATAGATTTAGGTGATGCTTAGCTCTAGCACCGTACCGAAGAAATTGAAAAAAATATTTTTCAGTGTGAAATGCCTAATAAAACTAAACAGGAAATCTTCACCTTGGATGTTTGACTATACTGAGCAACAAAAAAAAATATTTCAGAAGTTCAGGAGTAATAGTGAAAACTCCCACAAAGATATCAGTTATATTTTGAACACAAACATTTTGAAATTCATAAATGCACCCAAACAAAAATGTATGACAATCTATGAAGCCTTGGTAGCATAAAATGGCAAGGAGTAATACATAAGAATGGCACAAAATTAAATTTCCTCGACAAGTGATCAAGATTGTTCAGCCGCCTTCATCATCATCATCATCATCATCATCAAAATTATTGTCTTCCGAGGAGCATTTTTCATAAAGTTTTTTCATTCTGGCCTTGCATCTCTGTGATGCCCTGGTTACATTTGGCACAAGTTCATTTTTTACCCAGGGGTATGGGAATTTCTTTTTAAAATGTTCCTAAACAGGGACTTTTATACAGCCTGCAACAATGTCAGCTTTTTTTTAAACTCCATTTTCCAGGTATAGAAATCAAAACTAGAGGCTGAACTCTGAAGAATATTGGTCCTTCTTCCCACACTGTCCATTTTTCACACCATTTATTGCTCCTTGAGAACATAAGAACCTAAGAACAGCCATACTGGGTCAGACCAAAGGTCCATTTAGCCCAGTATCCTGTCTGCCAACAGTGGCCAATGCCAGATGCCCCAAAGGGAGGGAACACAACAGGTAATCCTCACATGATCCCTCTTCTGTAATTCATTTCCAGACAAACAGAAACTAGGGACACCGTTCCTACCCATCCTGGCTAATACCCATTGGTGGACCTAATCTCCATAAATCTATGTAGCTCATTTTTTAGCCCTATTAAAGTCCTAGTCTTCACCACATCCTCTGGCAAGGAGTTCCACAGGTTGACTGTGCGCTGAGTGAAGAAAAACTTCCTTTTGTTTGTTTTAAACCTGTTGCCTATTAATTTCATTTGGTGACTCCTAGTTCTTATATTGTGGGAATAAGTAAATAACTTTTCCTTATTCACTTTTTCCACACCAGTCATGATTTTATAGACCTCTATCATATCCCCTCTTAGTCTCCTCTTTTCTAAGCTGAAATGTCCACATCTTTTTAATCTCTCTTCACATGGGACCCATTCCAAACCCCTAATCATTTTTGTTGCCCTTTTCTGAACCTGTCCCAATTCCAATATATCTTTTTTGAGATGAGGTGACCACATCTGTACACAGTATTCATAATTGGAGAAGTGAGCCATTCAGAGTTCAGGTAAGGAGATGGTATTAGAAAGGAGCATGATAGCAATAAGTGAGCCTGACCAGAAACATGATGGTATCTCCTAGAATAAGATGCTGGATCCCAACCTTGGAATGACTTAGCCTACCAATGGCAACCTAGGCTAGTGAATAGGACCCATAAATTGACCTCCTTCATCTTAATGGACAAGATTTTCGTTACCAAGACAGTCTTCTGGGATAGGGTAGTTTTGCTAACTGCACTTGCATACCTAGAATGTGTGGGGTGTGCCAACTGAACCACAGCAGTGCTTTGATTGGATGCAGAAAGAGCACATGGCTCTCATAGTTAATGTGCAATCAGCATGCACTTCATTTCATGTGACCTTGCTTTTGAGGCATGTCGCTTTGGAAATACTGGTAAGAAATAAGTGATGTGAATGGAAACCAGCGGAATCAGGCAACCTTATGCATGGGCAATGTAAACAATTTGTCTCGTGGGCCACACAGGGCTCATCTAGACTACATTCCTCTGTCAAAAGAGGAATGTAAATGAGCCTGATCAAAAGTGCAAATGAAGTGGAGATGTAAATATCCCGCACTTCATTTGCATATTTGCGTCGGAGCACTTTTTCGAAAAAGGGTTTTTCTAAAGTGAAAGCACAGTCTAGACACGGTTCTTTTGAAAACACCCCTTTTTTCAAAAGAACCCGTACTCCTGAAAAAATGAGGAGTACAGGTTCTTTTGAAAAAGGGGTTTTTTCAAAAGAACCATGTTTAGACTGTGCTTTCACTTTAGAAAAACCCTTTTTCGAAAAAGCGCTCCGATGCAAATATGCAAATGAAGTGCGGGATATTTAAATCTCCGCTTCATCTACACTTTCGATCAGGCTCATTTACATTTCTCTTTCAACAGAGGAATGTAGTCTAGATGAGCCCACAGAGAACACGGATGGGCCGCATACTGCCCTTGGGCCACAGGTTGCCCACCTCTCTCTTGTATTTGTAGCACATCACAGGGACTCTGCAAGCTCACCCCCTAACAGAACCCACTGTGTCATATTTATAAAGCTCGACTTCAAAAGTTAGGTCTTTCTCCCCCAATTGCTGCTTTATATAGAAAAGCAGCCTGTATCTTAAAGTTTTTGATAGCGACTCAGTCATGGATTCGACATATTTATTTTGTACATAAATGTTGTAAGAGATTTTATAATAAAATCTCATTTCATTTTAAACGGGTTTATTTTTAAAATGAGAAACGTATAACATTGTGAACTACAAAATCAAAACATGAGTTAAATTTTAAAAAAACTTCAATTTTTAATGGTTTCTGGATTTAAAAAAAAATCATTGATTGTTATCTGTCACAAAGACATAGGCCTAGCAAATAATGAACATCAAAGCCATCCTAAGTAATAAAAGGGTAGATAACTTAAGACCTAAAAGATGATAGCAGACTTAAATTTCCATCTCCGTTCAGAACCCTATAATTATCTATCAGCCGCTGACAGACCCAGAATAGAAAACTATTCAAAAGTAGAAGCCAAAGAACTGTTCAAGGTTTTATATGTAGTTCTCTATTAATAATATCATAGCAATGAAGCAAGCCAGTACAACCGCTCAGTCTCACTTAACCCTTTGTTTGCCTGTTTGTAGAACTAGTGAGTAAGTACTTTACCTTCCTTTAGCTTTGTTTCTGGGAATGAACCATCAGTCACAGTGAGGTAGCCCAAAAATGTCATCAGGGTTCAAATCACTTCCTTCTTAAAATGAAAAAAATTACTACATTAACCTGACAAAGTCTTGTTGCAAAGCATCTAGTCTTGGGCACATACAGGCATAACCTAATTAGTATTTGTAAACAAATGCAAGTAAAGAGTTAAAATTCAAATTCTGAATGTGTTCATCCTTAAGAACACTGGTATATTACTAGTCAGGAGAACTGCCCCTCAGCTGCATAATTTACTACTAGAAAGAAGTTCAGTGTAGAGAAGACTGTCGCTCAACAGAGCAGGTTCATTTATCCTGTCTCCAAAGTATTAAAATAAATGTTTTATCTTATGTGTGTGGGCACTTTGTCATGTTTATATGGTGGTGTAGCATAATAGTCCTATCAGCCAGGTACCTGAGTGTCTTACAATAAATAAACTACTAGTTACAAATCAAAGACCCAATGTGGCAACATTGAAGTCACCAGGAGTTTGTCGTTGTCTTCAAGGATCACAGGATCAAGTACTGAGATAATTCAGGATTACACTCCTGGTAAAGCTAGACCTAATGAGCAACCCCCGTAAACAGTTAATTCAGAGTAAGTTCCTAGGTTTCTTAAAAAGAAAAGTGTATTGATCATTCCAATAGGAAAAAGTTCGTGCCAGCAGCCCTTACTCATGAGGGGTAATGCCATTTGTGGCTCATCAAAATCCTGGTGTGAAAGGATGCAGAACTGGACCTTGTGACAGGGTGGGCTCCCTCACACTGGATTTCACTTTGCAAGCAGTCTTCACACAGTATTAGGTAAGTTCACCACAACTTACTTCCTTTACAATGTCTCATCCTTTGTTCCTAGGGTTCATCCTTTGTTCCTCTTCCCAGGCAAACAGTTGGAAGCAGGGAGCAGTCACAACCATCCACCTTTTTCCTTTGTTGTCCAGCTGCTCAAAACTGGCTAGCTTCCTGCATGGGGGTGGGGTAAATGGACAGGGGGAGATCATCAGTCCATGGTTATTAGTTGCTAGACATCCAGATGTCTGGGGTATTGTCTCCATGGGCATAGGACCCCAGCATCCAGCCAATGGCCATACCTGGATTTCTGGGACTCAGCCAAGAGTAAACACCCTTTCCTTATTATCTATTTAAACATGACTAGGGGTAACTGAGACACATATGCTTCTCATCTAAAGTACCATGGAAACCACCACTTAGTCTCAATGTCCAATCACCATAAGGCTTTCCCAAGCTTAAATGTACCCCCTTGACACAGTGTGAAAGGTAAAGGAGGGAGAGTTCTTACTTCTATGAGATCCTGGGCTTCTTTGCCTAGCCTTCCCCTCACCTTTTCTATCTCCCTTTTATCCATCACCAGTTCACAAGCAGGATACCCCTATTAACTGGTTAATTATCCAGACGTAATCAGGAAGGTTTACACAGCTTCAGGATACTCCTACTCTGTCACCGACCAGCAGATAACTAAATGAACATTTCTTTCCTGAAAAGAATACAGCACATACCCCATGGAAAATGAACATTTGCCCCCAGTATCTATCTGAGTGCCTCACAACCATTAGTGAATTTGTGCTCACAACACTGCTGTGAGATAAAGAATGGCTATTATCCCACATTACAGATGCAAACAAACGACCCCTAATTCTAATGACTGAATTTTTGGGTGCCCAACTTCAGAGACTCAGAACTGGCTCTTGCAGAAGGACTAAACACCCACATCCATGTGAGCTGTAAGGGCAGTGGCAACGGTAGTGGCCAGGAGCCCCATGGCCCTTTGAATTGGTGGATGCCAGGGCAGTTGTCTCATCTGCCCCTCTTTCTCCCTATCAGCAGGCCTGTTTGCTCTGTATCATACAGGAAATCTTTCACAGAACCAGGGATAGGAATCCGGTTTCCATGAGTCCCAGTCCAGTACCTTATGCGCAAAACCTTCCTTCTTGCAGCTTCACTTTCTCAGTGAACAGGGAAGAGGCCCATCCCTGGGAGGGGGCCATGAAAGCACCAGTAGGATCCATTTCTGGTATCCCACACTTTCATCAGGCTACATGCTCTCCTCCCCTCCGTAACAAGGACGATAACCTGGGTAACGTCTTCAACTCAGACCTTTCCCAGGATTCTCACCTCCAGTCTATGTCAAGAATTTACTGATTCTTTCTGCATAATGCCTCTACATTACAGCTTCCTATGCACCTAAGAGTTAAAACTCTTGTCCAAGCTCCCATCGTCTCATGTCTTCATCACTGCAACATCTTTCCTTCTGGCCTTGACAAATACAGTTATGCCTCACTCAGATCCATTCAGAATGCTAATGTGAAGAGAGTTTTCCTGGCCTATTGCTTCAACTCTATCATCCCATTCTCTGCATCCCTTCACTGGCTCCCCGTTCTCTATTGCATCAAACAATAAGCTGTCCTCAAAGCCCTTCTCAGGTCTGGCCTACACTAAAAAGAGAGGTTGACTCAGCTACAGTGCTTGAGGGCTGCAAAAAGTCCACACCCCTGAGAGATGTAGCTGTGGCAACCTAACATCTTGCACAGATAGCACTAGGTTGGTGGAAGAATTCTTCCAGTGACCTACCTAATGCCTCCCAGGAAGGTGGATTAACCACAGCAATGCGAGAACCTCTCCCATAGGTAATGCCTACACTGAAGTGCTGGACTATGTCGCTCTAGTGTTTCAAATGTAGATAAGCCATCCGTTAATCCTCACCCTGCCTATCATCTCATTTTCTATAGAGCTGGTGATGCTCTCCTCCATCAACTTGTGATGTCAGCCTCCATCCTCCATGCATGCAACTATCAAACAAACCCCTGTGTGCTTTCTGCCATGCTGCCCCTCACCCTTGGAAGGTGCTCCACACAAACATCTGCAAAGCTCCTTCACACCCCTCCTCGATGTTCTCCTTTCCCATCATGCCTACAATAAACTTGACACGGTTGAAGCTGCCGATGTGGTGTGACCACTGCCTCCCAGGATGACCAACACTGTCTCACTGTTTCCTGGTACTCCACATCTGTCTATATCCATCTGGTATCGCTTATCTTATAACTAGATTGTGAGCTCTAAGGGGCAGGGTCTATCTTTTTATTTTGGGCTTGTACAGCACCTCACACAATGGGGTCTTGGACTTTGAGGTGCTACAGTATTACAGATAATTTACAATCAGTAAGTCTGCATTTACTATTGTACATAACTCTGTCTTATTCATCTTCCATCCACTGCACTGAACAAGGCAGGAAGAGTATGATGGCGAGCAACTCAGTAGCAAGAAGAAGCATCATTGTCCCTCTGTCTGGTCTGGAGCTTAATTCTGTGAGGCTGCTTTGTAACAATGCTCCTTGGCTCATGTGCAGCATGATTGTGAGGATGAGCAAGTTGAAGTGAGTAGGGCACTGAATGCAACTCAGGATGGGTCTATTCCTGGCTCCGCTACTAGGCTGCTGAGTGATACCGTGTAAGTCTCTGTGCCTACAAGTTTGTCTGCCTGGGGATACTCAGGAAAGTTACGCCAAATTAAGGATAGGTGAGAGTTGAAAGCTGTTGTCATTCAGTGGTGAGCTGCATCTGTGATTTCTCTCCATTTTCTCCACGGACACTCTTTCCAAGTGATGTTTCTGGACTTCTTTCAAAGTGGAGCTCCATGGGTCACTGAACCACAGCCTTCCTCCACTCTTTCACCAAGCTGTCATGGTTATGGGGTGAATGGTGCCTTAGACCCCTTTGTAGTCCTCCTTGAGCACACTCATCAGATGATGTGTTCCTCTATAGATCTCTTATAGACTGGATTCTGGGGTGACTGCTCCCCGCTTCCATTTGTGATCCTTCACCAGACCCCACTACATCTGGCACCTGAAAGAATCCCTCCAGGAGCTTGTGACCAGCAATGGATTAGTGACACAAACAGCTTCTTCACAACAAACATATGGTCCTTTCACCAAGAGTACCTAGCAATCAGAGGCCTATTTGCATCCAATATTACTTAAACCTTATCCTTCCCTTGCAAGTTTGGTAAGTTGTATACTTTCATAATTAAGGAAATAATATTTTGCTAACAACAATTCATAGTTTGCAACTATGAATTGGAGACTAGTTGATAAGAATGCTTTCCTACCCAAAAAGACAAGGCTTTTAGCACCCTACTTGGGCAGGGTACTCTTGGAGCACTATGGTCCATTCTGCACCTGCTTGCACTATTAAGGAACATCAGAATAAGAACTCTGCCCCTTTGGCTGATACAAATTACCATTTCTCAGCTTTCTTTGCAGTAGTGGCCCTAAGAGGCAAGGGTGTGCTACCCTGATCTAGCAGGTTTCAAAATGGCTTGTTTAACTGGAAGAGCTACCCTGGAAGAGCCAGAGGACTGGAGAATAGACCTCGTTGTGTATCTTGGACCTCCTTGCCACTCAGTAGTCACTCTCTGCAATAACTCCTGGTACTGATTGTGGCATTGGGGGTGGCCAGGGCGATTATGGACCAACCTGCTCATCTGATGAGAAGGATGACACACCAGTCAGATCCAGTGGATCTGACTCAATTGCTTTATCCCCCACAAATTCTGACAAATCTGGTTGGCACTGACTGGGAGAGGGGGGTGAGTTGGTGTGATTCCTGCATAGAATTTCGTGCTCCCCAGGACAGAGATAAGTAAACTATTTTAACTATAAAAATACTAAATACTAAACCATGAAACTAATTAAAATTGCATGCAGAGGTTCACAGAAGAGGAAGTGGCAGTAAAAAGGAACGGGAGAGGCTCTGCTCTGCACTGCCCTCTATGCCATTGGTCAGAGCATGAGGAGATCTATTGTACATGTGTGAACCCATGGACACTGCATATTAAACATGTCCAGTCTCAGGTGCCTGGGGTGAAATACACACAGGGACCATAACCTGAAGAGCAGCCAATACATTTCTATATTCCCATCACTTGCATGAACCATTTTAATAGTGAGGTCCCATATTTATAAAATTATTACAGATGAATGCCACCTTCTCCATTAAAATCCATTAAACCCCTGTGAGGACGGGAGTAAAATGGCCTTAGTTCAGTTAGACTTATCCCTTTGGAAGGAGGATTAAACTAAAATGAACTAAAGCCACTTTACTCCTGAGTCAGACCCCACACAAGGATTAAATGTGCTTTATCTTCACATCTTTAGTTAATTTGGTTTCACTGTCCTCGTACAGACATGCCCTCAATTTCCCTATGTAAAGTGGGAATAATGATACATACCTCTTTTACAAATGACATTGAGATCCATGGATGGCTACCTCTCAGCTACAGGCCAGGGGCAGTGATTTCCATCTTGTGAACATATACGTGCCTAGATCAAAGAGACCTAGTCATATAAATCCGGGGGTGACAAAATCAGGCTGGGGGGGGGGGGAACGCAAGTGTCAGATCCAGCCTGCCAAGCATTTCTCTCCAGCGGCCTAGTTGTTTAGTAGAGTGTGTATAGGTACAGCCTGCAGTGTGTAGTCAGCTGCCCCCCCCCCTTGCTCCATCCAGCAGCTGAGCTGCTCCCAGGATTCTCCTGCTAGCTGTGCAGAACAAGGGAGGGGGGGAGGGCGGAAGGGAAGGGGAGGGTAGAGGAGCAAAAGGAGTGCTGAAGTCAGGGTATCCCCCTGCCCCTGTCAGGGAGAGAGGCACACAGTGGAGCTGCTCCAGGCTGAAGTATGGATGGTAAGTGACACAGAGGAGTGCCTGAGTCAGTGCACTATTTCTAACATTTCAGTGCTTGTTCTCTCTCTCTCTCTCTCTCACACACACACACACACACACACACACACACACACACTTCCTCCCCACACCCCATCTCTGTGGAGCAGGGGAGGGAAGAGACAAAGAGCAGGACAGCTTTCCCTGTCTTAAAGAGACAGCACATGGCTTCTCTCAGAAACTTACCCAGCAGCAGCCCGCACACACACTCTGTCACTGTCACACACACTCTCCCAATCTCTGTGCCACACACACTTAATCTGTGTCAGAGAGTGTCTCTCATACTCACAAGCTTTCTTTCTCTCTCTGTAATCCCCAGCCCCACCCCTTCTGCCCAAGGCCCTGCCCCTTCCAGAGGAGGGTGGGTGGAGCCAGCTTGTGACCACGTACCAAAATTCATGAAGTGCCCCCCTGTGAAAATTATTGCCCACCCCTGGTATAAATAGTAGCAAAGCTATGTGCGCATGGGTGCCAGCCGCATAGCTGAGGCAGATTGAGTACATACCTCAACTGTGCCACCTCTGCCCATGCTACTGCAGCTGCACTACTATTTATGTTTACATGAACCAAACTAGCACAAGTAGGTGTATGTAAGATGGGAATCACACCTCCTGCTAGCAGTGTAGATGTAGCCTGAAAGAGTGACATATTTTTGTTGCAATATCTATTGTGCATATGCAAACTGAGATTTGTTTTGGCCAGATTTAGCTAGAGTTTCATAGGGATAGCAAAAGGCAGCCCTCTGAACTCAGGACTACCCTCTGCCAGGTGTCATGCATGTACTTCAAACCATAAAAGTGCTTGAGTTGTTCAAAGAACAGATGGTGGGACACACCACTACTTAGTATTCATCAACATGTTTTTTTAAGTGGCTGAAAACTGTTTTTTCTATATCTTATTTAAAATGTGGCAAATTCTAGCCTATGAAGGTAAAGTTTGTCAAAGCAAGGGAAAATGGAATTGCAATGGAAAATGTCAGGCATCATTATTACAGAGGTGACAACTACTCCACTGCCCTTTATGTAACATTTCGTGCTTACTATAATATAATACAATGAAAATGTGAAGATGTATTTGTCACCATCATTAAAATAAGCAGGTACCTTCATCCTTCTTCAGAGACTCAGCACTTTCCTTCTTGATAGAGCTGCTAGACATAGCCAAGTCATTATGCTCCAAGTAACCACTTCATTAAATTACATTGAAAATAGCTTCAGAGGGAGCTAAGTAAATCACTCTCCAGGATGCAAACAAACTGTAACACTAGCCAGTGCATAAGAAATAGAGAAGAAAGCACTTATGTTCTGCAGTACTTTATCTTAGCCTCTCCAAGATATCACATAGACATACTACCAGAGCGATAGCTGGTGTCTGGTACAGGAAGAGCTGGGTCTCACTCATAAGGTGTTCCAGCTTCATGCACTAGCAGAAGATGCTTAGGAGCAGAGAAAGGAATTCAAGGCCAAAAAGCAATTTGAAATGATACAGCCCTAGAGAATTGTTTGATAACAAAAGGCTGGGAGCCTGAATTACTTTGAGACAGAAAAACCAGAAGCTGTTTTTTTTAATATAACACATAGAAGATTCTAAAACTGTGAAATTTCACATTCTTATTAAATGTTCAGTGTTTATGTCAGTTATAAAAAGTTTAGAAAGATGCAATATAGAACCTGATATTTACTTTGTTATTACTCTTCATTATATCATAACAGCAAAGTAATGTCAGGAGAGTACACAATGATAAAGTGATACCAAAGAACAAAATAAAATATTTTATTATACACTTTTGGGAATGTAAACAGCTCTCACCATGAAACTGTCAAGCCCTTGAATATGAGTGAAAAGGCTTTGATGACTCAAATGCAACAAAATATGCCAAAGACAGAATACGCCAATTAATGAACCACCAGACGTTTGTATTCAGGTAGTCAGAAATCCTTGATGGCGTAACAGCCCTATCATGTACAAGATGGACTACTATGCCTTATTCTGTGGGTGCACATAGGCCAAAGTGACATGTATGAGAAGCCAGGGGGAGGATGTGGCATTGGCGGGGGGCGGGGGGCGGGGGGGGTGGAGGGAGGGGAGGTTGTCAGAATTAGAAAGGAATGATAATTCCACAAGGAATCAAATCACAGATTATCTGTTTAAATGGCAAGTGAAAAAGATACACTTAGACCTAACTTCTCTTTTCCTCTCCTTCTCTCCCTTCTGTTGTACTTGGAATCCCACACTTGAGAGCTCATGAGGGCCAAAATGAGCATTGGCTGTGACTTTCTAGACAGTTTAAAATGATCAACATTAAAAAATAACAATGTCCCAAAGCAGGTTGCTGGCAAAAAAAAGTCACAAGCAGTGGCAGCTCCTTCCATAAGAAAAGTATAACCATTTGCCAACATAAGCTGCGGCAGGGGGATCCTTAAATGTTATGTGGTGTGACAATGCACATCCTTCTCAATAATGAGGAAGGAACATGCCAAGAATCAATCCAGAGCCATGGAATGTGTCAGTTTGGTTGTGTTATGATGAAAGTCATTCAAACCTATGGCAGAAGCTGAAGCTGGTGAGATGGATGGAGATAGAAAGAAATGAATGAGCTCAAACTGACTGGTATACAAAGGAAGCTATCCCCTTAGGCTAAATGAAAGAAAACTTAGGGATGCATATGCACCACAGAAAAGAGATGCATTTCCAAGCTACTCCACTCCAGCTCTTTCTGTTTTGTTTTTCTGCTTTAACTTTACCTGACATGCTGAGCCTAGTCTTTCTTGTTGAAAAGAGATGAAGAGAGCAGTGGAGAAATGTGGATTCCACTGAAGCCAAAAGAAACCAGCATTTTGACTAAGGTGCAGAAAATGCCACAAAACATGTCAGCCTACAGAGGTTTCAGCTAGAGGTATTGTCATACCTTCAGGCTGGACTATGGAATTGCTTGGTTTAAAGCCAACCATAATGATGTGTATGTATTTACTCTATAAAAGAGCGGAACTACTGTACATTTCTGTCACCATCCTAGGTAAAAACGTCGAGCGGAGTCTCTTCCCGAGAGTTCACAAGGAGATGCACCTGATAGCTGATTACCAAACTCACTGCATTGGATATAATGGAATATTTAGTAAATAGAAAACAAATTGATGCACTATGAAAAGGATGCATGTGACAAGCTAGTTTTTCTTATTCAGCAGCTTCAATATCTTTTCAAATAGCAAGAAACATAGAGACTGATGCTCTGACTTCTGCCATGAGATTTCTGAGCAGAAAGTAGTCAGACTGTAAAAATCCTAAGACTATTCTATAGCTCAGGAGCTCTTTGCAGTAAGAAAAAAAATATTCTATCTTGTGCAAGCAGGACTCCTCCTTCGATGATTGTTAATTCTAAAATTGGGGTTTCTTCAGATTACTCTTCTCATCTTGGGAAGAGTCATCAAAGCTTCACTAGACAAAAAAAACAGATGTGAAACTTAAATTCATTGTTAGTCCCAGGGACATTTTATTTGACCTTTGGGAATCAGACATTAGTTTTTCACAACCCAGAGAACATTGAAACTTATATGCAACAAAGGAAGTGAGAGGTCTCAGAATGCCTAGACTCCTTAGTTCAAGATTTTTCTTTTCAAGGCTCATTTTTATGTGTAATCCTGATAACAAACTCTTTGCTTCACATTGCCTTGTTTGTACCCTCTCAGGTTTTTTCTATGCAGAATTTCTACTTTTATTATAAAGAAAATTACTACGTTTTGAGCCTAATTATTTCTTTATAAACATGCATATTTTGTGATACAGAGTCTTTTGTCTAATCATCTCGTACGAGCCTGACTTAATGATACTGAGGCTGCCACAGCAAAGTTTAACTTAATTATTTTGTTATCATTAGAACATTATTTTATACTGATTCATAATCTTAGTTTTCCTTGCTTGGCCCTCATTTATGAAGGTGAATGTCATTGGCAAATCTGTGCTTTGCAGGAGGCGTGGGAGTATTTTTCACAGACTTCAATGGGGTTTGGATCAAGTACAAATTTGTAAGGAATTTTTCTTTAAAATTAATTGTTGGGTCTTGAGATTCTTTACTCTAAACAGTGTTTAAAACAATAGGACAGGTCCTTAGCTGATGCAAACCATCATAGTTTGCATCATAGGGATGGTACTTAGTCCTGCCATGAGGGCAGGGGACTGGACTCGATGACCTCTCAAGGTCCCTTCCAGTTCTATGAGATAGGTATATCTCCATAGTTCCACTGATGATGAGCTATGGAAATTGACATTAGATAAAGATACGGCCCACTCTTCAATTTCAGTATTGTATGATCACCCCCTGACTAAATGTATAGGATAAGCATATCTTAACTACACATTTCTCATTGTGTTCTGCTTTCTTCTCCCCCACACATCTTCACATTCTTATATAATAGGCTTTATGACGGAATGTAATGAACAATATTTTAATGAAAGACCAGATTCTGCTACCTATACTCATACCAGCATCAAAATTGAAATTAATTAGAGTAAATCGCTGCTCAGCTTGAATAAGGATGGTAGAATTGGACACTATTTTTCTAATTGTCTTCTTTTTGTAAACTTGTGAAAGACAGTCAGCAATATGGCATTTCTCATGATATGTATCCATCTATAATCCTGTCATGAAATTGTTTTCTTTATATTATACACTAATACATCTTCTATTGTTACACTTCAAAATACTCAGGGTATGTCTACACTAGCTCGTTAGTTCAAGTTAGGTAGGCAAATGAGGGCAACCGGAGTTGCAAATGAAGCCCGGGATTTAAATATCCCGGGCTTCATTTGCATGTTCCCGGCGCCGCCATTTTTAAATCCCCCTTAGTCCGAACTCCGTGCCCGCGGCTACACGCGGCACGGACTAGGTAGTTCGAATTAAAGATCCTAATTCGAACTATCGTTACTCCTTGTGGAATGAGGAGTAACGGTAGTTCGAATTAGGATCTTTAATTCGAACTACCTAGTCCGTGCCACGTGTAGACGCAGGCACGGAGTTCGGACTAAGGGGGATTTAAAAATGGCGGCGCCTGGGAACATGCAAATGAAGCCCGGGATATTTAAATCCCGGGCTTCATTTGCAACTCCGGTTGCCCTCATTTGCCTACCTAGCTCGAACTAATGAGCTAGTGTAGACATACCCTCAGGGTGCATCTACACTGCACCATTATTTTGGAATAGCTAGCGTTATTCTGAAATAACAATGTGAGCGTCTACACAGCAATTCCGTTACTTCAAAATAATATCAAAATAATGGGCAGCTTATTCCAACTTCTGTAAACCTCATTTCCTCTTCCGAAATAGCTATTTCAAAATAGCTGCAGTATGGATGCTCTGCTGCTGCTATTTTGAAAGAGCTCCTCCCCAAGAAAAAAACAACAAATGGTCTGGTAGCACTTTATAGACTAACAAAACATGTAGATGGTATCATGAGCTTTTGTGTGCCCATGAAAGTTCATGATACCATCTACATGTTTTGTTAGTCTATAAAGTGCTACCAGACCATTTGTTTTTTTTTTCTATAACAGACTAACTCAGCTACCCCCTGAAGCTCCTCCCCAACGCCATTCTAAGTAATTTCTCCCCAGTACTTCCTGGGGCTCTAAACTGAGATTGCACATCCACATTAGGGGAACCTGTCTCGGACTAATTTTGAGGCTTCCCTGTAGTGTGGACGCTCTATTTCAAAATAAGCTATCTTCCAGGATAGCTTATTCCAAAATAAGCATGTAGTGTAGATGTACCCTCAGAAAAATGGTGACCAAGAGGGTTGAAATAGAATAGGCTAGAGGCAATGAGGGTACATCTACACTGCACGGCTATTTCAAAATAAGCTATTCTGGAATAGTTATTTCAAAATAGCTTATTTCGAAATAGCACGTCTACACTGCAGGGAAGCCTCAAAATTAGTCCTTGGCAGGCTTCCCTAATTTAATCATGCTATCTTGATTTAGAGCCCCAGGAGGCACTGGGGAGGAATAACTTAGAATGGCCCTGGTGAGGGGCTATTTCAAAACAGCAGCAGTGTAGTGTTTACATGCACCTTATTTTGAACTAGCTATTTCGGAATAGGCATTATTCCTCATAGACTGAGGTTTACAGATTTCGGAATAATCATCATCATCATCATCAACAACCATGGGCTCAACGCCCGTTGGTGTCCAATGCCTCCCTCACTATTTCCTTCCATCTTTCCCTGTCCAGTGCGGAGTGGCTTAGTTTCTGTAGACTAGCTCCACACCAATCTACTATATCATCCACCCATTCTCTGTGGGGTCTGCCTCTCCTATTCGGACCATTATGCTGAATACCAGGGTTTTAATTTTTCACTCGTCGTTCATTCTGCAGATATGCCCAAATAGCTGTAACTTCCATTGTATAACCTTCTGCAGTAGGCTCTCTTTCAGCTGTATCTTCCTATATATTTCCTCGTTGGTGACCTTCTGCATCCATCCTGTTCTCAGGATCTTTCAAAAACAATTCCTCTCGAACGCCAATATCCTTCTCTTAGAATCTTTTGTTATCACCCATGTCTCACATCCATACAACATGCTGCTAAATGCATATGTTTTCAAATTGCTCAGCTTAGTTCCTAAGCTAATTGCTTTACATTTCCCGATCTTATCCGTCACCTTCAAACTCACTCTTGCTTTCGCTATTCTAGTCGCTATTTCCTTCTTACAGTCTATATCATATGTCATGTTGCTCCCCAAATACGTGAACTTCTCTACGTTCTCTAGTTCGATCCCATCTCACTGATCTTCCTTACAATTTCCTTATCTCCAAATACCATTGTCTTCATTTTATCAATATTCATAATGAGTCCATACCGCTTCCCTTCCTCATTTAGCATCTGCACCATTCTCGCTAGCTTCTCTTAATCTTCCTCTATGATAACTATAGCATCCGCGAACCTCAAGTTCTTAATTCTCATCCTGTGCACCGATATCCCTTCTACCTCTTCCTTTGATTTTGTCCATCGCTCTCGCTCTTATTTCAAAATTGTTTCAAAATAATGGAATGGCTGTGTAAACACTCACATTGTTATTTCAAAATAACATTAGTTATCTTGAAATAACAGTTCAGTGTAGACGCACCCTTTAGAGGTAGAGGAATGTCTGTTATTAGCCACAAAAAAAGAAATGGATGTATGGGTAGATAAGTGTAAAACCAACAAATGGAGATGCCTGATACTCCAACAAACTTTGACAAGTAACTGAGAAGGATGGCAAGTTATCAGGTGTATCCAAGGGACAAAGAAAGATGAGGGGTGACAGGGAAAGGAGTTCATATATGTGAAAGATGTTTTTTCTATAAAAAAATGTTTAAGAAAGAGATTGCCTACATAGAAGTAAACAGAGTCTAGGTGGGAAGGATTTTGAGGAGTGGTGCTGGCCTTCCTGAGGGTACCAGAGAAACTACCCAGGAGCAAAGGTTAAGCGGCTAGAGATGAAGAGGTATTATACATCACCATAACTTTTTCTATCGTTTTTAAATTTCACAGTTCTTTAAATGCAAAAAAGAATTAGGTTCATTCAATGTGGTATTAAACTATCCAGATAGTTTGCAAAGTTCAAATTCATTAAAATAGCAATGCCTGAAACTCCATGAATGTAATTCAAACTGTTCCAAGCCTACAGCAAAGCCATTTTAATACATTTAAGCAAATTGTACTTCAAAACTGTTATTAGCGCTGCCTAGCAACAGAACTAATTGCCTACCATAAACTCACTGCAAAACCTTAATAAATCAGGCTTTTATTTAACTACAAAAGGAATTCCTTTTCAACTACATACACCAAAAGATTATGGCAATCAATAACACAATATAAAAGGACTTTCCAAATAGCTTGTTTTAGTTAACTCATTCATGCTGGACTGCATGTCATGAAGAAGGAAAACATTATTTGCCCAGCAAATAAGCTGTGCATTCAGCAAATCCAGATCTATTTGTTTACATTTAAAATGCATCTCAAGTATCAGAATTTAGCTTATATAATTTGTTTGGTTTAATCCCCTTTGAAAGTATGTAGATGTAGCCCTAGTTTGCAACTCTACAGCTCGAGTTTTTGTCAATATCAACATTCATATACAGTGCATCAGAGGCAACTTACATATATCACTTCAAGTTGATGGAGGATTCCTTAACATTGTCGTTTCAGGATTCAATCAGGTGTCCATTTGCTTAGATAACAGAGAAAATCACAGTCAGTTTGATCTATCTTACTTTGGGAATTGGGTAGAAAAGTGCTTAGAGATATAACAAAAAATCAATTTCCAACATCAATGTACTGCAGTGATAAAGAATATTCATTCTGAAAAGGTTTATTTTTTGTAATATTTATCTGTCTAGACTACAATATTTAACTGTCTAACACTCAATTATTGGACTGGATTTTAATATTTTCTTCAGCATGCTCATTTTTTAATCATGGTAAGAGTTGTGTAGGTATTTTACTGCCTGTTGCCCCGTTGTATTGCCCTCTGGTGATCTCTTCTGCATCTCACACTTCTGGGAGTGCCATTTCCACAGTAAGTTTAAAGCCTCATCCAGCCTTAACTCCACATCCTCAGGGTGAAGCAAGTTTCTCAGTACCTGGGATCCTGCCATCGCATTACTAGTTTTCTGATTCTGTTTCTTTAACCAAGGGAGACTGGACAGGACTGCTTCAGATCATTTTATTACTGTTCATTGTTCAGCTCTGTATGAGAGAATGGTGTTGTGTGGAGTAAATGAATGGTTACTGAGTGATGCAACATGTTCCCACCCCAGGGACTGACTCAGCAGCCTTGCCAGTTTAGATCATCCCTGTTTAAGGATAGAATCCCATTTTCCTACACTGAAGTGTAGGGCACACAGGCTCTGTGCCACCCCCAATTAACAGTTCTGTTATAAAAAGGAATAAAACCGTAGGCTTTTAACACCATCTTTTATATTATTTTATGTCCAGTTTTATAGGCAATACATAGGTTTCTTGTGGTACTTACAGGTCTGTGCCACAAGAAACCCACAAATCTGAGGTCTCAAATTACCCCCCAAAAAGTATATATTTTAACCTCACACTCATGTAAATTGTAGTAGTTGAGTGACTGTTTGCAGAATCAGAGCCTGTATGATGAACAGGAAAAATAAGGCCATTATAAACCCGAAGGAGAGAACTTGAGTGTGAGAAAGAATGTGGACTACAGATCCTCAGACTTGATCTTGTAATTAAGCATCCATACATGTAGGTGATTCCAAAACAACTGAATTATATATTTTTATATATTAAAAATGTATGCATGCATTTTGTTGCAATCCATTTTTATAGTGATTTTCAAAGCTTGCATTAAAAACATTCTGAGTTAAGGCAAGGGTGGTTGGAAACCCATATATTGTGCCAGGCTGCATTTGGAATGAAAGGTTTCTATGTTATTTCAGTCAAACTTCTTATTTGGAGTGAAAAGAAATGTGGCAGACGGGAGTTTCATCAGATATTTTCCTTCACATTTCACTTGTTGACCTGTTTGATTATTCATTTAGTATTCCCAGGCCTTTTTATGATATATGTAATCCCGTATGGGAGCTGCTATCTACAGGGTTTGAATGTACTATCTCAAGCTGCACAAAAGGACTATAAGATAACCTCTTCCCCTACCATTCTGTCATGACTGATAGTGGCTTTAAACATTCTATTAATGGAAAATAGTACAGCTCTGCTGAATGAGACGCATGCTTTTTTAAAAGAGTACGGTGGTATTGCAACAAACAAGAGGGCTGTGTCTAGACTGGCGCGATCTTGCGCCAGAGCTATGCAAATGAGGCTCAGTGTGGAATATCGCCGAGCCTCATTTGCATAACTAATGAGCCGCCATTTTTGAAGAAGAGGCTCTTGCGCAAGACGGAGCTGTCTACACTGCCCCGTCTTGCGCAAGAAAAACCCTCTTGCGCAAAGCCATTATGCTGATTATTTTCAGGCATAACGGCTTTGCGCAAGAGGGTTTTTCTTGCGCAAGACGGGGCACTGTAGACAGCTCCATCTTGCACAAGAGCCTCTTCTGCAAAAATGGTGGCTCATTAGTTATGCAAATGAGGCTCGGCGATATTCCATGCTGAGCCTCATTTGCAAGCTCTGGCGCAAGATCGCGCCAGTCTAGACACAGCCGAGGTGGGAAAGGGAGGGGAGAAGAGAAGAGCTGAGGGGTGAGATGAGATGGAAATAGAATGGGGAAGAAGGGCATGAAAATATTTGTATGAACGTACTGTACTTTGGAAAAACAACTAACAAAGTCTAAAGTTCTAAAATCTGTGTCTATTTTAAGCCAAGCAGTGCCTTGGAAGGCATCCCAACATGACTCTTGCTGACAATGACTGAGACTGGACTAGCTATGAGCTTCCCTGCAGCTACAGTTGTCCTGTACCATCTGCTTCAAGGTCAGCAATGAATGTCAAAAGAGTACATATGTCTCCTTCAAAAAAACCCACACTCCCCCCCCCCAACTTACTAGACTCATTTTTTATTCATCTCTCAGCAAGTGAGAGAGGGCTGCTTATGCCAGGTGAAAATTGTTCAAGAGCGGTGAAGGTCAGGAGCTGAACAGATTTGTTTTTAAAAAATCATCTCAGCACCACCTTTATTATCCACTGAAAGAAAAACAATGAGAATAGGAGTGCTGTTAAAATCCATCCCACTACATTATTAATTTGCCTTTCCTCTCACCATTAACACACATGCTGTAATACCATGCTCACAGGGACCCCATCCACTTGCCTCTAAGGGTATGTCTACACTACAGAGTTTTGTCAGAAAAACATCCATTTTTCTGACAAAACTTGAGTTACATTCACATTGCAATCCCGTTCTTTCAAAAGTAAATGGAAAGAACAGAGGGGTTTTTCCAACAGCAGTATTCCTCTTTCTATGAGGAAGAACGCCTTTTCCAAAAGAGCTCTTTCGGAAAAAAGCATGTGTGGATGGGGAGGAGGGTTTTCTTTCGAAAGAAGAGGCCTCCAGGAAATAACACAGGTGCTCTGGTGGACACTCTGTCCAAAGTAATCACAACTCTATTGTTCCTGTCACCTGGCCCCTCTTAAAGTTGCAGGTACTCTGGACAAGCCTTGTGGCAGGAAGCTGGCCTGAGAGCAGCACCCTGACCATGAGTCTCTCCCTGCCACAGGCCTTGCCAGCCATAGTGGAGCCACAAGCCCCCCAAAAGCCCCCTGACCCTCTCAGGGAGCAGCTCCAGGGATCCCAGGACCCACCCAGGGGGACCAGGAGGCAAGCACCCTCCTGTTCCGGAGTGGAGATCCTGTCTCTCCTCAAGCTGTGGGATAAGGAGGAGACATTGCAGGATCTCCGCTCCAAGCACCACAATACCAAGATCTTTGAGCACATGGCTGAGTCCCTGGCAGAGTGCAGACATCCACTCCAAACCTTAGAACAGGTCTGGAGTAAGGTCAAAGAGCTCCATCAGAGATATGTCAGAGCCAGAACGCACAGCTCACGCTCAGGGGCAGGACCCCACACCTGCCCCTATTACCAGGAGCTGCACCAGATCCTGGGGTGTGGGGAAAACATCTTCCCCACCTGTTGTCATGGACTCCAGCCTCAAGACCCCTGTTGTCACTCGGCCAGAGGTCATGGCAGAGGAGGAAGAGGACCACGGACAGCAGCAGGAGGAGAAGGAGGAGGAGGAGAAAGTGGACAAGATGGACACTGTTATACTGTCCCTGGAGCTGGTGCCTGTCAGCCAGGATGTCCCCCAGGCCTCGTCTGATGCCGGGGAGGGATCTTCAGGTGAGTGCTCTCAGTTTGTCACACACACAGGGTGGGAGAAGCGGGTGCACAGAGGGCGGGGTGCGAGCGTCGCTCGGGCTGGACATTGTGCTGCAGTCCATGCACGTGAAACCATGTACAGCGATAGTTTGTGCCACGCGGACTCAGCAGGCAGCCCTGAGCATGGGTGGGATCCTGCTGCCATGCTCAGGAGAAGCCACTCATATGCGAGGCACCACCCACTCTCACGGGAAATGATGGCACACCTGCCTGCTGTCACTGCTCCTGCCTACCACTCTCCTGCCCTCCCTGCTATGCCCATTCCCCCCTCCACCTGCCCTCCAGGGGATGCCTCTGCTCCTTCCCCAAGCAATGCCCATGCCCTCTCCTCAAGCAATGCCTATGCCCCCTCCTCCTGCCCCACCTGCCATCCTTGATTCCACTCCAACCCCCCCTCCTCCCCACCCCTCTGTGTTCCCCAGACCCACCCAACCCCAAGTCTGACGAGGTTCCCGCACCCAAGGTAGCGCATCCAGCCACCCCCTAGGCCACACTGAGCCCCCTTCCCCTCCAGGTTATGAACCCCCTCCCGTCCAGGTTATGACCCCCCCTCCCTTCCAAGTTATGAGCCCCCTCCCTCTTCCCAGCTTTTTTTAATGAAAGATCAATACACAGTTCGTTTTGTTTAAAACCAAACAGGTGTGTTTATTAAGAGGTCAGGGAAGGGGTGAAGGGAGGGGTTGTGGTGGGAAAGGGATAGGGCAGCAAGCCAGAGGCCCCTATTGGGGAGGCCCTGGCGAGAGTTACTGGGGTCCTTGAGAGAACCTCTCCTTCAGGTCCTCCTGGATGCGCACCACAGACTGATGAGCTTGGAGGATGGCAGCTGTCCACAGCTGCTGGAAGGGTTGCCCCTCACAGCCAGCACCTGCCCCCCATCCCGGGAGGAAGGCCTCCCCCTTCCTTTCCACAATGTTGTGGAGGACACAACATGCCACGACCACCTCGGGGGTGTTGTGTTCCCCTACCTCGAGGTGGGTCAGCAGGCACCTGAAATGTGCCTTGAGGCAGCCGAAGGCACATTCAACCTGGATCCTGGCCCGGTTCAGGCGGGCATTGAATTGGTCCCTGCTACGGTCCAGGTGTTAGGTATAAGGCTTCATGAGCCACTGCATGAGGGGATAGTCCGCATCACCCACGATGCACAATGGCATTGGCATGTCCCCAACCGCAAAGTCCCGGCGGGGGAAGAATGTGTCCACCTCCAGCTTCCCATACATTCTAGAGTTCCGAAACATGTGGGCATTGTGTGCCCTGCCCAACCACCTGATAAAAATGTCCGTGAAGTGTCCACAGTGGTCGACCAGGGCCTGTAGCACCATCAAAAAGTAGCCCTTCCTATTAATATATTCCAAAAACGCCTCTCCACTATGGGGTGCGCTTGCCGGAGAGTAGCTCCTGCACCCAGGGAGAGGGTCCCAAGAATGAGTTCGGGGTCAAGCTTGGTCAGGACCAGGAAGGCAGCTGGCACAAAGTGCTGCAGAAATTACAGCATGGCCGCGTGGGGCCATCGCATGCCCAGGGGCAACTCCAGCTATGTGGCATAAAGGAAAAAGCTGTGGCAACCAAAAAAAACCAGGTCAACCACAGCAGGCACCGCAAGAGCTTTGCTATCCCTCGAAGAGGTAGCAAGCAAGCAGCAGAAGCATAGAAACAGCTGTCTAGGGGGAGTCCCTTTAAGCGCGTGTCTCCTCAAGGCTCCGGCTCCAGCACTCAGAAACAATTGGTGACCTAAAACTTTGTCTGAAGTGGTTTCAGGTGGCCTTTTATGCAAGAAAGTGTCCGATCAGTCTGGACGCTCTCTTTCAAAAAAGCAGATCGCTTTTTCGATGTGCTTTTGCATGTAGACACTCTCTTCTGGAAGATCTGTTCGGGAAAAAAAGTCTTTCAAAAGAAGCTTGCAGTCTAGACGTAGCCTCAGAAAGGAATCTGGTTTCTGGGCAAAAGTCTTTGGGATTTAAGTGGGAAATATGCACCTGTCTTGTGGGGACTCCCCAATAGGATGTCTGGCGCCAGACTGAACATATGGTATGACCACCTGAGGTAACAGCCCTGTCACCTGAAATTACCTTCACATTTTTAGTTCAGCCACACTCACGTAAAGGAGAGCAATCTTACAATTTAAGGAATCAACAGACCAACACACAAATAAGTAAGAAAACACAGAAAGAGACATCCAACCCTGAATGATTCATATAAACTAACAAGCAACTGAAAATAATAGAAAGTTGCAACAAAAAAGGGGTGGCTAAACCACTTTATTGTAAGTAAATTGATAATAAAACCTCAAATTCACACTCTCTATTGACTGGACACACCTAAAGAGCAATTCCCAATTCCTCTGAAGAGGTAGCGAAGAATGCTGAGTACCCTTTGGCTAAAAACACTTGAGTCTCAAGAGCACAACTCTCAGCTAGCCTGCAGAGGGTGGGAACCAGGGGCTGAGGTTTGCAGGTCCTCAAGTCCTCAAGATTCAGACCTCTCTCCTAAGAAGGGGAGTGTCTCCTTTTGAATTTTAGAGATCCCCTTGAAATCAGAACAGGTGAGTATGTGTGGTGTTGGCTCTCCTGTACCAGCAATAGAATTGGGAGTTTGCAGTAAGATGCAAGCTCTGCCTGAGCCTTTAATTCCCCTGAGTCCTCCTTGACTCTGGCTTTTCCTATTTCTCCTACCTTATCCCCTTCCCCTTCCCTTAGGAGAAAGTCCCTAGTTTTTAAATAATTCAAAACATCCCTAGTGACCTTTTGCAGCCTCTCTTGTCCTGTCTATTTTTTGAAGAGGGTGACTCAATAATATAGCAAAGTAGAGCCACAAACTGTTCCAAATCACATGATTTTGGAGGAGGAGAAAGTTCTGGAGCCACTGCTACAAGAAGGATTGTATGTATATGAGCCTTCCCTCAAAGCCAACTTCCCTGAGTCTCAGAGAAAGACTACCAGGGTTCTCAAATGAACAGCAAATCTTCCCAGATATCACACCCCACTCATTTCATCTAAACTAAGTTATCTGGACATAGTGACGTTTAGGGATGGATGAAGTTTTTGTTGTGGAACAGGTTTTTTAGAGGGTTTCACTAATGAAGGACAGCTACACTCCCACATAATCAGATTGTTCCCATAATCAGAATTTTGGGTCACAAAAACGTAAACCCAGCTTGGAAACAGCTACTGAGATATTGCTTAAGGAACATTGTATTTGTATTTCGTTTCCAGAGTTCGGGAAATAAAATATAAAACCACAATCTTTAAAAACATAATCTCACCCTTCAATTTACAGTGGAGTCTGTGAATATCCTTATGACAGTTTATGAAAGCCGTGGAAAGTCTTCACAAAGTTAGAGAAAACTAAATTTACCTACCCCAAATCAGTTATTTCTGTTTTCCTCTGACATTTGTTGTAAAATCTCTCCATAAAGATCATATCACAGGCTTGAGACATTTCTCCAATCCAAATTAGTGTCAATTTTCACTCAAAAACTTGGAATAAGATCTTAGTAGTTCTCTCTTGTTCATAGTAATAGATTAATTTAAGGACTTTCTTAATTATTTTTCAGTTCTCCTTCTCAACTACTGCATGTTCTGGTATACTCTAGCTTCTAAGTAGGCACCATACATGATGGCTACCTTAAATATTTTCTAACAGAGCCTAAATTCCATGTTATCTTTTGTATTAGATTTTCTTGAAAAAATGGTCATGAATCTTTCTTTCTAGAACTTGGCTGCCGCTAAGAGGGCCCCTGAGCTTGACCCCAGAATAAAGAACAGTCCTGGGTTCCCCTGCCAGCCACAGGGGAAGTGACACAGAGCAGATGGTAGAGAGCAGACTGCCTGGTCCCATTCATTTTAGAAGACTTTGATACTCCAGAGGAGAGGAGGACCATAGTAATCTGGCCAGAGGGCCAAGTCACAAACTAGAAACTGCACTCTTGGAGCAAGAGGTGAGAATAGAAGATGGGAGTAGAGCCCACCAGAGGAGGGTGCAGCACATGGAAAGAGCCCAAACCCCAGAATGACCGGCAGAAGGTGCCAGTAGCAGTGAATGGACCTCATGACATGAAGCAATTTATTTTAGTGTATATTATGAAGTTTTAAATGGCAGCTCTCCTAAACACTCCTGCAATAACCTATATGGGCATGTATATTCATAAGATTATCCATTGAAATAAATCAGTAACAAAGACTTCAGTGGCAGCAGAGGCCTGCTTCCAACAAAAGGCCCACAAATTCTGGTGAAATGTACTTGAACTACAGATATAGAAAGGAACCAAGTTTCTAAATAGTATGGTGCTCCTAGCAGCCTGAAGAGAGTTAGTTTTAAGGAACATTTGAAATGTCCTAGAAGAAACATTAAAACATGTTTGCTGTAGATTTTATTTTCATAGAGAAAATACCAACAACTTCTCACTATGTCACCTTCAGGTGTCCTAACTAATCAAAATAGCCATCTCTCAAGTAAGCAGTATTCTGGCATATTAAAATGTATCATTAGGCTTAATTCAGTTCTCAAGGAAATGTTTCAGTCAAGTGGGATTTCCCAATCTAGTGCATCCTAGATAAGGCTTTGGGTAAAATTTTCAAAAGTATGAAAGTGAGACTAAGTCCTCTTTTCATTTTTAAAGTATTTAGCCACCCAAAGATTCAGAGCTGGGCACGTTAGGGCTTCTGTAAACACTACTAGGTGGGTATTGGATCTTTAGGGAGCTACATTTCTTTAAAAATCTGGCCGTTAGGCACTTCCGTAAGTGTTCTCATTTATCCATGGGCAGGAACAGTCCCTGTTCAGAAACTGGTAATAAGCAATTACTGTAGTTGTACCACTGCTGCCTCCTATCTGTAGAAAAGGCCATGTAGTATCTGGAGTATGATTTACCAATAGTAGGATATTGAGTAAGAGAAAACACTAGAACTCCTAGTTTTCAACAGTTCTCTGTATTCTCTGTGCTTATTCTAGATCTCAGTGATATTGTTTTATATTTCTCTCTCAGGGGGAGAAAAGAGTATGCAAAACACTGCATACAGCCACAGATATAAACATAAGCTACCAATTAACAAGAAGGCCATTCCTACACACATATCCAAACATTGCACACTCCTCTTTCCAGACATTGTTACTAAATGCTGCATCTCTTTGCACATATCCTGTCTCCAACTCATCTGTCTAACTCAGGGATAGGCAATAATTTTTGATTGGAGGCCATGGCAAGATTTTGGAGAGTCGTTGAGGGTCACATTCTTGCATGACATTAGTGGAGGAGATGCGGGGTCTGGAATGGAGGTTGGGTGCAGAAGGGAGCTTGGGGTAAGGGGCTGGGGTGCAGGAGGGAGACTGGAGTCTGGGAGGGAGTTGGGATGAAGCAGGCGGTTGTGATGTAGGGCAGGTGACTGGAGTGCAGGGGTTTGGGATGTGACCTAAGATAGGAGGGGATTGTGATCTGGGGCAGGAGATTGGGGTGCCAGATCTGGGAGGGAGTATAGCTTAGGTGTAAGAGGGGTACAGAGGGTTTAGGTATACTGAGTGGGGGGGCAGCTAGTTGGGGCAGGAAAGGGCTGGGTTGCCAGAAGCAGGCTGTGGCCAAGAGACTTACTTGCCAGCTGCCAAACTAGCCTGCCTGCCTGCCTGCAGAGCTTAAAATGTTTCCCAGCCAGCCTGCCTGCTTGCCTGACCATGTGCTTCATGAATAACTGAGCCCAGGAGAAGGGGCGTGATTCTTCTTAACTGCCTGTTATTCCAACAAGCAGCTCCCATTGGCCAGTTTCTGCCAGAAACTGGCCAATGGGAATGTACTGGGGGTTGGTTGGCTCCTAAAACTTCCCCCCCTACCCTCCAGTTTTAAAACAGAAAAGGAGCCCTGCCAGCCGTGTTTCTGCACAGTGCGTGCGGCTGCGGGGCAAACTGGGGAGCCTGCCTGAGGCTCCTCGCTACCTCTGCAGGCCGAATCCAGTGGCTTGGAGGGATGGATCCGGCCCATGGGCCGTATTTTGCCCAGGCCTGGTCTAAATTCTAACCATTTCCAGGGTTTTGTGTGAGCATCACAGGGCATAAGGGCAATGTAACCCACCATTGTAAATGCCCATGCTCTTGAATGAAGGTCTAACTTGAACACTGAATATGCTTAAGAATGCTCAAAAACCCCCAAGGGCTTTAGTGAGTTGATGTCAGGGAAAACCTTGGTATCTCAGAGTCTTTCTCCACCTTGCTAAACCTTTTAATTATTTATCCCACTGGTTGGAGCACTGAAATCTTTCATTTGTCTGAGAATTATAGTAAAAAAGTGAATCCAATAGGTAAAATGCAGTACATTTCTTCATTTCTGCACTTCCACAGCCTGTAAAAATGTATGGATCATGGTTTTGCCCATCCAAGGGCATGTCTATACTAGCAAATTATTCAGAATAACTTATTTTGTAATAATAACATCCAAAATAACTATTTTGAAATAGTGTGTCCACACTCCAGAGAAGCCTTGAAATGAGTCCGAGGCAGGGTCCCTTAATGAGGAAGTGCTACCTTGACTTAGAGCCCCAGGAAGCACTGGGGAGTAATTACTTAGAATGACTCTGGGGAATAGTTACTTTGAAATAGCAGCAGTGCAGAGGACACACTACTGCCATTTCAAAATAAGCATTATTTCTAATGGAAAGCAGAAGTTATTATTTCAAAATAACCAGCCCCTTATTTTTTAAATAATGGGCATGGTAGTGTGGATGCTCTGCTTGTTATTTTGAAATAAGGGGAGTTATTTTAAAATAACTCTCTAGTGTAGACCAGGGCCAACTGTCCTATCAATTGATGCTGAGTGGTTTTTTTTAAAGCTATTATATCTTTATTGTATTTTCTATTTGTCATGGTAAGCAGGACTGTTCAGAACTGTCTCTTTTGTGCTCCCTCAAGGTGTGTCTAGACTACCGGGTTTTTTGGAAAAAAATGGCCTTTTTTCAAAAAAACTTCCCCTGCGTCTAGACTACCACCGCGTTCTTTCGAAATTAAATGAAAGAATGCGGCATTTTTTTTCAACCGTGGTAAACCTCATTTTACGAGGAAGAACACCTTTTTTCAAAAGTGCTCTTTCGAAAAAAGGCATTCTTGAATGCAAGCTGGGCTTTTTCAAAAGAGAGCATCCGGACTGCCTAGGTGCTCTCTTTCGAAAAAGCGGCTTGCTTTTTCGAAAGAAGTGGTTGCTGTCTAGACGCTTTCTTTCGAAAGAGGCTTGTAGTCTAGATGTAGCCTCGGTGCATTTCCTTCCTATGTGAGAAAGTATTTTTGCAATTCTTCCACTCTTTGATCCAGATCTCAGTACAACATTCACTCTATGATAACTTCATATTACCATGCAGAACTAACTGGACACTGGGAATGCTTCCAGAGCTTGTGACCGGTAAGTTTGATTAATAAATGGAACAGAGCATTAGAGAAAATTATTTCAAAACAATAATCTTACACTTCACTCCCAGCTAAAATAGAAAGAATTCCCTCTTGAGTTATGGAAACAGAGCCACCAGGTGTTCTTTTAGCAAGCCCAGAAGCTTGTAGGACCCAGCCTGATCTCAGTTTGCCTTCAAGGGAGTATGTTCCCCATTTCCTCCCATCACCCCAGTCAAGTATTCTCCAAGCCTCACCCTCTCTTTGTGAACCTGAGCTCCATATCCTATATCTCAATGGCTTTTGTTACAGGCCTAGGTGTGAAGCCTTCATTTGCTTGAAGGCATGTCTTAACTGTGCAGTTAACTACCGTATCTAGCACCTAGATCTGAGTGTCCTGTGTAGTCTAGACCAGCTTTGAGTATTCCCACTGCATATCCATGTTACTGTCCTGTTTCTTCAGTTACCCATGTATGTTTGAGGGGCACAGCTCATGATTCTGAGATGCTGAGATTCTTTCACAGTTAATTGTATTAATAGTGGGAGAACTGACCTGTCCTGTGGGAGAAACTTTAGGAAGGGCATTGGAGGACCACAAGTACGTACGGTCCCGCCTGAGTGAAAGTAACACCCAGCTTCTGACCTATTCACTGGTAGGTAAACTAGCCCAGATTTAAAGCACCTCCACATTTGGGTCAGAAGTTTTTGTGTGCAGATGAGAGGGGAGTTGGGGCTAAAACCCCAATAAGATCACAGGTTAAAAGTGTAGTCAAGACATACACTGAGGCTGTTTTGGTTTCCCCAGTTTGCCAAGCCAGTCATGTAAGAGGTGGGGCCCCTGTGATGGCTGCTGCATTGTTTGGTGGCTAGGCTTATTCAGTCTTAGGGTACGTCTACACTAGCCCCCTAGATCGATCTAGGGAGGCTAATGAGGGCAACTGGAATTGCAAATCAAGCCTGGGATTTAAATATCCCGCGCTTGATTTGCATGTTCCCGACCGGTCACCATTTTAGAAATTGACTAGCCCGAAGTAACTGCCCGCGTCTACACGCAGCAGTGAAACGGGATTCCGGAATAAAGCCCTAAATCGAATTAGGTGGTATTCCTCATGGAATGAGGTTTACCACCTAATTCGATTTAGGGGCTTTATTCAGGAATCCCATTTCACTGCCGCGTGTAGATGCAGGCAGTTACTTCGGGCTAGTCAATTTCTAAAATGGTGACCGGCCGGGAACATGCAAATCAAGTGTGGGATATTTAAATCCTGGGCTTGATTTGCAATTCCGGTTGCCCTCATTAGCCTCCCTAGATCAATCTAGGGGGCTAGTGTAGATGTAACCTTACTGGCTTGTAATCACAGGTCTTCACTTGTGGGGGAGACTGCTGAAACTGCCTGCTCCCCTGAAATTCCAACACTCTGCCTAAAGAATCTTATACATATTTTTGGGGGGGGGGTAGGTCCAAATTCACCATCAAGCACCCACACGTTTGTTACATTATTGATGCTAAACTCTCCCACTAAGAGAATGCCTTTAGTCATCAATGTTCAACAACTAGCTTGGTACTGCTGGGAGAGGGGGCCCACCAAAGCTCTAACCAGTGGGGCTATCATTGCGGCCTGCTCCTCATATCCTATTCGCTCTGGTTGTGCAAACTTTTGCACCACTGTGCTTGCAAATGGACCATACCAATCGGTGCTTCACTCTGTCCCTGGGCTCAGGCAAAGGCAATAGAGCACACCAATCATAAAAACAATCCTTGATCAGTCAGATAGAATGAGGAACACTGAGCAAAGATTTTTACAGTGGGTGGAGGACTGAAAAAGTGAAGCTACACAATTACATGGGTAATCTTGAGAGAAGAAGTCTCTCATTAGGAATGGGAAGCGAGGAAATACATGAAGGTTGGAAGGGAGGGAACAAGCTTTCTCCTCTTTTTAGTGCCCTCCTATGATATTAGTTTCATCTCCTATCTCACTTCAAAGTCCAGTAGATTTGAATTTTAAGATTAAAAACTCCCTAAGGGACAAGAGTGCCACGATCTGTCTATCTGACAGTGAGTCCCCATTGACACATATCACATGCATTGCTGCTCTTGATTTTTGTCAGCAATTTATTTACTGTTCTAACCCCCACTTATCTGAACAAGATGTAACTGTTTTGTTTGCCATCTGTGAGCTCCATATGGTCACAGCTAATAAAAGCAAGAAGTAGGCTCAAAAGGTGACACCACTAAGTAACCATAGTTTCACTGAATACCCAGGCTACTTTTCACAGGCGACCCTCCTTGTCAGTAAACATCAAGATTTCTTTTGTAATATCGGAGGACCACTGGGTATGTGATTGCCAGAAACATTTGGGCTGCCAAATTACAACTCTAATAAAAATGATTTCCAGAGTCTAAAATCTTCCTGGATCTTTCATTGCTTAGATGAGGACCATTGTAACACCATTTCTTAATCAATACTTAGTGTTTCAATTACACAGAAGCCCCAGAGTTCAGTATCAACTGGCCAGAGGAGCTAACACCCTCCACGGGCCCTTGGTCAAGGTATGGGAGGGGGCCCAGCTCCACACTCCCAGAAGGGGCGGGGCCTCAAGTGGAAGGGGTGGGGCCAGAGGCAGGCAGCCTTCAGCTTTGTCCAGTCTACAGCACGGCTCACCCTCTTGCTCCCCAGCCCTCAGAGCCACCCAGAGCATGTGGTGAAGGGCTCAGTGGTGAGTTAAAGAACCCAGGGCTCAATGCAGTAGCGACTGGGAGACCTGGGCGCCTCTGAATCACTGGCCCCAGGGCAACTGTCCCCTTTGCTTCACCTCCTCCCCCATCAGCAGGCCTGCAACTGGCCTTGTTGGCAAAAAAGGAAACTGTCACTCCATCATTTCTTTTAACCCTACAAACCGTGATCCCTTTATGCATAAGACATTGCACAGATTTCTGGTTCATTTATGAATTTTTTATTTAAGAATGAGATGTGGTGAATGAATGGAAATTCCCCTGGTGTGTTCTCAGGCACCACACATTCTGACATATATCTGAACAGTATGGATGGAATGAACAAGAAAAAAACTGCAATACTTCCCAACTATATCACTGTCTCGCTTGTCTTTTTCAGGGCTTGTCAACATGTGGAAATCAGAACTCCTATTGCAGAGTAGTTCCCTGTGTAGACACTCTATTTCAGAACAAAAGTCTATTTATTCCAGAATAATTAATGCACTTCTAAAATGGAGTAATAGTTCTAGAATCCAATGATTCTTTAATCCAGAATAGTGTCCACATGGGAACCTATGCCAGTATAGTTATTGCAAAACAACTCATTCTGCACCAGCTATTCTGGCCAATTTTGCCATCCACTGATATCCCTCCCATCTATTTGATAATACAAAATATTTTTAGGCCTATATATGCATCCAGGAGACCATTAAGGACTGTGCATTCTGCCTTTCTGAAAGGAAGTGCTAGACTGCTACCAGATTTGTATCAGTCAAGGTGTCCCTGTGCAGCTTTCTAAGGAAGTTGGGCTTTTTTCCTGAAAGTTTTTGAAAAAAGATAAGCTGCACTGCTAGTATAGTTTTAATTTTTCAGGACCAACTTGTGCCTTCATTTAGAGCTATGGAATTCCATTGGATCCCTGGAAGCCACCGGTGAAACTTTTTGGAACTAATGCCATTCCTAGTTCCATTAGTGTAACTAAAGGCAGAATCTAACACCAGCATCACATCCTTATGGTGTTTCTATTATATACATTAATTGCCTTTTTATTAGAAGTTAAAGGCCCTAAAGCTTATGGCAGGATGTGACTATAAAATATTGTAAATAAAAATAAATAAATAGCTTTTTTAGTATTGTCTAAAAATATGTGATTTGAAGAAAGGGTGACTATACAATAGCTGATTTTGTTCTTTATAATGAAGTTTGAGTTATTAATCGGCTGGTGACTGCATACATATTATTTAGTATGAGATTTGTATTCTAATTGCACAGAACATCAATCGTTATTTCCCCAGAATAGCTGTTATGACAAAATGTCTTTCAACTGTTTCCCTATGACTGTGTTTGCAAGTTTTGTCTAGGGCTTTTTCCATTTTGGGTTAAAGTTTTCACTATTGATGTAGATTGTTTATACAAGGAAGGCCAAACGCTGCTGTGACCTACATGATATGATACAGGTGACTACTAAAAGGATTTTCCCTTTCATAATAAAACTCTGCTGCTATGTATACACTGCCCCCCCTTGCGCAAAAAATTTGCAAATGAGGTGAAGCGTGGAATAGCGCCACATCTCATTTGTATAATTAATGAGGCTCCGTTTTGGTGCAAGAGGTTTTTGTGCAAAAACCCCCTCTTGCGCAAGAGTTGTTCTTCCTCATTTTTTCAGGAAGAACGGCTCTTGCACAAAAGCCTCTTGCACAAAAATGGAGCCTCATTAATTATGCAAATGAGACAGTGATATTCCATGTTTTGCCTCATTTACATTTTTTTTGCGCAAGAGGGAGCAGTGTAGACATAGCCTGCATGTATAAAAAGCATGCTGTAAATAACATTGGGAAGCTCTTTATCCATTTGTCCATCTAAAGCATGGGTTCCCAAACTGGGGAGGGGGCATGCCCACCTGGCGGGGGCAGGAAGAAATTCCAGGAGGAGTGCGAGGCGTCCCGCCTCCCCCCCCCCCATCAAGTTTTGCTGCTCTAGTCAGTTCTTTTTTTTTTTGCTCAACAAGTTTTGCTGCTATTTTTGTGGGGGGGGGTGAGGGTTTTTCAAAAATCAAAAAGGGGGCGTGATGCTGAAAAGTTTGGGAACCACTGATCTAAAGCATTTTTATACCACACCCTTCATTGTGGAATAATGACCACAAAGGCCTCCATTTCATCTTTTCTGGCCCTATCCAGAGGGAGGAAGGTTTCTTTAGGATATATTTCCTATTGAGTTTGTATTCCTGTTCTCCCTTTTTCCTCAGGAAGTCATGATCATGGGAGGAGATGCAGTATTTTAGACAGTTTGTCCATAGCCCATTGAAAGCCCTGAAGGCTAAGACAATTCAAGGAGCTGCCAGTGCTGTTCTTGTTGCACTTCCTAAGACTTACTGAGAAACAAATCCGGACAAAAGGTGGGCTTTTGGGGTTGTTTATTGGTACTGATTCTTAAGAGTAAAGGGATATTCACACATATACATCACATTCATGCTGGCAGTTTGGAGGCAGGCTACAAGTGCAGTGTAGATTACTTTCGATTTTGCTGGTAGTTGGAGTACTGGCCACGCATCAGCTTCCCGGAGATTCGACCTTGATGTTCCTTGGGAGATCCCTTTGGATCTGTAGGAGGCTTTACTTTCTCTGGGCTGGTGCCAGGTTTCTGCTATGATGTTACATTTTGTCCAAGAGAGAGAGGGATTTTCTGGCAGCTTCTCAGTTAATTTATCTGCTTGCAGGGTCTTTGTCTGCCTTAAAGATCACAGATCCTAAGCTGCCTTTTTGGTTGGGTATTTCTCATTCACACCTCACATACATTTCACAGGTTACATACATATTCATGAACAATATGGTTTCTAGGTAAAATTTAGCTTTATGGCCTTAAGTAACCAGAAACCTACCATAAATTGGATTATTTGACCTACTAAAAGGACCTAATGTAAATAACATAGGTTAAAATACCAAAGGCATGATTCAGAGCTTAACATAAATTTTAACTAAGAGAGAGGGTCAAGGGAAAAGGGGAAAGCAAAGGCGTATGTCCAGTCAGCTAGACTCCAGTGGAGGGACGGGGGGGGGGGATCCAACTGGTTACCTTTCTAAGTGCTCCTGTTGACCCATGCTTGTCGTAAGGGAAGCTACTGGCCTTTACACCACCTGGTTTTCCTTTAACATGTTTGGACAGTGCATAGTGTGCTACACTAAGGTCTGAAGGTCACTAATAAATGCAGATGACACTAAACTGCTTAAGATAATTAAGTCCAAAGCAGACTGTGAAGACCTTCAAAAAGATTTCACCAAACTCAGTGATTGGGCAACAAAATGGCAAATGAAATGTAATGTTGATAAATGTAAAGTAATGCACATTGGAAAAAATAATCCCAACTTATACATAAAATATGATGGGGACTAATTTAGCTGCAACTATTCAAGAGAGAGATCTCGGCGTCATTGTGGATAGTTCTCTGAAAACATCCACTCAGTGTACAGCAGCAGTCAAAAAAAGTAAACAGAACGTTAAGAATCATTTCAAAAGGGATAGAAAGTAAGACAGAGACTATCTTGCCTCTATATAATACCATGGTACGCCCACATCTTGAATACTGCGTATAGTTGTGGTCGCCTCATCTAAAAAACAACAACATATATTGGCATTGGAAAAGATTCAGAGAAGGGAAACAAAAATTATTAGGGGTTTGGAACGGATCCCATATGAAGAGAGATTAAAAACACTTGTACTTTTCAGCTTTGAAAAGAGAAGACTAAGGGGGATATGATAGAAGTCTATGAAATCATGACTGGTGTGGAAAAAGTGAATAAGAAAAAGTTATTTACTTGTTTCTATAGTATAAGAACTAAGGGTCACCAAATTAAATTAATAAGCAGCAGGTTTAAAACCAACAAAAGAAAGTCAACCCGTGAACTCCTTGCCAGAGGATGTTGTGAAGACTAGGACTTTAACAGGGTTCAAAAAAGAGCTAGATAAATTCATGGAGGTTATGTCCAGAAGTGGCTATTAGCCAGGATGGGTAAGAATGGTGTTCTTAGCCTCTGTTTCTCTGGAAATGGATGTCTGGAGAGGGATAATGTGATGGTTACCTGTTGTGTTCCCTCCCTCTGGGGCATCTGGCATTGGCCTCTGTCGGCAAACAGAATACTGGGCTAGATGGATCTTTGGTCTGAACCCGTATGGCCGTTCTTGTGTTATGTTCATAATCAGACCCAGGTCTGCATCTGACAGGATGGCACTCCATCCATATGCTAGTAGGAGAAGGCTTTTCTTGCTGATTTTGCAATGTGGATATCCAGGAACACAATACTGCAAAGCTATTTTGGTGATGGTGGAGCAGCTACCCACTATAAAACCAATGGGATGGTGCTGAAAACTTCTCCAAATGTTTATGCAGTAGCATTACTTCTGTCTTTCCATACTGAACTCCATACACCTGGTTTTCATGCAGGAAGTGATCTTGTACAAATACTACATTAGCTGGGGAATGGCATAGTTTGCATTTGAAGTAAATGAAATATATAGCAGAGTATCATTATATCTAGCTTCTCCACAGACATTCAGGAGACACTAATGCCAGCACTCTGAGTCCTATATGGCCATGATGAGATCGAAAAAGAATTGCCACGTCCTCCTCCACCTCAGAGCACGTCAGTGAAGTACAAGCCAAAATTTACCCCTTGGCAAAATAAACCCCAAAGACATTCTAACAACAGAAGCAAGTAAAAAAATTCCATGATGGTTTATCAAATGCAAAGGAGCATATTCTTATCTCAGTGGATAGATACTGTAAGTCATGGCAGTGACAAAAGCTACAATAGAAATATGGCACCATGCTTACTATCTATATAGGAATGACTATTATGCGTATCTGGGAATTGTGCTAACAATAATCAACAGTCTATTTCAGGAGCACATAGGCCTAATCATTCTAACATCACATGCCAAACATAAAACATGGCAACAAGTAACTTATTTATGGGTACATTTGGAGCTAAAATATAGAACTTCCTTAGTAATTCTTTTCCCTCATTTTTTTCTGAAGACGCAGACAAACTCTAGTTTTCATGAAAATAAATTCAGATCTAAATTAGATAATACTCTTTGTCTAAACTCTGTAATTTTAAAATATTTTTTCTTCCTCTCTCCTCCTCCAGCTTATTTATTGTAAATATACTAGTTCTTTGCTTTTCTCCTACACTAATGAATAAGGGAGCCCCCATGACACTAATTTACAAGTCAATATTCTCCTGTATGTGACCAGAGGTCTGTGAAGCACATATGTATTATCATCACCATTTTAAAGGTAGAGTTTAAATCTTGTAATGGGTTATATTTAAAACTTCTAATTTGTTGTCATTCAAATGAATTGCTGTATTTTCAATACGAGACCCCAATCCTGCAGTCATGTGTGCTCTGAATTAATTCAAGTGACTTCAAAATGATCCTGCAAGGTGCTGAGTGTGCTCAATTACTGTTGATTTTAAGTGGATTTAGAGGAAGAAAGGTAAAAAGAGACTAATGAGATAAGAGGCAGAAGAGGTTGGGGGGGAAAGATCCAGAAGGAACATTACAGGAGAGAAGAGATCGAAACACAATGAAAGAAATAGGATGCATTAAAAAGAAGGAAGAAGGGAGCAAGGATCATTAAGAGACATATATGCAATTGGCAGAACATAAATTGGAAAAAGCAAAAGGGATAAAAATGAAGATCAAAACACTATGGTAAAAAATAAATAAACTAACATGTGTGGCATTACAATACCCTGATTATTGCCATTGTGTTTTAGAACTAATATGTAAACAGCCAAGGATCTGTTACCATAAAATATTAAGAACTTCTGTTTTTACTTCCATTCATTTTTAATCAAATGAACCAAAGTGTTTTGAAGTCTCTGATTATTTATATGGAAACGAATAAAGCAGCTGTCATGCCAGGCTCCGTTCACACATTGCTATAAGAACTTTCATTTATTACCACTGAATCTGTGGTGGAAATGTCCCATAAGGTTGGTCAGGGCACTAAAACTGACTGTTTCTCCCATTTGTTGGCTAGTAATAGTGGGTTTTATTCTCTACTGCCCAGCACCTTGTGTTTGCATTTACCACTGTGCAAAGGGAGTGTAAAATGCTGCTATTCTGATTTGGTAACAATTTACACTCTCCTTGACCAAGACAGTCGGCAAAAGATTTTGATGCCTATAAGCATGTGCAAAGAGTATGGGGACCAAGCAAAATGAACTGCAAGTCATGGTGAAAAGTCTTAGAGGGGTAGCCTCTGCCAAAACAACAAGAAGTCCTGTGGCACCTTAGACTAACAGATTTATAGGGCATAAGCTTTCTTGGGTAAAACCTACTTCATCAGATGAATTAGAGTGGAATTTACAGAGGCAGTGGTGTATACAACAACAAAAGGAAGAAGATACTTGTGTAAATAAAGCTAATCAAGTCAGGGTGGAAGAGGCTCATTCACAGCAGTTGATGTGGAAATGTGGATATCAAGAGAAGGGAAACTGCCTTTGTAATGCATTAACCAGGTAAGATCCTTATTCAATCCTAAACTGATAATATTGAATTTACAAATGAACTCCAGATCAGTTGTCTCCCTTTGTAATCAGGTTTTGAAATTCTTTTGTAGAAGGATGGCTACTTTTAAATCCATTACTGAATGTACAAGGAAGTTAAAGTGTTCCCCTACAGGTTTATGTGTTACCTTTCTTGATATCGGATTTGTGTCCCTTTATCGTTTGGCATAGAGACTGTCCCTTACAGGTTTATGTTACAGAGCAGAAGTACAGAATGAGAGTTAACTGTCTTGGCAGCTGCACTGCTGACAAAAATCTGGGTGTTGTGATGGATCACAGCACCAACCAATGCAATACTGTTGCAAAAAAAGCAAATGCAATTTCAGGTTATATTAACAGAAAGCATGCAAGTCACAGGAGGTTATAGCTCTACTCTACTTGGTACTGGTAAGGCCTCACGTTGAGTACTGTCAAATGTTGGGTACCAATGTGCAGAAAAAATATGGAGAAATTGTAGAGGATTCAGAGGGGATCAACAAAGATGATCAAAAGGATGGAATGCAAGCCCTACACACAAAGGTTGAAGGAACTAGGTATGTTTAGTTTGGAAAATAGGACACTGAGGGGAGACTAATAGTCATCTTCAAATATGGGAAAGGTTGCCATAAAAAGACGAAAAAAAGTTGTTCTCTCTTGCCACAGAGGCAATGGGTTCAAACCACAGCACAGAAGATTTAGATTGAATCTTAAGATGAACTTCCTAAGAACAGTCTGCCCATGAAGGTGGTGGAAGTTTCTTCACTGGAGGTTTTTAAAGATGGCTGGATGGCCAACTATCTTGCATGGTTTGGATGCAACAAATCCTGCATCTTGGCAGGGGTTAGATTAGATGAGCCTTGCAGTCCCTTCTAACCATCTGGTTTTATGATTCTAGGTGTACATAGCAAAATAAGGTGCAGGCTATTGTATCTTTGTCATCCATCTGATTAAGAAGCAACAGATTAGTACCAGTAATCTGACACATTACTTCTTCTTCGGGTAGTGTCCCCATGGGTGCTCCGCTGTGGGTGTCGAGCTCGTCCCGGCACCGCCGTTCGAAGATGTTTTAGCCGTTGTTCGCCAGACCGCACATGCGCGGCAGCCATCTTGCAGCTTTTCATGCCGTTTCTGCTCGCGTGGTCCAGCCCCACCAGTTCCTTCTGACCGTCTTCGGGCACAGACGGAGAAATAGCTCCCTCTCGCGACCATCCTGTCAGGAGAGTTTCAGAGAGAGGAGAGTTTGTACATAGTTCATTAGTTAGTTATTCATAGTTCTATAGTTGTTTGTTATTTTTCGTTTCAAACCATGCCCGGCTCACCGGGCTTCAAAAAGTGCCTAACACGCCGGGACTCTATGCCTGCTTCAGACGGGCACTCTTCCTGCATCAAGTGCCTTGGGGAAGGCCACATTCCTCAAAAATGTCAGCACTGTTCACGGCTGATGGCAAGAGCACGGCGCGATCATGAAATGCACCTTAAGATGCTCTTATTTGATAAGGCACGCCAGCCACAGACAGGAGCCGAAGAACAAGTGGCTAGAGCTCGTCAGCCCTCCCCTGTGGCGACGAGCTCTCGAACAAGTCGTTCCCCATCGCGTTCCTTGCCAGCGATGAGGCTGAGCTCCGGAGACAAGCCGAGTACCTCTTATAAAGTGGCAGCTCCAAAGCAGCACAAAGACAAGCCAGTCCGAAGTATATCGGCACCAAGCTCAATGGCGCACATGGCGCCGAAGCCGACCTCGGCACCGAAGCCAACCCCAGCACTTCCAGCACCTGATCCCACATCGGCACCGACTAAGATAGTGCATACTGTGCCCGGTGACTCGACACCGAGACCAGCACCGGAGGGATTGATGACACAGCACAAGAGCTATGTGCAGGCACTGATGACCACGCCGCCAGAACATACACCACTACAAACAATGCAGTTAGCACCAACATCCCGACCACACCTTCTCACCGCGTCTTCACACACGGCACTGGAACTGTCGGCATCGTTGAGACACTCGCTGACTCCATCATATTCTCGGAGGATCTCCACACCGAATGCTTCTCCACCCACACGCCTGATGCAGGTGTCCCCCTCCTCGATGAGTGGGCGACCACCAGTAAGCCCAGGACCAACAACATTTTCCCCCAAACTGCCATCTCTCCCTCAGCACCACCGGTGACCAAGACACAGTGTCTCCCCTCCATCAAAACACCGCTATTACAGACGCTATCAATCGCCATCTCCTTGCAGCTCTCATCGCAGGTCCAGGTCACCAAGATCCCCCTCCTATTCTTGGGATTCCAGATACAGAGACGACCACAGGCGCTCATATTATTCTAGATGTGATGACCGCTGGAATCCACATCACAACCACCGAGACCGCTATTCCCGGTCGATTCGTTCGTCACCATCGCCAGCTCCATCACGTCTCACTCGTAACAGGAGTAGATCCTCCACTCGGGTGGTACTCAGACCACCTACTCCATCCAGCGACTTACTTCCTACGCAAGAGCCCATAGTAGAACTACCATAGGTCCTCGAAGTAGGGGCACCACAACAACTCTCTCCCACAGACGTGGCTTCCTCTTCTCCAGATGACGCCATCCTCACCAGAGATACGTCACCCTCCGGTGACCTCAAGGAGTTCCAGGACCTTTGGACAAGGCTATATTTGAAATTGCCAATGCCATCTGGCAAACACCTGCCACGGCCCCACCAACAAATAAAAAGGCCAATTAAGAAATATTATGTCCCAGCCACGGGGATGGAATACTTGTTCACCCATCCCCAGCCGAACTCGTTGGTCATGGACACGGCGCAACAAGCGCCAAAGCTCCACAATACAAGGCATCTACTGGGGACAAGGATAATAAACGCCTCGACCTGCTCGGGCGCAAAGTTTACTCTTCAGCCACCTCCATCCTCCAAATGGCCAACTACTCTGCATTGCTGGCCAACCATAACTTGGACAATTACGCGAAGTTAGCCCAGCTACTTGAACACCTGCCAGACACAAAATGCCAGCTGCTCAAGGCCATTATCCAGGAGGGCTACACGGCTTCCCGTTCAGTGCTGAACATAGCCCTCGACACAGCGGATGCAGCAGCTAGAATAACGGCAACATCTATTTTTATGCGTAGGGCCTCGTGGCTCCATATGTCGGCGGTCCCCAGGGAACTTCAGTCTAAGGTTGAAGATTTGCCTTTTGACACCCAGGGGTTGTTTGCGGAGAAAACGGATCAACTTCTCCATACTGGTAAGGACTCACATACCACCTTGAGAACCTTAGGCATGCATACGCCGCCATACCGCCGCAAGAAGTATACACCTTATCAAAAACAGAGGCCACCCCCCTTTGTGCAGACATGGCACTATGAACAGCAACACTCCAAGCAATGTCTTCAAAAACGATGTCCACAGGCTTCCAGACCCACAACTCAGCCACAATCCAAGCAGCAAGTTTGACATGCTGCTCAAGGGTTTGCAGACTATCCCAACTCTTTTTGCTGCGAATGTCGACACCACTCTTTTTCACCACCTCCTCCGGCCCTTCCAACATCGTTGGGCCACAATAACAATGGACAAATGGGTCAAGCAGCTCATAACAACGGGCTATGTAATTCCCTTAACGTCCCATCCGCCTACCACCCCTCCCCCCTCCCCGTCCCTTTTCAAGGACCCATCTCACGAGCTCCTCCTCAAACAAGAGGTGGACCACCTCCTCAGCATCGGAGCTATAGAGAGGGCGCCTCTACCCTTCCACGGCAGAGGATTTTACTCCCGCTATTTTCTAACACAGAAAAAGTCTGGCGGCTGGAGACCCATATTAGACCTCCGCGGTCTCAACTAATATGTACGGAGGCAATGGTTCAAAATGGTAACTATCACCACTATCATACCGACGTTGCAGCAAGAAGACTGGTTTGCATCCCTCGATTTGCAAGACGCTTATTTCCATGTCACAGTCCACCCCGCCCACAGGCAGTTTCTTCGCTTCCTCGTAGGTTCTGAACACTACCAATACAAAGTTCTCCCATTCGGTCTTTCATCAGCACCAGGGGTGTTCTCCAAGACACTTGTGGTCATGGCGGCCTTTCTGCAACGCTTGGGAATTATAATCTTCCCTTACTTGGACAACTGCCTTCTCAGGGCTCGCTCCTTCCATGAGATTTCTGTCGCGGTGTCCACGACAAGACTACTTTTCGACAGTTTAGGTCTGATAGTCAATATCCAGAAATCATCCCTCATTCTTCAACAGTCTATAGATTTTATAGGCTCTCGTCTAGACTCAGTGACGGCACGCGCCTACCTCCCTGATACCAGACTCAGCATGATCCAAGGTCTGGTTCACGTCCTTACTACCAGCCCCACAGTTCCGGTCCTCACCTGTTTGCAACTGATGGGGCACATGGCAGCCACAACTTATGTCGTCACACACGCATGCCTCCATTTCAGATGTCTGCAACAATGGATATCGACTATTTTCACACCTCACAAGCGCAATGTGCACAGAATGGTTCCTGTACCAAATGCGGTCAGACAGCCCCTGAAGTAGTGGACTATCCCCCGCAATATGCTAGTGGGCATCCCATTCCACATGCCCCAGCCTACCATCCAGATTACCATGGATGCCTCCCTTCTCAGCTGGGGAGCCCATATGCACGACAAACAGGTACAAGGCCATTGGTTGCCACAAAAATCACTCTGCCACATAAATCTTCTAGAGTTACGGGCGGTATACAATGCTTGCAACCACTTTCTTGCCTGGATACGCGACCAGCGTGTACAAGTTCTTATGGACAATATGACAACAGTCTATTACATAAACAAGCAGGATGGAGCCCGCTCCCGTACACTCTGCAGAGAAGCCGTGCATTTCTGGAAATGGTGTATACGCCACAACATCATAATTACCACAGCATAGCTCCCGGGGGACGACACCACCACAGCAGACGCGCTCAGCCATCATTTTGCACAGCAGCACGAATGGGAGCTACACCCTGAAGTTTTAGAGAACATATTCCAACTCTGGGGCCACCCAACTACACATCTTTTCACCACGCAGTACAATACGAATTGCAACCATTACTGCTCCAGAGCCGGCATAGGCCAAGAATCGAAGGGCGATGCCTTCCTCCTCTACTGGGGCCGTCAGCTCCTTTATGCGTTTCCACCCATTCCCCTAATACACAAGGTCCTAGAGAAAGCAATAGCAGACAGAGCAACACTAATCCTAGTAGCTCCATTTTGGTCGCGCCAGACGTGGTTTCCTTACCTTCTCCATATGTCATCTCATCCCCCGTATCGTCTTCCCAGTCGGCCCGATCTTCTGACACAGAAACGGGGACAATTACTTCATCCGCAACTGGATCACCTCACTCTATCCACTTGGTTCCTGACACCTGCCAACAAAAAAGATTAGGGACCTCAGCAGCGGTTGACCATGTGCTCCTGCATAGCAGGAAAACTTCTACCCAGAATACCTACCTGCATAAATGGAAAAGGTTCACCGAATGGGGTGCACACAAGAACATGGACCCTCATGAAGTGCCACTATACTCCATTCTCGATTACATTTTACACCTCAAGAGCAGTGCGCTTTCTCTATCATCCCTGAAAGTCCACTTGGTGGCCATCACAGCCTTTAGACAGCCGATCAAGGGCTATACCATTTTCTCACATCCCATTACAAAAAGATTCCTCAAGGGTCTAAGCAACCTCTTTCCAGAGGGTAAACAGCCCCCTGATCCTTGGAACCTTGAATTGGTTCTAGATACACTGATGCGACCACCCTTCGAACCATTGTCCACGTCTGATTTTAACTCTCTCACCATGAAGGCTGTGTTCCTACTGGCAATTACATCTGCACACAGGGTAGGGGAATTGGCAGCTTTATCAGCATCACCCCCTTACACGATTTTCATGCCACAAGCAGTCATCCTACAACCACAACCAACATTCTTACCCAAGGTCAACTCCAGCTTCCATATAAATGAACCTATCATTTTACCGGTGTTCTACCCTAGACCGCAAACCTCTGAACACCATACTAGACTCCACTTGCTAGACATCCATAGAGCACTCGTGTTCTATGTAGAAAGAACTTGTGAAGTACGGAAAACTGACCATCTGTTCATCTCACTAGACGGCCACACCAAAGGCCGTCCGTTATCATCTCAAAGAATATCAAAGATAATTGTGTCATGTATCACCAGGTGCTACCAAATGAGAAATGTCACACTAACCCCTAGGGTCAGGGCCCACTCTACCAGGGCAGTAGCATCCTCAACAGCCTTCCTTAAAGGGGTTCCTATGAAGGACATTTGCCGGGCGGCAACATGGTCTTCTGAATTTACCTTTTCGAACCACTGTGCACTTTCCAGAGTCATCGCCTCTGACACAGCAGTAGTCAATGCCATCCTCTCTTTGGCAGCACCAAATTGACTCCAACCCTCCTCCTTGAGCTGGCTATTGCTGTGGAATCACCCACAGTGGAGCACCCACGGGGACACTACCTAAAGAAGAAGAAGTTACTCACCTTGTGCAGTAACAATGGTTCTTCGAGGTGTGTTCCCCCGTGGGTGCTCCACGACCCACCCTCCTCCTTCGGAGTCTCTTGTTTTGCCTTGCAGACCTCGACGGTTGGGAGGAACTGGCGGGGCCGGACCGCATGAGCAGAAATGGCGTGAAAAGCCACAAGATGGCCGCCACGCATGCGTGGTCCAGCGAACAACGGCTAAAACATCTCTGAACTGCGGCGCCAGGACAAGCCTGACACCCACAGTGGAGCACCCACAGGGACACACACCTCAAAGAACCATCGTTACTGCACAAGGTGAGTAACTTCTTCTTCTCATTATTCCTGGATCATGTATGTGAATTGTATCCTGATGCTGTGGACAGATTGGATATCAACAGTCATTATTGCTAAGAATTGGAATGACAGCATTACACATGAGAGTAACTGAAGTTAATCCCTGGTACTTTGGACCTGAAAAGTAACTAAATTATTCAGTATTATTTTTAAATGACCCATTACTACAGGCACTTCAGAAGGAATATAATTACATGTGACTAGTCCCAACCAGCTGCACCAAGAATGCTAACCCTGATCCCTCCTTTACCTCCTCCTTTTACAAATGTCTATAGGATGGATGAGAATGTTGCAGTCTATTCTGAATAAGGAGCAGCACATAACTAAGCTGCCCAGGAGCAGAATGGGGACTTAACAGGGGCTCTGAGACTCACAGTAGTAAATAAGGGGACAGGAGTCCTTAATACTCTCTTATATGCCTATAAGGATAACATAGCTGAGGTTCCAAAATGGCCCTATATGCTTTATTTTTACACTGCCCCTTAAACTTGAAACATGCTATCCTAGTTTGTTCATCAAGTCAACTTCCTCATCTTTATTAAAATTCATTTCTGACATCTTGCCTGCAAAATAAGAAACATTTTTAAAATAAAACAATTTAACTTGTTAAAATATGTAAAACATTAAATCCCAACTATCAAGATGCAGACATGCCTTCCCAACTGGCCACTTGATCTTATTGTTATCATCTTTGTTCCCTTTCTCTCTTTCCCCTTCCACTTGCTGTGCCTGTTTAATGTACATCATGTGCTTCTTTAGGGCAAGAGCCATATATTGACTTCTAGTCTCTCAAAATGTAATAAGTGTAATCAGGGGGAGACATTCCTGCAGGTGGGGGGCAGGAGTAAGGCAGGCCTGTGCAGAAATCCTGTGAGTAGGAGGTCAAGGTTCCTCTGTGCCAGCCTCCTGGGACTGTCTGCTCCAGACTGGTGCTCCATGTGCACCCATGTGCACAGGCTGCTGTATGATGTCCAGGCCGAGAAGGCCAAATGAGGAGCACACAGCCCCTCGCTACCTGCCACTTCCCACTGTGTGTGTTTAGGGAAAGTAATGGAGCTTACCTGATTGGCCTTCCCCAGCTTCATCCAATCCCTGGGTGACATCCTGGGAGGGGGGTACCTGCTCCAGGGCCAGTCTGAGCTCCTGGCTGGTGGGCATCATGTCCAGGCTGGTCTCCTTGTCTTCCTCCTCCTGAACTTCCTTGTTCGTCTCCTCGTCCACAGTCACAACCTCCAGGAAGCTGACGACAGGCATCTCCATCCCAGAGTCCACAACAAGGGGGAGAGAGGACTGACCACGCTCCCAGGATGCGATGGAGCTGGTCGAAATAGGGGCAGTAGTGGGGTGCCACCCCTGAGCGGAAACTGCACTCCCTGTCCTTGGTGTAGTCCTGCCTCAGGTCCTTGACCTTCTGGTCCAGGCTGTCAGCCATCCTGACATAAACGTCGGCTTTTGTGCGCCTGGTGCGGAGATCCTGGAGGTTCGCCTCATCTCCCCAGACCTCAATGAGATCCAGGATCTCTGCACCAGACCAGGATGGTGCCCCCTTTTTTGCCCCCAGGCAGGGGCTTGGGAGCTGGCTGCAGCTGTCCTGGCAGCCGTGGGGGCTCAGATGGAGCACTGGGCTCTGCCATGGCAGCAGGGAAGGCAGAGCAGGGCGCTGTTGTGTAGCACGATGCTAGCAGGGTTCGTGTCATGCCACAAACTGTTTCCCCTGTGGCTGCATCTTTAAGGGCTGCAGTGGGAGGGGAACTATAGAGTTCTGATTAGTGTGGACAGAGTGGCCTCCAGAGCAGCTGTGAGAAGCCCGGGAGGCCTCTTATTTCAAAATAATGACAGCTGTGCTGTCTACACACACCCTATTTTCAAATAACTATTTTGAAATAGGTGTTATTCCTCATGAAAGGAGGGTTACAGATTTCGGAATAAGAAGCCCATTATTTCAAAATTATTTCAAAATAACAGGCTTGCTATATAGACACTCACCTTGTTATTTCGAAATAATGCTGCAGTGAGCACATGCCCTAAGGTGCCAAAGGACTCCTTGTTTTTGCAGAGAACTGTTCACAATCAGTAATAACGCTAGATATGAAATAATAATTAGAGCTGACTGGAGGACAACAATTCTATTTCATGGCACATTTTGAGAATTCCAAACGTGGGTTACTTCTGTGTTGCAATGAAACACAAAGACAAAATTGTGTCAAAAGGGCCATGTTTCAAGGCTGAGTTTTTATTATTAGGAAAGCATCTGGGTAGCTATCAGGAAGGAGAGTCTGCAGCTGCCCAGTTATTAGCCAGTCTGAGCACAGCTGGGCTACAATAGAACCACATGATCGGCTAAGGGAGTCAGATGGCTTGTTCTTAAATCCAGTGGCTGCTCAGTGCACACACCCATCATGGATTCCCTCCTTTTGCTCCTCCCCTGCTCCACCTTATGTCCTGCCCTGCACTCAACCTCACCCGAGCCTAGACTCTGCTCTGTACCCAGCTTGTTTCAGCCCTCTCCTAACCTTGTGCCTGCTTTGTAACCAACTCTGCTGCTGCCTTCCCTGAATTCAGAAAATCTGGTTCTGACCCTTTGCTTTAATTCCTGTCTCCAAGTCTTTCTTGAACCTGAAGTCTGGCATGTGAACACTGAGTATGGTTGTGATCTTGGTTCTGGCTCTGCTTTTACATTTGAACTCTGACCACTTGATTTGACTGTCAGTAGCCGGATGAACCTAGGTCTGTAATTCTAAGCCCATGCCCTAATCAAGTCCCTGAGCCTCCTGATCCAGCATTTTTACCCCATATCACTCTAAATCAGGCACAGCAGGGACTTGAGCCTGGCTTTCATATATTCCACCAGGCACAAGAGAACATAAGAACATAAGAACATAAGAATGGCCATACTGGGTCAGACCAAAGGTCCATCGAGCCCAGCATCCCATCTGCCGACGGTGGACAATGCCAGGTGCCCCAGAGAAGGAGAACAGAAGACAATGATCAAGTGATTTATCTCCTGCCATCCATCTCCTGCCCTTGTTATGAAGGCTAGGGCACCATACTTTATCCCTGGCTAATAGCCATTTATGGACCTAACCTGCAAAAATTTATCAAGCTCTTTTTTAAACCCTAATAGAGTCCTGGCCTTCACAGCCTCCTCGGGCAAGGAGTTCCACAGGTTGACTGTGCGCTGTGTGAAGAAAAATTTCCTTTTATTAGTTTTGAACCTACTACCCATCAATTTCATTTGGTGTCCCCTAGTTCTTGTATTATGGGAAAAGGTAAATAATTTTTCTATAATCACTTTCTCCACACCATTCATGATTTTATATACCTCTATCATATCGCCCCTCAATCGCCTTTTTTCCAAACTGAAAAGTCCCAGTCTCTCTAGCCTCTCCCCATATGGGACCCTTTCCAAGCCCCTAATCATCTTAGTCGCCCTTTTCTGAACCTTTTCTAATGCCAATATATCTTTTTTGAGGTGAGGAGACCACATCTGCACGCAGTACTCGAGATGTGGGCGTACCATAGTTTTATATAGGGGAAGTATGATATCTTTTGTCTTATTATCTATCCCTTTTTTAATAATTCCTAACATCCTATTTGCCTTACTAACTGCCGCTGCACACTGCGTGGATGTCTTCATAGAACTATCCACTATAACTCCAAGATCCCTTTCCTGATCTGTCGTAGCTAAATTTGACCCCATCATGTAGTACATGTAATTTGGGTTATTTTTTCCAACATGCATTACCTTACACTTACCCACATTAAATTTCATTTGCCATTTTGCTGCCCAATCACTCAGTTTGCTGAGATCTTTTTGTAGTTCTTCACAATCCCTTTTGCTTTTGACTGTCCTGAACAACTTTGTGTCATCTGCAAACTTGGCCACCTCACTGCTTACCTCATTTTCTAGATCATTGATGAACAAGTTGAACAGGATTGGTCCCAGTACTGACCCCTGGGGAACACCACTAGTTACCCTCCTCCATTGTGAAAATTTACCATTTATTCCCACCCTTTGTTTTCTGTCTTTTAACCAATTCTTGATCCATGAAAGGACCTTTCCTCCTATCCCATGACCACCTAATTTACGTAAAAGCCTTTGGTGTGGGACCGTGTCAAAGGCTTTCTGGAAATCTAGGTATATTATATCCACTGGGTGCCCCTTGTCCGCATGTTTATTAACCCCTTCAAAGAATTCTAACAGATTAGTTAGACACGACTTCCCTCTGCAGAAACCATGCTGACTTTTGCCCAACAATTCGTGCTCTTCTATGTGCCTTGCAATTTTACTCTTTACTAGTGTTTCTACTAATTTGCCTGGTACTGATGTTGAACTTATCGGTCTATAATTGCCAGGATCTCCTCTAGAGCCTTTTTTAAATATTGGTGTTATATTGGCCATCTTCCAGTCATTTGGTACCAAAGTGGATTTAAAGGATAGGTTACAAACCACTGTTAATAACTCCGCAATTTCACATTTGAGTTCTTTCAGAACCCTTGGGTGAATGCCGTCTGGTCCCGGAGACTTGTTACTATTCAGCTTATCAATTAATTCCATAACCTCCTCTAATGTCACTTCAATCTGAGTGAGTTCCTCAGATTTGTCACCTAAAAAGGCTGGCTCAGATTTAGGAACCTCTGTAACATCCTCAGCCGTGAAGACTGAGACAGTCGTTTACTCTCTTAAGAGAACTTCAACAAAACTGACCTCTCTTTGAAACATTTTGGCTTTGATGAAAAGAAATGTTGTTGAACCTTTTCTGATCAGTTCTAATAACAATATTCACTGTAAACTTTTGTATTAACAATTAATTCTGAAAAAATTATGTACTTCCTAATATTTCATGATCAGAAAGAGAGGCTAGCTTAATCCATTAGGCTTGTTATGACTCAGTGTTTGTTATGAGATAATATTTGCACTCTGGGTGTAACTGTGTTGCTCCCAGGATATTAGAGCAAAACTTAGCTCTGTGAAGATCAAAAGCCTGCCCCTTCCATCAACAGAAATTGGTCTATTAAAAGATATTACCTCACCGACCTGTCTCTGTTGTGAATTAGTTAGATCTATTGATAGCTAATGGAGAGTCTTCTTTAACTCATGATGGAGCTATTCTTATGGATTCTGGACTGCTTAGTTCAAATCTCTTGGGGGGAAGCTATTCCACGGCTTTATACCTTATTTATAATGATTCAGTAAAATGGAAGTCAGTTGTGCTGGTGTCACTTTTCTCTGAAGCATTTGTACTTGGATTTTAAATGCCACCCATGTTACTGTAATCAATCCGTTCTGTTTTATTCACCGTATTATGAGCTCAGAGAAAATACTAATAGCTCTGTGATTGAGACTGAGTCAGTGGGACGCAAAAGGCAAGGTACTTGTCATAGTGGAATGATATCTTTATAAACTGTTTTCCAGATGAAACTGATGAAGAGATTATCATGCTTTTGAAAATGTTTTTAAAAATGGTTCATTTAGATTACAAAAGGCAAGATTGTCCTTTTTCTTCTAAATCAAGAGAAATGTGCAATGTTTAATTAATCAGGGAACCAGAATTTATTTACATGATTTTAAATATCTACTGAAATATGAACTAGAGCTAGGTTATAACAGGGACTGGAATTTTTATTGTGGAAGGAATACATGCACCCAAGAGGAAGATGGTTGGGTGTTGACCTGCTTTGGGCCTGTTGGTGATGGCTTTGTCAATATTTTCCTTTCAAGTAACAAGCATCATGTAATATTTCCCAATGATCCAAAGCCTACTGAATTCATTGGAAAGACTACCACTGATTTCAAAGGGTTTTGGATCAGGCCCTTAGGATGAGAGTCACAGAGTACTTAGGTATATAATTCCCACTGAAATCAATGGAGGCTAAGCATCTAACTATCTTTGTGAATCCCAGCCTTAATGCCCCATCTGAAGTACCCCAAATAAAGTCTTATTCAGAAAAATATAGTTCCTTAAGACACGGGGATCACAGTTAAACTGACATCTCCAGTTCTTCATCAAGCGCTGACCAGTTCACTCACAAATGTGAAAGCAAATCTGGATGCATTCAGGTGCAATAAGACAAGGAGTGTGGACAGAGAAGTGACTATAGTAACATACATACAGAATATGGAAAATGATCATCTTTCATTCCAGAATATTTGGTGAAGCTGATGAATTAGCCATTAGAGATTTGCTCGTTTCAAGGCACTTTCATACTTCTACACATCCTCCTGAGAGTACCATTGTCAGAAAGCAGGGCACAGGGCTACCTGGACCTTTACTCTGACCCAATATGGCCATTTGTCATTCTTATGCTTTGTACTCCTCAACCACACCTGGGAATCTGGGTCGAAAAGTTTCACTGTTTATTTTACTCATTTGGTTCATTAGTTTGTTGACAAATATACCACTAAATTTGTATGAAGAAAAATATAAAGAGAAAACAAAGCATGAGGGTAGCAGGAGGCTGTACCAGGCATCTTGCAATACCTTGTGTAGTGGTGCTGTAGCACACTCCAGCAGGGAGAGGGTTACAGAGAAGCCAAAGGAGGCTTGCGCAGCCCTGGCCAATTAGGGCAGGGAGCAGTCAGCCAATTAGGGCCAGGCTGCATCTTACAAAGGGCTGCAAGAGCTGAGAGTAGCTCACTGTTGCTTCAGCTGTGGAGTGGGTAGGATCTGGCAATGAGGAAGCTACAGAGGGCACCTGAGACAGAGGAGTGCTAGGGAAAGGCAGGCAGAGCTGGGGAGCTCTGGCCTGACCCAACTCTCAGGCTACAGCCCTGATAGAGGGGCCTGAGGGATACTAGAGGTGCAGGGAGGCAGCCAGGGCAGGGGAAGGCATCAGGCCCACACCCTTTTGCTAATGATGAGTGACCAGTTCAGATTGCAGTTTTTCCCTGAGGTAGGGGCTAGAAGACAACTGGCAGTGGGTCATTGAGGTCAGGTGGGTATGGGGGGGTGGCATTCCCTAGTAGGGGTGGGTGCCGGAGTGTGGGAGCACTGCTGTGAGGCAGTACCATGAGGAAAGGGCACTGTGGGCCAAAAAGGACCCAGGGCCTGAAGCAGCGCAAAAGACAGGTAACTGAGGGCAAGATGCTGATCAAGAGGGGGTGCTCCAGGGCTAGAAGAGCAAATTCCTGAGGAGACCAGCAGGAGGCACTGTGTCCATGAGTCAACCCCGCTACACCTTGGCTACTGTTTTCAGAAACTACATATTATTCATAGAAAAATAAACTTCATGAAGCTGGCATTTAAGAAGTAAAAACACAAGAACACTTTATTTATTGTTTTTAAATGTTAGGAAATTCAGAATTAAGGTTAAATTAAAATAAAAGTAAACATCTGAAAAAGATTGAAGTTGCTCTTAAGAATCCCGGTGATCCTGAACTCTGCCCTGACAAGCAATGTTCTAAGAAACTTTAAAACAGGAGTATCATCCATAACAAAATTTCACCCATACAGCATGCACGTTGGCTACCCCTGCAGATTCTAACTTAATGAATGCTTTTTCTCAGTATAGAATCATTTTACCCTTTAAAAGATACATTGTGATGAATTATCATGTTCCCTATGCTAAATACTGGACACATGGTAAAATTACTTGCATTCAAGTGAGTTCAACAGCAATCAATCAGAACTGTGCAGTACAAGTGTTCAAATTAACAAGTTGACTGAGTCCCTTTTAAAAAGAAATACTGTATAGTTTGATTCTTTTTATTTACCTTATCTTTAAGGCTTTAGTTTTCACATGTGCCGGGGCAACACACACATACACATCTACCCCTCCCACACGCGCAGACACACACACACACCCGGGGGGGGGGTCCAAAGTGGGTGGAGAGAGGCTATTCTCAGTAGTGACAGATGGCAGAACAAGGAGCAATGGTATCAAGTTACAGTGGGGGAGGTCTAGTTTGGATATTAGGAAAAATTATTTTACTAGGAGGGTGGTGAAGCACTGGAATGGGTTACCTAGGGAGGTTGTGGAATCTCCATCCCTAGAGGTGTTTAAGTCCCAGTTTGAGAAAGCCCTGGCTGGGATAATTTAGTTGGGGTTGGTCCTGCTTTGGGCAGAGGGTTGGACTTGATGACCTCCTGAGGTCTCTTCCAACCCTATGATTCTATGAGTTTATGAACTTCTAGATTAAGCAGTTTTTCTCACCTCACTGGATAATGCAGTTTATAGTACACAGGTTTTCCCCTTGAAACCTGGGCTACCCTCCTCTGTGGAGTCTTCAGCGAATCCTTGTAGCAGCATAGATGGGGATGCAGGGGTGGGGAGGAAGAAGAAAGGCCCAGCATGGGGTCCCTGTGTTCTGTTTTATACTCTTAGTCCCTGTGCTTGGAGAAGAAAAGTCCAGGCGTGTCTGGTGGGAGTTGCTGAGTCACAAGGTGAAACAATACCCCTCCCCCAGAGTGTCTCTGGCAAGTGAGTCATTGAATCATAACTCCTCTGCTGGACAATGGCTGGTGATGTCTGTTCAGCACCATCTGGATGTTGGTTAACTCCCCTGTCATTGCCTTTGTAGACCTAGTATCTGGGCTCTTCCCAAAGCCACAGCATATTTTAGTGAAAACCAGACAGCACAATTCTTATAATTATATGTGCATTAATGAGATATGTATTTAGACGTTACAGTGGGTTAGAGAAGATATTATCCTTTCCCACGATATCTCATGTGGCATGCTTCATATGAAGTATCACACTCCAATGTAAATGAGGAATATGGGGGTTACAAGGTGCTCCCCCAAAGCGTAGAATGTCACACACACCTTCCACAGATTTCTGCCAGGGTTCATACTGGAATGTGGCCAGCAGCAGCCTTTTGGCACTGTGTGAGAGGAAAGGGATGGGAGCTCCTGGCAGCTGCAGAGGAATGGGGGGGAGGTGACCTGACCCATGTCTTCCAAGAGGTCATCTGTTTTCCCCAGTGCCCCCTCCCCTGTGGCTGGAAGCAGCTCCGGGCTGCTGCTGGCCACCGGCATAGCCCAGCCATCTCCTGTGCTCTAGCTACAGCACAGGCGGGAAGGGATTAAGCCTTAATGATGCATTTGGCACCAGGGAATCTGACCAGGGTGGGGTGGGGGGGCTCATTCAGCAAACTATGCCAGAGAGGTGGCTCAGCAGCAGAAGGTGCCGAGGGGATAGAAGAGCCCCAAGTATCCCAGGGGTAGGATGCAGGGCACAGTGAAAGAGGGTGTTAAGCCTTTGCCTTGGTGTGTGTGGGGGGGGGGCTGTTGTGGAGGCTGCAGGATTGGGGAACTAATAGGCTGGAGATCTGTTCTGTCCCCCACTCCACAGCTTATATGAGGGGCAGAGATGCTTCCCTATACCAGAGTTATGCAGGGCTTTGGCACATGCAGGGCTTGGGTCCTCCTGGCCAGCACCCTGGGGCAGAGGGTCTTGTGCTTTCCCAGCATGCCATTCGATGTTCCCCACCTCCAATCACTGCTGATGGGCCTGTGCCTGGTGAGCAGGGATCTGGCTAGAAGCAGGACCTACCAGTACTGATGTGAGGGAGACATAAAATATGGGACAATATGTCCATTTTGAAGAAAGCCAAGACACCTGTAGCAGGACTTACTTATGGGTACATCTACACTTGCACCCTAGTTTGAACTAGGGATGCAAATGCAGGCATTCAAAATTGCTAATGATGCGGGGATTTAAACATCCCACGCTTCATTAGCATGATCTCACCGGCGCGCTAGTTCGAATCACAGCTGATTCGAACCAGGAAGTGCGCACCGGGACGCGTTAGTTCGAACCAACCCCCTTGGTTCGAACTAACGTTACTCCTCATTTTTTAGTTTGAACTAGGGTGCAAGTGTAGATATATCCTATGAGATTGTCCCTTTAAAAACAGAACATCTGGTTTTATATGTGCATATGCATTGTGATTACGATTAAGTACCCAGGGGAATGATATTGATCTATTCAGAATATGATATTTTAGAACTACTTGCTTGCTACGCTTGCCAACCCCCCTCTCTCTGGAGGTAGGTGTCTAGCCAAGGAGGAGGGGGCAGGAGCAAGCTTGGGTAGGTGTCTAGCCAGGGGGAAGGGTGCAAGAGCAGGCTGGGAGTGCAGGGTCGCAGCAGAAAGGCTGATGGGGTTTGGGTGGAAGGCCCGGTTCAGATGGTGGAGGTGGCCCGGGGGAGGGGGCTCGGGCTCAGATGGCAGAGGGGATTGGGCGTAGCCCAAAGCAGGGTAAGGCTTGGATGGCAGAGGGGACCCGGCCCCAGTAGCTCCTCCCTGGCAGCACAGCCCCCCAGGGCATGAAGCAGGAGCTGGAGCTGGAGCAGCCCATGCCCAGAGGGGACAGCACCAAGGCTGGCCACAGCAAGCGGCTGAGGACAGAGGCGGCGGCAGTGGTGGGAGCGTCATGTGGACACTGATGACATGATGACATCATTCTGTCGTCCTTCAGGAAAAAATCTTTTCTATATAGAGAAAGGGGATTAAGAAGTTCTAATTCACATAAATTCCAGTACCTCTTTAAATAATAAGACAATTAATTATTTATTAAAATAACACTAATCATGATGAATGTTCAGAATTTGGCAATAACATAAATGACACAAACATTTCTTCAACAGAAATAGTTTGGTCATTTCCATTTAGTTTTACTGAGCCATCCTTCTGAAGTGTTGCCAAAGAAGCAGCCAAGTGTTATGCAATAATAAACATATTAAAGAAACAAGAGTGAATTTTAAAGAAACTTTTCTTTTTGGACACCAGAAGTAGTACTAGTTCAATCAGAATAGTATTGCAGTTCTTAGTATATTTGTATAGTTACACAAAAATATTTGATTATAGAGATGTAAGTCATTACAGCTGAGTCCAAATACAGTAATAGAAAAAAGTGCCAGGAATCAGGGACTGCAGCAGAGCCAGTCACAGAGCAACCTAATGAGCACAGGATATTACATTTAGTAGGTTGCTTGATTGACTACACTGCCTGATTGTTTGGAAGAGACAGCAGACTGACTCTTAAGCCCGGAAGCAACAGCATTCATCCACAGCATTCATCCATAATTTCTGTATCTGTTTGTTCCCAGCCCTGTTCCTGCCTTACCTTGCTCCAGGTAATCTCGCCTTACCCCTTGGCTCCAATTCCTGAATTCTTGGCTTTGGCCTCTGGCTCTGAGACTTTGGCTCAGATTCTTCACTTCTGACTTTGACTCTAACCCCCGGCTCCAAATCCTGGCTCCCGACTCTGGCCTCTGGCTCTTAATCACTGGGGCTGAGTCCAGCTCTAACGAGTAGGCATGACTGCCCACTTCCCCATTATTGACAGAAAGCTAGCTGCAGGAAAAGTAGCCATATATAACTATAGTGCTCATAATGGGTACCGAATATTGACTTCAAGAACGAAATACTGTCCCAGCCTACTCTGGTCCTCAGTTCTGGCCTGATTCATCTGCCTTTGAAGTCAGTGAAAGGATTCTGACTGATCGCAGTGGTAGTTGAATCAGATCCTTTATCTGCCAATAAAGCACACATCATTAAAAACAATTATTGGCAGAATCCACAAGGATATCATGTAGCGACCTCAGTCCCAGTCTGTCCAATAACTCCCACAATATATCAGGGACAGTAAATAGCATATCCAAAAGTTTGTGATTGCGTGTCAAAGGTTAATAGAGAGCTCAGCACTAAAAGCATGAAGGGATCCTTCTCATTCACACATTTGGGTAGATCTCTTAGCAGTAAAACATTAGGAATAACAACACAATGTAAATTATCACTTACAATTTTAACATACAAGTAAAACAGTGTGTGTTTCCATTCACTTTGTCCCAATGAGGAAATAGATCACTCCAAGAGTCCAAACTGAGTACTCAGAAGCTTATGACCCTAGCATCAGCAATGTGGAATATTTCCAGGGAAGGAAATTGAGATGAGGAGGAGGAGGAGGATGGTGAATAGTTCCTATTCAAATAGAAACTGAAGCTGTCATCCTGGAAGAACTAAAATCTAGCCAAGATCCTTGTCCAAAGCAATTGAAAGCTGACATTCATGTTTCACAAAAGGAATTAAAAGATAGCATGGAACGTGGCCAAAAGGAGATCAGAGCAGCATTAGCAGTATGTGAGCCTCTAACTACTATAGCTTGGTGTTCTTTAGTTGGGATTTAATAACTTGCTATACTGAATCCTGTTACTGCTTCGACCAGATGCATGCGACAGGAAGCACAAATCACAGCCAGTATCTTTGTACAGCTTATGTGTATGGATGGATTTATGGGATTTACTTCTTGCCTTTATTAGGCAGGAGATTTTTTTGCTATTTTGTTTTGATCAGGGTTAATATTGAAACATGTAATCCTTGCCCTGAGACAGGAAATACACTGGGCAAAGAGGGATGTTTAAAGAGTCTATGTGCCTTTTATAAAGCAATATTGAGTCTAAAACGAGATTTTTCTGGGTGACAGTAAACTACAAGGGATCATTGTTTACACACAATTCTCTGTGTAAAGGGGAATCATGTATTCACCATTAAAAGGTACCACAACATTTTTATTTTTGTAATTTTGCATTAGGGTATGCAACAGAATGGGCAGAGACAGCTAGAACATGTCAGGCCAAATTCTCATGCCAGTTACATTGTGTAACTCCACTGAAGTCTTTGCCAGTATGTGTGTAGGGCTTATGTGTCAGAATGGGTTTGTGTGGGTTTATCTGTTTTATCTTTTGCAAACCACCAGTGGAATTATTTTGGATTTACAGCTGAGAGGAAAATTTAGCCACTTGTGTCTCATTGCAAGCCAATGTAAAATCCCATTGAAATCAATGGAGCTGATGGTACTTATGACTTTGTAGAATGAGATCACTTCTATTTAGAGGTATAAATGTGGATTTCAGAGATTAATTTTAGGCACTAAGGTTTGACCATTTTAGTCAGTATAAACAAGGGACTCTGTTCTCTTAAGTACACATACTGTTAAAAATTGACTGGCCTTAGCAAGGAAGGAAGAAAGAAAGAAGTACGATGTGAAGTAAAGGGATATCAGGAAAGACATAACAAGTTGGCCCTTTTGAATCATTTGTTGTAAATAATTAACAGAATGAATCAAGCCCTTCCTTCTGGTTTTAATTTATTCACAAAGTGGTTATCATTGATATTAATTTGTCACTACATATAATTGCTGTGTGAGAAAAAAACATAGCCTGTAAAAATTACATAGCCTGTAAACAGAGCCTCATAAGTTTTCACACCATGTAATTGGCCATCAATGGTAAATTCCATGGTGTTTCTGTTTCATGATTAAATTATTTATGTGATATTTAAGTCAAATTATTTATTTATTTTAAATAAAATTATTTAAACAGAGCCCCTTCCCCGTTTGTAAATTAACCACCAATACTGTAAAATTAATCTATTCTGAGGAGAATAAAATGAGGTTTCCAAAATGGCCACAGGAGCTCTTCCGATGCATTCACTCTCATAAATATTTATTGGCATAGTAGAACCCCTATTGTGCTAGCTAATTGGAGATTGAGATGCTCATAGAACAATAAAAAGTACATAAAAGGGAACGTTTCAATTACAGTTTGCATGGCATACAGTTTATTTTGTTCAATGATAGTGTATATAATGCATGGTAACAAATGTATAGTGTGCCTGATTTTTCTTTGTGTCAGTGAACTGCATCTCTTCTTTGACACCAAATCTGCCTTTCTTCAAACCTGTTCAGAGGCTTGAAAGTTGGCTGAAAACTGAAAATGCATTCAGCAGAAGAAAAATGCTTGAAATGATCAGCCATTCCTGGCAACAATATTCATAAAGTACTAGTATTCATGGTGTTTTTGTTTTGTGGATAAAAGGTCACCCATGGGGATGTTTACCAGGAAAGCAATATAAAGGATTGTAAATTCCAAAGAAGTAGAGTAGAATCTCAGAACTGTGGACATCAAAGTTATGAATGGACATTCAACCATACACCTCCATTGGAACCAAAAGTATGCAGTCAAGTAGCAATCAGGCAGCAGCAGGCCAAAAAAAAAAAAAAAAAAGCAAATACAGTACAGTTCTGTGTTGAAGGTAAACTACAAAAAAAGTTTTGACAAGATAAGAACGGTTTCTGTGCTTGTTTCATTTCAATGAAGATGGTTAATAGCAGCATTTTTCGTCTCCATTCCCAAAGTGTTCATAACTCTGTGGTTCTACTGTAACTGTTTTTTGTATTTTCAAGAATATTTACTAATGCATTTTTGTTATATTTGTCCACATGTGCATAATGATAGCCTCCAACCCAGTCTAAGAAATTAACTGAAAAGGTTTGGATTAACCTGGAGAGACTTCACAGTTCTTGTTTAAATTTGGAGTAAACAGTATTAAAGAGACTCTGGTCTGCAGAATGTGAAAAACAAAATAGTGAATTCAGAGCAAAATTAGACAACAGCTCAAGAAAAGAAAATCCCTCATAAATAGTATTAGGTCACCCCTGCTCTAAAAATATTGAGGGATAGAGTGCAGACTCTAAAATGGGCCAAATGGAAACTCTCATGGAAAGTAGCACCAATCAAGAACCCTGGAAGATTGGTTTAACATTTTGAGCAGGTGGCTTGCAAACTAAGAAGAATGGATGAGTTTATATTGGATTTTGGATTTAATTTTTGCCCCAAAACTATAAGCTGAATCTTGAAGTTCTTACTCAGGAAAATTCCCATTGAAGTGAACAAGAGTTTGCCTGAACAAAAACAGATTTCAAACAGAAGACTTCATATCCTCATGTGCAAGAGTAATCCACATAAATGAGAGAACACATTTTCAACACATGGAGTTGGCTATTCAATCTTCTGTCTGGGAAGAAGACCATGAGGACAAGGGCATGGCTTCTACCACAGAAGAAGCTAGGAGAGGGAGGGGGAGTGTCCAATCCCTCTAACAAAGAATTCTCCAAGATCAATCGAACAATTGTCATCAGTCAGGCGTTCCCAGTGGGTTCCTGACAGGACTGCTACTCCGTCAATGATGATAAACTTTTGGCTGAGTGAGTATGTGTGCTCCCCTGTCTACCATGTTAACCATGCATAATTAGTCAACATGATAGATGCTGAGAGAGCCCCCAGAGATCACAAATCAGATAAGGATCAAAAGCACCCGGCTAGGTTTATTGCCAAACAAAGTAGAGTAATAGGTGTCAACGAACAGACTAGCTGCTGAGCCACTATGCATATGTACCCGTGACATTGGAATAGCTCAGTCAATACTATAGATCCAGCATTGCCCCCTTGGCTAGACAAAGGCAGTTTTTTGGGGTGCACTTTTATACACAGGTGCAAACAAGTTACACATCGCTCCTGACACATCAGGTTGCCACCCTCTGATGTTACCTAGCTCTGCCCATTACCGTGTAAAGGGGATCAATCACTATCTGTCATGCTGTCAGTTTAGACCCTGTCCTGAACCTGGGTCAGTATGTCCATGTTATCTGTGGGGTGTGTGCTGGTACCAGGATGTTTCTTAAGGAGGTGTTCTGTTATGACCCCTCTGGAATATGCTTCCAGCCTGTGCTTAGTACCTCTTAGGTATGAGTGTTTCTGTAATATCAGCCCTGTTCTTGCCAACTTCTGCGAGCAGGGCCTGCCTCTTGCTCACAGCTTAACTCTGTTTAATATTAGCAAAGTCTTGACAATTGCTGTCTAGGCCTCAGGCCTCATACCTGGCCTGTGATATGTGGGTTTATGTTGCAGGTCCTCATCTTACTACAATAACCATGTGGATGCCCCCATGCATCTTCTCTATCAAGCCCAGCTTGCTCAAGCTAGCCTCCCGAAAGCACAGTTCTTGCCAGAAACATGCTTGCTATGGTTTTTCCATACCCCAGCTGTCCATAGGACTCCCTTAAAAGGAGATTCTATGGCATAATGAGGTGGGAAGGGAAACAGCATATGCTAATTAATATAGTCCTCTCCTGTGAAGGTTGTATGGTTGTAAGAATCCTGAGAACAGAAGCCAATTCCCCTGGATGCTGAGCCAGCTTCAGAGGAATTTTTGAAAGGTTAAAAAAAGAGGGTGAGTATATCACAGAGGCAGAATTCCCCTTCCATTGACCCAGTCTCCCTGTCACCTATAGATGTGGGAGGTGACATGGAACCCATAGGAAAACCTTATGTAAGTGGGAACCTCAAGCTTTGGCCCTATGTGAAAAATGCCAGTAAAGGGCAGTGTTTTGAAAGATAAGATGTGGGTGGAATTTTCATTGACAACATTCTTGCAGATCTATAGGAGGGAAGTGTTCCTAGTAGATAGCACACTATTTCTAGCAGGCAACAGGAGTTAAAGAAAAGGAACAACTGCGGCGAAATATTATGTGCACTTGTGAACATAATAGATTTCAGGTGAAGGAAATCCTTAAGGGAGAAGGGGGATGAAGGTGAACCGCGGGCATTTTTACTGGATTTGTTCCAGTGTGGTGCTGCATTGAAATGAACAGCAGTAAGGTTTTAAACAATTTCTGGATTTGTTTTTTCAAGCCCACAAATCTATTGACTATACTCAGCTTGTATGTCACGTTGATTTCTGGCACCATGCTAGCTAACGATTTTGATTCTATAGGCGCTTTAAACACAAGGTAATTGTGATATCAAAGCTTTGATTTTTTTATTCAGCAATAGAGATTGAAAATACAAGTATGGAATCCTTCTCAACTTAATGGCAGTAAAAGCCTTCTTCATTCAGTCCATTACAACAATTGATTCAAGAACAAGACCCAAATAAAATAAAGGAAAATGAAAGGAAAGAAAGAGAAGAAAAGAGGAACTGCAGGAATAATTAAGTGAACTCAGGTCTCACGGGTGAGGATGTGACTGGTAAATCCAGTTAGCTCTTTAGATTTCATGGCATTCATCTTTTTTTGAGGAACAATGCCAAGCATTGATAAACAACTGCAAAGTATACAGTACTTATACATTTTTCAAAGTGTTAGTATAAGCATAGTCTCTTCCTTTAATTCAAATAAACTGAGCTAAAAGTTATTTAAATTGAGAGCTGAAAGGAAATTTAAGAAGAACGCCATTTTTTCCTTGTTTATGATATATAAGCAAGACCTGCAATGTTTTTTTTTTTAAAAATAAGGGGAAGTCTTTTTTTTTTCTTCTCTTAAAAATAGTTGGACAGATTGTAGGTTCTACTATAGCCACTTTGCACTGCAACAGTGAAGAAAAGGGACGATGAAGCCAGATGAACCAATTTCTGTGGGATTCCTCCAGCATACCGGGATATCACCCAGGCATGGGGAGTTGCTGGGCCCTGCACCACCTTCCGCAGTTAGATGTGACTCTCAGCCACCGGGTAGAACAGAAGGTTTATTAGTTGAGAGGGATACAGCGTAGAACAGAATTGTCAGCACAGAAACCAGAAGCAGTCAGTACAACCCATCTTGGGAAGAGGCGGCTCAAAGTCTAGGGCCTTGCCCCCCCATCTTTGAACTCTAAGCCAACAAGAGTCACTCAGACGCCTAGCAGTCCATCTCCCCCTGCAGCCAGCCCTGCCTCCAGAGGCCTTTGTCCAGCTTCCTAGGCGAAAGGTGTCATCTGGTTACACCCCTCTCCCAGGCTCAGGTTACAGAAGGCATCAGCCATTGTGTACATGAGAGAGACTATCACACTGAAATTCCCATCACCATCTAGGTATTGGTTCAGTGCCCTGAGAAACTGAGGCACACACATGTGGTTTCTACAGGACAGTAGAAATCACATGCAACATAGCAAAGTGAACACAGAATACAATCCCCACTTTATCACAGGGGACTCTCCTTTTTGATGCTTTATACATCGCCCTCACCTCATCCCCTGTGATAAGATGTCTGACTGGGGAAAAGGAGGCATTTTCAGATGTCCCCAATAGGGGACAATACAAATATTGCACCCAGCAAGACAACAACACATTGATTGGGCAGAAGCTGGAGTACACTAATAAAAGTGTGCCTAAGATTGGAAGAAGTGAAGTCTCTGAATCACCTACAGAACAATACTTCTATCCTAGCAAGAGTGGGAATGAAATTTCTGCTTGCTGCCATGTAAGAGTTCCCATTCTAACTGTCTAATTTCAGTCCCTAATAATTTTCAGAAATTGTCTCCTACTGGGCTTTTCAGGCCTGGTTTCTGTTCAAAAGGAAAGTGTTTTGGAAAGATAATGCCAAAATAAACCTGTTATTTGTGAGATCTAGGAGAGAGAAGATATATTTTTCTTTTGATTAATAATAAGAATGTTCTTAACAGCACTAGTATCTAGGGGTAGAAAGGTGAAAAAGGGTATGGGAATTGCCTTCCATTCAAGAAGTATGTTTTTCTGTTCAACTGAAAATTAGTTTTGCTTTGACTGACTCATGAACATTTGAAAATTGCACAGTGAGTATGCCCAGTAAATCTGTAACGTGGATAGTGCCCATATGCTCAGAATGGGCCTGATCCAACGCCCTTTGAAATGAATGGAAAGACTCCCACTGATGTCAATGAGATTTGGATCTGGTCCTATATGTGCATCTAAGGAAGGGCATGCTCTATGTACATGGATGTAGAGCTAACTTTCCTGCACACTTAAGGCGTGCAGAGAACGAGCCATGGACCTTGTGAGATGGAGCTATGCACGCTCATTCCCTACAGCTCTTATAAAGTTAAATATACATAGCTGCTGAGATGCCCAGAAGGCCTCCCTTCTAAACACCTTATCTAAAAGCATTCACAGAACCACTATCCTATTCTTTCCTGTTCTTAAGAGCTGAAATTATACTTCTTTTTCATTACATATGTAGAGACTTGGAGGCTGCATTTTGACCCACTGCACATGTGCAAAGCCAACAGACACTTGCATTGGCACAGTGGGGACCTACTCTATGACTGGGGTCCCAAAGCACAACTCATGAGTTAAGAAAAAGCAGAGGTAGCACTTTCACTGAGAGAGAGTCCTCAAAAATAATGTGGGTCAGCATCTGGATATGTCGAAGTGGTTTCCCTGGGTGAGATTTTCTTATCATGCCATGGTGCTGAACTGTTTCTTGCTGCTACTTGCTGTTACTTTTATACAACTAGGACATTTCAGAGGCACTCAGCAGTTTCAGCTCTGATTTAATCCATTGGATGTGTAGGTGTTCAACTCCTCTGAAATCAGTCCCCTATTTAGTAAAGAAAATAAAAGCTTACAGGAGCTGAGCTGTGGCACTGTTTTCCTCTGGAAGCTGAATACCAGAAATTCTCCTGAATGAATGTCAGGTTTCTCCTGACATGTATTTCACATTCACACTAAGAAAAGCTCTGAAAAGATCTTTTTTAATATTAAATTGATAAAAGGAAATGCAATTCGGAAGACTGGGTTGATTGAACTTTACCCACTGCCCTTAATTAACATCCTCACACCGAATTGACAGTTACAGGGCAGTTACTGATTAATGTCACTAAAAATTAGCACCAAAATGTCCTGCTCATCTTTTATATCCATTAGTAAGTTAGAAACCTACCCACAAGTATGTGTTTGTGGAAACACCACCCACACATTGATGTGTCCAGTCCATCTGACAAATCTCCTAGAAGATAAGTAGAAAAATGATGATACACCCACACAAAATAAGTAAAATTAAGATGAATTGAGCCCTTAGTCTCTCATGAAAAATGCTAGATTAAATCAGAAAATGTATTGAGATCAATGCTGCTTCTGGTATGAAATTCAATTAATGAAAGTGAGGTTTGAACAACAATTTAAAAAAGCAGTTACTTGTATCATGTATCTGGTTAAGTTTGGTAACTATGGAGTGAATTCCAATTGTATGGAAGTATTACTGAAAACAGGAATTTTTGCTAACACAGGTTGAACCTTTCTAGTCCAACACCATCAGGACCTGATTGGTGCCAAACCAGAGAATATGCTGAACCACAGGAAGTCAATATTCTCTTGCAGCATTACCAACACATCCCCTGCTTACTGGGCTCTCAGAAGACATGTAGAGGTAAATTAGAGCTAAATAACACAGAACACTGAGAGACTTGGCTGGTGGCTGTAAACAAACTTTACGGAACTGCAGGAAATTTGCCCACTCCCATGATAAGTGGACATCGCGCTAACTAAAATCATGCCGGACCACAGATGTTGCCAGACCAGAGAGTGCCAGACTAGAGAGGTTCAACTTGTAGCAATATTTTATTTCTTATACGGTATGAATCAGAGTTCTTATGAAGGTTTAGGATGCCTGCTTTTAATTGTGCATTCCACACCACTGGCTAGCACTATAGAATAGTTACGTTTTATTGGGGGGGGTTAGTATATTTATTTTGGTGATAACTAAAGGTAATTTACCATGGTTCTGGCCTGTGTACCTTGCAGCATGGCATTGCAGCTGCGGGAGACACCAGGATGAGTTTTGGTACAATGGAGGGAAGCTCCTTGCAGTGCATAATAACAGTTTTGGGAGACAGCAATTGGTCTTCAAAAATTTCTTCTACAGGTTGCACCTCTGAAAACTGGTACTCTCTAGTCTGGCAACCAGACCACGGATGCTCCTGGACCAGAGAACCCCGGAGCCTAATGATAGGAGGGCCAGCAGCCCAGTCAGGGCTGGGCACAGCCGGGTGTCCCACAGTAGTGCTGGGCCCAGGAACAGGAGCATCCTGTGGCAGCGCTGAGCCATGGCTGGGGAACCCCAGGCACCCATGGCAGTACGGGGCGAGGAGCTTTAGAAGCATGGGTGTCCGTGATGGCGCAGAGCTGGAGAACCCCGACAGCCAGAGTCAGTGCAGGGCTGGGGGATATAGAATTGTGGCCACCTGCAGCAGCACAGGGATGGAGAAATCTGGCCGCAAGCTGCAGTGTGGGCCAGGGCTGGAGAACCCCAGCTGCCAAAGGCAGTGCCAGGCCAGGTCCAGCAGCAATAGAGCAGAGAAGAGGATAGAGGAGGCCAGAGACCGGGGGTTGGTTGGCTTGGGGCCACTGGCAGGGGACATCTGCCCTGGTCCAGCAAATTCGTCGTTCAGGAACGGTCAGATCCCGACTGTGCTGGACCAGGGAGGTCTAAACCTGTATTTTGAAACTGCTACTGGTCTGAGGGAGAGTGCCTATAGATTAAATGGGGAATATCACAAATACCACCGCATCAAGTAATGTCCTGAACCTCTGCTAGCAGAATAAAGGTACAGGGGTACTAATGTAATATCATAGAATCTTAAGAACCTGTTTAATGCATTTTGATGAAATGATAAGATGAAGACATGAAATATTTGAAGTATTCTGCTCTTAAAGTTTTCAAGTTTCATACAACTTCATATAAGAATATTTTCCTGTCTGGCGTGACATTTAGAGCATAGGGCAATAGTCAGACGGCACACTCACACAATGCTGTCTCTTGGAGACTGGTAGACAAAGAGAACAAGTGGTCACAGATTTAGTTTTAGCTCTCCCACTGGACACTCATCAGATTGTTGTGAAGGGATCAAAACACAGAGCCACTATGTGTGTTAAGCCACACACACTATGGCTGTGTCTAGACTGGCCACTTTTTGCGCAAAGGCAGTCGCTTTTGCGCAAAAACTAGCCAGCTGTCTACACTGGCCGCTTGAATTTGCGCAAGAGCACTGACGTTCTAATGTAAGAAATCAGTGCTTCTTGCGCAAATACTTTGACGCTCCCATTCGGGCAAAAGTCCTTTTGCGCAAAAGCTTTTGCGCAAAAGGGCCAGTGTAGACAGCTAGCTAAGACTTTTGCGCAAAAGCAGGCTACACGGAAAAAAGCAGTTTGGACGCTGGGAGACCCCGTAGGAGCCCCAGACTTCCTGGCAACCGAGCTCCTTAAAGCAGATGCAGGGCTGCTGAGCTCACGCGGCAGGAGACCAGCACGGACCTCTAGGCAGAGGTCTGCCACGTGGCTCCTGCTGTGCTCAGCAGCCACCCCACAGCAGGATGGCAGCTCCGGCCGATCAGCCACCCGCTCCCCCAGTGCAGGAGGCCCCCAGGGGCCGAAAAAGATGGGCCCCATCCTGGTCCTCAGGGGAGCTGGACAGCCTGCTGGACCTGTGGCAGGAGGAGGAGGACCTCCATGACACCCACTCCCGGCGCCACAATGCCAAGATCTTCACCCACATGGCCCAGGCGCTCGCTCAGGAGGGACATCCAGCCCGGACCCTTGAGCAAGTCCGGGCTAAGGTGAAGGAGCTGCGCCTGGGCTACGTGCGGGCCAGCGAGCTCCACGCCATCCTGGGCCAGCCAGCCCCGCAAGCCCCGGAGGTCCCCGTCGACAGCAGCGTGCGCCCTCCCCCCCGTCACCAGGACCACCGAGGCGGGGGAAGGAGACAGCAGTGCGTCAGAGGACGAGGCCAGCACTGCCACCCAGCAGGCCCCCTCCGGCAGCCCAGACATCTCCCGCGCATCCTCGGAGGCCGGGGAAGGATCCACCAGTGAGTGTCGCACTTTGCACTCACAAGGGCGGGGAGGGGGAGCCAGGCGCCCGGAGGGGGGACGGGGAGAGCATGTCACTCAGGCCACATGAGCTACACGCTGTGCAGCATTAGGCAGTAAACAGCACGTGCAACCACATGCAGCCTGGTGACCAAGCGGCATGTGGCCGTGGCAGGCAGCTCCAGGGCATGCCTGGGACCGTGCTGCTCACTCACATCCGGCAGGACCAGGGGGAAGGGTGGATGCCGGCTGGAACCAGCCAGGGCCCCGGGGACTCAGGCCAGAGCCTGGACCTCCGCAAGGGTGCAGCACGGAGAACGGCACACTGTCCCATGCCTGGCTGTGAGGCACAGCCAGCTGCTCCTGGGAAAACCACAGCATCACAGCCCTGTGAACGTGGCCCCCACTGAGCCCCTCGCCTGCTCCCGGTGCCTTGGCTGGCTCCCCGAGGGAAGTCCCCACTGCAGCCACACGTGTCCCTGGGCTACATGTGTGAGGGATAGTGGGAGGGAGAAGGGGGGAAGCGCTTGGGCTGCCCCTAGGGCCGCCTGAGTTTTGCTTCAAGGATCAGACACCCCCCCCCCCCCAGTCACTCTTCTGGTTCCATCCAGGAGATATCCCACGCGATGGGGATCTGAGAGCCCAGACCACCTCTGCCAGATGTGCTCCCAGGCACTGTGTGGGGATGCATCTCGCTCCCTGTCAAACACCAGTGATTAGCCCAAAGCCTCACAGCCTCCACAGGCAGGGAGTTCCACAGAATAACACAACACAAGCGCCCTCCCGCCCTCCATGGGGCCAGGACACAGACCGGTGGTTACAATACATGGAGGAGGACCCTACTCCAGGGGCAGTCCTCCTTGCAAACATACAACACGGAGGGCAGGGGGAGAACCGAGTGGGCCCAAGCTACACTACTGCGGTGTCGCCTGGGCTCAGGGGTAGAGGGCATGAGGTGTGGGGACAGTGGCCAGCCTGCCTGACTGACCCATCCTTTCTTCTCTTCCCTGCAGCGGGACCAAGCACAAGCCAGGGACCCTCCAGTCCGGCAGCAGCAGCACCCCCAACTGCCCAACCACGCAGTCACAGGTTCCGCAACTGGGACCAGCTCCTTCGGCGCCATGTGCAGGCCATCGAGCACATCGAGGCATCAATTAGGCAACGCGTCGAGGGGGACCTGCAGTGGCGCCAGGAGGCCTGGGCCGCCTTCCAGGCCCAGTGCACCAGGATGGCTGACTCCATCGCCACACTCACTCCCCACATAGCCCATGCCATCCATTATGGCATGGCCTTACCCCATGCCCCCACCATCCCTCCCCTAGCACTGCCCATGCCCCCTCCTGCCCCTGCAATGCCCCCTCCTGCCGCCCCTGCAATAGCCCCTCCTGCCCCCCCTGCAATAGCCCCTCCTGCCCACCTCCCCGTGCAGCCTGCCCCGATGCGGCCTGCCCCGCAGGTCCAGGTCTGCCCCCGCAGGAGCGCTCGCAGGGGCCACCCCTCCCAGGAGTAGCTCCTCCCCCTCCCAGTTGAAGGTCTCCTCCCCCTCCCCCTCCCAGTTGAAGGTCTCCTCCCCCTCTCCCTCCCCCTCCCCCTTGTAAATAAAAACATACATTTTTCAGTTGAAAACAAAACTGTGTTGGTTATTGTGTTACTCGAGGTAACTGTAATAAATGATTTGAGATGTCAATTAGCCAACTAAATTTAAGAGGATTACAAAATGCGGACACCAAATTCTGTATCTATCACCGGTCGTTCCTTTAAGTGGTCATTGGTTTGTGGTGCATAAATAAATACTGACACTTTTAAGTAAAATTTAAACCACAACTATATTAACATAGATAACAAACAAGCAAGAAAGGTTAAAAGACGCACACAAAAGAATATGTACATAGTCTAGACGCAGGGGACGATTGTAGTGTTGTTGGCAACCTCAATCCTTTGGTCCTTCCGGGCCTCGGGAGAGGAACAACCAGGAGATCCCTCGAAGACAACTGGAATCGGGTATGCTGACTCGAGCCTTCCGCACGAACCACGAATCCTCTTCCTGTTCTTTGGGACAGCTCAGACAGGCGATGGTGGCCTAAACCCTAGCCTAAACTAAAAAGAAAAACCCTAGCTACGTACGACGCACCCGATGAACATTCATGATGACGGCGGATGTGCTTGGAACCAACGCTTTACAATGGGGAGAGGTAAGGGGAGGGGGGGGGAAGGGGAGGGGATGGGAAGGAGTCGTATGGGGAGACCGAGGCGACCCTACTATGGGGCTTGTGCAAACATGTCTGTCAGGGCCTCTCTGATGCGCACCCCATCCTGGTGCACCTGGCGGATGGCAGCTGTGTGGAGCTGTTCAAATGTCTGTGCCTCGGCTGCCATCCATGCAGGGAGGAAGGCGTCCCCACTCCGCTCCACAATGTTGTGGAGCACGCAGCACGCGGCCAGTACCTCCGTTGCATTCTGCTCACCCATCTCGAGACGGGTGAGCAAACAACAGAAGCGGGCTTTTAAGCAGCCGAAGGCGAGCTCCACCTGATTTCGGGCCCGGTTGAGGCAGTCATTGAACCGGGCCCGGTTCTGGTCCGGCCGCCCCGTGTAGGGCCGCATTAGCCAGGGCAGCAGGGGGTAGGCCGCGTCCCTGACGATGCAGATGGGCATAGGCACATCCCCGACAGTCAACTCCCGCCGGGGGAAGTAAGTGCCCGCCTCCAGCCTGCGAAACAGTCCGGAGTTGTGGAGGATGCGGGCGTCGTGTGCCCTGCCGGACCAGCCCACATACACATCCAAGAAGCGGCCCCGGTGGTCCACGAGGGCCTGGAGAACAATAGAGCAGTACCCCTTCCTGTTCGTGAAATGGGCTGCTCGATGCTCCAGGGCCCAGACGGTGATGTGGGTAGCATCCTGGGCTCCCCCGCAGTTGGGGAACCCGAGGGCAGCGAAGCCGGCCAGCGTAGCGTCCACGTCGCACAGGTGGATCACTCTCGGTAGCAGGACATCATTGATGGCGTGGATGACCTGCAGAAGGGTGCAGAGAAACACAAGGGAATACATCACATAAGGCAGGGGTGAGTGTGCGCTCCCTTGGGCCCTCCCCCCCGTGATTCCCTCTGTCCTCACGCACGTGCACACACACACACACGCACACGCACACACACACCAGGGCCCCCTCGCCCCAGGCCCCCTCCCCCCCACCAGCAGGCCTGTGCAAGGGAGGGACGGCCCAAACCCCTGGGTGACTTAGCCTGGAGTCTTGGCTGCCCCTGGGCACGGAGTGCAGCACTCTCCCCCCACCCCACTCCTCACTCCCCCTGGGACTTACCTCCATGACGATCACACCGACGGTGGATCTTCCAACCCCGAATTGGTGTGCCACCGATCAGTAGCTGCCCAGGGTGGCCAGTATCCATAGCGCGATGGCAACCCTCTTCTTCATGGGGATGGGCGCACGCAGCCGGGTGGTGGCTCTCTGGAGCGCAGGGGTAAGCCAGGCACACAGCTCCAGGAACGTCTGCTTTCACATGCGGAAATTCCAGAGCCATTGCTGGTCGTCCCATTGCCCAAGGACCAGCCGGTCCCACCAGTCTGTACTGGTGTCCAGTCTCCAGAGTAGCCTCTCCACGGTGGGGTGGGGATGCCACAGGGACTCCATGGCCTCCCTGGTGAGGGAGTCCCAGGCGATCTGCGCCTCCTGGTCCTGGAACACGAGGGCACCAGCCTGGAGAACCAGCTGCAGGCACTCGAAAATGGCCGACAGGGGCCAGAGCAGGCACATGGCCACCCCTGGTTCCATGGCAGACAAAGCAAGGCACAAGAAGCCAAAACCAGGAAAAAACAGTAGGGGGCAAAAGGCAATGGTGTCCAAAAGGCAGAGGGCAACCACCAAACCTGCTATGGCTGTCAGTCCCTGCCAGAGGTCCTAACGCACGGAGCAGGAGACAAACGGCTGTCCGGCGAGACCCCTTTAAGCACATGTCTGAACGGAGCTCCAGCCCTGCCCCCGGAAAGGGCTGGTGCCCTTTTGCCCTCTTCAAAATGGTTCCGGGCTTCTGCTTTTGCTCAAAAGCGCGCCGCCAATGTAGACGCGCTTTTGCGCAAAAGCACATCGTTATAACGATAACTCTGTGCCAATCTAGACGCGCTTTTGCGCAAATACTTTTAACGGAAAAACTTTTCCGTTAAAAGTATTTGCGCAAAATCATGCCAGTCTAGACGCAGCCTATGTGTGTTAAGCCTGAGCAGAATATAAACACTGCTGTTCAATGGGGGCTTGCTTCAGCTACATTCTCGAGGTGCAGATTGTCTCTCTAACCCTCTGAGAACTAAAAGCTCATAGTGCAACTGCCCTGATTCTGCCACCTGTGCTAACCCACCCAGAATCCTGCTCTCCAGAGCTCGAACACCCCCTCTTCCAGAACTGCAGCTCTGAGGGTGCCCTGGATTTACAGTTAACCTTTTCAGGAGCAAATTATAGGTCTAATAAACCCATAGACTTTGCACGGGATTCTAAAAGTTCATTGCTCTTTACTTAATAACATAAGAAACACATAGCTCTGTGGTGGATTCCTCATTCATGTAGAGGTGATACTGCAGTTTTCATGGGAATAAGATCAAAATATCAGCCACAATTCATAATAGATCCCCCAAATGATCGCACAAGAGTAAGGGTCATTCAAAAGGAAAATTTGCTCTTGATGTATGGAAAAATATTGAGGAAACATTATCCGAATGGGAGTTGGGTGCCATGGGAATGTTCAGTTTGCACCTGGGCATTCCCATGTTTCTGGAGAGATTCAAGGAGGAGAAATGTTCTGTTCTTGTGGAGTATAGGAACAGAATTTCCAGATGCACACAGGGACTCAACATACTACAAAATGAGTCCTCTTAGAGGAAAATAAGGACAAGAGATGAAGCCTATTGCAAGATATTATGTGATTGTAATGGCTTTATGTAGTGCAAAGTTGATGTTCATGGCTGTGATGTCTAGCTATGGAGATTTTTAAGCTGATATGATTTTTTGGGCATCTGATTAATAATTTTTGATACCTGTGGTTGACAGTATGAACATCTAGTGCAATAGGACACCAATATTGGTTGGTTGAGGCCAAACATCATAACAGCCTGCTTTTACACTTCTAATCTATGCCTAATTAACTTAAATAATTTACAAATGCTATTGTGCACAGACTGGGCATTTCTGCCTTGCCCCATGCTCCTGAGATTTTGCTGAACACAAGGTACTTTAAATCCTATGCAATCAGCCCCACATTCATTGGCTAGCAATGTGTTTAGTATGAGCCCATCACATAAAGATGTCACAGAGCATTTACTGGATCTGTATTATGGAACTAGGGATATTCATTCGACACAGTATCATTTATTTTTCCTGAGGCTTCTCTTTTGAAGTTGGTGCTGTGATTTAACCAAAATTGTTTTTTCTGTGTGGCTAGAAGTTAAAACGAAAGGACATGCATGTTGTGTATGATGGTTAAAGTTCTAAGAAACTAAAGGGGCAGAGGCGGATGAGTGACAGGCGATTATGTTGGTACAGTTCATTGCCTGTTCTAGATGGGGGTCTGAAAAGTGGTTTGTCGCTCCAGTTTGTTTCAATACCTCTGGACATTATGTGATAGTGAGGGAAAGTACCAACTCAGATTAATCTACACTGGAAATCTACCTGGATGGCTTATTTGCATAATGCCACAGATAAAGCAATCTCTGGAGTGGACAATGTGTACCTTCCAGACATAGATTCATTGATTTTTAAGGCTATAAGACCGCATAGTCTGACTTGTGTATATAAAACCCCAGAATTTCACTGAATTACCCCTATAGGGAGCCCCATAACTTGTGTTTGGTCAACCACTTTCCTTGGTAATTTGTTCTCATGGTAAATCCCCCTCAATGTTAATATTTCTGCTAAATTTCTAATTTGAATATCTCTAGCTTCGGCTCCCAGCCAGTGGTTCTTGTTATGCCTTTCTTTCAAGATGGAAAATCCATTTAGTACCCAATAATAAATCACTTCTCAATCTTCTTTTTGATAAACTAAGCAGATTGGGCTCTTCAAGTCTCACTGTAAGGTTTTTTCTCCAGTCCTCAACATAAGCAGAGTTTGATTTCTGTGTTGGGGTGGGAGAGCAGGGGGGGGCTTAATAAGTACAGAGCTGACTTTTGAATGTACTGATTATTAATTATACTTAAATTACAGTGTACTAGAAATCACAAATACAATCGATTATTTAATTGCCCTTTCTTTTGGCTTTAATTTAATTATTTGACATGTTGACTAGCTACCACTAAACAGAATCAAGCTCTTTCATATAACTATGAATCACATCTCCCTAGTTTTAGAGATATATAAACATTATCTTAATATAGAAATATTGTATTTACTTTAAAGTAGATGCAATCGTTTTCCCCTTCAGTTAGCATAAACATCCACAACGTTCTAAGGCATCAGCTTTGCAGTTAAATTGGCTTCTATGTGAAGAAGAGCCAATGAAGAAAATCTTTCTTCTCTCATCATTGAACACAACCTGTTTCTAACTCATCTGACTGTAGAAAAGCTTTGTTCCAATGTGGCTGTTCCAGCTAGTGATCTGAGCACTAGCTGAATGAGTTTTTAATAGTTTGGGTAAATAATTTGAGATATTTCTTCTTTAAAAGGTAACAGGAGATTCAGTACTGTCAAAAATATTCATGTCTCCAGCTGCAAGGTGAGAATTTCTTGAGTAGGAATGCATATTTCTTCAAGAGTGTCTAATGGCCATTTTTGTCACACCTTAACACAGAATCAGCAATTGCCATTGATTCTTTTGAGATTTATTTCTCTAACTCTGCCATTATGGAATCTAAAATGAAGAGATAACTTCTGATGGCCCCTGTGTTTTTCAGGTGCACTTACAGCCATAGGAATTTCATGTGCATTTGTTGCCTTTTCTACATACTCACTTTGAACTAAAGTTATTGGGATAATGAAGTCCATAAGAGTTGCCAAGGCTTTTTGCAAGTCTTCTTTTTGTTGGTTGAATTATGTCTTCATCTGTATTGCAATGTTGTCTTGAAAGAATTCTGAGATTCTTTTCCATGTTTCATTCCAGTCTTCTTCACTTGTGCATTTTTCAAAGTATACTTTAATTTTCCCTGTGATAGACAAAGCATTTGCAAGTGTAGTAACGATGCCTTGAAGTGCTTTGTGAGAATCATGAACAACTCTCAAAATGTGCTGAAAAACAATCAAGCATGTGATGAATTAAACTCCACACATATGATAAAGGTCTCTTGCTTCTACAGAAACCATTTTTCACCTTGTTCTCTGAGGGCTCGTCTACACTACAGAGAAGATCGAAGTTGCCACTGTCGATCTTCCTGGGTTCAAATTAGCAGGTCTAGTGAAGACATGCTAATTAGAACTGAGAGGGGAACTCTGGTTGATGCCGGTAGTCCTGCTTCCATGAGGAATAAGGGAAGTCGAAGGAAGAGCATGCTCCCTTTGACTTCCTGCAGTGTGAACAGTGCCAAAAGTTGAGGCAAGCTACATCAACTTCAGCCATGCAATTAAGGTATCTGAAATTGCATATCTTAATTCAACCTTGTCCCATAGTGTAGACAAACCCTTTAGAGTTCTTTAAGACACTGTATGATGGCAGTGTATTATGTTTTTGCTTCAGACACACTTTTTCATTTACAAGCCCAATGCATGTTATTGAGCTACACAATCTCTTGACACGTAAAACCTAAAAGTGCCTGTATGTCAGGAAACCTGTGAGATTGTTTCACTCTGCAAAGACTGAATACAATTTTTCAATTGTAATAACAAAGCTCACAGTTCATTCACTTACTTTGCAGCATTCCATGAATACAAGACTGAATTTGTGTGCCACACAATGAACAATATTTGGGAGATTACACACTAAACATGTCATCTAATTCAACTGGAAATAACTAGCCATTGAACAAGGTAGTTACATATTGTTGCATGACTCATTCCGTAATCTGCAAATCCAGTGATGCCTGTTGTAAGAGGCAGAAATAGCAGAGACAGTTAGGTTCCAGATGGCTTTGCCCCTCATATAAGAAATCACGGATGAATAGGAAAAGTAATTTTTATCATTGAATACAATTTGGAGGTGTGGGGGAGAGAATGACCCTCTGTGCCTCCCCAGTCTCTGCCTGTCATCCTCAGATAATTTTATGGAACAATCAGGAGAGTTGAGTTGCAGTGTTTAGTGTGAGGATGTCTCCATGACTGTGAATGGAGCCTCAGGACATACCATGTTCTCAGAGCAACCCCCTCCCCTTCTAAATGCCCTTAATAAGAACCAAAAAGGTCTATTTGGCAGTTCTGTTTATACTGAGAGAGCTCACTGATCCTAGCACACTGCAATGAGGACCTCTAAGATCTGGATGGTAAAATAAAATGCATTCCTTGCTAAAATGCATCAGCCTGGAGTTGTAGGATCTTCATCTGGTCTAAATCAGCTAAATTCCATCAACTTCAATGAAGAGATGCCAATGTATGCCATCTGAGGAACAGGTCCAATGTGTAGAGAAACTGTCCCTTGTCTAGTACACATTCTCTTCTTGCAAGTCAAAGCCTGCTTTAATAGTACTGCAGAGAACTAGTGGAGACTCCTGTCTCATTCTCTGACTCGCTTAGAAGGAGACATCTGTGCGCTGTCCCAGCACCTCACAGTTGATTCTAGAGAGAAATGCTGAAATGTCTGCAGTAACCTTTATTGGTATGGAGGGCAGCAAAGAGCTGAGACATTCAGAAACGTCAAGATCAATGCTGTCTGGGTGGGATCCAACACTAAATCTTTCAAAATTCCAGTAGCTAAGCAGCTAGCTGAGGCCTGAGCCTCCAGACAGGTTAGGCACCCCAAAAAGTACATCCTATTTTCCATGAAAATGGGTGTCTACAATCTGCTTTGTTTTCTGGGTATCCTAAACTGGCTAGTCAAATCCCTGAGGAGTACTCAAAAGTAGCCATTGAAAATTCTTCCAAAAGTGACTTTTTCCAAGGTCACACACCATCTGGTCAGATTTCTGATGCTCAATCCTTCATAGCCCCCCAATGGATCACTACCTTGTCACAGTTGGGGGGCTTGTGTGTCTCAGTGACCCCTAGAGCTATGTCGGTGGGAGCCTAGTGCTCCTGGTAGGATCATCCATGCCGGACAGATCGAAGGGTAGAGACCAGACTAAGTGTAATTCACTGGTCCTCCAGGCTGGGGGTTCGGCTCAGGGCTAACAACCCTGACGTAGAAAAAAAAATTGTTACGGAAACAGCAACGAAGAATTCTCCTACAACTTTGTGCGATGGCCTTCCTAAGTCCTCTCTGGGGACCTGTATGACTGATAGTAGTGAAAGCCGTGAGGAAGCTACTGCCACGATGATGAACACCAAGACAAAGACCAGAATTGGATTTTGGAATGTACAAACCATGTACAATATTGGCAAGTTAGCACAAATAGTCGCCGAAATGAGATGATACAATCTACATATCCTTGGTGTTAGTGAGAGTAGATGGACAGGATCGGGGAGACTGAAGACTTCTGCAGGAGAAACAGTGCTTTACTCCGGAAGAGACGATGACCAGCATCATGAGGGAGTGGCCGTCATCCTTAAGAAGAGGATTGAGAAATGTTTGCTAGAGTGGAAACCTGTCAACAGCAGATTGATGAGGGTCAGATTGAAAGGAAGACAAGGGAACATCACCTTGATCCAGGTTTATGCTCCAACCAATGACAGCAGTGAAGAAATTAAAGACATCTTCTATGAGCAGCTTCAGGCAGAAGTGGAGTCTACACCACACCATGATTTTACCATCATCATGGGTGATTTGAATGCCAAAGTGGGAAATGACAACACACACTATGACAGGGCCACGGGCAGACATGGGTATGGCACCATAAATGATAATGGTGAGAGACTTGTAGGGTTTTGTTCCGTCAACAATCCGGTCATTGGAGGGACTCTCTTCCCACACAGTGACATTCACAAGCTGACTTGTTTTTCACCAAATGGCAGAGACAAGAACCAGATTGACCATCTGATGATCAACGGTACATGGAGACGCTGCTTGCAAGATGTGAAAGTGAAGAGAGGAGCAGACGTTGGTAGTGATCACCATTTAGTGATGGCACTCGTGAAACTTAAGCTGTGAAGAACAGGTATTAAGACATCCATACAAAGACGCTTCAATGTTGAAAAGCTACGAGATGTCACCACAAAGACTGCCTTCACCATTCAACCGAGGAACAGATTCCAAGCTTTGCAAGATTTAAGGGATGACGTACCTACCAGTATCACAGATAAAATCAACATGGCATGGGAACAGATTGCATCAGTCTACACAAAGAGCAGCGAGGCCTGTCCGGGTTTCAAGGATAGGAAGAAGAGGAAGGAGTGGATTAAACCCGATACATGGAAAGCCATTGAAGAGAGACGGACATAAAGAAGAGACTGGTAGATGCCAAATCAGCCAGAATTCAAGAAAGATACAAGCAGAATTACAGAAAGGCAAATCAAAAAGTAAAGAAGTTAGTGAGGGCAGACAAACAAGCTTTCATGGAGGACCTTGCAACAAAAGCTGAAGATGCAGCTAATCAATGGGAGCAAGGAAACATGTACAGAATCACCAAGCTTGTTTGTGGCAAGTATCATGGCAGGACAAGTGCCCCCATTAAGGACAAACAAGGGCAGTTACGGTCAACAGAGAAAGATGAAGAAGTATGCTGGACAGGACATTTCAGAGAGGATCTGAATAGACCACCACCTGAAGAAGAAGCGGACATTCAGGAAGCTGAGGAGGACCTTCATATTAATATTGATCCGCCAGAGAAAGAAGAAATCAGCCCTGAAAAATGGCAAAGTTCCAGGACCTGACAACCTGGACACTGATTTGTTTAAAGCAGACCCAGAACTTGCAGCAACCATTCTCCAGCCACTGTTTGTAGCAATTTGGGAAAGACAACAAATACCCAAGGACTGGACCAACGGAGTCATCATCAAGATTCCTAAGAAAGGAGTACTCAGTGACTGCAACAATTGGTACGGGATCACCCTTCTATCCGTACCGAGCAAGATCCTAGTCAAGGTCATCATCCAGCGGATCTCAGATGCTGTCAACAAGTCTCTGAGGAAAGAACAAAGCGTATTTCACAAGGGAAGAGGATGTATAGACCAGATTTTCACCCTGAGAAACATCATTGAGCAGTGCATAGAGTGGCAGAGACAGTTGTACATAAACTTTGTTGACTTTGAGAAGGCTTTTGACAGCATACACAGAGAAAGCCTTTGGTGCATTCTGAGAGCCTACAGAATCCCTCTATAAATAGTCCAGTTCATTAAGAGTTCTAACACCAACTTCACATGTAGCGTGGGATACTGCGATATGTCTTTCAAAGTCAAGACTGGGGTCAGACAGGGATGCATTATGTCTGCACTACTCCTCAACATGGTGATCGACTGGGTGATGCAGAGAACAACAGCAGACGCATCAAGGGGTATTTGATTTCTTTTTCCACATTGGAAGACCTTGACTTTGCGGACGACCTTTCATTGCTTTCCCATACCCATCAACACATGCAGGAAAAGACATAACGCCTATGCACCTTTGGACGCCAGGTTGGACTAAGAGTTAGCCAGAAGAAAACAGAGATAATGATTCTCAATTAGATTCACCAGCACCAATCAAGATAGATGATGCAGACTTACCCAGCACAGACAGCTTTATGTACTTAGGCAGCAGCATCTGCCATGATGGAGGCACCAAGAATGACATCCAGAGCAGACTAAGTAAGGCCAGAAATGTCCTCAGGAGTATGAACAATGTATGGAGATCTACACAGTACAGTGTCCACATCAAGCTTAAGCTGTACCAGAGCTGTGTCATAGCAACACTACTAGATGGCTCAGAGCGCTGGCGGATGACAGAGTGCGACCATGCCAAGCTCTCATCCTTTCACATCACCAGCCTTTGTAAGATACTTCACATCTTTTGGCCAAAAACAATCTCCAACCATGACCTGCTCCTGCGATGCCACCAGGAGGATATGAGCACTATCATTATGAGAAGACGCTGGAGATGGATAGGGCACGTGATAAGAAGGGAAGCAGATGCCACTGTAAAGGTAGCACTTCACTGTATGCCTGAAGGATGACGAAAATGTGGGAGGCTCAAGACTGTTGAGGCAGATATGAAGAGAATGAACTACAGCTGGGACACACTGGAGAAAATGGCCAAAGACAAACAAAAATGGAGAACCTTCGTTTCTGCCCTACATGACAGTAGGCGTAATAGGCATTAACTTAATCCTTGATAGGCCTTACCCAGAAGACTACCTTAAAGTTTAGTTCTGTCCTTATTTCCTCTAAATCCATTTGCCCATCCATAATTGTTTGTATTGTCTCTGAAAGTCTAACTGCCTATAACAGAACTTCAGTTATAAGTAAACAACATCTCAGCAGGTATGCTACTTATAACTGCAGCCACTTGAAAACACTATCAGTAGGAGAACAAAGTTAGATTATCATATGCTTTCAAGAACAGAACAAAAAGTCAAAGAAAACAAAAACCTCTCTGAAAAATAAATGCTAGGACAGGGAGCCAATTATAGAACAAGAATATCTTATGTTCGGTTTCTAGCTATAAACAAATATAATGATGCTTCAAAAAAAAGGAGAAGGTTTTTGTTTTTAAAGCCTCAATACGATGCATTAAAATAAGTTTTAATTGAAGCTGCTAAGAGAGGTATAGAATTCTCAATAGCAATGGAAATGATGCATGTACATGGAGAAGAAAATGTTACCATGCACACCTGGTATGATAACAGATCTTAAATGAATTAGATTGGAAGGTGATATGTGCCTTATAAATACTGTACACATACAGGGGCCATGGCCAAAACATGGGAACCTAAAGCGAAGTATGTAAACCTTTAAGTAGGCACCTGAGTGAAAGTGGCCTGATTTTCAGAAGCAATGCAAGCAGAGGCTCCCTGAAAATCAGGCTATATTTACATTAATTTAGGAACCAACTTTTAGTTAATAAATGGTCATGGCTGCCCTGGGGGGGGAAGGGCGGGTAGCACTGGCAACACTCTTTGCAGGGGTCTCATCAGGTGCCTTTCAGCCTCCCTCCCACATATCTAGAAAGCATCATATAAGCACTGCCATTCAGGTATTGCCTCTGACACCAAAGCTTGTGTAGGCCTCACAGGAACCTGGACTTGTCTCTTTGCACGTATAGATAAATGTAATAAACATATACATCTAGGCTGTGTTGCATTATCCTGATACCAAATGTTCATATTAAGTTTTCACAAAGATCAGCAGCAAACCGGTAACTAATCTGATTTTAAAATGCCTAGATTAGTCAGTGTAACAAACCACAGATTTTAGTAAAAAAAAATTGATTCCTTCTCCAATGGCAATAATTAAAATGATTTCAACTGTATTATTGTTACATGCCTGGGTTAAATGAGCTTAGTTCTGTTTGTAACGCAGTAGCACTTATAAGACCTCTGTTCATTTGCGACAGTCAAACAAAATGTTGTTCCAGTAAAGCATATGAATCTAGAGAAAATGATTTTGTCTTGTATATTTTTTCATACATTTTGAGGGGTGAGTCATCTCTCTTTGGTTAAAACAGCATCTAATCCATGAATGGCTCATGCAAAGAGAGATGCTCTTAAGTCTAAATGTGTGCAGTTGGCAAGTGTTCCTTTAACCTGGAAAACAGCTGATACGTTTTCAGTCATGTACTTGGTACACAAACAGTGGCCCATATTCTACCAAGCTTACTCTTGTAAAGTAGAAATCAATGAGAATTCTGGCATGGGAAGGTGCCACTCAGAATGGAAAAGGAACACAGAATTTGGCCCTATATAATTACTGAAAATAAATAGTCTTAGTTTGCATTAAATACTGTATTAGCATTCAGAAGCATTTTCATAACATGGATAAAAAGAATTGTGGAACAGGATGGAAAGCATATAGATTAGCAAAATAATTAAAAAGAAAAAAAATACTTCTTGGTATTGGAGGCCTTGGTTGGGGAAGTTTCCTGGAGTGCTTTTTTCTGTCTAACTCTCTGAAACATACCAAAATCCTCTGCCCCTTCCTGCACTCATATCCCCTCCCAGATCTGCTACCTCAATCCCCTGCCCCAGGTCACAGTCCTTCCCTGCCTTAGCACACAACCCAATTCCCTGCACCCCTTCCTGTACGTCCATTCCCTGTCCTAGGTCACAATCCAACCCCTGGCATCCCAGTCCAGTGCCCCAGATCACAACTACATCCTTCACCCGAACTCCCTCCCTTACCCCAAGCTCCCTTCTGCACCCAGCCTCCATCCCAGAGCCCACACCTCCTCCATCAATATCCTGGAAGAGTGTAGCCCTCCACCACTTTCCAAATTCTTGGAGTGGCCCCTCGTCAAAAATTATTGCCCACCCTTTTTCTAGACTATCTGAGACAAAAAGTATATTACACGAGAGAAGGGCCAGGAAGAATATTCACTGGGTTTCTCAGAATGGCAAAGTTAGGGAAAAAAATGCTTTTGTTCCATAAGTGGTGGTGGTATTTTGGACCACATATTGATGAATCAATAATATCATGCCTTTTAAATGGATGTTTATTATTTTAAAAAAACTGATACAATTTTCCCTACTACCAGTACCAAAATTCCTTCTTACTTCATGCCACTTGAAACATTATTGTGGCTTTTTTAGGTTGCTGTTTGTCTTTTCCTCCTCCTTAAAGTTGTTCTAGGGGCTCCATGCTCAGCACCAGAGATTGGACTGCATGATTGGAAATCACTATTCCCCTCTCTTGGTTTTATGTAATGTTGTTTATACTTTTTGATGTGACTTTTTTTGTATATTTATCTACATAGACCTAAATTATGGCCTTTTAAATCTAAGAATTGAGACTAAGTAGTGCCTCAAATCGGGCTGGATGAACAGAGAAGGGGTCCAGTGCAAACATGGCTTTAGGATGTTAAGATTATAAAGATGGCTGAGCTGGAAGGGGTTCTCAGCCTCTCTAGTGACTAGTATAGTGTCTTCTGAAAAATGCAGAATTCTCTGTAATTCTCAGACCCATATTGTTTTCCCCTGCTCTGTCAAAGCTATGCTGGCCATTGTCCCAGGGCACAGCCAGTGACCAAGATCCATTGTACCAGACAGCATGCTAACGGTGCTCCTACATACCTCTGAACTACTGCCACCTCCTGCAGAGCTAAGCTACCTCAGGCAAACTCTGTAATTCCAATGTTCTCTTGTTCTCTGACTATAGGTATCTCATGGTAGCACTTGGGAGATGAACCATGCTCCTGGGCTCCTCCCTGCCTCTCTGGGTGGCCCTTTCTGCATTTCGTCTCCCTGCAGGTACCAGTTACCCATGTTTCCGACTCATGAAGGCAGAGGAGACAACATGTCTCTACCTTGTGCAGCAGAAGACAGAACAGTACCCGTGAGCGACGTTAGTGCTCTTTATGTTAGGGCTCTCCACTTGTGCTGTACGTACAATGTACATTTGCTAAATGTATTCTTCCCTTCTAATAAGAGGGTGTGTCCTTTGCACTGATGGCCTTTTCTGCTGTATTTTCCCACCTTAGTGTGAGCTTCTTACATCCTCTCTGCATGGGTATGACTTTCAGGTCAGATGAGCTCTGTTTGAAAATCCACTGTCCTGAACACGCAAATGAAGAGAATGGCAAAGAACAACCAAAATCTTTTCTTCCACAGAGCACTCATTTCACTGCCTTTGAAAATGCCTAAGTGTGTTCCTTCTAGTAGGTGTTTTGTACCAAAAATAGAATGCCTTATCCAGTCAGTCTCCATGGTAACTTTGTTTCTTATTAAATGGTAGAGGAAAAAAACGTAATTAACTCAGATGACCTCTTTTGCTGAAGAGTTCATCTGTATCTTTGACGGACATACCTGTTTTGCATATTGGACAATGCCATCACTTACAACTAATTTTCTCTTTTAAAACTGCAGATTCCTCATATTAAAGTCAGGTGATCCCATGCAAACAGGGAAAAGATATGTCAAGGGAGAGAGTGCTGCCTATCTTATATCCTGCCTTTTGTATACACCTTCTTGAAGCTTCTCATAGCACTCAGTTATAAAATTACTCTCCCTTGGTTTCCCTGGAAAACTCCAAGTGCTAGGCTTCCAACGACTGTATATGAATGAGTATATTACTTAACTATGATTGCTAGACAATTAGTTGAACCCTTGAACCTGAGGGTATGTCTACACTACAAAGTGAATTCGAAATAACAGCCGTTATTCTGAATTAACTTTAATAGCATCTACACATACAAACTGCTATTTCGAAATAAATTTGAAATAGTGGAGCGCTTATTTCGAATTTGGTAAACCTCATTCTACGAGGAATAACACCAAATTCGAAATAGCTAATTCGAAATAAGTGCTGTGTAGACACTTATTTCGAATTAGGGGGCCCCCAGCCCTTCCCAGGTTCCCCTGGTGGCCACTCTGGGCACAACCAGGAAAACTCTTCTCCTCTCCCCCAGCCCCGGGGCCCTTAAAGGGGTAGAGTCTGGCCACTGGGCATGTGCGAGAGCCAGGCCTGCCAGCAGACGCAGACCCTCAGCCAGTGGCCGCACAATGTCAGCCAGTGGCAGCCAGCCGTCCCCCGCCCAGTCCCCCAGTACCCTGGGGCCAGCCAGGGGCTGTAGACAGCACGTGCCCTCATGGACTAGTGCGGAGATCATGGACCTCATTGAGGTTTGGGGGGAGGCCCCCAACTTCCATGATCTCCGCACTAGGCAGAGGAATGCGGCTGTCTACGGCCGCATAGCAGCCACCATGGCCAGAAAGGGCCACAGGCGCACCCAGGAGCAGGTGCGCCTGAAAGTCAAGGAGCTGCAGCAGGCAGACGCCAGGGCCACCAGGGGTGGCGCCGCAGGAGGGGCTGCCACCTGCCCCTACTTTCCTGCCCTCGACCGACTCCTGTGGGGCAGGGCGGTCCGCACCAGCCCAGGAGGCAGTGAGCCGGGAGCTGAGGGCCCTGACCCAGGCGCACCAGAGGGGCCACCACCAGCTGTCCCGGCACCAGACTCGGCAGGGTCGTCCAGGGAGGCCATACCAGGTAAGTGCCAGCACTGTCCCCTACCCGGGGGGGAGGTGGAGTGGGAGACCAGGGACCGTGCGCGTGGGCCATGCCTCCCACGGATCACGCAGCCACCTGTGCACATGCGAGCACATGCCGTGCCACCCTTGGGCAGGTGGCTCCAGCTGTGTGCCACACAGGGGCCATGGCCCAATAGGCACATGCGTGTGTGAAGAGACCTGACACGCTCCTGACACCGGGGCGGGACCCAGCAGGACGCCCTCCCTTCACACGCCCCCTCTACACAGAGGCAGGGGACATCTCCCCCCCGCCTCGGCCACACTATACATGGCACAGGGGCATGGGTGCAGTCTTGGGGCAGCTCCCAGTCCTGAGGAGAGCCAGACATCCTGACCATGGCCTCTGTGCAAGCAGGGCACGGTCGTCCTCACCTCACAGGGGGCACTGGGCATCATCCACTGTGTCCCCAGGGAGAACTGACCACTTCTCTTTTTCTCTACAGCTGCACCAGCTGCTCGTGCAGGGCGCACCACCCCGCCCGGGACATGCTCCCGCACCTGCAGCCTCAGCAGGACCACCACCATGTGGCAGGGGTACCGGGACCAGCACCTGCGGGCCCTGCGAGCCCTGCACCGCACCATCCAGCCTGGATGCAGGAGGACCTGCAGCTCCGCCGGGAGCAGCTTGCTCAGGACCATGCCATGTGCTCACACCTGCAGGCCCTGCTGCAGAGCATGCTGCCCCGTGCCGGTTCTGCGCCTGCTGCCCCCCCAGCTACTGTTCCTCCTCCCACTCCTGCCCCCCTCCCACCTCTTCCTCCTCAACCTCCACACCCTCCTCCTCAATCTCCACAACCCCCACCTCAACCTCTGCACCCTCCTCCCCATCCCCCCGGGGACGCCGAGGCCCCCGCGCCCACCGTGCTGGGAGACATGTGCCCCAATGAGACCCCCACCCCTGAGCCCTGAGCTTCCCCTCCCCCGTCTTCTCCTCGCTTCCCCCTTCCAGCTCCCTCTTACCAGGTTTCCCCCTCCCCTCTCCCACCCTCTCTCCTCCTCTTTCCCACCTCATTTCCCCAGTCTCCCCAGAGTTTCATTCCCCCTCCCCAGCTGTGTTAAATAAAGACAGTTTCTGTTTTTGAAAATACGTGTCTTTTATTTGACATCAGGAAGGGGGGGCTAGGGAAGGGTAAGTGGAAGGACGAGAAGAAGGAATGGGGCACAAGCCCCCAGTGGGGCAGACCGGGGAGACTGTTAGCTCTCCTCAGGGTGGAAGCTCTCCCGCAGGACCCCCTGGATCCTGACAGCCCCTCGATGGTGCTCCCGCATGGCAGCCTGCAGACAGTGCAGCCAGGCTGCTGGCAACGTGTCCACGAGACGCAGCAGAGTCCCCGGGGGCAGGTCTGGTTCCATGTTGCAGAGTGCCGTGGTGTCCCGAGTGAGGGCAAGCAGAGCACTCGGAGACACAAATGCTTTGCTGTCCCTCAGCGAGGTAGACCAGCAAGCAGAGAAACCTGAGAACTGTCTGTCCGGGATGAAGGGTTGGGTCCCTTTAAGCACAGACCTCAGATAGCCTGAGGCAGCAGACCCACACACTAAGTCCAGCCCTGATGCCCTTCTGGCACTGGTTCCAGCCAGCCTTACCTTCGAATCAGGGTCCACTCAATATGGACATGCTAATTCGAATTAGAAAAATGCTATTTCGAATTAGTTTTTGTGTCTAGATGCATTATTTCGAATTAACTAATTCGAAATAGAGCTGTAGTGTAGACATACCCAAACAGCTGAACCAAGACAAATAATTCTACCGAAGCCTTTCAGATGCATACAACAAAAAATATGAAACCTTCAGCAGTAAACAATAACAGTAGCAAAGTCATCTGTAGAAGCAAAAGAGGACTTTGTGGGTCATGGTACTTTTTTATACTAAGAGCCTGATGGCAGGTCAGATGGGCAAGTGTTAAGGAACTCATATGGTCACAATCAGCCCCACCCTGCCACACTTGTAAGTTCCGTGCACCAGAAATGGCTTGCAGAAGCAAGCAAAGCCAGGGCTCAAAAAGCATCCAGACTATCAGCCCAATGGCATTAATGAACCTGTGGTTTGCAGAAACTGCCTGGCCAAGCTCTCCACAGAAGAAGATGGGCCCAGCTGGTTTTCTTTTTACAAATTCCTCCATGATTCAGCTCCAGTATTTACTCTCTCTAAGGAGCAGGAACTGATGCCACCTGTACAGCCTGAAAGACTGCTTTCTTCTCCTTAGCACAAAGAATAGGATGAAGAAACAATTTTCCTTTTGTTTTGACTGTTTTATAGCCCTCAAATATAGCCGGCTTACTAAAAGCCACAGCTGCAGGGCTGTGTTTCAGAACCAGATCACAGGGTTGCAGCTGCTCTGAGAATGAAACAGGAGGAAAGTGGTGTACCTGCTTCCACCCTAAGGGGGACGACTGCAAGATGTTAACCTTCCATAGGCTCTTAAGAATTCTCACATGTAAAGGAGCCTAAGTGACATTTACATCTGTCTTAAAATCCCTTCGCTCCGCCAAAGCTTTGTTGAGGCCTTAAGGTATTTGAGAATCTGTGTATTTATTATTGTTATCTATTTCACTCTTAAACATACCATAAACACAAAATAATACTGAAATCACCTAAAATTCAGCAATAGTTAGACTTTTCAATTAATTTATTTGAATAGATTTGGGCAATTTGCAATGAAATATTTGTTCAGTGAATTTAGTCCTGTTTTGTGCTCCTGAGTTTTCGATGAATTGACTGAACTTTACAAATTTTGATCCAGATCCTCCAAACACTTCAACATAAGCACAAAATATTTGCAGGATTGGGCCTCATTCACTATTTGCAATTGTTTGCATTTTGGTGGGGGAAAGAAAACTGCCACAATTTCCATCCAACACAAGTTTTGTTCTGTAATTAAGTGACTCTTGGCTACAGGCTCAAAATGTAGCTTTCCTTGAACTTTCATCTGTACAGAACTCTGATTTATAAAAAGAGCAAAAAATGGATGAAACAGCAATCAATTTAAAGTCTGTTCAGAAGTCACTGAGAAATCATTTTTCTCATTATTCACACAGCTCCAGAATGCTGCTTCTTTTTAAATAATAGGGTTTAAAAAATTATCCTTAAAAACCATTCCCACAAACAACTAATAACATACATACAATAAACAGATTTTGAAGGTTACTCGGTTTATGTTCTCTAAATAAAGTACAGATTGAAAAGTATGTTGTGTGTGGATCCTAATGTGTTATGGAAAAATACTTCATAATGCTCTCGTTCACATTAAATCCCACATTTCCCCATCTATATAACACAATTAAGGTAATAATTAGATTCACTGCTCTCTAGATATTTCTTTTAAATGGTAAGCAACATCAGCAGTGCTTATGTTCCTTTCAAAAACTTTGCATCAGAGGGAAGTGATTTTAAACTGATAAAGAATGCTTTTCAACCAGGCATGGAGGTAAACACATCTGGAAGAGCCTGGTTGTAGTCTCCAAGAAGAGCAAATACTAGCTGTAGGAACCAAGCAGAATTGTAGAATCATAGAATGCTAGAACTGGAAGGGATCTCAAGAGATCATCAAGTCCAGTCCCCTGCCCTCATGGCAGGACCAAGCACCATCTAGATCATCCCTGCTAGATGTCTATCCAACCTGCTCTTAAATATCTCCAGTGATGATGATTCCACAACTTCCCTAGGCAATTTATTCCAGTGTTTAACCATCCTGACAGTTAGGATGTTTTTCCTAATGCCCAGTCTAAACCTCCCTTGCTGCAGTTTAAGCCCATTGCTTCTTGTCCTATCCTCAGACTTCAAAGAGAACAATTTTTCTCCCTCTTCCTTGTAATACCCTTTTAGACACTTGAAAACCACTATCATGATGCCTCTCAGTCTTCTCTTTTTTAAAACTAAACAAGCACAATTATTTCAGTCTTCCCATATAGGTCATGTTCTCTAGACTTTTAATCATTCTTGTTGCTCTTCTCTGGACCTTCTCCAATTTCTCCACAACTTTCTTGAAATGTGGTGCCCAGAACTGGACACAATACTCCAACTGAGGCCCAATCAATGCAAAGTAGAGCAGAAGAATGACTTCTGGCAGATTCCCCTCATTCTGACATCACAAGAGAAGACAGCCTTTGCTACCCCATTCGGACTGTATCATTTTATAACCATGCCGTTCGGCTTGAACGGGGCAGCAGCCACATTCCAGCAGCTGATGGATAGGATATTGCAGGACCACCAAGAATACGCGGCAGCATATATAGATGATATTATTATATAGATAATATATAGATTATATATATAGATGATATTATTATTTATAGCACCTCTTGGTACAGCATATTAGGGCGATTCTAAAAGCCCTAGCAGAAGCGCAGCTGACGGCAAATCCCCGTAAATGCACTTTTGGAAAGAAGAAGGTAGTGTACTTGGGGTACATAGTAGGGGGTGGAAAGGTGAGGCCACAAGTGGACAAGTTAGAGGCCATGAAAGCCTACAGGGCGCCCACCACTAAGAAGCAGGAGAGACAGTTTTTGGGGTTAGCAGGGTATTACAGACGGTTCATACCTCACTTCGCCACGATAGCCACCCCATTGACTGATCTCACGGGGAAGGGGGGACAATCCCAGAAGATACGTTGGAATGAGCAGTGTGAACATGCCTTCCAGACATTGAAATGCTGGTTGACCCAGGCACTGGTGTTAGCGCAGCCGGACTTTGCAAGACCGTTCATCATACAGATGGATGCATTGGACGTAGGACTGGGGGGCAGTACTTTCCCAGGAGCAAGAAGGGGCGGAACACCCCATTTTGTATATTAGTCAGAAACTGATACCGCGGGAGCAACAGTACGCAACCATCGAAAGAGAAGCTTTGGCCGCTAAGTGGGCAGTAGAGACACTCCAGTATTTCTTATTAGGAAACCCCTTCCAGCTGGTAACCAACCATGCATCCCTGCGGTGGTTACAGTCAATGAAGGAGACTAACCCCCGCATTATGAGGTGGTATTTGTTTCTACACTCTTATAAGTTCCAGGTGTTGCACAGAGCGGGCAAAGCCCACGGCACTGCAGATTTCTTTTCGAGGTGCCTAACCAAGGAAGGAAACTCGGAAGAGGGAATAGCTCTCGAGGGAGAGTGGTGTGATGGGGGCTTAAGCCCCTGCCCTAAGATCAGTGCCACTTCGGCGCTCTGGGGAGCAGGCTCCGAGCCATGCTGGGTCTGCCGCGCATGTGCGGCTGCGCGCCCAGAACTGGCAGGGCTTGGGACCTGGAGGAGAGGGAAGGCGGGGGAAGCCGCAGCATCGCCCCGATGCTCCGCTGAGCACGGGGAGTTTAAAGGGAGGCCAGGAAGCAGAAGAGGGGGAGAGCGGGAGAGCTGGAAGGAGCAGAGTGGAGGCTGGCTGTGTTCTCCCCAGCAGGAGACCGGAGAGGCATGGGTGAGCCAAGAGGACCCCGACCCCAACCCGGAGCACCCGGCCCTGTCCAGAGCAGAGCGGAGTGACCAGAACCCCGGAGGAGAGCCCCGCTTGGACACTGAGTGACAGGGACAGCCGGAACTCTGGGGCATAGACATTGGGGGAAGGGAGGCCATAGAGGGATAAGAACCAGAGAAGGGACAGAGCAGGGAATACGGTGCGGGGTGGACCCTGGAATCAGTCCCTGAACTCTGTTACAATACCACATCCACTGGTTCTCCCTTATCCAAAAGACTTGTTATCCTCAGGAGCGGCCCGAGGCCGGCTGCGGCAGCTGGCGCCCCAGGCGGAACACACAATCGGCACCCCCGCCTGCAGGGCCGTCAATGGACTGACATCATCATCGGGCGCCCCAGGTGCCCCGTGACATCATCATTGGGCACCCTGGGCGGCGGCACCCTAGGCGGCGGCTGAGTCTGCCTATAGTCACGGGCCGCCCCTGGTTATCCTATCAAAGAAAGCTATCAGATTGGTTTGACATGATTTGTTCTTTACAAATCCATGCTGGTTGTTCCCTATCACCTTATTATCTTCCAGTTCTTTGCAGATGAATTTCTTAATTACTTGCTCAATTATCTTCCCTGACATAGAAGTTAAACTGACTGGTCTGTAGTTTCCTGGGTTGTTCTTATTTCCCTTTCTATAGATGGGCACTATATTTGCCCTTTTCCAGTCTTCTGGAATCTCTCCTGTCTTCCATGATTTTTCAAAGATGATAGCTAAAGGCTCAGACACCGCCTCTGTCAGCTCTTTGAGTATTCTGCAATGCATTCCATCAGGCCCTGATGATTTGCAGACATCTAACTTTTCTAAGTGATTTTTTAACTTGTTCTTTTTTTATTTTATCTTCTAAACCTACCCCATTCCCACTAGCATTCACTATGTTAGGAATTCCTTCATCATCAGACTTCTTGGTGAAGACTGAAACAAAGAAGTCATTAAGCACCTCTGCCATTTCTAAGTTTCCTGTTATTGTTTCTCCCTCCTCACTGAGCAATGGACCTACCCTGTCCTTAGTCTTCCTCTTGCTCCTAGTTTTCCTTTATGTCTGTAGCTAGTCTTCTTGTTTTCCTTTATGTCTGTAGCTAGTTTGAGCTCATTTTGTGTCTTTGCCTTTCTAATCTTGCTCCTGCATACCTGTATTGTTTGCTTATATTCATCCTTTGTAATTTGTCCTAGTTTACACTTTTTATATGACTCCTTTTTTATTTTTAGATCACGTAAGATCTCCTGGTTAAGCCAAGGTGGTCTGTTGCCAGACTTTCTATCTTTTTTACACAGTGGAATAGTTTTGGGCCCTTAATAATGTCCCTTTAAAAAACTACCAACTCTCTTCAGTTGTTTTTGTTCTTAGCCTTGCTTCCCATGGGACCTTGCCCACCAGCTCTCTGAGTTTACTAAAATCTACCTTCCTGAAATCCATTGTCTCTACTTTGCTGTTCTCCCTTCTACCATTCCTTAGAACCATGAACTCTATGATGTCATGGTCACTTTCTCCCAAGCTGCCTTCCACTTTCACATTTTCAACCAGTTTCTCCCTGTTTGTTAAAATCAGATCTAGAACAGCTTTCCCTCTAGTAGAATCGATCAGAAAGAGCTCACTGGTGGCACTGGCTGAAGATAAGACTGCCTTGAGGAGATGTAGAGAGACAAGATGGGGAGGTAAAATCTGTATTGGAACATCTGATGGTGAGAGAGACAAACCTTTGAGCCACACAGAACTCTTCTTCAGGAGATGTGGCACTTCTTACCCATTCCTCTGAGAACAAGCAGAAATGTTTAATATTCAATATACTGCGCAGACAAAGGAAATTTGCCAACTTTAATTTTTTCTTGGGACCCAACAGTAAAAGGCTCCTTTCATTCTCTAGGTTGATTGATGCTGTATTATTTCTGTGGCTTGACAAGTGATCAGGTACTTGATATGGCCCAGTTGCCTGTTTACGGACATGTTACAGCAAACTAAACACAGGAGACAGTCTTATCCTTGAGGAAAATGGCAATTGGCCAAAAGGATACTATGGAGCGCTTCTCTAGCCCACTAGGAATTTAGGCCTGGTCTATAATAGACAGCAGGAGGATGACAGGGGCACATGCTCCCACCGGCTTTCCTTATTTCTTGCAGAGTGGAGAGTACCCGATGCTGGAGGGGGCTGCCATCAACATTTGATTTAGGGGTCGACATTGGATCCACTAAATCGAACACTAGAAAATCTACCTCTGATGGCTTGATCTTCTCCATAGTATTGACATGCCCTTATGTGCTTCCCAAAGGACTAGGATGGCTGACAGTAGCAGAGGGCAATTCTAAAGAAGGTGCACATTTTTGGAAAGCCTGCATCTCTGCCAGTGATAGGAGGAAGGTCTTGACAGAATATTGGTTTATTACTTTCCTGTTATGTTGACTATTTATAAGAAATTGTGTATTGAAATAGATGTAAATTTGGTTTGAACTAAATGCCTCTTTGGAGAACCATAGTATCACTTGGAAACATGGAAGCAATAAGGAAGGTAATTGTTAGTGAAATCAGTATCTGTAGAAAGAGACAGGAAGACTGAAATAACATATGCATACAGGAAATGGATAGTAAAGCTTTGGAGGCTTAAAGTCTAAATCAATCTACCTTACAAAGGATACAGAAAAGAACTCATATCCTTGAAAACACACACAGTTTAGGAACAAGAACAGCTATGAAATAGCTGAGAACACCAAGAACATACTATGTATCATAAAGATGCAAAAGGCCACGTGCGTCATATTTTACTTGCATCTTCTGCCTTGCTTAGCCACACACTAACCTGGATGCTTGTCTAGCCACAGCTATCACCTACCTATGCTGGTCCTTAAGCTCTGGAAGCAAAGTGAAAGTATTTCTGGATGCAAGTTCCTTTCTTTAGAAGTCTAGGTCATCAAAGTACCTCATTTACACAACTCCACAAGGAAATGCATTAAAACTAGGTTGTGTGCAGGCAAAAACCCATTTGAATATCTGTACTCACCCAATTTACAATGAGATCAATTGGTGAAAAGGCATTACTAGTTAGCAGTGCCAAAGGATGATGAAACCAAGGTATTCTTATGTTCTCACCACAATCACTCCATCTACCTATGAATCCCTTTGCAGTTGTATTGTGCCTCATAGTGTAAAGTCTTAAAGTCAAGGGACTGTGGAGAGATCAGGAGAGTTGCTAATATTTCTATCAATTTCTTTTATAAAAGCCTAGTGCTTTTGAGAAGTTTCTCTCCTTAAAGCAGTAGCATTGTTTAAACTGTGTTGGTGCAACAGACCTCTATTAGTTTCTTTCACAAAGAGCAGCTATGCTTTGGCACAACACGACATTACAAGGAAACTTACTAATTGTTTTTATTAGTGACCTTCTGGCCAGACAATGGTCCTTAACGTGAAGCAAAAGGAATGATATAGAAACAACAAAATGTCCATAGATTTTTATTGTGAGTTCTTTGTTAAATTTGGAAGCCCTCCAAAAAATTCCCTACAGTGAGGAGGAAACTGTGAAGTCTTACCCCATGTGCTCAACATAATGAGATATCATTAACAATGTAACAAAAACCTATCAAATTTTCCCTACTGTTCAGTGCTTTGTTTTTTTAATTTAGTGTCCATTAAATATGCTACCTGACAATGTTTGAGACTTAAATCTGGTCATTATCCACAGAATAGGCGCAGGACAGGGAGAAGCAGTGAGTATAAAAGAAAATCCTATTTTGGCTCTGATCCTATTTTATTTCCAGAACTCAGTCCCTATGTGGTAAAAGTTCTCTGAAATGCAGTCCTGCGCCACTATAATTTGTAAACTCTATTATGCATTCTGTCATATGGGAGATATGGCCAGTACATGTAATCTGACTGTGCTGTGCTGTCTCTTTGTCAGTATCTTAGAAACTGACTTGAAGGTAATTTGTTGACAGGGTTCCAGAGCTGATACCTAGATTTATGGAGGTAAAGTGTTCTCATCCCACAAAAGAGTAGCTGTACAATAAGTAATTGCCTCTTTGTTCAATGTTTTGCACAAAATGGTGTTTTTAAAAGAATTAAGCTCAAGCAATTTTTTTATTCAGGCCACCACTGACTATAAAACACAGAAGATTCCTGTTTCCATTCTTGTCAGTGGGAGCTCTGTTCTTGATTTAAATGGGAGCAGGTCTGTATTTTTAACCGTTCATTTTAGGCAACGGTTTATAAATAGCAAATATTTCCTGTGGGACTAAGGCTATGACATTGTACCCAGTTTAACACATAACATGAACCTGTTCTATATTTTAGTAACATCAACAGGGATAAATAAACAAAGTGATGAGCATGAATGAGATGAATGGTAAATTCCAATGCTTCAAGACTCTTCAGTCCAGTATTTCAAATCCATGTGAATAGTTTGCAATATCAGAAACCTGTCAAATCAGGATTTGTGGTTCTCTGATTTTAACAAAATAAATGAACAATCCAATGTCAGTCTCAGGAAGCCATGGATCAGTAAAGCTGTACTATTTAAGCATTCCTTTAAGCGCTTGTAAATTATTTTGTTTAGCAAGACTATCATTCAGGCATTGAACATTTTGAGGCCATATTTTCAAAATAGGTTCTTAAAAGTAGCCATGACCATGCAAGTAACCATATTTGTTAAATGGAGACAATTGCTCTTCTTCATCTATGTATGCATGCAATTACCCACTCATGCTACAATTACCTATCTGGGTGCATATCTTTGGTTTTTTACAGTTTGGGTCCTTAGTGTAATGAGCTGCCTGCAGCAGGAGTGTTTATTCCTAACTGGTTTGTAAAATCACCAGCTAAATCCAAAACTCTTCCTTCCGCACCCAAACACATAAATGGTTGGAACTTTGTTGCTCCAAAAGTAAAATGATTTTCTGCAGGATGCAGCACTGTGACTAAACTTCACTGCAAAGAGAGGCAAAGTGATTTGTTTAAGGTCAGATACTAGGTTAGTGGTAGAGCTGGGACTAGAACTTGATTACCCATCCAGTAGGCCACACTAGTACAAGGCTAGTAAATTTTCCTGTTAGATATGTGTCCTGGTGGTCTTGATGCTTCACTTTATCCATGTTGGGGTAGGATTTGGCTTAAAGCCAAGATGTGGTGGCCCATATGACAGCAGCAGGTATTCTGGGTAGCTCAGCAGTAATTTCTGCAGGGGCTCTAGAGGCTACGAGATGTGCTCCAGTCTCCCACTTCACACCCTCCCTGACTGATGAAGAGGAGGTGCAGACATTGACAACACCTCCTTACTCCCTTTGAGGTGACTGATGCCTCTGGCAGCAATTAAGTGGGAATAGTCCTGGTGCTAGGTTCTTGCACAAAGGTACCTCCTTCCTTCATGCATTTATACAGAGTTGGATACAATTTGACCAAAGTGTAGGGAAGCACTTTTAAGGGCTATGTCTACATAGCAACATTATTTCAGAATAACTAACGTTATTTCGATATAACAAAATGTGCATCTACACAGCAAGCCATTATTTCAAAATAATGTCAATCTGGAGGACTTCTTACTCTGACTTCTGGTAACCCTCATTTCATGAGGAGTAAGGGAAGTCGAAGGAAGAGTGTTCTTCCTTCAACTTCCTGCTGTATAGACAGCACCAAAAGCCAAATTAAGCTATTTCAACTTCAGTTCCGCAATTGATGTAGTTGAAGTTACGTATCTTAATTCAACTTTTGCTCAGCTGTGTAGACGTGCCTAAAGAGACCATTATGGTCAGGAAAGAAATCAAATGCATTAAAGCTATTGGAACTCTGATTTGAACATTTTGGAAGCTTCGGCATCAGCCACAAGATTTCTTTGTTTGTTTGTTTTATTGTGGATTGGTTTGGTTTTCTTTGTATGCCAAGCTCATAAACTCTAAAATGGGATATAACATGCATCAGTCAGGGTTGACTTGCCACATATGGCTGGGTAATGCTCACGCTGCCCTGGAAATACTTAATTATTTAGCATTGCTCCTTTGAGCATAGTAACAAGAATTTCTTCAGTCCATTGGCGCTGGAGAGAGGTATACACAATAGGGACCAAGACACTGAGTGAGGATTTATGCTTTGTTTTCCTTTTCCTCTTCATTACTGTACCAAATGACCTGGAGAAAATTTGTATCTTAAAGTTACACACTGTTTACAAACTGCAGCTGCTTGCAGTTCTGTTTGTAATAAGACTTTTGCTTTTCTTTAACATCTGTCTTCTTTTGCAATGGCAATTGATGCCCTTATTCCTTGGATTTACTAGAGGAAGCAAAAAGATAAAAGCCACTCCTCCATGGTGGGGTCCTTTATATCTTTACAGGTATGATATTTTTCTTTTCTTTTTGGCAGTAAATAAGTTCAATGTTGGGATGTGCCAAGAAGCTCAAACTGTTGACAACTAACAGTATGATTCCTAAAGTGGGGACCAGCAGACTGTAGTATGCAGGTTTTGCGCACAAATGCAAAGTTCTCTATTTTTAAAAACAATTAATAAACCACAATTTTTGAAAGAGGGAAAGGTTCGGCATCTGTTTGTTAATGACTATCCTCAGCAATGTGTTGTTATAGGCAATCTACAGTACTCTGCTACATGGCATGCTTAGCTTGAGACACATTACAGAACTGATTTTGTGCTAGCTGAAATTCTTTGATGGAAAGGGCAATTTTATTGCTAGCTAACACTCCTTTGCATGCTAAGGAGGCTCAGTGTAGGACAATCTCAGGGATTTGCGGAATATAAACTGGTGTGGTGAGCCATTTGCTCCATAATATATTCCTAAAGTAATCGTATTTCCCTATGCTGAATATGGGACACCTGATAAAATTATTCATACTCAAGCAAATTCAACAGCAATCAGTCAGAACCATTCAGTACAAATGTTCAAACTAACACCAAGTTGACTGAGCCCCCATTAAAAAGAAATACTATGTACTCAGAGTCTTTTTATTTACCTTCTTATCTTTGAGGCTTTATGGTTCACATAGGGAGAGGTGATACATGTAAGGGTCTAAATGAATTGAATGGATTCTCTCCTGATAGCTAGCTGGGTGGGAGAGAAACTTCTGGAGCAGATTGCATTTGCTTGAATGCACCTATTCTTTCTTGACATCCAGCAGACACAGCCGTGCTACTCAAAATAACCAACTTTGGCTAGTATTGGTTTACAAATCACTAGTACTGAATGCAGGAGTAGTGAAATGCTGTTACCAATATGTTGGTATTATTGAAAAAAATACAGGGAAGCAGGACTGTACTTAACCTGTCCCACATGAAGGGGTCACCTCAGCTGAAAGGACCTTGTTAAGCCATAGGCTTGAATGCCAGAGACTAGTGAAAGTAAGGGGGTGAAGAGATAGGACAAGGACCCCAGCCTGGATGTTGTGCTCCCTTCCTTGTTCTCCTGGTCTGGTTTAACCTGTTCTTCCCTAAGGTTCAAAGAAAGAGCTAAATACGCTTCATTGGGAGACTCTTTGTTATTTTAAATGCTCAGTCAGAGCTGAAGTCAGTTGGGATGGGACCGTGTTTCTGTCCAGAGCTGAAAATCACTAAGAACTCAAATATTTGTGGTAGGACTGGGTCTCTGCCCAGCCTGCTAACAACTAATAATCACTAATAGACTGACTGGCAGAGGTCACGGAGAAGAAGCAGGTGAACAGTCAGTCAGTGAGTGCTGTCAGAGGGCATGGCCGGAAGTTGCGGCCAGTGGAAATGGTGATCAGGTGGCCAGCAAAAGTGATGCCGATGGCTAACAAGGTGGCAGGTGGAAAAGAACATAAGAAGGGGCATACTGGGTCAGACCAAAGGTTCATCTAGCCTGGTATCCTGTCTTCTGACAGCAGCCAATGACAGAGGCCCCAGATGGAGTGAACAGATATTCTAATATGAACCTCCCCCAGTCTGTCCTCTTCTATAATATATAAATACTTAAAGAGTCATTGAGCTCTAGTGCCCTAATAAATTTGTTAGTCTTTAAAGGGCCACCGGACTCCTTATTGTTTATGTCTGAGAACAATTCTGTAGTCCAGCGTTTAGGGCACCCACTTGCAAAGTGGGAGTACAAGAATCTCTAGTCCACTAGCTCCCATGATTAGGTGTGTAATTGAATCAAGTTTCCCACCTCCTAGACGAGTGCTCTAGCTTTTAGGGTAAAAGTCATAAAATGGGCTCCATCAGCTTCCAATTTGAACATGATGTGATAGGTATGCTAAGAGCTTCTCCACCTATCTTCTTCTGGTTTGTGGATCTCACTGGGGCTTAAGTGGGAAACAGGCAGCTAGACATCCATGGTGAACGAGCAGGTCATATGCCCAGAGGCTGAAATTTAGGTGCTCAGGGACTCTTACCCCCCAAAATTAGGCACCTACACAGTTACGTGGCAGCCAAGCAGGGATTTTGTGGATTGCAACGGTGCCTAAAATTGGCACTGAAGCAGCTAAATCTGGATTGTAAGCAGCTAAGTACCTCTGTGGACCTGGCCTCAGCCTTGTAGTGAAGATGGCGATTCACAACATTGATATTTCATATTGGTTTCTTTTCTGTTTACTCTAGACTGTGAAACAGTGACCCATTCTGCTTATCTATTTTGAAACATGGACTGGATTTAGATTTTCCATTGCACATTAGTGGTTCTTTGCTTTGATGCACATCCTTAAAGAACTGATTGTAAAATTTGCAGTTGTCCAGGCAACTTTGGAATAGGCACACTTTTGGAATGAGTTTGTAAACACAGCCCAGAGCAGTCATAACTTCAGAAGTTACTTCCAGTGAATGAAAAAAAAAAATCTCATAAGTGAGCCAATGAATCCCAAGGTGAAATGAATCCCAAGGTGAATCCCAAGGTGAAACCAGCTATCCCCACTTCTTAACAGTGTCCTATTCTACAGTTTATTTCAGTTCTGTTGTTCTACCATTCTGTCTTTCAGATGGAGCAAATACAACATACTCAGGGTTTTCATATTTTTATTGTTTCCCTCCCAAAACTGCAATGTATCAGAATGTTTTAAGATCAAATCTTGTTCAGCTTTGATGCATTTAAAGTAAAACTTTTGATTCAAAATCTCTATGTCCTTAAAGCATCAACAGAAGAATTTAAAATATTTCTCTTATCTACTAGTTAAAAAGATTTTAAGTACAAGTCAACAGAGAAATCTAGCAAGTAAAATGCATTCCATATAAAATTCAAAATGAGAGCTTAGAAAAATAATCATGATATGTCAAACACTGTGAAACTAAAGAGAAGCATTAAGAATATTCACAGGATTAGAGAATAAAACATTAGTTATCTTTTTCATATGATGTCCCTTAGTTGTCCTCTTGCTGCTCTATGAAAAATTATGCTTGTGCAAGATTCCTACCTGTCAATATTGAGTCATAGCTCTGTGAGTCAGACACACAGATTTAAGAGATGTTGAAATTAACTACCTAAAGAGACTCTCATCCTATAAAATGGCAGGCATTTTATGATAACTAGAATAAACTGTAGAGATTATACATATGTTGATGTGAGTAACTGGATTTTTTCCCTTGATTTTCCTGAAGCAAAATTATTACCCGTGAAGTAAGTTAAGTTCTAAAAGAAAGTATATGATACTGAGTGTATATACACAGTCAGTATCATATACTTTCTTATAAAACTGAAATACACATTTCTTCATCATGTAATAATATATGAAAAGGCAGGAAATTTGACTGAACAAGTAGTTTTACTTCAGTAAAATGAAGTGAAAATAGTTAATTAAATCTTATTTTTAAATTAATTTCTATGTGCTTGTACGTGCATATAGAAAGATACAGATATTCTCCTGGAGGCTATATTTATTAAGTATTATATAATCTCTCTGATTCAACCAGCAAAATGACAATTTTCAGTTTTATAGTAACCCATTTGCAATGTGTTTTCACTGCATTACTTTAGCTGTCATACAGAAACTAAATCCTAAGCAAGTAGTGGTGTGACCATTTTAAATCCTTGTCTTTTTTTTTTTTTTTTTTTTTTTTTGGTACAAACTAAAAATTTATTTTAAATGCTTTTCCTGGTGGTTAAGTGGTTAAGCTCTTGGTGTCTCATAACTTTGATTCAAATGTAAAGGAACACACTTTAGGACAATTTTTCTTGAAAATTAACATTTTCTTAGACTTTTTAATTTGCTCTAATGACTTGACTGCTTTTTGCATCCCCTGCTAATTGTAAGATAAGCACAAACTGGCTTGAGCTATAATAAAAATAACATGAGATCCTACAATCTTGTACATAAATAATTACTGTTTAAAAAAAGAAAGCCTCTTGGAGCTAGCATGGTGACTCAGCTGGATGAGAATCCTGAGTGCACACAGAGCATTACATTTTGGTATCTATGTGCTTGTGATTTAGCCTATAAATCATAACTTGTGGAGCTTCTACATACTGATGCACTGTATAGGGCATATATCCAAATAATGCTGATCCCTGAAAGGAACAACCCAGAAAAAGAGAACAGTTCCTGCCAAATCTAGCCTAATATATTGCGCTAAACTGATGGCCAACATATGAAAGGGGGTGTTGTTCATCAAAGATAGTTGACATTTAGCCATCCAGGCCACTCTAGAATTACCTTCTGCTGGCAAAGGCTAAAACCACCACATTCTCTCTCTCTTTCTCTCTGACCAGGAACCAGAAGTATATTACTGCTGTACATCTGTAGTAGGAGTTTCAAGAATGTCACCAAGGAATTTCAAGAATGTCATCAAGGAATGAACCTCTGTAGTATGAACAGCTATATAACTTATGATTTTGTGTGCCATGTAATATACCTTTACAGGACTTGTATTATTAGGTATGATTCTTCACTGTCTTTTACCATGTCACATACACTCGTCACATACAATTGTGCAAGTCATTGTCTAACCAGAATGGTGTTTTGCCCCCACTTTTCACAGGTGTAAGTGACTACACCAGCTGTAGGCAGTGGAATATAATGCCTAATGTGTTCACCAGTAGATCCTTTATGCAGCAAGTTACACACATGGAGTCTGAACCCAGGCCATATATTGAGTTCTTTGTTGGAGACTATTTTTATTTTTGTGATCCCCTTAATTTAGTGTGAATCATTCAAGCTGAAAACACAAATGTCAAGCCCACCGTTCCTAGATATAGAGAGGGAAAGGCATTGGACAAGTTGCCATCACAAGCTAGTAAGTCCCTTTTCTTTCTTAAATTTCATCGTTGTGGGTTCCAGAGTACGTTTTTCCATGGTTTTATGGAGGTTACCATCAGTGATATTTTTGTAGGGGTGAATAGGGTCTCATTTGAGGATGGAAGTATCTACATCTCACATGGTCCTCTTCCTCTCACATTTTTCACCCCACCCCTCATTATGTGCCTAAATGGGAGCTGAGCTCTGTTTGAAAAAAATTTGTCCACAATAGCAGGTGATAAGCATTTGAAAATTTGGTCCTACATCTGCAGAGAGTTCTGGAAAAACAAGCTGCATTTCTAACCCCAATTTTACACGCTGTCTGTAAAAGCAAGCAAGGAAGCACTATCTCGGGGAGCCTCAAATGGCTGTTTCTGTATGCCATGCATGGCAATGGATTCTGAGCCTACCACAAGTACTTTAACACATAGCATGAATGGACAGTGGACCATCCATGCCAGACAGGAAATGTGATTCTGGCAGCATAAGTGAAGTAATTGCATATCAATCTTCAACCTGTTGTCTAGGCCCAACACCTCCCTGCTGCCACACCTTCCAAAAGATTGAATGTTCTCCGACATTCCGTGGAGAACCCTGCTTTTTGAGGTGGGCGCTTTTACAGTAGCAATCTCTCACAATTTTGTCCTATACACCCCACTCCAATTCAGAGAAGAGAAACACAGAGCTTGTACCCAGTGGAAATACAATTCTGCTACCTCTGAGGTCTTGCATGCCTGGGCACTTTCTGACTCTCATTTGCCAGATGTGTGTTGCTGTTAAGCTAACACACCATGCAAAGCTGAACTGAGTGTATGTAGTTGGGGAAACCTGCTGTGTATCTACAACATTTTATCACTGTATTGTTATGTTACACCAGTAGACATTTCGCATCTGCGGTGGGTTTACATAGTTCTGAGAACACTGCTGTGTGGTTCATTGAAGGACTCGCACACTGGCTGTTGCTTTACAATGTTGTACTGTTATGTCCTGGCAGCAGGTAATAGGATGTGTTTTGAACCAGGAACTACTGTTTACTGACTCACCCAATAAGCAGTGGTCTCAGTGTTGTCAGAGCCCACAATAAAAGGAGAATAAGCAATAAAGAGAAACTCTGCATTCCCAAAATCCAAGTATTGTTAGCCCCAGCATAAATCTTTCCATACCCCCATTAGCCAGGCCAAAATCATCTTTTTATTGTCATTCAATTTTCCCCTAAAAGCTAAGCAAAAATCAAAATAAGATGTTTTAAGTATATTACATTTTATGGCACCGAAATTTTCAAGAATCAGAAAACAGGAATCACTTATAATAATGGCTCCTGCACTTGATAAAAGGGGAAGAAGGGAATGACAAATCCCCAGTGTATGCCCACACAAAGTCACCACAGGGGAGAGCACAAATCATCTCTTCTGCATGACTGTTAGCAGCTCTGTTCCTGATCTGAAGTTATGCATCTCTAGTTGGTCTCTGCCTTCAGGCAGGTGTGACTTGTCCTCAAAGTCCACCCAGACTTAAAAAGGCTTTGCTTTGCTTTGCTTTCCGAAGAGTTACGGGTGTGTCAGGCACTCGGGATCAAAATAACATTATTCACTGAGCAGTTCTTTCAGGGGAGCAGGCATCTACAGGGAAGTGTCCATCTACAAAAGGCACACTGGACTATTACAAAGCATCTGCTATGAGTATACTTGAACCATTTTCTATCTGACATTAAGTAATAACTTCATAACCCAGGGCAATAGAGGGTGTGTTAGAACCTTCCTCTGAATAGAGATTCTAAGTCAATATTGTTCTGTTTGGAAAAAAGTTCCTATGCACCTAGTCTCAAAGGGTCCAAACCTTCATGCCATACACTTTACCTGTGCATCTAACAGATGTCCATGAATATCCATGGTGGTCCATCAAGGCCTACATTCTGTTGACGATTACCTATTAAAGGGAGGAAATATGGAGGTGAGAAAATAGACTGTAGATAGCATTGATGTCACCAGCGTGGGGCAGGAGTCATAGTCAAGCTGCCAAAGTATTATAAGTACCAAAAAATACCTCAGTTTTGAGACGTTGGCCACTTTTAACTTATACCCATAGAACTCAACATTTGTGGTGTCATAGACCTTTACTGCCCTCACTGCAGAGTGCACAAGCCAACACTGCACTGGTTCCCAATGGACTTATACCACGTAAGGGCAGCCAATACACATAGGGCCATTGCCACATATTTCAGCACAGATATTGGGACTCCTATCCTACTATGCGTGTGCAGGCCCAATATTAACTCCTCAAAGAATTTCAAGGAAGTGGCAATCCTAATCTGAAAATTCTGTAAGCACACTCATCATCCCAGCTCTGCAAAACAATGTAGCTCTGCTGTACTTCAGTCTGTGGGTCTGGGCTTGGCACATAACTGCTGCTTGGCTCTGCATATTGTATCTAGCAGGAGATCATGCAGCCACTTGCTCATCTTACATTTGTGGGCCTTCTTGCAGTCACTCTCTTCAATAGTAAAGCTAGAACATGAACGCACACACTGCTGATCTGCCACTTTAGCTGACTTGTTGATCTGTTGCACAGTTTCATGACACCCAGGAAAAGGTAAGCCTGACTTGCAGTCAGGAATCCATGGTAGAGATCAGAAACTAATTTTTCAAAAGAAGCTGGTGAGTCACAGAGCAACTTGCAGAGTACCCATTTAGCTTCCCACTTTTTGTAAACACTAGCTGAATTATGGCACTTTTCCCCAATAGGGACTGTGGGAGGTTTGAGAGTTTGATCTTTCCTATTGTAAGACCTCTGGAGGTCTATGAGATTTTGAGAAGGCAGGCACCCAATACATGGCATTTGGGAGTTGTGCCTGAAACCCTAGGATGTGCACCTGGAAAGTTTACTTTTAAAACAATTGAACTGAGTGCTAGTATAGGTGAAAGGTGTAATGGTGACTGCACCAAATATTTGTGAATACCATGTGTGGGTGCACAGTGACACAGGAAATGTACAATCAATGTAAGTACATGAAGTTAAGTATAATCAAGGTAACCGTACCATAGAAATATCTTAAAGACCAAACATCCCTGCAGCTTTGTTGTACCCAGAAAGCTATCTACCTTGCACTGCAGTCATCTCTCTCTCTCTCCACTTTCTCTTTTTCTCTCCCTCCCCCCCCCCTCCCCAGGGGCACTTTGCCTGAGTAAAGGCTGCAGGATTTGTCCCAAAGCAAAGTTGTTATGGGCGGGGGTGGAGGGAAGCTAACACCATGGGTGCCATCTAGGAGGAGCCGGGGGCTGCAGCCCCCCCCTAAATTTCTTACTATAGCAGGATACTGGCTCTTGCCTCCCCTCTCTAGCTAGGCATGAGAGGAGCAAGGGAAGTTTTCTTTGATTACTCCCCTACCCATTTGCTCCCTGGAATGGGAGAAATGTAGACCCATCAAGCAGCACCAAAGGACCTGGCTGAAATCAGAAGCAGCTGGGTTAGGATCAGAGCCCCAGAGATTCTGGTTCTATCTTGGCAAGAACAGCTGCAGCAGCAAGCACAGAACAGAGGTGAGTAGCCAGCTTGATTCTTGGCTTTCCCTTCTCCCCTCACTAGCCCACCCCAGGAAAGTAATCTGCAGAGATGGGGTTATGAATCTGAATTCCATAGTACACATTTTCAAGACAAAGTTGGGAAGGCTATTTTTGTGTTGCTTAGCTGTATTGGTAGTCATAAGGGTTTTTCTTCTTAAACGTGTTTGTACCCTATGTTAAAGCATGGTAAGTGTTGGAAATAAAAATGCTCTTCCCATTTCCAACAAATGGGGAACAGATTTGAAAAGTTATTTTGAATGTACTGTCCCTAATTTGCAAAATATTGAATTGGTTAGTCTTCAGGAGTATGAAATCCTTTCACAAACCACCATGTTACTATCCTCCATAGGAATACTGACCCTAGAAAACCTGGGTTTAGACTCCAGAGATAGTAGGAGCAGAGTATTCCCAGAACTCAGATTGTTGAAGTACTTGCAAGAAGAAATCAGATGGGGTACGTCTACACAGCAGTGTTATTTTGAAATAACTGGCGTTATTCAGAAAAATCATAGTCCACATCTACACTACAAGAAGTTATTTTGACATAATGTGAAAATATTGTTGAGCTGGATGACTTCTTACTCTGACTCCTGTAACCCTCATTGTATGAGGAGTAAGGGAAGTTGGAGGAACAGCGCTCTTTCTCGGACTTCCTGCTATGTAGACAGCACCAAAAACCGAAATAAGCTATTTCAACTTAAGCTATGCAATTGACGTAGCTCAAGTTGTGTAGCTTGTTTCGGCTTTAGCCTTGCTGTGTAGCTGTGCCCATGGGAGTCCTTGATCAGTGTGGTTCAGATCAGGTTTTAACCCATCTCTTTTGCAAAGCTGTCCCCGGCAATGACCTCTTCCCTTGGCTAGCCTCAGAGTGTGACTGGGATAGGGAGGGAAAGAGAGAGAAAATGAGGAAGAGAAAAGAAAAAGGGGGTTTAGAGTTGAAATTCATGGCACCATATCAAACAAGGTTATGTTGAATATTACTTATATTTTGCTTGGAAAGCAAAGTGATAAATGTTTTGAGAAACTTTTTTTATACAGACATGTGCTCTAGGCTTAGCTCTTATAATGCGCATCAGTAGGGATTGAATCCAACAACTCTAAAGAAGCTGCAGCTACTGGTAGCCACATGCCATGCCACGCCACAGGATCATAGCACTTGAGCACTCACATCTCTGCACGGGGTGACATATGATCAAATCTAAAAACTTAGTCTTGATCTTCACGGTTTTTTAAATATGTTGGTCCCAACCTATCTCAAGGATTCTCTCTCCCTCTAGAACAGTGGTTCCCAAACTTTTCAGCATCAGGCCCCCCTTTTGATTTTTTAGAAACCCTCACGCCCCCCCACCTCTCCTTTACTATCATCCAACCCCCCTTTTAACAAAAAAATCAATTTGTAATTTAAAATTAAAAATAAACCCAAAAGTTTGGTATACAAATTATTTAAAATTAAAAATATGCACAAATAGTTTTTCTTGGAACAAAAATTTAATAAAAATGTAATTTAACATAAGAAATAGCAGAAACAAATTGAATTTAATGTGAGGGATGATGCTTCATTTTCTTCACAAGTTGGGAAATCCTAAGTTTGAAAGTTGAAAGTGCGCAACGGAAATTGTTTTTGACATCCAGTCGATTTCTTTGTTTTGTTTTTAATGTGACTAAACTTGAAAAGCTTTTTTCACAGAGGTACATTGATGAAAATGGAAGAATAATATATAGTGCTTCTTCTCCAACTTTTGAGTACATTGGAAAATATTTTATCCAAAATTCCTCCAAGCTTGTGTTTTCGAAATTATCTTTCGCACTTGAATCATATTTTATTTCTAATGCTTGTTCTTGCAATACTTCTGGCAATGAATCAACATCAATGCTGAATGGATTGCGTACTAATTTATGAATGGGGCTGCCAGAAAAGTTGTCTGGAAAATAGCGGATGAATTCATCAGCAAGGCAGTCCAAATGAAATATAATTTTGTTCTTCACATCCTCTTTACAAACTTCTTGGAAACCTTCATTTTTAGCGAGTGATGAAAATATCAGAAAGGACGAAAAGTTAGTTGTCTGAGCTTGTGTTCGATGATTTCAAAGCTGGATTTTTTCTGTAAATGCTTTGATGGCATCATGGTGCACTATAATGTTTGCAGCGTTGTTTCCTTGCAGCTTCAAACTGAGGTTGTTCAAAGAATCAAAAATGACCACAACGATGCCAGTGAAAGTTGAAACGTTTGGTCCGTAAATGCATGATATAACTCTTCTTTCTTCTGTTGCTTAAGGAAAATTTCCACTTCGTCTTTCAGTTCGAATAATCTCGAAGGCATGTTACCTTTGGAAAGCCATCGTACCTCCGTGTGAAACAGAATAGTTTTATGATCCTCTCCCAAATCCGTGCAAAGAGTATCAAAAAGTCTCATATTTAAAGCACTGTTCTTCACAAAATAGACAACTTTGATGGCCAAATTCAATGAGTAACGGAGGTCATCTGGAAGGGTTTTAGCAGCCAACACTTGTCTCTGTATGACGCAGTGAGTTGTGGTTACGGCTGGAATTTTTTCTTTCACCAATGTCACAAATCCAGAGCGAGAGCCAAGCATTGCTGGAGCACCGTCTGTGCATACACCAACCAGTTTTCCCCATGAAAGTCTATTTTTTTCAAAAATGTCAGAAGTCTTTTTCATAATATCAGAAGCCTTTGATGTGGTCGTCAATTCCTTTGAAAAAAGTAGCTCGTCTTTCACAGTTCCATTGTTAATTAATTGAACGTAGACAAGCAATTGACAGCATTGTGCTACATCAGTGGTATCATCGCACTGAATTGCAAAAAAAGGAAAAGCCAACACGGCCTCCACAACTTGAAGTTCAAGATCTTTCAGCAGCTCGTGAAATGTCGCATCAACAGAATTGTCAGAAAGCGAAATTTCTGATAGATTTTTCTTGCTTTCGACACCAAGCACAATATCAGCTGCTTTCAGCAAGGAAGGCTTCACAAGAGTTTCTCTGATTATGTGCGCTTTCTTGGCTTTAGCGATGAGCAATGACAGTTCATAAGATGCTTCTACTGCTTTGGCCGACACTTAATGAAAAGCTTCAGTAGTGTCCAGATTCATGCATTTCAAATTTTGAAGTTTAGCAGCAAAAAACCCTTTTGGTTTCTCTATCAAAGCGCTGTGGTTCTTCGTCAAGTGTTGCTCAAGACAACTAGGTCTCAAGGCGTCATTGTTAAGAACTGTGTGGCATACTACGCATTGAGGATGACTGATCCTGTTTTTTTCCATGACAGTGAAGCCATACTTAATATAGTCTTAGAATCATAGAGCTAGAAGAGACCTCAGGAGGTCATCAAGTCCAGCCCCCTCCCCAAGGCAGGACCAATCCCAACTAAATCAACCCAGCCAGGACTTTGTCAAGCTGAGACTTAAAAACCTCTAGAGATGGAGATTCTACCACCTCCCTAGGTAACCCATTCCAGTACTTCACCACCCTCCTAGTGAAATAGTTTTTCCTAATGTCCAACCTAGACCTCTCCCACTGTAACTTGAGACCATTGCTCCTTGTTCTGCCATCCGTCACTACTGTGAACAGCCTTTCTCCATCCTCTTTGGAACCTCCCTTCAGGAAATTGAAGGCTGCTATCAAATCCCCCCTCACTCTTCTCTTCTGCAAACTAAACAAACCCAAATCCCTCAGTCTCTCCTCATAGGTCATGCACTCCAGCCCCCTAATCATTTTGGTCACCCTCTGCTGGACCCTCTCCAATGAGTCCACATCCTTTCTATAGTGGGGGGCCCAGAACTGGACACAATACTCCAGGTGTGGCCTCACCAGAGCTGAATAAATGGAAATAATCATTTCTCTAGATCTGCTGGCAATGCTCCTCCTAATGCACCCTAAAATGCCATTAGCCTTCTTGTCTACAAGGGCACACTGTTGACTCATATCCAGCTTCTCATCCACTGTAATCCCCAGGCCCTTTTCTGCAGAACAGCTACTTAGCCATTCGGTCCCCAGCCTGTAACAATGCTTGGGATTCTTCCATCCCAAATGCAGGACTCTACACTTGTCCTTGTTGAACTTCATCAGATTTCTTTTGGCCCAATCCTCTAATCTGTCTAGGTCACTCTGGACCCTATCCCTGCCCTCCAGCGTATCTACCTCTCCCCCTAGCTTAGTGGCATCTGCAAACTTGCTGAGGGTGCAATCCATCCCCTCATCCAGGTCATTAATAAAGATGTTGAACAAAACTGGTCCTAGAACAGATCCTTGGGGTACTATGCTAGAAACTGACCACATCGAGCTGTTGATCACTACCCGTTGGGCCCGCTTTCTATCCATCTTACAGTCCATTAGAACCTTGATTTATCAGAGAAGATCCTGTCTGAAAGGAGAATGGACTGGCTACAGAGTACAACTGGTACAAGCAGAAGACAGGAGCCTTTTTCACTTAGCTACTAGTGTGGCTACCAGATGAACTGAAGCTGGTAATAAAGCGACCATCAAGTTAAAACACAAGACATCCTTTTGACGCACATACTCATCTCACTCACACCTTCCATAAAAAAGTAACTTGGATGGGAAAAGGAAGAACAAAGAATATCAAGAAAAGAATACTAGAAAAGATTGATTTTGCATGAATTAAATCTAAACCTAGATAAGGAAGGAGAAGCAGATCTCTGTATAACACAGTTATTTAGATTGTATAAACTGTCAGACCTAGATTTCAGTGCAGTTGATGATGTTCTTTTTATTTATAGAGATTTTGCTATTCTGCTGCAAGCAATATGTTACCTGGTATTCTCAGATCTGTAATATCTTTACTTCCATGAATATTCTGTATAATGAAAAGCACAATATATTGTAATATAAATTTTTGTATTGTTTTGAGAAACAGCGCCCAAAATCTGATGCATTTACTACAACTTAATTTTAAAATATTATGGACACACAACTGTTATCAAAACACAGATGGTATTATTTGCCATAACTTTCACCTTTATATCAGTGAACTGAGACTTGTAAGCTTGGAAGCAAACATTACGAATTCTATCCTTGATGCCACATGTTTTCAGTTGGCTGCCGACTGTAGTGTTTCCATTTACAGCAGTCATAAATTGTTACTGTAACAGTCAGAAGAGCTGTTACTGCCATGATTATCATTTACACTTCCGGCTTTCCTATCTGCAAGGATAACAACTCATGGCCACAGCCAGCAGTGGCTTCAGGAACATGTGTGTGTGTGTGTGTGTGTGTGCGCGTGTATGTGTGTGTGTGCACCTGCGCACATGTGTGTGTGTGTGTGTTTAGCTATATATAAATGTCTGTTTGTGTGTAGTATAAAATATACCCATTGATCTGTTTTTCCTGAGAGGTCCTCCAGGCTCCACAACAGAGCAGTGTCATAAAAGTTTTCTCTACATTTCCTATAAGCCCTCTCCATCACACATTTAGTATAGTAATCCCTCCTTCTGCCTCTTCAACCACTTCCATCCCTGATGATTCAGGAATGAGGTTCAGTCCACAACTCAGTTTGAAGCTGTTCCTCATGACTCTCACTGGCTAGCCAAAGAAGTGGTGCAGCAGCCTCTCGGAGAGGAGAGTGAGTGTAGTTAACCCCTACTGATTAAAACATTTGGCCATTTTATGAAGTGAAAAATGGAACGTGATTAAGTTCAGATGACAAACTCAAATCTGAACCTAAATGTTAAGTTTCCCACCTATAATTGTGAATTATAAGCTAATGAATAACTTCAATATCAAAAAAGTTTTAGAATCCTTTAGGGATTAAATAAACAATTTGCATATACCAGTCCAAGATTTTTCTCATACAAAAGCTTTTAGCATCCACAGTTGTTTTTGCAAACCTTTGCATGTCCAATTTCCTATTGAAAGATGGGATGTTTGTGCTTAGATCTAGTTTTGTCCACATGCATATACCTAGAAAAAGCCCTAATGACAGAAGGAAATTATTAGTGCACTTGTAAAACACCTTGGAATATTTCCCCCCCTTTTTTTCTTGAAAAACAACAATTGCAAATCTGTCAAGTTCTATTTGCTTTGCCTCTGCCTGTCATTCTTTTTCAAAAGGAGAAATAGTGGATGTGGGAAAGGAGAACCCTTCCCAAGGGTTTGATAGGAATGAAAATGTATTGCATGGACTTCTGTACACTGAGGCCCAGTTCCTCAAGTATATTTAGATACCTAACTCCCCTTGGAATCAAAGGGAGTTAAATGCTTTTACACCTTTGAGGATCTGGACCTGATGACACTATATTGAGTTACATAACTATCATCTTTCATGAACAGTACTGCAGAAGTATCCATACCAACCACTGAATAAACTCACAAAATCTTGTTACTTCATAATAATAGAGATGTAGCCGTGTTAGTCTGGTCTTGCTGAAACAAAAGACAAGACTATGCAGCACTTTAAAGACTAACAAGATGGTTTATTAGGTGATGAGCTTTCATGGGCCAGACCCACTTCCTCAGATCAAATTGTGGAAGAAAATTGGCATGACCATATATACCAAAGGGATACAATCAAAAAAAGTGAACACATATAAAATTGACAAATCAGATTTTAGAACGGGGGGGAGGTGAGGAGGGAGGTTAGTGTCTATGAGATAATGATATTAGGGGTGATAACTGGGGAAGCTATCTTTGTAATGGGTAAGGTAGTTAACATCTCTGTTAAGGCTCATTTGTAAAGTGTCAAATTTAAGCATGAATGACAGTTCTGAGGTTTCCCTTTGTAGTCTGGTGTTTGTAGTCTCTTTGAAGCAGGATACATGTAGTTAGGTCATTGAGACAATGCCCAGTCTGGTTGAAATGACAAGAAACTGTTTTTTCTTTGTGAAACTGTCTGATGTCTGATTTGTGTGCATTGATTCTTTGGCGAAGTGTCTGAGAAGTTTGTCCAATATACATAGCAGACGGACACTGTTGGCACATGATGGCATAAATTATATTTCTGGATGAACAGGAATATGTGTTCTTGATCTTGTAACTGACATGGTTAGGTCCAATGATGGTGTCAGCAGTGTAAACTATGTGGACAAAGCTGTCAACGGGGTTTGTTGCAAGGGAAAGTTCCAGGGTTGGTATTAGTGTGGTATGTCCTGTGGTTGTTGGTGAGAATCATCCTGAGGTTGGGTGGTTGTCTATAGAAGACTATGGGTCTGTCTCCCAGAGCCTCTCGGAGTGTAGTATCCTGTTCCAGTATAGGTTGTAATTTATTGATAATGCGTTGGACGGGCTTAAGTTGGGGGCTATAGGTGATGACAAGTGGTGTTCTATTGTTGGTTTTCTTGGGTCTGTCTTGAAGTAGATGGTGTCTGGGTATTCGTCTGGCTTTTTCAATTTGTTTTTTTATTTCCCTGGGTGGGTAATTAAGGTTTACAAAGTTTCTGATCTCTGTCAGTGGGATTAGAGCAGATCCGGTTGTATCTAAGGGCTTGGCTATAGATGATGGATCGTATGGTGTGTTCTGGATGGGAGCTGGAGGCCTTTCAGCACCCAGGGCAGCAGCAGGAGCAGTGGAGAGGTCCTCCGAGCAGGGTAGAGGGGCAGCCTTTACTGCATCCAATCAGGATGCAGCAGGCTGCTATATAAGGAGCTGCTAGTTAAGGCCTGCCAGTTCCTTCCTGGAGATCAACGCAAGCAGACCTGTAGGCTGATTGGAGAACACTGGATGCTTGGACAGCTCCGAGTGGGAGTTGGATCTTGTAACTGATCAGAGCTAGATACTGCAGCTAATGGCTAGCCAATGATACCCCACAGAACCCTGGACAAGGGGAATTCAGCAACATGGCCCTAGAGAAGGGCTGGATGAAGTAGCATACCGGGGGAGTGGCCCAGAGATGTGACTGCAATTATGGACTTTGAAACTTGGTAGGTAACTGCTATGTATAGGGTTTCTGGGCTGGGACCCAGAGGAGTGGGTGGGCCTGGGTCCTCCCCAACCCCCGCTGCAACCCACACCCGAGCAAGGCGGCTAAAGAAGAGGCTTGACCCCCTGGCCACGGACTGAACATTTGCTCACCTGCACACAGGAGAGTAAATGTTGCGAGACCCCCTTCAGCCACCAAGGGGAGCTCACACAAAGGATTGAAACTGTTACGGTTGGTTACAAACTCACCTAGATGAACTTGTTCCTCAAAGGGTAGCTAGTTCATTGGTTAGGTTGCATGAATGTGAGTGGGAGACCCTGCAGGTTAACATCTATAGCACATCAGAGAAATTCTGGTAAAACAATGTTTTGTTGTCATTTTGTCAATTTTGGTGACATCTAAGTGCTCTTGATACTGGTTTCCTGACAGCTCATCTACCTGGCTCTTCAGCTTACTGCCTGGTATATTACTGGGGAGCCCAGCCTTCCAGAGGCCTAAGCAGATTGACAGACACGCTGCTCTGGCAAAACGAACCCCAGGGCTTCTACAGCCCATGGCCTTGTGGCAGTCTCTGCCATTTGAAGTGCCCCAACCCTTATTGTATACATTTTTTCAGTTTTTGTTCCAAATTAGAATTAAACCACATTTTCAGATATCAAAATTCTCCATTGAACAGAATTACTTTCCTGGTCTAGATGTGGTGTATTAGCCCTGTGCTGGTGATGAAGAGGTTAATTCTACTCTTTGGCAGCAGAAGCTATGCCTCCTCACTCCTGATGAGCATTCTCCATCAAGAGCAGTTCAGCTCTGTCATCTGACTGCCAAGAAAGGAAGGATGTATGTCACAAGCTCTAGCCCAGGAGCAGCTGAAGCCCTGGACTGCAGGATCCAGAGGTATCAAGATTCAGGCAAAGCCCCAGATACCTAAGGATGCGCAAGGGAGATTGGAGCTTGTAGGAGGAGTACAGGCTGAGGAACCTGTAGATCCAAAAGATGCCCAGACATGTGTGATGGATAGAAGGAGTTCTAGCCAGCATTCAATGACTAAAGGGTTAAACTCAGATAGCTAGGAGGTGTTGGCAGGGAGCCAAGAAAGCCAATGGGAAAAGGTGTTGAAATTTGAATGGAAGATATACCTGCCTGCTATTTTTCTTTGTGTGAGTTTTAAGTCAGGAGCTGCGGGATCGAGATGTATTGAACCAAGGAGAACTACCATGACTACAAGGAATACTGGACATGGAAATGGACTGGACCTTGAAGCACAGACTGTAAGTAGATAGGAAAATGTCTATTTCGTTGATATCAGGTTATTTTCTTTGTTTTGTTGTTTGATTAAACTTCTCTGTACTAAGCCCATGTACCTTCCCCCTTCCTCATACACTGTATTTTTAATCCAGGTCCCAGAGAAACAACTTCTCTGTGTTTTAATTTACTCTTTTCTCAGCTGCTCTGTAACAGCTAGCAATCAACTATGCTTTACTGAGCATATCTTTTAGTTTTGTTAATAAAATCTCCTTTTTTAAGGCTATGATTTGATTCTTGTGTTCTAGAAGGTAACAGGAGGTCTGTGTGTGTATGCACCTAAGACTGAGAGGTCAGCTATCAGTGACTGCAGTTTGTTTTCTAATTTTTCTTCAAGCTCTCTTGGGGGAAAAAGCTTGGAGGTCTACCTCTGGAAGAAGTTCAGGTGCTTTCTTCCTAGGTCCAAGAAGAAAGGGGTTTTCACTTGATGTTGGCAGCCTGTCTTCCAAAACAAGGGAATCTGTGACGTTGGGGAGTTTTTGTAGCAGAGCCTATAGAGGCAAGGTATTTAAGGTCTCTTACAGGCCCCCACCTTCTGCACTCAGAGTGCCAGAGTGAGGAACAGCCTTGACACCATGGTTGCAGACAATATCGTAGGAAGTAGCCCATGTGGGACTAGCCATTGTCCTGATGGTCATCAGCATGTTTCCCTGCTGACTTAAGGATCTGGGGCTGGGACCCACTGAAGAAGGAATGTCCCAGTTCTCTAACCCTGGCTTCCACCCATCCCTGAGTAGTAGCCCATTCCCCCACTCGCCATCAAGCCATGCACCCACTGTGGAGAATGACACTGGCCACTGAGCATATTACCCTGAAGGCAAGTGAGGCCATATTGATGCTGGCCATTGGGCCCTACTGCCTTCAGTCAAAAAATAGTCATGCAGGCTTAACTGCAGGGCTGAAATGCCCTTACTGCACCCCAAAGGGAGATGGGGTATACTTGCCACTTCCAGTGAACTCTGTTAATGACCCTTGATTATCTTGTATAGTTCGCCCTTTTCTAGGTGCCAGAATTTGTCCTGACACCTCCACAAAGGTTTCAACATCAAATGGAGAGTAACAGGCAAAAGTGTAGATAAAGTGTAATCAGCTCACACACAACAATATTGAATTTGTGGCCTGATCTAGATAATACCAACACCGGAAGAAATGCTTTACTGAGCATAATCGTCAACAGAAGAAAATGGCTTCTGGTAGTGTTGAAAAATTCATGAAGAACATTTGAAACAGAAAATTAAGTCCCTCCTAGTATAAAAGTGCAGCATGCTTTGACGGACTGTATATACAAACACAATCACTACTTTATTCAGAAGAAAATTCTGTAGTAGAGCAATCAAATTATTTGTTGTGAATAATTATGTCTTTCTGAGAAATAACTTAATAAACATGCAGAAGACAAAATATTTTCAGCTTCCTTAACTGAACTCAACTCCCACACAAATATTTTTCACTTTAATTTTATAGTTCAGTTACATTTTGCTACATGAAAAAGTAAAATTGTCATTCTATTCCTCTGATAGTGTTAATGTTTATGCCCTCTTTTTTACAATAACACAGCAAAATCTGAAACAATTGGCTTTAAGAAATGGATTCCAAGCTTTCCTTATATGATGCAGAGCTGGCACATGCCTTGTCTCAATATCACAAAAATGTAATTCTAATGTCATGGGGTTTTATCATTCAGATACAGTCCCTATTAGCTTTTGATTCTAGTGCATGGGACTTTGAGACTAGACAAGCATGCAAAACATTGACTGACAATGACTTTTTTGCAGTCTTTGATATCCTTATCACTCAGTCATATATGATCCTCTACTTCATCACAAATAAAATGGATCTTCCAAATGACCAGTCTGGAGAATTTACATGAGTTCATCATAATATGTTTCTACCTTTTCCTTACAAATATGTGAGTAATATAAAGGAACAAGCCATAGAAGCTGTGTGTGTAAATATTATGTGAGAATATTTTTAAAAAGCATAACCACTGGAGGAGAGAGCAATACAATTTTACCTTTTCATATGCATTTTACAACCTCCATATTGAAAATGCACACAATATGGGCATTTGAATTTGAGTAAACGAACAAAGTGACTGGCTTGTGGTATTACTGAAGCTGAAGGCCTGGGGGAAATCTTGTGGAGAAGTCACAGTAAAAGTTTTCCACATAAAAATAAGGAGTCTGGTGGCAATTTAAAAACTAACCAATTTATTAGAAATCATGGAAAAAATTATTAAAATATATTTCATAGTAAACAAGCTATATGTAGAGAACTAAGCCAATACCCTTTTAATCTTTTTCAGAAGCCTTACAGTTTCTTGGTGATGAATTGCCCTTCACCTGCTGTACACACACAACTTAGTCATTCTTGTCCTTCACCTAGAAATCTTTCCTTCTCCCACCCAAACTTTGCAAAGCTAAAAAGATTCAAGCTATTAAAGTTAGTGTGATGGTTCAGGAATAAATGAAGGCAGAATGTTGCCCTAAATAAAGAGCAACTTTATCAAAGTCAGTGGACTTAAATTGGTACACGTGAGATCAGAATTGGGTTCTGATTCTAGCTCCCTTGGAAATAAACTGAAATCCTTGTCATATGCATTGCAGTGGTACTTATCATTTGAGGTCCAAACCCTTCATGGTGTTGAGTGATTGCTCAGTGCTTAAAGTAATTCTAAGAGATCTGCTTTATCCTGGGTCTTGTTCCAAAAGACTGTGCATAACAATAGCTTTACAGCCATTCTACTCAGACCGTCTGTCTAGGAAGCTCAAGCCTTTAAAAGCACAGACCCCAATACCACATCTTCTTGTCCAAGCCAAAACTTAACACCTAAAAAGCCCAACATTAATATAACACAGAATTACAAATACTTATAATTAACCTAACAATTAAACTGACCAAGAATGTTTGATTAGTCTTTCAGGTGCTCAGAGTTGTTGCTTTGACATGCAGGGCTCTTCTGGAACCTCCTCACTACTGCTCTAAAGAGGTGGCAAGTCCACTTATTATGGTTGTTACATGTACTGTAGTGCTTATGTCTTAACGTGCTGTTACTGTTGCCTGTCTTCTTGGACCAAATAGCTGACTCAGTGCTCTTTCTCTTCCATCCTTCTGGGATTTAGTAAAGGTGCTTGCTTGAATGTGTCACCTATTCACAGTAGCCTGTGTCCATCTGAGATCACGAATTCATATGACAACAGGGCAATCTCCTGTGATACCCCTATTTGTGACCATTTTTTCCCATCATAGGGCACGTCTAAACTACCCGCGGCTTGTGAAAGAAGATATGCAAATTTGTGCCTAATTTGCATATCGTCTTTCTATCCCTTTTTTGGAAGAGTTTTTTTCGGAAAAAAATCAGCCTAGGCTGCACGAAAACCCCCTTTTTCGAAAGAACTCTTATTCCTCAAAAATGAGGTTTACAGGGTTCTTTCAAAAAAAGGGGGGGTTTGCACGAAAAACCCTATCCAAACTGCTTTTTTTTTTTCTCGAAAAACTCTTCCGAAAAAGGGATCGGAAGAAGATATGCAAATTTGCACCTAATTTGCATATCATTTTTCAGAAGCTGCGGGTAGTTTAGATGTAGCCAGAGAGAGGCGCAGCATTTTTTTCATGAAGTGGTGGCTGCTCCCAGTACCCCAAATCATATTGTATTTTTTGTTCTGCCTTCTCTGTCTCTTTACATATCTCCAAATCCCCAGACTGTAGCTTCTGTATTTAACAGTGCATTCCTGTTTTCTGTTTTTAATTGAACAAAATTTCAGTGGTGGAAACACATGCTTCACTGGTGCCATTCTAGTATTGCAAAATGCTGAATACATAGCTGGTTCTGCAGGCTCTTTCTGCAGGTACCTTATTATTTTGACTTCATTTTCCTCTAATATTTTGAATTGGGAATAATAGGGACTAGTGATTACCTGTCTAAATCTGTACTTCATGATAAACTGCTTAACTCCCTCCCATTAAACAGTGGGCTTGAGATGGGGTGTACAAACCCTACACTGGGCAACAAGGGGTTGAGGAATCATTTTGGGCTCAGCCAGCCCCATGCAGGCCACAGCTTCAGCAAATGTTCCATCTGCAGGGGCATGTCTACACTAGGAAATTATTTCAAAATAACTAAATTCGACATAATGATTCCTGATTTAACAACATCAAAAAAGCGTGTCCACACTATGAGAAAGCATTGAAATTAGTCAGATATATTCTGAAATAGCGCATCCACATTGATTGGAGCCTGCCTCAGACTTAGAGCCCCTGGAAACTCTCTGGGGAGGGCAACATCTAGTACTGAGAGCATAACCTTTAATTGATGGGCTTTCACAAGTCATACTGTTCTAATAGCCTTCCTTACCTTTTGCAGGCTCATCCTGTGCAGCAGCTCTGGCAATCACAGCCCACATTTCATCTAAGACTGGACAGGCTTTTTTTAAATCAAATTGAGGTGTACAAAATCTACCTCTGGACTTTGCTTCACTGCTCTTTTTTTTTTTTTTAATATGTTCTTGAGAGTGGGTCTGCAACCACCAAATGTCTTCCAGATTTTATGCAATCTGCATTTTTCCCATTACAAACATAATCTGATTTCTGTATTCTCAGAGAGGTGTCTGCCAGGCTTCTTTTGGCAATGGTAATAAGTGGTTTATGATCAATTTCAGCTACGCAGGCCTCCCATAAATTAACACATGAAACTTTTTATACCCATGGACTAAGGCCAAAGCTGCCTCCTCTAATTGAGTGAATTAATGTTTGGGTTTTGTTAGCGCCCATGAAGCAGAAGCCACTGATATATAGTTTTCACCATGATGGTCTAAGCCAGTGGTTCTCAACTCGTTTCAGTCCACGGACCACCAGGCCAATCAAAACATTTTTGTGGACCACCTCCAGGACATGTAGCACAGGACGGACGACACAGCAACCGCTCAGCATGACGGCGGCAGCTACACTGACGCTCAGAGCCTCAGACGGAAGTTACTGGCAACACAATGCGGGTTGCGTTCTAGGTGACGCTATGGATGACGCGCCGCATGCTTGTGAACACGGTGTAAAACAGCCTAACGACGGCACCTGCTCACACCGTGTGACTTTGGACAATGTTCCTGTGGACCACCAAAAAAGTCACCATGGACCACCAGTGGTCCATGGACCACCAGCTGAGAACCACAAGTCTAAGCAGATCTGTAATCTTCTTAGAGACATCTGTGGACAACTTAGTTTGTGTTTACTGTCATGGTATCTCAGGACTGGATCTTCTTTAATTACCGTAACTCCTTCCATTTTTCAAACACTTTAAGATTTGCATCCCATGCCCATTGGACATACAGTAAAAGCCCGTTTATCTGGCACTTCACCAACTGGCAAGCTCAATAAACCAACATTTCTGATCTGCACAAAAAGTCCAGTTTTTGGTGCGGATGGTATGGCTGGCAAGGGGCTGGAGCATAGCAGGGGCCGTGGGGTGCCCTCTGGGAGGGAGTTTGGGTCCAAGAGGAGGCTTGGGGTAGGTGTTGGGGTGCAGGAGGTGATCAGGATGCTGATGGGGGTGTCTGTCACCTCCGGCAACCCCTGCACATAGCTCCCTGTCCCTGTTGTTGCTGGTAGAGGTGTGGCCAGGGTCCTCTGTAGGCATGCTGATTCTATCCTCTCTCTCTGAGCACTGACACTGTGGCTCCCAGCTCACTGGCCAGGAAACACAACCAATGGGAGCTGCGAGAAGTGATGCCTGCTGATGGAAACAGCGTATCTCCTTGCAGCAGAGTCGTATGGCCGCGCCTCCACCAGGAGCAGCAGGGACAGGGAGCCATGTGTGGGATTCACCAGAAGTGCCCCCAATCTGGCACCCTGAGCCCCACTTGCACCTTGAACCTCTGCTAGACCCAAGCCCCCTCCCAGAGCCTGTGCCCCACGGCTGCTCCTACAACCTTGCCCCGAAGCCTGCGCACTCCAACCCCCTCCCTCTTAGTTAATGGGCATTTTCAATTTCCTGGTACCTCTAGCATGCCAGATAAAAGAACTTTTGCTGTATTTCCACAGGAAAGATCTCAGGTTGCTAGTTCGAGCTGCTGCATAAGGCACACATTTCCCTATACAGCTCACCATTCCAAGGTCTCCCTTTTCTGTTCAGGCAGGCACACTAATGATGGCCTCAACTTTACTGTGATCTGCCAGTACTCCTGTTGTGTTTTTTCCCCGGTGTGCTATTTCCATTGCACATTATTCACACTTGAGTTTGTTTAGCATTAGCCCATCAGCTTTGCTTCTTTCCAAAGCTGCCTGAAGCCTCTGGTCATGCTCTTCCACTGGTTTTCCTAAGATCTAGACATCATCTATGTAAAACTTAGTACCCACTCCTGAGTCACTACAATATATTTTTGTTTGTTTGTTTTTAGTTTTCAATTAACACCAACAGATAGTTAACACAACCCAAAGGACAGCATGCCATTTCTCAAATGGTGTGCTAAATGCACAGAAATACATATTTTAAAGTGGGAGGGGGGAGAGGAACCTGCAAGTACCTTGCTGACCTATGAAGTGTAGAAACATATTTGGCTTCAGCTATCTCCCAAACACTTCTCCCCTTGTAGGCAGTGGGAAATATTTTCTTTTTACATATTATTTAATTCTTTGGGCACTATACATAAGCAAAAGGGGATATGTGTGTGTGTGTGTTTTATTATTATTTTTATTTCTTCTCAATGACTAAGGGTACCTACTCTCTTGGCTCTTCTTCCCAGAGCAATGACTCTACCAGCTACACTTTTACCAGCTGTCTTAGGGCAAGAGGAGTTTTCTAGGCTGGGGAATGAATTGTGGGGCAGTTGGGTTCTTTCACCTCTATTCTGTTTTCTGTTGAGAGCTTTCTTATCCCTCAAACTCTTCCTCAATTGTTTTGACCTTACTGATAAGACCAAGAGCTTTACGCACTTTCACACAATAATGGGTGCTCTTTCCCCAGTACTATTGCAAATGATATCTTTTCAGCTTGTTATTCATCCATACATCTAATTCGCTTATGTGTTCAGCTGGGATAAGTTCACAGCTATAAGCCCTAAGTTTTCCCATTTTACTCTCCAATACTTTTCTGTTAGTGCTATGAACATTGCTTCTGGTCACACATTGGCTTGCACACCAGCGTCCAATTTAAAATGATAAAATGTCCCATTTTCTTACCTGTTGATAGTCCAATCATTGTCCATTATTCCTTTGAAGGATTCATCTGGGCTGTCATAGTCCTCATTGGCCAGGCTTTGCATGTTTTCCTTGTGCTTGCAAACTCTTGCAAAAATGATGTATCCCATTGCATTTCTTGCATCTTTTCCCATATGCTAGGCATTGTTTTTGCTTGCACTGATTCATACAGTGTGTGCAGGCCCATGTGCTGTTTTTGCTGGACTTAGACTTTGAGCTCTGCATGCTTTTTCGTCTCAGATCTCTTTACTTGTAAATTCTCGATGCTCAGTCATATTGAAACTGTCAAAACCCTCCATAAGGATCATTCTGTTGATTTTTTGGGGGGTACCAAATTTCAAAATAAACTGCTATTCCAAAACTACCCTTACTCCTCCTGGAACAAGGTTTACAGGACTTCAGAATAGCGAGCCTGTTGTATTTCAAAATAATGAGCTTTTTTCAAAGACGCAGAATTGCTATTTTGGGATACCGGAAGTATCCTGAAATAGTGCTGCAGTGTAGATGTATCCTTAGTTCTGTTTTAGTACACATCATTTAACACTGAAGATGTTAACATCATAAAAGTAGGTTCAAAATTATTAGTGTTCTGCTAACAAGGAACAGAAATAAATGAAATAGCATTCAGATTTTTGAACTAAGCATTCATGAATTCTATGAACTATTCAGAAGTTGAATAGTTGCTGATTGCAGTGAACTGAATTCTACATTATTTACTGTACCTAGTAATACTTTTGTTACTAGGAAACCTTTAACACATTATCTGAAACTTGAAATGTCCTAGTAATCCATAATGTTGTTGTTTGGCTTTTTGCATATGAAACCTTCAAAAATTGAAACTTTTCACGTTGTTTTTATGGGTATTTTATAATGATATACAAAAAGTTTCAGTACTTGTGAAAGGAACTAAATTTATAACATTCTTCTATTTAGTCACATGCCTGCTAAAGCATAGGTACTGGCATGCATGCTTCTCCATACTGTCTAGTCAAGGCGCCTTAACTGACTTGGAGCAACCTTTTCTTGGCATGGAAAGATAGTTGTTTCTATGACACATTCCGTAGCCTTTCTATTGAAACTACCAATAAAGCTACCGTTTAGTATTAATTACCGTGGTTTCTGGGATATGACCACATGTCTGCTGGGAACTGATTCAAGATCACCAGTTCCCCATAACCAACCGAGTAACAATTAGATGGTAATGATTTTTGCTCACCGCTGCCATAGATTGAAACAAAACCAATAACCTAGAGGGGAAAGTCTTAATCCTATTTCCAATCTAGTCCAAATCAATGTACATTTTATTCTCAGTGTAGTATGTGATTCTTACATTGACAGAAAAAGCAGCACACTATGCCTGACTTTCCTTTTATTATATGATTTTCACACTGGTGCAGCTCAGTTGAGTTCAGTGGAATTACTTCTGTATACAATGGTGTAAATGAGAGCAGGATCCTAATCAGGATCCTAATTCAGAATGACAGTGTGGATCTACATAACTAGGCTTTAGAGGGATGTGATAGGACATGCCATCAGTCTGGCATAGGTGTGACTAGCAAGTTCCTCTAGGCCTGTTCAGCTCTAATGGGATGTATCTGCAAGGCTTGTTCTTTTTGAAGGAAAGAGGAGGGAAGGAGCTTAGCTTAGGGAAAAGGTGACACAGGAAAAGGGCTGTTCCATCACTGAGACTAATGACAGCATAGACAGGTCAGCTAAGAGAGTGAGACAATTGCAGGTCTCTCTGCTGCAAAAGCTGTATGGACCAGCCACAAAGCAATATGCCCCAAGAGGTAGGCCTCATTAAAGACCATGGAACCACTATAAATCCAGCCCAAAGAGCTGACTCTGGAAAGACTGGCTGAGAGACAGGCTACCTTTGCTTTCACTCAGATTCCCCTCTCTCCTAAGGGAGAGAGCAGGGAGGTGACCTTTTATGTGTTTGTTTTACTCAGAGAACCCCTCAAAGTGGGGACTGGAGAGAACTTGAGGGAGAATGCACACATAACCCTGCCTGATGTAAGGGGTTATTTTAAAAAACATAGAAGAGACAGAGCTCAGCTGTTCCACTCAATAGGGAGCCTGAGTGGTGGTATAAAGCAGTGGTTTTCAACCTGTGATCTGCAGAGCCCCGGGGGTCCACAGAAAAATAGGTTGAAAAGCTCGGATATAAATGATTAATGGAGATGCAGCAGCAAGCTGCTCAGGTATAGCAGTTCTAACAGTAATTACTGCAGCAGTGGAGCACCCAGCAGCAAGTTCAGACCTCACAGTAGCAACAGCTGCTGAGGGATTTGATGTCCCAGCAGCAGGCATTTCAAAAAAGAAATAATACAGCAGATAGTGCCAGCCCTACGCTCCCACAGAGTCCCAGTGGGTCATGCTTCCACTCAAGGGAGTCCCCTGCCAGGACCAGTGAAAAAAATCAAAAGAGGGCCAGTCAATGACCCTTAAGTATTCTTAGTTGCACTCCACAGGGTGGCACTAGCAGCCCTGTGGCCCACAGAACAGTGAGTTTGATTTTCACCCCATATCTGAGAGGTCCAATACAGGTAGTTTATTGTAATCTGGATTTTGAATGGGCAAAAGATTACAAACAAGTAAAGTCAGCTATTTTGGACTCTGGTTATCTCCAGAGAAATCCACCATCAACAAATTAGAATCAAGAACTATCCCAAGGGAGAGAGATCCTGGACAGCAGCATGATGGTTGCAAGAACACTATTGGAAGTGGCTCGACCTGGAAGAACAATCAGGAGTCCAAGGGGCTGAGGCCATTGTGACAGAACAAGTTATACACAATTACACATGAAAGGCAGGGACTGGGTACTACAGCACCACCCATGGATAGTATCAGACTTTGTAGAAGCTGAACAATCACTTGAGATAGAATCACGGAAGGCATCAGGTGGGTGTGGGGGGCGGGGAGGGGTGGAATGGCAAGAGACCCGGAGGGTGAACCAGAATCAGTAACAATCCCTCTGAGGGCTTGACACCAAAAGGGACTCCCCCAGATGGTCAGACTAGCCCTTGGATTGGGGTAGTCAAGAGAAAACTGGGCATTAGGCATGAATACAGCACCAACAGTGGGGGGTCAACTATGTAACCAGGTACCCAGAGGGTGTTCCTCTGTGCTCTGTAAAAATTACAGCAATAGCTCTACAGCTCTTGATGTTCTTCTTTTGTGTGGGATTTCTGTGAAAAATATTAACAAATCAAAAAACTAACTTCCCCTTCAAACTAAGTGAATTATGCTTTTTTGTGGAAGTCAAATCCTTGAAAACCTTGTTGTGACACCCACACCCACAGATGGCCTCGCAGGACTCACAGGCCGGTGTCCACCCACCACCATCCGGGCTTTGGAGGGAGCACTTGCCCCTCAGAAGTCATTTGAAAACAATCAAGAAAAAATATCTTTCTGTCCTCATACTTTTTTCTGTGGTGTTCCAACACAATGATGGATCTTCCAAAGCAAATCTGGTTTCGTTATTTGATGAGATTATGAGTCTGGTTGATGAAAATAACTAGTTGTAACAGACTTTTGCAAGGTGTTTGACTTAGTACCACATGGCATATTGATTAAAAATAGTACTATATAATGTCAAAGCACAAAATAAACTGATTAAGAACTGGCTAACTGACAGATTCCAACAAATAGTCATCAATTGAGAATCATCAGATTGGGAGACTGGATCTATCACAGGGACTGGTATTAGCCCTAAAACCAGTCCACATTTTTATTATGAGCTGGAAGTAAATAGAAAATCACTGTTTGTAACATGTGTGGATTACACAAAGATTGGCAAAGTGGTAAACAGTGAGAGGACATGGCAGTCATAGAGTGTGATTGGGATCTCTAGAAAACTGGACACATTCAAAACATGTTTGTTTTGTTTTTAAATAAAGCTAATGCAAGGCATATATCACATAATGCTGGTCATATTTACAGAATGAAAGACTGTTGCCTGGAAATCACTGATTCTGAAAAGGATTTTAGGGATCATAGTGGACAAGCAACTGAGTACAATGCTATATCAAAAATAGGTTAATGCAATCCTTAGATGTATAAACAGCAGACAAGTGAGCAGGAATAGAGAGGTGATTTTGCCTTTGTATACTGCTTTGTTGAGACTGATACTGGAAAACCACACTGGTTCTTGTCTCCATATTTTAAAAGGTTGGGTGCAGAAAAGAATCATATAAGTGATTCAAAGGCAGAAGAAAATGCCTTTATAGGTCACTTGAAGACCTCAATCTGCTTAGTTTATCAGAAATAAATTAGAGAGGTGATTTGATTACAGTATATAATTACCCCCACAAGGAGAAAATATTGGGTACTAAAGGGCTGATTGATGTATCTGAGAGATTCAGAACAAAAAACTGTGTCTGGAAACTGAAGCCAGACAAGTTCAAATTAAAAATGAGGCACACATATTTCAGTGAGGATGATTAACCACTGGAACAAATGGCCATTTCTTGATGTCTTCACATCAAGACTGGATGCCTTTCTGTAAAATATGCTTTAGTCAAACCCAGGTTATTTGGTTCAGTTCAGAGATAACTGTGAAAATTAAAAGACTAGTTCATGCAGGACATCAGTCTACATGGTCTGATGGTCCCTTCTGGCCTTAAACTCTATGAATCTCACTGAAAGGCTGACCTACAACCCATTAAAGTAAATGGAAAGGTTCTCACTAAATTGAAATGAGGCCCTTGTAGCTCAGTACTACATGGTGCTGAAAGTCTTCAGTTCCCAATGAAGTAACGTCTTCAGTGGGTGTGAATAAGAACCCTTAGTGACAACAATCAACGCATAGATTGTTTCTAAGGCCTAGTCCACCCAATGCCCCCCTGTAGCAAACACAATAAATTGACCACTGGTAGATTGATTGCTGTAACATTGATCGACCATGGTGATGAGCAACCTAGGCTAGTGAGTGTCCCTCCTTCATCTCAGTGGGCTGCAAGATAGTCATAACCAGGGCTCAACAAATCGCTGTATCTACTCGCCTGCGGCGAGTAGATTTCAGCTGGTTGCTCCGTTCGCCCCATTCACCGGCGGTGCGTGAATGCGCAGCACCGGTCTGGCGCATGTGCGGTGGCTAGTGAGTAGATCTCACCACGGTTTGTCGAGCCATGGTCATAACTGAGACAATCTCTTGGGCTAGGGTAATTATGCTGACTGTGCTTCCACACCTAGAATCTGTGGGATGTGCTGATTGAACTGTAGCAGTGCTACAGCTCTCACAGTCAATATACTTCGTGTCCTTGTTTTATGTGCATATTGTTTTGTAATATGGGGGGGGGGGACCTATGCTCATGGAAACCAGCACATGGGCAACAGTAAACAAAATGTCTCATAGACACACAGAGAACTCCGATGGGCCGCATGTGGCCTATAGGCCACAAGTTGCCCAGGACTGATCCATTGTGTGGAGAAGACAAGCCCTAATGCTCCAGTTCTGACCTGTTATTATGGAAATAAGAGACTGTATTTGCACTGATGGTGATTTATTTCAGTAAACCAAAATCTGCAGTTTAAGGTACTGACTCAGGGAAAGCCCTGTATCTACTCTCTCACACAGAAACAATCAGAAAAAATTACTTAATTTTTGAGAAATCAATGAATATGTAAAGACTGATACTATTCCTTAAAACCACATATGTATATACAGATGTGAGAAAATAGTTTCTGTGTGAACTAAATAGCAAGATGCTAACAAAGAAGAGACACAAATATTTCATTAAACAAAAAATCCCAATAGTTCAGTGCAGACATATGGTTTCTCACCAAAAAAAATGGAACATTTACTCAGTCACTACACAGAAAATCCTCAGGATATCACACTGTGAACAGTAATGCTATCATCTAATTCTGCAGCACCAAAACAAAGGATCGGTTATTTCCCAGCCAAATAAATGCACTCTTTCCCCCCCCAATTTGTTGACATGAAATGGTAATGTCAGTCAATTCCCATTTAGTAAATACTGTGAACGTGTGTATAAGCTGGCAGTGCTCCTTTTTTTTTTCTTTTTTTTCTTTTGAGATTGCCACTGTGAATTAGGATTAAGCAGTGATTATAACTGGTTTTATTTATTACTGAATATTTGCTTTTTTAGAAAACCACAGGTGCAGCAGTGCAAAACAACAGCAGTGTGTTAATTGTCTTCATGGGTTTGAAAAGGCTCTTTCCAAAGATTATTAAAGCAACATGTCACATTTATGAGAACCATGAGCATGTGTCACAGATTTATTACAGCGATACTAACTGCAGGCAGGAAATTGGTCTTTTTCCTGGCTCTAGTCACACAAAATGGGTCAAGTCCACAATGTAGGCTTTTCCTGGCAGAGAGAGGATCTGATTCTGGTCTCATTTACCTTGTTTTTACACTGATGTAACTCTATCTTGATTATAGAAAGGGCTGAGCCAGAGTGGATAACAAGTTACCCCTCAAATTTTCAACAGCCCATGGAAAAGGATATGACACCAGAGAAGAGAGCTGTCAGGTTCTGTGTTGGTCCATGTCTGATCTTCTGATATTTGGAAGTCACTGATTCCTCTATCTTATAATAGTGACAGAAGAGAAAAGTGGGATGTGGCTTACTTTCATCTGCACATGCCACAAAAACAGATGACAGAATGGCAGTGTGCCAAAATCTCTTAGGGTACGGCTACACTAGCTCGTTAGTTCGAGCTAGGTAGGCAAATGAGGGCAAGCGGAGTAGCAAATGAAGCCCGGGATTTAAATATCCTGGGCTTCATTTGCATCTTCCCGGGCGCCGCCATTTTTAAATCCCCCTTAGTCCGAACTCCGTGCCCGCGGCTACACGCCGCACGGACTAGGTAGTTCGAATTAAAGCTCCTAATTCGAACTATCGTTACTCCTCATTGCAGGAGTAAAAACAGTACCAGTCATGTGAGCACTACCTGCAGTCCTGCTCAATGCATAGCTTCCCAGAGGGGCTGCCATACATGTCAGATGCACAGCACTTGACAACCCGTGAGGCTAATCCGGGTCCAGACATTGTTGTTATCTGCACTTCTCCCTTTCCCCAGGGGGCCACAGATGAGCTGGTGAGCCAATGCATATTGCTGAGCATCCAGTTTCGGTCCACGTAGCTGTGCTGGCAGGGAGGAGCAACTGAGAGGATATGAAGAGGGGGAGAGAATATCTAAACAGAATGGAGAAAGAAAAGATACTTAGGGTGAAAGGGAAGGGAACTGCCCATAATTGAGACTGGACCCAAAAGCAGGGATACAATAGGGAACATCACCAGTGGGAGAGATGGCACAGCATTTGGTGGACATACCCCATATTTGCTTGGGGAGCAGCAACAGAGAGGAGGAAACACAGGGACCCGAAGGGTTGAGTGGATATAATGAGTAGGGAAAAGAGGAGAGGCAAACATCAGGAGGGAACACGGTACTAATAGGTGTGCCCACTCCAGTGACTGAGCATGTAAGGAGCAATGGGAGATAAGGGTGGTTGTAGGTGTTTGAATATAGATATTCAGGCTTGCCTGTAGGGGTACATTTACACTACAGGACAAAGTTGAATTAAGATATGCAACTTCAGCTACATTAATTGCATAGGCTATGTCTACACTGGTGGGTTCTTGCGCAAGAATCCGCAGAGCATCCACACTGCCCACCTGCTCTTGCGCAAGAAGATTTACAGTACGGCGTGGTAAGAGAGGGCTTCTTGCACAAGAGCTATGCTCTTTTTTAACAGGTGTAAGCCCTCTTGCGCAGAGGCTCTTGCACAAGAGGGCAGTGTGGACGCTCAGCAGGGGTTTCTTGCACAAGAAAGCCCTATGGCTAAAATGGCCATCGGAGCTTTCTTGTGCAAGAGAGCGTCCACACTGACATGGATGCTCTTATGCAAAAGCACAGCTCACACATGGCAGTGTGGACGTTTTCTTGCACAAGATATTCTTGCACAAGAAGCCACCAGTGTAGACATAGCCTCAGTGTGACAGATTGCTGGCTAAGCCAGAGCTGCCACTATAGCCTGGCTGAAAAGGCCAATTACGGCCAGCTGAGCAAGCCCAGGCCTGAAGGGCTAATGGAAGCAGCTGTGGGCCTCATTAGCCAGAGGGCTATATAAGGCAGCCAAAGGGGCCATGGAGGAGTGGCTAAGTGTGTGTCCCTAGTCAGAAGGTGAAGCTGTTGGGGGGGAGGAAAAAACAAGCTCCATAAAGAGAAGGTGGAGGAAAGTTGGCACAAGCAATAAAAAGACACAGGTGATTGCACAAGAGAGGTTCTGCCAGTGAATTGTGGCTGAAGAAAGGGTACCTGGGTAAGGACCTTGCCACGCATGGTGTGAGAAGTGGGATCCAGTGCCAGTGAATGTGGCTGGTGGCCCAGAGATGGAGGAAACTCAGCAGTAGCTCATCAAGTGGCAAGAACAGGTGCAGCAGGTCCTGCAAAGTTTCCAGCAGTCCCACCAGGCAAAGAGACAGGCCTTGCTAACCTTGCAGGCGAAGCAGCAGCAAAGCCTCAAGGACTTTATTAAGGAACAGAGCAAGGTGCAGCAGCAACTCCTGCAACAAGTGGTGAGTCTTTGGGGAGGGGATGGTACACCATCACCAGATCTTGGACTCTGTAAAATGGGGCCAGCAGATGACCTAGATGCTTTTTGGGGGGATGTTTCACCAGGTATCCATGGGCAGGAAAGGGCTATCTAGGTGCGGCATCTGGCTTCCTACCTGGCAGGAGAGGGTCAAGTGGCCTATATGGCCTTGGGGGATGATCAAGCCTGCAACTGTGAGGCAGTGAGAGCAGCCATTTTGGACTGGGTCTGTCCACAGAAAAGTACCAGCAGAAGTTTCCGTCAGCTTGATGGACAGCAGCAGTGAGGCCCCGGGTGTTTGCCCAAAAGTTATTAGACTGGTCAACCCACTGGCTTAAACCAGAGACACGGACAGTTCAGGAAATAATGGACTTGCTTGAGAAGTTGTTGCAGGCCCTGCCGAAGAATATCCCATGTGGGTCAGGCACCAGCCTGCAACAGTGGATGCAGCAGTCAGGCTGGTGGAGGACTATACCAAGGTGGCGGTTCCCTGAAGAGAAAGCTGACCCTTCAGGGACAAGGAACCAGGGAGGAAGCTGGAGGAGCCCCTTTCTGAGAAGCCCAGAGAGGGAGGAGGCACCTCAAGCAGCACCTTTGGGGGCTGGCAAAATGACCTGCTGGCAATGTGGGAGGGCAAGGGCACAGGAAGCAAGATTTCCCAGACAGTATGGACTGTGGGTACACGTGGTTCTGTGGGTTGACTCAGGTGGGAAGACCTGATGAGAGTCAGTCTGCCCAATGTGGGTGGAAGTGTGGAAGGGGCTGGTGAGGCCACGTTGGATAGTCCCACGAGCACAGGTGATGCTAGAATGCATCCATGGGGACAAGAGGTCCTGTCCAGTAGCCCAGGTGCCACTGGAAGTGAGGAGCATATTCTTGTGGAAGTGGGTGGGGGTAGTGGACTGGATACCATACCCAGTGATGATAGGTCGGGACTGGGACTAGCCCACCACAAGAGAGAGAGAGAGCAGCCTCAGGGAAAGGTGAGAGATTTCCCCCCCCCCCCCCAGGGAGACAGAAGCATAGCCGTTGGTGCTACGGGTGTGAGGAACTAGGGCACATAGCAGGGCGGTGACTTAACCCCGTGGGGACAGACAGATAGGAAACATGTCTGGGGGTGATGGGAAGCCCTAGCCCCTCCTAAGGAGAGGATGAATGATTGGATTGCTCCCCAGAGCATGAAGGGAGAGGGAGGACTCTGACACCCCAGTGCAGGTTGATGTGGTAGTGCAGGAAGGGCTTCAATGGGGGTGCATTTGGTATGAAGACCTGTGGGCAAGGGCTGAATTTTATGGGCCCGGTCCCTTCTGCTGTAACTTTTGTGGAGAGGGAACAAAGGAGCCTCCTGAAGAAGCCCTGAGGGAGTGCTTGGGCACAAGCGAGGATTGGATTTGAAGGGACCCCCTTCGCAAGGACCAGAATGGCCCATGGCGGGTGGAACCCTAGAGCAGGGTCCCCAAGGATTGCCCAGCCAAGAGCAAGGGACAGCTCCAAGGACCCCAAGAAAAAGGGGGGCAAGCCACCCTCAGGGGTGGAGAGTTTTAAGGACTGGCAGGCTGCTCTATGCACTCAGCTGCAGGAGGCACTGAGGCATCAGGGTAGGGGCCCCCAAGAGAGCAGAAGCAAGCCCAAACCTGGTGACTTATAATGGGGGAGGTATGTGACAGATTGCTGGCTAAGCCAGAGCTGCCACTATAGCCTAGCTGAGAAGGCCAATTACAGCCAGTTGAGCAAGCCCAGGCCTGAATGGCTAATGGAAGCAGCTGCGGGCCTCAGGAGCCAGAGGGCTATATAAGGCAGCCAGAGGGGAAGCAAAGGAGTAGGAACCAGAAGCTGTGTGTGAGAGCCCCAGTTGGAAGGAGAAGGTAGCTGAACTAGCTCCTGGGGAAAACCAAGCTCTACAAATAGAAGGTGGTGGGAAGCTGGCACAAGCAATAAAAAGACACAGGTGATTGCACAAGCAAGGGTTTCCTGGTGAATTGTGGCTGAAGAAGGGTTTCTAGGGTAAGGGACCTGGGCAGGGACCTTGCCACAGTAGCTGAAGTCAAAATAGTTTGGCACTGTCTACGTTTCAGGAAGTTGAAGGAAGAACACTCTTCCTTCGACTTCCCTTACTCCTTGTGAAAGCAGGCTTACCGGCATTGACCAGAGCACCTCTCACTTCAAATTAGCTGTCTTAACTAGACCCACTAATTCAAATCCTGGAAGATCAGCAGCTTCGATCTTCCTCTGTAGTGTAGACATACCCTAAAGGCCAATACTTTAAGAATTTAGATGTATTCTTATCACTTAGCTAGCTACAGAGATATAAAACAAAGAATCAAAATCACAAAGGTCTGCCAATATATGGGCTTTCTCTCACTGTGATGGTATAAAGCAAGGGTGGGGAACCTTTCTTGGTTCGGGGCCACTGCCCTGCAGAAAAATCAGTCAGGGGCTGCACACAAGTGAGGGGGAAAAAAACACCCCCACTCCTCACCAGCATGGGCTCCCCAGTGCTAGGGGAGAGCCCCAAGCCTCCGGGGCTAGATCCAGGCAAGCCACAAGCTGTATCCGACCCATAAGCCTTAGGCTCCCTGGTGTAAAGCCTTGTTTTTTGATTAAGTATCAGAGGCAGCCATAAGCCAGGACATGTACAGTCACATACATTCCAAATCACATTGAAATAAGGTAATATTAGGCTGTTAAGAAGCCGATCCAATCAAATACATCCCAGTAAAGGAAAGATCCTAGAATGGTTAAAGGAAACTCAGATTGGCAGCTTTCTGTCTGGCAAGAACTCACTTATCAATAGTTGTGGTGGTGAAAATCTCACTACTTTATTATTTTGTGTTTACAGTCCCCACTCTGCTGCTGTTAATCTGTATGGTCTCAGTTTGCTTCTTTAATAGTTTGTCTGCTGTGTAATTTTGTTAGGTGTGAATCAATAACTGTAGTGGGATATAATTGATTAGAGAATTGTTACAATATAAAGATTGATTAATAAAATGTTAGTAAAATTACTGGTTAAGATATAGCTAAGCAGTTTATAGAAACTAACCCCAATAAACATCACACTGCACTCTAGAGTTCAGTTTTTTTGCTCTCTATCTGTGAGACGAGAATTAGGAGAGAGGGTGAATGGAAAGTCCTCTGTAAGTAGGCTTCACTGTGAGGTAAGGAATCTCTGCTGTGATTGGGAAGATTGAGGAGAAATAGCCTAAGGCTGAGGAGGACAGCAGGTGGGAGGGCAGGGGGAAGCAGAGTGAGGTGGCAGTCATGGATGGGTGTGGATAGTCAGGCATAGTGGTCAAGAACCAACAGTCAGAAGCCAAGCCAGGCTGGAGTAAGGCTGGAACAACATAGGAACAAAACTGGAGCAAAGCTGGGCATGGGGCAGGCATGGGACTGACTGCAGGCAAAAGCATTGAACAGCCACTTGTGAAGTCCTATTATGGGGCTGAGTGGCATTGCCAGGACTGCTCTTCAGTCAGGTGATCTGGCTGACTACAGGTTTCAGCTGTATTAGTTAGCTGATCCCCCCAGCTCAGCCATAGCCCCCAATCCTGACAGTGCCTTTCCTACTTTGAGGATGGTTCCAGGGACCATAGAACCTCAGGATGAGCCCACTGGAAATCCTGTAGCAAGTCGGAGGTGTGAATGTTTTCAATAAATTCCCAAGATCAGTCATCTGGGCCATAGCTCTCCCCATCCATCAGGTACTAGAATTTTCTTCTAACTCACCAGGACTCAAGAATTTGTTAGATTAAGTATTCTTCATGATCTCAAACAGGTATAGCAACAGTGATCAGATGGAGCAATTCAAGAACTGCTCTCACTATTGGGGCTTAAAGAGGGAAGTGTGAAATACTGAATGGACCTTGATCAAAGGAAGTTGCAGCTTGGAGGTTAAAGGAATGAACCTGTTCATAAACATGAGTGGACCCAATACTGGTGATCAGGTTTGTCTAACAGATGGACTGACTTAAGGTGCCAGATAGCTAGATCCCCGCAGCTGGTTAGCAGAAATCAATGGCCCTGGTCTGCATGGTGTCTGTAGGTTTCCTTCACAGACCTCAATTGCTTTTTGAGCTCTTGGAGTCAGTGGACAAAACAAGGCCTGTGACCTGACTTGTACTACGTACCCCTGACTAAAACTTGGGCTGGGAGGCCATGTTCCCTCTAAATTTTTCCATCCGTCTACAGAATAAATTTTATGTGCATGTACAGATGTGCACCACTACAACACCAAAATCCCCCAGAAACACATCTGCCAGCTGTGGGTGCTCTGCTAATCAGCTGTGCGGAATCTGAATCTCTCCTGGTGGCCGCTCAAGCACTCAGCTTACAGGGAACACTGCTGAGGGCCATGGCTGCTCTGGGGGAGTGGGACAACTGGGTGTGCTGCAAGTGCTGGGGGTGGCGTGGGACACTTGCCGGTGCTGTGGGGCCCAGGCAACAGCCCACATTGGTGCTGGAAGGAAGGGTTTGTGGAGCTGGCTGGCTCCCTACCTGGTTCCGTGCAGCTCCCTAGAAATAACTAGCATGTCCCTGCAGGCCAGGGTGTTCCTCTCCCCACTATCCCAGGCATGAGTATTGGTTCTGCAGTTCCCATTGGCTGATCCATCAGCCCTGGAGGGGAGCAGATCTGCTCATAGTAGAGGCTGCATAAGTCACAGATGTCACAGAATCTGTAACCTCCATACGAGACACACATCTGAAATTATAATTTTCTTCTGTTGGGGAAAAGCTTGCAGCAGTAATAGGCCCAGGATAAAGCTCACTATAGGAGATGGCTATCTGGGAATATGCTGTACCTCTGGCAAAGTTTGACACATCAGTTTCCAGGAAAAATGGTCTGCTGATTCTGGAGTGTGGGTGGATAAGGAGAGATGCTATGGTGAATGCCCTTTTCAGCTGATCAAAAACAGATCTGGTTACTGAAAACCAGATGGATTGCACTCCTTTTTGCAAGAGCACCATAATACAGGTGACCAGAATAGAAAATCTCTTGATGAAACAAGTAGAAATCTGTGAAACCCAAAAATTAGTCTATGCCTCAGTCCTTTGGCAGGTACAGCTGCCACCTCACATGAGTCCATTGTTTGTCCCTTAAGGGACAAACATCTACCCTGGGAATTCAATTGTGTCCCAGCTGAACTTCATGTACAGTGGGGCAGGCAGAGTTACAGAGAATTCAACTAATTGAGGCAGTTTTATGCGGGACTGTAACAGCACACTTGGATGCATAACTGACTTCTGGATCTTTGTTTCCCTGGTCAAGGTGCCTCAGTCTTTCAGTCCATGGTGTAGGGAGACCTAGGCCCCCTCACTCCATGGAGGGCACTTGAAGCAGGGAGTCTAAATCCACCGCCCTGGTCTTTCCTAACACTGTTCCTTCAGTTTGAGGCATAGCCCTCACAGTCCAATTTGCTGGGGTGGCTTGCTTCCCAAGGCATCCTCTACTGCAGGGGTCAGCAACCTATGGCTCACTAGGGAGCCAGATATGGCTCTTCTGGAGCCCAGCTCAGCCCACACACCAACCTTGAGCCCATCATACACCTGAACCCCCTGCCCTGAGCCCCCCAACTCCACATACCCAAGCTCATGCATCCCCAGTCCCCTGCCATAACACTCCTGAAACCCCCACAAACCCCAACCCCTGTCCTGAGCCCATCATACCCCAACATCCAGAAACTCCTGCACCACCACATTCCCAGTCTCCTGCCATGACACTCCTGAACCACCACACACCCCAACCTTGTGCCCTGAGTCCACCATACACCCAAATCCCCTGCCCTGAGCCCCTCAGCCCAGACTCCTGCACCCTCATATCCGTGGCCATAAGATTGACAGAAGACTGCCTGAATGTGTGCATGAAGCTGGATTTGACCAGTTCTGATGTAAACTTCAAAGAAATGTGTGAAAAGATGCAGCAGCAGAAGTCCCATTAAATAAAGTCTGTGAGTACAGTTTCATTTAAGCTATTATGAATCATTGTCAATTATCAAAAATATTAACTTGTATATTTTCAGTTATGCAAATGGGCATTCATATACTGGCTCTTTGTTGACCACTTGTTCTGAATTTTGTTGTAATTCGGCTGTTTGATTTGAAAATGTTGCTGACCCCTGCTCTAGTGGATCTTGGGCGGCATCCTGCCACAGTCCCAGGCCTCTTCAGGCAGCAGCCATAGCTTTGGTGAAGTTGAACCCCACAGTGTGTCTGGTCTGCAGTCACCCTAGTTACCTCAGTTGCTGGAAGGTCCTTGGTCCAATCCAGAGGCTTTCTTCGCTGGGAGACATGTTTGCTAGTGGCTGCCATGTTTGGCAAGCTAGTGAGCCTTCCTTTAGGTAACTAGTGCCTGCCTCTTCACCAGTCAGCCCTAAGAATGTTCTCTCCATTTCTCTCTCCTCCAAGTCTGGCATTAGCTGCAGGTAAAATGGGGTGGAGCTAGCTGGGCCCAAAGGCTCTCTAACACCTGCTGATGGTGAGCCATTTCTCTACTTCATTACAGGGAGGTTTTGTTTCTACTATAGCAGCCCTGAAATACTGGTCTGCTGCTCTCCTTTGAGTTGCATAAAGCTTGATAACAGGGTGCCCAGAGCTTCTGTAAGGATCTATTTTTGGATTCTAAATCCACAGTTTTACCACAGATATACTGTACAACACACAAACATACGTATGTATATATCTGGATCTGTAAATCAATTTGACTGTGTAGGAAGATGTCACTATTGGAGGGATTTGGGTGAGGGGGAAGGTGACCAAACTGGAGCCTGTTTTTCCCCACATTTTGGGTTTAAATTGTTCATTGGACTTATTCGTGTGTAAAGGAGAGCAGAATCTGGCTCCACGGTCTTCTGAGCATGTTGCATATTCTGAGCATTATTAAAAACAATATCATTAGCCAAAGAGATAAGGGCATGAGGATGACTTTTGCAAGTAGGGGGTGAAAAAAGAAGCAATAGACCAAAGAAGGTCCATTAATAAATGAGAATGGAGGAAAATTAATGAGTATTATAAAATTGCTGGGCTACTGACCATTTTTTCTGAAGGGGAAAAAGGAGCTATAAGGACTATCAGAATAAATATAGTAGTTGATTAAAAAGGTAAGAGAATAAATGAGAAGAGGGCCGCATTCACCAGTTACACTTTGACTAGTTCGCACCATTCTGATTATGTAAATTCCTGTATAAATGTAGCAGGTTCTGATGGTTCAGGTTCTGTTCTTGGTCGTGCTTGTGTAACTCCTCGGTAATTCTGCAGACTTCATTGGTGGTTCTATGGATTTGCACCAAGCATCTATCCCAATATGCAAACAATGATCTAACGTGCACTGGCTAACAAACTTACTGAACTACCACCATTTCTTCTTGAAAAGTCATGAAGAAAGGGAGGGAAGAAAGAACAAATATGATTTAGGTTTTTTTAAAGAGGAAAAATATTTCTTGGAAATGAGCATTTAGCAGATCTAACTTAGTAACAACTGACTTGTCCTTTTGATCTACTAACTGTTGGAAGTGAACAATGTGAAACTGATTTTTTTGTTGGGTCCATCTAGTTTATAATGTGCCTCGAATCACAATTCATATTTTTTTCATGTCTTGATTTTTCTCTCTAAGCATAAGATTTGAGTAAGTATGGATGGAGAACTATACTCTCATCCTTATGGTCAGAGCTGAGGTGGATTGGAGAGGCGTGTGAGGAAGTCTGCGCTGTTAGGGCCACAGTATAGATGTAGCCTATTTTGGGATACCAGAAGTATCCTGAAATAGCTATTGTGTCTTTTGAGCAAGTCTGTTACTTCGAAATATAATGGGCTTGCGATTCCAACATCTCTGAACCATATTTCATGAGGAGTAAGGGATGTTTCAGAATAGCGCTCTATTTAGAAATTAACTTGAAATAAGCTACGCAATTTGTGTTGTTCAAATTGCATAGCTTATTTTGAGCTATTGGTGCAGTGTAGAGGTACCTCTAGTGTGATGTACTTGACAACCAAACATATGACCTTTACTCCAGAAATATTGATGCAGAATCTGACACGAGTACGAACTTCAGATAGTTTTTAAATATATAATGCAGTAAGGAGTGACTATATATTATGCAAAGGATAACAGTACCCTGATTAACAAACAACATAGCCCAAATTGACACAAATAAATTGATTCAGCATATGGGAAACTTCTGGGCCAAACTGAGCCATTGTGTAAATGATGGTGTAACTTTATGTATGAGATGTTGATTGGTAAATAGGAAACTCATGTTGGAGGGTGTAAGTGGCCAATTGGTTTATATTGCATTGACTTGATATTCAGCAGGTGAGTAAAACTAATGTAACTTACATTCCAAGGAAAACTAAAGGAATTGGTATGCCAGTGAAAGCATCTAAAAAGTGGGTACAAGATAAAGCAGGTCCTTCAGTGATCTTGCTAGAAACACAGCATACTGGGGGAAAAAAAAATCACAGGTGCTGCAGTAGATTTAAAAAGGTTTAAATGAGATCAGAATCTCACCCATACAACTCTAGTTTCACCATCCCCAACCTGCCTGTCAGCAGCTTGCTTGAGTCAGGGGGCTGTCTCATGAAGTGGGCTCAACTGCTTTCAATACTGTCACCGATCTCTAATTCAGCTGGATCATGGGGCCTTGCATTCACATAGCCAATCAAAAGTCTTTCCAAGTGCAATGAAAAGTAGGTCCTGACCAAAACTGGTCCAGCTTCTTGGACTATAGTACAGGGAAAATCTATTGGGGAACAGAGCAATGGATGGACTGATCTCAGCTGCTAGACAATTCTCACCCAGAGTATGGCAACCACTGCCTCATGAGGGAAGCATGATTGAAAATGCCACTAAAGGAAGAATTAGGCTCTTTGGCTTTGCACGCATTACATGTTTGTACTCCAAACCAATAGCAATAAGTGCATGCAGAAAGAATAGCCAAGAGAATTTCCAGTCACAGCATTTACATGAGATCTTGGTGGCTCAAGGCGACATGCTGTAGTCACTCAATCTGAGTTGCACCCAAGGACTGTAAATTTGAGCTGTACCATTGGCAAAAATCTGAGACTGAACTGTAGATGTTTTGCTGCTACCTGCTTCTGTCGAGGGGCTTTTTACTTGTGGGATATGTAATCTGAGTACTCCATAACAGCCGTTTTCAAACTACAGGTCGCAACCCAGTACTGGGTCATAGAATGTCAGGTGCTGGATCTCATTGCTGCAGGGTGATCAGGTGACCAGTGGAGATGCTGAGGCAGGCTACCTGCCAGAGCTGGCACTGCAGACTGCACTATGCCCCAGAAGAAGTTAGCAGCAGGCCTGGCTCTGAAGGGGGGGGGGGGTTTGGAGGGGAGAGCACAGGGCTCCATGAACTGCCCCAGCCCTGAGCACTAGCTCTGCACTCCCATTGGCTGGGAACCTACTGCTGGCTGCTTCTGGGGTGCAGCATGGTCTGCGGTGCCAGGAGAGACAGGAAGCTACCTTAGCACCCCCACTGCACCATTGCCCAGGATCTGCTCAAGGCAAGCCCCTCCTGCCACAGCTCTGCCCCCTAAAGCCACAGCTGCCTCCTACACCCCAAAGGTCTCATCCTCAACCCCACCAGGGAGCCCCCACACTAGTCAAATTATGTTGGGTTGTGGGACTCAACAATTTTCTTCAACTGGATCATGAGAGAGTTTGAAAACCATTGTGCCAGATCATTCAGAAGGGGATCAAATCACTTCAGAAAAGAAAATAAATTAAAAATTTGAGGGGGTCTTCTGAGCTATGCTATGTGCCCTCACCTCACCCCCTCCTTTATTTGCCCCAAGATCCAAGTGGGAGCTGAGACCATACATAATTGGAAAGTGCTGAAACTGGGTTGAGGGACTCAAGAGAAACATGGTTGGTGTAAACAAGTAGGCTCAAAACCCACTGATAATGGTGAGTGGGTGGGGGGAAGGAAGGAAGGGAAAAAACATGGGATGAGATGAGAACACCTGCTGAGATGAATGGAGTGGTTCACTCATTTCAGAATGCTTGTTTCAGGCTGTATTCTCCACAGGGTACTTTCAATTAGATGTTCTCAGATGAATGAAATTACTGGGCAATTTCACACCTCTGAGCCTCCTGTGCTGTGGATAAATATGTAGAGACCCTTCCTAAAACATACCCCTTTCTTTGATCTTGATATAGAAAATTAGTAATTGATTATTAATTTAAGGTAAAATATTGTATTGTGGGGGCACAGCTCTGCTATATATATATAATATAAAAGGTTGAGAAACACTTTGTTTAAAAGATGACTCTTAAGAACATTAAAATCTGCATGACTACTCTGTCTTGAAATTTGCTGTGCTTCTGGGGGTTCTGGGTCAAATTAGTTGCCCAAATTAGGGATAAAATAAGCAAGGGGTTCCCAAGAGACAGCCCTGTGACAAAAAACAGCATTTAAAAAAATCAACTGCTTCTTTAGAATAACAAATTATTCCACTCACTTGGGACTTAAACCATGGTTCTGATCACACACACATACACAACCCCATTGACGTAAGTTGCTTCCCATCTATCTCCTGTTGTGCACAACACCTGTGGCCCCCTTGGAGAAGCATTGTTGAAAATATTAAAGGAAGAGTTAAGTTCTTTGAATGTGCACATGCTAAATAGCAGTGAAAGCAAAGAGTGGAGAGTGCATGTGAAGCAAGATCAGTGAAGAGCATTAATAGGCAGCCAATTGTCACAAGTAATTTGGTGGTGCAAGGGGACATGCTGTAAGCATTGAACATGAACTTTACCCATGCACTGTAAATGTGAACTCTAACATTGGTAGAAAATGGAGACTGATGTATAGGCATGTTGTTACTATCTCTTTCAAAGAGTTTTGGAAAATATGCCTGCTAATTTGCCTGCCAGATAATTTAGAATCACTTCTAACTATTTTCTGAAAGATACTAATTACACATGCTCTACACAAGTATGCAAGATTGCCTATTGTTTGAGCCCAACTCCTTGCTCAAAACTGGAGCTAGGAATTCTGGGTGCCTGAGTCATTCATCCTGCCTCCATGTGTGTGCCAGGATCTTGGGCCCTCTGTGCATTTAGTGCTGTATGATGCCTGCTACCAGCCTACATGTATGCTACGCTGCATGATCATGCAGCTTCCCATTCACCCCTGTGCAGGGGCTATTAAGATGCAGGCAGGGGCCTGAGGCTGCAGCAGTAAGAGATGCCTCTGTCCAAGCTCTGAAGCTGCTGAGGCCAGGGGTGCCTCTCCTCGCCGTCCACGGCACAAAGCTGCTGCAGCCAGGGTGGTTCTGTGGTGGGGCCAGTGGGGAAGCAGTCAGTGCAGCAGGTCTGGCTGCGGGGTGGGGGTAGGGGACCACAGTGCTCCATGTGCTGCCTCTGACCTGTGGGCTAGAGCAGTGAAGACAGTATACAGCAGAGCCTCATGCCCCAACCCCAGGATACCTGCAGGCTGCTTCTGGGGTGCAACATGGTGCCCCACAACTGGCAAGCACCAGGCGGTCTACGTTAGTACCACTGCCTAGGAGCTGCCCAAGTGAGCCTAAGTCCTAACCCTCACCCCACCCTGAGCTCCCTGCACCTGGAGCTACCTCTTGCACACCAAAACCCTCATCCCTGGCTTCACCTTCAAGCCCACATCACCAGCCCAGAGCCTGTACCCCTTTCCCATACCCTGTTGTAACCAACATGGAATTAAATTGTCTTGCTGCTGAAATGTGACTAAGCAGCAAGACAACTTGCTGAATAAGGCATTTGTTTGGCAAAACTCAAACCTCTGAAAGCCAGGAACTACAGAATCACAGTATAAGCTACTGCTATCTTAACTCTGTGCCCCCTAGAGCTGGCAATAGTCACTGTGAATTACTGGCACATGCTCCCGACTTTTTGATGGTGTTAGGTGTAGTTGTAAAATCAAGCAGGCAAGGCAGTACCTACCAATGCTGGTGCCATATGCTGCCCCGCACAGGCACCCTGCCTCCCACAGGGAAAGCAGCCACTGTGCAGGGCCAGAAGCTGTGGCAGGGCAGGAGCTAGGGTTGCCAACTCTCCTGGACTGGATGGACAAGACACAACTTGCTGCCATGGTGTCCAGTCCATCCGGTCTGGGAAAGCTGGCAACCCTGGAGCAGGGCAGGGAGGGAGTCTGACCTGCAGCCTCAGCATGTGCAGCAGCAGCAAGTGGAACGAGAACAGACTGGAGAACTCAGAAGGCGCAGAGGGTGGTGAGAAACTGCACTTTGAAGAGGAAACCCCCACTTCTCTATAGCCGCTGGCAGTGTGGCTGCCCCCTGCTCTTCCCGAGTCCTCTAGCTCATGCTTGAGCTGCTCAGTGAGATGGTGGATGGTGCAGCCCATGGGGGAGCCCAGCAAGAGAATAGGGCTGGAGCTGGCACAGAGCCCTTGGGCGGGGGATGGGGGGGGTTGGCAGCTGGGGGATGAGTTAGGGGTTATTGGAGCTCATACACAGCACCCAGCTTTATAGGATACCATGAAATCTGGGACAATTTGGTGCCCCAAATTTTGTGGAGACCCACCTGATTGTGTGTTTCACTGGCCCTGCACGGATGGATTAGTTGGCAAAACTTGGCAGAACTATGATTATGATCTGAAGTGAACTAGGGGTCTTTGCACTTTTTTTTCCTGGAGAACAGGCTCAGTGTTAGCATGTAGATCAGGTGTTTGTAACTCCTGTTCAGTACAATTCACCTCCACACAAAGTGTGTTGTATCAAAGAGGTGTTAAGCTCTGTACTACAGTGGTCTTGTGCCCCATTTCCTGAGTAATGTGTATGATCTACAAAGGCAGTGTGAGAGTAGTTGTTATGGGTATTCAGGACCATTGACCAAATTGGGCAAAGTTAAGTTTGCTTTGGCATATACTCCACCTCAGTATTTCCTGTTTTTCAGAGGTTCAAGTTTTTTGCTGAACCTAGTATCCTAGAAAGGAGCATGAGACATCACCAGGCAATATTAAAACATAGTTTTAGTTTTTTAGTGAATAGAGATATCAGATCACAAAGAGGGAGGTGATTTTTCCCCTTCATTCGGCACTGCCAAGACAGCGTCTAGAAAAGTCTCTTCAGATCTCAACACCACAGTGCCAGAAAGACTAATAAACTGTAGGGAATCCAGAGCTGACCTCACAAATTAAGAGACCAGTGTGATAGATTTATGATGAAAGACAAAACACTTTTTAGGAAAAGATAAATAAGGGGGAATATAATAACATTAGCAGAAAATTGTAAGGTCTACACACAATGGAGGAGAGGAATTGTTTAGATTGGACCTGATCACTATCACTTGGAGTAACAGCAAGAGAGGTTTTCTTCTATTTTGAATCTCTTAATAATGAGATCCTTAAACCATGGCATAGAGGTTTCCACCAGTAACCTTAGAAACTATCATGTTACATTGTACTCACTAATGTGATTATGTAAGGAATAATCCTGCATTAGCAGGAAATGACTAAGGCCAAAATATTTGAACTCAGTTGCTGAAATTAGGCACCCAAACTTGTAAGTAACCTGACTTTCTGCAAAGATGCTGAACAATTTCAGCTTCCACTGAAGTCAGCAGAAGCTCTGAGTGCTTCAAACTGCTAGAGCCAGGCCACTTCTTTAGGGAATGTATACACTACAGGAAAAAAAATCGAATTAGGATACACAACTTCAGCTATGTTAATTGCATAGCTGAAGTCGAAGTAGCTTAACTCAGCTTTTGGCACTGTGTACACTGCAAGAAAATAAAGAACACTCTTTTTTTCAAACTTCCCTTACTCCTTGTGAAAGCAGGGTTACTGACCTCAACTGGAGTGCCCCTCTCACTTCGAATTAGTGTTCTTAACTAGACCGCTAATTCAAACCCTGGAAGATTCACAATGGCAGCTTTGATCTTCCTCTGCAGTGTAGATGTACTCTTAGATACCTAAATATGGATTTAGGTGCCAAACTTTAGTTAGCCAACATTTTAAAATGTTGGCTTAGGTAATTAGAAGTGATCATTTTATATTCAAAATGTTTGATTATTTCATTGTAATGCTCGATTATTATGTTTTTCTTTACTACTTTATAACTTCTGGACAAAGACAAAAGTAAAATCTGAAGTCTGTAAATCTTTTTATCCCATAAATATTTGGTTTTGGATTTAACCAATTCTAAGCTAAGTGTTTCTTTTTTTGGAATTGAATTCTCAGCAGAAGTTGTGCAAAATTACATACTGTATGTAGAGCAACTGCAGCATGATTTTTGTCAACAAAAATTAGCATACCATTAGAAAAATATGATCTTTCAAGACTCTTGCCTCATTCTTAGAAAATTTTGTAACTCTAGTAGCAAAATGAGTTTCTGCATAGAAATTTGACAAACAACCTAGAAATAGTTCAGGAATGATCAGACAGGGACATTTCTAGTTAGTAAATGCCACAATTACTTTGCAATCTATTTTTCATTCTCTATTGAATATATAACTACAAGTGTTCACTAGAAACCATTTAGTAAGGAATTCTAAATGACAGACTAATTAAGACAAAGTTACCGCACAAACTTTGTTTGGAAATGGATGACAGGAGAGGGATCATGTAATGATTACCTGTTGTGTTCCCTCCCTCTGGGGCTTCGGTATCGGCAACTATCAGCAGACAGGATACTGGGCTAGATGGACCTTTGGTCTGACCCAATATTGCCATTCTTATGTTATGTAAAATACGGTCAAATCTACAAATGAATTTCTTATTTTGTATGCAATTTTGCAAATCCCTATCTGCATCTATAGTCACTTGTGGGGCTGGGTTAAAATCTTTTTAATTGGTACATATAATTTATGTAGTGTTACATTTAAGATCATTTTAAATGTACACTTACTAATAATTATACCAAAATGTAGGGTTAAGGAGATTGTTTTCAAAAAGTTAATATGTAAATATGGCTACTGATTAAACTTTGAATGTAAACATAATAATGAAAGCCTTTAGTTTTAAAGAGAAAAACTTGAATGTCAACTTTCTATACTTCCTTTGTATTATATATGGAGATGATAAAATTGTAATCTTAAATAATGAAAAATTACTTTAAATTGTAACATTGGAAGCTTGGTAATTAAAGTTGTATGGGTTTTCATGCATGCATGGAAGGAATAGGATACTACTATTTGAACTGTGTGTGTGGATATTAAATTAGTTATAAGACGAGTGGGCTAATCTTTGAAGATTAACAGGTATGAATGTCACCTTAACTTCTCATTTCCTTGTTTTTGGTATTTGCGTTTTCAGGAAATTCCCTTGTGTGGCATTATTTCTATTAGGGAAGTAAAATCCCATTTTAAAAGTTAACTGGCATGTTTAACTGGTTAACCAGGACCCTACAGCAGTGGGCTGCTCCAGCCTGGCTGGGCCCACTGAGTCATGCTGCTTGGGTCTGCTTCAGTCCGTTCAGACAAGCTGCTCTGGACAAGCTGGGCTGAGCCTGTCGCATCAAGAGCAGGGGCTGCTTGTTGGACCGGGCCTGCCACAGCACACCATGGTGGGCAGCTCCAGCCTGACCATACCAGGCCCACCATGCCACTGGCTGCTCTAACCAGGCCAGGCTGAGCCCCCTGTGGGCAGGGGCTGCTCTGGCCAGGTTGTGCTGAGCCCACCACCCTCTGCCATGGGGAAGGCACCAAGGGACAGCGTGCATAGGGGAAAGGGGAAGGCACCAAGGGACAGCGTGCACAGGGGGCCAAGTGCAGACAATGAGGAAAAGGGCAGAAGGGGAGGTGTCAGTGGGAGGGGGAACAGGGTAATGCTGGGAGGGGAAGGGGGAGGTGCTGGGAGAAAGGTGGGGATGGAACAAGTCATGTGTGAGGGCACAGAGGGGCAGGAGGGGAACTGGGGCAGAGAGTGGTGAAGGGGTGGGCAAAGGGGGCAGTAGGGGAAGGGCGACATACCAGAAGGGTGCAGGGGTAAGGGAAGGTGCAGGTGCCAGGGGATTCTGGGGGTGAAGCAGAAGGGCAGACACCTGCAGGGGAGGGACCAGCACCAGAGGAGAGAGGCAGGGCAGGTGTGTGGAGGGATGTGTTAGAAGAGGGGATGAGGAGGGGTAGCTCACATGATCAGAGTGGGGCTACTGGAGGAGTGGGCACAGGGCGGAGAAGGGCTGGTGTAGGGGGGCGGGTCGCAGGAGGGCTGAGGGCAGTGAGAAGGGCAGGAGTCAGGACAGCAGAGGAGGGTGAGGAGTTGGGGGGCAGCAGGCACCAGGGGAGCTGATGGAGCAAGGGGAGGAGACATGGCAGCAGAGAGAAAAGGTAAAGGTTTATAAAATATTGATTAATAACTTGGGTGCCACAGTGGCACATCCAAACAAGCCACATGAACTCAGTACAGGTGCACAACACAAAGTCCATTCTGCTCATGGGAGGAAACTCTTAGGCTATGTCTACACTGGTGGCTTCTTGCGCAAGAACACGTCCACACTGCCATGTGCAAGCTGTGCTTTTGCGCAAGAGCATCCATGGCAGTGTGGACGCTCTCTTGTGCAAGAAAGCGCCGATGGCCATTTTAGCCATAGAGGTTTCTTGCGCAAGAAATCCCTGCCGAGCATCCACACTGCCCTCTTGCACAAGAGAACTCACACCTGTTAGAAAACAGCGTAGCTCTTGCGCAAGACACCTTATCTTACCACACCATACTGTAAATTTCCTTGCGCAAGAGCAGGCGGGCAGTGTGGCTGCTCTGTGGGTTCTTGAGCAAGAACGGCTGTACTTGTGCAAGAAGCTGCGAGTATAGACATAGCCTTAGAGGGAACACTTCCCCCAGCCTCTCTGCCCCTGAGTTAATGTCACACACATTGGGTTAATGCAATTGCAGGATAGTTGCATGAGGGCGGTTTGGTGGGGGCGAAACTAATCCCTGTTGGTAGGAGGATGGTGGGAAAAGTCCTTAGAGAGGGGTGACATGACACCTTTTACTTCTGGTCATGTGTCCATCTTGCCCTGAGCGTGTTACCTCCAGAGGCCTGGTTAACAGGGGCCAGGGGGTGTGGCTAATGGGGCACCACCAAAAATTATACAAACCGGCCGCCCCTGTTCACCTCCCACACATTCCACCGGTTACATACATATTCATAAGCAATATGGTTTCTAAGCAAAGTGGGGCCTCATCGCCTTGAGTACAAAAAATTGCATTGTACTAAAAATAACATACCAAAGGCATGATAAAAAGCTTCACAAATTGTAATTGAGAAAGCCAAGGTCAGAGAAGAAGGGAAAAGCAGAGGAGTATGTCTGGTCAGCACATCCATGAGGAGGAGGGAGGGGGGTCGTGTTTGACGAGTTACAGTAACTGCCAGCACCCCAACCCTCCAGCCTTGAGCCCCCTGCCACACCACCATCCCAACCGCCTGCCCTTAGCTGCCTCCTGTCTGGGAGCTGTCATGGAGTCGCGTGCCCCGTGCCCCTTCAGGAGGGGGGAATATGACCTAGAGGCCTAGTCTGTACTGCACGCTGTCCAGGGGTCAATCAGGCCTAGCAGCTGAGTCTGTGCTGCCCCCTGGATGGGGTGTCAGGGTTGAGGAGTAGGGGGGCCCCGGACCTCCCTCTCCACTGGGCCCCAGCCCAGGGCCCTATCAGTGGTGGGTGGCTCCCACCACTGGCTCGGCAGGGCGTCAACCTGGAGAGCTCGGCATGCTTCAGGGATATCTCCTGCCCCATGCCCTGGGCTGCTTCCTACTCCTGTTTGCTGGCTGGCCCTGTTCCCACCTGGGCTGGCGAATGCACCAGTGGCTACGCTTGGCCCAGCGATGGCAGTGGCTGGCACTGCAGCAATAGGCGTTGCAGCTGTGGCAATCACTCGTGACAGGCACGGTGGCTGTGGCTCTGGCCGGCACGGGGGCCCTGGAGGTGGCTGTGGCTGTGGTGGCGCCCGCCTCTCTGGCTGAGACAGCAGCTCTGGTGGCGACCGCTGACATGGCCGCTCTGGCTGATCCTGCGGGTGTGGTTGCTTCTCAGCTCTGGCAGGAGCTCCTTCCCCCTCAGTGGTCAGCCCTGATTGAGCTGCCCCACTGGCCTTTATACTGACCCTTCAGCTGGCGCATGCCCAGCAGGGCTGTGCGGGAGGGGCCTTCTCAGCCCAGCAAGCCTGGTTAACTCCTTCACTACCAGTCCGGGGTTGGCACACCCCATCACAGAAGCCCAGTTCATGCTCTGCAGATTTTCCCATAGAGGTAACAGATGTATTCCTGGAGGAGACATAATTGTTGGCTGGACTGTTGTGCCCTTTCCTTCCTCCTTTGTTGCTTCTCTGTCCCATGAGCATGTCTTCTCAAAGTGAACTGTGGCTTGGTGTGTAGTATGGAGCCATTGTGTTATGTTCTGTCAAGTCCTCCCAGTTTCTTGGGTTGTTGTCTCCCTTTGAAAGGTGTCCTTTTAGTATGCTTTTGAAGAGCTGCTGCTACCCTCCATGAGCCCTTCTTCCTTGCCTTAACAGAGAGAAGAGTACTTGCTTCAGGAAGCAAGTGTCAGGCATGCATACATTGTTATAATATTCAAAAAAAGGGGGCAAATCTTTGTGTGAGAACTGCAGAGGGATTGTCCTCCTCTCTATTGTAGGGCCCTTGCCTAGATCCTACTAAACGGCCTTCTCCCCTGTAATGAGTAACTTCTGCCTGAACCACAGTGTGGCTTCCAGGCCATCAGGGGCTGTGTGTGTGAGAGATGATTTTCATGGCACAACAGATTGAGGGGAGGTTGGGAACCCTGGCTGCTCCATCAGCAGCATACCACCATAATGTCCCTGACAATGGGCAGGTTGTAATGTTATGAGCTAGCCTTACATTAATACTTTAAAATAACAAGAGTTGTCCATGGGTGTTAGGGGAGTAGGTGAGAATTTACATAAATACAATGGCGCTACCTCAATGTACCTCTAATGACCGAGAGGAAAATCTGCAGCCAGCCTCGGGCTGTGCAATAGGTACAATTACTCACCCCTCCAGTGAAACCTGCAGAGCATAAATGGGGAAATCCTCCCTCTGTGCATAATCCAGAGCCTGACAATGACTGCCAGCAGTAAGCATGGTTGTTGCTGTGTTGGCCAACTTCATATCACTTAGCCTACATTATCAAAGCTAAGGCAGAAATATTTGTAAATCCGTATATCCTTGGGGACCCTGCTGTTTATGTTCTCTCCATTGTAAAAACACAACATTAATTCCTACACTTTGTTCCCATCTTTTAAGCAATTACTGATCTATAAGAAAACTGTCTCTCTTATCCCATGAGGCTTAGTTTGCTTAAGAGCCTTTGGCAAGGGAAACTTTCTGAAAGTCCAAGCAGATTATTTACTGAATCAGCCTTGTCCACGTGCTTGTTGACACCCTCAAAGAATTTTAGTAGTTTGGTGAAGCACGATTTCCTTTTACAAAACCTGTGTTCACTCTTCCTCAACATACGTCTATGTAGATGATATAATTCTTTACTACACTTTCAACCAGTTTTCCTGGTGCTCAAGTTAGGGCCTACCAACTTGTAACTGAGGGTGGCTGGAGATTTTGAATTACAATTAAATTAATAGAGAATTTGTCTAAAATGATTGGTTTTTGTTTCTTTTAGCAGTATGACAAACAGCATACTTTTTATTTCAGGATGTTTCTTCTCCCCTCCCTTTGCCTTCACAAAAATGAGATAAAAAATCCATAGAAAACCTAGGAGCTATAGTATATAAATGCATTTACCATTCTAAATTCCATATGAAGTATTACTAATTTACTTATTAATTTCTGGACTATGTTTCATGATGCTGAATTGATTTTGGTAATTGGCTTTGTGACTGCAAAGGAAAAAGTATAGCATAGGTCAGAGTGAAGAGTCTGCCTTCTGTTGCTCAAGGAAACTGGGTCAGTGCTAAAATGTCACAGTCAGAAGGGGTTTAATATTTAAGGATTTGCTCTTTCCACTCATTGCACACAGCCACACCCTTACTGAAGTCAGTGGGACTCTCTGGGAGTGCATGTATATGCATTCAACTGCACAACTGGGACCTCAGGCAATGAGTTATTTTCATAACTTTGAGTTGATGGACAGAATACATTAAGAATAGAATTGCTTCCCTTGAATTCCACAATAAATTACTTCAAATGGGGTGGAGACTTTTGTATGGTTGTACAAAATAAAGGCAGATGTGAAAACTGTAGAAAGCTGATTGTAAATAAGATGACAATCAGATGACATTAAAAGAGAAAAGTGTCAAAATAGCCTACAAATGAATGAAAATGATCAGTTTCAAACTAAAAAAGCTGCTGTTTATATTTTTAATTTTTCTTACCTACCTCATCCATTCCACTCCCAAAAGCTTTCATGTTGCATTTCCTCCCATATCTATCTCTATCTATAAATAGACAATATATCTAGGATCAATCATGTTATCACACTTCTTCTTACAGATGATAGGTGTTCACAGGATCAAGCCCTTGTAAGTTTGGTGGTGGTGGTGGTGTTTTAATGCAGGGACTGGCCTTACTATGTGCATCTTCATATTACCTAGATCTATGTATTTGTATTACTTTGATTCTGCAGTTGATATGGACCACTGCCAAATAAAGTCTCTGGGATTTATTGTTGGTGCACATGATGGGGTAGATCAGGCCCTGAGGCCCACTGCTGGAGGCTTTCCTGCCACTCTCCGCTGAGAGAGACTATGAAGAAGTTATCCAAATAGGCTAGAATGGCAGCAGAGAAAGCAGCCAATCAGGGGCCAGTACGGCCACATAAAAGGAGCTGCAAAGCAGAGCAGGGGTTAGGTGCAGTGTTGAGCTCAGGCAATGCAGACAGGGGAAGGGGATGGCTGAGAGAGAGCAGCAATCTGTGGAGAGCTTATTGCAGACCAGCGGGCTATGCTGGAACTTAGAGATAAAGCCCTGAAGTCAGGCTGAAGACATTGTTGCCAGGAAGGGAAGCACTACTCTCCTTCAGAGTGGGGAATAAACTTGGGATGTGATATAGGGCACTGAGATGGGCCCCTGTTAAAAGTGTACCCTGGAAGGGATTTCTGTACTTCACACAAGTGGTGTGACTTGACCAGAGGGCTGAGTTTCCAGACAGTCATATGCAGTCAGCCAGAAGGGGTTTCTTGGGAGAGGTGAGTGCTGGCCTGCTGCAGTGCTAGAATCCATTCACACACTATCAGTTGCAGGAATGGGGCCTAAAAGTTTAATCCATAACCCATGAAAGCCCAGTCATACTTTAGACCAGCTCATCACCATCACAAGTGTGCATGACATGTTATACAGAAGATTCTAAAAGTTCAAAAAAAGTATTGGTTTAATTCTATAATCTACTATATATTTGAGAGCATGTCTGTTTGTCTGTCTGTTCAAGAACTCCTAAGTGGTAAGAGCTAGGACCACCAAATACAGTATGCAGCTTCTTATTATAACTTAAAAGCAAGGTAAGGATTGGGTTGTGTCAGGGAAACGGGATGTACCTAGAATAGGATTGCTTCTCATCAAACAGAGAGGGAGGGCTCTGCTATATAATGATCTTTTGGGGGCAGCAGGGGATATGGGATGGAAAGCAGGGACAGTTATACTGTATAATGACCACAAATGCGCAACAAAGGGAAGCAAGATAAGAATTTGGTTGTGCCAGAAAAATGGGATGTGCCTGGAATGGGATTGCTTCCCATAAACTTCTACCAAAAAGAGAGAGAATCACCAGCCAGATAAAAGGGGCTGGTTGGGGGCACGTTCCCCTTTGTAGGATTGGCACAGTCCCAGGCCTCCCATGCACAACACACTCTTTAAGAAGGGCTAGTGGGGTGACGGCACCCTCTCAGCTTCATATGGTAACTTTACTAGTTGTTCCCCTTCATCATGAAGTGAGGGGAAAGTGCACACTTTTCTGGATTCCTCACTCTGGCTGGGGTGCGCACAGGGTGCTGACAAACCTGGTCCTGCCCCTGCCCCTGCCCCTGCCCCAGCTGGGAGGCATGTACCCCTCCCTCACTGTGCTTGCTGGAGCTGCAATGGGCAAAGAGAGGAGCTTCTTACCTGGTCCCAAGCTGCTGCAGTGAGAGAAGGATGTGGTAGTCCTCTTTTCCCATGGCAGCCTGCACACTGAATCCCTCATCCCAAGCCCCACCTCAGAGCAGTGATTCAAATGAAGCACGTACAATTTCATTTTATTTTCCAAAATACAAAAATTAATTAAGGACCTGAGCAATCCCAGGTAAATCTTCTAGTATCCTTATATTTTAAGATCTCGTTCCTTTCTTAAATCAATCCTATGCTTGGGTGAAGGGACAAACTGACAGCTCTGGAAATAAAAACCTTTATTTGTCCAGAAAACAGGTACAGAAAAGAGACAGAAGCAGTGAAAATTTCCCCACACTACCCTAGCAATGAGACTCATCTGTGACCTGGAGGAGACCACTCCCAGTGTTGAAAAGTGAGTTGAGCATGTATGCGCAAAGCATCGACTCATCTATAATATTTCTCAAATAATATGATTTTTTCCTACACGCTATTTACATATCTGTTGCATAATCTGCTACTATGCAAATCAAGAGTCCATAAGAAAGGCAATTATGTATGACACTATTTAGTGAATGAAACAAGGTCCTCAGCAGAGTCCTACCTCATCTGCTCTGCACTTCACAAAATGTGTCCTATAAGATTATAAAAATTGCAAAATAAAGGAGGCCCCCGAGATGCGACCGCCCAAGTTCCAACCCCCTGCATTTATGACCATTTTTGTAAGTGCAGAATGGGCCAGAAACCCCCGACGTACATCCTCAGCCCACATATACTATGGTGCATGGCGCCTACCGTAAATGCAGGTTCGAGTTACGATGCTTCCAACTTGCGATGCTTCCTCTGGAACCAATCGCATTGAAAGTCGGGGGCCTCCTGTATTCCAATGTATTATGGTTACCATGCAATTAAATCAGAATGCATAGGCATAAAGGACTAGTTATGTTTTCTTATGAAACCTTAACTTTGGTATTTCTGGAATACAGAGTACTTTACAATCTTAATATTTTTCTAATGTAGCTTTCTGGAATAAATGAAAGCATTAAATATTCAATTAATCAGCTCATCCAATTTATTCAAGATATGATAATCTTCCATTGGCTTCTGTTTAATTTCAAGTTTATTTACACTGAAATAACTTCAGCCTGTTCCCGTTTACAGTAATATGGGCAGCACTGTAGCATGTTCTAGTCTCCCTAGATATAGATAAGGGATCTATAGATAAGGGATCTTTCGGAAAAGGCTTTATTTTCCGCAAGATCAGCGTCTAGACTGGCGCTTTTTTCCGACAAACCTCTGTGCGGAAAAAAAGCGGCAGCCATTTTTATGCTAATGAAGCGGGGGAGATTTAAATCCCCGCTTCATTAGCAATTGCGATACGTCTAATTTACATCCCTTTTCCGAAAAAGGGATGTAGTCTAGACGTAGCCCCTACGGTTTGCAGGACATCTCAACTAATAACTGAGTCACACTATCTGCACAATGTCAGCATGTCAGGGAAACAGCTGCAGCAGATTCAGTCTCTTAGCAACATCCTGAGCATAGGTGCCTCTGGTAGTAGCTGCTTGATTCACTGCACCTCCTGACTGCTGGAGGGGTGGAGGTAAGCCACTACTTAACCCAACAGCAGCCAGAGTTTGGTGGGTGCTCAATGCATTTCATGCTGATCCTGTGCTTGATCCTGCTTCTATGCCTACCCAGTCCAGCCTGTTTTTGTGCTCATTGGCAGCGAATCACAGGAGCCAGTGGTGCCCATGATCCAATATTCGGGAATGTGGTCCCAGCTCCAGCAATGTTTGGTCTTATATTTTCAGAGCTGCCCCATTCATAGGACCAACCAGGGCAACCATCCTGGTACCCACACTTTGGGAGGCCCTGCACTTCAGGAGTATGGGGGGGGGCAGTGGCAGGCCTGGTGCCAGCAAAAGCGAGTGACCCAGCCCCTGCTCTGCCCCCACCCTTCTTCTCTCTGCCTCTGCTTTGACCTTTCCCCGCTGCTTTCCAGCTTTCTGCCTGGAGCGTTGCTGGTAGCTAGCAGAGTGGGGTGGAATGCAGCAGTCTGGGGCCAAGCTGCTTGCTGCTGCCAGCACCAGGCCTCTTGCTAATCCTCCTTGCCACCCTGGACCCTGTGTGCCCCTGAAGTGCAGGGCCCAAGGAGGTTGCCCCAGTTCATCCTATGGACAGAATGGCTTTGCTTGGACCCATTCTGGGCACCACCAAATTTTATGCCATCCTGGTGCCCAGGCCTGTGTTCACTCCAGTTCCTGCCCTTCATGCTTGACACTGTGGCTCTGATCCCTGGCTCTGCTTCCCAATCACATCGCCAGCGCATTCACTGGCTCAAGCATTCAGTTTCTGATCCTTGATATTGCCCTTTGCTCTTCAATATCCCTTTCTCCTGATTGTATACTCCAACTCAGTTCTGTTTTAACCACCAGATCTGGCAGTGGTCACCCTCATAGCTCTGACTATTAGACCCTATTGCCTCCATCCCACTCTATTTGACAAAACTCTATATTTGATTGTTCAGCATTATCAATTTTTCACTCTAGTACACAGAATCCCTCAAGGTTTAGTGTTAAAAAAAAAAAAAAAAAAAAAAAGCTTGATAAAGCTTTTCAAAACCCACAATTCTGATTTATTTTCTTGGATGATTAGCTTCCATCGAGTTCAGTTATGTGCTTTTTTTTCTACTTCAGGCAGCAGGTTAGGCCCATCAATGCCATCTTTAATTTCTTTACAGATGGCTTGGAATGTGTTCAGTTTTGATGTTCCTGCAAACAGAAGCCAATCTTGACTTCCACCTTTAACTTAAGTGTTGGATATAGGATAGATCCATCAACTCCAATTTCATCAAATAATCTTTCATTGCATGCAGACTTTCTCTGTTGTTTAACAGAGTCAGAGGTCATACTCGAGTAAGTCTAGTTAGTATCTTATTCCATTATTTTCTTCTTCCAGAGATTTTTTAACTTTGAAGGTTCTTCATCTTTTATCATCTCTGATTACTTTCTTTGCAAATAAAATCAAGCTTGGGGAGCTGATGTCAGCACAGCCGGGACATCTAGAGTGTAGCTTTTTGTATTTCACACAGAGAAGCAGAGCTGCAGCTGATTTAATCTTCTAAGCTTCCCCTTCAGTTATTACATATCACTTTTTTTGCCTATAGCTTTGTCATCACAGTATTTAGGAAGCATTAGATAAACTCAGCTCATTAGTTGTATACTGTAGAGCCTGGTGCAAATAAGCTTGTTTGAAGTGACTGCTGCCCTTCTAATAATGAGTTCCAATAAACATAGAAAGAGAATGGTTTGCTCTCAAACACAGAGGGCTACATCTGTAAAAGGTTTGCACCAATGATCAGACTTTTGCTCCCCGTAATAAACAGATCATTTTTCCAAGGGTTTCTATAGCAAAGCTGATACATCCCAAGGAGGGGTGCTTTCTGGTCTGCTCCGGTTCACTATAATTGTACTATGAATTACTATCTGTACTACCATCTACTCACAGAAAGTTACCTCTTTCAGAGGATCTCTCCTTTTCGGCACTCATTTTTCTCCTCATTGCATTGCAGACAGCTGCTTCTTATTAAATAAGGATAGATTCATCAGTAATAGATTCTTATTAAAATGTAACATTGAAAGATTGGAATTAAAGTTTGTGTAGATTTTCATGCATGCACTGAATATGGTACTATTTCTTGAACTGTGTATGAGAATATTATTGTTATGTTACTGTTATGTAGTGACCTAATGCCTTAAGATTAATATTTTTTGGTCCTTGTCAGAAGACAAACATACTCGGGTAGATGAATTATTGATCTGACCGAGACTGGCTGTTCTTATGTATTTTTATTTTCACCCACGAAACATGAATGAGATCAATAGGTTTGCATGGGTATAAATGAAAAATAGAAACTTCAGGATGATAATAATCTTGCTTTTAAAGATTATTTTGGCTACTAATGAAGACCCTTATTTAGGCACTGGATCTGCTTGCATGGACTTGTGTATGTCTACTTGGAGTCCCACTGAAGTCAGTATGGAGCTGCATTACTGAATCATGATGCAAGATAAAAACTTAAGCCGTATTTTAAGAAGTCACAGAAACAATGGCTGAATACACATCAAAGAGAAACTTTCGAAATATTTATACAAACCAAAAGCCAAGTACATATATTGGCAATTTTAAGCTGGTTTTGATGGTTTAAAAAAAGTTTGTTAAAGTACCCTGCTTTGCTCTGATTACCACTGAAGGGAACTTTATCATTGATCTCGGTGAATGCAAGATCAGGCGTTTTATGAGCATACACAGCTACAACATTTTCACTCAGCTACTGTTGGCGCAAAATGCCAATTTCAATGAAATTCAGAAACACCAGCAATTTATCCAAAATGATACAATTAGGCACTAAAATATCTATCAACTATTCACACAAACAAGACTATTCATACTTTTAAACCTTCCACTCCCATCTTGGCACATTGTAAATGCTATTTCTACAGAGTTGTAATTTTAATGATAATTGTTTGGGGAAATGCTTGCAATGAGGTGTGATAGTTTGCTATACTTGTGTCTCCTGCTGTTGGCAATGCTGTGAAGCCTAGTCAGAGAACAATGGCCAGCAGAGATCATCTGTCTAAACATGTTATTCTCTTCTAGGTAGCTGAAATATTAAAAATACAACACAGCATAAACTCTGTCTTCTAATTAAAATTACCTTAAGAGATGCAATGGTATTTTCATACCAGATTTCTCTCTTCTGCAACTGATTTAATTGTAATTAGTAACTTGCAATGATGTTATAAAGAATGTTTCATAATAGAGTAATACTCAGCATACTGATTTTACACTTAATCTCCATGTAGACATAAAAATAATTTAAAAACAATAACTGAGTTCAGATTCTAGGGAATTTAAAACTGTCTTTTTATTGCAGCATATTAATAGGTAAGGCTGAGTTCTTATTCTAATTAATAAACTCTTTACCTTGTGCATAATTTGGTTTAAAAAAAATAATTTTGGCCAAAAATGACACTATAGAATACATATTTTATTTTAAAAATATTAAAATTGACAGTTGCAGCCAGTCTGAGTGGATTGGATGTATAGATGTGGAATCCTGATGCTCTGGTATTTTAAAAGTTCTAAAAGAACAAAATAAAAATGAAAACACCTGTAGAAGCTGAATGTTGGAGTTCCCTGATTTGCTGGAACATTGTGGTTGGCAGGAGGGACAAGAATGAATTGTCTAAAGCCTTTCTTCCCAAAAAGAAAAGTAGATCCTCCTAGGGCTTCATACAATCTTTCCGACTATACAAACAATCTGAGTTTGAGGACCTCATAGTTACAGCTGACATGATGTCATTAAAAATGAAAGAAACATTTAAATTATGAAGACATATGATAAATAATCCTAGCTATGAATATCAAAAACAAATAGTAGAGTTATTTGTATTGATACTGGAGAAGATGAAGTAAAAAATAAAAAAGGACATACTTTAACAAGTGTTGACATTTTCTATCTCAGATAAATGGTTTCAAAGCAAGGTCTGTGGGCCAATACCAGCTAAACACCTAGAAAAACGTGACAGCCAAGAATATAAGATTCCGATTACAAAGATTTTCAAGACGTGGTGGAAGTTCAGTAAAACATAATTCCAAACCAACTTGTCTGGATCCAAAGAAACTCTCCCTGTATCACATTATCATCAGTGGGAAGAGTATTAGATTGCCACCAGTACCTTTGGAAGTTCCATCCCTGGAGTATAATCAGCAGTACTACTGGTTTCCACATAAAGGGAAACAAACATGAATGATAATGCAATGACTGCCAACTCATCTCAATCAAATGACAAAATTTCTGATTGCATCTAACAAGGTAACTGATTGGAACAAACTTTTAGTATTTCTAGACCTAAACTTCTTTATACAGGAAAAGTGTAGGGGGAGCCTGTAAACTTACTTCCACGACCACCACCCCCAAAAGAAGACGACGGGTGGTGGTGGTCGGGGACTCCCTCCTAAGAGGGACTGAGCTATCCATCTGCCATCTGGACCTGGAATCTCGAGAGGTGTGCTGCTTACCGGGAACTCGAATTCAGGATGTGACTGAGAGGCTTACCAAGCTGATTAAACCTTCAGATCGCTACCCCTTCCTGCTTTTCCACGTGGGAACTAACGATACGGCCAAGAATGACCTTGAGCGGGTTACTGCGGATTATGTAGTGCTGGGAAGAAGGACCCAAGAATTCGGAGCGCAAGTGGTGTTCTCGTCCATCCTCCCTGTTGAAGGGAAAGGACTGGGCAGGGATCGTCGAATTGAGGAAGTAAATGCATGGTTGTGCAGGTGGTGTCGCAGAGAGGGCTTTGTTTTCTTCGACCATGGGACTCTGTTCCGGGCACAAGGATTGTTAGGAAGAGATGGGATCCACCTAACCAAGAGAGGAAAGAGCATCTTCGTGGGCAGGCTTGCAAACCTAGTGAGGAGGGGTTTAAACTAGGTTCGTTGGGGGACGGTGACCAACACCCTGAGGGGAGTGGGAAAGTCGGATACCGGGAAGGAATGCAAAGAGGAACGAGCAAGAAAGGAGGACCCCTGATTCAAATGGAGAAGATGGGGCGATCAACTGGTTATCTGAGGTGTTTGTACACTAATGCGAGAAGCCTGGGCAACAAACAGGAAGAACTGGAAGCCCTGGCCCAGTCCAAGAAATATGATTTAATTGGGATAACAGAGACTTGGTGGGATGACTCGCATGACTGGAGCGCTGTCATGGAAGGGTATAGACTGTTCAGGAAAAACAGGCAGGGGAGAAGAGGAGGAAGAGTTGCACTATACGTAAGAGAGCACTATGATTGCTCTGAACTCCAGTATATAGAGGGAGAAAAACCTGTTGAGAGTCTATGGGTTAAGTTTAGAGGTGCAAACAACAGCAGTAATGTTGTGCTTGGTGTCTACTATAGGCCACCGCATCAGGTGGATGAGGTAGATGAGGCTTTCTTCGGACAACTGAGAGAAGCTTCCAGATCGCAGGCCCTGGTTCTCGTAGGGGACTTTAATCACCCTGACATCTGTTGGGAAACCAATACGGCAGTACACAGGCAATCCAGGAAGTTTTTGGAGAATGTTGGGGATAACTTCTTGGTACAAGTGCTGAAGGATCTGACCAAGGGCCGTGCGCAGCTTGACCTTCTGCTCACAAACAGGGAGGAACTAATAGGGGAAGTAGAGGTGGGTGACAACCTGGGAAGCAGTGATCATGAGATGGTAGACTTCAGGATCCTGACCAAAAGAGAGTAGTAAAATACACACCTTGTACTTCAGAAAAGCAGATTTTGACTCCCTTAGAGACCTGATGGGCAGAATCCCCTGGGATGCTAACATGAAGGGGAAAGGAGTCCAGGACAGCTGGCAGTATTTTAAAGAAGCCTTATTGAAGACACAGAAAGAAACCATCCCGATGCGTAGCAAGAGAGGCAAACATGGTAGGAGACCGGATTGGCTTACAGGGGAAATCCTTGGTGAACTTAACCACAAAAAGGAAGCTTACAAAAAGTGGAAACTTGGACAAATGACCAGGGAGGGGTTTAAATGTATAGCTCAAGAATGCCGGGGGGTTATCAGGAAGGCGAAAGCACAAATGGAATTGCGACTGGCTAAGGATAACAAGAAAGGTTTCTACAGGCATGTTAACAAGAAGAAGGTGATCAGAGAGGGTGTGCGGCCCCTACTGGTGAAGGAGGTAACCTAGTGATAGATGATGTGGGGAAAGCTGAAGTACTCAATGCTTTCTTTGCCTCTGTATTCACGGACAAGGTCAGCTCCCGGACTACTGTGCTAAGTGACGCGAGATGGGATGAAGATGGACAGCCGTTAGTGGGTAAAGAACAGGTTAGGAACTATTTAGAAAAGCTAAATGTGCACAAATCCATGGGTCTGGACTTAATGCATCCGAGGATACTGAGGGAGTTGGCAAATGTCATTGAGGAGCCTTTGGCCATTATCTTTGAAAAGTTGTGGAGATCGGGAGAGATCCCGGATGATTGGAAAAAGGCAAATGTAGTGCCCATCTTCAAAAAAGGCAAGAAGGACGATCCAGGGAACTATAGGCCGGTCAGTCTTACCTCGGTTCCTGGTAAAATCATGGAAGGAATCCTTAAGGAATCCATTTTGAGGCACTTGGAGGAGAGGAAAGTGATTAGGAATAGTCAGCATGGATTCAAAAGGGCAAGTCGTGCGTGACCAATCTGATTAGCTTCTATGATGAGGTAACTGGCTCTGTGGACATGGGAAAGTCAGTGGATGTGATATACCTTGACTTTAGCAAGGCTTTTGATACGGTCTCTCACAATATTCTTGCCAGCAAGTTAAGGGAATATGGATTGGCTAAATGGATGGTAAGATGGCTAGAAAGCTGGCTAGAAGGCCGGGCCCAGCGGGTAGTGATCAACGGCTCGATGTCAGGATGGCGGTCGGTTTGTAGCGGAGTCCCCCAAGGTTCGGTTCTGGGACCGGTTTTGTTCAATATTTTTATTAATGACAGGGATGAGGGGATGGATTGCATCCTCAGCAAGTTTGCAGATGACACTAAGCTAGAGGGAGCGGTAGATACGCTGGAGGGCAGGGATAGAGTCCGGAGTGACTTAGACAAATTGGAGGATTGGGCCACAAGAAATATGATGAGGCTCAACAAGGACAAGTGCAGAGTCCTGCGCTTGGGACGGAAGAATCCCAAGCATTGTTACAGGCTGGGGACCAACCAGCTAAGTAGTAGTTCTGCAGAAAAGGACCTGGGGGTTACAGTGGATGAGAAGCTGGATATGAGTCAATAGTGTGCCCTTGTAGCCAAGAAGGCTAATGGCATATTAGGATGCATTAAGAGGAGCATTGCCAGCAGATCCAGAGATGTCATTATTCCCCTTTATTCGGCTCTGGTGAGGCCACATATGGAGTAGTGTGTCCAGTTCTGGGCCCCCCACTACAAAAAGGATGTGGACGCATTAGAGAGGGTCCAGCGGAGGGCAACCAAAATGATTAGGGGGCTGGAGCATATGACCTATGAGGAGAGGCTGAGGGAGTTGGGTCTGTTTAGTCTGCAGAAGCGAAGAGTGAGGGGGGAATTGATAGCAGCCTTCAACTTCCTGAAGGGAGGTTCCAAAGAGGATGGAGAGAGGCTGTTGTCAGTGACGGATGGCAGAACAAGGAAAAATGGTCTTAAGTTGTGGTGGGAGAGGTCCAGGTTGGATATTAAGAAAAACTATTTCACTAGGAGAGTGTGAAACACTGGAATGGGTTACCTAGGGAAGTAGTGGAGTCTCCATCCCTAGAGGTATTTAAGTCTCAGCTTGACAAAGCCCTGACTGGGTTGATCTAATTGGGATTGGTCCTGCCTAGAGCAGGGGGCTGGACTTGATGACTTCCTGAGGTCTCTTTCAGCTCTATGGTTCTATGATACTTTATTAACAATCCTATACTCTGTAGAGCTTCTGAAGTAGTTATAAGTAGGATCTGAATGAATGCTTCCCTGACAGCTAGCTGGGAAGAGACACCGGGTATGTTCATGTAAATACAGTTGCTCCCGGTTTACTTAGATTTGCTATATATTCAGCTGATGAAAGGGCGTTTTGCTTTTTAATTAATGTGGCTGGTCTTTAGTCACAAATAATGATATTGTTAAATATGGTCACCAATGCTTGTAATTATTGTGGGAATACAGAAAACACAGTCTGTGGTTAAGAAAACACATACCATGCTTAACTTGTCCCACAGAAGGAAGATAACATCAGTTTAAAGCAGTGGTTCTCCAAGTGTGGTCTGTGGAACACTTGTGATCTGTGACCATCTTGCAGGTGGGTTATGGGATTCGCGCTCAACCATCCCCCGTAGCAGAGCCTGAGCTGGTGTTCCAGCCCAGTGCCCTCCCGCCACAAGGTTGGAGTGCCAGCGCTAGCTTCCTGCTGCAATTGGGAGCCTCTTGGGCAGTATCTGGTTTTCAGGGGAAGGAAGCAGCTCCACATGCTGCTGCTCCCCCTCCCTCTGGCTGGGGAAATCATTTGCTTGGAGGCTTTTGCAGCTGCTCCCATTGGCTGGAATCATGGCCAATGGGAGCAGCAAAGGGCACAGAGCCAGATAAGCACCCCCATTGCCCTCATGCACTCCCTTCCCACTGAGACCCCACACCACTACCCCTCCCTCTCAGATTTCTTCATCCTCAGCCTGTTTCTGCACCTTACCTCTCAGCCAGAACCTGCCCTCAACCTGCTTCTGCGCCCTCCCTTCTAGCCAGACCCCACACATCCACCCCCTCCTGCATCCATTTTGTCGTTATGGGTGGTTGGCTGGTGGTCTGTGGAACGGTCTGCATTGAGCAGTGTGGGCCACAGGCCAAAAAGTTTGAGAAGTGCTGATTTAAAGAACCTTGGATGGACAAGTGTTCGAATGTCAGTCTTGTGAGAGTAAGTGGCGAAAGCAGGACTCTCAACCAGCAGGCTACATGCCCTCAAGGTGTCTGGTTTAAGACTGTTTTAACCTGTTTCTCCCGGAAAAAGGGTCAGAAATTGGTGGCAGCACGTGCTGAAATAGCAGGGATAAAAGGAGAGACAAGGCAGTTACTGGGAGAGGGAATTAAATCAGCATCTTAAATATCTGTGTATGTGTATATATATATATATGTGTGTGTGTAGTATGGGGAATAAGCAGGAAGAACTCATAATGCTAGTAAATGAACACAACTATGTAATGCCAAATGTGTCAGAGACTTAGTGAGATAATGTTCATGATTGGAATACCAGTATAGAAGCATGTAGCTTTTTCAGGAAGGACAAGCAGGGGGAAAAGGGAGGAGGTATTGCTTCATATATTAAAAATGTATAGACATGGACTGAGGTTGAGATGGAAACAGAAGACAGACTTATTGAAAGTCTCTGGATAAGGATAAAAGGGGTAAAAAAATAAGGGAGATTTCATAGTAAGGATATACTACAGACTGCCTAACCAGGAAGAAGAGGTGGATGAGGCTTTCTTTAAACAACTAACAAAACCATACAAAGCACATGATTTGATGGTGATATGGGGGACTTAACTCCCCAGACATATGTTTGGAAAATAACACAGCAAGGAACAGTTTATCCAACAAGTTCCTGGAGTGTATTGGAAACAATTTTTTATTCCAGAATTTGAAGAATGCTTCAAGTGGATAGGCTCTTCTAGATTTTATTTTGACAAATAGGGAAGAACCGGTTGAGAATTAAAAAGTGGAAAGTAGCCTGGATTAAAATGATCATGAAATGATGAATTCATTATTCTAAGAAACTGTAGGAAAGAAAACAGCAAAGACATTAGATTTCAAGGCAGACTTTAACAAAGGTGGGAAGCAAGTCTACGAAGAAAAACAACTGAAGACAGTAGGCAATTTTTCAAAGAAGACATTATTAAGGGCACAAGAGCAATCTTTTCCACTGCATATGGCAAGAGATCATCCTGGCTTAAACAGGAGATCCTGAATGATCTAAAAAGAGTCCTCCAAAAAGTGGCAACTAGGTTAAATTACAAAGGATGAATATAAGCAAATAACACAAGTATGTAGAGATAAAACAAAGGCACAAAATGAGCTCAATCTAGCTAGACACAAAGTGTAACAAAAACATTCTACAAAAATATTAGAAGCAAGAGGAAGACTAAGGAGGGGGTAGGCATGTTACTCAAAGAAGAGAGGGAAACAGTAACAGATAATGTGGAAATGGGAGAGGTGTTTACTGACTTCTTTCTTTCGGTTTACACCAAGAAAGTTGGTGGTGACTGGATACCTAACATGATGAATGCCAGTAGAAATGGGATAGATTCAGAAGCTAAAATAGGGAAAGAACAAGTTAAAATTACTTGCTTAGATGTATTCATGTCACTAGGGCCTGATGAAATGCATCCTAGAAATCTCAAGTAGCTATCTGAGCCATTAGCGTTGATCTTTGAAAACTCATGGAAGATTCAAAAGGACTGAAAGAGGGCATATACAGTGCCCATCTATAAAACAGGGACTAAGTACAACATGGAGAATTACAGACCAGTCAGTTTAATTTCAGTATCTGAAAAGATAATGGAGCAAATAATTAAGCATTCAATATGCAGACACCTAGAAGATAAGATAGGTCAGCATGAATTTGTCAGTAATAAATCATGTCAAACTAAACTAGTAGCTTTCTTTGACAGGGTAACAAGCCTAGTTGATGAGAGAAGCAGTATATGTGGAATATCTTGACTTTAGTAAGGGTTTTATACTATCTCATATGACCCTCTCATAAACTAACTAGGGAATTATAGCTTCAGTGGAGCTACTATAAGGTGAACACATAACTAGTTGGTTATCAGTGGTACACAGTCAAGTTAGAAGGGCATATTGAGTTGGGCCCCCCATGGATTTGTTCTGGACCAAGTTCTGGTCAATATCCTCATCAATGATCTAGATAAAAAGAAAGTCCTGCCATGAGTGAAGGGGACTGGACTAGATTACCTCTTCAGGTTGCTTCCTGTTCTATAATTATAAATGTTCTTTCTATGCTATTATAGAAAAGTCTGCAGATGGTAGCACAGACTCAAATGACCTGGACAAACTGGAGAACTGGCCTGAAGTAAATAAGATGAAATCCAACAAGGACAAATGCAAAGTACTCCATTTAGGAAGGAACAATCAGTTGCACATACACAAAATGGGAAAAAATACTGAAGAAAAGGATCTAGAGGTTACAGGGGATCACAAATTAAATATTTGTCAGCAGTATAAGAACTGTTGCAAAAAACAAATGATCAAAAATCCCAAGCAAACATCATTTCTGGGATATTAGCAGGAGTATTATAAGCAAGATATGAGAAGTAATTATTTCAATCCACTCTGTGCTGCTAAGGCCTCAGCGGGAATATTGGGTCCAGTTCTGGATGCCACATTCAGAAAAAATGTGGAGAAATTGGAGAAAGAACAGAGAAAGAGCAACAAAAATGATTCAGGGTCTAGAAAAATTGACATATGAGAAAAGATTGAAAAAAACCCTAATGTTCTATAGGGCAGTGAGGCTGACAGACTCACCAGGTCCCTGGCAAGGTGGGTGAAGGGGCGGGGCTTCACCTAGGAAGCCCTCAGCACCACCCGAGGCACCAGTGCTGGTTTAAAAGACACGGAACACCAACATCCACTGCAGTAACAGTGGTAGCAGCTGGGAGCCCCAAACCCTTTTGAATTGCCAGGTGCCAGGACAGGTACCCTCTTTGCTCCCCCATATCAGCAGGCCTGCTACGGGGTCAGATTCTGTGCAAATCAAAGGCACCTCAGTTTTGAGTGGCAACAGACCACCATTTCTGTATTTCATTAAAGTTTTATAATTGAGGCAGAGTATAGCAAAATTAATGTCCCAAAATTAATTAACTGTTGAACAGTTCCATTATGTGTGACCCAGCTTTTTGATAGTTCTTTACAAAGCTGTGGAAAGTTAGGGAAAGAATAGAAGGAGCCCTCTACCACTCAGCAAGTTCCTGACATTGTGGGAAAGAAAGTAGAGGCAAGCAGGAGTGGCTCGAGGAGAGCTGCCGGCAACTGGCGCCCTAGGCGGAATGCGCGATCGGCGCCCCCGCCTCCATAGCCCTGAATGGTGTGACATCATCATTGGGTGCCACGTTAAACGCAGCACCCTAGGCAACTGCCAAGGTTGCCTACATTCACGGGACAACTGAGCAAAAGGCATATTCAAGGAATGCAGACTTTGCTTTTGTCATATGTCAGTGTAGAGTGCATTGCCAGAACACAGAAAGGGAGTAGGGCCATGTTCCTGCTGCTTCTTTCTTACACTCCATTATGGACAAATACACTGCACACCTTAAGGGGTGAGCACTGAGTGCACTTCCCCTGCCTACCAGTTTGTTTCAGCAGATGTACTCCAGAGATTTTCCAGGGTAGTATCACATCCCCCTATATCCAACGACTATAGCACTGATCTTGCACATTGAAAACTCTGGGGCTCTGTGCAACTGTAAGGATCTGCCTGCACAGAACATCTTGCAAGAATGCGGGTTAGGCCCTGAAACCATAAACTTAATTTAGCACATAAGTCCTATTTTTAGATGCCACTGCAAGCCCCCAAACTGCCCCTCAGCTCCCACCTAAAGTTGCTTGGAACTTAAGTTTTTGCTGTAAAAGTTCTCTAGGTCCCTAAGTTTTGGCCTCTGAGCATGTGCTCTGTGGCCTCACTCCTCCCTAAGTCCTACAGCAAAGGATGAACAAGAGGAAGTAACCACTCCTCCAATGAAGTTACATGTATGGCCTTACCCATTTTGCATGCTCAGAGACCTCTTAATACATCACACACAATACCAGGAATGACAAGGATTTCTCTTATAATATGTAGCCCAGGAGTGAAAGCACTCATCTGGCAGGTGGGTGACCATCTGTTCAAGTCACCCTTCCCCCGCCTCATGAGGTGAAGAGATTAGAACAGGAATCTGTCTCCTCTCAAGTGAATGCCCTAACCCCTGGGCTATCAAGTCACTCTCTCTGACTCAAAGAATAGCTAATCATTCAATTACTGAGTTAAGTGGAACAACTTCCATAGGAGAGATTGGGGGAGATTCATAATAGACTAGCTCCAAACCCAGCTATTAGACCACTTGCATGAGAGGTAGCAGTTCCTTTATCAAATCTCATCTCCCTTAAGTAGAGGGAAAACTTGAACCACTGGTCTCTCACAGCAGGTAAGCTTTCAAACCACTGGGCTAAACATTATAAGGGAGTACCTCCTGGGCTGTTCTCTGTGTAGAGAAGGCCCCTCTGAGCACAACTACTGGATCAGGTCCCATACTCAACTTACATGGAGGAGTCCTATCTTCCTCCCTTTATGGATCACCTGCCTTGTTGCAGCACACCCTGAGGTGCCAAACTCCATGAGAGAGCTGAAGCTTAGCTTACACCTGTCTCATCAGCATCACCCATGGATTAATATCAGGTTACTTACCTAGTGTTCTGGCTTTGTGAGACAAAATCAACAATGGGGGGGGGGGGGGGAGGAAGAGTTGGAGAAGAAGGGGTCAAATGCCCCAGGACCCAGCAATTGAAAAGAGTCTACTGCAGTGGTGAATGGAGCCCTCAGGCTTTTTAAATCACCATCAGAGCCCCTGCTCCTCAACCCACTCCAGCTGTCAGTGGTCCCACAGCCAACTCCCCCCTGCCCATATTGCCTAAGGCCCGGGAAAGTCTGTTACTAGCCCTGCTCCCCGTTCATCAGACTAATGCAGGCTTTGTGGATCACAGCATTGTGCCAGAGATTTTTTTCTAGTAGCCTAAAAGTTATATGCTGTGATGCTGAACCCTGCAACACCTAGGTGCCGGTGCCTGATTTATGAATGGAACACTTATTGATTTCAATGAGAGCTGGGTGTACAGTCTATTCCAAAATCAGAGAGAGTGTGTTAAACACTATAATACCACCAAAATTTTTCTATCTAGTTTTCAATAAGGATGTGAAAGGTTAACTGGTAAGCATCACCCTTTAGAGATGATGCTTACCAGTGTGGGTTAACTGGTGTGTCTAGAGCAGCTCTCCACCCAGCATGGGTAGGGGCTGCTCCCAGCCCTGTGGGGCCTGCTGTGGACAGGGGTTGTCTGAGCATTCAGAGCAGCCCCTGTCTTCAGTGGGCCTGCAGGCAGGTGCTGATCCAGCTGGGGTGGAGTGCCCCCCCCCACCCTTAACGGATAAATGTAAAGGTTAACTAGTTAACCAATTACATGGGATTTTACATCCCTAGTTTGCAATATGATGAAGTGCAAAGGAAGAAGCAAGTAAGCTGAGATTGGTGTTAAGAGCTTTTGTTCAGAAAAAAAAAAAAACTTAGACAAATAGTCCTGTAGCACCCTGGAGACTAACAAAAAAATGAAGATATCATGAGCTTTTATGGGTACAACCCACTTTTTCAGAAACTCAGTGCTACAATAATATTCACAATAGCTGATGAACAGCCACCCCATTCAAGATTGCTTATCAACAAGCAAATGGAATTGATCAGAGAAGATGGAAATTTTATATACTTATCCAGCTAAAAAGACCTCATTTCATAAACTTATTTTTGAAAAATGAATGTGATCTTCAGAATTAAAAAAGGCCAGTAATTAACAGCTGATGTGGGGAATACTCTCACATTATTTCCTTATACTCTGTACTTCATATTTACATTAACAGAGTCAAAACTTGTTCTACCTCAGTTCAAGACCTCAATTAAAAATCGTACTTATATGTAGTGTTTCACAAATACCCTTTTTTCCTATTCCAAATCCTGATCAAGAATAGCATAATTAACTTTATCACAAATTCAGTGCAGAACAGCTCACTTTTTTATAATCTAAAGCTGAAGAGTGTAAATTCAAGAACAGTCTGCAATTAGAAAGTTTATGCAATAAGTCAAAATATGTTGTTTTTAAATGAAGCTATTAAATATGGTGAATAGTTATATCTGAAATAGGTGGGAAGTGTGGTGGTATAGAAAGCTGAAAGACTCTATCCCTTACTTATACCTTTCTCCCTAAAAAAATAGATTAAAAAACCCTTAGGAAATGTAGTTTTCTGAGAAACCCTAGAATGTTATACTAAGATTACATTTTGCAAGATAACAGACATACTGGAAAAACACTTTGAACCGTTAAAGTAAAACAAACAAGCTTGTCAAAGAAACATGATATGCTCATATTAGGAAAACCTTTATTGCTCCATTCACTGAGCTTTAAACCTGCACGTCTCCAACTGCTTGTGTGATTTGTCCTAAACTTTCAGTCCTGGCATAACAGTACTAGAGGGGTTGGCTTTTCAAAATCAGATTTTTAAAACTTCAAGCAGGGATGAGCAGCAGGGCTTATTACGTGTCAGTAGTTCCTATTCGGCGCCTAGCCCACGTAAGAGCTGGAATTAGGAGTGCTGGGGGTGTGGCAGCACCTCCTGGCTTCAAGAGGTATCCCTCAAATTCAGGGTGTAGTTCTCTGGTTCCCAGCACCCCGCAATAAAAACGGTCCCAGCAGCTGTGGGGGAGGGAGGTGTAGATGACTTCGCGGCAGATGGGTCATTAGCAGTGGTTCAGAGACTCCAATCAAGGCGGTGACCACAGCCCCTGAGGCGGGCGGTGAGAACACAAGCTCGGCAAGCAGGGCGCGGGGGGAGGCGCGCACGGCTCGCCTTGGGGCGGCTCTGTACCCGCTGTGCCCCGCCCGCAGGGAGCTGTGGGGCCAGCAGGGCAGGCGGACAAAGCCGGGAAGGGAGAGGCGGTGTCTCCAGCTGAGGGGTGGCGCCCGCAGCCTCAGTTGCGTAACCCGCGCGCTGCGCATCCTGCGGCGGCGGGGCCGGATCCCGGCCGCTCTGGGTCTAGCGCAGCCCGCGGCACCTGCTCACCTGTCTCCAGCCAGGGGGAGGCGGGAGGGGGCCGCGCAGCCCGGCCACGCCCCCCACGGACTCAGCGCAGGCGCCCTGGCGGCTACCGCAGGCAGGGGGCGGCAACATGGCGGAGTGATCGGCGGCGGCTCCGGCTCCACAACAACAGCGGTGGCAGCGGTGGCACTGCCTACGGCTCGCGGACCCGTCCCCAGACCGCTTCCCACCGCCGCCTCCGGGCCGGGCGCGGCGCCTGCTTCTCCGCCCCCGCTGCGGGGAGTGGCCGGGCGGGCTCCGGCTAACGGGGCAGCGGCGCCCATAATAATCTCTCATAATAGCGGAGCCGCTGCCGGGACGGTGCTTGCGCTTCGGGCCGGCTCCTTGCGGCCCCGCCGGGCGCTGCTGCGGTGGATGCTGGGCTGGGCTCGGCCGGGGGCAGGTGGCGGCGGGCGCGGGGCGTAGATGGCGAGTGAGAAGCCGGTGTCGGGGCCGGACCCGCAGCCCGCGGGGCTCATCCCTGTGGGGGCTGGAGGCGGCGGCAGCGCGGCGGTGATGGGGGAGCTGCGAGCGTCGGGTTCCGGGGCCGTGGTGCTCCCCGCGGGGATGATTAACCCGTCGGTGCCGATCCGCAACATCCGCATGAAATTCGCCGTCCTCATCGGACTCATCCAGGTCGGGGAGGTCAGCAACCGGGACATCGTGGAGACCGTGCTCAATCTGGTAAGCGTCCGGCACCCTCTCCTCATTCATCCGCATCCCTGCGCGCAGGGCCCGCGCCCCCTGCAGAGCCCCCCGAGGGACCCAGCACCCACTGGGCACCCTCCCCAAACACCAGCGACTCTTTTCTCTCTCTCTCTCTCTTCTCTTCCCCCCCCCCCATACGCATCCCACCCATTCCTTCCAGGCCCGTTTCCACCACTGCCTCCTTCCTAATTCCCACACCAAGCACATCCATTGATTTCCCCCTTCTTTTGCCCGCCCCCATTCCCCGTATGCCCATTGCTCCCTTCCTAGCCCTGGGAGAGACCCTCTCCTCTCATGTTCCACCCTTCTCCACAATCCCCGTGCGTGAGACGCACACTCATCCGCATGTAACCCATTCGCTCTACTGTGCACTAATGGCTCTTTCCTCACCTTGTGCGAGAGACCCCTCTGCTCAGCCTAAACTCCACACAGGACCTCAGGTGGTGAAAGAAACACGCACTCTTTCCAGTCCATTTTCCCTCCTTCCCTTGTGCTGTCCTCTGCTATGGAAGTGGAATGGGTGCATTTTGTGTGTTTATTTATTAAACATAAGTATGAGAACCGGTAATTGACAACTTCAGGTGCTTGCAAACTGATAGAGAGCCTGCCCCCTTATTCCACTGAAAAAAATGAGCATTTGATGTTGTATTTGTTTTTAATTGTATAAGAATGAAGAGCAACCTGAGCTGGTATCTTTCCTTGGAAACACAAATATGTGGAAGATTTAACCATGTTAGCTTGGAGCTAGTTGGGTTTGTTGTGTGGAGGAGGAGAGTTTCTATATTGTGTTAATAAGTGTTTATTGCTGCAATTTGTAAGGGATTAGTGTGGTCATAACTTAATCCCCTGTTCTAGTGTACCAAACCACATTCTTGCCTCTATAGAATTAAGGGTGCCAAAATGGTCTCTGTGTTGAAAATCATTACATGTGATGTGGTGGATAAAAGCACAAAACAGGAAAAGGACATTACAGTTTACCTCCTTGGCCATTCACTCTCTTCATGGTATGAAAGAGTTACTGCAAGATTGTATGACTTAATGTTTTTGCGCTACCTACATCAAAGCCTGGGAAATGTACAGAAGCCTAAGGAGGGGGGTGGGGGGAAATGGATCTAAAAATGAATCACTTTCAATTATGTGTAATTTAGTGCTGCTCCTGAATGCAAGATTCACTGCAGCAAAGCTTTTGAAGCAGTTCAGTCAACGAAATATATCCTATTTTGCTTAAAGTATGATAAAAGCCACAGCTTAAGTCTGAAGGGAATTTAATTTAAACCAGCTTTCTAACAAAACAAGTTTAAAATGTTAAATTTAATGTTCATTTTGTAACAAACATGTACAGATAAAAATTATCTGGCACTTAAAACCATGTATTCTTCTGGTGTTTGACCATTATTTGCATTTGACCTAGTGTTGGCTGAGTGGAAGAGCTGCAGCATTCAGAGAAAGATGTGGGGTGGTTAGATCATTTTAATCTTTATGGCTTATATGGATGCACACGAGTTAAGACTCTTTTGTGAATGTGTCAAGCCAAACAGAAACCTGATAGTTTTCTCTATTCTCTTTTCAAGCTATTTTGTAATCTTAAAATTTTCTTTACAAGTAACCTTTCAGATAAACAAGTTATGGTACAAGTTGTTCGAACTTTATTGGATATGATCTATTTATTTCACAGTAGCACTTGGAATAGGGAAATAACACAGTGATTTTGTTTAGTAGCTTAAGCTAGATAAGTGTAGAATGGTTTAATAGTTTTCCTGTGTTTATCATCCTTTACTGGTATTGCTAATCAAAAGGGAAGAAGCTAAATCTGACTGTGTATCAGCATTTAGGCTAACAATTTTTATTTTTTGGTTATATTGGTTGGAAAGTCATAAAGTGTTTAAACCATTTGGTTACAAGAAATATGAATAAAGGTTGTAGTAATGCTTTCAACATCAGGGGATTCATGTGATCATAAAACCAGTTGGGAAGCTACTACATAGGTATGCATTTTGGATAGTCCTCTGCTTCTAAACAGATGGACTAAAGCATACAATAGCATGGAAAGAATATCCTCTTTCTTTGATGTGGAAATATAATCTAACACTCTCCAGTTCAGTGAACAACTAGAATGCATTTATGCTTATATTTTGAAAGTTCATTTACTCACAAGTAAAACAAACATAATGAGACTGGAATCTAGAAAGCAAAACTATAATGGTATATCCTATAAACTACAAATGTTCCCCTGCTGCTGCATTATTGATTTTTAGTTCCCAGTATTTAAAATGAAATGCATTTCTTTATTTTTAGACTTTTTTTAAGGAACAACTTGAGGTTCCCTTAGTTGCTATACTATACTGTTTATGAATGAGTGTTCTTTCATTACGTGTACTAATGTGAATGGGCATTGTTTAAAGTGCTATCTTCAATGACTTCTTGGATTAGATGACATAGTGTGCCAGTCTCTGACAGTAATTGTGTCTTTAACTATCCCGTAGCATGTACATGAGCCATTTGGAGATGTCTAGCTTTGTTTTGTTTAAGGGAGTCTACAGTAGGTTGGGCTTCTCTTATTACCTAATAGGTGGCTGTCACAGTAACTTCTGATTCTTGAGCAATGACATCTATGATACAGAATAGCCAAACATAACATAGATTTAAAAAATTGAAGTCCCTGAATTAATACCTAGTTGGCAGTAGTGTTGGAAAATCCTGATGTGAGAGCATAAAAGTAGAATTACAATGTGACCATAAAATATTCTAATCACTACATTTAACTGCAAGTGAATAAACTATTTAAGACCTCCCTTGAATAACTTCTTATGCTGTATTTGTCTCAAAGGGGCTAAGTTCTGATGGAGAAATTTTGGTCATCTATAAGGTACGAAGACTGAACTTTAAATGTTATTGCTGTTCACAGTTGTATTTAAAAATAAATTGTCCACATGTAATCAATTTACTAAATAACTTATCTTAAATTAACTTTGAAAAATGTTTGAGTATTCCAAAATTGTACTGAATTTCTTTATTTTAACCTATCCTATGTGAAGTAGTACATGTGTACCATTTAAAAGTCAACTTTTGAGATACTGCATTGACATAATACTATTGTGGAACAGAAATCTATTGTGACAACTGCAGGTACTTCTGGAGTGAGAATATTGGGTGTGTAATGGTGCCCTCTGTAGCAACAAAACAGCACACTCAGGCTAAATTCTACCATCACTTTTATTCATACAGTCTCACATATGTCATGGTAGAATATGGCCCTCAATTATATTTATTGATATCCTAGCACCAGTTTGAATGTTTGTGAAATAAAAAGCTGGTATTTTAACCATTTATCTATTCATTATTCAAAGATTTACTATAAAGATTATTGCTGATTTCCTTTGAAGATTTTGTCTTGTCGAGTTAAACTGTCCAAGTCTTTTATTTACCTCCATATGTGCTGTTATAGGTTAATTCTGAACTATCAGTTATATGGTTTAACACCAAATTTATTCCTTTCCCCCACTTGTTATGAAAGTCATTTTGAAGCTAAAGGATAGCTAGATAATGGTCATTACAGAAGATACTGTGTTGATTGTCAATAGAACATCTACTAGGTTATGTCTGCTGTCGGTGCTCAAAATAAGTTTAAAATTTTAAAAGCTTCAGAGGGGTAGCCGAGTTAGTTTTTAAAGTGCTACCAGACTATTTGTTGTTTTTTAAGTTTCTTTAAAATTTTAGGCAGGTTAGAAAGGGGGGGACTGAAGCCTGACAAAAGTTCTGGATATATTGAATTTTTGAATTACAGGTTGAACCTCTCTCTGGTCTGACAAATCTGTGGTCCAGCTTGATTTTAGTTAGCCAGATGTCCACTTACCATGGGTGTGGCCAAGTTTCCCATGGTCCCATACAGTTTGTTTACAGCCAGAAGACTTGGCTCTCAGTTTTCTGTGCTGTTATTTAGCTCTAATTTATCCCTAAATGTCTTGGTAATGCTGCTGGACAATATTGGCCTTCTATGATTCAACACATTCTCTGGTTCGACACCAGAGAAGGTGCTGGACTAGAGAGGCTCAACCTGCAGAGGGCTAAGATGGACTTCGAGAGAGGCTTTGTAATATCCAGTTGGATGCGGTTCCTAGATCTCTTGGGGGCAGTATTATTTATCCCCTTCATGGTGGTGCATGGGCCTTCTGTAATGAAATTGTTGCTTTTCTCTTTCATAAAATGTGAGGGGAAAAATGAGCAGGATCAATTTGGTGGCTAAGACTGGGGAATCTCTTGGGTATTCAATTTCTCCTCTAATATTTAGTGGGCAGTAAAATTGGAGCTCTAAGGTGTGTGAGGAAGAATTCCTTGGAGGAATTCTTTCTACATAAGAACTGTTCAGATTGTGTGCTGGAGCTAGAATTAGGCTGTCTACATTGCATGCTTCTTGCACAAGAACACCTGTTCTTGTGCAGAAACTTGCCGGCTGTCTACACTGCACGCATGTTCTTGTGCAAGTAAATTTACAGTATAGTGTCGGGAAACAGGGCTTCTTCCGGAAGAGTTATTCCTCTCCCCACAAGGAATAAGCCCTCTTGCGCAAGAGCTCTTCCACAAGAGGGCAGTGTAGACAGGCAACATGAATTTCTTGCGCAAGAAGTCCCTATGGTTAAAATGGCCATCAGAGCTTTCTTGTGGAAGAGAGCATCCACCCTGCCATGGATGCTCTTGCGCAAAAGTACATGGCAGTGTGGACGTGCTCTTGTGGAAGATTTTTTTTGCACAAGAACTCTTCCGCAAAACAGTTCTTGCGCAAGAACCCGCCAGTGTAGACAGCCTTAGTGTTTAAGGAGAAATTTGCACAGGTATAACTATATCAGTGTAGTTGTGCTGGCACGCAGCCCTTTAATGTAGATACACAGCACTAACATAAAATGGGTATTGCTATTTACAGTTATGACTTAGCCTGAAGCAGTGTAGCACATCTGCCCTGGGGGTTTGTGGAGAATGAAATAGGGCCAAAGGTATAAAGTTGTTTCGGGATGTGTTTGTTTTTTTTTTTTTTTTTTTTTTTTTTTTTCTAGATTATAGAAGTCAGTGGTGCATTACTTTACATTTTTGTTGGTACTTGGAAGTGCTAACTGTAAAGTCTAGGACGCATATGTTTTTAAAAAATCAAAGCTTAATTTGTGTAGCAAGTGAAGTAGTGGAAGTCTTCTCTCCTCCTCCTTTGAGTGGTTTTGTCAAGCCTTAAACTATGTTATGATTCTCCTTATGATATCCTAATGTACAGAATGCACTTTTTATCTCATTTGACACTGACAATTTCTTTTGCTACAGTGAATTTGGAAAGAAACTTCTTTATAAATCTAAGAGGACAATAAAAGGTATATAACAATGATTATAGCATTGTTACTAATGGCATACTTAAGGGTTAAACTCAGATGTTTAGTGAATTTTTTTTTTGTTTCCTTTTATATCGAAAGTTCTTCTGGATCATCCCATAGAAAGTTAGATCTAGCTAACTTGTCAGTTTTATTCAAGCATTAGAAATACGCTGTAAAATATTTTCCAGAAAGTTTGTAGTGCTCTATAACAAATGTTGTGTTTACATATCTGCATTAAAAACTTTGGCATGAGTACAGTAACTTCTGGAATGTGCTCTTAAGATTGAAAATAATTGTTGCAAGTCATGATATACTTCTTAGTATGCTTGTATACATTTTTTTTTTAAAGAAAGTGTGTGGCATTCCAAATAAATGATTATTTCATATGTATCTCTGAAAGTGCACTTTTTAAAAGCACAGATGCATTTGCTTAGATTTAATTTAAGTTAATGTCTGTTTCAAAATGAATAAAAATTTAGAAGGGTAGCTGAAGAAGTGGGTTGTGCCCACAAAAGCTCATGATACTATCTACATGTTTTGTTAGTCTTTTAAAGTGCTTCAAGAATATTTGTTTGGTTCCCCCCCCCCCCCCGAAAATGAATAGTCATTCTATACAGAGGATGCATTTCTAATCGCAGGTCTTTATTTAATCACATGGAGTATTTAATACAATATCCATATTAATATACTTTAGTGTTGAATCAAAACATGGGCCAAAAAAATACAAGTTAGTTTTCAAAGCAACCTTTAAATCGCCTCAAAGATTTAAAAAAAAAAACTTTAATGTTACTTAGTATAGTTGAAGAGAAGATGTACCATCCTTTGACAAGAACAAACATGAAAATAACAAGATGAAGTTACGACATTTTTACATCAACATCCAATTTTTATATAGTTAGACAGAAAACGGAAAAGGTGATTAGCTTCTTCATGTACATGAGAATGTACATCAAAATACGGTTTATAAAGGTACCTCTAATATTAATTTATGGAGCTGGAAATAAAACGTCTATAATAAACATAAGAATGGTCATAATGGGTCATATCAAAGGTCCATCTAGCCCAGTATCCTGTCTTCACCAATGCCAGGTGCCCCCAGAGGGAATGAACAGAACAGGTAATCAAGTGATCCCTCCCATGTCACCTATTTCCAGCTTCTGACAAACAGAGGCAAGGAACGTCATTCTTATGCATCTTGGCTAATAGCCATTGATAGACCTATCCTCCATGAATGTATGCAGTTTTTTGAACTTTGTTAAAGTCCAGGTCTTAGCAACATCCTCTGGCAAGGAGTTCCACAGACTGACTGCATTTTATTAAAAAAATACTCTTTGTTTTTAAACTTGCTACCTATTAATTTCATTTGGTGACTCCTTGTGTTATGGGATCAAGTAAATAACTTTTCCTTATTCACTTTCTCCCCACCAGTCATGATTTTATAGACCTCTATCATATCCCTTCATAATTTCCTCTTTTTGAAGTCCTTTTAATCTCTCTTCATATGGCAGCTGCACCAAACATCTAATAATTTTTGTTGCCCTTTTCTGAATTTTCCCTGGTGCCAATATATCTTTTTTGATATGAGGTGACCGTATCTGCATGCAGTATTCAAGATCTGGGCATACCATGGATTTATATAGAGGCAAAAGGATATTCTCTGTCTTTATCCTTTTTTAAATGTTTCCTAACATTGCTTATTTGACTGCTGTTGCATGCTGAGTGGATGTTTTCAGATCTTTCTTGAGTGATGATAGCTAATTTAGCCCCCATCATTTTGTAGGTATAGTTGGGATTGTTTTCCAATGTGCATTTATCAACATTAAAATTCATTTGCCATTTTGTTGCCCAGTCACTTAGTTTTGTGAGATCCTTTTGAAGCTCTTCAGTTTGCTTTGTTCTTAACTATCTTGAGCAGTTTAGTATAATCTGCAAATTTTGCCACCTCGCTGTTTATCCTTTTTTCCAGATCATGTATGAATGTTAAATCAGATTGATCCAATACGGATCCTTGGACACCATTACTTACCTCTCTCCATTCTGAAAACTGACCATTTATTCCTATCCTTTTCCTGTTTTTTAACCAGTTATCAATCCATGAGAGGACCTTCCCCCTTATCCCACGACAGCTTACTTTACTATAGAGCCTTTGGTGAGGGACTTTGTCAAAAATTTTCTGGAAATCCAAGTACACTACAACCACTGGATTATTCTTGTCCACATGGTTGTTGATCCCCCTCAAAGAATTCTATGTATGGTTTTCTCTCAATTTCTCCTCGTGTGTATATCTTTGTAGTATGTGCACATGGTAGATGTCATGTGGTGATGGGACCACTGGGGAAAGTAGAGCTGGATCCACATGGCAGAAGATCTTATGAGGTCTGCACCCAAGCCTCATTTAAACTGCTTAGGCCAAGATGAGCAATAATTTTTGAGTGGGGGCCGCTTGAAACATTTTTAAAGTGGTTGCGAGCCGGTGTGGAAGGGGCGTAGTGGAAGGGTGGAGCATCTGGCAGAAGGGGTGGGGCCTTTAAATAGCAGCAGTAGGAAGGGCTCGTGCCTCCCCTGCAGCTCCTAGGCCTCACGTAAGCCGGAGATAGGAGCCGTGAGCCCTTTCAATTCCTGCTATTTAAAGGGCTCGCTGCTCCTGGCCTTATTGCTAGCCTATTGCCTGGGAGCTGGGGATGCTAGAGCTCTTTCAACTGCTTCTATTTAAATGGCTCACACCTTCCCCAGGGCTGTTGCCTGACTGCTTCAGGGAAGGCATTAAGTCCTTTAAATAGAAGCAGTTGAAAGGACTCGTGTCTCTGGCTCCCAGGCAGTGGACTAGTGTAGACCTAAGAGCTGCGAGCCCTTTCAGTTGCTTCTATTTAAAGAGCTTGTGCCTGTCCAGTGGCTGCCAGCAAGCGCTCCTGCTTGGGCGGCGTGAGACCTTTAAATAGAAACAGTTAAAAGGGCATATGTGTGGCTCCCAGGGAATGTGCTAGCAGGTGGGCAGGAGCTGCCAAACCCTTTAAATGCAAATAGAAACAGTAAAAAAGCTCACAGCTCTGGCACTGCTAGCGCATTGCCTGGGGGGCCGGCCAGAGATGCTTGAGTCCTTTCAGCTGCTTCTATTCAAAGGACTTATGCCTTCTGTGTGGCTGCCAGACAACACATTGCCTGATAGGCACAGGGAAGGCATGAGCCCTTTAAATAGAAGCAGTTAAAAGTGCTTGCGTGGCTCTGTCTCCCAGGCAATGCGCTAGGGGGCAGGGCCTGGAACAGCTATGCGGGCCAGATCAAAGCCCTCGGTGGACTGGATCCAGCCCACTGAGTGGCTTTCGCCCACCCCTGGCTTAATGGATAGTCTGCCTCTTGGTGGCTCCCAGCAAAGTACTCAAAATCTGTGGTGATGTAGATCTAGGATTGCTAACCCTCCAGTTTTTACCCGGGTAGTCTGATTTTTGCTTTGAGTCTGGGTACCATTTAGGGTTGCCAGATGGTGAGTTTTCAACCATAAATTCCAAAAGCCCAGTTAACTGTGTCATTGAACTGCTCTAGGCCCTGCTCAGCTGGGGTCGTCTCCTATCTGCAGGCAGTCTCTTCGTAAGGCTGCAGCAGCTCCCGACCCAGCTCCAGAGCAGAGGTAGTCTAGGGAGATGGAGACAATCCAGTGAATGGCAGGGATGTCAAGGAGAAGAGTAAGTGATGGGTAGGGTTTTCAGGGGAAGAGGTGGAGTGGGGATGGAGTCTCAGGGTCCAGCTACAAGCAAATCAAAAGGTAGCAAACCTAGGTGGAGCAGAGAACATAAATGTGACTTAAAGGGTTGCGTGGGAGAACTGGATTGTCTTGAGGCATACTGGGAGACTTCAGAGACAGCAATAATCTGTTTTGTGTTATGGGGGAAATGAGATCTGAAGAGTGGGGTGAGGTAACTGTAGTCCGAGGGTTAAACCAGGGAGGAGCTGGAATGTTGAGGGAGTCCATGGGATAGAGCAGGGCTAACACCTCAGACAACTAGAACCTGGTATCAAAGACTTTTGGGGGGGGGGGAGGGGAGGAAGGAACCACTTCCATACTTGACCAAGTTATAACAGGTTCATCTCTTAAGATTTATCCTTTTCAAGGGTGAGAGCTGTGGTGAGGTGGAATTTTGTGACAAAACATGGAGGGAAGCAATACTGACTGGACTGTATCATTACATTCTGTTTAATGGAGTGTACATTTTAATAGGCTGATTCCTGTCAGGGATCCATTTGCTGACTACTTTATCTTTTTAAAAAGTTAGTGGTTTTTATAATATCCTGTGTTCTTAGTTTTGTATACTAAATTATACTTTTGCCCATTTAAAATAATAAAAACATTCAAACAATGATTATAAATGCTCTGTTGGGTTTTCTGGGCTTTCCCCATCATCAGAGGGTTTCAAATTAAGGTAGAAGAAAGACATTTAACTGACTCAGTGATGTTTGCCTTGCTTTGCAGAGAAACTCCACTGGATAAAAATAGACAAGGACCCTTGCTTCTCTGGGGGAGACCTAGAGTAAAAATTTCCAAAGCACCACTGTGACTTAGGAGCCTAAATCCCATTGATTTTCATTTAAGATTTTTAATGCTGGAGTCATTTTTGAAAATGAGGTCACTGGTGTGCTTTATGAAAACTTTACCGATACTCTTTTTGAATGTGGTGGGCGCTCAGGGTAGGATGCACTGCTTGTCTTTTCAGATTTGGCTTCCCCCTTTCGTGGGACTGAGGTCTTGTCTACACTTACTGGTACCGTAGATCTGCTTCAGTTACATAAGTAGCGTAGCTGAAGTCAACCTACTGTGTCATCTTGAGTGTGATAAGTTCGGCAGGACAAGTTCTCCCATTGACAATGGCTATTTTTCATGTCTTGGTGGAATACCATAATTGATCTACCATATAGTGTAGACAAGGCCTAGATGTCCCTCCAGCTCTCTCCTCCCCCGTGGCTCCACAAGTCAGGCTATTGGAAGGGGGGAAAATAATGGTATTTTCCCAAGCACCATCCACTCAAAATGGAATTTCATGTGTAGAAGATTATTTAGATGTTCATAATATGATCTTCCTTGCATGCTTTGATTAGCAGTGGAAAGTTCACAATGATGACATTAAAATTCCTCATCACTGAGCATTTGAGTAAATACTTCAGGAAACGAATAGAGCTGTTCATTCCACTGAGGTGTCTCAGACTCTCTGCAAACCCAATGAAACATCACTACATGATTTAAAAGGTGCTCTATTCACACTATAAATGTGTTGTTCCAACTTTTTTGGTCCTGATAATCTGGGCAACAAGATAAGTGGCAGGTCACTGAACTGCTATGACTGTCCAATTTGAGCCATACCTGGGAAGGTCAGGACTCAGGACAGTAAACTAAGCCTCCAAAGTTATATTCCATATCAAGCAAAGTTGCTTACACCTATTTTACATGTAGATATTGAGGTGCAAGTTTAATGTTCTCATAGATATAATTAATATTTGTGAAGTGCTCAGGGAATCTTTGAATATTTCATATTGGTCTCTTGCATTTTTATAAAAATCATAATGCACCAGACTATTTGAAATGCTGCATAGGAGCAATATGCTGATATGGAAGTGGGAACTCTAAATGTAGAATTTATTAACTGTATTACTCAAGTGTTTTTTGTACCTTTCAATCCAGAATGTACGTAAGATTGATAGTCTGTTAGTGCATAACTGAGGGGGTACAAAACTTACACTCACTACCATTCTTTCCTGAGGTGGTTGCATCATGTTAGCTCAAAGGCTTCTAACCATACTCAGGTTAATGTAAGGGAATTTAAAATTGGGTGAACTAATGTATTTTCGGAAAAGGTGAAAACTGTGACATACTAAAATACACTTAAGTGCGAAAACAGATTACAGGCCTTGGAATTATGTCCTGGTTTTCAGAAAAAACTGAAGTGGCACAGTTAACAGTTTTTCTAATGCTACAAGTTGTACTTAATTCTACTTTAAATTTAATATTTAAGAACAAGGGGGCTCTTCTGTTTTTAGTTTTTGTATATAGGTTTTTCACTAAAGTTGGTTGATCTTTGTGCTTTCACACAAGTAATAGAATAAAAAAAAACAGAAAATGAAGGATAGAGGAAAATCTTTTTTAGGATTTTATAAAACAATCTTCATTGTCTTGATTGAGGTAGTATCTGAAACTACTTTACTTTGAGCTTTTTAAAAAAAATTGACAGTGTATTTAAGACCTGCTAGGCATGCAGTGACTTCAAAATATTGCACCTATATAGCATTTGTAACAGACTCACTATTCAATAACCATGCTTATGTTTTTCTTTAGTTGAAGTGTTTTATGTATCCATACTATCTAAAATAATTTGTATGAAAAAATGTGACGACAAAAGCTTACAATTGAAGTCCGTATACAAGGGAAGAATCGGCAGTTTGTAGATCACTCTAATAGATACTTAGATTGTCTTTTTGTTTACTGTTTGTACAGTGCCAAGCAGAAATGGGGTTCTGATCTGTAACTGAAGCTTGGTATATAAGCTGTAGTAGTATTGCAATATAATGTTTCAGGGTGGCTTGATTTAATCACCAATTTTAATCATTATTTAAATCAGCATGTAGGAAAACTTGATTTAAATAATTGATTTTCATCTTGTTTTGGATTTGTACTTATCAATTATTTGCCTAAAGAAGGGTTGATTGTCACTGGTAATGAATTAAACACTGATTTGCACATAAATATAGCCTTTATACTGTTTGGTGCTGCTTTTACTAACCAGGAGGTATGCTCCCATCTACACACATTTTAAGGTACTACATAATTTGACTTACATTTATTCAGATATTCATTTTTCTATTTTTGTCAGAATATGATGAATTTTACATTTCTTATTCCCTGGATTGGTTTTTTTAAAACTATTTCTGAGAAGCTCTGTTTGGATGGAAGTTAAAATGCAGAAGACATTGTACAATGAGATTTAATAGTTCAATGAAACTACCTTAAATGTGCTGGACACATTAAAATTACCAAAATACAGTTGTTAAAATAGATTTATTAAAAGTATTATCTTTAGTGAAGTAAACTGATCTTGTCGTCATGCCCTTCAAAATTTTAGAATTAGTAGATCTCAGTATAAACTTGAATTTTTATTCAGTGATTGGAAAACAAGCTTCCCTAGTTTTTCAATTCCCAATTTGTTCCAACCTTGACTAAACTAGCCATTGAACAGAGTAGTTGCATAACTTGAAGTTTGGGATGACTGTTAACCATATGCCTAATACTTTCTAGTGTCTATTTTGTTTCTTTCTTACTGACTGCAGCACTTCTAATAGGTAAAATTGATAGGTGGATTTTTGTTTAGTTTCCATGATGAACATAAACATACTAACCGTGACCTGATCACTTTTAGTCAATGTCGGTGTATTACCTTACACCTATCCTTAGAATAGAGATCTCCTGATGTTCAGCAGCTACGTAGAAAAGGGGTGGTCTATTTTTTTAAGGTCCAGACTCTAGAGAATAATAAAATAACAATGACAAGAAAAAGATTTCAGAATTCGTTCAAAAGTGTCAGGTGGTGTAAATTTGACCCCTGTTTGCTTATTGACTCTCCCTGCTTTTAGAACATGTTGATGTTATGATTTGCGGCAGCTTCTTTTTCTTGGATCACACACTAGACCAGCGTTTCTCAAACTGTGGGTCCTGACCCCCTGGGTGGTTGCGAGCAACTGAGGGGGGTCGCGGTATCACAAGTTTGGGAACCCCTGCACTAGACCCATTATTGAGGAGATGGGCAAGAAACATGTGACACAATTAAATTACCCATGTACTTGCTAGACTGTTTCATCTTCCTTGTATTTGTTTAATGTTGTTTTCCTTGATAATGCTTCTAAAGTAAAATTTGTCTCTGCATGTGAGTTTTAGAGACCTTTGAAATATTGGCTCTAAAATCAGAAGCTTTGCTCTCAAGATTAAACTTCTAGAAGGAGCCCCTTCAGTAGGCTGGCAGAGTGTAGCCAATGTTCACATCATACATGCTCAAAGATACAAAAGGCAGAATTCAAACTTGCAGTAGCTGGATGCTGTTTAGGTTTGATGGCTACATTGTATCATCGTTGACACACTCATTTGACATCAAGCTGCCTGCATAAACCCAGGCTTGCAACAGAGCTCTGGTGCTGATGTATAAGTGCAAATGACTAACTTATCAGCTTGGCTCAAAACACATGGCAGATTCAGCTTATAGCGTGAGTAACTTGTTAAACCTAATTTTACTAAAGTGGCAATAAATACCAGACTCTAGCTGAGATTGGAGAGATTCATTGGCAGAGGATGTATAAGGGTATAAAATATCAATATTGGGTGATTTTTTTTTTCTAGAGGACTTAAATATGTGATCATGTGGATCCCAAGATTTCGACCACTTTATTCTGTGTCCCAAGAGGAACTACAATTATTAGGGTAATCTAAGTAGGCCTATAGATTTGTATATAGTTTTGTCTACTTTAAATCTTTGTAACTTCCTAGAGCAGTGGTTCTCAAACTTCATTGCACCATGCCCCCCTTCTGATGACACAAATTACTACATGACTCCTGTTATATGACCAAGAAGTGAATAATAGAGGATGAACAGAATGTGAGCCCTCCCATCTGAGCTCCACTGCCTGTGTCTGCCTCTCCTCCCCGCCCCCCACGCAAAGCCCAAGCCCAAGGACTTCCACCCCATGTGGAGGACCTCTAACATGATCCTTGCCACCCAGGGTTGACGCTCTCGGGCTTTGGCCCTGAGCAGTGGGGCTCAGAGTTCAGCTTTGCCCTTTGGCTTCAGCCACTAATGCCAGCCCTGAGTGACTCTAGTAAAGCAGAGTCTCCATCCAGTTTGGATCTTGACCCACAGTTTGAAAACTGCTGTCCTAGAAACATGGTTTTTTTTTTAGGTTTATTTAAACTGATTGTATGTATTTGAGAGGAAATCAGTTTTTGAAAGTTTTTAAAAACCTTTTTGAGAATTTCCTGTTTCGTTTATTTGTATACAAAGTTCTCTGTGTAACCATGCATTCACAGTGTAATTTAACATCCTGTTATATGACCAAGAAGTGAATAATAGAAGATGAACAGAAAGTGATGCAGGCTATCTTTTACAGAGGACAGTAGGATTAAGACATGAATTTGATTGAAAATCCATTTAAAGAATCTCGATGTTTTCTGGAGACTTGCTTGTGCTTTCAAAACTAAAAGCCGTGTCTTGAAAAATTACAGCTAGTATTTTTGTTTAATCTGAAAATTGAAATCCTAGTTATATAGCCTGTAAATATCTTAGTGAGATGAGTTTTTAGCACTACTGTATAATAAAAAGATGCTGAGACATTGTTGAAAATTACTGCTTACAGTTGCATTACAGAATAATTTAATATTTTGCAACAAATGTTAACTCCAGTCATTACTATGTGTTATAAACTGTCTTGAGCCTTTGCATTGTAGCACTTCTTAATGCTATGGGCCTGAGTTTTCTCTCACCTACACATAATAATTTACTCATGATTTACAGCAGCGGTGAGGAACCTAAGGCTCATGGGGTGGATGCAGCCCCTGGCTAGCCTGGATCCAGCCCGCAGGGCTTGAGCACACAATCACACCCCTCGGCTTTCTCTTTTTGTTTTGCTTCTCACTTGCGTGGTCCCAACTGATTTTTATGTGTCTCAGCAGCCCCCAACCCAAAAAAAGAAAAGCTCCCCACCCTGATTTAAAGACAAAAGCAAACCTAAAGTTTTCATCCCTGTACATAATTTTTCATTTTTCCTTAAATATGTTTCTCACATTTGAAAACTTGTATAACAAATGGTGATGCTTGCAAAAGATGGTGATGGTTACCTTGAACAGAGTCTAACATCTCTTTAATTATAGAACCACACACTCTGCAAGAAGTAGGGTTGCCAGGTGTCTAGTTTTGAACCGGACAGTCCAGGATTTGAGCTTTCTGTTCGGGAAACATATTGAGAAAATATAAATGTCAGGTATTTTCTAAATAAGATGTAATGTAGATTGTGATGTAATTTCAAATGTGTCCGGTATTTTTGTTGAAACCATCTGGCAACTCTAGCAAGAAGAACAGAAACCATTTCTCAGTAAAAGCTTCCTAACTTGCTTAAACTTAAGGAAATCTACAGTAGTACTTTGGTGCATAAGGAACTGAGGGAACATGGAAGCTAGCTGCTCATGGGAAACTTGTGTCTTTCATATGCATCTTGCATTTCATCTTCAAATGGAATTACCACTAATTCACATAAAGAATGCAAATATAGGGAGAGAGGGAGGGACCAATAAGCTCGGGTACTGGAGAATACCTCTAGAGTTGAAGATGGACTCTTGGTGTGTTTCAGGTAATATTTTAATTTTAGTTGCCTGCATAATACAAAGGTCAAAGTGAAGGTGTGTGGGTTTTTTTTTTAATGTTTAATGGAGGAAAAAGTAGTACCTAACAAGTCTTCGATGTTTTTCTAAATTCTCCTGGTGGTTCCTGTGCAGTTGAGGCCTGTGCAACTCTGTTGCCTTTATTGAAATTCTAGTGTTAGCCTAGCAGTTGGAAATTTAGTTATCAGTGTTTGTGATGATGCATGATTTAGAAATGAACTTAATTCACCTTTTGAGAAATGCTGACTCTACAGTGTTGACTGTGCTAAAAAAAATAATTTAAAATGTACACTTCAGTAAAAATTAAGTAAATATGACTGTATACACAGAAGCATATGTGCTGAGTAGCCAGGAGCCATTTTTACATACTCGATTCTAAAGAGCGCCACTTTGAATTTGCAGTCCCATATGACTTTATATTAGCAAATGGGTGACTAATGGAAAAAAGTATTTACATATTGCAAAATTGGCTTAACTTCATTTTACTGAAGGATGGATATTCAGAGTTAAAATGACTTGTATCCTAAAATCCATTTACTTGGGTACAGTGTGTCTATTTTGTACTACCTTTGCTAATGATCATAAACAAGACATTTTTCCCCATAGACAATCTATTTTATCTTGCAGTGGTGATAAACTTGTGACACTGTATTAAAATGGTCTCAAACACAGGGCTGTGGCTGCACTTTGATAGCAGAGTCTGCTAAAATATAAATATTTCAAATTGATGTATTTGTAAAGTGCCGAGTAAGTGGTTCTGGTGATGACAAATAAAATGATTAGGTTTTTTTGGACTGACCTTTCCCTCTGGTTTGCTCTAATATAAACTTGCTGAAATTTCATCTTTTCCCCTGGTCATTATTCAATCTTTCCTCCTATTCTTAAGGAGCAGAATTTCCATGTATTGTAGCTACAAATGTTTTGTAAGTTAAGTCTGTAATAGGGATGTTAAGAAGTGGGGAGCTGTCTAATCATGTAGTAGGTAGAATTTTTATTGACTACATGATTAGTTGATAAGGGAAGGCAGCCCGGCTCAGCCCTGGCTTGTGCAGGGTCTGGGACCAAACCCTGCTGTGAATTTGCATTTAGAAGGTAGTCAGAGCTGGGACTGAGCTGAGCTGCCTGCCCAGCTCCACTACCTTTTAAATGCAGAGCTGTAATAGGACTTGGTCCTGGACCTGGTGTGAGCTGGGACTGATCCAAGCTGCCTGCTCGCCCGGCTCCTACTACCTTTTCTAAATGCAGAGATGCAGTGAGAGTAGGTCCCCCACTGTGGCTCTGCATTTAAATGCTTATGGTCAATAGCATTAACCAATAAGCTTTTGCTTATTGGTTAATCGACTATACTATTACATTCCTAGTCTGTAACCCTCTTTCTGAGAATCATAGACTCTTATGGCTGGAAGAGACCTCAGGAGGTCATTGAGTCCAACCCCCTGCCCAAAGCAGGACCAACCTCTACTAAACCATCCCAGCTGGGGCTTTGTCAAGCCAGGGCTTAAAAATCTCTAGGGATGGAGGATTCCAACACCTCCCTAGGTAACCCATTCCAGTACTTCACCACCCTCCCAGTGAAATAGTTTTTCCTAATATCCAACCTAGACCTTCCTCCCTTGAGGTCTGTGAAATTAGCTTCCTGCACAGATTCTACCCTCAAATGTTCTGTGGGTTCATAATTTGACTAAGGTTGACAGTGTGGTGGGACTCCTGGGATACAGCCTGTAACTGTGGGACCACTGTGCCCCCTAAACTCTCCAGGCTGGGCTCTCATGATGATTTGTTAGTGACAAGCAACAAACCATGCCAAGTACTGTTATCAGTCAGTTACCGGCATGCAGAGTCACACCTAACTAAGTTGCATGAATGCTTTTCAAGCTATATGCAAGAAAATACCAGCAAATCCCCTGAGCCTCTAGCCTTGCACTCAAGAAATGTATCCTATTGTATACATTAGCTGCTCAAGGCCTTCTCTTGAACAATGCAAGCTTGTTAATTAGCTTGCCACTTCATCAAATGAGGGTGGGCCTTGCACCAGCCTTTGTAATCTGAGCAAATTTCCCAAGTACTTTAGACCGCCTCCATGACAAGGAAAAAACATTTAAAATAAATGTGACTACAGAAAGATAGGTTTTTAAGTGGTTATAAGTGGTAGGCATAAAGGTCAGAGATTTACGTGAGAAAATAAAAAACGCTCATACTGAATCCTAAATTTTCATATTAAGCAAGATTAAAATCATACAGATTTTCTCACCCACACTTTGTTGCAGGTAGGTTCTAGTTCCTAATACACAGACTGAATTTCCTTCTCAGCGTGGGACTAATCTGCTCAGTTCCAAGTCTGTCTTCCCAGTGTTCTTGTCTTCAGAGAAGGTGGGGGAGGTGATATGGTCTCATGATGCCACTGTTCCTTATTTTATACTCTCAGTTCCTGACTCTGGGAAGATACTGGCCCAGGCATATCTGGGGTGGGCCTTACTGAGTCACAGAAGTGAGCACTTCTCATTGTATGGTGCTTACCCAACTATCTCATTCATTCAGACTTGTACATCTTTTGTTTATCTCCCCCCCGGGCTGATCAATGGTCATTTAACACCTGCCTGTGCGTGGATCAACCTGTTAGTCGCTGGAGATCTAGCAGGAAGTGTTTTCCAGACTCGCAACATATTTCAGTAACAATCATATTGAAAAATTTCATAACTTCATACACAATATATATATTTTGACAGAAAAATGAGTTTCAGCACATACCTTTCATATGGTATAGCATACTTTGTGTGAAATACCACAATAATATACAAATGATGAATATGGGAGTTACAGGGTGCTACTTAGTCAAGTGCATAGTAGATTTTTTGTGTATAGTATATTTTAAGGCATTCTTTATAATGTATATGGGAATATATTGACTTTATCCTAGAACTCTGGTTCTCAACCCAGGACTACATGCATCCCTGGGGATATGCTAAGGTCCTCCAGGGCATACTTCAGCTAATCTAGATATGCCTAGTTTTACAGCAAATTTTGAAATTTCATATAGTATAGACTTGTGTATACTGCTGTATACGTGAGTAATGTCATTGCGTAGACAGCTATATGATTGTGTACATAAGTGGCCATACAGGGTCAGACCAAAGGTCCCTCTAGCCCAGTATCTTGTCTGCCAACAGTGGCCAGTACCAGATGCTCCAGAGGGAGGGAACATAACAGGTAATCCTCACGGGATTCGTCTCCTGTCACCCATTTCCAGACAAACAAAGGCTAAGGACACCATTCCTACCCATCCTGTCTAATAGCCATTGATGAATCTAACCTCCATGAATCTATCTAGCTCCTTTTTGAACCCTGTTAAAGTCCTAGTCTTCACCACATCCTCTGGCAAGGAGTTCTACAGATTGACTGTGCACTGAGTAAAGAAAAACTTGCTTTTGTTTGTTTTAAACCTGCTGCCTATTAATTTCATTTGGTGACCCCTAGTTCTTATATTGTGGGAATAAGTAAATAACTTTTCCTTAGTCACTTTTTATATTGTGGGAATAAGTAGGCTGAAACCCACCAGGAAGAAAAGCTGAAACCCACAGACATAATTTGTTGGGGGGGAAGTCACCATGATTTCTGTAAGGGAAATCATGTCTTACTAATATACTAGAGTTCTTTGAGGGGGTCAACAAACATGAGGACAAGGGGGATCCAATGGCTATAGCAGGGGTGGGCAAAAGCTTGGGCTTTGATCTGGCCTGTGAGGCAATTATACACCCTGCCCCCTAATTACAGGGAGCGGGAGAGAGAGGGGAGCTCAGCCACTCCACACCCCGCGTTGCCGGCTCAGGCTCCTCAACAGGGCCGCCCCAGAGGTGTGCAGCTACGGTGCCTCCAGGACTGGCCCCGGGGCGCCTGGCCACGGTAGTGGCGGCCCCGGGGCTGGCCCCATGCCGTGGCGCCTCTGGAGCGGCCCGGGGCCATGTGGCTGCAGCACCTCCGGGGTAGTCTGAAGCCACGTGGGCATGGTAGCGGCACCTCTGGGGCTGGCCCCGGGCCATGGTGCCTCTGGAGCGGCCTGGGGCCGCGTGTCTCCCGGGTCTGCTCCAAGCTGCATAGCTGCAGCAGTGGCACCTGGAAGTGACTAAGGAAAAGTTATTTACTTATTCCCACAATATAAGAAGAAAGGTGTACTTCCCCTCATCCTGGGCTACCAACAAGCCTTTTAAATTACTGCTTGACATCTCCTGCAGCTGATGAAGGATGGAGCCTCCTTAGTTCAGTACTGCACTATATCTTGACTTGATTTAATGTGAATCTTCAGTAAAGCAACATGGGGAAGAGAAATACGTAAAGAAATTGAGAAGATATAATTGAAAATGCATATAAACAGGCAGGGATACTCAGGAACATGTAGTACCTGAAATACAGCTAACTCATATTTTTAAAAATAACTAAATATATTCCTGATTAATGTCAGGTCTATTTTGTTCATGATGTCTAACCATCTGCATAATAAGGCGCAAATCTTCCATATGTAAGCAGGGTCAGGATAAGCTCTACCCTGACATCTGGTGGTGAATTGTAGTGAGTGGTGCAAAAAGACTTCAGGAGCTGATCTCATTTGCATAGGCGCACACACCCCGCCTAGTATGTGCTCACAGCAGCCCAAATGGTCACTTTGGCCACTGTGGGACCCCCGGTTTCTCTGTTATTGAGGCAGGGGGGGTAAAGTGGTGTTACCCTGATTATGTGAATCAAGGACAGTGGAATAGTGGAACTGTTTTATGACAGAGGGATTCGCCATAAACTAAGTAGCACTCGCTAGACAAGGGGCATGGGTTCCAAACCCAAGCAAGCTGAGAGGCTGGGGACAGGTATTTGTACCTGGTGGTGGGGCCCTGTTTTAGGGCCTAAAACACACCAGTTGCACCCCCTCCTCTCTCCACTGTGGAATATCAAAGTTAATTTGGATTCCATTAGGAGTCTAGTTGCGAGCTGCTGAGCTGACTGCACTGTGGGCCAATGGTGCACTAGCATTGAGGCTCCTCTACTATTTGCTGAGGAGCTGAAACCGCTGAGGGGAGCCTGACGCTATACTGCTGAAGAGCTGAAATCTACTATGAGTTGAATTTACTGTGTGCTATGGCGAGCCTGATGCTATACTGCTGAGCTACTAGCAGAGCAGTTCGTGGGGCGGTTTGCAGGAATGACTGGTGGGTGCAGGCGGCTGGCGGGGACGACTGGCGGGCGGCCAGTAGGAGCGGCAGCAGGCAGCCAGTGGAGCAGCTGCAGGAACAACCAGCTGGCGGCCAGGGACGTGGACCGAGACGGCTGGCGGAGTAGGGCAGTTCGTGGGACGGCTGGAGCGGCTCACGGGACAGCAGGTGGAGTGTGGCAGAGCAACTTGCATTGACGGCAGCAGCAGAACCCTACGGAGAGGCGGAGCCATCGGTGGACCATGTAAGGTGTATCAACCCCCACCCCCCTCCATTCCACCCAGGTTGGGATGGTAAAACCCTGCCGGTGAACTTTTGAACCCTGGGGCGGCACTGACCTGGGGCAGAGACTTTTGGGGTGTTGGACTTTGGGTGATTCTTGGCTGGGGGTGGGTCTTTGCTCATGTTTGGTCTATGAATCTGAGTTGTGGTGGTTTCCCAATTTAATGCTGATGTTGGTTACCTCATGTTAAAGATTTGCTGCTATACCGAGGCTCTGTGCTTGCAAGAGGGGAAGAATTGCCTCTTTGAGCTGCCCAGGGGTGTGTGTAAGATTTCCCAGGTCACTGGGTGGGGGCTCGAGCTGGTGGTGTATTCTGTTGTTGGGAGGAGACCCCTAGATACTGAACCCGGCCCTTGCAGCTATTAACTCGGCCTGGCAGAAGGGTTACACACATATTTAGTGAATACTGTTAAACCCAATAATTATGTAGTAGAACTTGATCATTAGTAACATTTTAAAAAGCACTTTTAAAAGTCACTTAAGTGCTTCAGAACCTAAGGGCTTGTCTGCCTCACAGAACCATGGGTGGCATAGCTATATCAGCAGAACTCCTTCTAATGTAGATACAACATAACTGAACAAATGGGGTTCCACAGGGGATTGTTTTGGGACCAGTTCTGTTGAATATCTTCAACAGTTTTAATGATGGCACAGAGTATGCTGATTAAGTTTGCAGATGATACCAAGTTGAGAGGAGTTGCAGGTGCTTTGGAGGATAGGGTCAAAATTAAAAATGATCTGGGCAAACTAGAAAAATGGTCTGAGGTACATAGGGTGAAGTTTAATAAGGACAAATGCAAAGTACTCCACTTAGGAAGGAACAATCCATTTCTCACATACAGAATGGGAAGTGACTGTTTAGGAAGGAGTACTGCAGAAAGGTATTTAGTGGTCATAGTGCACCACAAGCTGAATGTGGGTGAACAGTGTCACACTGCAGAAAAAGTAAGCATGATTCTGGGATGCATTAACAGGAGTGTTATAAGAAACAAGAAGTCGTCATTCCGCTCTACTCCGCACTGATTAGGCTTCAATTGGAGTATTGTGTCCAGTTCTGGGCACCACATTTCAAGAAAGATGTGGAGAAATTGGAGAAGGTCCAGAGAAGAGCAAAAAAACCGATTAAAGGTCTAGAAAACATGACCTATGAGGGAAGGCCGAAGGAATTGGGCTTCCTTAGTTTGGAAAGGAGAAGACTGAGAAGGGGACATGATAGTGGTTTTCAGGTATCTAAAAGGGTGTCACAGGAAGCAAGGGGGAAAATTTGTTCTCCTTGGCCTCTGATGATAGGATTAGAAGCAATGGGCTTAAATTTCAGCAAGGGAGGTTTAGGTTGGACATTAAGAAAAAAATCGTAACTGTGTGAGTAGTTAAACACTGGAATAAATTGCCTAGGGAAGTTGTGGAATCTCCATCACTGGAGATATTTAAGAGCAGGTTAGACAAACATCTATCAGGGATGATCTAGATGGTGCTTGGTCCTGCTTTGAGGATGGGGGACTTGACTTGATGATCTCTCGAGGTCCCTTCCAGTTCTATGATTCTATAAGCCTGTAGAACAAGGAGTTACACCAGCTATGCTGTCAGAATCTCTCTTCTGTTATTACATCTACATTGCTGGTTGTGGTAATATAGCTCTGTTCGGTTGTAGGTCTGTGATGATTTTTTTCCACGCTCAGCTGAGCTAGCTATATTGGCAAAATATTTTATATGACAAGTCCCATTTGAAAATCGGACTCAGATACTTTTGAAATACAAGGCAAAATTTTCAAAAGTGTGTGAGGCAACCAATCTCCAAAGCCATCCTTTCGCATCTTTAAATGATCACTTAGTTTAGTAAGTTCTAATGGTTAATTACTGTTAAAAAATTGCACTTTATTTTCAGTTTGAATTTGTAGTTGGTAATATACTTTAACTTTTGTTTAGTTTTAGAAACTCTTGCCTAAAAGACTTTAAATGTTATTAGTGTTCTATATTCTATCCTGTGTTCTTGTTTGCAGCAAGGAAACATAACAATTCATCTTTAGTGTCTTACTCAAAAATGGCTGTGCTCTCATGCAGTATTTTCATGAGGGCATATAAATCTAAAAGCTATTGCAACATGATATGTAGTATGTAATAAAGGCATAATAGCAATAGAAAACATTTATTAAAGGAATGACCTTCATACTCTTATCTAATTTTCCTGAAGACTCTCAGGTTTGTTTTGTGGAAAAGAAACAGCAGAAGACTGAAAAGTGTCCTGAATTAGATTAAACTGAGCATTGGAATTTATTATTTTTGCCCAGTATTACCACAACACTAATTAACATTAAATTCCTTTTTTAAATGAAAGGATAAATGATATTTGTACAATTACTCTAAACATGCCCCAAAGCCTAAATAGTAAGCAGTTGGTACCCTCTAGCTCAGTGATTGGCGCACTTGCCTAGGATGTGCAAGACTTGGGTTCAATTTGTGTGTTACACAGAGAGGAAGAAAAGGTTTGAGTGGGGCTCTCCCACATCCTGTGCAATTGTGTTAACCACTGAATTAGAAGTGATAAGGTGATGCGATCTTCCACATCTGGTGGTTTTTACTACATTCAAAACATTTCATAAGCATTTGATTCAAATATTTATAAAAGGGGTGTTGAAATGCATCTTTGTTGACTCCAACTTGGTCAGCCGTGGACCTTTGAGGAGTTCACTCTTTTTTTTTTTTTTTTTTTTTTTTTTTAAAGGGGGGGGGGGAGAGAGGGTGTCATTGGGTCTGTGCACAGTTCTCTTTTTTAGTCAATTCCTGATAATTGGGATTGCTTCTTCCTTCTATTTCATCAGTTATCTTTCATGTCCAGCTTCTCCAATTAAGCCATATTCTTTCACAGCCTTTCCATGACTGCTAACAAAACCTGTGCTTTACACAAACGACAAAAATCATTAAACTAAGCTAACGTAACCCTTTTTTCCCCCTATAGTGAGTGATGTACTGCTTTCCTAAGTTCTGATATCATCCTTACTTTGTTTAAAACAAACCATATAAACCAGTTACAGACTCCTATAAACTGTATATGGTATACTGTACGGTATGGTTGTATACAGACATGAATTTTAAAAAGTGGGGATTTTTTCCATTGGTTTCAAATTTGTTACCCATGGTAGTTTAGAGCAATAGACTCTCCTACAGGTAGTGTCAGATTCAACCCTCAACCCTCTAGGCTTTGGCATGTGAAGTCAGTGTTTGAAAAATAAAATATTTGTTCTTTATTTTTTTATAAGGAATTGCATCTGACTGTGGACAAGCACGTTAATTTGATAATTATGCTTTTTCACTCAGTGATATTTATGCTGTTAGAGGCTTTCTAGGGGACTGCAGGACTCCAGCATGGCCATAAGAGGCAGAGTGTGGTCAATTATCACATCTGTGTACCAGTCTCAAGGTAGCTGTTGAGAGCTCTAATAGTCGTCTTCTCCATGAAGACTTCCATCTTGGATTCTGCAGTGTACTGGTGACACTACAATAGTTGGTCACTTTGTTATGCACTGGAAAAATGTGTCATGGCCTCCAAACAGAAAAGGAAAGATTTTTTAAAATGCTAACCGCACTGTATCTGGCACAGTGGTTTTCAAACTGGGGATGTAGGCTTTCCTCGGGAGGTACATGAAAAAAATCTTGTAATGGCGGATGATGAATCATGTTATCCCCTACAAACTAGGGATATAAGAGAGGAGTCAACTAGTTTACTAATGAATACGACTGTTCACATTTGCCTCCCTCCCCCCCCTTACTACTTCTGATACAGAAGCAGCAAGGGGAAGGGAGCGGCTTTAGAAGCTGGTGCAGGAGGGAGCCAGCTTAAAAGACTGTCTTGGCTGTGCCACCTGCCACCTCCCCCGCACTGCTGCCCCTCTCTACCTCTCTCTACCTTCTTGTAGTCTGAGTCTAAAGGAAGGTGTAACATTGATTTAAATCAGCAATTTTAATCAATTCTTTCCATTTGGTGATTTTAAAATACTTTGATTTAAGTCACGTTCCCACTCAGAGTTGGTCAGAGAAGATACACAAGGAGAAAAAGTATAGGTGAAACACGGTTGTGAAGGGCTTATCTTTTATGTCTACCCATTACTAGCAAAATAACATCTGCCTACAACTTTGTGGTTGCCCAGCATAATTATACTATAACAATGAATTTCCCTTGTGATAGCTAATGTAAAAGTCAGATTGACAGTGAACAAGGAAATCTGAGGTTCAAGAAAATGAAATTAGGATTGTAATTAATCGATTAATTTGCATGATTAACAATCATGATTAAAATATAATCAGTGTTAATGAAATGTAATTGAAATTTATGTAATTTTTGGATGTATTTCTACATTTTCAAATACATTGATTTCAATTACAACAGAGTAAAAAAGGTACACTACTTTATTACTATGATTGCAAATATTTGCAGAGGAAAAAGATACAAGAAATAGTATTTTTCAGTTCACTTCATACAAGTACTGTAGTGCAACCTCTATCATCATAATCTCAGAGGGGTAGTTGTGTTAGTATGTAACTTAAAAAGCAAGTGATTCTGTAGCACCTTAGAGACTAACAAAAAGCATATATAGTATCATGAGCTTTTGTGGGCACAACACTTTTCTTCAGATGAGTGGAGCAAGAGGCACAGGGGGCATAGAAACCCCCAAAATTTAAAGCAGAAAGAGGGAAGTGGGGGGGATGAGGGAAAAAATCTGTCAATTATAGCGTCTGTGCTAAATGAGGCTGATAAAGAGGACACTCTCAGCCTGTATATGTTAGTCTATAACAGTGGTCTCCTACCTTTTACACCCAAGATCACTCTTTAAATGACAGAACAAGCCAAGATCTACTGCCCCGCCCTCTCTAGTCTCCTCCTCTCCATCACTTGCTATCCCCAACCCTTATACTGCTGCTTTTTTCCCAATTCTTCTGTAGGAAGACGTTTTTCCAACATTTGGGCTGTCTAGACTGGACCAAATATCAGAAAAACCCCTTCTTTTGGAAGCTCCCTTATTCCTCGTGGAAAGAGGAATATAGGAGTGACCGAAAGATCATGTTTGCTCTTCCACTAAAAGAAGCAGAAGAACAAATGCATCCCTGGATGCAGAAGAGTTTTTCTGGGATATCTCCGGAATCCTGAAAAACTCCTGCAGTCTAGTTGTACCCTCGCTGGGTTGAGAGAGGATGTGTAGGGTCTGGGGTGGGAATGAGGGATTTGGGTGTGGGAAGGGGTGAGAGGTGCAAGCTCTGGGAGGAAATCTGGATGCAGGAGGAGGTGGAGAAGGGGACGCTGGCTCAGGGAGGGGGCTCCAGGCCAGGCAGTGTTGGGGGTCAGATGTAGGGTTAGGGTACTACGCAAGCCACAGACTTTTGGATGTGAGGGTTCAGGAATTTGGGTTGGGGTATGTGAGGGGCTCAGGGTAGGGGGTTCCAGTGTATGATAGGTTCAGATATAGGGTCTGGGGGAAAGGGGAGTCCAGGAGAGTTATGATGCTGTGGGCAGATGGGGGCTTGGCCCCAATTGGGGGTTTGTTGGCCAGGCTTCATTTTTAAATAAAATACTATGTCAAACAAAAAGTTTCTGCATTGTCTTTATTTATGAGAAGGGCAGGGAACCTGTTTTGAGTCAGGGGTCACTGACCCACAGAAAAGTCAGTTGGGGCCACACAAGTGAGATGCAAAAAAACCCTCCTCCAGCCCTCCCCCCCCAAGCTTCACTAATGTGGCCCCAACTGTGTTGGTGGGAACAGGGGACATAGTACTGGGGAAGGGTGCTAGTGGGTGCTTGGGCAGGGTGCCAGTGGGGACAGAGTTCTGCTGGGGACAGAGTTCTGCGGCTGGGGGCAGGGGAGAGGGAACAGGGTGCTGGGAGGGGAGAGGACAGGGTTCTGCAGTAGGGGACAGGTTTCTGCAGCTGGGGAGAAGGTGCCGCTGGGGACAGAGTTCTGTGGCTGGGGAGTGGGAAGAGGGGGCAGGGAACAGGGGGTGCAGGGAATGGGGGGGTGGGGTGCCAGTGGGGGCAGGGAGTCTCCTGCCCCCATCCCCCCTCCCAGATTCCCTCCTGTCCCCCAGAGGGAAGCCACATGCACCTCCTCCGGGCCCGACTTCCCCCTCTCGCGGCGTGGGGAAACCCCCGTGTGTGCCTGCCCCGGGGCTGACACCCCCTCCCCTCCCCTCCCCCTGGGCTCCTGCCCTGGGGCTGACTCACCCCTCCTGCGGTGCAGGGAAGCCGCTGCACTCCTCCTCCGGGGCCGACACCCCCTCCTGCAGTGTGCCTGGCATGCCACAGACCTGTGGGAGGGGAGCAGCCAGCACACTTCCGGAACCCCCGGAAGTGGTGCGAAGCTGCAGGACTTCTGTCTACACTGCGGGAAGCTGCACTATCTCCATTGTTGCTGGAGGTAGGTAGTGGGGCTTCTCGGTGGTGGGGGGGAAATGGGGGAGGGGGGGCGAATGCCTTGCAATCGACTGGTTGAGGCCTCGCGATCGATCAGTTGATCGTGATCGACTGGTTGGTGACCACGGGTCTATAAGGTGCTGTAGGACCTCTCTCTATCATAACATTCAACTTACAAATACAGTTTTTTTTCTGTGCTAGGAAAGATAAATATCTGGAATATAATAAGGTAACAGCCAGCATGGATAGTAAAGAACATATCACGTCAAATCAGTCTGATCGTTTTCTTTGATAGGATAACAAGTCTTGTGGATAAGGGGGAAGTGGTAGATGCAGTATACCTAGACTTCAGGAAAGCATTTGATATGATCTCGCATGACCTTTTTATCAAACTATGGAAACACAAACTAGATGGGACTACTAGAAGGTGAGTACATAAGTGGCTGGATAACCATTCTCAGAGGCTTTGTCTACACTGCAGGGTTTTTGCGCAAGAAGCTTTTTGTGGAAGAGATCTTCTGCAAAAACTTCTTGCTCAAAAGAGCGCCCACACCTCAAAAGCTCATTGCAAAAGCGATGGGTTTTTGCGAAAGAGAGCATCCGCACTGCATGGATGCTCTTGCACAAGAAAGCTCTGATAGTCAGTCATTAACAGAATGGCCATCAGAGCACCTGTGCCTTTTCTGATAGACTCTTTTTGCGCAGGAAACCCCTGTGCAGCGTCCACACGTGCCTTTTTGTGCAAGAGCTGTAGCACAAAAAGGAGTTATTTATGGGGAGAGGAATAACTCTACTGGCAAAAGCCCTCTGTCCTGTCGATTTACTGTGGTGGGTTTTTTTCAGAAAAACGCACTTGAGGTGTGGACCCTCCGCCAGTTTTTGCGCAAAAACCTTGTAGTGTAGACATAGCCAGAGAGGAGTAGTTAATAGTTCAGTCATGCTGGAAAGGCATAACAAGTGGGGTTCCTCAGGTCAGTTTTGGGACCTGTTCCGTTAGATATCCTCATCAGTGATTTTGATGATGGCATGCTTATTAAGTTTGCAGATGATACCAAGCTTGCAGGAGTTGCAGGTGCTTTAGAGGATAATTCAAGATGATTTGGACAAACTGGAGAAATGGTCTGAGGTAAACAGGATGAAGTTTAATGAGGACAAATGCAAACTACTCTGCTTAGGAAGGAACAATCATTTCTCACGTACTGAATGGGAAGTGACTATCTAGGAATGAGTTTTGCTGAAAGGGATTTAAGGGTCATGGCTGACCATAAGCTGAATGTGAGTCAACAGTGTGACACTGTTGCAAAAAACCAAACATGATTCTGGGATGTATTAACAGGAGTTTTGTGAGTATGACACAAAAAATAATTATCTTGCTCTACATTGTGCTGATTAGGCCTTAATTGGAGTATTGTGACCAGTTCTGGGTGCCACAATTCAAGAAAGATGTGGAGAAATTGGAGAACGTCTAGAGAAGAGTAACAAGAATGATTAAAGGTCCAGAAGGCATGATCTATGAGGGAAGACTGGAAGAATTGGGTTTGTATAGTTTGGAAAAGAGAAGACTGAGGAAGAGACATGATAGCAGTTTTCAAGTACCTAAAAAGTTGTTACAAGGAGGGAAAAAATTGTTTTTCTTCACCTCTGATGATAGGACAAGATGTAATGGACTTAGATTGCAGGAAGGGACCTTTAGAGTGTATTATTAGGAAAAACTTCCTAACTGTCAGGGTGTTAAATACTGGAATAAATTGCCTAGGGCAGGGGTGGCCAACCCGTTAGAGACGAAGAGTCAAAATAGCGATGGATAGAGCACGAAGAGCCACGTACCGGGGAGGGGTGGGGGAGGAGTTGAGCCAAAAAAAAAAACAACCACCCACCACACGGTGCCAGGGAAAAATAGGTGCTAGTACACCGTCCCCGGGCATAGCATCATAAAAAAAGCACTGGGAAGGGGTGAGAGGTGCAAACTCTGGGAGGGAATTTGGGTGCAGGAGGAAGTAGGGAAGAGGATGCTGGCTCAGAGAGGGGGCTCAAGGCTGGAGCGTGTTGGGGTCAGGGGCAGGGTTGGGGTGCTGAGCAAGCCACAGGCTTGTGGCTGTGAGGGTGCAGGAATTTGGGCTGGGGTGCATGAGGGGCTCTGGGCAGGGATGCTGGGAGTATGATGGGCTCAGGACACAGATTTGCAGTTTGTGGATGGAGCAGGAGTGTTTATGGCAGAAGACTGGGGATGTGGGGGTACAGGAGTTTGGGAATGTGAGCAGCTCAGGACAGGGGGTTCCAGTGTATGATAGGCTCAGGTTTGGGGGGTGCAGGAGTGTTATGATGCTTCGGCCAGATGGGGGCTTGGCCCCAATTGGCCAGGCTTCATTTTTAAATAAAATATTATGTCAACACAAAATGTTTCAACATTGCCTTTATGAGAAGAGCGGGGAACCTGTTTTGAGTGAGGGGTCACTGACCCATAGAAAAGTCAGTTGGGGCCACACAAGTGAGATGCAAACCCCACCTCCCCCCAAGCCTCACTAATGTGGCCCCAACTGTGCGGGTGGGGGCAGGATGCTGGGGCAGGGTACTCATGGCGGGCGGGTGGGGTTGTCCAGGGGGAGGGGACAGAGGCAGCTGGGGCCAGTAGCTGGGGATCCTGGGTCTCAGGAAGCGTGATGGCTGCTCTTCCCCCCTCCCCCTTACCCCTCCTTCTCTCCCCCCCCCAAGCACCCGCTGCTCTAACCCAATCCCCCTCCCTTTCCCCAGAGCCAGGTACAGCCCCCCCCCAACCCAATCCCCCTCCCTTCCCCTAGACTAGAGCCAGGCCCCCTGCCCCCAGCTCTAACCTAATTCACGGGTCCCGGAGCCGCCGCTTCAGATGCGCGTCTCTTTCCAGGTGACACGCATGCGCTGAGTGGCTGGCATGCCATGTGCACCCTCTTCTCTCCCCCCCCCCCCCCCCAACCTTATGCTCGGGTCCCGGAGCCCGAGCCGTGCTGCTGCTGCTGCTACCACCGGGTGGTGCACCCCCCCCCCCAACCTGATCCTCTTCCTCCCCCTCCCCTTCTCCAGAGCCAAGCATCTCTCCCCCCAGCCCTCTCTAACCCAATTCCCCTCCCCCTCTAACCTTATGCCCAGGTCCCGGAGTTGCTGCTGCATCCGGAGCCCCTGCTGCTGACTGTGCTCAGCAGCTGGCTGGTAGCATGTGCAGGCTGGGATGCTGTGTGCGACCCGGCCTGCACGTACAGGATATGATGTAGTGTGCTGGAGGCCATGAGCGCGCATGCGGCTCACAGCGGCCCGGCCAGGAGAGCGGCTGACCAGAGCAGTTCCGGGTTCTGTCCCGGTTCCGTCAGGAGCCGCAATTTTTTTCTTCGTGAGCCATATGTGGCTCGCTAGCTGCCGGTTGGGCACTCCGGCCTAGGGAGGTTGTAGAATCTCCATCACCTGAGATATTTAAGAGCAGGTTATATTAACATATATCAGGGATGATCTAGATGGTGCATGGTGTTCTACTTCCTCAGACCTGCTGAGGAACAAACCTGGACAAAGGGTGGGCTGGAGCAGTAATGTTTTTTGGGTTGTTTATTGGTACAGATTCTTAAGAATAAGGTGATACTCGCACATCACATTCATGCTGGCAGTTTGAAGGCAGTCTGCAAGTACAGTGTAGATTACTTTTGTTTTCACTGGTAGCAGGAGTGCTGGCCAGGCATCAGCTTCCTGGAGTCTCCACCATAGTGTTCCTTGGTAGATCCCTTCAGATCTGCAGCAGGCTTCACTTCTCTGGGCCGGTCCCAGGTTTCTGCTGTGATGTTACATTTTGTCCGAGAGAGATTTTTCTGGCTGCTTCTTAGTTAATTTATCTGCTTGCAGGGTCTTTGTCTGCCTTAAAAGGTCACAGATCCCAAACTGCCTTTTTGGTTGGGTATTTCTCATTCACACCTCACACACATTCCACAGGTTACATACATATTCATAAGCAACATGGTTTCTAGGTAAGTAACCAGAAGCCTACCATAAATTGGATTACATACTAAAAGGACCTAATGTAAATACTATGGGTTAACTTACCAAAGGCATGATAAGGACTTAACATAAATTGTAGCTAAGAGAGGAAGGGTCAAGGGAAAAGGGGAAAGCAGAGAAATATGTCCAGTCAGCTAGACGCCAGTGGAGAGAATGGGATGGGTTGTGTCAGAGTGATTACGCTTGGCCTTGCCATGACAGGGGACCGGACTTGATAACTTCTCAAGGTCTATGCCAGTTTGTGTTCTATGATTCTACTACTTTTTTTTGTTACAGAACTGCACTTAAATAAAACAAGGTAAAACTTTAGAGCCTACAAGTCCATTCAGTTCTCCTAATTCAGCCAGTCAGTAAGACAAAAGTTTGTTTACATTTACAGTAGGTATTGCTGCCTATGCCTTATTTACAACTTCACCTGAAAGTGACAATAGGCATGTTCATGGCACTTTAGTAGCCAGCGTTGTGAAGTATTTATATGCTAGATGTGCGAAATGTTCATATGCTCATGCAAACGTTATAAGCTTCATGCTTTGATGACGATTCCACAGGACATGCTTCTGTGATGATTATAAAAGTGTTAATTAAATTTGTGGCTGAAATCCTTGTGAAGGAATTGTGTATTTCCTGCACTGTTTTACCCTCCTTCTCCCATGTATGTCATGTTACAATAGTCTTCGATGGTGTCCCAGCACATCTTGTTCACTTCGAGAATACTTTCACTGCAGATTTGGCAAAATAGAATTCTCACATTGGTACCGTCTTTGCAAAGATATCTACAGCACTTGACCCAAGGTTCAAGAATCTGAAGTGCCTTCCAAAATTTGAGAGGAACAACATGTGGAGCATGCATTCAGAAGTCCTTAAGAGCAATACTGAGATACAGAAACTACAGAACCTGAACCACCAAAAAGAAAATCAAGCTTCCGCTGGTGGTCTCAAACTCATGATGAAAAATGAACACGTCAGTTCATACAGCTTTGGGTTATTATCTAGCAGAACCATCATCAGCATGGACGCATGTCATCCTAGAATGGTGGTTGAAGCAGGACTCTTTAGCAAACATAAATACCAAAATGCAACAATACTGTATGAATGCCTGTTCTCACTTTCAGGTAACACTGTAAGCTAGGAGTGTTACCTCCTTAATTTTAAACAAGCTTGTTTTTCTGATCAGTTGGCTGAACAAGAGGCAGAACTGAGTGGATTTGTAGGCGCTGAAGTTTCAGTTTTATTTTTGCATGAAGCTGCTTTTACATATTTCTATACATGTAAGCTAAATTTCCTGAGAGAATATCATGGTACTTGTATTGGGTTAATTGAAAAATACTTTTTTTTTTTAATTTTAGTGCAAATATTTGTAATAAAAATGAATATAAAGTGAACATTGTATACATTGTATGCTGTTGTAATTTCAATGTATTTGAAAATGTAGGAAACACCCCAAAAACTTAAATGATACCGGTTATAACAGCGCAGTTAATTATGACTAATTTTTTTATCACTTGACAGACACAAATAACATGTTTTGTTACAGCAAGGAGACTTACTTTAATTTCTTTCAGCCAGTACATGAATTTTGTATGACTAAAAAGCTGTATGCTTACATACTGGTATGGGGCTGGAAATTTTTAGTTTCACAAGTATGGAATCACACATTATGCCTGACTCAACAATAAATTGATATTTTACATATGTTCTCAAAATTCTACATTGTAGAGTCAGTTTCAAAATTTGCATTCTCTTGGGGCTACTGCAAGTCCTTATAAACAATTTTGTAGAACAATATTTAGTCATAGTGGGGTGTGCAAATGTGGGGTAGATGGAAAAGAATAAAATTAAATAGATGTTGTTAGATTTATTTAAACACCATACATCACAGCTTAGACACTTCTAGGAAAAAAATATATTAACATTTTGTTATCAGGTTGGAGTTGAGATGTCTAAGTTATAAACCTTAAAAGATCCTTTTTATAAACAAAATCAAAGGTGTAAATGAACAACAATGTTCTTGGAAGATACGAAGGGAAACTTTGTTGTCTATAAGGGTGTTAAATTGCAGTTACTTAGCTAATTGTATAGTCAATGCAATTTTTTTGCAGAGCTGCAGTGGGGTTAGCTCTAGGAGCCATCTTGAGCTGGCACCAGGAGCCACCCACACTGCAGCTCTGCATTTTAAATGTACAGGTTGAACCTGTCTTGTCAGGGACTCTCTGGTCCGGCAACATTGGACCATGGATGTCACTGGACCAGAGAGCTTCTGGACCAGAAGTTTGGGTGGCCATGGGATTGGCTGTGGTAGCCCTGGGATGGCAGAGCTGCAGCAGCCCTCGTGGCCCTGAGGAGCGGGGCCATGGTGGCTCCAGAGCAGCGGATCCACAGCAGCTCTGGCAGCCCTGGCACCACCATGGAGCAGAGCCCTGGTGGCTCTTGGGAGTGGAGCCATGGCAGCCCTGATGCCCCAAGCGCTGGCAGCATTGGAGCTGGGAAGCTGTGGCTGCCCTGGGATAATGGAGTCCAGAAGCCTGGGGAGCAGAGCCCTGGCAGCCCCAGAGCCATAGCAGTCCTGGCACTCTGGAGCTGTGGCAGAGTCGGTGCCTGAGAGCTGCAGCAGCCCAGCCATGGTGGCCTTGGGACAGTGGAGTCCCAGCAGAATCTGGGTATTGGAGCTATGGCAGCCCTATTGCCCGCTCTGTGGCAGTGGGGGCTGGCCAGTGGAACTGGGAGCTAGGGATAAGGGAGCTCCACTAGGTCTGCTGACGGGCTCTTGCGGAGTCCCATCAGCAGAGGGATTCCATATGTTTGTTTGAACCTAAGTTCAAGGTGTCAAATTTGCATATCCGTTCCAGCTCAGCAGTTTTTCTCTGAAATCAGTTTTTGAAATTTTTCTGTCTGACAACTTACAAGTCAAAAACTGTTCACAGGGAGGTTTAAGTGCTCCCCCACTGGCTTTTAGATGTTGCCATTCTTAATGTTTGATTTGTGCCCATTTATTCTTTCGTATAAGGACAGTCCAGTTAGTTTGATGTACGCGGTAGAGGGGCATTGTTGTACGTGATGGCACACATTACATTAGTAGATGTGCACATGAATGAGCCTTTAATGGTATAGCTGATGTGGTTGGATCCTGTGATGGTGTCAGTAGGGTAGGTGTGTGGACAGAGTTGGCACTGGGGTTTATTGCAGGGATAGGTTGCTGGAATAATGTTTCTTTTGCGGGGTGTGAAGTTAGTGGTCAGTATTTGCCTCAGGTTGCACATTCCCATTTGTATGCTTGTATTGCAAGCTTCCAGAATCTCTTTTCTTACATAGCATTCCAAGGGTATAAAAGGGCTGGGAAGTGGCCCCAGCTGCTCTCCAGTTTTTTTTATCTGCCTAAGATGGACAAACTTCAGTGCTTCCCTTATTGGTTTCTTTGTTTGTCTTTCAGTTGTGTTGCTGGCACAGGTATCTTCTTGGCACAGAGGTGGTCTATGGTTTTGTGGGCTTTAAGCTCGAGCAACTGGGTGCTCCTTCCTGCCTTTTCTCTGCCATCCCCCAATCCCTGCACTCCTGCCAAGGAGCAAGCTTGGGGCAGAGGGGCTTTCCCACATCCCCCACCTTGAGATGTCCTTACTTCTATAGTGTGCCAATACATTGTTTTAACCACAGAATGTTGTAAAACTGCAATTTGCAACTCTGTTGAATGTGCTTTCTTTTCCTCTTTATTGATGTTTTGGTTTGGAAGAGCATGCTATTTCTAATATTCATTATTTAGTATCCAGAATTAACTGATTTTGCTATACTTTTCTTCCCGTGACTCCCCCCCCCCCCGCACTGCTGCCTCTGATAGAGAGGCAGCAGTGTGTGTGTGTGTGTGTGTGTGTGTGTGTGTGTGTGTGAGAACCTGCTGTCAGAGCCATCTAGCCTCCCACATGCTGCTGCTTTCCCTTCCTCCCAACGTGTAAATGTGTAACTGCTGAAATTTTCAGCAGTTACATGTATACAAAAATAAACATATTTTAACATCCCTATTTAACATCTCTCCAGTCCTGGAGAGGAAAGAAGGGTGGGGAGAGAAGGCAGCTCGGACAGTTGATAGGGGTATATATGTTGTAATATTCAGTGTCTCTAGATCCATGATTTTTAATGCCTAGCAAAGTTTATAATTTAAGCTTACAGGCTTGTCTTTTGAAATTGGTGGTGTGCAGGTTTCCTCTGAGGATGAAGACTGATAACTCAGATACAAAGTGATTGCTTTGTGAAAAGTGTGCACTCACAAGTGATGTGGTTGCTTGTCTTGACACTTTGTTGTGTGAGTTCATTCACAAGCATAGCGATTGTTGGCTTCATGTACATACTTGTATTGGGGTATTTAGTGCACTGGTAGAGGTACACCACATGATGTTGTGATAGGCATGTATAGGACCCATGGATCTTGAAAGATGTGTTGTGGCAGGGGGGAAGGGGTGTTGATCACTGTAGCTTTCACAGGTGCTAATTCCCTGGGAGGTGCTTTGACTACTGCTAACTCACGGGATCCTTACTCATTCTATTCTTTCCCCTAAGCCTTCACCCCATCCAACCTCATACTGGCTGAATGGGCCCACCAGTGGATGCTGAGCTCTGGGGTGGAGCACCCACATCAGTGGAGATACATCTGCATATTTTGATTTGTTCTGATGGGTTCTTTTGCTGCTTTGAATTGGTGTCTCCTGGTCTATGGGCAGTTTGCTTCTGGTGATGAGCTTGGAGAGGTGGGGTCATTGTTTGAAGGCTGATGAGGGGGTTCAGGAAATATTTATTTCAGGATGGGATTCCCACTGAGTCTGGTTTATGGCTGTGTAATACCCTATATGGGCTCTACAGTGGGGTGGTAGGTGACAAACTGTGTTTTGTGCGACATGGTCTGGGCAATTGACTACTGCTACTGCAATACAAACAATAAATAAGCAGTTTAGAAGCCCATAGTTACTTAAGGCTCGTGCCAGGAAGAAACCTGAGAATCTTCGTGAACAAAAGTCACGTTAGATTTAATGGAACTGCATGCATATCTAACCATTTTGGGAGGTGGATCCTACATTAAGTAGTCTTGTCCTATGTGGGTTCTGGTGCTGGGTGCTGCTTGGTCCCATTTTTAGGCTAGAATAGAGACATTTGGTACATAAGCTTTTCCAGGTAAGAAATTGTAGTAACCCCCCCCCCCCCCAATACTCTGCCCTCCTCTAATACACAGCTCTTAAAACAGTTCATGTTTTGATATCAGTTACTTGAAGAACTAAGTGTATTTATAAAAGACAAATGTTTCATCATAGACCGGCAAATAACTGATACTGGTAGATGTGATTTTCCCCCCCCCCCCCCTTGGGCCAGCCAAGGTTTAAACTCGGACAAAGGGTGAACTCGAGCAGCATTGAGCTTTGTTTATTAGTACAGATTCTTAATGGTATGGGAATTCTCTCTCTCATGTCACATTCATGCTGACACAGGCAGGCTGTGGGCAAAGATTACTTTCGATCTTGCGGGTGGCTGGAATGCTGGCCAGGTGACAGCTCTCCAGAGGCTAGCCATGAAGGTGAGAGTCCCCAGAGGTCCCTTTGGATCTGTGGGAGGGTTCTACTTCTTCTGGGCCATCCCCGAGCTTGGTGTGATATTATATCTTGTCTGAGACAAAAGATTTCCACCTGACCGCTTGTCACATTAATTATGCGCTTTGCAGGGTCCTTTTTTGCCTTAAAGGGTTACAAATGCTGGACTGCCTTACAATTGGGTGTTGCTCATTCACACTTCCTTACTCATTTTGTGAATTACATACATATTCATAAGGGTGGACATAATTCTATTTAAGCAATGTAGCATCTAAGCAAGAGTCTGGGGGGTTTTGATATAACAGGAAGCTACTTAAACCACACTTGCTAAACCACATTTGCTTAACAGGAACTAGCCAAACACTGGCTGGGAGAACTAGAAATAGAAGAAAAGGGGAAAGAAATAAGAATTTGTGTCCAGCCAGCCGCATTCCAATGGGGCGGAGGGGTCCATGTCCAGTTAGTTTCCATTAGGTTGAGATGGAAGTGTATGTTTTGGTGTGCAGTCCTATCCCCACACATGCTCATCATATAACCTGTGCTGCTGATGTAATGAGGCACAACCACATGTAACAAGTAATGAATGGGGCAAAAGAACTATTTTTGTTGTACATAATTTATTCAAAACTCTACCATTGGATATTGAACGAATTGTTATTTTAATACATTTCAAAATGATTAAATGGGAATAAGAAATGAATCTGTATTTCATATAAGTGGGAGGAAAGACACCATAATAGAGTCCTAACTTAAATATATATCCCAAATTAAAAAACACAGTAAGAGAACCAAAAAGGTGTCACCGTTGCTTGGCTTAACCAAGTAAAAGAAACAGTGAGAGATGAAAAGACATCTTTTTAAAAGTGGAAGTCAAATCCTAGTGAGGAAAATAGAAAGGAGCATAAACTCTTGTCAAATTGTGTGTAAACATATAAGGAAAACCAAAAAGGAGCTTGAAGAACAGCTAGTTAAAAAACTGAAAAAGCAATAGCAAAATGTTTAAGTACATCAGAATCAGGAAGCATGCTAAACAACCAGTGGATTATCGAGGTGCTAAAGGAGCACTCAAAGATGATAAGGTCGTTGCAGAGAAACTAAATGAATTAGTTGCTTCGGTCTTCATGGCTGAGGTGGGAGATTCTCAAACCAGGCCATTCTTTTTGGTGACAAATCTGAGGAATTGCTCCAGATTGAGGTATCACTATAGGAGGTTTTGGAACAAATTGATGAACTGAACTGTAACAAGTTGCTGGGACCAGATGGCATTCACACAAGAGTTCTGAAAACTCAGATGTGATATTGTGGAACTGTTAACTGTGGTTTTTAATCTATCCTTCAAACCATCTTCTGTATCTAATGACTGTAGAATAGCTAATGTAATGCCAATATTTAAAAAGGGTTCTAGAGATGATTCTGGCAATTACAGACTGGTAAGTCTAACATCAGTACCAGGCAAATTAGTTGAAACTGTAGTCAAGAATAAAATTGTCAGACACAGATGAACATAATTTGTTGGGGAAAAGTTAACATGGTTTCTGTAAAAGGAAATCATGCCATACTAATTCTTGAGTTCTTTGAGTGGGTCAACAAGCATGTGGATGACATGGGATCCAGTGGCTATAGTGGACTTAGATTTCTAGAAAGCTTTTGACATGGTCCCTCACCAAAGGCTCCTAAGGAAAGTAAGTTGTCATGGGATAAGAGGGAAGGTCCTTTCATGGATTGCTAACTGGTTATAAGACAGGAAGAAAAGGTAGGAATAAATGGCCAGTTTTCAGAATTGAGAGAGGTAACTAGTGGGGTCCCCTACGGGTCTGTCCTGGGACCAATCCTATTCAGTTTATTTATAAATGATCTGGAGAAAGGGGTAAACAGTGAGGTGGCAAAATTTGCAGATGATACTAAGCTGCTCAAGATAGTTAAGAACAAAGCGAACTGTGAAGAGCTTCAAAAAGATCTCATGAAACTAGGTGATTGGGCAACAAAATGGCAAATGATTTTTAATGTTAATAAATGCAAAGTAATGCATGTTGGAAAAAATAATCCCAAATATACATACAAAATGATGGGAACTAATTTAGCTGTAACCACTTGAGAGAGATCTTGGAGTCATTGTGGATAGAAAACATCCACTCAGTTTGCAGTAGCAGTCAAAAAAAGCAAACAATGTTAGGAATAATTAAAAAGGATAGCGAATAAGACAGTAAAATCTTATTGCCTTTATTATAAATCCATGGTATGCCCACATCTTGAATACTGCGTAAAGATGTGGTCGCCTCATCTTAAAAAGATATATTGGGTCTGGAAAAGTTTCAGAAAGGGCAACAAAAATTATTAGGGGGTTGGAACGGGACCTATATAAAGAGAGATTTAAAAGACTGGGACTTTTCAGCTTAGCAAAGAGGAGACTAAAGGGGGGGGGGGGGGAAGAGGATATGATAGAGGTCTATAAAATCATGACAGGTATGGAGAAAGTGACTAAGAAAAAGTTATTTACTTGTTCCCATAACGTAAGACTATGGGTCACCAAATGAAATTAATGCAGGTTTAAAACAAAAAATGTTTTTCTTCATGCAGCACACAGTCAACTTGTGGAACTCTTTGCCATAGGGTGTTGTGAAGTCCAGGATTTTAACAGGGTTCAAAAGAGAGCTAGATACATTCATGGAGGTTAGGTCCACCAGTACTTATTAGTCAGAATGGGAAGGAATGGTGTCCCTAGCCTCTATTTGTCAGGGACAGGAGAAGGATCACTTGATGATTACCTATTTCTGTTTACTCTCTCTGGGGCATCTGGCATTGGCCACAGTTGGAAGACAGGGTACTGGGCTAGTTGGACCTTTGGTCTGACCCAGTATGGCTGTTATGTTCTTATGAATAAAAGTGAGGGCTTTGTTTTCCTTCTAAGGCCAAAGATGATCATTAGCTTGTGTCAGGAAGAAACTTCTGTTTATAATATTGCACATTGGTTTGTTTGTTTGGATGTATTTCTGCTTTTCTTTAAACCATACGCTGCTGGCCTCTGTTAAACAGGATACTGGAATGAATGCTGCGGTGCTGTGCTCAGACTTTGTGTTTAAGTTTTATCGTAATTTTTTACTTGGAGGTATTTATCAATTTGTTTCTGCCCTCATATAATCATCAAATATGTGTTGAATCAGGAACTGGAGCAAAGGCCTGGGAAAACTAACTGCATTCTCTAAAAATTAACTTGCTCTAATTTTTTTAAAAGCATGAATTCCAAATGATAGTAAAATTAAGACCAATGAAAAGGTCAGTTTCTTGGCTATTTGAATATAAATGAAATTAATTTGCCTTAGTGACCTTTGCATGTAGTTAAAGAAGTTCACAAAATTTAAATTTGAGTGTGTTAGTTCAGGGTGGTTTGATTTAAATCAAGGTGATTTAAAACATTGATTTAAATCTATTTGAAACACCAAAAATATAATTGATTTAAATCACATTTCCCACTGATACTATACTTCATTTATTTCTTAAACTATAGTTCAAATTTGATCAATAAAAACATGTTAATTTAATGCTTAGTACAGCATTTAAAAACATCTAAGAGATTATACTCAGTGAATTTTTTAGATGACTTGAATTTTATCAATTTAGGAAATACTACATAATACTCATTACCTATGTTAAGCTGCAGATGCAGCAGCAGTATATTAGAAATGGTGAGAACTAAATTACACACAGAAACACAATAGTACTTTTATTAAACTAAATCTTAAATTTTACAAGAATGTTTGACATTTTCAGTTGCAGCAGTCTCCTGAGTTTGAGTTAGTGGCTGACAGTAGGGATGTAAGTGACTATTTGAGCAGTCAACTACCTGATAAGCTTAGGCTTAATTGATAGTTGAGTCACTACCCAACTACTTGCTCCTCTCGCACCGCCCCCCCCCCGCACCCCTTTGCTGCTTCTCCATTGCTGGGAGGTGGCGGGGGAGAGGCAGAGCCGCAGTGGTCCTAAAGCTGGCGCAAGCCTGTATTGTTCAATCCCAGTATGATGGGGTGCAACTACAGAAGACTTCTTGGGGATGCTTCCTGGGGTACCACTCCCCAAATGGGATCATAACCCCAAATCAATTTAGGTAAGCCCCCTTTAACAATGAAAGGAAGAATGTACACACTAGTTGCTCCCCCAGGTAATAATTATTTACACTGGGCTCGACAGTAAATAAAAGTGATTTTATTAAGTGCAAGCAGTAGGATTTGAGTGGTAATAAGTGAGAAGAAGCAGAGCAAAGTAGATTACAAACTTTAAATAACAGAAAATGCTTAGCTAATTCTAACACACAAACTTATTACAAACTCACCCTAAAACTGTTGCTTTCCTAGATAAGCCTTCAAACCAGGGACTCCCTTTCCCTCCGGCTCCATGTTGCAGAGTGCTGTGGTGTCCTGAGTTAGGGCAATCAGAGCACGCAGAGACACACATGCTTTGCAGTCCCTCAGGGAGGTAGGTAAGCAAGCAGGGAAAGCTGAGAACCGGCTGCCCGGGATGGGGGTCCCTTTAAGCACAAGCCTCAGGTAGCCTCAGGCAGCAGCCACACAAAGACACTCCTGACTTGATGCCCTGCTGGACCTGGTTCCGGCTGGCCTTCAGTGCAATTCAGTGTCCACTCAGTGTGGATGCGCTATTTCGAAATAGCAAAACGCTATTTCGAAATGCGTTTTGTATGTAGATGTGTTATTTCAAAATAAGATATTTCAAAATAACACTGTAGTGTAGACATACCCTAACAGATTTATTTGGCCATTAGCTTTTGTGGGTAAAAGCCACTTTGTCAGGTGCATCTGTTGAAGTACTTTTTACCCACAAAATCTTATGCTCAAATAAATCTTTTAGTGTACAAGGGTGCCACAGGACTTGTTAGTCTGTATCTGAAAAAACAACACGGTTACATCTCTGAACGTACTGGTTACTGTTTCATCTTGACGACTACTCCTCCTCCTCTTCCTCCTCGTCGTCGTCATTGTCTTTCTCCATTCAATCTTTCATAGTAGTCAGCTGAGGATCAACATGCTTTAAATGAATCTTCAAAATCCACTTCCTCCCTTATCTATTGCTTTTGACAATTCTGCTCTCTTCTTCATTCATGATCCCAGTTCTCGTATTTTTTCTACCTATATTCTGCAGCAGCTAAATTTGTTTTCACTATATATTTTTCTTATTCCCTTTGCCCAGATACTAATCTCTCACTGTAAATAACTGCTACAGGTCGAACCTCTCTAGTCCAGCAATCTTTGGTCCGGCTAGTAGTCCAGCATGATTTTAATTAGCTGGATGTCCATTTATCATGGGCCTGGCCTCATTTCCTGCAGTCCCATAAAGTTTGTTTACAGCCATCAGTCCTGTGTGTCAGTGTTCTGCGCTGTTATTTAGCTCTAATATACCCCTAAATGTCTTCCAAGAGCCCAGTAAGCAGTGGAACTGATGTTAATGCTTCTAAACAATATTGATCTCCATGGTTGGCAAATTATCTAGTTCAGCTCTGGCCAAGTCTGGAAGGTGCTGGACTTGGAAGATTCAAGGTATGCACTATTTACCTCCCTGTCATCTTCCATCCAAGCTGCCTTACTACTGTGCCATCAGTATTGCAGTTTTATCTGTGTACGGTATCTGGCCCATCTGTCTTTCAAATTATTCAGTTATTTCCTTCTTAATACTTACACAATGTATCTGTTTTTAAAAAAGTACATTTTTCATTTTTGACTTAATTAATATTTTGTATCTGAAATACACCAGTTATTCTTGAGTCCTAAGAGTGACCATTTTAAAAACAATTCTGTGTATATTGAAAATTCAAAAGGTATTCTTGTCTCATATGGTAGTTTCCCTCTTCACAAGTGGAAGATCTTATATAATTTACAGAGATTAAATGGCTACTTCTGTTTACAGCTACACAATTTTAACTTACGTGTGTGTATATATATGAGAAGATAGTCTCAAAGAAATGTAATGGAATTAGTGAGCTGCTGCATATTTGTTCAGAACTTGCAACCTTATTTCAGGCAGGGATGAATTGGGAATATTTGTAAATATCTCCAGAGTTGTATTTGTCTGGTATAGTTTCCCAACATATATATACTCTGCTTTATATGTATTCTTTTGTTATTTTGATGAAAGTAAGTTCCTTTTACAGTGTAGTCATCTGTAGGTCATTCTACTGGTAATTGCTTTGTAATCTTAAATGGGCCTCTGTCTGCTGAGCTGGTATTTGTATTTTCAGGTCTGCCTTCCTCCTGCACTTACATTCTTGTATATAATTTCTGTTGCTGTTAAGGGACTCTGGGACCATAGCCTTGGGTATTAGACTGTTTTTACTATTCAGTGCAAGTGATCATTGTTGTCTACAGTAACATGACTTCCAGACTGTTTTATTTGTGTTCAGTGAGTTTCCCATTACTTGAGTTCACAGATACTTATCTTGTAGCAATTTTGAAGAAGCAAAAATTCTCAGATTCAAAATTAACTTGATAAACATGGAGTTGGGGGATCAATTTGTTTCAAGAATGTAGATCTTAATGATTGCTGTTTTGAAACCCCAGACTTTATAATTCAAATTATATAACCGAAGTACTGATGTATGTAATGACAATTTAACACATTTATTTCCATTACAAGTGTAAAGTATTTAATGCAAGTTTTTAAAATTCTAATTTTGCATCTATTAATAGATCCTGCTTGCACATTCATATCTTCAGATCTCACACTTCTTTGGGAATTGCATCAGCATGCTGAGGGATTTCAGGCATAACTCATTTAATGTAAACTTCACTGATTTCAAACTGTTTTCTATTTTTGTGTTTGTACGTGATATTATATGCAGCTGAATATCAGTCCTACTTAAACTATTGCTCATCATCTGGCACTGCTAAAACTATGGGAAGATAGAGTAAATATAAGGAAATTATAATTGTTTTTCTATTTTCCCCTCTCCAAATCTAACTGCCTTGGGAATACTGTTTATGATCATTAGAAGCACAGTATGTGGCTTTGCTTTTTTGGTTTGTATTCTTGTATATGTAATTTCATTTCAAACATCTTTCTGTTGAGACTCCTATATTTATTAATGACACTCTGGTGAACTGGTGTGCAAGCTTTCTATATAACTCTTCAAATGTTTCTCCAGTCTTGATGCATCTCAGTTGTCCATTCCATGCCCTTTTTCCAGTAAGAACCATCTTAGTGAAATTGCAAAATAGATTTATTTTGTTTACTTCCAGAATATGCTTATGAAGACTTTGAACCCAGGTAGGGTTGCCAGGTGTCCGGTATTCACATGGACAGTCTGGTATTTTCGCCTCCTGTCCGGTAAAAAAATTCAGAGAATACCGGACACCTGAGATGTCCAGGATTCTTTGAATTTTTCCCCAGCCAGGAGGCGAAAATGCCGGGCACCTGGCAACCCTACAAATGCTCAGTGCTCGGCCTCCCCCCCGCCCCTCCCCCGAACCCTCCCGGCCCCCAACACCCCCAGCCCCCTGACCCCAGCCCCCATGCTTACCTGGTTCCCTAAGGCTGCTGGCACAAAATGGCTGCTGGCCAAAAGACCTAGGGGAAGCTCCCCTGTTCCTGTTTTGGCTTAAGTCCTTGGAGTCCTTCTCCCCCCCCCCCCTTTTATTCCCCCTTCAACAGAATTTTCCCCCCCTTTTTTTGGGGGGGGTGTTCGGTATTTTTGTTTCAACCATCTGGCAACCCTAAACCCAGGTGCCCCATAAAGTTTGTGTGTTTAAAGAAAAATCACTCTTCTCCATCTCCAAATGCTTCATGGGTATTTGCAGTTCTCCTTAACCACTTTCTTTTGCATGTTTTTAAAGCAATCTTCTGAATAGTTGGGTGAATCTTTTTTTTTTTTTTTTTTTTAACTGAAAGTATGAGTGAAGCAGCAGCTTTTTAGTGTACTTATATCTCCCTTACAGACAGAGTGAAACAAATGGCTCCTCTAAAACCTGCTAGGAAAAGGAACTTTTAAATATATTATTCAGTAAACTTTAAAATATCTGAGAATTTTATTACTGCATTTTTCTATAAAATAGCAGCCTGTAATTCCAGTAAATCAAATCGTGTATTTTTATGATAAAACAAATATTTAATATAAAGAAACCTTTATAAAGGGCTACGTGTAGACTGAATTTTATATTTCTATTTGGATTCTTTAAGATTTTTTTGCTAGAATGAACATTTATATATTAATCTAGTAAAGTATGGTAGTCTGTATGGAAACTGTTTTGTTAACTATGAGTATCTATCAAATGTTCAGATACTGATCCTTTAGTTTTCTCAAAGCGTGATGCTAGAAGTATGCACAAAATGGAGTCAAAACCAAGCCAGCTGGCCCTCTGCAAAAGACACCATTGTATATCTTTCTAGTTTTATTACAGCAAGGTAATTTGGAACAATTGCTGAGCAGTGAAATACAAAGGTGTATAAAATGTTGACATCCTTTTGTTGGTGCTTAATAAGTGTAATGTGAGGGCGGCTAATGGTGGAAGCAGGTGGAAATGCTAAAAGTAATTACGAGCAATGAACACAGATTTGAGAGCTGTTATCATAAGACAGCTACTATCACTGAGAACATAGAGATGATTCGCAGCACATTTTATCGTTAACAAATGTAATGTCAATATATCTCAAGTAAAGAAAATGAAAGTAAAACCAAAACAAATCTTTATCCACTACAAATTAGTACATTTATTAAGACTTAGTGATGAGGTAATATGTACCCGATACTGATTTATGTTTTGCAGTTGAGTATAGGTGTACAACATAATTCCGAGCTATGATTCTGATATCATTTGCTATGACGGCTTCATGGGAGCCAATGCTCATGGGGAGCCAGTTTTTAAGCCAGCTTCCCGCATGTATCAGCTCCTGTGGAGCCACCTTCCCCCTTCCTTCCCTCCTGCATGGCTGCCTTTGTATCCCATGACAACTTTTTATCTGACTGCTTTTTACTTGGTTGTTGAGCCATGGTAGAACATTTTTTGGTTCTCTTACTGTGTCTTTTAATTTGGGGGGTATACATTTAAGATTGAGCTCTATTATGGTGTCTTTGAAAAGCTTCCATGCAGCTTGCAGAAAATTTACTTTTGTTGATGTACTTTTTAATTTCTGTTTAACCTTCTTATTTTCATGTAGAGATGTAAAATTTTGATTAATTGGCGACTCAAATATTCGATGCAATTTGCATTGACTATTTGATTAGTTGATAAGGGTGCCTCCGCATTTGAAGTGTAGCAACAGCCACAAGGCTGTTGCTACACTTCATAGTGAAAGTGCTGCAGGGAGCGTGGGGCCCGCAGAGGACTCAAGCAGTCCCCTGCTGTCCCCATGCTCCCCGTGGCATTTCAAAGCGGCAGCACTGCATTGAGCCCAGGTCAGCGGAGAGTCCCCAGCTGAGCCCGGGGTCAGCGGAGAGTCCCCAGCTAACCCTGGGCTCCACGTGTGTGCAGTGCCACTTTGTAATGCTGAGTGCAGCCTGGTACCAGCTGGGGACTGCAAGCCAGACCCCAGGCTCTACTCACTCCTTCCTTGCTACCTCTTTCTGGTAGAGGCAGCAAGAGGGGCAGGAAGCAACTAGTATGTTGACTATCCGATAAACATTTGCTTATTGGATAGTTGACTAGTCATTCACATCCCTTCTTTTTGTGTAGTTTCCCTTTCTAAAATTAAATGCCACAGTGTTGGGCTGCTGAGGGGGTTTTCCCACCAGAGGGATGTTAAATTTTATTACATTATGGTCACTCTTTCCAAGCGGTCCAGTTATATTTACCTCTTGGACCACATCCTGCGCTTCGCTTAGGACTAAATCAAGAATTCTCTTTCCCCTTGTGGGTTCCAGAACCAGCTGCTTCAGGAAGGTGCCATTTAAGGGATCAAGAAATTGATCTCTGCATGCCCCTTAGCCTCCTTTTTTCTAAGATGAAAAGTCCAAGTCTCTTCAATCTCTCTTCATATGGGACCTGTTCCTTTTAATCATTTTTGTTGCTCCTTTTCTGAACCTTTTTCAAGCGATATATCTTTTTTGAGATGAAGCAACCACATCTGTATGCAGTATTTAAGATGTGGGTGTACCATGGTTTCATACAGAGGCAATAAGATATTCTCTGTCTTATTCTCTATCCTGTTTTAAATGATTCCTAACATTGTTTGTTTGCTTTTTTGACTGCCACTGCACATTGAGTAGATGTTTTCAGGGAACTATCCACAATGACTCCAAGACTCTTTCTTGAGTAGTTATAGCTAAATTAGTCCCCATCATATTGTATAGTTGGGATTATTTTTCCAGTGTGCATTACTTTATATTTATCAACATTAAATTTAATGTTCCCTTTTGTTGCATAGTCAGTTAGTTCCATAGGACCCATGTCTCTCTGTGCACAAAATAGGTGAAGCTCAGGGAATGAATCAGGTTGGTTTAAGTGATTAAAGATATTGTCTATAGAACCCCTGCATTGTGTGTAGTAAAAGCTGGAGGAAGGTGTATACAGATGAGGCAGATCTAAGTGGGGGGAGGGAGCAGGCTGCAGGAAGGGACCATCTACATGGGGACATCTAGAAAAGTTAATCTGAATTAAGTAATGATATGAATTTGAAGTAGATGAGCTAAGGCACATGAATTCTTAATGAGCATGTTAAAGTGAGTTTATTTCAGTTTAGTGAATTAAGATTAATCCAATTAAACCACTGCAAATCTAAATAATAGTGCCTGTATGGCTTACTAATCCACTTCAAATTCACATGTATATTCATTTTTGTGGATATCTATGCATAGGCAAGCCTGAAGAGTGTGGTGTCTTCTCTTATAATTAAGACAGTAGAAGGTCACTCTAGAGTGTTATAGGAGGGCAAAAGGTAGAAAAAGTTCCAATGCGCTGAGAGGCACTTAAACATAGCTCTTGACAGGTGGATGTTTTCTGTGTGTTCATTTTCTGGCTACTCAAACTGAGACATACGGGTCCATATTTGCAGAAATACAGAACACATACAACTGCAACTGAAATAATTTGGATCTGGGATTTGAACACACAACTTATTTGAACAAAACAGTGGTCCTTTTTGAAAAAATAGCATTAGATCACCCAGTTGAAAAGTGTCTTAACATGTAGACTGAATGGGGCCAAATTAAAATTGTAAAAGGAACCTTAATTCTAGTACTTTCTAACTTCTGGGTTGTGTGTTTTGTTTTGTATTCCTAACATTGTTTTGGTATGCAATATACAAATAGCTACTGTTAGTAAGCATGTTTAAATGAAGCATTGTACAAAGAACACTAAATGTTTGTTCCTATTAAAATGAATTTGCTGCTACAGAATGAATCTGAACAATTTACTCTACAGATATCAACATAACTGAAACACTTTATATTTAGATTCACATTTTGGTTCAGATTCTCCAGAACCCAGTTAACTTGTCATTATTTAGGCAGAGATCCTTTTGTGCCTCAGATCTCTGCTTGATGTATGTGATCAATAATCTGGCTTTAAAAGTATTCTTTGTTGCTTACACCTTCAGTTTGCCGCTTATAGTGGTGAAGGAGGTGACATAAAACATTGATATTTAGTTTCACACTATTTGAAAAGCTTATACACAAAACGAATTCCCACCAGCTTTTTAAAGATAGTTATTTGACTTCTTTGTGGTGATTTTTATGAATGTTAAGGATTAGTCAACTAGTTGATTTCCCCCCCCTCTTGCTGCCTCTGAGAGGCAGCGAGGGGTGGGGGGGAGGGAATGGGTACTTCAAAGCGGCAGTGCCGCACAGAACCCGTACCGAGCTCCATGCTGCACTGCCCCTTTGAAATGCCGCCTTGGGCTCAGCTGTGTGACACTGTCCCTTTGAAATGCTGCCACAGCATTTCAAAGCAGCAGCTGCGTGGAGCTCAGGGTCAGCTGGGGATCAGCTGATCCCAGGTTCTAGTGCGGCATTTCAAAATGTGCAGAGCCTGGGGTCAGCTGTGGAGTCCCCAGCTGACCCCCGGTTCTGGGGAAATGCCGTGTGGAGCTCGGGATGAGCTGGGGAGTCCCCATCTGATTCTGTGCTCCGCATGGCATTTTTAAAGTGGCAGCAGAGCATGGAGTCTGGGGTCAGTGGAGGACTCTGAGGGCTCATTTAGACGATGTGGAATTGCAAAAATGACGTTTACATGGCTTTTCGATAGGGGTGGGGGGTCGCCAAAAAAGCCACGTTCAAACTACTTGAACTTTCAAAAGCTCTGCTTTCGAAAGTGAGATCGGAAGAAGATATGCAAATTCCGTGGAAGAAGATGTGCAAATTCTTCTGCTCTGCCCTGATTAGGCCTCAGTTGGAGTATTGTGTCCAGTTCTGGGCACCAAATTTCAAAAAGATGTGGAGAAATTGGAGAGGGGCCAGAGAAGAGCAACAAGAATGATTAAAAGTCTAGAGAACATGAGATATGAGGGTAGACTGAAAAAATTGGGTTTGTTTAGTTTGGAAAGGAGAAGACTGAGAAGGGGATGTGATAGCAGTTTTCAAGTATCTAAAAGGGTGTCACAAGTAGGAGGGAGAAAAATTGTTCTCCTTGGCCTCTGATTATAGGACAAGAAGCAATAGGCTTAAACTGCAGGAAGGAAAGTTTAGGTTGGACATTAGGATAAACTTCCCAACTCTCAGGGTGGTTAAACACTGGAATAAATTGTGGAATCTCAATCTCTGGATATATTTAAGAGCAGGTTAGATGAACATCTATCAGGGATGGTTTAGATGGTGCTTGGTCCTGTTGTGAGGGCAGGGGACTGGACTTGATGATCTCTTAAGGTACCTTCCAGTTCTAGTATTCTATGATTCTATAACTTCCGTAGATATCAATTTTTGTGTAATTTTAAATTTTTTATTTAAAAATTCATGTTTGTACAAAAAATTTAATTTTCTAAAATTTATCAATTTAAGTTTTCACAGTTGTTAAAGCTGGACGGGATAAGGTTTACTTATTGACCGTAGATGTTGAAATTAAATAAACTAAGTCTATAACCATTAAAACACAAATGGGCAGTAATACACATCAGAATATACAAAGTAACCATCATTAGTTTAAGTTCTCAAGCAGCATTTTTCTTATTTTGCTTATTTGGACATTTCTATTATTGAGGGAGTGTGCATGTGTGGTGAAATTGCTGTTTGACATTTCCAATAAAAAACCCCTATCCTTCCATGCCTACACACATTGCATTTACAGGATTTGGATAGTTTACAGAATTTCAATTCTGAAGTAAAAAAAAAAAAAATTCTCCACTCTGAAGCTTTTACTCTTTATAATCTTACTTTATACTTAGAAATGTGCATCTGTCTGTGAATCTTTCTTTTTGTTTGAAAACTCTACCTAAATGGTAAGAGCTAGGACCACCACATTTGGTATGCATTTACCTTGCTTTAAAAGTTAAGAGGAAAGGTCTTGGTTGTGCCAGAACAATGAGATGTGCCTGGAATTGGATTTTTTTTTCATAAAATGGAAAGGGGGGGGGGGGCTGGCAAGAGAGTTATAATGCAGAATGACCACAGGGGGGCAGGAAGGAGCCAGAGATGTGGACTGGGACAGGTATAACTCCATTGTGCCAGCAGAGAGCAGGGGTGGAGAAAGGGACAGCTATCTACTATAAATTTTAGATTGTTTTTGTCTGCCCCCGAGCCGGGGGACATCCATGTCTCCCCCAGCTGTGCCTGCTGCAGTGGCCATGGACTAGCACTTCTCACTTGGCTCCAAACTGGTTGGGTTGTCATCTCTCCCAGGGACAATCTGCATACTGAATCTTCCCCATTTAGCCCCACCTCAGAATAATGATTTGAATGATGAAAAGTCGTATTTGAGTTTGGACTCAAGCAATGTCAGGTAAATTTTTAGTAAGGTAAATAGAAAGGATTTTGTACAGTGTGACTTCATTACATCAAATTTGAGAAGTGCATTTAATTGATGTACCTACTTAATTTCTCTCAAACCTTTGTTAAAACTGGACAACAGTTTTCAACCTACCTCTGAAGTGCCTTATCAATACACTTATGTTATCTTTTTTGGGGGCAAATTAAAATGGATTTAAAATGTTTGGACACAACACCCTTTTTCATATTGCACAACTTACCAGAAAAGTAACATTTACTTCCTTATGACATCCTGTTACTCATTTTCCTATTGTAGTTATGTAAAAACAGAGCACTGTCCAATACTCTAGGATTTTATGCTGTATTCATCATTGTTGCATTTGAGCAGTAACACTTGCTGCATGGATATCAAATGCATGCAGTGTTCTAGCTGTGTTGGTCCCAAAGTATGAGAAATAAAGTGGGTGACAAATCTAGTATTAAACCAACTGTTAACAGATGTTAGTTCAATAAAAGATATTACCTCATCTGCTTGCATGTCAAACACTAGTTTTCTTTCCAAGACTGTATAGAGATAGGATTAAATTCTTTAACAGATAAAGGAATACTGTTGACCAAGTCAGTTACTTCCCCTGGAGACTAAGCAAGCTGTTTCTCCATTTCTTTCATCTTAGAACATAAGAATGGCCGTACTGGGTCAGACCAAAGGTCCCTCTAGCCCAGTATCCTGTCTGCCGACAGTGGCCAGCACCAGGTGCCCCAGAGAGGGTGGACCGAAGACAATGATCAAGCGATTTGTCTCCTGCCATCCCTCTCCAGCCTCTGACAAACAGAGGCCAAGGACACCATTTTATCCCCTGGCTAATAGCCTTTTATGGACCTAACCTCCATGAAATTATCTAGCTTCTCTTTAAACTCTATTACAGTCCTAGCCTTCACAGCCTCGTCTGGCAAGGAGTTCCACAGGCTGACTACACGCTGTGTGAAGAAGAACTTTCTTTTATTAGTTTTAAACCTGCTACCCATTAATTTCATTTGGTGTCCTCTAGTTCTTCTATTTAGGGAACTAATAAATAACTTCTCTTTATCGGCCCTCTACACACCACTCATGATTTTATATACCTCTATCATATCCCCCCTCAGTCTCCTCTTTTCTAAACTGAAAAGTCCCAGTCGCTTTAACCTCTCCTCATATGGGACCCGTTCCAAACCCCTAATCATTTTAGTTGCCCTTTTCTGAACCCTTTCCAAGGCCAAAATATCTTTTTTGAGGTGAGGAGACCACATCTGTACACAGTATTCAAGATGTGGGCGTACCATAGTTTTATACAGGGGCAGTAAGATATTCTGGGTCTTATTTTCTATCCCTTTCTTAATAATTCCGAGCATCCTATTTGCCTTTTTGACTGCTGCTGCACACTGTGTGGAAGTTTTCAGAGAACTGTCCACGATAACTCCAAGATCTCTTTCCTGATTTGTCGTAGCCAAATTAGCCCCCATCATACTGTACGTATAGTTGGGGTTATTTTTCCCGATGTGCATTACTTTACACTTATCCACATTAAATTTCATTTGCCATTTTGTTGCCCAATCACTCAGTTTGGTGAGATCTTCTTGGAGTCCCTCACAGTCTGCTTCTGTCTTGACTATCCTAAACAATTTGGTATCATCTGCAAACTTTACCACCTCGCTGCTTACCCCTTTCTCCAGATCTTTTATGAATAAGTTGAACAGGATTAGTCCTAGGACTGACCCTTGGGGGTACACCACTAGTTACCCCTCTCCATTCTGAAAATTTACCATTTATTCCTACCCTTTGTTTCCTGTCTTTTAACCAGTTCTCAATCCAAGAAAGGACCTTCCCTCTTATCCCATGGCCATGTAATTTACACAAGAGCCTTTGGTGAGGGACCTTGTCAAAGGCTTTCTGAAAATCTAAGTATACTATATCTACTGGATCCCCCTTGTCCGCATGTTTGTTAACCCCTTCAAAGAACTCTAATAGATTAGTAAGACAGGATTTCCCTTTATAGAAACCATGTTGACTTTTGTCCAACAAATTATGTTCTTCTACATGCTTCACAATTTTATTCTTTACTATTGTTTCGACTAATTTGCCCGGTACTGAAGTTAGACTTACCGGTCTGTAATTGCCCGGATCGCCTCTAGAGCCCTTTTTAAATATTGGTGTCACATTGGCTACCTTCCAGTCATTAGGTACGGAAGCCGATTTAAGGGATAGGTTACAAACCACAGATAATAGTTCAGCAATTTCCCATTTGAGTTCTTTTAGAACCCTTGGATGAATGCCATCCGGTCCTGGAGACTTGTTAACATTGTTTTTCTATTTGTTCCAAAACCTCCTCTAATGACACCTCAATCCGGGACAGTTCCTCAGCTTCATCACCCCAAAGGACGGTGCAGATTTGGGAATCTCCCCAACATCCTCAGCCGTGAAGACTGAAGCAAAGAAATCATTTAGTTTCTCCGCAATGGCTTTATCGTCCTTGATTGCGCCTTTTATAGTTCAATCGTCTAGGGGACCCACAGGTTTTTTAGCAGGCTTCCTGCTTCTAATGTACTTAAAAAACATTATTTCTTTTTGAGTTTTTGGCTAGCTGTTCCTCAATCTTTTTTTGCTTTTCTTATTACATTTTTACACTTGATTTGACAGTGTTTATGTTCCTTTCTATTTATCTCACTAGGATTGGACTTCCACTTCTTATAAGATGCCTTTTTGTCCCTCACTGCTTCTTTTACATGGTGGTTAAGCCACGGTGACATTTTTTTAGGTCTCTTGCTATGTTTTCTAATTTGGGGTATACATTTAAGTTGGGCCTCTATTATGGTGTCTTTAAAAAGTTTCCATGCAGCTTGCAGGGATTTGGCTCTAGTAACTGTGCCTTTTAATTTCTGTTTAACTTGCCGCCTCATTTTTGTGTAATTCCCCTTTTTGAAATTAAATGCCAGGGTGCTGGACTGCTGAGGTGTTCTACCCACCACAGGAATGTTGAATGTTATTATATTATGGTCACTATTCCCAAGTGGTCCTGTAACGGTTATTTCCTGGACCTGATCCTGCACTCAACTCAGGACTAAATGGAGAATTGCCTCTCCCCTTGTGGGTTCCTGCACCAGCTGCTCCAAGAAGCAGTCATTTAGGCCATTGAGAAATTTTCTCTCTGCTTCTCTTCCTGAGGTGACATGTACCCAGTCAATATGCGGGTAATTAAAATCCCCCATTATTATAGAGTTCTTTATTTTGGTAGCCTCTCTAATCACCCTCAGCATTTCAATGTCAATCTTGAGCCCAAGTGGCTTCTAGCCTTTTTAGAGTCTGTGCAAAATAAACAATTTAAGGAAAGTAATTTGAGTTCAGTTTGACCATTTAAATATTTTTACTTAACTCTAAATCTGGAAGGCATATATTTTCCTTACTTTTTTTTTGTGTCTGTTAGGTTGCTGTCTTTAACAGTCTGTTTTAATAAGAGCTATTGAATTGTTGAATCCTCTTAAAAAAGGAGGAATATAAAATGCATGTACTTGCTGAAGCCCCAGTAAAACACTGCTTCCTAATGCTATGGTCTGACCTAACTGCAGGAATTTTAATTGGCAAAGCAGCACACATGTATTAAAAGCAGTCATAACTAGTTTAATAGCATCATGGTTACTGAGGGCATAATTTAGTGTCATGTGGTAATTCACAATTATTTATTTGAAATTGTAAGTGACAATATAATGATATGACTGAACTTAAGAGCCAAACATTCAGAAAAATGCTAAGATCAAGGGCTAGAAGGTCACCTTAATTCAACTGTAACTTTGAGAATTAGTTGTGGGAAGTATAGACCTAAATTTGAATTTTAAACTGAATAGTTGTTACAAATGTCTTGTAATCTCAGCTTGTTTACTGACTGTTAATTTGAAAAAGCAAACATGGAGGAACAAGTGTTCAAAAGTGCTGTTAGTATTTGTATTCCAGGAGTACTGAGAGGTCCCAAATCAGAACAGAGCTTCACTATGCTAGGGCTATAAAAACATACAGTTCCTGTCCTAAAAGGGTTAAGTCCAGATATACAGTATTGATAAAGCATTGGCAGGGGGTAAAACAAGCATAGCAAGAGGACTTTCATGTGGACTCCTACAGCAGGAGAGCAATAGGACTGGGAGTAGAACTCAGGTCTTCTGATTCCTGGTCAATTGCTCTTTCATTTTGAAAGATCAAGAAATTAAACATTTGCATGGAAAGATAATTCACACTACTATATTTAGCTGAAAAGGGCAATCCAAGATGTTTCTAATCAGTATAATTGGGCTTGTCAGAATTGGACTTTTTAAAAAAATGTGGACAATATCAATGTTTGTTTTAAAACATATTTAACTTTGAATGTTCACTGTTGTGGGGAAATTATAGGAGGTGTCAAAATCGAGATCAGTTATTTAATGTCAGTAGACATTAAGTGATGTTAAATTCATACATTGATATTTAAATATATTTACTGTTTTATTGACATACAATTTATTATTCTGAGACCAGTAAAAATAACATCCTTAAATTTTCTTGTCTTTCTGTAAATTTTGATTATCATCAGTGGAAATCTCTTTTCATTTGTTTACTTGTATTCACGGAAAGTGATGATACCTGCAATCTACTCATTAGAAAATAATCTAATCATTCCAAGCCCTAATATAATTGACAATAAAAGTGAATGAAGTCAGTGTAGATGTTACCTAAAAATCTCAACTGTAGGCTAGAAGAAAGGAATGGATGTTATAGGTGGTTGACAGAGGACATACATTGTTGTTTCACATTATTTCATCATTATCTTCAATCAATTCTAGATCAGTCATCGTTTTTTTTTTTTCTTTTTAAGACCAGAAAGGATCATTGTGATTGTCTAGTCTGACCTCCTATATAACACAACTATAAGATTCCCTGTATTAATTCCTGCTTCAAGTCCAAATCAGTGTTTCTACTAGGGATGTTAAAATGTGTAACTGCTGAATTTTTTAGTGGTTACGCTTTTACGTGCGGGGGGAGTAGGAAAAAAGTGGAGCACCTTGAGCACTGGCTCCCACCTGCCCATCTCCCCCCTCTCCCCCCATGCTGCTGCCTCTGATACCCCTGCCCGCTCCCCTGCGCTGCTGCCTCTGTGGACAGGCGGCAGTGGGAGGGGGGTAGGGAGGAAGGCAGCTCTCTAAGAGCTGACCCCTGTGGGAAGCTGACTCCCCATGTGCACAGAGGCAGCAGGATTGGGGGCTAGGGGGCAGGACTGGAGCCTATCAGAGGCAGTGGTGCGGGGAGGTTACATGTAACTGAGAGGGTTAACCAGTGAGCCCAGGCTTATTGTCTGTGTACTCAAGTACACAGTAACATCCCTAGTTTCTACTAAAGCATATCAAATCTTGAAAGATACCCTTGAAAATCATTGTTATTTGCATGATATTTTTATTGGTCTCTAAGATGCATTAGTGGTCCATTCTAGTATTCCATTCACAAATGGCATTTGAATCAGCATGTGCGCATGATTACAAAGCAACACACAGATTTTATTAAAGAGAAATAATGCCATTCAGGTGGCACCATAAGGCAGAAATAATGCCTAAGCAAACTAATCTAGTTCAGAATAATGGTCAGTTATTTCAAATAACCTTTGATTAGTCAAGGGTATCATTCATCATTTATTTATCAAGTGCAAGTAATTATACTTACAAAGTCCCAATTATGGCACTTTTTCCTCAGCTGAAAAAATATTGGGAGAAGTTTGTACTGTGTACAAGTTGTGAAAACTTTAACAAAAACTGTTCTGATTATTGGAAGAAGTCCAGTAGTGGGTGTTTCATGAGGTCGGAGGTCATGCTGTGGTAACTGCTCTGTAAGAGGCTCAACTAGAACACTGGTGAAGTGACTTCTCTTTCCAGGATTCTTTTACCAGTTCAAGGAGCCTGCTTGGCTTCAGAACTTCCTGGATCTGACCTCAGAGAGTTCAGCATTCCTGTTCATGCTGCGAGGTCCCAGCTGCAATTCTATCTGGCAGGGGCATCTGGTACATGCCCCAAAAAGACCGTGCACCCCACTACTGCAGGCAGCAGTGATTTTTCAGCTGGTGTTGTAAAACAGAAGGTTTTTTTTTTTTAAAACACATAGTGTAGGGCAGACTTGCTAGGGGGGCGGGAGGGGGAAGGGAGAGGAGAGAAGAAATTCTGCAGCCTAAATCCTGGGCTCTTCCCCCTGATACTCAAAACCCGGATCAAACCAGTTCCAGCTGGTTCTACCATCATGCCTGTTGCCCCTTTCTCTTCCCTCTGTATTTTTGCTGGGCCAGGAGGTCACCTGGTTTTCATGAACACCTTGGCTGATTCTTAGAAGAGAGGGGCCTGGCCATCAGGTGCCAGGCTACAGAATATCAGGCATCCTCTGTCCCTGCCAGCCAATCAGCAGTTACAGATGCCCTCTAAGGTTGCTGCAGTGATCACACATCTTTATCCCACCATCTGAATACTTGAATAACCAAGGAGAAACTGAGGAACGCACACAATATTTAGAGAAAACATTCCCATTTTGTGTCAGGGTGGTACTTAATGGATAAGTCCAAAATGCCAGTGAAATGTACATCTGAACTATAATGCTGCAGACTTTCTTTAGAAGCTTTGTGACCATCTGTGACAGGAGTTTGTTTAGCCTTTTCTTAAAAACCTTAAATAATCTAAAAGGGTGTTATAAGGAAGAGGGAGAAAAATTGTACTCCTTGGCCTCTGAGGATAGGACAAGAACCAATGGGCTTAAATTGCAGCAAGGGAGATTTAGGTTGGACATCAGGAAAAACTTTCTGCCTGTCAGGGTGGTTAAACACTGGAATAAATTGCCTAGGAAGGCTGTGGAATCTCCCACTGGAGATATTTAAGAGCAGGTTAGAAACCTGTCAGGGAAGATCTAGACAGTGCTTGTCCTGCCGTGAGGGCAGGGGACTGGACTCGATGACCTTTCGAGGTCCCTTTCAGTTCTAGGATTCTATGATTTAATGGAAATTCCGTACTCTCTATAGGCAATATGTGCCAGTGCTTAGCTACTCTTACAATTAGGAAGTTCTTCCTTACGTATAAATTAAATTTTTTATGCTACAATTTGTCGTTATTTCTTGCACTGTTCTCCATGGATAAAGAGAACAATTTATCACTTTTCCCTTTATAGCAACATTTTACATATTTGAAGACTGTCATGTCTCCTTTCAGTCGTCTTTTCTCCAGACTAAATACATAAATCTATTTTTTTTTTAAATCTTTCCTTTTAGGTCATGTTTTTCTGGATATTTTTGTTTCTCTGTCCTTTGGGTTTTCTCCGTCTTGACCACCTTTCTTGAAGAATTGTGCCTAGAACTGGAAACCGTATTCCAGTTGAAGCCTTCTCTGTTCGGAGCATGATGGAAGGATTATTTCTTATGTTGCAAAAAAAGCAAGCTTTCTGAATGTAATGGCAGAAGTGTTGTAAGCAACAGTATTACTTTGTTGACTCAAATTTAGTTTGTAATCCACTACCACATCCAGATTCTATGTCAGTAGTCCTTCCTAGAGAGTAATTTCTCATTTTGTAGTTGAATTGATTATTCCTTCCTAAGTACTTTGCATTTATCCTTATTGACTTTCCTACTACCGGTTGAACCTCTCTAGTCCAGAACCCTCGGGATCTGACTGGTTCTGAAGGAGAGAATTTTCTGGACCATGAGAGGTCAATATTGTCTAGTAGCATTACCAAACTTCTACTGCTTACTGTGCTGTTAGAGGGCATTTAGGGGGTAAATTAGAGCTAAAAAAGAGCACAGAACACTGAGATATAGGAGTGGGGGCTATAAACAAACTTTATAAGACCATGGGAAACTTGGCCACACCCATGAAAAGTGGACATCTGTCTAAACTCTTTCTGGACGAGAGAGTTCTGGATTAGAGAGGTTCAACCTGCATTTTGATTTGGACTATTTCTTTAGTTTGCGAAGATCATTTTGAATTGTATTCTTGTTCTCCAAAGTGCTTGCAGTCCCTTCCAGCTTGGTGTTGACCATCGTCTTTATAAGTGAACTCTTTATGCCAATATCTGTTGCATTTCCTCAGACCTGCTGAGGAACAAACCTGGACAAAGGGTGGGCTGGAACAGTATTCCTTTGGGGTTGTTTATTGGTACTGATTCTTAAGAGTAAAGTGATACTTATGCATATACATCACATTCATGCTGGCAGTTTGGAGGTGGGCTACAGGTGTAGTATAGATTACTTTTGATTTCACTGGTGGTTGGAGTGCTGGCCAGGCGTCAGCTTCCCAGAGACTTGACCATGGTGTTTCTTGGGAGAGCCCTTCGGATCTGCAGCAGGCTTCACTTCTCTGGACCGGTCCCAGGTTTCTGCTGTGATGTTACATTTTGTCTGAGAGATTTTTCTGGCTGCTTCTCAGTTAATTTATCTGCTTGCAGGGTCTTTGTCTGCCTTAAAAGGTCACAGATCCCAAACTGCCTTTTTGGTTGGGTATTTCTCATTCACACCTCACACACATTCCACAGGTTATATAGATATTCATAAGCAACATGGTTTCTAAGCAAAGTTGGGCATCATGGCCTCGAATGCAAGAACAAGAAATTGCATTGTTTGACATACTAAAGATAACATACCAAAGGCATGATAAAAAGCTTAACATAAATTATAACTAAGAAAGCCAAGGTCAGAGAAGAAGGGAAAAGCAGAGGAGTATGTCTAGTTAGCTAGACTCCAGGGGGAGGGGGAGAGGAGGGTCATGTCCAACTGGTTACAATATTCAAATCACTTATGGAAAAAAATGAACAGAACTGGATCGATCCCTGCAGGATCCCACTTGGTATGCTCTTCCAGCTTAATTGTGAGACTTTTTTTCCAGACAGTTGTGCACCAACTTTAAGGTAGCCTAAGTTTAGGTTGTATTTCTCTATTTCACAAAAAGGTCATGTGAAGTCTAGATATATCATATCTAGTGTTTCACCTCCCCCCATAAAGCTTGTTACCTTGTCAAAGGATGCTACTTAGGTTGCTTAAACATGATTTAATTTTGCAAATCTGTGTTGAATTTTAATTACCTTAATTTCTGCTGTTTACAGATTGATTGACTATTTTCTCCATTATCTTTCCATGAACCAAAGTTAAACAGATTGGTCCACAATTCCCTGATTTGTCCTAGTTCCCTCTTTTACAGTTCAGTATTATATTGTCCCTCTTTAAATCTTTGGGCATGTCTTCCGAGCTCCATGAGTTCAGACATGATCCCTGATCAAAGATCTCTTCAGTCAACTCCTTTAAACATTCCAGTTATATTTCATCCAGCTCTGCTGGCTTGATGATAATTGACTTGTCTGAGTAGTTCTTAACTTGTTGTTCTGTCGTTTTAGCCTGACATCGTATCCCATTTACACTGATATACACTGTTAGTATTTCAATCGCTAACATTTTTGGTGTAAAACGAAATAAACACCATTCAACACATCAGCCATTGCTGCACTTTGTGTAATTGTCTCTCTCCCCTCACCCCCCCATAGGGTGATGGGTTTACCCTATCCTTGGCCTTTCTTTTGTAAGATATTTATAAAATGTTTTCTTGTTCCTTTTATGTCTGTTCAGTGCACAGCTGCTGTCAAAAATCTAACAAATGTTAGAAAGCATAAGGAACAGAATGGAAACGAAAAAGCTTATTATATAAATCAGTTGTAAAGAACTCATCTGGAATACTATTAGGCAGTACTAGACACCTCACATCTAAAAGAATATTGTATACAGAGAATGGGTTTGGCGATAGGTGAAGAAAATAAGGTTATGAAACAACTCTCTTCAGAAGACAGTGAAAAGACTGGGATTGTTTACTCAAGGGAGATGATGAACAAGAAAGGTATCATATGAGATAACCAATGATACAGAGAAGGTAGATTTGGAGTTTGTCCTTGTCTCGTAAAAAAACAAAGAATGAAATCGAAAAGTGGCAAATTTGCAAACAGGACAGCAGGGATGGATGGTGATAGGTCTGCTGTTACCTGCACAGCGTGTGCCATGTTTGTCTTCCTCCCGGAAGAAAGAACGGATTTCATCTGTGCGAGGTGCAAGCTGGTCGCCATTTTGGAAGAAAAAATTAGAGGACTGGAGGCCAAAGTGCTGACCCTACGCTCCATCAGAGAGGATGAAGACTTCCTTGATAGAAGGCAGTGTTTAATCCTACAAGCACAGCAGGCGGAAGAGCCAGAGAGGGCAGTACGGGACCAGGAAGAGAACTGGCAGCATGTAACTTCTAGAAGGGGAAAAAGGCCAGCACGGGAATCCCCCAATGCTATAGAGGTAAGTAATCGCTTTCAGGCTCTCTCCACCGGCTCTGTGGTGGTGAATGCTTTGGAAGGGACCTCACAAGGAAAAAACTGCAAGGGAGCACCATCTACTGGAAGGCCTGGGATGCGTAGTCCTAGGGATGGGGGTTCCACGACCACCACCCCCAAAAGAAGATGACTGGTGGTTGGGGACTCGCTCCTAAGAGGAGGAGGAAAGAGGGACTGAGCCATCCATCTGCTGTCCGGACCTGGAATCTCAGAGGTGTGCTGCTTACTGGGAGCTCGAATTCAGGATGTGACTGAGAGGCTTACCAAGCTGATTAAACCTTCGGATCGCTACCCCTTCCTGCTTCTCCACGTGGGAACTAACGATACGGCCAAGAATGACCTTGAGCGGGTTACTGCAGATTATGTAGTGCTGGGAAGAAGGACCCAAGAATTCGGAGCGCAAGTGGTGTTCTCGTCCATCCTCCCTGTTGAAGGGAAAGGACTGGGCAGGGATCGTCGAATTGAGGAAGTAAATGCATGGTTGCGCAGGTGGTGTCGCAGAGAGGGCTTTGTTTTCTTCGACCATGGGACTCTGTTCCGGGCACAAGGATTGTTAGGAAGAGATGGGATCCACCTAACCAAGAGAGGAAAGAGCATCTTCGTGGGCAGGCTTGCAAACCTAGTGAGGAGGGCTTTAAACTAGGTTCGTTGGGGGACGGTGACCAACACCCTGAGGGGAGTGGGAAACTCAGATACCGGGAAGGAATGCAAGGAGGAACGAGCAAGAAAGGAGGACCCCTGATTCAAATGGAGAAGATGGGGCGATCAACTGGTTATCTGAGGTGTTTGTACACTAATGCGAGAAGCCTGGGCAACAAACAGGAAGAACTGGAAGCCCTGGCCCAGTCCAAGAAATATGATTTAATTGGGATAACAGAGAATTGGTGGGATGACTCGCATGACTGGAGCGCTGTCATGGAAGGGTATTGACTGTTCAGGAAGAACAGGCAGGGGAGAAAAGGAGGAGGAGTTGCACTATACATAAGAGAGCACTATGATTGCTCTGAACTCCAGTATATAGAGGGAGGAAAACCTGTTGAGAGTCTATGGGTTAAGTTTAGAGGTGCAAACAACAGCAGCGATGTTGTGGTTGGTGTTTACTATAGGCCACCGAATCAGGTGGATGAGGTAGATGAGGCTTTCTTCGGACAACTGAGAGAAGCTTCCAGATCGCAGGCCCTGGTTCTCGTAGGGGACTTTAATCACCCTGACATCTGTTGGGAAACCAATACGGCAGTACACAGGCAATCCAGGAAGTTTTTGGAGAATGTTGGGGATAACTTCTTGGTACAAGTGCTGAAGGATCCGACCAAGGGCCGTGCGCAGCTTGACCTTCTGCTCACAAAAAAGGAGGAACTAATAAGGGAAGTAGAAGTGGGTGACAACCTGGGAGGCGGTGATCATGAGATGGTAGATTTCAGGATCCTGACCAAAGGAAGAAAAGAGAGTAGTAAAATACACACCTTGGACTTCAGAAAAGCAGATTTTGACTCCCTTAGAGACCTGATGGGCAGAATCCCCTGGAATGCTAACGTGAAGGGGAAAGGAGTCCAGGACAGCTGGCAGTAATTTAAAGAAGCCTTACTGAAGGCACAGAAAGAAACCATCCCGATGCGTAGCAAGAGAGGCAAACATGGTAGGAGACCGGATTGGCTTACAGGGGAAATCCTTGGTGAACTTAAGCACAAAAAGGAAGCTTTCAAAAAGCTTGGACAAATGACCAGGGAGGGGTTTAAATGTATAGCTCAAGAATGCCGGGGGGTTATCAGGAAGGCGAAAGCACAAATGGAATTGCGACTGGCTAAGGATAACAAGAGAGGTTTCTACAGGCATGTTAACAAGAAGAAGGTGATCAGAGAGGGTGTGCGGCCCCTACTGGATGAAGGAGGTAACCTAGTGACAGATGATGTGGGGAAAGCTGAAGTACTCAATGCTTTCTTTGCCTCTGTATTCACGGACGAGGTCGGCTCCCGGACTACTGTGCTAAGTGATGCAAGATGGGATGAAGATGGACAGCCCTTAGTGGGTAAAGAACAGGTTAGGAACTATTTAGAAAAGCTAAATGTGCACAAATCCATGGGTCTGGACTTAATGCATCCGAGGATACTGAGGGAGTTGGCAAATGTCATTGAGGAGCCTTTGGCCATTATCTTTGAAAAGTTGTGGAGATCAGGAGAGATCCCGGATGATTGGAAAAAGGCAAATGTAGTGCCCATCTTCAAAAAAGGCAAGAAGGATGATCCAGGGAACTATAGGCCGGTCAGTCTTACCTCGGTTCCTGGTAAAATCATGGAAGGAATCCTTAAGGAATCCATTTTGAGGCACTTGGAGGAGAGGAAAGTGATTAGGAATAGTCAGCATGGATTCAAAAGGGCAAGTCGTGCGTGACCAATCTGATTAGCTTCTATGATGAGGTAACTGGCTCTGTGGACATGGGAAAGTCAGTGGATGTGATATACCTTGACTTTAGCAAGGCTTTTGATATGGTCTCTCACAATATTCTTGCCAGCAAGTTAAGGGAATATGGATTGGCTAAATGGATGGTAAGATGGCTAGAAAGCTGGCTAGAAGGCCGGGCCCAGCGGGTAGTGATCAACGGCTCGATGTCAGGATGGCGGTCGGTTTGTAGCGGAGTCCCCCAAGGTTCGGTTCTGGGACCGGTTTTGTTCAATATTTTTATTAATGACAGGGATGAGGGGATGGATTGCACCCTCAGCAAGTTTGCAGATGACACTAAGCTAGGGGGAGAGGTAGATACCCTGGAGGGCAGGGATAGATTCCAGAGTGACTTAGACAAATTGGAGGATTGGGCCACAAGAAATCTGATGAGGTTCAACAAGGACAAGTGCAGAGTCCTGCGCTTGGGACGGAAGAATCCCAAGCACTGTTAAAGGCTGGGGACCAACCAGCTAAGTAGTAGTTCTGCAGAAAAGGACCTGGGGGTTACAGTGGATGAGAAGCTGGATATGAGTCAACAGTGTGCCCTTGTAGCCAAGAAGGCTAATGGCATATTAGGTTGCATTAAGAGGAGCATTGCCAGCAGATCCAGAGATGTCATTATTCCCCTTTATTTGGCTCTGGTGAGGTCACATCTGGAGTATTGTGTCCAGTTCTGGGCCCCCCACTACAAAAGGGATGTGGACGCATTGGAGAGGGTCCAGTGGAGGGCAACCAAAATGATTAGGGGGCTGGAGCATATGACCTATGAGGAGAGGCTGAGGGAGTTGGGTCTGTTTAGTCTGCAGAAGCGAAGAGTGAGGGGGGATTTGATAGCAGTCTTCAACTTCCTGAAGGGAGGTTCAAAGAGGATGGAGAAAGGCTGTTCTCAGTAGTGACAGATGGCAGAACAAGGAGCAATGGTCTCAAGTTGTGGTGGGAGAGGTCCAGGTTGGATATTAGGAAAAACTATTTCACTAGGAGAGTGGTGAAACACTGGAATGGGTTACCTAGGGAAGTAGTGGAGTCTCCATCCCTAGAGGTGTTTAAGTCTCAGCTTGACAAAGCCCTGACTGGGTTGATCTAATTGGGATTGGTCCTGCCTAGAGCAGGGGGCTGGACTTGATAACCTTCTGAGGTCTCTTTCAGCTCTCTGGTTCTATGATTCTATGTCACCGTACATTAGGTGGTAGGGGCTGTTGTCTGGCTTGTTGGAAAAGTGTGTGCTTTTTTTAAGAACTGGAGAGGTAGGGAGTGACTTTCTGTTGGCGACCCATCTTCGCAGGTATTTATGAGAGTGGGGATTATATCAGTCTATGCCTGTGCAGGAAAAATCTTCTTTTACACACGTCAGATGGCACTGTCCCACCCATGGAACTGGTGAAATACTGGGATTTTTCAGGCTGTGTTGTAAAGCATTGCATTAGTCATTCCTTTCTCGAGGGCTAGAAAATAATTTTTCCCTTGCCAACAGAGTGGCCAAAGTGAAGTGTGGGGTTTTTCACTTTTGCAGCAGCAGGTTTTGAGGGAGTGGGGGGCTTAATGGAGGTGAATATGAAATTGGAGTTAGGTTATGATGTTGCAACTCATTGTGTAAATGGTAAATGTGGGTACTCTGTAGGGATGTAACCGTTTAAATTCTGTTAGGGAGCGCGGGTGGGTTATTGGGAGCCACCAGGGCTGGCAGTGGTGGCAGGTGCCAGGAGCTGGTGGCCTGTGTGCCTGATGGAAATTCCATTAGTTACATGGTTAATTTTTAAAAACACTTTTTTACATTTTACATTTAACATTTACATCCCTAGTTCTCTGTAGGGAAAGATATGGTGGTCAGACAAAATGCAGTGGTAAAGAATTAAAAGGAGTGGAAACAGTAGTTCAGGGTTCTTATGAGTGGCCTGGCAGGCAGCCAAACCCCCTTCCTTTATAGCTCTACTTTAATCCACATTCAAGGAGGGGACGTGCTGAAGTCCTAACGGTGGGTTGTCTGAGGATTAGGATAGGTAGTGGAGAAGGCTGATGGAAGCCGCCTAGATATATATTGAAATAACAATGGAATTCGCTGCACTGTACACTTATTGTTGGCTGCTCCTAGAAATCTCTATATATTTCAAAGTGCGTCGTCTGTGGACGGATGGACGGATAGTCAGGCAGTTTCTTCAAGAACTCCTCCAAAATGGTAAGAGGTAGGGACATCAAATTGGGTATGCAGCTTCCCCTTACCCAACTTAAAGCAGGGTCAGGGTTTGCTTGTGCCAGGAAAACAGGAAGTGCTGAGAAATAGAACTGTTCTTCGAGTGATGTCCCCATGGGTGCTCCACTGTAGTTGTCGGGTTTGTTCTGGTGCCACAGATCGAAGAGTTGTCAGCAGTGGTCTGCCAGACCACACGTGTGTTAGGCACCTCGTGCCGTTCATATGGTTTCTTGAGGCGCGCAGTCCAACTCCCACCAGTTCCTACTAACCATCCTTCGGTTGCAGATGGAGTGAGCTCCTTCTCCTCTGATCCTGTCAGATGTTAAATTGTTAGCTTTTAGATCATTATTGTTCTCTTAACAGTTCTAGTTAGATAACCTTTAGCAGTAGGTCACAGTTATACAGTTGTTTAAAAAATTAACACAGACGATTTAGTTTAAAAAAAAAAAAAAGAAAGAACAACCACCATGCCGGGCTCACCCGGTTTCAAAAAATATGAAGCCTACTGGGAGCCCATGCCTGCGTCGGATGGGCACTCCCATTTATAAGATGTCTCGGTGAAGGGCACATTCCCCAGAAGTGCTAAATTAACGGCACGAGCACATAGAGACAGAGAAATTAGGCTCAGAATGCTTCTTTTTGACAAAGCACTGTAGCCTTCTCAAATGGAGCCGTCCCCGTCACGTCGGACTCGGCTAGAGGGAATAAGCGCCGAGCAGTCTCACCAGGCTCCTATGCTTCGGCAAGCTATTTGGCTAAAATAATTAATTTTTAACATGGAGAAAGACTAACAGGAAAAGGCTACAGAGAGTCATAGGAGGAGCAGACTCTAATGCAGAATGATCTAGAAAAGGAAAAGGAACAATAGGGGGCAAAACTTGCTAAGTAATGTTACAAAATCTTCCTTCTCAAAAATAGAGAGGACAGAAGGGGACCTAATAAAACTAATTTTGCAGTGTCATGGCAAATGAAATTCAGTGTTGAGAATGATAAGTTAGTTCACACTGGAAGGAATAATTTTGACTACTTCTGCACAATACAAGTTTGTAAACTAACTGTAGCCAATAAGGCATGGAAAGGAAAAGTTTGAAGAAAGTAGTTGAAACCTGCTGAATCTCTTGTCTCTTGTTTTTCATGGTTTGGCAAAATATTATAAAAATCAAATATTGTGTGTGGTCTTAAGAGTCTTGAATGGTGGCCATGGAATTATAGTGCATATTTGAAAGGGATAATCTACATTTGAAAAAAAACTGAAGTCAGAACACTTAAAAACCAATATTGACACAGGTTTAAAAATGTTCTAGTTTGTGTCTAAGAATTAAATTACTGTACATTCAGCAAGGTGTTCTTTGATATAATTTTATTTGCAGTGAAACAAATTATTATAGAATTCTAAAAATAAATAACAAGTAGAACCAATGTTTGGAAGCTGAAGCCCTACAAATTGAAATGATAGATTTGGCAGAAATTTTTAGAAAAAAAGGTGATCGGAAGCTGGCCTATGATGTCTTCACTGAAGACTGCCTGCTATTCTGGAAGAGAGCTTTATTCAAAACTGCTTATTTGGCTCAATATAGGGATAATTGAGTTATGCAGGGAGGTCAGACTGGATAATCCAGTGGTCCCTTCTGGCATTAAACTCCAACAGCTTTATATGTTCAATGAATGATAACTCTTTGCTGCAATCCAAGAATAGGCTGAAGGCTGTGCTGAAGGCTCTGTGGATTTTATAATTTGTGTGATTGGTGTATTTCAGGAAAATAGTTGGTGGTTCTATCCTTTTCTAATTCTTAAAGGAGAAGGAAACCAACAGGGCTCAAATATTCATTCTTGTTTTTGTAGGAATACCATTTACATGAAAAGGTCTCCCACTAAATCAGAAACTTATTTACACTCCTCTTACTTAGGAATGGATTTCAGTGTTTTTGTTGTCCTGCTAGGTATCCCCATATCTGGAGATCTCTGCCAGACCATGGATGTTGCTGGACCAGAGTGTCCTGGATTTGAGAGTTTGAACTTGTGTTTGGGGAACACTACCACAATATTTTTATTAGTTATGCTCTGCAGTAGCAGACACACATCCTTAAGTTATGCCTTCGGGTAAACCTATGAATGTACTGTATTTGTGTGTGACATCACCCTCCCCCCCCCACATACACACACATTTCTTGTTGTTCCATCTAGCTAATTAAAGACTAGGTTGACAAATTGTATATGATAAATGTGATGGTATTTCCTCTCTGTGCATGCTGAATGTTGGAAACAGGAGTTGCAAAATAATGTTCGTTACAAATACTTTTCTTAACCTTCTGTCATTTCATTTCAGATGGAAGCAAACTTTAATATTAGAAAGTCAGTCACTAACGTAGAAGAAAACAAGTGTCACCTTAATGCTCCATCTATTGAAGAGGACAAAATGAGTGGGAGGGAGCTGTTGAAACTAGGGTTGCCAGGTGCCTGGTATCGACCTGGACAGTCCAGTATTTTCGCCTCCTGTCCTGTAAAAAAAATTCAGAAAATACTGGACACTTAAAATGTCGGGTATTTTCTGTTTTTTTCCCTGCCAGGAGGTGAAAGTACCGGACACCTAGCAACCCTACGACCCACTCAGCAACTGGGCCCAGCCCCACCCCTGGGCCCCTGCACCCTGGGCCCCTGCTTACCTGGTTCTGCAGGGAAGCTCCCTTCTGGCTTGACCAAGAAAACAAGATGGCCTCCAGCAAAAAACCTAAAGACCTGAGCAAGGGGAAGCAATGCCTTCCCTGGGTCTAAGTGCTCAACCCCTTCTCTTCCTATCCCTATTCTGACTGTACGCAATTAAAGGGGCCATGCTGTTTTGTTTTGTTTTATTTATTTATTTATTTTTTGCTTAACTCTTGAGGTCCTTTTTTTCTCAACAACTTTGGTCTCCCCCCTCAACAGAATTTTTTCCCTGGTGTTTTTTTTGGGGAGGGGGGGCATTTCGGTATTTTTGTTGAAACCAAGTGGCTTGGTTGCAGAATAGTGTGAATTTAATGTCCACAGACAACATTGTTTAACACACTGAAATAAGGAGCTTGAAGACTACTGTGTGGAGAGCTTGTGAGAGTCAGTGTTAATTTAAGGGAGGAGCTATCTCTACTGAGGTTGATCAGCTGATCTACTCTGGGTTTTGACACCAGTTGCTCATTGAACAAAAAATTATTCAATATGCATTTTTCATAATTTTTATTAAAATAACATTTTGTTTTGGGTTGAACACTGTTTTGGTTGTTCTGTAATAGTTTTCCAGACTCTTTTGTTTTGCCAAAAATGCTAGAAAATGTTGCTTTTAGTTCTTCATTTAGTGATTTTTTTTTTTCCCCCTCAGAACTGTCAGTGAACCAAAACTGCAAAAAATCAGTTATTCATCCAGTTCTGTTCCATTTGGGCCTACAAATTACCTGAATTTTATGGTCACTGTAAAAAGTGACAAAGTTCATATAGCATCATAACCCATAAAAATAAATGTTGATGGGAAAAGAAAAAAGGGATATAGACCCATCAAATTAGTGCAAAATACCTGCTGATATAATCCAGGGTCTATGTTGTCTGGTAATCTGGAAAAGTGTGGAACCAGAAGTCAATGAATCAAAACTAGTGCATATAAGGGCTCATTGGTGAAGCAAACAGACTAAGGGGATGGGCTTTTCCATCAAACACTCAGTTTTGGGGTTATTAAAAATAAGACTTTTTAATGAGAAAGTTGGATGAGGTGAAGCAAAGGGGGACATTGCTGAATGAAAAAAGATGAAGGGGAGTATCATGGCTGCCACCACTATTATCTTCTGGAACTCCGGAATCTACCATAATATTGTTGAGCGTTTGTCCTGATCTTGAGAAATGGCCTGATCAGATTGGGCCAGAGAGATAACATTGCTGTCTCTACTGGCTCTGGCTGAATTCTGTCCTTCGAGCCTTTGTCTTTTTTCTTCCCCATTGTATTCATTTTCTTTCTTACCTCTCTTGTTTTTAACTCCTGTGTAATGAGACTGACTCTCCTATATGTTTTGCAGAGTCTCTATGTTTTGCAACACTCGTATAAGTCTGTGCCAGAAAAGGCAACTAATAGCAATTCCCTAAAGATTCTGATGCTTATATGGGTTTGCCAGGTCTTTAAATGGTTAATAAGGCCAAGTGCCATAACTGTGTTTTCCAGGAATGAGCTTGCAAGTCAGTCAACACCAGGGGCAAGTTGAATTTTTTTCTTTAAGCTGTTTTTTTTCTCTCTCTCCTATTATATTTGTCTAGTTTTGTTTTCTAGGAAACTGGATTGGACTTTTATAACTATTGCTTTCTTCCCCCCCTCCCGCCAAATAAGGCAGTTTTTATCACTGAAAAAACTGTTAGATGAGGAAGGGGTTCCTTATAAAACTCTCCAAGGGGAAAAAAGCTTTTAAAATGAAAGTCTTCATGTATATCTGCACTTCTAATAAAAGGTTATAAAAAGTTTTTTGATGACACCATGTTACAAAGCAAACTGAGTTATCTGTATATCACATCCCAAACTTTGTTTAATACTGTTTAGTATTGGACAGTGACAGGGTCAGATTAACACTTGAATTCTTTGTGCCCATATATTCCAAGTTAATAGAGAAGCTATATTGGTGATGATTTATCTCCCTTGGAGGATCAATTTCAGGGTCTTGAAAGGTCAGTCATCCTGTGATAGCTGGTTATCTGAAAGGTACACTGTTCTTTCCATGAATCTTGGTTTTTGTCTTACACTGGATAATTCTTACTCCTCCTTGTAATGCCGCCTCCAGAGTTGTGGGCAAATTAGTGGCATGAAATGGCTTGGCTACAGATGACTTGATCTAATCCCGTCACAGTGACCTAATTCAGGCCTGTAATAAGTTAGAAAGTTCCTCTTTAGCCAGCAGTTTCCTTTAGATTTCTTTGGTACAACTGCATGCAAAGTGAGCCTCCAAAGGTGGGGGAAAACCATGAGGCAAATCTTAGGGAAAAATAACCTCAGTTCATCTCTCCGTGGAAGATGACCAGCTTGTACAACAGTGTTAATGTCTGGTGTAGACTTCAACATATCCCTAAAAATATTTTATTACCCAGTGAAACTATTCACTTACCAACATTTCACATACTTTCTGTATAGTTCTTGAAATAAATCCACACTATGTCTAACAGAAGTCTCACCAGGAATTAAGGAACTGGCTGTTTGTCTCTGCAAAGGTTCACAAAGCTGTAATTGTCACAGATCATGGTTTCTTGTCCCTTTTAGAAGCACAAAGCTGTATTAAAACTTCAACACAAGTTCAATTTAAAGTAGAAATATTTGAAGTTGATAATATATCTACATTCAGACAGAGGCCATTTCTCTTGCACCATGTGAAAAACCCATATAAACCACAATACTGGGATGCCAGACATGCATAGTAGAATGTGGGAGGGTCTGGGGAGGGAATATCTTTCTGTGAGCAAGGTGCTTGTTGTATGGACTAACATCTTTTTCATGGAGTATTGTGTGTCTTTTTGTAAGGAATAGTATTAGGGCTAATTAAGTACTAGAAACTAATAGTACACTTATTGAGACACCTTTGCTATACTAGAGCTTGCCGGCACATGTCCCTCATCTATCTTGTTTTCAGTTGCAATTTGCAATCTAATTTCCTTCTTTGACAGGGGTATTAGCCTGGTAGGTAGGATAGAAGCAGTACCACATGGGAAAAACTTTCTACTTTCTAGCTATAGAGAGAGAGAAGTCATGGAACAGTCTTCCAAAGGAGGTTGTGGAATTCTTGCTATTGGAGGTTATAAGAAGAGGTTGGCAAACGACTCTCAGGGATGGTTTAGATTTACCTGCTCCTGTCTCAGCATAGTAGTTAGTCTGGATTCTATTAGTCTCATAGGCAAATTAGAGAAATGCCATCTGTTTGAGTATAATCTTTCAGTCATTCACTAGCAAACTGGGAAAACGGATCTAGTGAAGTTTCACAGGGGTCAGTCCTGGGCCTGGTACAAGTAAATGTTTTCCTTAATGAGTTACAATGGTTTGGAGAGCATGCTTAGAAAATTTGCAGATGCCACCAAGTTGGGAGGAGTTGCAAAATCTTTGGAGGGCAGGATGAGAGTTCACATGACAGTGATAAATTTGAGAATAAGCCTGTATTCAATACAATGAAATTCAGTAAAGATAAGTGCAAAGTACTGAAAATCAGATGATGATCTGCCACATGGGCATGGCTGGCTAAGTGGTAGTACTAACTAAAAGAATCCAGAAGCTGAACAAAAGTTTACAGTGTGATCCATTTACAAAAAAATGCTAATGTCATTCCGGGGTGTATTAGCAGCATGTTGTATGTAGGACAGGGAGGCAATTTTCATCAGGCTTGGTGAGTCCTCAGCTGGAGGACTGTGTCAAGTTTTAGGTCACCACACTTTGGGAAATGTGTAGACCAATTAGAGTCCATAAGAGCCACAAAAATGAGAAAAGTCAGAAAACCTGACCTATCAGGAACAGTTTAAAAAAATCCAAAAACCTGGCCATGTGTAGGCTTCAGAAACTTAAAATAGTCTTCAAATATGGTCAGGGCTGTGTCACATGCCTTGGTGGGTCATAGCTGAAGATGCCAGATTCAGGACAAACTGTTGACAAATAGGGCACACTCACTCCATACTAGTGGTTCATCTGTCATTAGATATACCAAGCCAATAACAAAAGTAAACTTCTGTCTCAACACATTGGCTAACAAGAAGTAAAAAAAATACAGTCTCCTTAGGCATTCCAGTCCTTATTTTACTGCACTGACAGTAGGCTTTAAATTTTCAATAACCACTCTTCTTAATCAAACAAAGGGTTCTTCTGATCTCAAGAGATCGCCAACATAGTATATAACTCAGATCTTACCCACTGATCATGTTGCTGCTAATCCTCTAATTAAAATCTAAAGGCTTATTAATAAAGAAAAGGAAAAGAATTAAAATAGTTAGTAAATCATATACATGCTCTGCTTTCAAAATCCTTATCAGGTTTGTACTGGTGATGTTACAGTCTACTGTCTTATAAAATCTCTCTCAGGTAACTTCAAAAAGGTTGGAAGGTCCACAGTCCATAGTTAAGGATGCTCCTTTTAGTTGTAAGTCTCAGAGAAGAGGCAACATGGATGTTTCAGGGGTCTTTTAGATAATCACAGCTTTTTGACTGACTCTTTACATAAAATGCCCTGTACAAGATTTGTTGCAATTTTCTCAGTGTCAATATCAATGATAAATATGTGGTCATGTTTCAGTATTCAGCATCACAGGCTGTTACAAAGAGAATGTGATCAGTTGTTCTCAGTGTCCACTGAAGGGAGGACACCAAGTAATGGGCTTATTCTGCAACTAGGGAGATTTTGGGTACTCAAGAGAGAAAACTTTCTAACTAAAGAGTTAGCCTGGAATTGGCTTCCATGGGGTGGTTGTGGAATCCCCATCATTGGAGGTGTTTCAGACCATGTTGGATAAGCACCTGAAAGGAACTCTGTGTTTGATGCCGAGGGCTGGGCTTACTGAAGGTCCTTTCCAATTTTATGTTTAGGTCGCAGCCTGTGGTCTGGTGTCCTCTAAAAAATCTTTTGAAAGTAACTAACTTGAATGAAATTTCTCTTCAGACATTGATAAGTAATGGGAGGTAACCTAAAATAATTTTCTGGGATTCAGTGTGGAGTTAAGATACTACTTTAAATATGATGATAGTCAGCATTTTATAATATGCTTGCTTTTTAATTCCAGGATAGCAGGTATAGTGTTTTTTATTTGGCCAGCTATGCATTTTCTGCATCATTTTTGTATCATAATCACAGATTCATAGTGACTGATCTGCTCTAGATGTAAGAGTGCTAATAGTCAGATATTCATTTTGTAGTTAAATCTCAACAGTCCTTTAAAGCATATGTTGTTGTCACTAAATATATCAATTTGAGCTTATTTGGTACATAAAAGCAAATAATATCAATGTTAGCTTTATTTGCAGTTATCCTTTTGTAGTAATTTCTCTGCAATATTTATTTACAAAGGGGACAGTGGCTTTTTCTTCCTAGATTTTCAGATCTGAGTATTTAAGTGGTTCAAAGGGAAAAAAGTAGATCACAATGCTTGCATGTTACTCTTTGGTTAAAGAACATTAGCAATGTAATCATCCATGTCTTCTGTTATATAATTCCTTATCTTTTGCTTACTATGGAATCATGTCTACATGACTATGATCACATGTAGATTAGATATCTTACTAAAGGCTATCTTCATATTTTTACTTGAAATTTACAAGTTAATTCAGTTGTTTTCAGATACTTAATGCTCTTTATTAGAGGGGCATAATACATGTTCATTAGTGTAGATACAATCAGTTTTGGTTAGCTTTGCAGTAGTTTTATATTTGAATATGCAAAAAATTATTTTAAATGACAGGAAATGTATAACTAAAACTTCTTCTTGAACATATTTGTTTCATTATACGTTTTGGTTCTGGTACTTCAGCAGAGATTGTATGATGATGAACTTAAAGGTAAATAGAAGTGAGAATTAAAAAATAAACAGTTGTGCAGTTCATAAATAGCTCTCCCACCAAGATATAAGAGGAAAAAAACTATCAACCTTTACTGTAAGATGTGGAACATTGTGTACTATTACATATACTGTAAAAAAAGAGTAATAGCATTTCCATAACAATTTTCTTTAAGTAATCTAAAATCAGTGTAGAATGAAATAAGTCTCAGTTCAACCTTGAAGTAGCTAAATATCTCCATTATATAAAATGCAGCAGAACTGAGGCACAGAGAAGTAACTCAATGAAATTATTACTAAACTGATGGGCACTTTCTGCTTTTAAAATAAACCAAAAAAAAGACAGCAGAGTAAGCCGAGGAGATGTCCTACTGGTGATGTCAATGAACTGGCAGAAACCTAGTAGCCTCCTACCATCCATAGATGCTAAGAATACAGAAAGTAGTGGGATTTTACTTGTTATCAGTGGACCCTGTTTGGGGCTGTATATGGAGCTTCATGTCCAATATGTAGTAGGTCTCTTATGAATTAGGAACCCATAATGGTTTTGGCTTCTGATAGGGAAAAACAATTTTTTTTCCTTTTTCTCCTTCCACATCCCCCTGAGGGTAGAGAGGGAGAGGGATTTTCACTACTTTGTCCTTATTTATGACAGCTTTGAAAGGCAGAGAATAATCTTCACTTTTCTATTCAGTTTTTTTTCAGTCCCTTTCACCATGAATAATCTCAGCACGTGCCTTTGCTGCTACTTGTAGACAACACTAATACAAAATTCACGTGTATTTTTAATGTTTTTTTCTTTGCTGTCCAAAGGGTAAATGACACTGATCAGTTTCATACAGTTATCTTAATTTCAATTACTCACTATTAAAGCTCTAAGTAATAGTAGAGCCATTGGAATGGCCTACCTGTAGACTTTTGAAGATAATCATTATCATTTTAATGCTGAAAATTATAATTTGAGTCCTATTGGCTCGACACAGTTTTGGGGGTTTTTAAAGGAAAGGTTCTGCAGTTACTGCTGTACATCTCTTTACTTCATAGAGCAAGCTTCTCAATTTTTTTTTTTCAAGCTCTGATGATCGCTAACAATCTGAGCTGTATTTGTATTAACTCAGAGGTGAAAAATTACATATGGGCTCTGGCATCCAACTTATGTCTAATACTTGTAAATTCTTCCTGCATAACATCTCTAAGATATGGCCTTTCCTATCTCTCCACACAGCTAAAACTCTTGTGCAGGATATCATCATGTCATACCACCATTACTACAATATATTTTTCTCTGGCTTTGACAAATGCAACCTTTCCTGCTCATCCATTCAGAATTCAAAAAACTGAAGAACTCTGTATCTTGTAAGTTTGGCTCTTATGCCAACAGAAGTTGGTCCAATAAAAGATATTGCATCACCCACCTTGTCTAATTTTCATAGTATGTCACCTCTTTCTATCCCTCCACTTCGCTATTACCTAAACATGTATGATAGTCTTTACTTTGAAGGCTCTTCCATGCTTTATCCCCACCTATCACTTCTCATTCACTGTCGAAATATTAGCTCTGCACTCCAGTTGGCCATGATGACAGCCTCCGTTTACTACTTTTTAAAGTAGGGGTGGGGAACCTTTTTTGGGTCGGGGGTCACTCAACCCCAGAAAAATCAATCAAAGGCTGCACAAAAGTGAGAAGCAAAGTGAAAAGCCCCTGACTGAGGGAGACACTCCCCACATTCCCCTTTCACACCAGAGTTAGGGGCAGGCAGGCTAGTAGATTTCATGTGCTCCAGCCCTGTGGGTGCGTGGCTGAAGTGTCAGTGTGGGCTCCCCAATGTTGTGTCTCAGGCTGGGTCCAGTCAAGCAGTTCCCCACCCCTGTTTTAAAGTTTCAAAAAAGCAGCTTAGTGCTTTCTCCCATACTGACCATCACGCTTGGAAGGTGTTCCCTGTTAACTTCCCCAAAGCTGCCTCATGCGTTTTCAGATCCCTCCTTAAAACTCTCCTTTGCCATGATGCCTACAGAAACATGACAGTTGTTAGGCCCCTGGTATGTGCTGAATTTACAGCCTACCCTGCTGACCAGTGCTGTCACACTGTTCTCTTTTAGTCTCATGTCTGTCTTTGTGAATCCACCTTTCTTATATTTACGTAGATTCAGAGACAGTTCTTTTTTCTGTTTTTACAGCACCTAGTGCAGTGGTATCCTTTTTCCTTTACTAGGGCTTGCAGGTAGTGTTGCCAGGTGTCCAGTATTGAACCAGACAGTCCGGTATTTCGCCTCCTGTCCCGTGGTAAAATTAAAAAAATACCGGACACCTAAAATGTCTGGTATTTTCTAATTTTTTTCCTGGCCAGAAGGTGAAAATCCCGGGTGCTTACCGGGTTCCGCAGGGGAGCTGTCCAGCCTGGCTCAAGGAGGCAAGATGGCGGGCAGCCGCCGGCAGCCTGTTAGGGCCAAAAAGCCTCAAAAGCAAAGCGTTTCTTAAAGGGGCCACGCTGTTTTGTTTTTTGTTTGGGCTCAGGGTCTTTTTTTTCTCAACAGAATTTTTTCCCTTTTTTTCGGGGGGGGGTGGTAATTCGGTGGTATTTGTTAAACCATCTGGCAACCCTCCTTGCAGGTGTTATATAAATAATTATTTTCAGATCACACTTATTAACTCTTCCTGTATTTTTGGCCTCTCCTCATAAGTCATACCAAAATTACAATGTTTTCTCTGAAAAAATAGATTTAAGTAAATTGTATAAACAAATAGATCTAAGTGCATTCATGACTAAAAATTGAAAACACTTAGTGAAAAGAAATTTTCTGTCAATTTGTAATAAAGTGAATTCTTAAAATGTCAGTATCTCTGAAATCATGTGCGAGTAGTTGTATTGCTTCATGGTAAAAGAACAGTGGATGTGATATACCTTGACTTTTTAGCAAGGCTTTTGATACGGTCTCTCTCAATATTCTTGCCAGCAAGTTAAGGGAATATGGATTGGCTAAGTGGATGGTAAGATGGCTAGAAGGCCAGGCCCACGGGCAGTGATCAACAGCTTGATGTCAGGATGGCGGTCGATTTCTTGCAGAGTGCCCCACGGTTCGGTTCTAGGACCAGTTTTGTTCAATATCTTTATTAATGACCGGGATGAGGGGATGGATTGCACCCTCAGCAAGTTTGCAGATGACACTAAGCTAGGAGGAGAGGTAGATACGCTTGAGGGAAGAGATAGGGTCGAGAGTGACTTAGACAAATTGGAGGATTGGGCCACAAGAAATCTGATGAGGTTCAACAAGGACAAGTGCAGAGTCCTGCGCTTGGGACGGAAGAATCCTAAGCACTGTTACAGGCTGGGGACCAACCAGCTAAGTAGTAGTTCTGCAGAAAAGGACCTGGGGGTTACAGTGGATGAGAAGCTGGATGAGAGTCAACAGTGTGCCCTTGTAGCCAAGAAGGTTAATGACATACTAGGTTGCAGTAAGAGGAGCATTGCCAGCAGATCCAGAGATGTCATTATTCCCCTTTATTTGGCTCTGGTGAGGCCACATCTGGAGTATTGTGTCCAGTTCTGGGCCCCCCACTACAAAAAGGATGTGGATGCATTGAAGAGGGTCCAGCGGAGGGCAACCAAAATGATTAGGGGGATGGAGCATATGACCTATGAGGAGAGGCTGAGGGAGTTGGGTCTGTTTAGTCTGCAGAAGCGAAGAGTGAGGGGGGATTTGATAGCAGTCTTCAACTTCCTGAAGGGAGGTTCCAAAGAGGATGGAGAAAGGCTGTTCTCAGTAGTGACGGATGGCAGAACAAGGAGCAATGATCCTAAGTTGTGGTGGGAGAGGTCCAGGTTGGATATTAGGAAAAACTATTTCACTAGGAGAGTGGTGAAGCACTGGAATGGGTTACCTAGGGAGATGGTGGAGTCTCCATCCCTGGTGGTGTTTAAGTCTTAGCTTGACAAAGCCCTGGCTGGGTTGATTTAGTTGGGATTGGTCCTGCCTAGGGCAGGGGGCTGGACTTGATGACCTTCTGAGGTCTCTTCCAGCTCCTATGGTTCTATGATTCTTTGGTAGCATTTTCAGTAGAGTGGCCAATTACTGAATGAGTAATGGAAATTGAATTACCCTAAAAGTGATCACTCAGGGCAGCGTTATATTAAAACAAAGTGAGTTCAATATCTTTTTCATGGACTTCAGGCTCCAAGGCAAGAATTTTCGTGAATATGAAACACAATTTAATTGAAAGAATTAGGAGAGCATGCCCTATCCACCACTTACTATTGACTACTTATAAGTGTTGCCACCAGACTTTCTGACCACTGTCTAAATATTCGTGTGATTCCTATTGCCATAGTAATTGAGCGCCTCTCAGACATTAACGAATATGTCTGCAGAGCATACTGCTCTAAGCATATTGGGGATGCTTAATACATATGTAACCTTTCTGCTGGATAGGCCTGGCAGCAGCCAGGGCCAGGTTCAGTATCTAGGGGTCCATCTCTCACAGAACTGGCTTGAGCTCCCACCCAGTAACCTGGGAAATTCACACACCCCTGGGTGCCTCTGAGAGGCAGTGCTTCCCCACTGGCAAGCACAGAGTCTGACTGTAGGAAAGAAACATTTAATGAAACAGAGAGAGAAGTCATACGGCATTAACTTGGGAAAATACCCAAACAGAGTTCATAGCCCAAACATGAGCTAAGCCCCCCAGCCAAGAATCACCCGAAGTCCCAAAGTCCGACACCCCAAAAGTCTCTGTCCCTGGTCAGTGCCACCCAGAGTGCAAAAGTTCACCTGCAGGGTTTTACCTCCCAACCTGGGTAGAAATGGGGGTGGGGGGATAGGTAGGGGCACCTTACGTGGTCCGAGGCCGACGGCCCCACCTCTCTGTAGGGTTCTGCTGCAGTCTTTAACGCAAGCCACTCTGCCATGCTCCACCAGCTATCTCATCCCACTCCACCGGACGCCCCGCTTGTTGCCTGCCGCCGCTCCTACCAGCTGCACTGTGCCGCTGGTTGCCTGCTGCTGCTCCTCGCCTGCTGCCGCTCCTACCAGTCGCACCGTGCTGCTCCTCGCCTGCTGCCGCTCCTCGCTTGCTGCTGCTCCTACCAGCTGCACCACACCACTGGTCACCGCTCCCCGCCTGCTGCCGCTCCCACCAGCCACTCTGCTGGCCACTGCTGCTTCGCTGGCTGCAATGGGTCTGGTTCCCAGCCAAACCAGTGATTTCAGCTCTTAGTGATTTGAACTCTTTAGCCAAGGATTCCAGCTTCCACTGGACTAGCAAAAAGACTCCTTGTGGAGTCTGCTTTAGGTTTGTCCTTAAAGGGGGAAAGGGGCAGGTTTGGGCCAGTCTTACAGCTCAGACCTGGCAGGTGTGAAGCAGACTGACTGAAGCCTTTTAATCCTTCCCCCCCAGCTCAGTCCACTCAATTCTGGAAGGGGGGAGGCTTGTTCCTCGGAGACCTCTTACAATGTTGGTGTCTCTCCTGCAAGCACTGGTGTCATGTTTTACAGTTCCCACATTTAGAGGTAGCATGATTTGTGACCCGCACAACAGCCCCAAATTATTTACAATACATCACATTCCATTCCAACACTGATCTTCCATCAGCCCTGGCTGAATTGGATTTACATAGCCACACCTCGTATTCCCTACCCCTCCTGGCATGGAGCTGTATTTACATATCAACAGCTGACAGGTAATTATCTTGCAGAGCTAAACAATTGTAGTGGGCACACCCAGGCCCAGGGCAGCTCTCTCCTTTTAGCTGGCTGATAGCAAGTAGCAGTGCAGCCCCTGCTTACACACACAATCAATTAAAATATTTGGAGCATATGTTAACTTCTTTTAAAACTAACCCTAAATAGATATCATGAATGTAACTGCAGTTGAAATTGTTTGTAGACTGAAATTAGAGAGGCGAAAGGAACCGTATACTGTGTTGTGAAATATTCTAGTATTGTAATTTGGTCTGCAATGTGAAAGGTAAGTTAGATGAAGGTACTCCATTACTCTCCAAGCCTTTTTATATTTTGGTTATGTTGTCCTGAATTACATACTGATAACACATGCTGTATCTAGTACAAATTATTCAGTCTCCTTTTAGTAAAATTATTATTTTAGAATCCAAATTCACCTGAAAAGACATACAAATGGGACATCAATGTAAAAGACACATAACATACAAAAAACAAAGCAAGACTTCGGTGCTAGGGAAACAGCCTGCCAACAATTTTAAGTGAAACCAAAATGAACTGTTAATAAGGTTTTTTAAGTGAGCAGTTGTGTTCAGACTCTGTTTTTAGATTTGCCAGTTCTACAATATTTTTACTTAACACTTAAAAGTATATAATAGTTTTTTTAAAAAAAATTGCTAAACTTTATAATCAGCTACAATCATAGGTATCGAACAAATATACCTTTCCACTTAAAACTGTTTTTTAAAAAAAAAAAAAAGCTGAGATTCTACTTAATTTGACCTATAAGGAAACATAAATAGTAAAATATGCTTCAGAAATTGGACATAGTAGTTTAAACATCTATTTTTATATATATAGGGTTTTTTAATTGCACTACTTTTAAATTGAGGCCTTTATCTAGTATACTGTAGTTTCAAACTGTATGTTAAATGAAATTAGGTAAAGTTCTGTCATGCAGGGATTTAGTGCCTTCTCCTGTTCTGTTAACTCGAAGCTTAATCAAGGCACTTAATAAATAATACTGTATAGTAATAATTGATCAAGAAGCAGCATTCAGTACTGCTGACGCATTTTTTTCTTTTATAAACTTTCATATAAACTATGCTAGTAATTTTTTGGAAAAAAATATTCTGATACTGCTCTTACTTTGAGTTAAGTAAAAAAAGTGAATATTTTGGATAAGTTTAGAAAACATTCACATCTAGAAATATAATTACCTTTTCTTGAGCACATACTTGTGTGTAAGCATTAAACCTAATTAAATAAGTCACCCTTAAAAGGTAAGCAGTTAGTCATAGTTACTACACAGCACTTACTGCATGCTGCGCTATTTTCATATCCTTACTACATGTAATGAAGTGCTGACTTTATAAGGGCGACTACTGTAAGAAAAGTCATTAAATGATCCATTCAAGATACAATTTGCTGTGTTTTATATCAATTGTATTTCTTATCCATGTGTGGTTTCTGACTCTCAGTGCACCACCAAAATGATTTTTGTTGTATGACCTATCAAAGTGAAGTGTAGGGAACACCAGCCATTGATTATTGCATTTATTGACCCATCTGAGGCCTTTGGTTCCAACCATCTTAATAGCATTACAAACGGTGCTCTCTAGGTTTGGTTGAAACAGGTTGAAAATGGACCCATTCACCATCTGTGCTGCTCTTAAAAAGAGCTGTGATTCTGCCCCAACTTTTTTTTCCTCCATCTATTTTGCTGTAATCTTGTTTTTACTTGGGATTGCCTTTCTTCTGGAATTGAGATTATTGCATAAATGGTCAGCTCTTAAATCTGCAGTGACTTCATTCTAAAACTAAAGTCACCAGGAGTGTTGTTACCAACCTTTAGTATGCTGATGACTATATGACTGTGCTGTCCTCACGCACACTGATACTGATTTGGAATTTCCCCCAGAACTCCTCTTTTCAGGTGCCTGTCATAGCATGGGACTTTCCTTCAATGTTGGGAAGACTAAGGTGCTCCGCCAGTCCGTTCCAGTACGAGTTGCCCATCTTCCACATATTGTCATCGGTGGTGAATCCCTGGAAAATGTTTAGCATTTCTCTTACTTTGGTAGCCTCCTCTCCCAGACAGCCAGTCTTGATGTGGTGATTGAACATGGAATCTGTTATGCCAGTAAAGACATGATGGAACAACTTTCTGAAGGATATGCTTGTCTTTTTGAAGTCCTCTTTTCTCAACTTAGTCATGATAAGAGGATTACTGGAGGAGAGAAAGGGAAATGTTACAAGGACACCTTGGAAGCCTATCTTAAGAAGGGACATATTGTCCCCATGATTTGGGAAATGCTGGCTGGCAGTACAAGGAAGTGGTGTCATGCCATCAAGCATTAGTCTGTTTTGAAGAGGATTGCTTTGCTCAAGAGGCGAGGAGGAAGGAAAGGGTACAGCTTCTTGGTCAACAGTGAAGAACCTATGCATGAAGGAAAAACCTGTGCAGCGCAAATTGGAGTCCTCAACCATCTTAATCAAATGAATGATTTTTTTTTTTTTCCTCCACAGCAGATTGAAGGACAGTTGCTGCTGTTGATTTTCTTGTCTACAGTGGCTGATGAAGGGCTAACATACATGAGCTAAGACACTTTCTAACTCCTTTCATGCTTTTGGGATTGCTATGTAGGTTTGGTTCTCCTTTGAATGGTGTCCATGTGGGTGCTCCATTCAGGTTTCGGTGTGTCCTCGCAGTGGCGATCAGATATTTTGCCTAATGGTGCCTTCCCACATTGCGCATGCGTAGTCACAGTCTCGCACTGTCTTCGTCGGTCGGCTGCGCATGTGGCCCGGGTCCCCCTCAGTTCCTTTTCTGCTGTCTTTGGCAGAAGACGGAGTTGCAGCAATGGCTCTCTGTTCTGACTGGAAGAATAAGAATAGTGTAGTTAGTTTACAGTTCATTCGTAGTTTTAGTCAGTTTACAGTTTGTGTTTATTAGTTTTTGTTAGTTGCCAAAAAAAAAAAATCCAAAAAAATGCTTTTAGTCTTTCTCCAAGTTTTGAACCCTAAAAGTTCTGTTCTTCAAAATGCCAGGCTCTCCTGGTTTTAAGAAATGTGACTTGTGCAGAGACTCAGTGACTGCAACTGACAGGCATGCTTCATGCATAAAATGTCTCAGCGAAGGCCATGTGGCGCAGAAATGCCCACACTGCCAGAACATGATGATCAGAACCAAAAGAGACTGCAAAATGAGATTTAAGAACCTCCTATGTGAGAAATCCCGTCAACCACTGGAGGCTAAGTCTACCGAACCCACGGAGCCAGTAAGTTCTCAGAAGAGTGCTAATTCATTGCCTCAAGGGTCTTCCATGCATCCTGGGCCTCCCCAGCACTGTCTTTGACATCCATGTCCCATGCTGCCCCTTTACTGGTGCCATTTGTTTCCAGTACCTTGTAAAAGCTCAAAATGGTGTCTATGAAGAGAGTGGAGTCGGAGCCTAAGAGGAAGTCTAGTTCCTTCGCACTGACTGGTGCCGCTCCTTGTTTGGCACCAACAAAATCTGACATGCCACTGCCTCTGTTGCCGGCAGAAATCTCGGCACTGAGCCAAGGTTTCGGTTCCTGCCAGTCGGAACCCAAACACACTCTGGATCTGGAGCTAAAGAAAGGCTTCTCATAAAACAGCTGACATGCAGCACCCAGTGCTGCAACTGCATGCATGGTCTCCACCAGTGCGAAGTGCACCTTCATCTCTGGATTTTCCCAGACACCGCCAACCTAGTGCACACCGACAATTTTTGGAACATATTTCATACACAATAGGGTTGAGGTCTGTTATTTCTTGCCTCTCTCTCTATTTATATATCTATATATATATATAGATAAATATATAAATAAAAACATTTTTGCTATTGACAAGCATGCTATCTCTGGAGATGCGGAGATGGAGTCGTATCTTCTAGACCTGTGGTGTCAAACCAGTTCTGAAGCAGTAGCATTATAGTGGCTACTGCTGCAGTGAACTAGCCACTCTCAAGTGGCCAAATAGCCACATGTGGCTAATGGCTAGCATGTTGGACACCATGGTCCTAGGCTGAGCACTGAGCACCATTGACTAGATAGAAAGATTAATTTAAATAATCTATACAGAAGCCTCTGGAACCCCATAACATTGAGTCCCTAATCCATGAATTAGAACTCATTTACAAAACTTTTCTTAAACAGTACGTGGATATGTTCTCCTACTACAAAATTAGAATTTATAATACCTAGTCCGTGATGAGATATCTTTGAGCTATAATGAATCTTTGTTAAATTAATTAATTTAACAATCTTCAAAAATTATTTTTATTAAGTCTGCCCTGCCTCCCCTCAAGGTACAAGGTAACAAGTGTACAAGTGAAACATGGCATTGCTTCAAGAAGTGCCTCTACTTCCATTGAGCAGGTATGAAAAATGTGTCCTCCCTCAAGGTGTTAACTTCTTTGCTGAAGTCCTATTCAGGCTTCAGGTGGAAAAAAAAGGAAATGTATATTTTTACTCTTCTTGGAACGAAAATGTATGAAATGTAGAAAATGTATGAAAATTTGAATTTTGTTTAATGATAACTACCAGAAACATGTCTCTGTTATTTACAGAGAATACCTTAACTGAGAAGTTACAATACAGTTGTAGCAGAGCCTTGCTAATTTTAATTTGTTTTCCTAAACTTCACCATCTGTAATTCACTTGTACACAAAATCTGCTGATTTCTTTAATAGAGACTACATAGAGTTAGTGTAGTGATGTATTGTTAAGATAGTTACCTTAGTTTGCAAATATATCATATTTACTTAGTATGCTACTGGATTAAAACACACTTATTGGCTGAACAAAGTTAACTTTGATGCATTATGCTCTTTTGTATATTGTTTTTGCTAATTCACAAAAATTGAGAAATGTACAATTCCAATAATTGAGAATTAGCAAGGTTCTGCTGTAATATCTTTTCTGAAAGCTTTGTGTGACTTAAGATCAGTTATAGAAATTGTGGTGCTTGCTGGAGTTCTCATAAAAGCTTTGTGATAGAAGGAATGCTGATTAAATTCTTATCAATCAGTAATTGGCTACTGCTTAATGAAGTCAGCTGCAGAGAATTAAGTAGAATTGTTTCACAGGCCAACATTTTATTTGTAATCCCTAAAGTGGCTAAATTGAGATGGAACAGGGTTTTTCCCATGGTGTACAAGTCTTGATGCAGTTTTTCCTTCTATATCAGCATATCAGAGGTAACTTCATGAAAATAATCTTTGCACAAAAGCCTCTGTCTGGAAAGTTCATCTCCATAGCACTGGAAGAGAATAGATCACGCTTTAGTCCATCAGTTGTTGAAATAGCCCCATTTCTCTCTCCTCATTACAAATAAAACCAAACTTATCCATTCCAGCTGCCAAATGTTTCTGCTTCCCTCTGTTACAGGAGCCCCCTTTTTCCGCCCCCCCTCAACTGTAATGTACTGCTTTGCTGAAGAGACAGCAATTTCTGATTAGCTCCCAGTTCCTCGTATTTCTCAGTAATCAGGCCCCACATTACTCCGCTCCTAAATTCTTCTCCATCAACAAATTCCAACTGATTTCCCAAATGCTAAACACCAAACTAAGTATTGCTGTCCTTTAGTGACAAGTGAATGCAGTTCTTTAACTTTCATACACTCAGAGTTCTGCACTTGTAGTGCCTGTGCTGCTATCCCTCACTTCTTGAGTGTGGGCAGAAGTGAAAAACTGAATAAAAAGCATGGATGAGGTGCATCCCTAAAGTCTTCTATATAATGTGATTATGCAGTTGTGAAAATGCATAATATAGTGTTTTGCCAGTAGGCCACATAGCTCCCTCTGTGTAGTATAGAAAGCCATCTTCCAATTTTTGAGCTTGTCCACTTTTCTTTTAGGAATTCTTTAGGAGTAATGAGTGACCCCGAGGAGAATTGCAGGAATATGAGAAGTATGCCTTGATTGAAACAGACAGAGGCTTTTGTGAAGAGGTGACTGGCATTTATAACTTCTAAACTGCACAGGAGACATCCTATGTGACAAGTGCTTTCTTCTGTGCAATTTATCTAGATTTGAGATATTCAGGCCTTTCAGTAGTAGGGCAATAAACCACTGAGGTTTAGGAGTTCCAAATGGCAGCTGCTGCTTCCTGCAAGCTGCCTAACATGCTACCATCACTGAGTGCTTCCATTTCTTTTGCTTTGCCCAAACACATATTAGGGAGGCGAATCCATAGGCCTGTCCACGTTTGAATATAATTTTGGCCAAGCCATTACAATATTGCAGCTGTTTGCATCAGTGAAAGCAGAACTCTTCAACTATACTAACTGTTTATATACTTATTTTAGGGATTTAATCTTTTTAAGTGTTGCATATGCATCTCTTGCAGCTTCTATAATTCATTAGAGCATTGGAATATATTGTTTGGTGAGATGTGTTTAATTAACTTAAATCTACTTAAGTTGAGACTTTTGGTTTCTAGGTTTCAAATGTAGTAGAGCTTATTACTGTATATGACCTTTTAAACAAAGTGTGTGTGTGTGTGGGGGGGGGGGGGGAAGTTGAGGACTACTGTAGAAACTGTATAAAAATGAGTATATAGGTATAGATGCGTACTGATTATTCATGTATGAACACACGATATGTAACTTTAATATTGAGACCTGTATGGACAATTCCTTTTACTACATAACATCAGTGCATGGATACAGAAAGTAATCATGATGAACTAGAAGTGGTGAGGATAGAAAGCATCATCAGTGAGTGTAACTGAAGTATGGTGGGATGACTGAAGCCAGAAATGTTTATACTGAGTTGTATATACTATATAGGATTGGAAGGACAGGGCAAGAATTTACACAGCAAGTAATATAAAATTTGATAATGAAGAAAAGCATGGAAATATATTGCCTCAGTAGTAGAGAACAAAAGCAAAGCAAGCTCCTCTGGCCTAGAATGAGACCAGGCACAAAAAATTTCTGGATCTATTATAAACAAAAGACAAACTATATTTAACAACCTAGATATTGCTGCATGCCAAGCACTATTAAGCATGGATTTCCTAGATTCTTATGTAGATTACTCCACAAACAGAAAAGTAAAGAAGCCATCCAGGATCATGTATTTGCTAACAGGGATAAAAGTCAGAGGAATACAGCCATCTAATCTTACGTTCTAATAACTAACTTCATACATACCTATGATTAGAGGGCATCATATTGAAAGCCAAACTTCAGATGACCTTCAGAAGAGACACACTATGTACTTAAGTAATAATTTCCTCTGCTTGTGATAGTTAGACCTAATATCAAGCAAGGGAGTTGAATAATTTTTCTTAACTTTAATGTAAAAACTGTTGGCTAAACATCTTATTGTTTGTATTCAAATGCTTGTGTCCTTCCCAATTCGATAATTAAATGTTTCTTTTTCCTTAGTCCTCCTATATCTCCGAATCTTATTCAGCGGCCTAATATAAGAGTCAGGTCAATAGACTAATTTTTTTTGCAAAGCTCTTGAGAATGCATGACGACATCAATAATATCTTAATCATATTAAACTGAATTTGGTTGCACAGAGACCTGCTTTGTCATTAAAATGATTCAAGTGACATATTACATATGTTTGAAAGAGATGAATAACAAAAGATTTAAATATTATTTTGAAAAACTGTACAAATCCTTATAAACTTTTATAAGTGGATTTGTTAGAGGACCTGAATTTTAATTGCAGGAAAATTAAGTAGTTTATTCAAAGACATAATCTTTGTAAAAAGTCTGAGAGTTAGGTATGTTGGTCTGTAACTTTAAAAACAATGAGCAGTCCTGTGGCACCTTAGGCTACATCTAACTGCACCCCTCTGTCGGCAGAGAGATGTGAATGAAGCATTTCGAAAGCGCAAATGAAGCAGGGATGTAAATATCCCGTGCTTCATTTGAATAATTGCGTCATGGTGCTGTTTCAAACAAGTGCCATTTTGAAACTGAAACCGCAGTTTAGATGCAGTTTTTTCAACAGGGTGATTTTTTTGAAAGATCCTGTACTCCTCAAAAAGATCCTGTACTCCAAAAAATGAGTACAGGATCTTTCGAAAAAATTGCCCTGTTGAAAAAACTGCATCTAAACTGCGGTTTCAGTTTCAAAATGGCACTTGTTTGAAACAGCGCCATGATGCAATTATGGAAATGAAGTGCAGGATATTTAAATCCCCACTTCATTTGCACTTTTGAAGTGCTTCGTTTACATCCCTCTGCTGACAGAAGGGTGCAGTTTAGACGTAGCCTTAGACTAAGAAATACATTGAGTGCTCATAGGTAAAACCCACTTTATCAGATGATCTTTGCAGTTATAGTTTTTACTGCAATTATTAAATACTCTGTTGAATTCAAAGGTCATAATATTCAGTAAAATCTGCAGCATGGGATGAAAAAAGGCCCTTCACAAAAAGGCCAACAATTGTCAATTTCATATTCCTGTTCCAAAGCACAAAGGCATTAATCTAAAAAGAAAACACAAATATTCAAGATTTTAAAACTATGGGTAAAACAACTACTTTTCCCTTGCTGCATCTCAGAAAAAGCTGAACAATTTTAGGTAAAACCTTTCAAAAATTTGTTGAGGCAGACTCTCAGCATGGAAGAACATTTCAGTATATGTGGTTAGTTCGGCAAAAAGTTATAAACTGATAAACAGGGTTTCAAGAGAAGGGTCAGGCAACCATAATAGGTGTTGTCATCAGTCCTATATATTAAGGTAGCATAGGGCATTGTTACTTATATACATAGTATTGCTTCTTTTGAGATGATCTACATCCCAGTTTCTCAGACTGAAGGCAGCTATTATGTATCTGAGGTTCTAGGTCAGTGGTCTCCAAATTGTGAGGTGTGCCCTTCCAGGGGGGCATGAAGGAATGTCTGTGTGTGCGTGGCTGGGCCTAGGCCAGTTCCCACAAGGAGGTAGGAAGGGAGTGCTATGTGGCCATAGCTGTGGCTCCTGCCCCACTCTTGGCCCTTGCTTCATTCCTGGTCCTGATGCAGTTGCGACTCTGCTTCCAGACTGGAGGTGGGAATTGGATACATTCTGTTACTCGCAAGAGGGGGTGGCAAGTGGAAAAGTTTGGACATCAGTCTTCTAGGTAGTGTGCAAAGGTAGACATTATTGCCTTTTTGTTAACTTTTAGGCATTTAGTGCTATGATTACTGAAGTGCTTATATGCTGTCTTGGAAGAATTAGAGTTTTTTATTGGCAAATGTCAGTAAGTATTGATTTCACTTCACCTATAAGCTGATGGCGGGGGGGGGGGGGGAATTCCATCTAAAATAATCAGACTCCGTGGATAAAGTAAGAGAAATTCTGCTTGAGAACTTAATGTTTGATTTAAGGATATTTACTTTGTATATTTTGACGTGGTGTTAACAGGTTGTGTTTTAAATGGTTATAAATTGAGAATTCTTGAATCTCAGATCTGTCTTGAAATTTTCTGAGTCCCTCCATAATTTCTTACAACTGTGAATTTAAATCAATACAAACTGAAACCTGCTTAAAACCCATATGTTTTGGGTTATGAAAATTTACATAGAAATGGAGAAAATGCTTAAAAATAATTATCAGTATTCATCAAATTATAAAAAAACCTACCAGGTTTAATTGTTTAACTGTAAAACATATTCTGAATGTTATATGACCAGAGTACTAGGGATGTTAAAAAGTGTATAACTGGTTAATCGTGTCATCTGCACAATTAATTAAAGAGTTAGCACTGCTGCAGCACAGGTAGCTCCTGGGACCCCATGCCAGCTGGTCTGAGCTGGGCTGCCTACCAGCCCAGCTCCTAAATGACTTTTAGTGCAGAGCTTGCAGTGGGGTTAGCTCCCAGGACCCAGTGTGAGCTGGGACTGAGCCAGGCTGCTTAAATTACATAAATATTAAGCTCAGTTTGAAGTATTTTAATGGTTAAGTTTAAGCCTTAGTATATATTGTCAACTTAAATAATTCTAAATTGGGATTTTTGAAAAATATTTTTCTTCATGAATTTTTATCCATCTACTGTGTTCCTATTACTATCATAACATGCATGTACAAGTTGAACCCCTCTGGTCCGGAAACATCCACTGTCCAGAATAATTTTTAGTGAGCCGGATGTCCACTTTTCATGGGAGTAGCCAAGTTTACTGTGGTCCCATAAAGCTTGTTTACAGCCACCAGTCCTGGCTCCCAGTGTTCTATGCTGTTGTTTAGCTCTAATTTACCCCTAAATGTCCTCTAACAGCCCAGTAAGCAGTGGAAGTTTTGGTAATGCTGCTAGACCAGGGGTGGGCAATAATTTTTAATGGCGGGGGGGGGGGGGGAGTCCTCCAAGATTTTGGCAAGTGGTCAAAGGCCACATTTCTACTGAGGAGGTTTGGGATCTGGGACAGAGGTTGGGTTCATAAAGGAGCTTGGGGTAGGAGACGGTGCAGGAGAGGGTGTGGAGTTTGGGTGAAGGAGGGGGTTGTGATCTGGGGCAGAGGATTGGGGTGCAGAGTCCAGGAGAGAATTCTGGCCTGGGGGAGGGCTGTACAAGGGGGTGCAGGGTCTGGGAGGGAGTTGTGACCTGGGGGAAAGGAGTACAGAGAGTTTGGGTGGTGGCCTGGGGCAGGTAGTTGTGGGGGGATGGGTGGAGGGAAGAAAGTGGAGATGCCAGAGGCTGGCTCTGGCTGGGAGGCACTTACCTAGGCAGCTGCCAGTCAGCAGCCCTGCAGGAATCTGAAGGCTGCAGTCCACCTGGCTCTGCTTCAGGCAGGGTGAAGGAGTAAGGGAGGGCAGTGAGGGAGAAGGCTTCATCGGCTGCCCCTGCCACCAGCAAAATATCTCAGCTGCTATTGGTCAGAAACTGGCCAATAGGTGCTGAGAGATTTTGCTGAGGGGAAGGACAAAGTACAAAGCCTCCCAGAATAAAGTAGCCACATTCAAAGTGGCTGCCACTGCACTGTGCTTAAGGGTCCCAGCGAGGCAGCCACGGGCCAGATCCAGTGGCTTGGTGGGCCGGATCTGGCCTGCTGACATCCTTTTGGCCACCCTGGCACTATATAATATTGACCTCCCGAGGTATGGAAAATTCTGTGATTTGGAACCAGTCAGTTGGCATGCTGAGAAATTTGATTGATGTAAACAGTACAAAGCTATTTGTTCAAAGAGAAGTTAATGACACTGATTCATAATTGTAAGTTACTCCATACACATCACTAATTTAGTGAAAAAATAGTCCATGTAGAATAGGGATATGTACTATGTACTATTAGTCAAAAATAGTAAAACAAACCCACAGTTTTTGAGAAGCACACTTTAGCCTTTCACATAATTATTTCATGACTAAAAAAAAAAAATCCAGAAAAGTGCTCCATTTTTTTTTTTACTTTGAAAACTACAGTATCTTTGGCATCCATTAGAAATGATTGCTTAAATTCTAAGTAATTACGTTTTGCACATTCATTTAAATCTCATAATAAACCTAAAATTCAAATATTAATATTAATCAGAGTAATAGATTAGATTTGAGTGCAGCTTGGATATCTCTGTAGTCCAAATTGATGGTCAACTGATTTGAACCTGAAAAATTCTGAGCTATATGATTAGAATATTTTAAATTTGTTGTTAGCAGTTAATCACTAAGATGGGATGAGTCCTTGTGTTAGTGAAAATCTGAGTTTCAGCAGTATTAGTCAAGTTTGAGGATTACTAATTAGTGACGGGGGGCCAAAAGTAAAGGAGTGTGTAAGCTGATCTACCTATATGAAAAAGGTTTACCTATTATTTTGTATTCACCACTTTGTATGTCTGTGGACTGAAGAAAGTGCAGACTCTTCTCCAATCTTGAAAAGTTACTGTCATTAAATTATTCCCTATTGACATATAATCACTTAAAGTATACACTTTACATAATTATTTAAATATCTTTCATATAACATGTAGTGTAGTGCCTTAAGATTTTTTCTTCATTTTTTTTTTCTTTTTTAGCTAATCATAGACGATAGTATTTTCAGAAGACTCCAAAGGTTTCCTTTTGAAATCTTTACCTTTTACACAGTAATAATATGGCCAATATTTTGATCTCTAGTAGTTTTATTCTTGGATTGAATGACGTTTTCTGCTGCAAGAAACAAGGAGAAATAATGACAAGTTTTCTCATTTCATAGATTGCTTTTTTCAGTTCTGTAGGCAGGTATTTGCAGATGGGGATGTTTGTGAATGCCGTTCATTCTGGCTATATTTGGAGCGCAACAGGCTCTATCTGTTTTTATTTAGATTTACCTATATGCCAAGTAATTTTGGGATCTGTTCGGAAAGAAAGCTCATTGAATTGGAGTTTTCTACTTCAGGGAGTCTCAGAAGTAATATTGAGTTGACATATCTCCAGCTTTATCTTTTTAGTAGCAACTTTCTTTTCTAAGAGCTGCAGGTCAGGTGTGTGCTATTATTTGAGCCAATTCTAATGCTGCTACTTGTGCACTTGTTTTTGGGGTCAGTCTGCCCTTTGAGTGACTTGGTCTAAAGAAGGCTGCAAAGATATTTTTATTTCTGAGCCAATTTTGATGCTGCTGTTCTTGTGCTTTTCATTGCAGTCAATCTGCCCTTTGAATTAATTGGCCGAAGGAAGACTGCAGAGATATTTGACTGCTGAAAGTGTGCTATCCAATACTAAGAGGAAAATTGTTACTTTCTTTTATGATCAATATTGATTGAAATAAGGATCTGAAATGATGCCAGTCTATTCGGACACATTGGTCAACTCCTCAGGAATGCTCAAATTATACATCACACATACTAACATTTGTTTTTTCTTCTTTTTAGCTGGTTGGTGGAGAGTTTGATCTAGAGATGAACTTTATAATCCAGGATGCAGAGAGCATAACGTGCATGTCGGAGCTTTTAGAACACTGTGATGTAACATGCCAAGCAGAAATCTGGAGTATGTTCACAGCCATTCTGCGTAAAAGTGTCCGTAATTTACAGACCAGCACGGAAGTTGGCTTAATTGAACAGGTACTGCTGAAGATGAGTACGGTGGACGACATGATTGCAGGTATAAATTACTGACTGACGTATAACGTTACTGTTTTTGAACATTCAAGTATTGCAAGCATAGTAATTTTATTTATATTTTAAAAGCAGTACATTATTTGATTAGTATTGATACGGAGTCAAAAGTTCTAAATCAACTTTAAATGAAATGGGCAAAGATTGTAAAATACTCCGTTTTTAGAACGAATGTTGAAATAGTTCATATAGCATGTACAGTCTTTTTAAAATGAAAATAGATTACAGCCTGATCTTAGTGATTAAAATAAGACCACTTTCAATATCTCATAAGAGCATCTGACACTTATTCTCAGTTTCTCAAAAAATTAATTGCTATGAATTATAAAAGAATTGAACCATTACTATGACCCTCTTAAATAGTAAAGAATACATTATTCTTTATATGATAAACCCAAGAACACTAGAAATGTTCATATTTATTGAATATTGTATTGAGCATTTTTGTACTTCAGTCTTTACTTTCCTTTTAAAATATCTGGTCCTTCTAGCCTCTTTTGAAACTTTGTCAGGTGTCTTATCCGTTTTTAATCTTTTCTTTGAGTATTCCCTATGTTTCCTTCTACTAAAATATAGCATGCTTTATTTGCATATCTATGAGAACTCATGAGTCTTGGATTACAGAAGCAGTTGCCTGTGTGAGGCCTCCAGTTTATTCATACCCTCCGTATCTGGAGATAATTCTGTTTTCTTAGTTGAAAGTAATCATTGGTTAGAAGGGGGAGGCTAAGCTTACACTTTTAGAATGTGATTAGTACGATTTGCAGAACTAATTTTTCACTCATTACAGTTGTTGGGGAAGTTCAGGAGAAATTCAAAGAGCCATTTTCATCAGAGGAAGGTTCAGTAGCTTTTTGATCTAAGTATGTTAGAGCGGTGCACCTGACCAAAAAGTGAATTTTTGAAGGATTGAAGAGTTCTTTTTTCTATGAATTCTAGCTGTTTTACAAATATATGTAGTTATTTTTAATACCCAAATATATGTTGGCTGCTTTACAGAAAAGTAAAAGTATGGTACCAGCGAACAGGAAGTTTGAGTCTAAATTTAGATGGGAGTTCATAAGCGAGAAAGCTATAATCAAGAGAGGAGTTAGGGAAAGTATGATGGTTATAGTAGTGTGCAAATGTGTTTACTGAGAGTTGTGCATCTTGGGTGGGGGTTTGTAAATATAAAATTATATGTAATACTATATTTTTATAAATCATCCAATTCAATCTGTTACAAGTAAATGGTTTTGGGAGGTGCTTAGCACATTTTGGGTACTTATAGGTATGTTTTAAAATAGTAAATCATTTGCTTTTTTTCAATCCGTTGATGACCCTTGTACTCTGTGGTGTGAAGAACCACAAACTCAAGCAGTAGCATATCAATAATGTCACATAACCAAAGATGTGACTTATCAATACAGTCACACAACCATTAAATATACCCTGTGACCAACCTTTCAAAGAGTTAAAAGGGTACATAAGGAAAAGGGCAATCAAGTTCCACCTGTAACGGGCATTATATAGTAAAAACTAAATTTTTGATTTCTAGCCTGAAACATTGGAAAAAAACAGTGCAAAAAGTGTAACATGTTCAAAAACCCTGCTCCACTAAGAAAGCAAACAAGCCATTAAGTTCACCATGTTCCAAATGGTCTCAAGGATAACTCTGAGGCACATTAAACTATGGTGATGCCAACATCATAGGGAAAGAATGAAATTGCCTAAGAATAACTGCAGATGGCAAAGTCCATGCAATGTTTTGGATCTAGAAACAGATGGGAGTCAAAAGACTCATGAGGTTGTAAATGCTAATAAAAGGCTAGCATCCTTCATCAATAAAGGGAGTGAACTTCTACTCAATTTTTTCTAAGAATGCATTTTCCTTCTTATCAGCATCATATCAGAGAGAGTTTCTGAGAGAGGACTCGGCAAGTTTGCTTTTCACTCTGTTCCTATGAAAGTAGAAGAGTGAAAACTACAGATCTGATTAAAAGACAAAAGAGTATCCGAGTTTTGATGTCACTGCAGTTTGGAATGTGTCAGTCACTAAAAACCTCTGCATATGTGCTGTTCAACAGAATTTGAGAGAGATGTATGCGTGGATGAGACACCTTTCAGACCCCGGAAAGAGAGGAATAGAGACCACAATTAGTTTCTTTGCTTCCTCTCCAGCTTTTGCAGATATACACTACCACTTCATGTTCAGTGATGGAATTGACTACTAACACACACAAAGTTAATTAAAATGGGTACCTAATAGCTGATCATCACCACAAGAATACTGCCTTACAATAACTAATGCCCTGTGCTTTACTCAGGCCCAAAGCTAACTTGACTGATGTAGGGATCAAGGATGACAGGATGACTCAAGATGGTGCCAGAGCTGCTTTGCTACCAACATTCCTATCTGCTTTCCCAAATTGGTCAGGTGAAAAATGTGATGGTGTAGTAATTGTCCGTTTCCTAGCATGCAGTAAGGATCTTTTGAACTAGGGCCAAACCACTGCTTAGTTCTAGGAATCTGATACAGCTCTCTTCGAAAAAGTCACATTTGCCAGTGATGGGCCTAATATTTCCTAGCTGGTATTTTATAATCTATAAAGTACATGTATCCTCCTTGCAGCTTGTTAACTATGGCACACTCTCAGTACCTCCTGAAATGCTGTGATCAAAGTTAGGTGTAAATCAAGTAGAAAAGATTACTGTCTGAACATGGCATAATGTAGATAATCTACAGTAAGTCCCAGTCCACATGCTCAGTACACAGAGGAAAAGCTGACTGCATTTGAGTGGAGGCAATTCAGATACCTGAGACTGCCATCTACTTGACGCATTCATTTTACAGATGCTATGGCAGAGGAAATAATATCTTAATCTTTGACAACTTCTTCATAGGAAAACATTTCTCTGCCATCAGTTGCATTCAAATGTGGGATGACTGCCATTGGCATTTGTCTCCTTCCTGGAAACTTTGTCTAGAATTCTGGATTATTCTGAGGATTATACTACAGAAAAGGATGTTGAGCCATCTTATCAGTGGTTGAGGGCAAAAAATTACTATAACAACTAGATAGATGACTGGAAGATAGTTTAATAGCTATAAAACATTTTCCTTCAGAGCACTCTGGAAACTGAGATCCCTAAATTTTTGGGTAAGAACTAATGAAGCAAGTCTTATGATCCAGCAGTTTCCATAGATAGTATAATCCCAAATGAGAGAATTTGATGGAACGTGAGGTGTCCCCTGCCACCGGTCCTGAGTCAGCTGGCCCTTCCTCTGTCCTTCTCTACCCCCTCGCTAAATGGGCTGTCTGCCCTGTAGCCCCGGGCTGCTATCAGCAGCTGTGGTTTTCTAGCCCTGCACTGCTGTGCTTCCCCAGCTCTGTGCTGCTGCGAGTGGCTGACATTCTCCAGCCCCCGACTCGGCCCTACTGTGGCTGGACGGGCTTCTTCAGCTCCCAGTCCTGCACTGCCTCAGGCTTCTGGGGTTCTCTGGCCCCACGTTGCCACAGTTGGCCAGGTTTTCCTGGCTCCATGCTGCTATGGGCGGCTAACATTTTCTAGCCCCAGACGCCATGCTACTGTGGGTAGCCGGCTTCTTTAACCCTGGCTCCATGGTGGCCAAGATTCCCCGGCTTTGCAGTGCAATGGGCTGCCAGGGTTCTCCAGCCTGGCCCCAGCACTGCTGTTGGGCTCTGGCTGCACTGCCACTGGCCCCGGGTAGGCTCCTGGCACTCGTGACACTAGGCTTCTGGTCCAGGAGCATTCATGCTGGACCACAGATGTTTCTGAACCAGAGAGTACCAGTTTTTAATGGTGCAACCTGTAATAAGATTTTGTTTAAGTTAATTGGTGTTTTCTAGCCTAACTTATCATGCAAACTACAGTTTACAGTTGCCATTTTCCCATCAAGACCCATTTCATCTCCAGGAGCTCAGGTGTTATGCTGCAGGTGGCTAGGTTGCTCAAAAGTTGCTTGAACTGAATTTTGAACACTTATATTATTACTATTTTTAAGCAAAAGTTAAACTAAAGCTGTTCCCACCAGTAAAGCTATACGGGCAGCAGGGCTGCTAACAATTCCCCCTCCATTGCCTGGAAATACATCATTCTGAAAACAATGGAAACATTTGGATCCTTCCCAATTCCTTGGCCAAACTTTAGAACCTGATTGCCTTATCAAATTAAAGTTAAACTTCATAGCCAGATGGTAAAGCTTGGTTCCTAAGCTTCAGGACATCCCACATAGTTCCTTCTGAAGTTGCCAATGCCTTTCATGCAGATGAACTAAGAAGAGAAGTGCCATGTTATCTCTCTTGTCCAGATGCTTTGCTCAATGTTACTTCAGAGACAACTTAGCTATTTTAAAGTTGAAGCTTTTCCATACATGGCTGAATTGGGGTTCTTTCAGTTGTTTTTATAGAATAAATATAAAATATTAAATGCAGTTATGGTTGCCAACCCTCCAGGTTTGCCCTAGAATTACCAGGAATTAAAAATTCATTCTTTAACTAAAAATATGCGATGTGATGAGACCGATAGCAATACGCCCATCTAAAATTGGCAGCCCTAAGTAGTTTGATAAGTGCATGAGTGGCAGGAGTTACTGCATGTAAAACCTGTTACATTATTTTTTTTGAAATGCATTAAAATAAGGAGAAAAGGCTTCTGTCTTCCCTCTGTAAGTTCATTTTTATAGTCTTATTACAAAATGAGACTAGATACAGGCTAAACCAGTGTGGTATTCTTATGACTTACTGTAACCACTGCTGGGGAGATTTGAACCTGGTACCTCTTGAAGCTTAGTTTTAGAGCCTCTGCAACTTGAGCTATAAAGCCAGGTGGTTCTCAGTTTAGACTGTAGAGCTCCTTTGTTCTTATCTCTCTCTAAGTGCCACTACATGGGACAGTGAATCACACTAGGTGTGTGGGTTATATTAGTATGACAGAAAATGACAAGAACCTTGGAAAAATCATGATTTTTTGACTTTGTCATTCTCTCTCGTGAGTGGATTCGTATGGTATATTTACCAAGTATGGATCTATTTTTTCAGGTAATATTTGTGGTATGTAAGTCCCAAGATTTATCAATCAAAAACCACAAAAGAAAAAAGTTGAAAAACAAAAAGTTAATCTAATTTAATCTAATTCCTTGTTAACGGGAGTTTGTAGTAATACCAAAAGAAAGGTGGCCCAAGAGTTTCTATTTTAAGGGCATTCTTCTTTTATTTATTACTTAAACATTTCTGGGCTTGAATATTCAGGAGTTTCTGCTCCAATGTATGTGGTGACAAAGCATTTTTAAATTTGAATAAAAACACTGCAGCCAAGCTTGAGTAAAAGAGGAGTGAGGAAAATCATTTTGCTTTTGTAATAAAACCAGCTTTTTTGAAAACTCTGGATTGGCAGCAGTTTGAGCAGAAGTGTGAAATTTGCCATGGAGTGTATACCTGGCTATATATGTGTTTGATGGTTCAGTGAATATCTGTGTTAATTTTGTAACCGTAAGGATTTTTAAAAATAAACTCTGCACACTTGTAGTAACTTGAATGGCAAAGAATTTTAAAATTTTGTCTGTTCTGTTGGCACTGTGATACCATATGCATCAAATAGTAATGAATTTTGAGGTATATTCTGCCTTCTACAAATACTTCCAGATTGCGCAATTAAAAAAAAAAAACTTTTTAGTTTTAAGGTTGCAAAGTGGAGTACTCAAAAATAAGGGCCAAAATTGATCTCAGTGTCAACTCTGCCTCTTTCTGCATAATTCAGACTGAAAGGATTCTTAATTACCAGCTCAAATATTGTTGTTTCCTCAGGGCTTCTGTCATAATCAGGGCACAGGGTAGATAGTATGCAGTGAATGAGGCTGAACATTGATTGGACATATATGTGGACTCCCATAAGATGAAGAGACCATATACATTGCTTACAAACTAAAATATTTCTTTGTTTTCCCATAATAAGCTCTTCACAAAGATATCCTGGATACCCACTCTCAGAATCATAGAATCATAGGTTTGGAAGAGACCTCTGGAGGTCGAGTCCAACCCCCTCTCCAAAGCAGGACCAACTCTAACTAAATCATTCCAGGCAAGGCTTTGTCAAACTTGGACTTAAACTCCTCTAGGGATGGAGGTTCTACCACCTCCCTAGGTAACCCATTGTAGTGCTTCACCACCCTCCTAGTGAAAGTTGTTTTTTTTTTTTTTTTTTTCCTAATATCCAACCTACCTCTTTGTTCTGCCATTTGTCACTACTGAGAACAGCCTTTCTCCATCCTCTTTGGAACCTGTCTTCAGGTAGATAAAGGCTGCTGTCAAAACCCCCTCACTCTTCTCTTCTGTAGACTAAACAAGCCCAAGTCCTCAGCCTCTCCTCGTGAGTCATGTGCTCCCGCCCCCTAATCATTTTGGTTGTCTTCATCTGGACTTCGAGTGCATCCACATCATTTATGTAATGGGGGTGGCAAGCAGAATGGGATGCAATACTCCATGTGTTGCCTCACCAGTGCAGAATAAAGGAGAATAATTACTTCTCTAGATCTGCTGGCAGTGCTCCTCCTAATACACCTTAATACGCCATTAGCCTTGGCTACAAGGGCACACAGTTGACTCGCATCCAACTTCTCATCCAGTGTAATCCCGAGGTTCTATACTGCTGCTTAGACAGCTGGTCCCCAGCCTATAACAGTGCTTGGGATTCTTCTGTCCCATGTGTAGGACTCTGCATTTGTCCTTGTTGAACCTCATCAGGTTTCTTTTGGCCCAATCTTTCAAATTGTCTAGGCCACTCTGGATCTTATCCCTACCCTCCAACATATCTACCTCTCCCCCTAGCACTCTTGCAATAAACATTTTTAAAAACCCTCTTAGCTAATTTAAATTTAATCTATGGACAGGAAAAGTGGAGACATCAGTATTATTATTTTTTAATAATCGGGGAGCATTCAGATCCTATAGTGAAAGTGGCCATAAATTCCTAGATGGATTTTTAAAATTTTTATATGTATTCAGTGACTAAACTTGTACTTCATGAACAGTCCACATGCAACCTGTGCACTAAATGAGGTCTCATTCACTGCATTCTCCAGGTTGTTCAAGCAGAGCTATCAACTGCTCTTTCAGTGGTACAAATTCAGAGCAAATCCATTGGCTTCAGTGGATTTTCTCATAGCTCATATGGTATTTCAAATACTATTTCAAGTTTCTGTGCCTTCCTTCTGAAGTATAAGAGCAGGTTTTTAAGTACATACAAAACCACATTAAGAGTGTTTTTTTTCCACTGCCCTCAAACTAACAAATGACTAAAAAATGTTTAGTCACATTTTCAGAAAAAAATAATTCCTGGATACAAGATATGAAAAATTTCAGCTTAGAAAACTGACTTTGGTAGTTAGTAACAACGAAAAAAAGGCTAGTTAGAGAAAATGTTTAGGTGTCTCTTAGCTATAACTGGTCCTATATCCTATGTCTGTAATGCAAAATGTTCTGGTAAACTAACAGGGAAATATGGTTAACTTTCTTAGCATCTCAGAAGCTATATCCCAGGCTGCTTTCTGTCCCCAGACCAGCCATGGAATCAGGAGAGTTGTTTTTTGGAGATAAAGGACAATTTTGAATTTTGTTAGAACAAAGAATGTTATGGAGAAGGAGATATTTGTCTGATAAATTAGGGTTAGGGAAGAAGCATGTCTAAAATGTTGGCGGATAAGGATCCTAGTTTACCTTAATCCAGGGGTTCTCAAACTTTTTGATACCGCGACCCCCTAAAATGCTCATTGAATTTCTGATGCCCTACCCCCCCACCAAAGTTGTTAAGCAAAAAAAAAAAAAAGCACTTGACTCACCCTTGCTGCAGTCACTGTGCTGCAGGGAAGCCGCTGGCGCCGACACCGCCTCCTGCAGTGTGCCTGGCACGCTACGCAGCTGTGGGAGGGGAGCGCACTTCCAGAATCCCCAGAAGTGGCGTGAAGGACTCCGGCAGCTGCAACCCCCCTGTAAGCTGGTCGCGACCCACACTTTGAGAAACGCTGCCTTAATCTGTTTGGTCTGAATCCTCTGTATATTGGAACATGCTCCTTGAAATTACAGTAACTTTTTGTGTGTTCTCTCTGAAGGCCATAACTTATAGCATGCTTCCTCCTGCTATAATGGCCTCTGTGGACACTAATAGCAATTCTTAGAAGTATGGGTTTTTGAGGGAAAGCAAAGAGAGCATGGAAAGAACCAAGATTCCCCAAACCATCCAAATATTTAAAATTAGCATAAATATTTCATTTTTACATACATCTAAAAACTGTTTATTAATCTTAAATGTTACTTCTCTGAAAAGTGAATTTTTTTGTTCCTATAACCTACACAGGTTTCTTGGTTTTTGAAATGCTCTAATGGAGGATATGTCCTCTATTAGTCGTTCTATAGCAATCGTCATCATTTGTAGTGATGGACTTTAGCAGAGCCTCTTTTAACCTCATTGTTTGCATTGAATCTAAAACTTTTATTTTTGGGTACCAAATTAAAGAAGAATTCAGAGAAATAAAAATGCAAGATTGTATGTACATCTCACACATACTAAATCATACTACAAGATGAATGAGGTAACACCCTAAAATGTGCAAGACAAAGATGATAAACATTCAACAATAGGTTCCTAGCCCATTGTGATAAAACTGCAAACATAAAAGATTGTTTTTGTGTACTTATTTATTGTTTTGTTAAAAAGTAATATGTTATCATGTGTTTACACATACATGACTTTATAGGAAAGAGAGACCTTCTTGAAATCCTATTTTGTTATACAATAGTTAAGGAAACAGTCTGAATAAAGCTTACTTTTAATTAAATATTCATTTTCAGTTTGTACTTGCAAATAATTTCTTTGACAAACAGTGTAATTCAAAGTTCAGAATAACTTTATTTTCCTTTGAAGATCTTCTAGTTGATATGTTGGGGGTTCTTGCCAGCTACAGCATCACTGTAAAGGAGTTGAAGCTTTTGTTCAGCATGCTTCGAGGCGAAAATGGAATCTGGGTAAGCTGCGGCCAGATAAAATATTAAGTGTTAGTGCATTAGTGCTTGAGGTTAAAGTAACTTTTCTCTAGAGGCATATGAAATTGAATTTTTATGTTAATTGAATTATTGTTTAAAAGTTTTTTTTTTAAGGTTTTAGGATTAATTTACTGGTTTCTTTGAATGGTTAATATAGCTACATAATATCATTACTAACTGGTTGCCTTGACATTTCTACAATTCTGCTTTAACAGCCAAGACATGCAGTTAAGCTATTGTCGGTCCTTAATCAGATGCCACAGAGACATGGTCCTGATACCTTTTTCAACTTCCCTGGCTGTAGTGCTGCAGTAAGTTTTTTAACCAAAATGCTTCTATTTTGGGGAACAATAAAATTGCTTTATTACATGCTTTGCTTTATCGGGTTTGGAAATCCTTCTTAATGAAATGTGGAACATATTACTCAGTATAATTTTCCCAGAATAAGACTAGGCCTTAATGTTTAGCAAGCTTGTCAGAAGCAGCATAGCACTAAGGTGACACCAGATCCTAAGGCACTTAATGTCAAAAGTAAAAGGAGATTATTTCTTACATGAGATGTATTGGAAGAGGAGAGGTATGTGGGGAAACTTTTTTTTTAATAGAAAGTTTACAATAATAGTAAATGACTAAAACGAGGCTGATATTACACAATCAGTTTAAATGTGTGTGTGTGTGGTATATGTAAACATGCATATACGTTTATGATAGTGATAGCCCAGTTCTAAATTTTATCATGTGCCTTTAATTGCCTCACCAGAAGTAGTGTTCACTGATTCACCTTACTTGAGACTACTGCTAATGTTTTTAAAAAACACCTTGCCAGACAAATGCTCATTTCCCCCCCACCCTAAACCGTGTACTCTGCTTTTCCAACACTCTCCAAAATACATCTGCCGACTCCCTGGACAAGCAATTTTTAGTTTTGGACAGGGTCAAGGTGGAAAATCCCACGCACCATCATGGCTAAAAGTGGAAGTTGCATGTTAGTGGAAAGAGAGAATTCTCAGTAACCAGCTGGAATAAGCACTCACTTTTGACCTTAAAAATGTGGTACTTTTATTCAAGTAAAGTAGTTTATACAGGCTTTATGGCTCTCGGAGATCTTTGAGTTGGACTAATTGTAACTTAGATACATAACTTTATAGGCAAAAGAATAGGAATAATGATGCCAATAATATTTTTCATGAACTCTTAACATTTGTATGCTATGTATAATACAGAAAAAATAAATATTATGGTGTAGAGTATAAGAATTTTTTGTATGATAAGATGATCAGCGTAACTCATTTGTGGTTCTGAGTGATGCCCAAACCAAATCCCTAATGATAAACACTTTACTCCATGCAGTTGTGTATACTTAGTCTCTCTCTATATTTGTACATATAGTATTACACATTTATATACATATAAAGCATGCATATATATATATATATATGCATGCTTTATATGTAATATTACCCACAAAAATAATTAAAAGAACATTCGTTGAGCACTCAAAAATTAGGAAATTCAAGAATTAAGGTAGCATATATGTGTACAGTAAAACCTGTGTTATTCGGCACGCTTGGGGATTAGGGTGTTCTGGTTATCTAAAAATTCCAGTTATCTGAGGGTCCCATCAATCTAGGAAAAAAAATAGACAATAGTAAAATACTAAAACTCAAGTTTTTTAATATTGGTAGTTTTGTAGTGTGAGGCAGTTAGTCTCACATTTCTATTTTGAGTTAAAGATGGTTAGTACTTCAATAAAAAATTAAGTCAATCATGGTAAACCAAGCCAGGCCTGTGCGCCTGAAGATGTGACAGTATTGTGGCTGGGGGCAATGCCGGTTAACAAAGTTTTCTGGTTAACAGAGTGCTGGATAACAAAGGTTTCACTGTATATGCCTTATGGATAGTCTTTACTTACTTGATGATCAGATACTGTTTCTCCACAAGGGCCCTGCCTCATTCAGTGCACAAAGTGGATGGTACTCAATAAATGAGCAGCCAGCTATTCAATATTTTTTTATGCTCCTTATTCAGTATGGCTATGTCTACACAGCAGTACTATTTTGGAATAACTGATGTTATTCCGAAATAACATAGTCCACGTCTACACACAAGTAGTTATTTCAACATAGTGTCTAAATAATGTTGAGCTGGTGGACTGCTTACTCTGACTCTCTAACCCTCGTTGTACAAGGAGTAAGGGAAGTTGGGGGGGTGGTGGGGGAAGTGCTCTATTTTGAAATAACTGCTGTGTAGACAGCACTAAAAAATGAAATAAGCTATTTTGAATTAAGCTATGCAATTAACATAGCTCAAGTTGCATAGTTTGTTTTTAGTTTAGCCATGCCCTTACTGTCTGAGGCCTACATTATTCAACTGCTCTAAATAAAGTGTGTATTAATTTGCTCTTGGGCTTGGCTATGGTGCTCATCCATATGATATCTAAGTGGTTCACAAACATTTCACAAAACCTCTGAGTTGAGATGATATACTGATTTCATAGATGATGAGATGAGAGAGATGAAGTTCAGAAATATTCACGGATTCTGGGAGCCTAGTTTGAGATGTCTAAGAACTGATTTTTCAGTATGTTCAGCATTATATAATCTTTTATATGTCCAAACCATATTTCACACTAACTTTAATTGCAGCTCAAAGAGCTCGGCACTTGCCTAAATTAGGCTCCAAGGTCTCAAGCTATGCACCCAGAAAATGAGGATCACACAGTAAGTGACCATCAATGAAACATTTGATGTAACAGACTTGTTTAGGAACTGGCTCAGAGGAGCTTCATAACAGAGAGCAGGGAAAGAATCTAGTTCACCAGAGCAGCATTTAACTGTCCCAATGACGAAACATCCTTTCTCTTTTTGCAAATCTTTACCTCACTACACAATATACCTTCCAATTTCTGCAACAGAAATTGGATGAAACAGATGAAACAGCAGTCCTGTGCTCAACAGCATCTTTCACTGAAGAACCATGATTTGTCCCTAGAGTAGATCCACCTTGATAATCAAATGAGCAGATTTTTAAAAAAGCAAAATGAAAACACACACACATCTTCAGAAGGGATGATGTTAACACCCTCATTGTTCACAATCAGGGTTAGAGCCAAGGGTGGGTTGATTAAAATCAGTATATAGGGCACGTCTAGACTACGTTTTAATTTTGAAAGAGGATACGCAAATTCCCTGGGAATTTGCATATCATCTTCTGATCGCTTTTTTGAAAGTGGGTCTTTGGAAAGCAAAAGTCGTCTGGATGTGGTTTTTTTCAGTCCTCTTCCCCTTTTTCGAAAAAAAACGCTCTTCCTAAAAAAGGTTTACGCGGTTTTTTGAAAAACGGTTTTTTTCTGAAAAAAGCGTCCAGACTCCTTTTGCTTTCTAAAGATCTGCTTTCAAAAAATTCTGCTTTCAAAAAAGATCCTCTTTCGAAATTAAAATGTAGTCTAGGTGTGCCCTATGTGGAAAAACTTTAAATAAATTTTAATAAACTTTTTTATTTGAACTCAGTTTCTAAAGAAAAGGGTTTTCTCATTGGGTGATGTAAATCACCATATTTTTGTGATTTTTAACTAAATAGAGCCTTTACACTAGATTTTGTACATCTTTTGTTATTTTGGATAGTAAAGCACTATAACTATATGCTTGTATTCAAGCAATGAGAACTTAATATTTCCACATTCTTATTAATTGTACTTTGTTGGTATGTTATAAAATGATGAATTATATGGTGAACAATATGTTGCTTGTATACGAGAGTTACCCTTTGGTCGTCATTTGTGTTGAGCTCCATTAGGATATTAACTGTAATTTAATTAAAGACACAAAATAGCATATGAACCTTTTTATTAAGCAAAAGGAACCCTTCATATATAGTGCATGACCTCTTATGACACTTTAATAAAGCTTGACCTCAAAAGTTAGTTGTGTTTTTTCTGAATTGTTATACAGAAAAGCAACCTTTAATTCAATTTTCAATAGAGGCTCAATCATGGATTCAATATATTTTACTTAAATGTTGTTAGACAATTCAGTATGTTTAGGTCATTCATTTGCAGATGGTTATCCCCTCAAAATAGGTCAGACCAAAGCAGACTGTGAAGAACTTCAAAAGGATCTCAAAACTAGTTGTCTGGGCAACAAAATGGATGATGAATTTCAATGTTGATAAATGCAAAGTAATGCATATTGGGAAACATAATCCCAGTTATGTATAAAATGATGGGAATTAATTTGGCTGTTTACCCTTCAAGAAAGCAATCTTGGCATCATTGTGGATAGTTCTCTGACAACTCAATGTGCAGCATCGGTCAAAAAAAGCGAACAATGTTGGGCATGACTTAAAAAAGGATAGAGAATGAGACAGTATCTTATTGCCCCTATATAAATTGATTATATGCCCACATCTTGTATGCTGTGTGCAGATGTGACCGCCTCATCTAAAAAAAGCTATATTGGCATTGGGGAAGTTCAGAAAAGAGAAACAAAAATGATTAGTAGTATGGAACAGCTGCCATATGCGGAGAGATTAATAAAACTGGGACTTTTAGCTTAGAAAAGAGAAGATGGGGGGGGGGGGTAGAGTAAAGGTCTATAAAATCATGGCTGATGCAGAGAAAGTAAATAAATAAAAGTTATTTATTTGTTCCCATAGCACTAGAACTCAAGTGAAATTAATAGGCAGCAGGTTTAAAACAAAAGGAAGTATTTCTTCACACAGTCAACCTATGGAACTCCTTGTCAGAGGGTGTTGTGGAGTCCAAGATTATACAAGGGTTAAAAAAAAAAGCTTGATAAATTCTGGTGAATTTATGGAGAATTAGTTAATCAATGTCTGTTAACCAGGAAGATGGAAATGGTGTCCCTAGCCTCTGTTTGTCAGAAGCTGGGAATGGGCGACAGGGATGGGTCACGTGACATTGGCCACTGTCGAAAGACAGGATACTCGGGTAGATGGACCTTTGGTCTGGACCAGTGTGGCCATTCTTATAGAATTGTAGAATCATAGAATATTGGAAGGGACCTTGAGAGGTCATCAAATCCAGTCCCCTGCCCTCTCGGCTGGAGCAAGCACCATCTAGATAATTTCTGACCGATGTCTGTCTAACCTGCTCTTGGAATCTCCATCATTGGAGATATCTATACCCTATTCCAGTGCCTAAGCATCCTGATGGAGTTTTTCCTAATGTCCAATCTAAACCTCCTTTGCTGCAATTTGAGCCCATTGCTTCTTGTCCTATCATCATAGGTTAAGGAGAATAATTTTTCACCCTCCTCCTTGTAACACCCCCGTTAGGTACTTGAAAGCTGCTTTCATGTCCCCTTCCCAAGTTCTTTCAGTCTTCTCTCATGGCTCATGTTTTCTAGACCTTAAATTATTGTTTGGCTCTTCTCTGGACCTTCTCTAGAGGGAAATAAGACACCTTTGCCAATGGGTTTTTCTCTGTGTTTATTTTTATTGATGAGGTCTCTTGATGCATTTTGAATAATATGTAGAATAAGATGAAAGGAGCATAAAAGAATGGCTAGTATGAGTAATGGAAGAATTAGGCGTGTGTGTATGTCTATTTTGTATACATACATACATACATACATACATACAGGGCTCGATGAACCGCGGTGAGATCTACTTGCCAGCCCTGTACCGCGTATGTGCCAGACCAGCACTGTGCAGGCGCGCAGCGCCGGTGAACGGGGTGACCAGCTGAAATCTACTCGCCATGGGCGAGTAGATATAGCGATTTGTCGAACCGTGTGTGTGTGTGTGTGTGTGTGTGTGTGTGTGTGTGTGTATATATATATATACTGCTACCTAATATACAAAATAAAAGGCTAGAATTAAAAATATCTCGAAAAATGTAAAACAAAAATTAAAATCTTGTGGTCATGTATTCAGGTTCTTACTTGGGGACAATTTATATAAGTGTCAGTGGTTTACTTGAGAGTAAGCACAATACATGGGATTATTTGAAGGAGCACTCACTTAGGTTTCTGTCCTGAAGAATTTACAATCTATCTTGTTATATAAATGTGAAACACATGTAATTGACTCTCAACTTGTCAAGGCTCAAAAGTGGGACACCATATATGACAGACTTGAAGTATTCATATTGGTAACCTTTATACTGTGTGATTTATTCTTTTGATGCTAATTGTCTAATTGTGGAAATAATTTGGAAAAAGGCTAGTTTGTCGTCGAGTGATGTGTCCCTGTTTTCAACTGTGGGGTTATAGTGATAGGTCTTCAGATGTATTTTAAGCATTTTATAAAGAAGATGGTGAGCATTTGTTCCCCATTTCCAGTGAAGTAGGACAAGAAGCAGTGGCCATGTTCTGCAGCAAAGGAGATTTAAGGTAGGCTACATCTAGACTGCAAGCCTTTTTCGAAAGAGGCTTTTTCGAAAGATACTTTCGAAAAAGCCTCTTTCAAAAAAGAGCATCTAGACTACAACCAGTACTTTCGAAAAAGCAAGCTGCTTTTTTGAAAGAGAGCACCCAGGCAGTCTGGATGCTCTCTTTCGAAAAAGCATAGTTTGCATTACAGTGCTCTTTTGAAAAAGGCGTTCTTCCTTGTAAAACGAGGTTTTCCGCGGTTGAAAAAACTACTGTGTTCTTTCAATTTACTTTCGAAAGTACGCGGCAGCAGTCTAGACGCAGGGCAAGTTTTTTCGAAAAAAGGCCAATTTTCTCGGAAAAAACCTGTAGTCTAGATACACCCTTAGGTATTAATTTTCCCCCCAACTCTGCAAGAATAGTTAAGCTTTGGTATAGGCTTCCTATGGAGATTGTAGAATTGGAAATTTCTAAGAAGTGTCTAGCAGACATCTGTCAGGTATATTTTTGATCATACCTCAGCATGAGGGCCAGGTTTATGAATTCTTGAGGTCCCCTATATTTCTGTGAATTTTCAACAATAGAATTAAACTTTTATGGCATATTAGGGACTAAAAAACCTGACACCCTTCAAAATGGAGAAAATTTGAGAGCTGTGCAAATAGCATACTTATTTTTGGCGCTATATAAATAACAGGTATTACTCTTTTCTTGGTGGTGCCTTTTGGGATAAACAAAAAGAAACACTCCCCTCCCCAAAGAACTTAGTACAGTTTCACATCATGCTGTGTTCAATTATAACACTTTCTTTATTGTTAGTATGAAATGTTTTTCCTCTCTCCCCTCAAAACAGGCAAATAACTTACTATTCCCCAAGCAAGCAAGTTTATTACATACTAGCTTATGATTGGAGTTGTGGCAGTTGTTCTAAATCTTTTCTAGGAGGGTGATTGTGTGATTAACCTATTTGGCTTTTAAGCAGTGCACAAAGTTAATACCCTTTCCATACTTCCTAATCAGGATAGCATAAATGTTAACTTCCTCTGTTAGATAACTGAAATGTATTAATCTTTCCCTGCTCAAGGAATGCAAGTTACTCTTGTTTGTTCTATAATACCTATTCGTTCATTGTTGCTCATTCCCTCTTCACACACTCTTCTGTCCCTTTGAAAAATGCACTGATGTGGAACTGCTTTGGGGTGGGCAGAGAGAAAGCCGAGTAATAAGTGATAACTTTGGCAAAAAAACTAAATAAAACCAGTGTAAAATGTTTGTCTGAGGTACTACTTAAAATGATCTTGCTATGCTTGAAGAAGGTAGGTTATTCAGTTTTAGAATTAAATGGACCTATTACCTAGAAAATATTTCCATGTACTTTTTTGTCATGTACAAAAAGTGAGACGACATTGCTTGCAGATAGTCATACAGAAGGCTGTTCCCTAATATCAGTTATCTAAAATATTCTATATTTTGTTGTGAACAACTCCCATATATTTGGGGCTTTGCCATAATACTCTGTGGTATCATAAACATTTAATTCCAAAAAACCCCATGAAAGTGTGGCACTTCAGTTATAAGTACCGTAATGAGAAAAGAAAGGGTATCTATCTTGTATTTATCGCTATACAGCAGGCCAACACTTCAACCAATGACAGCCTTGAAAAATCAAACATTTTTTCATAAATGCCAGCATCCATCGCACTGAATTAAATCACATCCTTTGAGTTCCACACGGGCCAATCTCTAACATTTGTTTAGTTTTATCCTCATGGCCAGATACTAAACTTCTCCACTTCAATATGTAACATCAGGTCAAAGGCCATGAAAATAGCAATATAGAGTTTTCAAATCCTTACAGGGCATATTTTAAAAAATTACAATTTGTTGCATCTTTTGTCTTGTCATCTACCATGAATAATTTGCTCCTGATATTAAATTGATTTGATTTTCCAGTTTTCAGAATTTAAATTTTTTACACCTATTAAAATAATTTATTCTGTTTTCTCCTCAGAATGCTATCTCTTTTATAATGTCGTCAGAATATAATTTGTTTTTATTAATATCTTAGGTCCTCGATTGACATAATTTATGTAGTTGGTGAATTTAAAACAAGAAAATTTCAAGAGTAGTTAAACAGTAAAGCATTTATAGTACAGTAATTAAAATATTTTGGGCCTTTCATAACAGTAATGTTTGATTAAAACAATGCAAATCCATATTACATACACTAGTATTTTTACTGTTTCCTTTTATGTAGGCAATTGCGTTACCTCCTATTGCTAAGTGGCCTTACCAAAATGGGTTTACTCTTAACACCTGGTTTCGTATGGATCCATTAAACAATATTAATGTAGATAAGGATAAGCCCTATCTCTATTGGTAAGTAACTTATACATATTTGTTTTCCTTATTAAAAAGTTAATTTAAAAATAGTAGATGAAGCTCTCTTTGCCAGCATTTCCACATTTTAATAATTTTTACTTTGTTAGAAACTTCTCTAAGATTGTCTATGCTACTTATTTCCTAATATTTGAAATGCAACAATGCAAGCAATATGCTTTTTATATCTACTATAAGAAACAGGTTAAATCTATGAATGGGAGAAATGGCCTTGGTGTCGTTGAGAGATCTACAGCATGACCAAATTCTCTGCATTACATATTTCATTGTGTGTTCTATCTTTCCCTTTTACTTTCTGCTACTATTGTATTTAAACCACAAAGATTGCTTATTTAAGTTATAGAATGGTCAGGAATGTACACATCTCATTCAGTATGCAGGTCTCCCCCTGCCATGTGTACACTCACCACACAAACACAAACTCACAAGAAGGTGGCTCCTACAAATGTTTTTTTCCTTACTGATCAATGGATCAAATATTACTACATGCTTAATTTTTCTGCATATTACAGATAACTATAAAAGGGAAGTTCTAACGTTGTTTCCTATCTATCTTCACTTTGCATAGAATAAAATATCAGAAAAAATGTAATATTTGATAAATCAGATATAGAAGAGGGCACAATAAATAGATAAAATTAATTTTCTCATCCAGAATGTGATTGGTATATACCCTAATCTTTTCCTTATGATCAATCTATTCCCATCCATCCTACTCTGTATCTCAAAGAAAGGACTAGTCATCCTGTCTGAACTTAAGCACTTGTACAAGCATTTGTTCCCCCAAATGATTTTCATGTAGTTTTACTAGCTATGCCCTTATGCATAACAATGTTGCTTATGCTCATTTATCTATCTACTTCCCTTTCCTGTTCATCGTTAGGATCAATTTAACATTGGGACTCGTGACTTCTACTCAGCTGAACTCTTTTTTTAACTAAAAAAACAATGAGGAGGCCTGTGGCACCTTAAAGACGATCAGATTTATTTGGGCATAAACTTTTGTGGGTAAAAATGCACCTGACAAAGTGTTCTTTACCCTTGATAGCTTATGCCCAAATAAATTTGTTAATCTTTAAGGTGCTGCAGGACTCCTTGTTGTTTTTACAGACTGAGCCTAACGCGGCTACCTGTCTGGGGTTTTTTTTTTTAAACTGTACGCCATGGAGAGGGTTTATCAACCTGATTTTTATTTTGTTCAATCAGCGAGGGATAAACTCACATTCAACACTAATACATATGAGTGGGAACACTTAACATGTTTCTTGTATCCCTGTCAGATTCCACTCTTGAGAATAGAATAGGCTTAAGTAGTCCAGTTAGTCTGAGAATTAGGCCACATCTTGACTTCCTGGAAGATCGATGCTATGGCAGTTGATCTTCTGCATTCGATTTAGCAGGTCTAGAAAAGACCTGCTAAATTGAACACTGCAGGTAGCCCCTGTCAGCACTAGTACTCTTTGCAAGGAGTTTGAGTAAGGGAAGTAGATAGGAGTGTTTCTTGCATTGACTTTGTACGATTTTGTCTGTTGCTGGAACTGTGTATCTTAAACCGACCTTCCCCTGTAGTGTGGACCTGGCCTTAGTTTTGGACTGTGTAAGAATGCTAAGTAACTTATTCAGATATAGCATTGTGAGGCATCATATACCTCAAAATTGAAGACTCTTTCAGCTGACCGGTGTGCTCTGGGAATACGATACCTTCTGTGGAGACAAAATATTTTATACATATATGTTCAAAGTTAAATTGGAATTATGGGATTAGATTGTTTTGCATGTTATTACTATTATGTAATCTCAGTGTTTAATCAAAATGATCTAGTAAGATTTTGTGTGACTGCAATGCCTATATATCCAGGACAACTCTTAACCCAGTTTCTGCCCATTTTTGCTTTGGAAAAGCTTAAAATCTTGGCATGCAATCTGAAAATTTGTTTTCTTGAATATTTCCTGACTAGATGAATTGTCATTATTTTGTCTTAACTATTTGTATTATACTTTTAATTTAAGTCTTAAAATATATTGCCTTAGATCTCATTCTCAAATATACAGCATGCTAATGGCTTTGCTACGGAGAAGTGGCACAATTAAAAATAGTCTAAATAGTAAAATGGGTGAACAAGAGTGCCTAGTTTTAAAGGAGGATATTGATATAATAGGCATCACAGAAGCTTGATGGAATGAGGACAATCAATAGGACACAGTCATACCAGGGTACAAAATATATCGGAAGGACAGAACAGGTTATGCTGGTGGGGGAGTGGCACTATACGTGAAAGAAAATGTAGAATCAAAAATGTAGAAAGTAAACATTTTAAATGAGCCAAAATGTTCCATAGAATATCTATGGATAGTAATTCCATGCTCCAATAATAAGACTATAGCAGTAAGGATATATTATTGACTGCCTAATCAGGACAGTGATAGTGACTATGAAATGCTAAGGGAGATTAGAGAGGCTATCAAATTAAAAAACTTAATAGTGGGGGATTTCAACTATCCCCATATTGACTGGGTACATGTCACTTCAGGACAGGATGCAGGGATAAAATTTCTTTATGCCTTAAATGACTGCTTCTTGGAGCAGCTAGTTCTGGAACCCACAAGGGGAGAGGCTATTCTTGATTTAGTTCTAAGTGGTGTGCAGGATCTGGTTCAAGACCATTTGGAAATAGTGACCATAATATAATAAAATTTAACATCTCTGTGATGGGCTGCTGAGGTGTTTTTCCCAATGCTGTGGCATTTAATTGCAGAAAGGGGAACTACACACACAAATGAGGAAATTAGGTAAACAAGAAATTAAAAGATACAGTGACAAAAGTAAAATCTCTTCAAGCTGCTTGGAAACTTTTCAAAAACAGCATAATAGAGGCCCAACTTAAATGTATACCCCAAATTTAAAAACACAGTAAGAGAACCCAAAAAGTGTCATTTGGTTTAACAAGTAAAAGAAGCAGTGAAAGATAAAAAGACATCTTTTAAAAAGTGAAAGTCAGATCCTAGTGAGGAAAATAGAAGGACCATAAACTTTGTCAAATTAAGTGTAAAAATATAATAAGAAAAGCCAAAAAGGAGTTTGAAGAACAGCTAGCCAGAAACTCAAAAAAGTAGTAGTAAAATGTTATAAGTACATTGGAAGCTGGTTAAATAACCAGTGGGGCCTTTGGATGATCGAGATGCAAAAGGAGCACTCAGAGATGATAAAGTCATAGCAGAGAAGCTAAATAAATTCTTTGCTTCAATCTTCACAGCTGAGGATATTGGGGAGATTCCCAAACCTGAGCCATTCTTTTTAGGTGACACATCTGAGGAATTGTCCCAGTTTGAGGTGTCATTAGAGGAGGTTTTGGAACAAATTGATAAACTTAACAGTAACAAGTCACCGGGACCAGATGGGTTCTGAAAGAACTCAAATGACAAATTGTGGAACGAAAAACTGTGGTTTGTAACTTATCCTTTAAATTGGCTTCCATACCTAATGATTGGAAGATAACTAATGTGACACCAATATTTAAAAAGGGCTCTGGAGGTGATCCTGGCAATTACAGATCAGTAAGTCTAACATCAGTACCGGGCAAATTATTTGAAATTATAGTAAAGAATAAAATTGTCAGAAACCTAGAAGAACATAATTTGTTGGGCAAAAGTCAGCATGGTTTCTATAAAGGGAAATCATGCCTTACTAATCTGCTAGAGTTCTTTGAGGGAGTCAACAAACGTGTGGACAAGGGGGATCCAGTGGATATAGTATACTTAGATTTCCAGAAAGCCTTTGACAAGGTCTCTCACCAGAGGCTCTTAAGTAAAGTAAATTGTCATGGGATAAGAGGGAATGTCCTTTTGTGGATTGATAACTGGTTAAAAGACAGGAAACAAAGGGTAGGAATAAATGTAAGTTTTCCAAGTGGAGAGAGGTAACTAGTGAGGTCCCCCAAGGGTCTATCCTGGGAACCATCCTATTCAACTTATTTATAAATGATCTAAAGAAAGCGGTAAACAGCGAGGTGACAAAATTTGCAGATGATACCAAGATAGCTTCAAAAAGATCTCACCAAACTAAGTGATTGGGCAACAAAATGGCAAATGAAATTTAATGTTGATAAATGTACAGTAATGCATGTTGGAAAAATAATCCCAACTATATATACAATATGATGGGCACTAATTTGGCTACAACTACTCGAGAGAGATCTTGGAGTCATTGTGAAGAGTTCTTTGAAAACATCCACTTAGTGTGCAGTGGTAGTGAAAAATGCAAATAGAATGATAGAAGCCATTAAAAAAGGGATAGAGAATGACAGAAAATATCTTATTGCCTCTATATAAAACTATGGCACATCCACATTTTGAATACTGCATACAGACGTGGTCGCCTCATCTCAAAAAAGATATATTGGCATTGGACAAGGTTCAGAAAAGGGCAACAAAAATTATTATTAGCGATTTGGAACGGGTCCCATATGAAGAGAGATTAAAAAGACTTGGACTTTTCAGCTTAGAAAAGAGGAGACTAATGGAGGATATGATAGAAGTCTATAAAATCAGGACAGTTATGGAGAAAGTGAATAAGGAAAAGTTATTTACTTATTCCCACAATATAATTAATAGGCAGCAGGTGTAAAACAAACAAAAGAAAGTTTTTCTTCACTCAGCGCACAGTCAATCTGTGGAACTCCTTGCCAGAGGATGTGGTGAAGGCTAGAACTTTCACAGGGCTCAAAAAAGAGCTAAATAGATTCATGGAGGGTAGGTCCATCAACGGGTATTACCATTCCTACCCATCCTGGCTATCTCTAACCTCTGTTTCTCTGGAGGTGGATGATGGGGGAGGGATCACGTGAGGATTACCTGTTGTGATCCCTCCCTTTGGGGCATCTGGTATTGGCCACTGTCGGCAGACAGGATACTGGGCTAGATGGACCTTTGGTTTGACCCAGTATGGCCGTTATGTTCTTATGTTCCTAATTTGAAAATAATTCCAAAGCGCACACATATCCCCCAGTTTTCATTAATACAAAGATCTAGCATCTCTTTGTTTCCTTTAGGGTGGTTTTCAGTAAGGATAAATGCAAGGTAATCCAGTTGGGAAGGAACAATCCATTACTCATACAAAATGGGAAATGACTGCCTAGTGGACCACAAACTACATATCAGTCAGTGTGACACTGTGGCAAAAAAAAGAAGCAAAAAAGCAAAAATTATTTTGGCATGCATTAGCTAGGAGTGTTGTAAGACAGACGTAAGAAGTCATTCTTCTACTCTGTGCTGATTAGGCCTCAACTAGTGTATTGTGTCCAGTTCTGGACTCCACAATTCAGGAAATATGTGAATAATCTGGAGAAGGTCCAGAAAGGAGCAATAAAAATGATGAAAGGTCTAGAAAACAGGACCTATGAGTAGTGACCACATGTCCAATTTTTAAAGAGAGAGTCCTGTATTTAAGCCCTCCTGCAGGTTTCCTTTTTTTTTTTTTTTTTTTTAAAGTAGGACAGTTGTCCCATTTTTTTCTCTCTTTCCCCCTCCCATCAGTACTGGTGGGATCCTGCTGTTGGATGGGTACTTGCTCACCAGCTGTATACCCACCAGTGGTGAATTTGTGGGGATCCAGTGGCTCATGCTTTCTCTTTGCCCCTTTCACCATCTTTTCCATTTCCAATTAGCACTGGCTACTTGCTGCGGAAGTTGGTGAGTGTGTCCTCATGGTAGTCAATTATGTGTCATCTCTGTGGCCCGCCTTTACATACTTACCCTCTCACTGTTCCCTCCCTGCTATACCCCTATTACCCCAATCCTGCTGCTGTTCCATACCCCCACTGGTGGTTGTACCTTGCTCCCAGCACTGTGGACAATGAACCCCGGTCAGATCATTCAGCTCACTAATACCCTGGCTGGCAGGCTCCTTCTTTCCCCCCCACTCCCTCTGCTTAGGCTGGCACCCAGAGAAAGCTCAAGACCCTGTGTCTCAGGGTGCTGTCTAGGAGGAGCCAAGCCCAAATTCTCTCATAATTTGGCACGGGGAAGATCTCTGCCCCTCGGCTAAGTACTTCAGTGGCAGAGAGGAAGCTGTTTCCAGCCTGATTGTGCCCTGACCTTGAAGGCTCCACAGTAGTCCCCCAGGCAGGAGCACAGCACCCTCTTCACACCCTACATTCTGCCCCCAGAGCCTACAGCCGTGGCCAACCTGCTGCTTGCAAGCCACATGCAGTCCCCCCTTTCCCCCCTTTCCCCCCGGAGCAGCTCACAAAGCCCTCCCCGCGGCTCATAAAGCTGCCCCTGAAAACGTCCCCCTCCTCCCTGCTCCTTGTGCTCATTGGGGCAGGGGAGCCATCCGGAGCGGCTATTAAAGATGGAGTATTAAAGATGGTGTCAGCCAGTGGGAGCCTGATGTGGCCAAAAAGCCTCTAAACACGGTTTCTTAAAGGGGCAGTCCTTTTTTTTTTTTTTTTTTTTGCTTGCCAATTTTGCCCTGGCTGTTTCTGCTGGATCCACTGATATCTTGGCTCTTTGCCCAGAATAGGTTGGCCACCCCTGGCCTACAAGGCTGTTCTGTCCTCTAGGCAGTTCTCATTGATTGCCATTGAACTCACTTGAGTAACAGTAATTTTACCAGGTGTCCCATATTCAGCATAGGGATATATGGTCATCTTATCTATGAGGGAAAAGTGAAAGAACTGGATTTTTTTAGTCTGGAAAAGAGAAGTGTGTGACAGGGGACATAAAAGGTTCTTACAAGGAGGAGGGTGAAAAATTATGCTCCTTAGCCTCTGATAATAGGACAAGAAGCAATTGGCTTAATTTCAGCAAGGGAGGTTTCGGTTGGACGTTAGGAAAAACTCCCTAACTGTCAGGGTGGTTAAGATCTGGAATAAATTGCCTAGGGAGGTTATGGAATTTCTATCATTAGATATCAAGAGCAGATTAGACTCTATCAGGGATGGTCTAGACGGTGCTTGGTCCTGCCATGAGTGGAGGGAACTGGACTCGATGACCTTTAGAGGTCCTTTCCCAGTCTGATATCTGTGATTGACAGTTGGCTTATCTTGCTTGCATAGTTCTTATAAATTCACACAGATCTCAGTATTGCACTGGCATGCACACCTAATGTCCATTTCTTGTGAATTTATTTTCTAATGATTCTGATGCAACCAGTGTCTGAGAAGATGTTGGTTTCAACTCTGATTATTAGTCTTCTGGTACAGCTGCCAACTGCTGCTTGTATGACTTTTCTGATTTAGAAGTCTGTATTACCTGTTTCTGGTATGGTACAATCACGTGTCTTAGTGCCTTCTTGTTACAGCTGTACATTTCTCCTGTAAGATATCTTAGTATGTTATGATCATAATAGCTCTAAACTTGTAGCTACCGTCCTTGCTGATAGAGCAACACAAGGTTGGCAATCGTTGAGTTCTGATATACTCTGAAACACAGATAGTGGATTTACTCTCCTGTAGTTGCTTTAATGATGTGTGAACCCTCTGAGAGTTGCCTTCACTTTTTTCAGTATCTGTTCATGTTCTGCCTGAGTTGATACTGCTATTATCATGTCATATGCTGTTATATGGATTCCTGAAATAACTCCATATGTATCACTATCTCTTTGTTGAAATACTTCACTGGTTACCTATTATTCCAGAAGGTAGATGGAGAAACTTGTATCTGGGCCACAGTGTACTGAAAGTGAATCATTCAGATGACTCTTAGATGGATAAAGGGAAGTTAAATTAGCTATTTTTTTTTGTCTTGTATAGTGAATATGCTTTTTACGAGCTTCTTGACACTGAACATCTGCCACTGGGAGGTGGAATAATACTGTCCCAGTATAGCCTTAAGATCTCTGGTATGCCAACAAAGCCTAATCTTGTTATTTTTCTTCAGTTATTACCACATTGTTAACTCATGAAGTGGGTGCATTCCTTTTGGCTATGACCCTTTCCTTTTCTAACTGCTTGAGTGCATCTTTGAGTGTGTGTCACTTCAGAAGATATATATCTGCAGCTGGGCATGAGAGGTGACTGATGGATTTGTATTAGAGATGCTTTCCATAGAATTCCTTGTTCCATCAGTACTGCTGGATATTGCACAGGTCTGGGGTGCCTTCATGTGCAGCATGTGTATTCCATATATTAGATGAAGTTGTGTACTTTCCACAAGTGGTATTATAGATGTCTGATGCTATGTCTGCACTATGTACTGGGGTGTGATTTCTAGCTCACGTATGCATACTTATGCTAACTCAGTGAGAATTTGTGTGAGTATAAACAGTATCATAGCCACAATAGCATGAGCAGTAGTAGCACAGCTTAGGCATTCTGAGTAGAATGCCACCTAAACATCCATAGTGCAAGTACTAATCTGTGCTTGCAGCTATCCCATGCTGCCATAGTTACGTTACTATTTATTCTTGTGCTAGTTCGTAGATTCTCAGCTCATATACAACATGTGTAAGCTGGGAATCATATCCCTTGCTATGCAGAGGTAGCTTTCATAATGATGAACTTGAGGACTGATATTATTCTTATCTGTTGCTGCGGTTAGGGTGACTTGTTCAAAGTCTGTTCTGGAATTCCTACGTGTTTTAAGTGTAGCATTTATTTCGATGAGACTTGGTATCCTTTTGCCCCCAGCCCCGCCCATTCCACCCGAGGCCCTTCCCCTCCTGGAAGTGTGAAGCTATCCACCTCCCCCCCACACACCTTGCCCAGGGACCAGGCAAGTCTGTCGACCTTACAACACCTCCTGTCCCCCCCCCCCCCAATCTTTCCACACAAGTGTTCAATTTCTTTGGATGAGCTTTGGTGTGATAGGCCTTGACTATACTGCACTGAGTACCCTTTTGTGGAAGAGCCTGCATCAACTTGTCAGTGTGTGGCCCAGATATGATCCTTTTTTTTAAAATAACTTGAGGCTCTGCAAATCTTACTTTTAGCAAGCCCAAATGAGCTGCTTCAACCTTTACTTTTCTCCTTTTATCAGTGACACTGAATACAATTCTGTCTCTGAGCATGTCATTTTCGAGATTCTCAAATTCTCGGTTTTTTCTTTAGCTCTTTGACATACTTACTTACTCTTCTCCTAGGTGTGGTTGAAATTAGAACTGGTACAATTTAGACGTCAGATGTTACTTAGTGATGCAATAGTTCCTAAATGTTGTTAATTCCCCATCCCAAATGGGAGCATTTTCAGTTGGCTGCTGTGGGAATGTGTGTTATAAACTTCCACAGCTGCCTCATCCTTTCTGGACAGTAAAACTGCTACTTACTTCTCTCCTCTTATTTTATTTGCTTCTGAAGCTTTAAAGCAGGGATTCATTATAATTTTTATGCATGGAAAATGTAGTATATCCTCCCTCCACTTACAACACTTACTCTTTGAATAAAGAGTGAATTTTCTGAGAACTGAAAAACAAAGCTGTTAATTTGTTAAAAATGGCATCCTTTAAGAAATTTAGAATCGGAGAGTCTTTTTGTCATCTCAGATTTTTTTAACAGATTAACAAACTCTTCAAACTTTCCACAAAACAAGTTAATTGAAAATTTGTGTTTAGGTTGTATTTAATTAAAGTAGATTGTAATTAAGCTAATTTATTAATGACTAATTGTTATGATACAATTAACAGGTCAGAAATTAGCTTGCATGCAATAATTTTATTATTTTTAATGTCAGCCATATGAGGAAAACTGGATGTATTTGTGTACAGTAAAAGATGACAAAACAGCTATGACTTTTTTCATGATTGTATTGCTGTCATGGCATGACTGCAAGGATATGAGAGAGTTATTTGGTTCCCTTAACTGTGTGTTTTGTACATTAACATGTTTGGATTTTTTTTTTTTTTTAAGCACAGCAGAGCAATGAATTTATTTGGTTTTTAATGTTTGTATTTGGGCTAATTAAACTCTGTATTGTGTTTTTCCTTGTAAAATAAGTATGTAAGATGAAATTTCAACCTTAACTGCATTTCAATATAGGTGTCATATTCCAAGACAAAAACCAAACAAACAGTGTTGTGAGCCTTGGTGAGTGACAGGTTAATTGAGCTATCGATAATGATAGAGATGAAAGGCAGAAAGTTTGGATAACAGGAAATGGGGGTTTTTCACTGAGTTAAGTCTATAGTTGGTAGTTGACAGTATTGCATATGTGGGACTGACGGTTAAGATTCCCAAGGAATAAGTTGTAGAATGTCAAGAGTGTATGAAGGACAAAATTCATTTGGACACTGAAGGAAAAAAAGGAAAACTCTTGACTAAGTTGTGGAAAGTAGAACAATCACCTGAATACAGAAGCAAAAAAGCCCAAAGATGGAGAAAATGACAATTCAGAGCAGAGGGATGAATGTAAGATGCAGATAGAAATGACTAAAAAGCACTGACACTTGTATTCTTATAAGACTATGGTGGGGATTTAAGTGAGGGATAAATCAAGGCAAAGGAAACAAACATCATTGTCAAAGCACCTGGATTTAAAGAGAAGGAAAAAGGATGGTAGATGGAGTGACAGATGGGGTAAAAAGAGCCTTTTTTGGGACAGGGTAATTCAATTGTTAGAAATCCATGGGGAAAAGAAATTGTATAGAGGGTAGGGAACTGGATGATACATAGAATCAGAGAAATCAGAATTGCAAGGAGATAATGTGACGGAACTCATCACACTAAGGGATTAATAGATATTTAGCACTTTTGAAAATCAGGTCACTTACTTTTAGATGTCATAATTTGGATTAGGAACTGAATTTCAGGCACCTAATTATGCTGAATATATGATATACATAATACGTAACATAAGAGAGGACGTTTCAGAGAGGTAGCCAACATAAGAGAGGAAGGATGATCATATGATTGTGGCATTGAAAAGGTACTTAGCATATATAGCTTCATTTTCTGATTGTTACTTGGGGACATATTTTTAGAGGAATTTAGGCACCTAATGGGATTTTCAAAGCACTAAGTTACTTGATTCCCAAAATGGAAGATAGCTGCCTAGGTTCTGTTCAAATTACCTGTAGGCAGCTATCTTCCATTTTGGGAATCAAGTAACTTAGTGCTTTGAAAATCCCATTAGGTGCCTAAATTCCTCTAAAAATATGTCCCCAAGTAACAATCAGAAAATGAAGCTATATATGCTATCTGCATTTTTAGGTGCCTAAATTCTTTTAAAAATCTGGCCTTCAATGTCTTTGTACTACATATCTCTCTTTGTAAATCAGAGATATTTGCTACCTCCCAAGAGTTTTGAGAACAACTGCTGTTTTTGAAGCTTCAGGGGGTAGCCAAGTTAGTCTGTACAGGATAAATTACAAAAAAACAACAAATGGTCTGGTAGCACTTTATAGTCTAACAAAACATATAGATGGTATCATGAGACACTGTTTATTACTGCCTAAATAGCTAGATTAATGTGTATAGCAGTATTAAATCTATATTCCCTGATACATCAAGTAATAATTATCTAAAAGAGAAAATATTTTGCTCTGTGCTTCAAAAGTTGTGGTGTTTGTTTGTAAATATTTAATATTTTTGTGTCAAAATTTCCCTTTGTCCCCAGAGAATTTTATGTTTTTGTCCTTAATTATTCTTTCTTTTCAGTTTTCGCACTAGCAAAGGAGTTGGGTACTCTGCTCATTTCGTTGGCAACTGCTTAATAGTTACATCATTGAAATCAAAAGGAAAAGGTTTTCAGCATTGTGTGAAGTATGATTTTCAGCCACGCAAGGTAAGCAAAACAGTGTTCACAATGAAGAATGCTTATGAAATTGTGATCAGATGCTTCTGAAGAAGTAGTGAGGCTCCCTAGTGTCAGTAAAAGTGATCATTTCTCACTTATTTATAACTAGTTTTTATGATTCTGTCATACAAATTATATGTCAGTACAGGGCATCAGCACAAGAAACATGGACACACTTATTATTTATTTGCCATAGCACATAGGCACCCTACTAATGGAGCAGGACTTCATTGTGCTAGGTATTGTACAAAGTGAAAAGACAGTGACTGCTCCAGGGCTTGAATACTGTTGTAACAATTAGTTTCAAACAGGGTATTTTTATAATCCTGATGAATTGATTTAGTTTTGTTTTTAAAAGCTATATATGTTTATGTAACCCACACATCTAGTGTGGTTACCATGCAGTGGTACGTAGACCACAGCAACAGTTAAGACCAAGAGACCTCGACAGCATGGGCTGGGAGCCAGCTGGCTTTTAGCTCAGAGAGTAGAGGCTCCTATACTCAGCTCCAGAGGTCCAACATTCAAATCCGCCCGGTGGCGGTTACATTTCTCTCTAGTATGCTTCAGCATTCTTCTAAATATTTGGCCCTTCATTTTAAAAGAATCTGTTACCAAACTGTACGCTGAGACCTGAAGTAAAATATCAAGCCAACCATAATGACAATCACCTCATCCAATTTTGCAATGGAACATAGGTTGAACCTCTAAAATCCGGGGCATTCTGGCCTGGTGACTTCCGTGGTCCGGCAGGACCATCGGCGTGTCTGGGCCAGAGAGCCCTATTAGCCGGGAGTCAGGCAGCAAGAGGGCTTACAGCTGGGAGTCTGGCCACGGCCATCAGAAGTGAAGCCGGAGGCTATAGTGGGACTGGCATCCTGGTGAGGACCAGCAGCTGCAGAGGGTTGGCCGGGAGCCTGGCTGGGGTGAGCAGCCCAAGGCTGGCCACCTGACTGGGTCTGGCAGAGGTAGGAGGGCAGCCTGAGCAAGGCTGGTGGCCAGGGACAGGGTAAGGGGGAAAGAGGACAGCTGGGGCCAGCAGTGGAGCCGGGCAGGCAGGCCTCAATTGACCTCCCCTGATCCAGCAAACTCCCTTGTTTGGGAACAGTCCAGTTCCAAGGGTATCAGACTAGGGAGATCCAACTTATAGTGAGTAATGAAATGGAACTTAGTGGTAGATGAATGCATTTCTAAGGATCCTGGAAGTTAAATTACTACTGTGCAAGCCACAGTGATGTGAAGTATGGATTAAGGTTAATATCACTTGTAATCTGTAGAATTGATGTTTTGCCACATTTAAATACTGCTTGAACTATTGTTATAAGGAATTTTGTTTAGCAAATGAACACATTTTTCATCTTAATTTTAAAGAAATATTTAAATGTATTTGGATTATCAAAGCCTTCCATTCTGAGAGTTCTTTGGTTACTCTTGTAAGGGGGTGGCACACTTGGTCATCTGCATCTTCAGAGGCCTGATCTGATATAGCTTTCATATAGTTAAATTTTGGAAAGTTGACTGATGGAAAGAAGCTGGGGAGAAAAAAGAGCAGCTCCTGTCCAGCAATAAAATTTTTCAAGTTTTGTACTGTTTGTTTCTTGCTCTGGAGCCCAACTTGTTTTGGATTTGTTAATATTTTAATATAACAAATATTTTTTTATTACATAGCTCATTAAATTTCTGAATAAAATACTGAAATTTATTTACTGAATTTACCTTGCTCTTGGTGACTTTGTCATGATAGTAATGGGTCTGCTGGCAGCGATACAGACTTTTGTTCCCTTATTTGTTACATGGAGAAACAAGCTTTCACCTTACTCCTAAATCAGCATTGATTTGGGATGTCTCTTATTCCTGGTAAATCATGAACATTTCTCTGCCACCTTCCCCTGTTCATATCTACAGTATGTAATCCTGATGTTTCTATGCATATAGTGATTCTGTTGGCTTCTGGCTTTTTTTAGCCTTGATTCTGAAGTGGACTGGTTATCCAGTTGTCAGTTTGCACATAGCTGTATAGATCTTGCAGTACTGTAAACTTGTTTAATTTTTTTTTTTTTGGCCATTCTTCCAGTGATATAGGTAGCATTGCTGTTTGCTTGGGTACTCAGATGTTCTTCAAAGTAAAATCTTTATTTTTTTAACATGCATACTGGCAAACTCATTGCTTCTACTGCTGTGAACCAAAAGCCTGGGTATAAATCTGTTAGACTTTTTCCTGTGTGAGTAGCTCATTTGTCTAGCTTGTTACTCTGTGGCACGTACACAAACTAGTAAGCCCTAGTGGATTCCAGCTGGATCCATTGGCAGTAATCAGACTCTGTGGTACTCTGTGTCTTACAAATTGTAATTGCATAGATTTTAAGGCCAGAAGGGAACATTGAGATGATCTGTTCTGACCTCATGCGTTACACAGGTTATAGAACCTAACCCAGTAATATCTGCATCAAGCCATGCCCTGTATTAAAATTTAGGACTCCAACACATTGTTGAGTTGGGCATTTCACATATTTAAAAAACCTAAAATTCCCTGTGTGCTCATGACAGAAGTTTCTTTTAAATTAAATGGCCAATCAGAGCACTTTGAAAGGAGATTAAATTCAATTTTCCTGGCTGCATCTATATCTCCGATTAATTTTTCAATACTTCCACTATCAAATAACACTACGTTGCTGGCATTGTATGACACTAAACTACAAAGTGCTTAACTTGGTCCCCTCTACTTCTCTGAGGTCATGTTGATTAGATTTCAGCACTAGCCAGGAATACCCCATTTGTGATTGCATCCTTCTGGAGCATTACAGCATCATGGAGCCATGCAGAAGTGGAGAGAAGACTTGTCTTAACAGCCGATACCATAATGTGAAGATATGTTTATATCAAAGCAAATAACCAATAAGGGTCACTCCTGGGACTTCTCCCTGCTGCAACACAGGGAAGGAATACCTGCAGAATTACATAAGAATGGCCATAGTGAGTCAGACCATAGGTCCATCTAGCTCAGTATCCTGTCTTCCAACAATGGCCAATGCCAGATGCCCCAGAGGGAGTGAACAGAACAAGTGATCCTTCTCCAATCATCCATTTCTATCCTCTGACAAACCGAGGCTAGGGACACCATTCCTACCCATCTTAGCTAATAGCCATTGACCTAACCTCCATGAATTTATCTAGTTTTTTTTTTCAACCTTATTAAAGTCCTGGTCTTCACAACATCCTCTGGCAAAGAGTTCCACAGGTTGACTATGAATTATGGAAATACCCCCTCCAGAAAGAATAGAAATGGGACCTCTAGCAGTGCTCCAAGTACTTTCCTCTACTTTGAGGATCAGATTTTTGCCAGGAAGGCCACCACTTAACCCTTGATAGAGGCAGCGGTCCAGGGTGACGGAGGGCTCTTTGGGAGTGCACTAGTTGCCTCCAGGGACTATTGAATAGTCGTGAAACTGCTAAAATTTGATGCATTTATACAGCTATTCAGTTACATGCTATCTAACATCCCTAGCCGCCTTGTTGGAGTCTATACCCAGAACTGTACTATCTTGCACCGCACATGGATCTGTACAATGCAAGCTCATTAATATAGTTTGCGTTCCCCTTAATGTGGGGAAGATACTGTACAAATGCAAGCTCATTAATATAGTTTGCTTTCCCCTTAATGTGGGGAAGATATGCACCAACCCTGTGTTGGCTAAGCTGAGATTTTTCTAGACACTTCACTTAAAGGCAGACTGGTTAAAATTAAACATAAAATAAATGTATTACTTATAGAAAGATAGATTTTAAGTGATTCTAAGTTTGGGCAGGGCAAGATGCAACCCGGGGGCTGGATCCTGCCTGCCTAACACTTTGATCTGGCCCGCAGACTTCATCTGGCCACTTATTTATATCCTGCTGCTCATGACACCAAATTCCCGGGTGGTAGCTCAGACAGCAGGATCCTATTTAAATAGATCATGGCTCATGGTCACAGTACTACCCTGGCAGGGGCCGGAACCATGAGCCTTTTAAATAGCTGCAGCAACCCCAGGTGGCTGCCAGGCAATGCGGTAGCAGCAGGGCTGGAAGCTGCAAGCCCTATGCTGTGTTTTTACTTCAAAGTCTCTAGCTCCTGACAGCTCTGGGGGGAGACTAGTCCCCAGCCCCACCTCTTCCTCTTCTGGCCCTGGCTGCAGCCGGCTCATGACCACATAGCAAAATTCATTAAGTAATTCTCCCTCCCCTCCCCCTTGCAAAAACTATTGCGCACCCCTGTTCTAAGTCATAGCAAATAGATCAAAGTAGATTACCTAAGAAACCAAAACTGCAAGGATGATGCTTACTGGTTAACTTTTCACATGCCTAATGCTAAGTTACGTTATTTTCCAGTAATTCCCTTAGATTTACTTGTCATACATATTTTTGTCAAAAACTTTGTCATCAGTTTCTGAAGAACTGCTTTTATTTTTTTATTGAACCACAGTTAAGCTATACATGCTTAGTTATAGGTTACATAGAATTGTTTTGTTAGGCAGGGCGCGTCACATTCCTCTAAAGACCTTCCTAGTTGTCTCAAGTTTTGACTAACAGATTTTTTTTTGCCATTTGCACATTTTTTTCTGCCTCTCTGGCAAAATGATAATGTTAACTGATTTAAAATAAAACACCATAAAATTAATGAAAGCTAGCCTTTTCCAATATTAATACCTCAATTTGGTTTTCATTTTATTAATGTATTTTGATTAGCTCTTTCAATTGTGATTGCCTCACATAATTAACTCAGATTAATCATGATTTATTTCAGTTTTAATCCACTCTGTTAAAACAGATCATCAATTTAAATTTTATATATTTTTGTATTTTTTGTCTCTGTTTTTAAGTATTGATTTTAATTACAACATAGAATACAAAGTATACAATGCTCACTTTATATTATTTTGATTGCAGGTATTTGCATTGTAAAATGATAAAATAAATTGTATTTTTCAGTTCACCTCATACAAGTACTGTAGTGCATTCTCTTTATCATGAAAGTGAAACTTAAAAATGTAGATATTTTTCTTACAGAATTGCACTCAAAACAATATAAAACTTTCAAGCTTACAAGTCCCCTCAGTCCTATTTCTTCTTCAGTCAATTCCTTAGAGAACCAAATGTGTTTTCATTTATGGGAGATAATGTTGACCACTTCATGTACTTGTAATTGGAGAATTAAAAATTATTATTTTTACAGTGCAGGTATTTGTAATAAACTATAAAGTGAATACTGTATACTTGTAGTCTGTAATTGAAATCAATATATTTGAAAATGTAGAAAATATCACAAATATTAAAATTGTATTTTATTAACAGTGCAATTGTCTTGTAATTTTTAGAGGCCTAATGTAAAATAAAAATCAGCAAGACACATATATAAAGCATATTTAATTAAAAAAAAAAAATTGAACTCTAAAAAGGAATGTTAAACTAAAATATAATTGAGCTTGTTAAAGGCCCTAGAATAATTTTAAGACAATTCGGATTATGGACATGGTGATCAGTATTTCTATTTAGAAATTACATAATTCTTCAAAGTATCAAGTCTATGAAGGACTCCCTCTTTTTTTCAACACACAAATAAATGGAAGCACTTCTAGAAAAATCTTTGTGTAATAATTGCTCCTGAACTTCACTGTTTTATTTCTGAGCCACTTGTGTAATTATTAGCTCTGGATAACCTCTAACATATCCTATTTAAGAGAAACACATTACCTTTGTTGCAGTGAAGGAATTCTGGAGCGCTTTCCTTTGTATTATTGCAGTGTTCACTTGAACTGAGCATTTAAATTTCACTGACACTAAGCTCATAGTTATTTCTTAAACATACTTATATGCAAACACAGAAACCTTTGTGTGACACAATTGATCTTTCCCTTTCCCCTCCCCAAAAAACCCTAAGTTGAAGGTGATTTGATTTGATTTAGAAGGCTTACAAATCATAGCCATGTGAAGATAAAAATAAAATGTGAATCATTGCAACAGTGATCATTTTTATTTAGGGAAATGTTATACAGTTATATAATCATTAATCTTCCCATTCATTCATTCATTAACTCATCCTATTCTATCTGGAGATTATAACATATATCTGTAGCATCATAGACTGACTTTTTTGCACTACTTGCGGAACAGTTCACTAAGGGTGCAAATTGCGAATCTTATCTCAAATCTATTTCAGAATAGCTTATTTTGAAATTTTGTGCATCTACACAGTGCCATATTTCGAAATAACATGCTATTTCAAGCCATTCCTTATCCCTTGTGCAATGAGGCTTACCGGGATGGCAAAATAGCGTGCACCCATTATTTCAAAATATATTTCTAAATAATGGGTAGCTTGTGTAGACATGGGGTAAGTATTTCAGGATACCATTGGTATCCCGAAATAGCTGTGCAGTGTAGACGTACCCTAAGTGTGACCACCTTGTGGTGCTAATTATTTTTGAGATCCTGAAAAGCCAGCTTCTGTTGGTATCCTTTCCAGAATGTAGGAATGTAGGCTGAATGAGATGAAAGTAGTACAAGGAATCAGTGTGTTAAACTTCCTTTTCTCATTTGATTTTTAACTGAACATGATTTAAATTCTTTTTTGTTTTCTTTTTAATATTTTTTTCCTTTTAAAATATTCTTTAATATTCTCATTTTGGGGGGGGGGGGTGGTCAGCTTTCTAGTGCAAGACAAGATCTCATTTTTGGGGGGGGGTCAGCTTTCTAGTGCAAGACAAGATCTTAAAATTATGAGCTTCTGAAGTACTGGTAGGAGCAGGAGCAGCTCCCATGTTCCATTGCCTCAACTCCCTTGAAGGCCTTTTCAGTTATTTTTCATCCACAGCCTACATAGGACCTCTCCACGAATGCTTTGCACTGAAGTTTGCTTACTGCAACTCTAATACTTGTTTTCAAGACTCTTTACTTTTACAGTTCAGTTACATTTTCCTTTGGTCTATATGCTCCTTTGAAAAATATTATTGTTTGCTGGTCTCTTGCCTTATTTTTTTGGATCTTGACTGTTTTAAAAAAGAATCAATTTTTGTTTAAACGTGGTCTATTAAAACAACAACTTTCAGTTAGAAAAATAGTTGTATTTCTGTATTACTGCTGTCTAGCTATTCTGTGCAGTTTACTTTATTGTAATGCTTTTCTTGTGGCTCTCCCCCCCCCCCCCCTTCTTCCCCCCGGCGACTTGATATTGTAAATGACCTCTCACTTTGGCAATTCATAGCCCAGGCACCTATGGGCTTGCTGCATCAGCTATGAATGTAAAAAAATTGCTGGAGCCCCAGCACCTCTCTCATTACGATTTTAACACGGGCCAGCTGCCTGAGCAAACAGCAGTTTGTGGATACAATTCTTCTCTTAGGGCTTTTCATGCTCTTCCCTGTCCATTACTTATGTTCAGAAAAGCAGTTAACCTTTCTGCTCTGAGATATGCAGGTCCTGCACAGAACCAATATGGGGCATCATTCAGGTAGAACAGTAGTCTCCAACCTTTTTAACCACAAGATCACTTTTTCAATTTAAGTGCAATATAAGATCTACCTCTAACCCAAATACCCTTGCCCCACTTCCTTCCCCCACTGAAGAGGCCTCACCCTGCTCACTCCATCTCCCTTCATCTCCCATCCTTACTTACTTTCACCAGGCTGGAGGAGGGAATCGGGGTGCAAGCTCTGGTCTTGGGCCAAGGGGTTTGGAGTGTGGGAGGGGCTCTGGGTTTAGCCCAGGGCAGGGGATTGCGGTCCAGGAGGGGCTTCAGGGTGCAAGCTCTGGGAAGGAGTTTGGGTGCAAGGGGACTGACGTCTGGGGTAGGAGGTTGGGCGCAGGAGGAGGTTCGAGACTGGGAGAGGGGTTCAGGAAGCAGGCTCTGGCTGGGCACCATTTAACTGAGATGGCTTCTGGGTGGTAGAGTAGTGGGGTTAAGGAGGGATGACTCTTGTCCTGGCCCTGCACCGCTCCTGGAAGCAGCTGGCATGTACAGCAATGGCTCCATGGTGCTATGTGCTGCCCCTCACCTACAGACACTGAGCCCACAGCTTCTACTGGCTACGGTTCCCCATTATTGATCAATGGAGCTGCAGGAGTGGTGTCTGGAGGCAAGGATAGCATCTGGAGACCCCCTGCTCTGCCTTTCCAGGAGCAACAATTACCAGAGGAATAATGACTCCAGCCATGACTGGTTAGGCATTTTAGAACTCACTATTCAACGCATAAAAGAGAAATGAACATTATGAAATACACCATCCAGACAAACCAAAAATAACACTTCTTTCTCCTTCGAGTGGTCCCCGTGGGTGCTCCGCTCTGGGTGCTGGTGTGTCCTTGCGCCAGCGACCGGAGACTTTTCTAGCAGTTTCTGCCGCACCACACAGGCGCTGTGGCGCCCTCTAGTGTCTTTGGAATTATTTGGCGTGTGCACGGCGCAGCTCCTCAGTTCCTTCTCTACCGTCCTCGGCAGCAGACGGAGCAGGTTGTTCTCCTCATTTCTGTAAAACAATAGTTAAATTCCTGGTTTTAACCCTCACTTTCCTCACCTTCCAAGTTTTTTAGCCCTATTCTCCTCCCCTGTCAAGTTTAAAAAAAAAAATTTTTTTTTCTCATTGCGGTTCGCCGCTTTTCCCCAACTCCTCATGCCCGGCTCTCTGGGCTTTAAAAGGTGCAAGTCATGCCGGGATGCCATGCCCGTCTCGGATGGGCATGCTAAATGTATTAAGTGCCTAGGGGAGGCGCACCAAACTCAGATGTGCCTCCACTGCTCCAAATTGACAGCGAGGGCGCGCGGGACAGAGCCAACAGGCTAAAGACACTTTTATATGAGAAGTCCCTCTGTCCTTCCTCAGAGGACTCTCCTGCGACTTCAAGACTGGTGCAATTGAGTAAGGGTATGGAAAAGAATCAACCCTCTACCCACTCTGCTCCCACTACCTCCAAATCCGGTCTTTCCCCGACTCTGTTGCTACCCTCGGCACCATCAGCCATACGGGTCAGCACTGAGGATAGGCCGGGAACCTCCGGTACGGTGCAGTCAAAAACGTCAACACCTCACAAAAGAGCTCATTCTGAACCAAAGCAGAGGTCAACAGCACCGACCAGTACAGCACCAGAGCCGCCTCCGGCACCAACGAAAGATCGTGCGGTACCGAAGCACCACACCAAAACGGCACCGAGCCCGGCGCCGAAGAAGGCCCGTGCCGACAGACCACCACCAACTGCTGCGGCGCCAGAACAATCCTCGGCACCGCAGACACAGCTGCTCCCCGTACCGCCACCATCCAAACTGCATCATCCCGCACCAACCAAGCGGCATGACCGGTACCGTTCCCCGGTACGGAGCCACACATCGTCGGTATCACCTTCCCTGAGCTCCTCCATCCGTTCCGTGAGGTCTTCGGTCGATCGGCCAGTGACGTTGGCACCGAGTCAAGGAGCAGGTTCTCCTCCCAGCACTCCAGCCCGGCACATAGACCTCCATCTTGGCAGCCGGCCCTGGTTCAATATGCATACCGTCCGCCCCCCCCCCCGCACCCTTGGTACGCACAACAATACGCCTACCCACCTCCACCATATACCACCCAATGGTAACCATGGGAGCCGCATCCTAAGAAGAGCCACCATTGGGCCTCTTCGACTACTTCCAGGCCGCCTACCCCTCACCTCCTGCCACAGTATCGGCCACTGAACCGAATTCTCCAGCCCCCTCGGAGGCACACGACTCTCTATCTGAGGGGGAAACCAGATCACCTCTTCATAACTCCTCCTCTTCCCCAGACAAAGCGGTTACAACTGAAGCCCCATCATCCGGTGATGACATGAAAAAATTCCAGGACTTGTTCAAAAGAGTGGTTATAGCCCAGGAAAGAGACCTACAGGAGGTACAGGTGAAACAATATCACCTCCTCCGCACGCTACAACCTCCAATCGCTTCCAGAATAGCTCTCCTGATGGATGAGGCTATTATGGACCCGGCCGACAACATCTGGCAAACTCCAGCATCCGTCACCCCAACAAATAAGAGAGCGGACTGCATATATTTTATCGCTCCCAAGAACATGGACTTCCTTTTTACCCATCCACCTCCTAACTCCCTAGTGGTGGATTCGGTGCGACATAAAAGCAAACAACCTAACCTCAGAACCCCACTCTACAAGACAGAGACCACAAAAAAGTGGTTATTATGGGTCGCAAGGTTTACTCGTCAGCCACACTACTCCTCAGGGCTGCAAACTATACCACCATGCTTGTGGGCTACGACCATGCAAACTACTCCAAGCTTCAAGATCTGCTCCAACACCTTCCAGAACACAAGAGGCCAACCGGGCTCAACAACATGCAAGAGGGCCACACTGTCTCCCGTACAGCTCTACAGTCCGCCATGGACGTAGTGGACACCGCAGCTCGGATCACAGCTTCCGCGATTGTCCTTCGCAGGATTTCCTGGTTACAGGTGTCTGGGGTACCTAGGGACCTACAGCAGAATGTCAAGGACTTACCCTTTGACTGGACCAACCTCTTCGCAGCCAAAACCGATGAAGTGCTGCATTCCATGAAGGACTCCCGTACTACTCTCAGGACCCTGGGAATGTACACTCCTCCCTTTAAGAGAACCAGGTACCAGCCTTATCAACGCCCGAGAGAGCCCTTCAGACAGCAGCCTAAATACGATTTCCGCCCAAAACAAAGAACTCAGTGGCGCAGACCACAATGACAGCAACACCTCACAACTAATCCACCATCGAGCAAACAGCAGGTTTGAAGGTCAGGTCGAGAGCCAGGAAGCCAATCCACTGATACTGCCAACCGATACCCTTCAGTTCCACCACCCCCTCCGGGCCTTTCTCCACCAGTGGTCCCTCATCACTTCAGATAAATGGGTCCTGGAACTGATTCAATTTGGTTACACTATCCCCTTTACCTCCCTCCCTCCTACCCATCCTCCTACCCCGTCCTTCTTCAGGGACTCCTCTCATGAAACCATTCTCCAACAGGAGGTTTTGCATCATCTTCGACTGGGCGCAGTAGAACAAGTACCACCACAATTCCATGGCCGGGGTTTCTGCTCAACCCAGAAGGTGACAGAAGGGTGGTGACCCATCTTAGACCTCAGGCACCTCAACAAATACGTTGCATGCCACCATTTCAAGATGGTCACCCTCACAACTATCATTCCCGCTCTCGATCAAGGTGATTGGCTTTCAGCTCTCGACGTCCAGAATGCCTACTTTCACATTATGGTTCATCCTGCTCACAGAAGTTTTCTGCGTTTTACTGTAGGCACCCACCACTGTCAATACCGGGTGCTCCCATTTGGCGCCTCCACTGCCTCCAGGGTGTTTTCCAAAACTCTGGCAGTCGTAATGGCCTCACTTTGCCGTCAAGGGATCATAATATTCCCATATTTAGATGATTGCCTCATAAAAGGCGTGTCCTTCGACAAGACCGAGACCATGACAGACACCACAATAACCCTTTTACTCAGCCTCGGATTTCACATAAATTACGTGAAATCCACCCTACTATCAATGCAGAGGCTAGAGTTCATTGGTGCCCTCATCGACACGGTCACAGCGACAGCTACGCTTCCCGAGCACAGGTTCGCTACCATATGCGACCTCATCTGCAAGGCACAGTCGGTTCCAACTGTCACGGTCCGCGACTGCCTCAAGATTCTCGGGCACATGGCCTCCATGACATACATAGTCAAATTGGCCAGACTCCACGAGACCACTCCAGTCCTGGCTCGCAACGATCTACACGCCTTCCAGAGACCAACTTTCCAAACCCATAGCCATTCCACCACGCATCAACAACTCACTGCTTTGGTGGACAATTCCACAAAACATGTTACGCGGCGTTCCTTTCCACCGTCCACCTTCCTCTCTCTCAGTTATAACAGATGCCTCACTCATGGGGTGGGGGGCCCATTTAGGGAACATCACAGCCCAAGGCAAATGGTCATTCACGGAGCAAACCTTCCATATCAACCTCCTCGAGTTACAGGCGGTCAGATGTGCATGTCAACACTTCAGTCAGTACATAGCTTACAAGTCCATTACCATCATGACGGACAATACCACCTGCATGTACTACATCAACCAACAAGGCAGAGCTCGATCCCCTTCCCTGTGTTCGGAAGCTATCAAGCTCTGGAATTGGTGCCTGACACACGGGGTCACCCCTTCGGCCTTTTACCTTCCGGGCATACTCAACATCACAGCAGACTCCCTAAGTTCCAAGACCAACACGAATGGGAGAACGACAGACGTGTCCTCACTCCACTCTTCCTTCGCTGGGGCCAACCAGACATGGATCTCTTTGCCACGAAAAACAACAGAAAATGCCACCTTTACTGCTCCAGAGCAGCCCTGGGCAAACATTCCCTTGGAAACGCCTTTTCGATCACATGGGACTCCCCTCTCCTTTACGCGTTTTCCCCCCTTCCCACTCCTACACAGAGTCCTCAGCAACATCAGGATGGACCAGGCGCGGGTCATACTAGTGGCATCTGCGTGGCCCAGACAGACGAGGTATCCTTACCTCCTCAAGATGGCAGTGATGGACCTGCATACCTTCTGTCACAGAACCACGGACGGACTCTCCACCCAGACGTTCTCAAGCTCCACCTCCATGCCTGGCTCCTTCATGGTTCCAGGATGCTGAGATTACTTGCTCGGAACAGGTGAAGGACATTCTGATTAACAGTAGAAGACATTCCACTAGAAGAACTTACCTGTACAAATGGAGTCGATTCTCTCACTGGTATGCTCGAACATATGCAACCCCTCCAGAGCTCGCTCCTTTACCTACCTTACTGGACTACTTACTATCCCTAAAACAGGCGGGCCTAGCACTCAGCAGTATCAAGGTCCACGCCGCCGCCATAGCTGCTTTTCACCATCCCATGGATGGCGTTTCTTTTCTTGCTAACCCGTTGACCAAACACTTCTTTAAAGGCCTACAGAATGCCTTTCCACCGGTCCCCATCTGGGACTTGAACCATGTTCTAAAAAGCTTGACAAAACCACCATTCGAACCTCTAGCCACCTGCTCTTGGTCTCATTTATCTAGGAAAGTATCCTTCCTCGTCTCTATTACCTCCAGTAGAAGGGTGACTGAGCTTGCGGCCTTGAAGGCCGATCCTCCATACACCGTATTTACAAAGGACAGAGTGATACTCCGACCCCACCCGAAGTTCCTCCCCAGAGTACCCTCCCCCTTCCATGTGAATGAACCCATACACTTACCTCCTTCTTTCTGAAGCCTCACGGCTACATGGCACATTCTCAACGTCCGACGAGCTCTGGCATTTTACGTTGACCGCATGAAGCCGTGACGACCCTCACTTAGACTTTTCATCTCTTACGCTGAAAGATCTAGGGAACAAGCAATCTCATCTCAGAGAATTTCGAAATGGAATACCTCCTGCATTCGAACTTGTTATACCTTGTACGACAAGCACTTACCTGGAAATATCACAGCTCATTCCACCAGGGCAGTGGCTGCCACAACCGCCTTCCTTCGTAATGTTCCACTCCAAGACCTTTGCAATGCCGCCACCTGGTCATCTGACCACTCTTTTGCGCAACACTATGCACTTTCCTCTTCTATAGCATCCTCCATGGCAGTGGGACATGCTGTATTGTCCACAGTTACTACCACATGGCTCCAAACCCACCTCCACGAGCCGACGACTGCTCTGTAGTCACCCAGAGTGGAGCACCCATGGGGACCACTCGAAGGAGAAGAAAGAGTTACTCACCTTGTGCAGTAACAGTGGTTCTTCGAGATGTGTCCCCCTGGGTGCTCCACTACCCTCCCTCCTTCCCCTGTTTGGAGCCTTATACTCTAGAGGGTAGAAAAGGAATGGAGGAGCCGTGCCGTGCACAATTCCAATGACACTAGAGGGCGCCACGACGCCTGCGCGGTGCGACAAACTGCTAGAAAAGTCTCCAGTTGCCGGCGCGAGGACGCACCAACACCCAGAGTGGAGCACCCACGGGGACACATCCCGAAGAACCACCGTTACTGCACAAGGTGAGTAACACTTTCTTTGCTGCTTGCAAAGTCTAACAACAACAACCCCACGTATGTGTTGGGTTGGGAGATGAGAGTGAAGGACAGTGTGTGTCTGTGAGAATGACAGACACACAAGTGTGTGAGTGACAGATTTGCATTGCTTAACTCCCTCCATCCCCTTCTCTGTGTGGAGATAGTGTACAGAAGTGGGGAGAGGAGGGACCTCGGACATTAGCACCCCCATTTTGTCCTTCCCACACCCTGCACAGCAAGCAGAAGGCTCCCAGGAGGGCAACTCCAAGGCAGAGGGCAAGAGCGGCAAGACAGCGCATGGAAGGGCAACCGAAGTGCCAGCACTCGATAGCTTCCTGGCCAAACCAGTCAGGATCACTTGTCAGCAGGTCCAAGATCTACTAGTAGATCCTGAGCTATTGGTTGGTGACCACTGAGGTAGAAACTAAATATGAATGCATCTTGCTAAATTATACTCTGCCTAGACAATGAGGATATAAACTGCTTGGAATTACTTGATCGTTAAATTCAAAGCTGTCTACACAGAGTAACAAAGGGATTTCGCGAAATTGGGTGACAAAATTTCGGATGAGGTTCAGTGTTGATTCACGTTAGAAAGCATAATCCAAATATACATGCAAAATGATGGAGTCTAAATGATCTGTTACTACACACACTCCCTCATACCCAATCGCCCCCTTGAAACTGTACAGCTGTGTATGCACTGTCCGGAGGGGAATGATATCCTGTTGGATGCTCTGTGTGAGAGAGAGGGGTAGAGATACACATTGCCCCTTTAAGTATGCTGGTCCCACTTGAAATACCCCGCCCTTATAAGTAGACCAGGAAGTCCACACACAAGACTCAGCTATAATATCCTGCTATGTGGAGATAGGGTTTGAATTGGGAGGCTCAATGGACAGGGAGAGCAGGCACATCCTGATATCAGCATCCCCCCTTCTCCCCACTTTTCTTCCATACAGCAAGCAGGAGGCTCCTGGGAGCAGCTCCAAGGCAGAGGATAGGAGCAGCATGGCAGTGAGGGACGGGACAGCTGACCTGCAGCTGCCTAGTTGCATACCTTTCAGGGAGCTGATGGAGGTTGCCAGGCTGCTCTGGTTCCAAACCCCCACAAGGACAGGCTGCTTTTCCAGAAAATCCTGCAAGTAGTGGACAAAGCAGGTAGCCAGACAATAAGGGAGCACTGCACAACTTTAAACAGATAGATAAGCAACAAAATAACATTAACCTAGACAATGTTACGTGAAGAATTACTGCACTTCAAACAGTCATCCTGATGGGATCTAATGATTTAGATAATGGCATGGAAAATATGCTTATAAAGTTTGCAGATGATACCAAGGTGGGAGGGGTTGCAAGTGCTTTGAAGGATAGGATTATAATTCAAAATCTGGACAAATTGGAGAAATGGTCTGTGGTAAATAGGACAAAAACAATCAGTTTCACATTTATTTATTTATGTATTTAAATATTTTTACCCTGCCTCTCTATTATAATATTCGACGCGGTTTACAACATTTTTTAAATGAAATACAAATATATATAAAAATTTAAAATACAAGACCCCAAAGGAACATAAAACCTGCTAAAAAATATGGAGAAGAGGAACATACACATATTGACAGATAGGAGATGACTATCCAGGAAAGAGTGCTGCAGAAAGGAATCTAGGGGTTATAGAGGACCACAAGCTAAATATGAGTCAACAGTGTGACACTGTGGCAAAAAAAAACCCCAAATCAAACATCATTCTGGGATGAATTAGCAGGAATATTGTAAGCAAGACATGAGAAATAATTCTTCTTCTCTATTCTACGTTGATTAGGGCACAAGTGGAGTATTGGGTCCAGATCTAGGCACTTCCTCCACATCTAGGCAGGAAAGATGTGAAGAAATCGGAGAGGGTCCAGAGAAGAGCAACAAAAATTTTTCAACCCCTTCTATGGGATACAAAAGGAGAGTGATGAAAATCTCAGATTTATGACCTTCCGAAACAAAACTTGACCATAAGTTTTAAGGGGTATGTCTATGGGTGCACACTGCAGTTACATTAGGGCCTGCTAAGGAGAAGGTGGTGGGAATGGGGGACTGGGACTGGAGAATGAGGACATGGGGTAAAGGCCTTGCAGCATTGGAATTAGGAATAGAATTTGGGGTAAAGTCTGTGGCATCAGAGCTGGGAATAGGGACATGGGATAACACTCTGCCCAGGTGTAGAGCTATGAATATGCTTTCTTGGAACTAACTCCAATAAAGGTTGCATAGTCTGGACTTTTGGTTTTTTTGCTTTTTGTTCGTGTGACAAGAACCAGGAAAGGGGGTAAAGGGAAAGAAAGCCTTTTTAAGGTTCCACATCACACTAGAAACAGAAAAGATCTGGTAGGTTGTTTATCCATTCTCTGTATGAATATTGCAGTCTCTCTCTCTCTCTCTCTCTTGTTTATTATGAGAATTTTGCCCTGTCGCGTTTTAAATATACCGAGTGATTGAGCTTTTGGGAAATTATTCTACAGAGTAATAGATCTCTCCATTGACATCCAGCCTTAAATTTTCTTTCTTAACTTTGTTCCAAGGCTCCTAGTTATACCCTCTCTTAGGGCTATTTGCCTTCCTCTAGTGTTTCTATCCTTCAAATAAGCATCTATAAATATCTCTCCTTTTTTAACCAGTGAAGTTTGAATTGGGCTGGTACTGTGGTTTGGCATTTTTTTTGTAAGATTGCCATCAGATTCTCAAACATCTTGATTTTAATTTATTTTAGTTAACCTTTCTCTGATGGGTTTAATGGAGAACACTGTTAAAATGAAAGCTGAATGCAAACAGATTAATTGATGCTGGAGTCTGCAAAGGGTCTGACTGTATTCACCTCACAGGGTTATTTAGTTAAATTTTCAATTTGAATAATTTAAATGCAAACTATTTTCCTGTCCATAACTATTTATTTGCCAATCACAGCATATACAAAAGGAGAGGGATGATCATATTTTTAAGATCCGTACAATCTACTATGAGAGCATTTTCCTTGTGGTGCCACAAATGAGTGGCATTTGGGAAATTACCAGATTTTTTTAATCCTTAATGAAGTCAGTGGGGCAGAGTGGGTGATGGAAACCTGAAAGAACATTTTGAGACAAGTGAAACATAATTTAGCAGAGCCTGGTGAGTCATGTAAGCACTCCTCACCAATATAACTTTCACACTGAGCAGCAAAGGCCTGGTTTGTATATATGGTGGACTCCCATTACTGGAAGATGTCTACAGATGCAGGCAGACCATCCCTGCATGAGTTGCACTTGACTCACTTCTACACCTCATGTTTATAAAGAAAAGCTTGAAATTTTTTTAAAGTAAATAAAGGCTTAAACAGATATCACATGACTGGAAGCCAAAGCTCAAGGCATATACATTCAGCTTCAGCCCTGCTTGAAGATGCAAATTAACGAGTTAGGGGAGCCAAAATTTGAGGAACTCAAAGGACTTCAGTAGGGAAGTATAATCACATTTTGAATGCCCAAACAATCCTGTGTGAGTAGTGTTTCACTTCTGTCTATCCATTGGTGGTGGTTTGTAAGTGGAATTTGAGGGAATATGACCAGTTTTGTTTTTCAGTTTGAGCCCTGGCTGTTACTTAAATTATCTATATTTAATCTCTTAAAATATTTCCTTGCAAAGTAATCATTCCGGTCCCTTATCATTCTTGTTATTTGACTCTGAACTAGCTTTAGTTCTTTAGTTTCCTTAGGTAAAGAAGGGCATAGAAATTACCACGATATTCCAGGTGTGGCTTTATTGGAGATCTCTGGAGATCAGAGGCCTGTTTCCTCCATGGTTTGCAATATAAGCCAGTGCAAAACTGGATAATATAAACATATAATTAAATACTAATGTAAAATTATGATTGCACAGGTAAAATCAGTCAAAATGCAGCAGCATCTTAAATCTTTATTTTGCACATGTTTTGGTTCAGAGGTGTAGCCATGTTAGTCTGTAGCTTTAAAATGCACAGTCCTGTGGAAACTTATGGTGTCTACACTGCACCGTTATTTTGAGATAACTAGCATTATTTCGAAATAACAATGCGAGCATGTACATAGCCATTCCATTATTTCGAAATAATTTCGAAATAATGGACAGCTTATTCAGAAATCTGTAAAGCTCATTCGACGAGGAACAATCCCTGTTCTGAAATAGCTATTTCAAAATAAGGCATGTGTAAATGCTCCACTTCTGCAATTCTGAAATAGAATGGCCCTGGCGAGGGGCTAAGTTATTCCTCCCCAGTGCCTTCTGGGGCTCTAGATTATGATAGCACATCTACATTAGGGAAGCATGCTTCAGACTAATTTTGAGGCTTCCCTGCAGTGTAGACATGCTATTTTGAAATAAGCTATTTTGGAATAACTATTCCAGAATAAACTTAAAAAACAACAAATGGTCTGGTAGCAGTTTATAGACTAACAAAACATATAGATGGTATCATGAGCTTTTGTGGACACAGCCCACTTTTTCAGTGCTACCAGACCATTTGTTGTGTTTTAAGTTTATCCTATACAGACTAACTTGGATACCCCGTGAAGCTTCTATTCCAGAATAGATTATTTCAAAATAAGTGTGCAGTGTAGACATACCCTTAGTGGTTAACAAATACATCATGAGCTTTCGTGTAAAACTCACTCATCTGATGTAGTGGATTTTACCCGCAAAGGCTCATGATATATTTGTTGTTCTCTTGGGGTATGTCTACACTTGCACCCTCTTTCAAGAGGGGGATGCAAATGAAGACATTCGAAATCGCAAATGAAGCTGGGATTTAAATATCCTATGCTTCATTTGCATATTCATGTTATGGCACCATTTCGAAATAGTGCTATTTTAAAATAACAGATGCTGTTAAGACGAGGTTATTTCGAGAGAAAACCCTTCCCTTGAAATAACAGGTAAACCTCACTGTATGAAGAATAAGGGTGATTTTGAGAGAAGGGTTTTCTTTTGAAATAACTACGTCTAGACAAGGTTTCTTTTTTCAAAACAGAGTATTTTGAAATAGCTCCTGGACACGATTATGCAAATGAAGCACGGGAAATTCAAATCCGTGCTTCATTTGCAATTTTGCTCAGCTGCATTTGCATTCCTCTCTTGAAAGAGAAATGCAGTGTAGACATACCGTAAGGCAGTGTTTCTTAAACTATGTTCCATGGAACACTGGTGGTGGTCTTTGTTTTTGTCTTTTTTTTGTCTGACATTTTTTTAAAGAAAATTTTCATAAGTGTTCTGCATAAAAAGTATTATTGTTTGGTGTTCTGTGGTCTCAAAAAGTTTAAGAAACACTGCTCTAAGGTGCCACAGGACTGCTCATTGTTTTTTTGCTTTTATGGTGCGTATTTTACTGCGTAAGTAATACTGTTGTTGGCATGTTAAGTTTTACTATATGTAAGCAATGTGGCTTAATTTAGTCCTTGGAACTCTTACTACTGCATTTCTTGAGGTTTAAAATTAACTGTGGAATACTATTGTGTATTAAACATAAATCTTTATACTAAATTTCTTGATTCTTTGAAAGAGAAATATTCCCATGCTCAATAATTTTAACATTTAAATTGCCCCCATTGGAGTTTTAGGTTGAATACATTTTTTTTGTTCGAGACAAGGTAGCAGTGCTGCTGTTGTATGACTGGGAGATGTTTTTCTGCAAATTCTGCTGCTTCCTTGTCAACCTTGTCAGATTTATTGTGATGGCTGTATATTCACAAAAATTTAGAACATATTATTTTAAAATAAAATCTTCCTTTTGAAGCTATAATGGAAAGCGACAATTTTCAGTGACACTTGGCAAATTATGGGATCTACTAGTTTTGATTTTTTTATTATGCATTTGTAACTTTATCTTATTCCTGATTTTAAGGTAGCATGGTAAAAATAATTCGTCTCAGGCAGATTTTCTTAGCTAAATCCCCATATATCTGCAGACCTCAGCTCAGGTTATGTAGATGTCTCTCCATGGATCTACAAAGCTATGCAGAAATAATATCTGGTGTGAAATTGAGGAGGAGCAGGGCTCTAATTAGTTTGCTGCATGTAAATAATGTCCACTGAGTGCGTGCTGAGTTTTCACTTGCCCATAACCTATTTTAAATATTTCTTTCTCATTCAAGTAAATAAACCAATTGCAGTAATCCTCACTGAGAATTATTTTTGCTGTAAAATGTTGAGGAAAAAACTTCCAACAAAAATCAAAATGTGGTTAGTTTTGTTTTGCATATTTTTAGTTTTCTTGCCAAAATGAATATCTACTGAATGCTTATTTTTTGTTTGTTTGTTTTATTAACAAAATCACCTTTTGCAGAGCAAGGCAGAGGGCAGAAAACATGTTTGCAATTTTTTAAATACTCATAAGACGTTTTAATACATACTGTTGTATGGTGTTTTCCATAAAAGGAATATCATTACCACGTCTAAACTCCACAATGTCTGCTTGTGGTTCTTGGTCTATTTAATTGATTGCATGTCTGTAATTTGCTACTCTAGCGGAACGAGCGCTTCCAACAGACTCAGGAGAAAAAATGGTTAAAGGTGGACCATAAACAGAATTATTAAAGTTCCATCAGTTTTAGGCTTATAAATCAAAAACCTCAATTGGCAAGTATGCGCAGGGCATTCACCATGTAACTGATTTTAAATTTAATATTTCTTCTTCAAATGATGCAACTATTTCATTCAGAAAGATTGTTATTTACAAACTATATGATCAATAACCACTTAAATGTAACCACTTATCAAAGGGGAAAGAATTTAACAGTGCACAGCAACATGACAGTTTAGAACAGAAAGTGAAGGATAATTTAATATTTTAAAAAAGAAATGTGCAAATTTAAACTGCAGGGGGGGATTTAATAGAAATTAATTACACAAGTTGTAAACTGGCCAAGATGCATAGCATTGATTAGCCCTGCTCTTGTATACGGTGCCATTGGATGTTCAATGGTCACAATTGATCAGGCCTGCCTTACTCAAAAGACCACTTATCTCATTAAGATATATGGAACAATCTAACCTTGTCTATTCAGCTGGGGGGAGGGAGACACATTTTTTCATTTGATTATTTTTTCTTCAAGAAGAAAAAGTCTATAAAAAACAAGAACTGCTGCCTATGAAATTTTGAACTATATCCGTGAGTGCTATTTTATGAAGCGTGGACTGAAATATTTCATGCTTAAAGCATAAGGGAAAAAACAGACAAACTTTTGCGACTCAGATGACTTTGATTTTTTTATATATATAAATAAATTAGACACTTGTTAGGCATTTTCTAATTCAGACAACTTTTGAAAGACTTTTTTGAAACACATTCAGAAAATTGTAACAAATTAAAATGATTTATTTTTGTATGACCGGAAACTGAATATTTACACATCCTGCGAATACTTACTGATCATTGTAGTTTATGTGGACATGGAGGAAGAAGTGGGACTTTTAATAAAGAGTAACCCTTCTAGTCAGTTAAGCACTGTTCTACAGTTTCAGAAATAATTCCATTTAAACCTTGTACTTGAGAAGGATGTTTGGTAGCAATGGAGGTAGGGATATGGGGAGACAGTTCACACTTCACCTATGAAGTGTCCCCCCCCCCCTCCATTTTTTTTAGAGAAAGTTGGGGTTAATAAAAGGCAACAAATCAATTTGAACAGAAATACAAAAGGGAAGGTTACATGGGAAATGATCTTTACCCAGTGTATCTTTTTTTGGTTAATGTGACAATATTATGAACTAGCTTTTGGAATTTAAAAATTGATATCAAATGTACAATACTCATATTATTTACTTCATAATATACAGTTTTGTATTTTGTCTTCACTGTTTGGCATTTGAGTGCCTTAAAAGCATCCTATTAATGGATTAAATTAATACTGTTTCTGGATTGTAGACATTTACTGTGGTTATTGGTCTGTGCCCAAGTCTAGGAAAGAACCTAATTTAAATGGTCTTAGGGAATTTGACACAGGCTTACAGATGCAATTAGACCAGAGACACTGGAATTACTTGTGTAGGATATTAAGAGATTATCTTTAGAGTTGAGACACTGACTCATTCATCAGAAAATCATCCACTGACTAGTATGTAAATCAAAAGGTTAGTAGCTGGTGTGAAGATCCACTGGAACCCATGAAATTGGGTCAACCTGGAAAAGTCCATATTGCATGGCTATATAATGTAATTGATCTGAAGTATGCCCAGTAATAAAACTGGTTTTAATTCTTTTATAATATTTTCAGGTTTATCATTCGACCCCACATTTTAAGGCTGAATCTGAAAAAGAAAAACCCTTGAACGTGTTTTTTGATGAAGTAACATGAAATAACTTAAGGCTTTCAGTAGAAAGGAAGTAAACTTTAAATTGACTTCAGTTACAAACAAGTTCTAATCTGGATGGGCATATTCTGGACAACGGCAAAGAGGGAAACATTTAAGGAACCTTTTAGTTTAGGGATTGTCTTTATTACAGTGCTAACGTGAGGTAAACATTATTGTTGCATCTAACCTGATTTCTATCCACACGCCAAAACCTCTGTTTAAGGTGATGCTTTAAACTTAAACTAGCGGGCCTGTCAGAAGATGTGGGTTGAAGTTCAAGTGAATACTTGAGCTATTTACATAGAGGGGACACAACTGTTTTGTGCAGTGTGGCCATTTTCACTTGAGCAAAATCCTCTTGAATTAACTTAGTTCAAGTGTAGATAACTTGAGCTAACTCTCCAATGAAGATATAGCCTTAGATGTTAACAGTAATTATTCCGCCTGTTAAAACTTTTTATTTATTTTGAAGTCTTTTGCTAACCAGACTAACCCTCATTGGCTGCATACATTTGTTTTCATGAGGGTCTAGGGATACTATGCTAAGCATTCCTCTAGCATACTATTTCTACTCATAAAAGGTAGAGCCTAGGATGTCCACAGATATGCAGAAAAACTTAACTCCAAGAAAAAGCCAAGAGCATTGTGTAGTAATTGAAAGATATTCACTGAACAGAGCTATCAGGGAGGGCAAGTAATCTTGATAGTTCACACTATAAGCTCAGTCAATGGCATTTGATAGATATACAAAATATTCTAAATAAGAGGGGACCACTTAATACAGTCATGGAATATTTGTTCCTGAAACACTAGACCCTAGCACTAATACAGTGTGAAGGGTGCAAAGCTGCTTCCTTCACAGCTAGTACTAAACCATTTCCTGCTCCTCCCCCTTTTCCCCCCAGTGCGGGAAGTTAAAGACAATATTTGCAAAATAAGGAGTAACTTTATCCAAAAAATACTTCAGTGTGAATTGCCCTTTTGTATAACAGAATAGATTGATCTCTCTTCTAGTGAAGGCTTTACCCATTTAGAAAGTAAATTAACTTTAGATTGCCCAGGCATTCTCCACCAAATCTGTTAACCGCACACCCTAGATATACCCACCTTTACCCAGATCCTAGGGCTCACTGTATAAACCAATTAATTTGAACACCCCAACCCTTTTCAGGTTCTTAGAACTCTGGGCAAAAGGTATCCGCTCTGACCCAGTTCCTAGGTCTCAGGGTTTATTTAGTGAATACATTTGATATTATGGAGTACTACTTTCAAGACAAGCCAATCCTGCCATATTGACTCTTACCTGTGTCTGCATTGAGTTGCAAACTGAACAGTTGAAGCTTTACATTATATTCCAGATGTCTGGTTTTATGTTTATTTTGAAGGACAGATTTAGACCATTTTAAAATGTGTATACGGTTTACCATGGACTCATAGGTATGAATTTCTGAGTAACATGTTTCAGAGACTTCCGTAATTTCTCCTCCTTTAAGCTGACAGATATCAAAAAGTAACTGTTAATGGATAATCATCGTTGTGGAACTCTACTGGAAACTATTCAAAGATTGGTTCTAGGCACAATGGTGGTCAATAGTTTTATGAGTGCTCTAGAAAATAAAATCACTGTTGATAAAATTAGTGGATGACACATATTAGACAAGTGGTTAATAAGGCTGAGAACAGGGCAGTCACACAGAACAAACTGGATCACCTGGTAAGTTGGGCCAATTCAAACATGATATATTTTAGTAATCAGTGTTTAAATGGCATTTAGACATGCAGTGCTTATAAAATAAATGGTTTAGATTATAACTTAATTTTCTGTATGTGAACCTCCTTGTTCATGTTTTTTGTGTAGAATGAAAGTTAGTTAAATTGTGCTTTCAAAAAGCATATCTCCTACACAGTGTACAATTTTTGGTCCTCATTCTGCAAAAAGATTCAGGTGGGCAGGCGTTTAAACTCAGGTTGAGTCTTTCTAATATAAAATATAGCTCTTTGGGTAGGCAAAGATTTATACTCCTACATTACTTTGCAGGATTGAAGCCAAACAAGATACGTTGTTTGTCATTTTTAATAATGCTATATAACAATCTTTTCAAATTATTTTTAGTGGTACATGATCAGCATTGTGCACATATACAATCGTTGGAGAAACAGTGAAATTCGGTGTTACGTTAATGGTCAACTGGTATCCTATGGTGATATGGCTTGGCATGTTAACACAAATGATGTAAGAGATTTTTCTTTCCTCCACTTTAGTGATTGCTATCTTAAGTGCATGCATAGACTCATAATTCATTTGTACATTCCAATTTGGTTTAAAAAAAAAGAATAAATATTAAGCATGCTTATTTTCTTAAAATGTTTTCATTTCTTTAAAAAATCAAGAATTGGATTGCACTTTAGTTTGTTTATTTCTTATATATTTTCATAGAACATAATCACTGTGGAGTTAGTATTGATTTTATTCTTTATTAGCATAAAATATCTTGAGACTGTTTAAAGAGATTATGAAATTCAGAGCAGTATATTTCAGATTATAGAAATTATTTTTAAATATGATAACACAATGGATTGTTAATTTGTTTTTTTATATTTGAGACATTGACTTTTTCAATAGCTTTTTAAGGAAATACCTAAAATTCATTCTAAACATGAAATCTAAGTAACAAAAAAAGTTGTCTATTTTAGCTAAATTATCACACACATATCTCATATTAGAAATGCCTTCATGTTTGTTGTACAACTGGAGTTCTTATACTATATGCAATCCTGATTTGAAATGTTTTTAATATGTTTTAAAGATTAAATATCCCAATTTGAGAGATGGAAAATAGAAGCAAACAGAAATTAAATTACATGTCTTTAGTCATGTTACGAGGTGTGTGACAAGTCCTGGAACTGAAATCTTGCTACTCTGAGTCCTGTTTTTTAATAACATGCCTGTCGTTCATGCTTAGGATCTGTTGGCATCATATTAAAGAGATGCCAGTTGTGGCACCAAAGCTCAGCTTCTGGCACCTAGCTTATGCCCTAATAAATGTTTAGTCTTTAAGGTGACAAAAGACTCCTTATTGTTTTTAAATAATAAAGTGTTACTATATATAGATAATAGTTCACTGATGAAAAGATAGATAAAACATAAGATTTCTAAAATATATTTCCCAATGGAGCTAAAATGTTTAAATATATGCAAAAAAATTGCTCAAGATGTTCAATTTTATATAGCTCTTCTTGGCAAATGTATTAACCGTTCCTCCTTCATCTGCATAGATTTTAGAACATATTACTGAATGAATGATACTGAATCCAAATGTAAGGGGTCTTTTAATCAAATCTGTTTTCCAGATTAGTCTTATTTTTTCTTTCTATTATTAAATCTAGCTGTGTCTCGCTAATTGGATGACACAGTCAAACTTGTATCTTTTTCTGATTGGAATGTAAATATAGTGCTGTAACTTCTGCTAATTGGTGATTCTCAAGTCGTGTTAAAGATCATCTTTATAGAATTTGTAAATGAAATATTATTTCCCAAAATAAATTTTTTCAGTCATGATTTGGAATCTTACGAACACAAGAGGAAATATTGCTTTGTATGCGGATTGTATTTTAAAAAACAAACACAAATCCTGGCAACAATCAAAGCTGTTGAGAAAAGGAGATAAGTTACTTGAGGAAACTATGGATTTTAGAGGTATTTGATATAGTTAAAATGGAAGTAGACTCCTTCATTTAAACACAGGCTAATAAACCCCTCCTTCCTAATTTGATGTCAACTTTTTGAGCATGATAATAAAAACAAAGTGAACTTTCAAAAGGCCACTTGGAGTATGGAGAAAGAGAGAAACCAGTTTGTTTTATAAAGAACATAATTTTCCTTCTCACTCTGGAAGTAGAGGAATTGGCTTAATAAAATAGCACTTCTTCTCGGGGTGGTCTATATGTCTTCTACTCATGGTATTGTACTCCTCCGATTGACAGAAATCACAACCTTTTTCCTGCTAGCTGTCCCCTCTTGGTCCTCAGATACTCATGAAATTCCTGCCTCCCAGCTGATTCTCTGAGGACATAGAAAGCTGTGCAGAACAAATATTTACAGCAGTTAAAGTGTTCTGTCTGCAGCCTAAGGCTTCATTAAAAGGAACCAGAGTAGAAGTTGTTTTGGTCAATTAGTTTTAGATGAGTATTTTATTTCAGCTAGTATTTTGAGAGATGTTTGACATTGTAAGTTACTGGTAATGGGTGATACGGCAGCTATGTTGGTTCCTATATCTCCTTGTTCCAAAATGTTTCATGTAGGGTTGCTATGCTGGTCAGAGGCACTCATGAAAAGTATTTTTAATTGACTAGGGGAGTGGTGTGTTCCTAGTAAATGTGCTATCTTCTGCTATTTTAGCAAGTGCTCTCAGAAGAACAATTAAATTCAGAATATAGTTCCTGAGCAGATCCCTGAGACCTCAGTCATAGAATCCTAAGGCTGAAAGAGACCTCAGGAAGTAAGAGTCCAGCCCCCTGCCCAAAGAAGGACCACCCCCAACTAAATCATCCCAGCCAGGACTTTGTCAAGCCAGTGCTTAAAAACTTCTAGGGATGGAGATTCCACCACCTCCCTAGGTAACCCATTCCAGTACTCCACCACCCGCCTAGTAAAATAGTTTTTCCTAATGTCCAACCTAGACCTCTCCTGCTGTAACTTGAGACCATTACTCCTTGTTCTGCCATCCTTCACTACAGAGAACAACCTCTTTCCCTCCTCTCTGGCACCTCCCTTCAGGAAGTTGAAGGCTGGTTTCAAATCCCCTCCCACTCTTTCCTTCTGCAGACGAAATAAGTCCAAATCCCTCAGCCTTTCCTTGTTGGTCATGTGCTCCAGCCCCATAATCATTTTGGTTGCCCTCTGCTGGATCCTCTCCAATGTATCCACTGCTTTTTATAGGGGGGGTCCCAGAACTGGACGCAGTACTCCAGGTGTGGCCTCACTAATGCCAAATAATAGCTTCTCTAGATCTGCTGGCACCACTCTTCCTAATGCACCATAATGCCTATTGCCATTAGCCTTCTTGGTTACAAGGGCACACTGTTGACTCATATCCAGCTTCTCATCCACTGTAATCCCCAGGTCCTTTTCTGCTGAACTGCTACTTAGCTAGTCAGTCTCCAGCCTGTAACAGTGTTTGGGATTCTTCCGTCCCAAGTGCAGGATTCTGCACTTGTCCTTGTTGAACCTCATCAGATTTCTTTTGGCCCAATCCTCTAATCTGTCTAGGTCACTCTGGAGCCTGTCCCTACCCTCCAGCATATCTGTTTTTCCTCCTACCTTAGTGTCATCTGCAAACTTACTGAGCGTGCAGTCCATTCCCTCATCCATTCATAAAGATGTTGAACAAAACTGGCCCTGATCCTCGGAGCATTCCACTTGAAACCGATCACCAGCTGGACCATCGAGGAGTTCATCACTATCCATTCAGCCTGACAATATAGCCAGCTTTCCAGCTACTTTCCAGTCCATTTATCCAATCCATGCTTCTTTAACTTGCTGGCAAGAATATTCATAGAATCATAGAATACTAGGACTGGAAGGCACCTCAAGAGGTCATCGAGTCTAGTTCACTGCCCTCACGGCAGGACCAAGTACTGTCTAGACCATCCCTGATAGACATTGATCTAACCTACTCTTAAATATCTCCACAGATGGAGATTCCACAACCTCCCTGAGCAATTTAGTCTAGTGTTTAACCACCCTGACAGTTAGGAACTTTTTCCTCACGTCCAACCTAAACCTTCCTTGCTGCAGTTTAAGCCCATTGCTTCTTGTTCTATCCTCAGAGGCCAAGATGAACAAGTTTTCTCCCTCCTCCTTATGACACCCTTTTAGATACCTGAAAACCGCTATCATGTCCCCCCCTCAATCTTCTCTTTTCCAAACTAAACAAACCCAGTTCTTTCAGTCTTCCTTCGTAGGTCATGTTCTCTAGACCTTTAATCATTCTTGTTGCTCTTCTCTGGACCTTCTCCAATTTCTCCACATCTTTCTTGAAATGTGGTGCCCAGAACTAGACACAATACTCCAACTGAGGCCTAACCAGCGCAGAGTAGAGCAGAAGAATGACGACTTGTGTCTTGCTCACAACACACCTGTTAATGCATCGCAGAATCATATTGCTTTTTTTGCAACAGCATCACACTGTTGGCTCATATTTAGCTTGTGGTCCACAAGCTAGGGTCCCCTAGATCCCTTTCTGCAGTACTCCTTCCTAGACAGTCGCTTCCCATTCTGTATGTGTGAAACTGATTGTTCTTTCCTAAGTGGAGCACTTTGCATTTGTCTTTATTAAACTTCATCCTGTTTATCTCAGACCATTTCTCCAATTTGTCCAGATCATTTTGAATTATGACCCTATCCTCCAAAGCAGTTGCAACCCCTCCCAGCTTGGTATCATCTGCAAACTTAATAAGTGTACTTTCAATGCCAATATCTAAATCGTTGATGAAGCTATTGAACAGAGCCAGTCCCAAAACAGACCTCTGTGGAACCCCACTTGTTATACCTTTCCAGCAGGATTGAGAACCATTAATAACTTCTCTCTGAGTATGGTTATCCAGCCAGTTATGCACCCACCTTATAGTAGCCCCATCTAAGATGTATTTGCCTAGTTTATTGATATCATGTGAGACCAAATCAAATGCCTTACTAAAGTCTAGGTATACCACATCCACCGCATCTCCCTTATCCACAAGACTTGTTACCTTGTGGGAGCCCGTATCAAAAGCTTTGCGAAAATCAAGGTACATCACATTCACCGCCTTCCCCAGGTCCACAGAGCCAGTTATCTCATTGTAGAAGCTAATCAGGTTGGTCAGGCATGACTTGCTCTTGGTAAATCCATGTTGACTATTCCTGATCACTTTCTCCTCTTCCAAGTGCTTCAAAATGGATTCTTTGAGGATTCCCTCCATGATTTTTTCAAGGACTGAAGTGAGGCTGACTGCTCTATAGTTCCCTGAATTGTCTGTCTTCCTTTTTTTAAAGATAGGCACTACATTTGCCTTTTTCTAATCATCTGTGACCTCTCCCAGTCTCCACAAGTTTTCAAAGATAATGGCCAAAGGCTCTGCAATGACATCTGCTAATTCCCTCAGATGTCATATCAGGCTGTCTCCAGTGTACCCTATAAAAATAGAATTCCTGTGGTGGTTAAAAAAAAAAACAAAAAAACAAGACTACCTCAGTCTGCTGCTTTGGAAGGGATTTTATGGCATAGAAATGTTCCACTAAAGGCCTGAAGCATATCTAAGAGATTGTACCATTAAAGAGAAATCTGATCGAACAATGAGGCTTCCATATTGTCTCTTAAGGTTACTGTACCTTCTACTGTACTAGTTCCATCAGTACTGAGTGCACAGAAACGATCTGTAAGGCCAAAGATTCTGCCTCCATGACTCCTTTCTCATGAGTACTGCATACACTTTTACTGATTGGTTAGATCAGAGGTGGGCAATAATTTTTTGAGAGCCACTACAAGAAATCGGTAAGTGATCAAGGGCCACACTCTTCCATCATATGAAAGGAGGAGGTACAGGGTCTGGGATGGAGGTTGGGTTCAGAAGAGGGACTGGGGTGCAGGAGAAGTTTCTGACTCGGAGGAGGGATGTAGGAGGGGTGCATGGTCTGGGTGGGTGTACGGGTGCAGGAAAAAGGGTGCAGAGGTTTGGGTTACATGGGGTAGGGGTAAAGGAGATGGGCAGAGGGTTGGGGCAGCGAGGGGCTGAGGTGCCAGAGGTGGGCTGTAGCCTGGATGTGCTTATTAGGGCAGCTCTTGGACAGCAGCCCTGTCCAGCAGGTTTCTCAGTCAGGCACAGGCCATGTGTGCTGCTTTGAGTTCTGTAAGCCCAGGGAGAGGAGTACTGCATGCACTGCCTGTCCTGCAAATAGGTAGCGCCCATTGGCTGGAAACCTGGGCTCGCAGCATTGAGAGTGCTGCTTTGAGCAGCGTGGGGGGGGGGGGCAGGGAAAGAGCTGGGCTGAGGCTTTCACTGTGCCCATGGGCTGGATCTGGTGGCTTGGCAGGCCAGATCTAGCCCACAGGCTGTATTTTTCCCATCTCTTGGTAGGGATGTAAGTGAGAGGCAGAAAGGGGCGGGGAGCAGGAGCTGGTGCTGGGTGTCGCCAGCTTAAAAGCCAGTTCCCCCCACCACCATCTCCGCGTAGGGGCAGGAGAGGTGGAGGCACAGAGGAGAATGGTGTGAGTGGGGACTGAAGCAGTCTGCTTTTGCTTTTGTGTGGTTCTGCTGCGATTCTGCTTTTGAAGTGTATAAGAAATATTCATCAGAGGTTCATCTTAAAACTATACTTCAGGAGTCTTCTCATGTATTATGAACAGTCTCTTATTTCTCTCTGGGCAACCTCATTCATCACCTGTGCTACATACATTTTCTTCAGAAGAAAACTGAAGTTGATCAAAGCATCCTCCCATAAATATTTCAAAGCCTTCTCCTGACTTGAAGGGTTAACAGCAACTTCCTCCTTGTGTCTGGTTGATTATATTTCTTTTCAAGAATATTGCAGCTGCTCTGGAAGTACCAGTGGAGGTAGTTTCTGACAAATATAATAAGCTTTTAGATATTTTATATTCTTTTGCTCAAGACAGAATAGCAATGCCCATATATGACTCGTAATTGGAACCAGCCAACCCTGATAGGACATATTAAGTTCCCAGTGAGAACATTGAAACGTTTTATATCCTACATTGCCCAGGTCTTTGGTAGTCACTGCTGCTCCAGAATGTACAAAGCAGCACCTTGAAATGACGTCCAAGAACATGAATTCTGTGAGAGTGTCTGTACTGCAAATAAAAATCTATGGCTGGCCCATGTCGGCTGTGGACCATAGATGTTTGGCCCACTCTAAGACCCACTTTCTTCATAGGATTCCAGAGGCTGGCCTCCAGCCCGAAGTTGAAGCATTTACAATGAAATTGTACATCTCCTTAGCCTGAGTGAGCTATCATGGGACAGCTGAGGGTATGTCGAAGTTCACTGTAGACATAACCCTAAATGGGTTAATCTTCTGGATAGAAAGAAGTGTTCTTGGCTATAATCAAAACAAACATTTGTCACGATCATGATCTATTTAGATATGATTGTTGGCAAAAACGTTGACATTTTTGGATAAAGTACCTCAAGAATTGCAAGAAGAAATTCAGAATGTTAATGAAGGATGAACGCTTTCAGAATTGCTTTACAAAAAGCTACAGATACAGCTGACACTACTGGTCGGTTGCATTGGTGATACTCTTGATAAGAGCTTCCTGGCTTCAGTCTTCTGGCTTTTCACTTGATGTTCAGAATACAGTGGAAGAAATATTTTTTGAAGGAACAAATTTATGCAGTTCCAAGATGGATGAGTCTTTCCATACTCTGAGGTTTCAAGAGCTGCTTAAAAGATCTTGGGAATTTATACTTAACAAATGAGAGAGAGACAGCATAGACAACCCAATTACATGTAACTACAATACTTCCAAGAGGTAGTCAAGATTGTGAGCAACCTCGCTACCACCCACCTTTACCATGAGGAAGCCTTGTCCTATGCCTTCCATAGGTCAGCTCCCCCATTCTAGCAGCCATGGACAATAGATGCATTCCTCTCTATGCCTAAAAGGTCCCATTGACACTCTACAGATTAGCGATTGGCACACTCCCAGCACTGAGTTCTCTGTGGGGTATCCAGCAAATGGTCCACTGAACACCCACAATATTCACAGATTTGCTTCCAAAGAAACAGTACACTCCAGTTTACCAATTCCATGTCAGATCATTGCTTAAAACATGTCTGTTTTAAGGAAAACAAAACAAAACAAAAAACCCATAGATATTCAACCAGTAGCAAATGGAAGATCTGGAAACAAATGATTACATATACAATACAATCAAAATATTCATTCTAGATTATTTCTCACCCAAAATCCCTATACGGCTTTTGAGCGAAATTCTCTATACGGCTTTTCACCCCAAGTCATACCACATCAGTCCTTTGTCTGTATTCATAATCAGGACATCCCTGGTTATTTGTTTCTTCCTGCAGATTTCCTCTCTTTTAGATAACACAATGAATGTTACTAACTGGGCCCATTGTACAAGAGTCTAAGATGCTTCTGTGGCTTCCTTTAATAATGCCTCAATTGTACAGCAGCCACATGGACTTTTGTTCATACTTTCCGCACATATTGTATAATTGGACAGGTGACTCAAAGATGAAACCATTGGTAGAGTGGAACTTGGATCAGTCTTACGTAAGACTTCAGTACTCACCTCCATCATGGAAGACATAGACAATCACTCTGAAGAAAGAGGTTACTTATATTATAGTAACATTCCTTGAGAGATGTTGGCTAGAGGTCTCTCTACACAAACTTTAGTTCATGGCAAGCTAAGATGTGAATCTGTGCAGCAGTAGTCTGCTGCAGACTTAGGCCTGGTTTAAACTGCAGAGTTAGGTTGACATAAGGCAGCTTATGTTGACCTAACTCTGTAAATGTCTACACTAAAACATCTCTCCTGCCCATGTAAGTTACTCACTATTCTGAAATCGTAACTCCATCTTCATGAGCGGTGCCATACTTAAATTGATATAGTTAGGTTGACGTAGTGTCTGTGTAGACACTGCATTGCTTACATTGCCTGTTGTTGTATAGGGCTGAGGGTGTCAGTGCAAGCATTCCTGGTGAGGACATGCACCACCAACAGAGCATAGTGCATACATGAAGAGCCAATGTAATTACTGCAGTGGCTTTAGGTTGACCTGACCTAGGAGAGGTCCCAAAAGCCTGGAGAAGGATTAATGTACTGCTCATCTTTAAAAGGAGGGAAAAGGAGGACCAAAGGAGTATGATCTGTAAGCCTGAATTTGATACCTGGGAAGCTACTAGAGCAAGTTATGAAACATTCAGTTTGCAAATATTTGGAAGATGAAGGGATAACTGCTAGCAACTAGCATGGATTCACCATAAACAAATCATGCACCCCATATGCCACCACCAGCTCCATACCCTCTCTCTATGGTTCCAGCCAGGGAGTGGTGGGCAGAACAGAGTAAGCTTTCTGGCTGGAGCAGCAGGTGGAGTAGAACAAGCCCTGGTGATGGGTCAGAGGCAGCCTGTGGGCCGTAGTTTGCCCACTCCTTTAGAAACAAGAAATCCTGTGTCTTGGCAGAGGACTAGATTAGATGATCCTTATGGTCTCTTCTAATCCTATTATTCTAATTTTGTAGTGTAGACATGCCCTCACTGTTCTCGTGGACCCTCCTGGTACATATTAATCCCCTTTCAAAGAGAACTAGATCAGAATGCATTAATAAACTGCTACTTTCTGTCAGTAGACTCCACATAGCAAGTTGGTTATTCAGCAGAATACTGTTAGGTAGATTCACACCCTAGTTTGCCACAAATTGCTTATATAGATAAGCTCTAAATGTACTTTGTGACTACTCTCCTTCCCCACTGACATCCTTACAAGATTTTGTCTGGTGAAGGAACTTAGTGGCTATTGATCCATCCCCCTTTTTAGGCCGTCCAGGAGGAGTGGGGGAGGGATTCTGTAGGCTCGTGTGGATGAATAGAGGACTATAGCAAGAAAAAAAGTTCCGATCTCTGGTACTAGCGGGTGAGCAACACTATAAGTGGAATACATATGGTTAACATGTCTTAGAAAATATCTGTTATTGTAATATAAGAAATCAGTTTTTCTAAATTAAATATTGTTCTGAAAATGTAAATTTCAAGAGATCTTCCACTGAATTGCTGTATTGAAGGTACAGTGCCAAATATAATGGGGCCCTGATCTTTCATTAGGTTCTCGAGAGCATCTATTTAATAAGTGTGATAATGTCAGTAATGGTGAGTTGTTTTAGCTAGATTTCATTCACAAATAGTGACCTTTTAATGTATTTTTAATTAGAAGCAATCTTGTGAGTTTCAGTTGTATGAAAAGTAAAACTTAAATTATTTCCAGTTTTAGCATCTACTCCAAAGAGCAGACAAGGTCAGATCAGATGCAAGAAGACAGACAAAAGTAGAAAAGTTATTTTATTTTCCAGTTTTTATGTTGTTCCTTTGTAGTTGTTTGTTATAGAGGAACTACCAGTAGAATATAGTAGTTTGAATGGAGTAGGATTGAGGGTCTGGAAGGTGTTTCAGTGTGAATCAAAGGCTAGCAGCATAATTTTTGTGGAAAACTTAAAATTTATACATACATGTTATGCTTATTTACCCAACAGCTTTGCTTTTCCTATGGAGAGGGCTAGTAGCTTAGCGCTTCACAGCCCATCTCTTCTGAAGACACATTGTCTTTAGTGCCAACTATTGACTGATTTGATGAAACAGGGTGGATAGATTTAAATCGCTGATTTTTACTCTTGCTTTGCATTTTTTTAGTTATTTTTCCAAAGAAAGGTAGAGTCTTAGTATTTGGTACCCATAATATTTGTTGATTTTCAACTAAATCTGTCCTTTACACTGAACTGGGTACATCTTTTTGCTGACCAGGGGAATAAACAATTTTACAGCTTATTATGTATTTATGCAGAGTTTTCGTTTTTACATATATTAGAAAAATATTTATTATATTAGAATGTTTTCTTATTTACTAAATGATAATATTATCTAGTCATTTGTTTCCACCTCTATTCGGGTGGAAATTGGATTTCAGTTAAGAATACAGAAGGAAAAAGTATTTTAAAATTGCTTTTATTAGTTACATAACACATAATCTTAAATGTGCTGGACACTTTTCTTCTTCATCAAAACATGTTTGTATTTAAACCTAATTGGTTTATTAAACAAAGCAAATATCTATAAGCTAGTGAAATGAGCCGATATTCTGGTCAGCATGTCCTATAACATTTTTGAACAAGTAGATCTCTTTCTCTCATATTTAGTTTTTCTTCATAGATTGGAAGAGGGGGAAAAATGCTTTTCTGTGTTTTTGAACTCTCAGCTTTTGATGAATTACTCATTTAACTGAACTAGTTGAATAAAGGGAAATGGAAAAAAAATCAGTTAGAAGAGACTATTGCTATCAAAAGCTAATGTAGCACTTCAGTGCAGGTTGGTTCCGGGCACTTAGCCAGTGAGTTCCGCAAGTTCAGTGGTTCGACTTTCTTTAAAACTTCAATAGCAATAGCAAACATATGTTACTTTAATAGTTGAAAATTTAATTTAAATGATTTAATAAATTATATAGTAAGTTTATGCCTTAACATATGTTGTCTAATTTTATAGTTAATTTTATACAGGTTTACATTTAAAAGTAAACTTATTTGATTTAAATAGAAATATAGTATAAATAAAGCATTTTTAATTTAAACAATTATTTTATACATCTGTTATCAAATAATATTATTCATATTGTGGTATCATCTGTAGGGCACAACCAAGTTGTATCTCCTTTGTTTTAGGTGCTATGCAAGGCATACAGAGCTTCTGATTTTTTGGTTTAAACTCTGATAAAACGCCATTGATTTTTTTAAATGAAATTGGCGTTCACCCAGTAAACACCAGAAAAACACTGGAAAGGGTTATTGGTATCGAAAGGCTTGTTGACATGGAACAGTAAAATGGATGCTACAGGGATTATTTCCAAAGTTCACTAGTATGTTTATTGCACACTAATTCGGTCTGTATAGATTCAGCTTGTATGTTCTAAATGTTCTATAGTATGTTATAATGTAATGCTGTCTGAAACAGAGCTGTAGCATTCTAGGGAAAGCCTTCCTGAAAAATTACAAACATATTACTCATTACAGTGTGTAGTAATGTAATTTTTGAACAGCGAAATAAAACTAAAAAATAGCTCAAAATAAACCTCCAAAAATGAAATTAATAAATGCTGAAAAAAGACATAAAATATAAACGATAGTCCCTTACCCAAACAGCTCCTATTTTAAAGACTGAAAACTAAAACAAATGGAGACAAAAAAGATGGGGAGATAAGTGTAATAGAATATGTTTAGTTCTTACCTGGTAAGTAGCAGTGGTCATTTGCTTACATAAAAGTAGACAGAGGAAAGGAAAAAGGAGAGAGCACATTTCATAAGAACATAATCACAGCCATACTGGATCCAACCAAAGATTTATCTTGCTCAGTCTCCTGTCTTCTGATAGTGGCCAATGTCAGGTGCTTCAAAGGGAAAGAACAGAACAGATGATCATGAAGTGATCCATCCCACACCCATTCATAACTTCTGGAAAACATTTTATATGTATAGTTGGGATTATGTTTTCCAATCTGCATTACTTTGCATTTATAAACATTGAATTTCTTCTGACATTTTGTTGTCCTGTCCCCCAGTTTTGTGAGATCTCTTAGTAAATCTTCGTCCCCAAAAGACTGAAGTCTTGTTTAGTTTGTATCATCTGCAAATTTTGTCATTATCCTGTTGATCCCTTTTCTAGATCATTTATTAATATGTTGAATAGTACTGGTCCCTATAAAGACCCGCTGGGAGAATACCACTATTTACTTCTCTCCATTCTGAAAACTTACCATTTATTCCTACCCTCTGTTTCCTATCTTTTAACCAGGACCTTCTCTCTTTAACCATGACAGCTTACTTTGGTGAGGGAATTTTTCAAAGTCTCTCTGAAAATCAAGGACTCTTCATCCACTCATTCCCCCTTGTCCACACGCTTGTTGACCCCTTCAAAAATTCTAGTAAATTAGTAGGCATGATTTCCCTTTATGAAAACCATATTGATTCTTTCCCAACACATCATGTTCATTTTTGTGTCTGTCAGTTCTGTTCTTTACTATAGTTTCAAGCAGTTTGCCCAGTACTTAAGTTAAGATTCTTCTTCTTCATCATCAACCATGGGTTCAACTCCCATTTGTGTCGGATGCCTCCCTCACTGTTTCCTTCCATCTTTCCTTGTCCAGTTTGGAGTGGCTTAGTTTCTGTAGACTAGCTCCATATCAATCTACTATATCATCTACCCCATTCTCTGTGGGGCCTGCCTCTCCTATTCGGACCATCCATTATGCCGAATATCAGGGTCTTAACTTTTCGCTCATCGTTCATTTTGCAGATATGCCCGAATAGCTGTAACTTCCATTGTATAACCTTCTGCAGTAGGTTCTCTTTCAGGCTGTATCTTCCTATATAATTCCTCGTTGGTGACTTTCTGCATCCATCCTATTCTCAGGATCTTTCTATAACAACTCTTCTTGAATGCCAATATCCTTCTCTTCAAATCTTTCATTATCACCCGTGTCTCACATCCGTACAACATGCTGCTAAATGCACATGTTTTCAAGATGCTCAGCTTCGTTCCTAAGCTAATTGCTTTGCTTTTCCAAATCTTATCCATTACCTTCAAACTCACTCTTGCTTTCGCTATTCTAGTCACTATTTCCTTCTTACAGTCTAGATCATACATCATGTTGCTCCCCAAATACCTCCCTATAATTTTGGAACCACCTCTGTAGTCTTTTTTTTTTTTTTTTTTTTTTTTTTTTTAAATTGGGGTCACGAGCTATTCTTCAGTAATCTGGTACAGAACCTAGTTTAAATGATAGGTTACATACTATCATTAGCAGTTCTTCAGTTTCACATTGAGTATTATAAACACACAAATATGTTCCTTGCTAACTCCAATGCAGGGTTTGCAAGGAAGAAGGTGCTTAGCTCATTGTCCACCAGTGTGTAGTTGTGACTGAATACATATTTAAAATTATGGAATAAGAGGAGACAACTTTGAATCTTTCATGTGTTCTGGGTCCAAATGTATGAAAAGCTTGACATTTGCTGAACTAACCATTTGATTTTACTGCTGAAAGAAGAATATAGAATCATAGAGCCATAGAACACTGGAAGTGGACCTTGAAAGGTCATAGAGTCCAGTTCCCTGCCCTCATGGCAGGACCAAGTATCATCTGGACCATCTCTGATAGATGTCTATCTAACCTGCTCTTAAATATCTCCAGAGATGGAGATTCCCCAGCCTCCCTAGGCAATTTATTTGTGTTTAACCACCCTGACACTTAGGAAGTTTTTCTAATGTCCAACCTAAATATGGTTTTCATATGAATGAAAACCAGCCATGGCAGTCATCATTAATATAAATATGCTTGTAATTACTAATTAAATCCCAGCCCTGAGGCATGACTTAAGCCTTCTCCCTGCTGCCTAGAGTGACTTTTCTCCTTTTAAATCAAGACCCATAATCCTGAGTTCTCTATCATGGTACCTGGTACATCAAATCAAAGGTGCCCCTTGTGTGTGGAATACAAGCAGGGTTTTCTTTGGGAAAATGTTTGCTAGCAAATAATATACCAGGACTATACTATATAGTATAATCCAATATGCAAAGAATAAAATAATACTTAGAATTCCCAAAGTAACAATACAACAACAAGGGAACAAAGGAGAAGGGATAAAGAAAAAAAAGTAACTAGAATAAATAAAATAGCAACAATATTTTAAACCCTTCTCCTCCCAATGTTTACAATGGGCCCAAACCTCCCTGCTTCCTTCCAAAAGCTTGCCTAAGCCGTTAGTGAGCTGCTGCTCTAAGGAGGAGGAGAGTCTCTTTGGGACTTAAAGTAATATGACAGGAACTAGCAGCTCCAGAGAGGGTTACGCTAATTAGTTATTTTCTTTTCTTGATATTACTTTATTCAATAATAAGGTAGTTTTTGTTGGTGAAAAGAAACAAGGACTGTTTCTTTGAATAGCTACTGTGTATTTTAAATTCATTAAATTTTCTTTTTTTTTAAATACAGAGCTACGATAAATGTTTTCTTGGGTCTTCAGAGACAGCTGATGCAAATAGAGTGTTTTGTGGCCAACTTGGAGCAGTATATGTGTTCACTGAAGCACTTAATCCAGCACAAATATTTGCAATACATCAGTTAGGACCTGGCTATAAGGTAATAATTTAATTTGTTTTTCAAATTAAAAAAAAATACCTTTCTAATTATGTTTTAATGCATCTGTTTTGGGATTGCTTGAGTAGAGCCTTGTGAAATGTTCTTGGTGAAATATAAACCACGTCTAGCTTTTTGAAAGATTTACTAAATTATGGTTTCTTTGGAAGTATTCTTGAATGTATAATGTGTGTTTGGGTCAGAAAAAAAAAACCCATAGAAATTGCAGTTATGTTCTGTTCCAAAGAAGGGAAATCAAGCCGTCTTACCAAACTCAGAGAAAGGTAACACAGACCAAGACTGATGAAAATGTAACCATCTACTCTTATAAAGTACAATTGCAGAGTTTCAGATGGTTTTACTATTGAAAGACTAGTGGTCCTTTGGTTTTCATGCTTATGTTGGTGCCATCATACTAATATTTTCAGCAAATTGATTGTGCATGCAATACTTTGTTCTTTGATAAGAGCAATAGCTATTATTTTCCATGGGAACAGTAAATAGCATTTATTTAAGGAGAACAAGGGGAAAGTATTTTGCATAAGCTTGGGAAGCCAACTTGTCTAACTGCAGTAGTTAAAAAGCATGGAAGACAGAACTGGAACTCTGCTGGGAATCTGTTATGACAGTGTCAATCTTTTTTACTCTGTTTCTCCATTTATAAAATGGTAAAACTTTCAGTATTGTTTTTAAAGTACTTTGAGTCCCTCAGAAGTCAGGTACTATGTACATACAAAATACAGCATTTAAATTAACAGATTAAAATGAACTAAGATGCATTTAAACTCTAACAGTTGTTGTGACATTTGTAAAATGATCCTGTAAAAACAATGTTATCATGGTATATACCAGGGTTACTCAACCCATGGCCCATGGCCCGTTTATTTGCGGCCTGCAGTGTGATTTGGATTTATGCGGGGCTCAACGTGGCCCGCTGGTGGGATCCTTTTAACATGGCCTCCACTGGGAACATGCTCCACAATGGCAAGGCATCTCACAGGTAGGTGAGCATTGAAAGACGCAAGCGGATGAGCTGGCTGGAACCGATGGGTACGGGGTGTCAGCATTTCTAGCCTCCAGGGAGGAGGTGCCGGGAGTGCCAGGGCATTGTGGGAAGTGCTTTGTATTCATGCCCGTCAGTGTGAAAGAAGCTATTTGCATATATTTGCATATATATTTGCAGGTATATGCAATCACACTTAAGTTGCGGCCCTTGGCATGTGTTGCGTGTATCATTGTGGCCCCTGGAGCTTCCAAAGAGTAGCCCTGGTATATACAGTGAGACTTTAAAATCTCATGAGCTATATGTACAAGTCTATTCTCTTGCACTTGATTTAAAAACATTTGAACCTTTCTTTTTTGAGCAGGGTTATATGATAGATTTGTTTACTGCTCTGAAACGGTACTGTACTCAATGAGTCTAATAGGAAGAATCATTTTTAGCATGCATGAGTGCACACACAGAGTACAATTCAGATAGACAGGAACAAAAACCGAACTGAAAGCACACATTTTTTTCTATCAAATTATACTAGACAAGATGTATGCCAAAGTAAAAAATACACTGATTCATAATTAAGGCAAGTTTTCAAAAAAGTGATGAGGATGCTCAGAAGCAGGTTTAAAATAAACAAAAGTATTTCTTTACACAGTGCATAGTCAACCTGTGGAACTCCTTGACAGAGGATGTTGTGAAAACCGGGATTCAAAAAAGAACTAGATAAATTCATGGAGACTAGGTCCATCACTGGCTGTTAGCCAGGGTGGGCAGGAATGGTGTCCCTAGCCGCTGTTTGTCAGAAGCTGGGAATAGGCAGCAGGGGACAGATCACTTCATGATTACCTGTTCTGTTCGCTCTCTCCTTGGCACTGGGCATTGGCCACTGTCAGGATACAGGATGCTGGGCTAGATGGACCTTTGGTTTGAATCAGTATGGCTAGTCATATGTTCTTAAGTTCTTATGAAGCTCAATGAAAATGCTGCTTAATTCTGAACAATTTTACATTTTAATCCTATAATAATAGAACTTGAAGGGACTTCAAGAGGTCATCAAGTCCAGTCCCCTGCACTTATGGCATGACCAAGCACCACTGAGACCAGCCTTGAAAGGTGTTTGGAGATTTTTGAAAAGATTAGACAGTGATAGAGGTTCTGCATCTTCCCTAGGCAATTGATTCCAATGGTTAACCACCCTAACAGGAAGTTTTTTTTTCTTAATGACCAACCTAAACCTCCTTGGCTGCAGCTTAAGTCCATTGCGCCTTATCCTATCAATAAAGTTGAAGGAGAATCATTTTTCTTCCTCGTAACAACCTTTTATGTTCTCAAAAACTGTTATGTCCCCTTTCAATCTTCTCTATTCCAGACTAAAAGCCGAGTTTTTCGGTCTTTCCTCATAGGTCTTCTTCATTTGCTCTTCTCTGGACCTTCTCCAATTTCCATATTTTCCTGAAATGTGGTGCCCAGACCTGGACACAATTCTTTAGTTGAGGCATAATCAGTACAAAGTAGTGTGAAATAATTACTACTTCTGTCTTTCTTACAATGCTCCTGTTAATACACCCCTGATTGATACTTGTGTGTGTGTCTTTTTTTTTTTAAAAACAGTCACCTTGTTGACTCATATGTACCTTGTGAACCCTAGATCCCTTTCTGCAGTTCTCCTTCCTAGGAGGTCATTTTCCATTTTGTATATGTGCAGCTGATTATTCCTTCCTATGTGGAGTATTTTGCATTTGTCCTTATTGAATTTCATCCTGTTTACCTCAGACCAGTTCTCCAATTTGTCCAGATTATTTTGAGTCATAATCCTATCCTCCAAAGCACTTGTATCCTCTCCCATTGTGCTATCCTCCACAGATTTTATAAGTGCACACTCTGGACTGGTCCCAAAATTGATCCCTGCCAAACCCTACTTGGTATTCCCTTCCAGTGTGACTGTGAATCATTCATGATTAATCTCTTGGAATGGTTATCCAACCATCCAATTTATAGTAGCTTCATTTGGTTCTGTTTCCCAAGTTTGTTAGAAGGTCATGCAAGACTATATCAGATGCCTTACTCAGTTCTAGATATACCTTTTTGTACTGTTCCCCCTTATCCGCAAGACTTATTATCCTGTCAAAGAAAGCTATCAGGTTGGTTTGACATAATTTGTTCTTGGCAAATCCATTTTGACTGTTATCACCTTGCTACAGCGGTGGCAATAATTTTTAATGGGGAGGAACTCCAAGATTTTGGCAAGTAGTCAAGGGCTGAACTTCTATGGAGGGGGCATGTGGTCTGGGATGGAGGTTGGGAGCAGAAGGGAGCTTGGGGTATGGACTGGGATGAAGGAATGGGTGAGGAGTCTAAGGGGGAGTTTGGGTGCAGGAGGGGGTTGTGATCTGGGGGCAAGAGCTTAAGGTGCATGGTCCAGGAGGGGGTATGGGTGCAGGAGAGGGTTCTGGCCTGTGGGAGGGGTGTAGAAGGGGATGCAGCATTTGGAAGGGAGTTGTGATCTGGGAGAAGCAGGAGAAAGGGGTACAGAGGGTTTTGGTGGTGGCCTGGGGCAGGTAGTCAGAGGAGAAAAAAGGGATTGGGTACCAGAGGCAAGCTCTGGCTGAGAGGTACTTACCTAGGCAGCTCCCATCTGGCAACCCTGCAGGAATCTTAGGCAGACTGTCTGCTGCAGGCTGCTTGCTGCTCTACATGGCTTCTGTCCAGGCATTGGGGGGTGGGGGGGAAGGAGAGTGAAGGATGTTCTCATTGCCCCTGCCCCCCCCCCCAGGAAAATTTCTCAGATCCTATTGGCCAGAAACTGGCTAATGGGAGCTGAAAGATTTTGCTGGGGGACGGGGGGGGGGGGGAGGGGGCGGCAGAGGCAGCATGCAGAGACTCCCTCTTCCCTTCCCAGTCATCCAGAGCAGAGAGCAGCTGGCTTTTTAAAACATGTAAGCTGCTCTCTACTTAAAGGTTCCAGCAAGATGGCCATGGGCTGGATGTGGTGGCTTGGCAGGTTGCATCTGGCCCACTGGCAGCCTCTTGTCCACCCCTGCCTTACTATCGTCTAGGTCTTTGCAAATTGATTCTTTTAATTATTTTCTCCATTATTTCTCCAAGTACAGAAGATGAGCTGATTAGTCTGTAATTCCCTGATTGTCCTTATTTCCCTTTTTATAGATGGGCGCTATATTTGCCTTTTTTCAATCTTCTAGAATCTCTCTGGTCTTCCATGACGTTTCACAGATAGTAGCTAAAGGCTGATATCTCCTTGGTCAACTCTTTGAGTATTCCATGATTTATTTCATCAGGCCCTGGTGACTTGAAGTCATGTAACCTAATTTTTAACTTATTATTTTCCTATTTTATATTCTGAATTTACCCTAGTTAATGATTAATATCAAAATGTTTAATATCTATGCAGAAAATATAGTGTTTGTATCAACATCCCTGGATAATTGGCTCTGAAAAACATCATATTATTTTCAATCCTTATGGAATGAGAATAATCCATTAATTCTGCTTCTTATGACTGGTGCAGATAATTAGGCTTAGAAATACTTCGTCTCTTGCGATTTCTATATTAAAGCCAAAAATATGCTTATAGTTTAGTTATGTGAAAATCAGTGTTTATGAATAATAAAAATATTGATAGCTATATGAGAAGGTATAAAATTTTGTAAAGGGCATAATCCCTCATTCTTCAAGTTACAAGCCAATTGCTAACTATCTAGGCCTAGGAAGAAATCTTCCTGTGGATGGGGCGAGATGCCATAATCTATTTGGGGTTTTCTTTCACCTTATTCTGAATCATCTGTAATTGACTGTTTTGGTGATGGGTTACTGCACTACAAGTATTATAACCTGATCCAGTATAGCAGTTCCTGTGTTCTGTATATCCTTAGAAATAGCATCTCCACTGAATTTTCCACTTTAATCTTCCTTTTCTCTATATCTTTTGTTTGTCTATTCTGTGTTTATACAAAGAATAATATTTTGTGAGAAATGTAGATCAATCACTATTTTAAAATTTAGTTTAACACAGCTGAGCTCTTTGTGAACAAGTCCTCATTTCTCACTCTTTCAAGACAGGAAGTGGTGGTGGTGGTGGTGGGGGGGGGACGACGACTATGCTTCATACAGTAAGACTCCCAAGAAATGAAGATTCTTATTCCAAAGTAACTTGCCTTATCTTGCTAGTCCTCTGTTCCTAATTCTGGGATTGTGATAGTGCTGAAAAGTTTTACGCTTAGGGAAGGTCTATAGAGGCAGTTCATGATAAAGAAAAGAAGGTTATGTTTAAATGCGGTAATGTATGTGCAGATCCACACTGACCAGCTCTGTTTCATTCTGAAGAGTTGGACTAGGAGTTGTATGTGGAATGAGGCTTCTTAAAATCTTTGGTTGTGGAGTGGTCAGATTATACACTGTATAGACCTCCCCTAATGGTTTTACTCCTGGCTTCAGAGGGGTGGCTGAGTTAGTTTTTACTCTATGGCTTGTTAGGCATGGCACAAAATTCCTACATTGTGGGTCTGCACAGGCAAATATATTGTTTTACATTTACTGGTAAGGCTCCTTTTTTAATATTTAATTTAAATAAAGAACTCTGTAGAAAATAGGTTAAATTACTTTGGATCACTTTTTACATTTTATGTTAATGATATTTTTCTTTTAAATTCATATTTTTATTTTGGTTGATTGAAAACATTACTGACTGAATCAGACAGCAATATTGAGAGGATATGGAGTACTTAGCTTGATTAAATGATATTCTTTATTCATTGATAACATATAGCCAACGGATTTACAATGTGTGATCTTATATGTCATTACTGAATGATAAAATTAGTCTATACCTACAATCTAAGAATTTGTAGGTAATGTTCCAGTAAAAAAAAATCCAATAAAATCACTTTTATTTTAGTTTTGCAGAAATCATAGTAACATATTGCACATGAGAAATAAAACCAAATATGTTAAAATTGTCAGTCATAATGTTTCATAAGTCTGGTGAGGTGAACATTAAATCTCAACTAAAGTAGTGATTTGTGCTACCTGTTGAAATAATATCCCATATGATTAACTTTGATACTCTTTTGATCTGAGTCTGTGTATATGTTGACATAATGCTAGTCCTTGTACGTGGTGAAGAATTAATAGTGTAGTATGATGGTTTAATTTAAAACATTTGTTTTTATCATGGCCTGAATATTATGGTCTGTTGCAGAAATATAATTCTGCAGAAATTAGAAGTGTCCCAGCACACGCAGCTGATCTAGATGATTATAAACAGAATTAATGTGATGATTACACTATGTAACCAAACCTTTTTCCACATTCCTGAAGTGAAACCTAGCAGTATGTATGAAAAAAAGCAAAACAAATAAGTTGCTTTTGATAAGACCCTGTTTTCAGCTGCTAATAACTATTTAGGTTGAATTTTGTTGGGTAATTTATGCAAATAGTTCTGCCTTCCTCATAGTGTGGTTAGGGAAAATAAATTATTGTATGTGTGTTGTTAAAACAAACACTTGCTTTGGCATCAGGGATGTTCCCTTTCTTGTGTGAAAATCCATCCAAATTCGGTCTGAAAATCTCAATTCACACATGCTCAATAGAGATTTGCTAATATTCTTGAACCTCTTCAATCCAAGAACCTTGGGAAATAGGGCATCCCAGATTAAGGACTTTTTGTGGACCATGGAGGGCATTGAAGTAGGGTTTGGGAGAGAGGAAGGGTGAGAGAGGGGGATGGAGAGGGGCACTTAGCTGATGCCCCACTCCCAGGGACATACATGGCTCTGTGCCCCCCACTGCTGGAAGTAACAGGGGAAAAGCCTATGGAAGAGTGCTTTGCTGTGCTGCCATTCCCCCAGCTGGGGGCAGGTGAAGCAGCAGTGTGCAGATCCACCTCCTCCTTCCCCTGCATGGTCCAAACCATGAATGTTCCCAGATCAGGGACATCTGGTATACAAAGGGAAGTTCAGGTGTATTTGGCAACAAACTGTGTGTCTATGGTATCTCCTCTCCCCCTATAGGGTTGGCCCCCAGATGATTCTCTTTCTGTTTTGTGAGGATCTGTCTCTCTCTCTGGGTTTTCTCTGGATGTTGTGTCTGTTGTCTTGCAAGTGCCTCCTGTTTCTTTACATTACTTGTCCTTTTTTGTAGTCAGCGTGTGTGAGCTAGATACCACTGCTGCCTTCTTGATTAGTCCACTTCTGGTGTCTTTCTAATGGCTGAATCATCACATGAATGTCTGTCTTCATGGGTTGTAGGTTTCCAGTTACATCCTAGCTCTTGTTTTTCTGATTGTCGTCTCCTCTTTATGGTATCTCCATCTTTCTTGCTGCAGAGGTCTCCCCTCATTTGTATCCTGGTTTGGTCCTTTAACCTGTAGTTGCTGAAGCGGTTTGTTTTGGCACCCCTGTGACAGGGTATTCTTGTGTGCCAAAAACTACTAATGACACTGTGGTGAGCAGGTCCTTTTCTGCAAAACTGCTGCTTAGCCAATTGGTTCCTTGCCTGTAGCTATACATGGGCTTTTTCTGTTCTAAGTGCAGAACTCTGCTTTTCCCTTGTTGAACCTAATCAGATTTCTTTTGGACCAGTCCTCCAATATGTCTAGGTCTTCAGTTTTTCAATAAAATATGAACTCCAAAAGGCTTAAAAAATCCTAAAATATTGTTGGAAAATCAAGTTTTTCCTCTCTATCTGGACTCTATCCGTACCCTCCAACGTATTTACTTCTCCCCTGCCCACACGAGCTTAGTGTCATTTGTGAACTTGCTATGAGTGAAATCCAGCCCATTATCTAGATCATTAATGAAGATGTTGAACAAAACTGACTCCTGAGACACTCTGCTATACATCGAGCCACTTATGGCTGTCTGTTGAGCCTGGTGATTTAGCCAGCTATTTGTCCATCTTATAGTCCATTCATCCAAGCCATAATTCTTTAATTTGCTATCAAATATACTTTGAGAGTCCATATCAAAAGCTTTGCTGAAGTCAAGGTTTATCATGTCCACAGAGCCAGTTATGTCATCATAGAAGGCGATCAGGCATGACTTGCGCTTGATGACTCCATGCTTCATGTTCCTGATCACTTTTCTCTCCTAGTGCTTCAAAATGGATTTCTTGAGGACTTGCTTCATGATTTTTTCTGGGGTCTGAGACGAAGTAGTCTGGTCTGTAGTTCCCTGAAATCACCTCTCCCTCCCCCCCCCCCCCGCCCTTTTTTTTTTTAAGATGGGCACTACATTTGCTTTTTACCTATCATCCAGGACCACTTCCATTTGCCAAAACTTTTCAAAGATAATGGCCTATGGCTCTGCAAACACATCGCCCAACTCCCTCAGCAGCCTAGGATGCATTGTGGCCAGCTTCATGGATTTGTGTATTTTGATTAAATGACATGATTTCACTGTTACATTTCAAATAAAATACAAATTATTTACTGAACTTGACCAACATTTGTGAATAGCTTGTGTCCTGGAAAATCAATTTTCTTGGCAATTTACTATTAAAAACATGCCCAGCTCTACAAAATCTCTTAAATCTTTCAGACTTTCATTATACATCATTAAAAGCTTGTCAGCGCAAACAAATTTCACCCCTTTGCAGTGCTGTGTGATCTGTTGCCTCTCCCAAATGGCTATGCAGATACTGTGTATGCATATTATTTAAATTGCAAATGTACCCTATTCTTGGTGCTGTATTCATTAATAAAGAAAACATAGTGAAGAGAACCTAGATTAGAAGCAGTGAATTCTGTGAAGAAGGTTGTGTAGAGTTGTACCCTTAGGAGTCCTCTGCCTACACCCACCATTTTCTTTTCTCACAGAGCCTCCCCACCTCTTGTTCTCATTGGTTTACGTGAGTCACCATTTAACCTTTCCTAAGCAAGATCAACCCTTGCTACAGGATGGACTATTTCAGGAAAAAAATTTATATTCTAGTGAATTTACCTTTTAAAATTTGTGAGGCTTCTTGTGTCTGCTTTTTAAAAATCCAACTTGATAACATGGATAGAAACTAACATGACAACAACTGTCTCTGCAAGTATCATGGAGAAAGGGCCACACCTTGTGAAGACATGAAAATTCGCCATGAGCTAACATCACACATTTATGCCTTTCCCTAGTGCAGTATAATATTTCTGGGGGAATTCTGCACCACTGCACAATTCAGAATTTTGCAGAAATTAATGTTGTGTAAACAGAATTTACTTTTCACCCACAGACAAATGGGCTGCCTGTAACTAGGGGGCCAGTGGACTCAGCAGAGCCTAGCTTACAAATAGAAGTCAAGGCTGGGGTGAGGAGGGAGGGAACTGTAGCGTTGCCAGCATCAGCCTTTTCCCTCTTCTGAATTCCTGGGCTCTAGTAGGGTAGGAGATGTGAGTGTCTATGTGGAGGGTGGAGGCTGCAGCTGGCTTGTGTTTTGGAGTGGCACTGCAACTAGCCTTTAGGGGATATAGGGTTTGTGAGTTGGGCGGTGGTGGGGAGAACTACACATCTGGAATCTAGGAAGGGGGAGTGTTTGCCTCCTTGGGGAATTTGTGTGTCTGGCTGTATTGTTACATAGTTGTTGACACAGTTGGGGTGATCCAGTTTTGGGCAGGGAGTTGGACTCGATGTCCTTCTGAGGTCTCTTCCAGACTGAGGATTCTATATATTACAAAAATAATTGAAACTAACATGATTATATAGTTATGACAATTTTGTAGAATATTAAAATACTATGCACAAAATTAATGTTTTAGTGTAGAATTTTCAATTTTGTTTGCTCAGTAATTAATATAAGTAGTACAAGTTCTCTGTTTGCATATGAGTCTCCTTCCTCCTCATATGAAGAATCAATATAGATAATGTATTGTTATGCTTAAGCATTTATTGCATCTCTTTCCCTCCCTTCATGATGATTCCAAGAATGTATATCATGGATGTTCCAGATTATGGTCATGTCTTTCAGGCAGAAACTTGCTGTCTGTTGTTTTCAGAAGCCTGACAAAGTGCAAGAGTGATGTCTAATTTGTGTCTGATATAGAACAGTAATTCTCTTTTGAACCAGTGTAAACTTTGTAAACCAGTAGGCAACACAGATCTTAAACCTATTTGTAGAAATCCAGGATGTAAAGTTCTGGGGAAAAAAAAAATAGAACCCACTGGAAACAGCAATATGGCATGCTCACTCTGGATCTAAGTAGATTCGCTTGAAAATGAGTAGTCCCGTGGCATCTTAGAGACTAACCAAAAAATATAGAATCATGAACTTTTCTGGTAGAAACCACTTCATCAAATGAGTTTGAGTGGAAATAACAGAAACTAAGATACATATAACAGCAAAAAGATGTACCTCTCAATTGTACCTGTGTTAATAAGGCTAATTAAGTGGGCTGGATGTGTGCCTGTCATAGCTTTTTATGTGAAATTGTGGCTGTTACAAAGCCATTTCCCCTGCCTTTAACACACCAAACAGTTAATGTCTTCAAGTTCTTCTTGGAGTGCTTGCTCATGTGCATTTAAATTAGGTGCATGCACGCCGGATGCACGGATTCTGAAGCCTTTTTCCCCGAGCGGTATCTGTCGGGCCAGCAGGTAGCCCCCTAGAGTGGTGCTGACATAATGGTGCATAAGTATCCATGCAGGCCCCCCCCTCCCTTGGTTCCTTCTTACCACCCATGATGGTAGGTGGAGCGCTTATCTGTTCATCTTTATGACCCAGCATGTAGATACTTAGCATTGTTAATTGTTCTTTTAACATGTAAATACTTATTAGCTGTTAGGTAGTTCTTAGTTGTTAATCCTCTCCCTTCCGGGGGCGGGTGATGCCAGGACCACAGGGGTTTAAACCTTGTGAATCCTGTTCAAAGCCCCATGACTCTTGTCTGGGGGAGGGCCATCTCCCTATTCCTGCAAAATCTGCAAGAGTTTTAAGCCAAGGATGAAGAGGGAAAGGGATTCCAGTTTAAAACTCTTACTTATGGAGTCCGCTCTCCAAGCAGCGTCGGTGGCGCCTACTCGTTCTACAGCACTGAAGACTTCCTTGGCACCGATTGCAATCTCCAGTGCCGAAGAAAAGGAAGCAGCCTAAGGGTAAATGTCTGGGGAAGCAAGGGCACAGGAGCCGGTACCGCGCCCACACCCTGTTAGACTCCCAGCCGCAACGCTTGGATGGGACAACTCAACCAAGGCACCAGAGAAGCTCCTCACAAGTAAAGAGCTCAGGACGGGGTGCTCCCATGCACGTGGGGAGTCCGTCCATGCCGGAAACCTTTGAGGCAGCCTCGCCTGGCCCATCTATGCAGGCCCAAATAATAGCGGCACCGGGGACCTTGGCGGCACCAGTAGCAGCCGTGGCACTGGTGGCCTGGTTGGCACCGGGGGCACCATTGTCGGGCATGTTGCCAGCACCGGGGGTTCGGCCGGTAAAGGGTGCAGAGATGACCTCGATCCCCCCTCCTTGACACCACAGACCCTGCCAGCACCGCAAACCCCACCAGTAATCCCACTGATGGCACCGGTAATCCCGCTGATGGCACCAGTAATCCCTCTGACATATGGATCTATGACAGCACTGGCTTGGATGGTACAGGGAGCTGTTGGGACTGGTGTGGCTATGGCGGTGCCACAACTTGTGGAACTGCCTCAGCAAGCTCACTGGGGAAAGCCCGAATCCATGGAGTGGCACCAGTCTTGGCACACGACACCATCAGCCCCACCCTGGTCAGCGTCGGAGTACTCTTTGGAATCTGATGCTGAATCGGTCCGCTCAGGTGCGTCCTCTCATAGACTGTGGTACCGCTTCTGCTCCTGGCACTGGGAGTATCAGGCCCAGCAGACATGGTCTCCCCAGGCGCAACCGCAGTGGCATTTTTGGACCCCATGGGCCTATCATCAGATGTAGGGTCTTATGCCACCCTCTCAAGGCTCAAGCATTCCGCGGTCCAGGGGGACCCCATCAGCCACTCGTATGTCAGGAGCTCCTGTATCTGAGCACAGGGGTAGCCCACAGAGACAGGAGTTGTGCCCAGAGGCAGAGGGTGCGGGCCCCAGTGTCCAGGACTAGCCAAGACCTCAACTAGCAGAGCTGGTCGCAGATCAGTCACCCCTGAGAGAACCGTCATCCTCGTCCCCTGATGAGGCCTTGGCGGATCCTGTGCCTGCCATGCCATCCTATGGACGCCAGGGCATATCAGGAGCTGCTCCGTCATCTGGCTGCAAATTTGGGAATGCAGGCTGAGGCGGTGGAAGAGGACACAGATCCCATGGTTGACATTCTTTCAGAAGGTGCACTGGCAAAGCTGGCACTGCCTTTGAATAAGATGGTGGCTAAAATCACCACCAGCTTATGGCAGATTCCAGTGTCTACCCCACCAACCCAGAAAGGGATGGAGAGATGCTGCTTTGTCCCGCAGTCCAGGCATGAACACCTATACTCCCACCCCACACCGGGCTCCCTGGTAGTGCAGACGGCAGCCCAAAAAGAGAGGCAGGGACAACCAGGGCCTACCTCCAAGAGCAGAGAGCCCAAAAGGTTGGACCTAATGGCTAGAAAGGTATACGTGACAGGAGACCTGCAATTATGCATTGTCAACCAGCAAGCAATGATAAGCAGGTACGTGTACAACACCTGGTTGGCAATGGACAAATTTAGAGATCGCTTGCCACAGGATGCTACACAGGAATTCACTGCCCTGTTGGAGGAAGGTAGGACCATCTCCAGAACAGGTGTGCTGGCAATGGCCGAAATAGGAGACTAAGGCTGTGATCTTATATGGAAAGAAATGTGGGCCCACCTCCTCCCCAACAGCCCAAGTTCTCGTTTTGAGGGTGCGCATGAGGGCTTCTTACCAGTCCCAGAACTAGATCCCCCTTTTGGGGACAGGCTATCCTATTTTTACCATGCGTGGGCCCGCATTATGTCTGACAGGTGGGTTCTAGACCTGGTATCAATGGGATACGCTATGCCTTTCCACAGTTTGCCCCCTTCCCACCCCTCTTCCCCATCCCTCTTCAGGGACCCCTTTCATGAGCTTCTTTTAATACAAGAGGTGTTTTCACTTCTCAAAAAGGGAGTGATAGAAAGGGTCCCACTAGAGTTCAGGGCAAAGGGGTCTACTCCCATTACTTCCTAATCCCCAAGGCGAAGGGAGGCCTCAAACCTATTTTGGACTTGCGGGACCTCAACACCTTTATAAAAAAGTCAAAGTTCAAGATGGTCACTCTCTCGTTCATTATCCCTTCCCTGGAACTAGGGGACTGGTACGCTGCCCTCGACTTAAAGGATGCTTACTTTTACCTCGTGATCAGGACTGCATACTGGAGATTCCTCAGGTTCATGGTGGACAAGTGCACTTTCAGTTTTCAGTCCTCCCTTTCCGGCTGTCTACGGCACCCAGAGTGTTCACCAAGTGCATGGCAATGCTGGCCGCCTTCCTCAGGAGGCACAGAATACAGGTGTTCCCTTACCTAGATGACTGGCTCATCAGGGGTGGTCAAAGGATCAGGTGAGGGAACACAGCCTTTATAAGAACATTATTCAGAGAACTAGGCCTTGTGATAAACGAGGAGAAATCCATGTTGATCCCCACTCAATCAATAGAATTTGTGGGAGCCAACATAGAACTTAGTCACGGGCAGGGCCTCTCATCCCAAAGGCAGATTTATGTCTATGGGCAACATGGTAAAGGGCCTCAACCTGTCTCCTATCATGACTGCAAGAAATTGCATGAGATTGTTGGGCCATATGGGGACATGAACGTACATAGTTTGCCACACCAGGATGAAGCTCCAGCCACTGCAGGCTTGGTTAGCCCGGTCATTCAACCAAGCATGAGCACCCTGGAACTCCATCTTCACAGTCCCGAGGAACATTATCCAATCCCTGCATTGGTGGATGCAGGAGGAAGTGGTATGCGCGGGAGTCCCCTTTGTGACCAAAGGGCCGATGATGAGACTGATCACCGATGCCTCGGACACGGGCTGTGCAGTGCACGTGGCAGAACATCAAACTTAAGGTATGTGGTCCCCTCCCCAGAGCGCGAACTCCACATAAATGTCAGGGAGCTGAGGGCTGTCAGGCTAGCCTGCCACGTGTTTGTGTCCCACCTGACCAACAAGACTGTCTTGGTGTTAACAGACAACACAGCGGTGATGTTTTTTTATCAACAAACAGGGTGGAGCTCATTCTTTTCCCCTCTGTCGAGAAGCCCTACTCATCTGGGATTTTTGTATACTCCTCAGCATTCACCTGGACGCAGCTTACCTGCTGGGAGCCAGGAATGCCCTAGCAAATACTTCTCAGCGGCTCCTTTGCAACCCACGAATGGTCCCTCAAAGGGGAAGTGTTAGAAATAATATTCCAGAAGTGGGGTCATCCCCAGGTAGACCTATTTGCCACATACTTGAACAGGAAATGCCCAGTTTACTAATCATTCCTGGGGCTGGGGCCGGGATCCAGGGGGGATGCCCTGGTAAACGATTGGCCCAGGGGACTCCTCTGTGCCTCCGCCCCCTCCCCCCGCCCCGTTTCTCCCGATTCACAAGGTACTCATCAGGGCAAGATGGCACAAAGCCTCAGTCATACTGATAGCACCAGATTGCTCAGGCAGTTCTGGTTCCCCATTCTCCTAGACATGCTCTAGGACAACCCCCTTACCCTGCCGTTGAGTCCAGATGTGATTACCCAGGACTGGGAGGAGGACTCCCTTTGCCATCCAAACATCCAGTCCCTCCACCTGACCGCATGGTATATCCATGGCTAACAGAGGCAGAGCAGGCGTGCTCGGATGCAGTAAGGGCAGTCTTGCTAGGGAGCAGGAAGCTGGCTACTAGAGCCGCCTGCTCGGCTAAATGGAAATGTTTTTCTGAATGGTCCCGGGAAAGGTGGAGCTGCTTAGAACTCCTATCCTGATGGTGTTTGACTTTCTTTTGCAGTTGCATCAGTCAGGGCTTTCTACTTCCGCCCTGAGGGTTCACCTGGTGGCCATAACAGCCTTCCACCTGGGAGAAGGGGGAAGGTCAGTGTTGTCGAATCAGATGGTTACGAGATTTCTTAAAGGAGTGGACAGGCTATTTCCACATATTTGAGCCCCGTGCCCCAGCAGGACCTCAACCTGGTGCTTACTAGACTGATATCCCTGCCATTTGAACCATTCGGCATGTGCTCTCTCAGGCGTCTCCCTTACAAAGTGGCTTTTATTGTGGCCATTACATCAGCAAGAAGAGTTTCTGAGCTCAGGGCTCTGATGGTAGACCCTCCATACATGGTGTTTTCCGCCAGCAGGGTAAGTCTGCACCCTCACCTGACCTTCCTCCCTATGGTGGTGTCTGCATTCCATATGTCGCAGATATCTACCTACCTGTGTTCTTTCCAAAACCTCATGTGTCCCCTAGGGAGGGGGCTCTGCACATACTAGGTGTGAAGATAGCACTGGCCTTTTTCGTCGACAGAACAAGGGTGTTTCGGAGGTCATCTCAACTCTTTGTTTCTATAGCAGAGAGAATGAGAGGTTTGCCTATGTCAGCGCAGAGATTATCTTCCTGGCTTTCCTCATGCATCAGGGAATGTTATGAGTTGACAGGAAAGGAGCCACCCCACATTATGGCCCATTCCACCAGAGCACAGGCATCTTCAGCTGCGTTCCTTGAGCAGGTCCCTATAGTGGATCTATGTAGAGCTGCCACGTGGTCATCAGTTCATACATTCACAGCACACTATGCGATCACTTAGCAGGCTAGAGGGGATGCTGCTCTGGGAGCTGCAGTGTTGCACTCGGTCTTATATTAGCAAGTGACGTTCTCTGACCCCACCTCTAGACGCTTCGCTAGGGAGTCACCTAATTCGAATGCACATGAGCAAGCACCTTGAAGAAAAAATGGTTACTTACCTGTAACTGTTGTTCTTCGAGATGTGTTGCTCATATCCACTTGACACCCCCCGCCACACCTCTCCTTTGTCAGAGTCTCTGGTGAGAAGGAACTTAGTGAGGGGAGGGCCAGCAGGGGTACTTGTGCACCATTATGTCGGTGCCACTCTCGGGGGCTACCTACTGGCCCGACAGATACCGCTGGGGAAAAAAGGCGCCGGAATCTGTCCATGCGGCCCGCGTGTGCCTAATTCAAATGCACACGAGCAACACATCTCAAAGAACAACAGTTACAGGTAAGTAACCGTTTTTTCTGCAATCTGTCTGTAATTGGATATTAACATTCCTTTGTAGAAGAATGGCTACTTTTAAGTCCATGATTGAGACCAGGCAAGTTAAAATGTTCCCTTAGAGGAACATTTCTGATATCTGATTTGTGTCCATTTATCCTTTGTTGTAGAGATTGCATGTTTTGGCCAATATACATGGCAGAGGGGCATTGCTGGAACTTGTTTGCACATATCACGTTAGAGGGTGTGCAGTTGTATGAGCCTCTGTTGTGGCTTATGTAATTAGTTCCTGTGATGGTGTTGCTTGTATATATGTGTGGAAGGGTTGACAACGGGATTTGTTGCAGGGAAAGGTTCTGGAGTGAGTGTATCTGATGTGTGATGTGACTGCTGGAAAGGATTTGCTTTGGGTTGGTGGGGTTGTCTGTAAGTGAGGATTGGCCTGTGAGAGAGTGATCTTTTTCCAAGATAGGTTGTAGATTGTCAATTATGCACTGGAGGGATTTAAGATGGGGGCTGTAGGTGATGACCAGTTGTGTTTTGTTGTTTTCCTTGTTGGGCCTGTCTTGACGTAGTTGACTTCTGGGTACTTGTCTGGCTCTGTCAATCTGTTTCCTCATTTCCACAGGTGTGTATTTAAGTTTTAAGAATGCCTGATAAAGATCTTGTAACCTGTTGGGGAGCATTTTTAACCTGCCTGGTTGCTCAGTCATGGATTTAAAAGTAGCCATTCTTCTGCCCCTTCTGGTCTCTGGATACAATATAATGAAGAAGTCCAAATAGCTTGGAAGATTCTAAAATATTGTTGGACAGTCGTGGTTTTCCTCTCTACTCAACCTATATCATTCCTTGTCATTTCTTTTTTCTAAGCAGGTAAGTATTTAATTTAAAAAACAAAAAATGCCTCAAGCTTGTTAAACTACTAATTGAAAAAAGAATCTGAGGGTTTGTTACTAGCTGTGTTAGATCAAAGAAAGCAAGCTCTGCATTATTATCTATATCTTTTTCTACTTCTCCCTGGTTGAACTCTTTCTCCTAAAGTAGTAAGTAAAAATGTTTATTGTAATTTCAGTTTAAATTGCATTTGTGTTTTCATTATTCAGTATCATCAGATTGAAGTGGTTAGTTTAGATTTGTGGTACACTTTAAACTGGGTAAGAAGTTTCCTAGTGCTAATCACAGAAGTAGTAAATATTAGAATAAAAATCTCCTGAAACTACTTGCAAGAGTTATGTTCAGTTCTATAATCATTTACAGTGACAACGGTGTACAGTTTTGCTATTTCTCTGAGTCTTAATCCACCTGATTTAGGCCTCTGAGTCAGTGTTTCTCAAAGTGGTCTGCGGAACCACTCTGAGAAACCTACTAACTGGCCACTCTGGTTTGTTTGTTTACTGGCTCAGCAGCCACAGAGTCTCATGGCTCCCATTGGCTCTGGCTTGCTGTTTGCAGCCAAGGGGAGTCGTGGGAAGCAGCAACCTAACCCATGCCGCTTCCCACGGCTTCCTTTGGCTCTGTGGGTGTGGAGCCAGTAAATAAACTGGAGCAGCCAGTTAACAGGTTTCTCAGAGTGGATCCGTGGACCACTTTGAGAGAAACTTCTCTAAGTGCTACCAAGATGTAAGGGTCAAATAATATGAAGCTGTCTGTCATGCTTATAGTTGCAAAACCTAGACACTTGCAAATTATTAAAAAAAAAAAACCCAAAATTAGTTTTTGCTCCATGAACATGTATTTTTACAAAGCACAAGGTTTTCACTTATTTTTTTTTTCTGTGTAAGAAGAGATTTCATGTGGTGGTCATATATTTAAAACTGGAATTCAAATATTTTAGGAAATCTACATTTGCTCAATATATAGAACACTGTTTTTGATACTAGGAAAGTGGGAATTAGTACAATACTTTATTATCTGTATATTTAAAGAAATTATTCCATTTTTTAAAAAAGACATTTTTGTAGGCAAATGTTTGTGTGGTAATGTAACTGTGTATATTAACTGAGGTCTAAGTAGAATTATTAGCAAAAGCTAACTGCATTACAAAAAAAAGCTGTATATTGGTAAGAAAATTCAATTTGTGGGGAGGCGTTGATGAGCCTTGTACAAATTGTCTTTGATTGCTACTAGCCTGGACATCAGTGGACTTGGATGGCATTCAAGTCACTCCAGTGTAATTATTACATGCCCGATTGGCGTTGTGTGTGTGTGTGTGTACGCGCGCGCGTGTGCGCGCGGAGGTGTGAATGGGAGAAATTGAGAATGACAGAAAAGAGTAAAAAGTTGCACATTTTGAAATATCATGTACAGTTGGGTTGCATGCAGTTCAAGCATTGTGAATTTTGTTTAGCTTTTGGAACCAATTATTTAAAATATTTCTTTTAAAAAATCATTAAATTAAAATTTTTACTTTGTAAAAATAATATTTTCTAACAATTTTCATTTATTTTTATGGCTACTAGATTTTACCATTGTTTGCCTTCATGTAGCTGTCAAATGGTTATAGCATGCTAAAGTATTAAGTCCAGTAAATCTGACAGCTTGTTGCAGAAGGACATGAATGTATCTCTTCAAACTGACCAAGCATGACAGTGTTGCCAGAAAGCATGTTTTTGAATCAAATAAGAATTACAATGTATTTAAGACTAATACAGATTTTCAGTCTTCCCTTAAAAAGGGTTTAACTTTGAAAATCATTATTCTTGAAATCTGGCATTTGGAAAATGGTTTTGATTTTTTTTCAGTGTTGTAAGTAGTTTTTCACATCAGTAGCTCTTTGGAATGTGTTACTGTCTGTTAGCTAATGAACCATGGAATGCACGCTGTTTTATAAACCCCCCTCGCATTAAATAAAAAAGGTATTGGTAGAAGCCATGGGAAGTATGCATGTTTAAGTTCTTCCATTAAAATATTTTCTTTGGACTTGATAGATATGTAATATAATTGGTAAAAAAAAAAAAATCAAAGAAGCAGAATTAAGAACATATGAAAATTTACTACAAGAACCAGTGCAGCTTGTAAGATGTTTCTAATGTCTGACAGTTCTGATTGGTGACACTGAAAATTCTCTTATTAACATGGATTGCCAGTCTAACAAATTAAGAGTATAGTTTAATTAATAAAAAGATTCACAAATAAAGGACAAGTAATACAAATAATTTATGGATAACTAAGCTTGAATTATCCTTGAATTTTCTAAACAAAATGACGAAAACTTGAAATGTCCTGTACTTTTGGAAGATGTTGCATAGTTGATTATTGTTAACATAAACAGATCTGTGTATTTTTGTGATGTATTTTCTGAACCATAGATTAACTGCAACTTGTTATAACATTAATGCTGCTGCTAAGAAAAATAAATCATACCATATAAGAACAAAATGGCATAATAATATTAGTATGTAATAAATACTTTGATTTTTTTTCTTTTAGGGTGGAAAAAATGGTACCCACCCTATCACATTTTCACATTACCAATGCTAATAATATTTAAGATATAAACAGACCTTGTGACAAGCAATTTTTATTAGTCATTTAAAATAAATACTTTTCAAATCACTTTTTTTCCAGAGTACTTTCAAATTTAAATCGGAGAGTGACATTCATCTGGCTGAACACCACAAACAAGTTTTGTATGATGGGAAACTTGCAAGTAGTATTGCCTTTACTTACAATGCTAAGGCTACTGATGCTCAACTATGCCTTGAATCCTCACCAAAGGAAAACCCTTCCATTTTTGTACACTCTCCACATGCTCTTATGCTTCAGGTTTGTTTATATTCCGTCTTTATTTTCATGTTTTTCTTAATGGAACTTACAGCAAATTCAGGCAGCCAGTTTTTTTGAGGGTCTGTTTGATTTGTTACATATTGTTTAGCAATATGTATATAACTATACTTCTTCAGAAGTACCTCATGTGTAGGCCAGACTCTCCTATCACACACAAATTGTAATCTCTGCGTAATATACATATTTGTATGATAATATGGTGTACAGCTGCCATTGCAGTTTTCATTTAGCATTGCTTTAGCTTTAGATTAATATTTGTGTGCTCTTAAATATGAATAGCTATTTTTTCACCTTTTTCATGAGCCAAAATTATTAACAATGCATTGAATAAATGTGTAATTTACATGGTGAACAGTAGTTTGTCAAAGTATATGTATAGGGCTACAGGTTTAATGCTTACTTTATTTTCCAGTCTAGTGATTTTGAGCATATCATACAGGTAATTTAACCAAGAAGTTTGACTAGGTCCAGTTTAACATGAAAATGGAGCAAACTAAAGCATTCTACAGTATTGTTAACGTTTTTTTAACATCTTTTGTGGCAAAATGACTACAGGTAACTTACAGGTATATGTTACATCCATGGATGGCTTAAAATTTTGAAGAGATTATCTTGATAGCATTTAGACTAAATTGGCAGAAAATAAAGCACATTAAATCATGAGTTGCCACATTTTGTATTTCAAGCACTACTTCAACTACAGGTTGAACCTCTCTAGTCTGGCACCCTCGGGACCTGATTGGTGCCGAACTAGAGAATTTGCTCAACCACAGGAGGTCAGTATTTTCTAGCAGCATTACCAACACTTCCACTGCTTGCTGGGCTCTTAGAAGACATTTAGGGGTAAACTAGAGCTAAATAACGGCACAGAACACTGAGAGCCAGGATTGGTGTCTGTAAGCAAACTTTATGAAACTGCAGGAAACTTGTCCACACCCATTATGAGTGGACATCCAGCTAACTAAGTCTGTGTCGGACCACAGATGCTGCTAGATTAGAGGTTTAACCTGTAGTTTTTAATTATTAGCCATGTATGGTACATGTGATAATGGCAAATATAAACTAAAATTGAGAGACTTTTTTTTTTTTTGTTTTTTAATACAGGATGTGAAAGCTATAGTAACCCACTCAATTCACAGTGCAATTCATTCGATTGGAGGGATTCAGGTTCTTTTTCCTCTCTTTGCCCAGTTAGACAATCGACAGTTAAATGATAGTCAAGTGGAAACAACAGTCTGGTAAGTTTCTTTCAAACAATTTACAGAAAGTATGCTAGAAACATTTTTCTTTCTCTTTTGGTAATTTGGTTAATATAAATTCTGTGATATATGTGCTCTCTTCTTTTTGTTTCTGGCATGAAAACATTAACTTTTAAAATGGCACTGACTTGTTCTTCTCTGGGGTTGCCCTTTTCGGTAAGACTCTTCTTTGCTCTCTCTCTCTTCCCACCCTTGCTCTGCCCCGCCACTTTCTGCTCTCCACCCTTCTCAAATTTCTCCTACAACCACTGAATAGATGATTGGCAACCCTGCTAAACAGCTGTGACTGGTGGGTGCTGGGCACCTCTTGTTTTTATTTTTTTGATGTGCCTCAAATCAACCACAGTTGGCCCGTAAGGTATTTACCATGGTATTACATAATATCCAGCTGAATAATGCTTTTTAAACTAAAAGAAATTCCATAGGAAAATGAATTGATGTAGTGTGCTAAACTTTAAGTTAAGTCTACCACAGGAGTATTTATAAAATATGTTAATGCCATAGATCTTGCTTAATTAAAATTCCCCTTTAGTTGGCCTATCCCAAATTAATGAAGAACATAGCTCTAGTGAGAAAATCAGCTGGAAAAGACTGCCACATGCTACATCAGGATAGAGATGGGGACACAGCTCTGAGTTATCCAGAACGATGGCTGTGGCTTAGTGCATATCATTGATATTGAAAGGCTTGAGCTGTTAGATTGCAGAGATCTGAGAGAGTGCACTTTGAGAATTACCTCTGCATGTTCTAATGTGTAACACGTATACAATGGGGATGGTGCTCGTCAAGAATCGTATAGAAAACAAGATCTTGCTGGATTGGTAGGAGCATTCTCCCTTATTGATTTGAATGTTTAGCGTCTACACAAATGCTGTTCAACTCAAACCTCTTTCCAAGACTAGACATAGGCATAGGGGTCTTCTCACCCTGCCCAGAGCATGGGCTAGATTTTGTTTTAATTTACACCTTTATGTATTTTATTGTAATTAATAACTGTGAATAATGTCTAGACATTTTAGCTCTGTAGGAAGTGTATACATTAAATTTTCTGTTCTGTTGTATGGTTTTAATTCTTAGATACTGAAAATGACTTTTGATGTCACCTGACCATTTGGTTAGGGAAGACAGTCTCGGGGGGGCAAATTGAGTGATGCTTTCGTAAGAGGTCCCTTAGAGTAACTGGAAAGTCTCCTGCTTTGAGTTTTACTGGGAGCCTTCAAGGAGACCTGATGCGCCAAAATAAATATTGTAGACTTCCAATCTTTTTTTACTTTAGGTTTTATTCTTTGAGAAAATAAGTTTAATAAATTCAAGTACTTTTGCTATAGAAAAAATGCCATAGCATTTTACCAGTGTAAGGTCTCTATAAAGATTTATGGTGCCAACAAGTTTCCTACATTAAATTTTATTCCCTTTGAGATGCTGATACTTTCATTTGCCCAAAAATGATATATTTAGTATAAATAAAATTTTAAATCACTGTACTGGGCACTCATATCAGAGCAACCCAATTGTATTTTCACATGCTTGTTGAGTTTGTTACTGTTCCGTAGCTCTGCCTGTTCAATTCTTGAGAGTGGGCCACATACGGAAATATCCAACAATATTAATGTCTAAACACTATAGAAATTCTTGTACTTATATGCTCAGAGAAGATAGCAGCAGTACTACGTGATCTGCAGTATACGCTAAACTCAGTTGTTGGTCTAATTTTATACCACCCATCCATCATTCATTGTTCCTTTCAGAAGGGGGAACGCACAACTTGGATGCTAACGCTTTCTTCTTTTCCTCTTGACTCGAGAAGATAATGGTCATAATAGAAAAGTGTGTGCAGTTTCAATTAGATATTAATCTACCAGCAAGGGAAGTGGTATTCCTGCATATGTTGTGGTACAGCTGCAGATCCTTTTGATACAGGTTGTACCTCCCTAGTCTGGCACCCTCAGGACCTGCCTGGTCCCGAACCAGGGAATTTGCCAGATCAGGGAAGGTCAATGCAGTGTCCGCTTTCCCCTGCCCCCTCCCCAAGAATTCCACTTTTCCCTAGGCAGCTTCACTGCCACCCAGGACTTGCTGCCAACTGGTGGCCTGTGCTCCCACTGGTGGCCAGGGGCTTCACTACTGCCCTGGTGCTCCCCACTCCTCCCAGCTCAGTGCTCCACCAGGCAGCTTTGCTGCCACTTGAAGGGCTCTGTGCTCCTCTAAGCATTTCTGCGCTTTAACCTCCCCCTTCACACCCTCCCCCCCCCCAAAGCATGCCACTATGTTCCAGCCATGCTGCTGCCCTCCACTATTGCCCAGCCATGCTGCTCTATGTTCCTCCCGGTGGCTCTGCTGCCCTGTGGCTACGTCTTGACCCCCTAGTTTGGCAACGCTCCCTCCCCTAGCCCGAGAGTCCCTATGAGTGCTCTCATGGGGATCACCCAATGATGCTGGGCCAGGGAACTTTGGATTATGGAATTTCAACCTGTAATGTATATTGGGACTGTAATATCACATGATCAGCATTACTGCCTGCCTTATATTTGTGTTGCTATTGGTGTTAATTCAGACTTATTTCTCAGCATTGACATTAATATTGAATTTGACAGTGTATGAAGTGTAATCTTCTATGCTAACTCAATTCTTCTACAAATCGTAGGTGACAAGTGCTAATTCAGATAGTGTTGCTGCTTTTGGCAATAATAATTCAGTACATCTACAGAAAAATTCTGAAAGATGTAGGAGGATTTAATTTGCTTGGTAGATTGTATTAGGGTTAAAGCATTTGGGGCAAAATAAGGCTTGGATTCAATCTTTAGAAATGACAATCCATGACTGCAGACTACATACTTTAGGCAGAAGAAAACAAGAAGAATCGTAAAGATATCATATGTAAGAAGTAAATACAATGACTAAAGCTGTTAAAATTTTCTAAATACTGATTTTTGACAAAGCGGGGATGAATGTGACAATTAAAATTCATCCCCTTTTTTCAAACATCTCTAATAATAACGTTCTTCTGTATCTTTTGCGAAGTCAGTCCAGATTGAAAGGATGCTGTTTGCCTCTCTGAGTAAAAAGTGTTAATGGGAAAAAAGCCATGCATGCATGTTTCTGCTCTTTCTTCATCTCCTCCTCTGACTTAGTTTCCAGGGTCTGGCATGCTTTCATCAAATACCTTGCAGTATCAGTGATTTTTCTCGCCTTTCTCTGCGAGTTTTTTCTTTTTTCCTTTCTTCAGTTTGTAGTTATATGTCATATATTGGATAGCTGAGTTTAGGAATTCAGGAAGACAGGAAGAACAATATGGTGACAACTGAAGATAGGAAATGTCATTTCTCTCAGACTTTTACTATATGTTTCTCTCTTTTAATCTGCTAGTTTATAACAACACTATTAAGAACTTACCTGTTCTGATTAGGGTTTCAGAATTTTTTCTGAAATTTTTCTGTTACTAATATGTCCTCTTCCCTCCTCCCCCAACACACAGAGTATAGTTAAATATGGAGTCTGGAACTTTATTTAAAACTATTACCTTTCCTGAGGTAACCACCACAAATGGCCTGACAAAGTTGTTCCATTGTAGTTTTTCACCGATCCTCAGGGTATCAGGTAATTTCATACCTGTGGATAGCTATGAAGGCCACACTTCCTCTACACCTTAAAGCCTACCCATATGGACTCTGCAAGTCATTCTGGTCCCACATCTTTTATCCGTGAGGAGCGATGAAAGAAGGGGAGTTGCATGCTGAAATGGACATGGAGGCATATCTCAGTACTGTTTTGAGGATCTGTGTTTCTTCACTGAGTTATGGGAACCTCAGATCAGAGCCTTTATAATGTATCAACCAACCCGCCAAAGTTGTGACAGTTGTAATTTAACCTCCCAAATAAAAGTTCACCAGTTTTGCTACATGGGAAAAGCCCCTTTCTGACCCCAAAGCAGGATCAGCTCAGCCCAGCCCCTGGCATTAAAGAAGATCCAGTAAGCATATTATGGGTTGGAAAGGTGGGACTAAAACAGACTAAATGAATCCTTGCAGACAAGAGCAATGTCCCTCCCACTTAATCTCCTCCAGGTGGGAGCTAATCACTTTGGCCCCATTACCACTTTTACAGTTAGTGGAGGGCGGTCAGGCAGGCTTTGATGGCTGGATTCAATGTTTCCCTTCCCCCTCCTCATCCTTTGTGCTACAGGCCAGGGAGAGGGGTAAGAGGAAGAAGCATTCCCCCTTCCTCACTTTCCTCTACACATGCTGAAGGAAAGTGGAAGAGGAACCATGAACTTAAAAAGGCAAATGAGGGAAAACATGGAGACTACCCTAGCTGCTCCTGGTTAAAATCTTATTTGCACATCACACAGACCAGAATGTCTCCACTGCTCCATGATTGAGTAATAATAGGAAGCATTGGGACCCATCCTAACATGTTTTAGAAGTTATGATTAAATCTGAACAAGTCTATTTAATTAGCTGAAGAAAGGGATGCTTCCAGATATGCACAGCAGGACGACTACACACAATTTCTATTTTGTAGTCTCAAAATAAGTAACTTTCCCAATGTGCACTAAAAATACAATCAGCACACTATGTAAGGTCCGAACATGACTTCCTGTGGTTTGATCTTATTAACAAAGATCAGCTTAAATTGTCCTCCCTGGCATGATTAGTTCTAAAGTGAAACAGATGAAATGGTGTCACTGACTTCACTGAGTCGTCAAAACTAATTTAACCTATACCCAACAGTATTCACTCTTGTTGAAAAGTTTACCTTCTTTAGAATTATCCCCAAATCAAAAACCTTCATCAGTATTGTATTTGTCAATGGATTGGAATAGCTAACTCCAGATAGATGAGTAAATTTCTGTCAAAACAACTGAATCCAGTTTTTAGGTGTATGACGCGCGCGCTCTCTCCGTCTCTCTCTCAATATAGATATAGATATCTCTATATCTTTTAGATTAACTTTCTTTTTTTATGTCTATTAAATATCTGTCAACATATTAACAGCTTTTAATCAATTGATACCTTTGTTTTCTCTTTGGGAACCATGAAATGTGAATGGGATCAGTTTATAACGTATCCACTCCAAAGTTAACGAGAAGTAGAATGTTGCAGTTGTCCATCCTTTCATGTGTGCTGTTAAATGTACATCATACTGTTGTTGGAGACTGTAAGATGTTTGCAATAGCACTTTATTATGTTTTCATCACACCTAGCTTCTACAATAATCTTGCATCCAACTTCCTAAATAATGTGTAGTCCAAATGGACAGCTAGCTAAAGTTAAATTTATGAAGGAAATGCTGGTGGGCATGGGAAAAGTAGAAGAATTTAGGCACAATATGACTTTCTCTTCAATTAAGGGATATTTTCTGTTTTGTCACAAAGGCTCACCCTTTCAAGCTGCTATAGAATCAGTTTCCAAGAATGTCAGAAGGTAACAGAGGCTGAAGTTTCTTTTACTGTCTTTGGTTTATTTGTAGAGTTAGACCTTGCCATGTTAATTCATTGCCAATACTGGCATTTAATTTCAGAAAGGGGAACTACATAAAACTGAGGTTATTTAAACAGAAATTAAAAGGTACAGTGCCAAAAGTAAAAACATTGCAAGCTGCATGGAAATTTTTCAAGCTCACCGTGACAGAGGCTCAACTTAAATGTATACCCCAAATTAAAAAAACATAGTAAGAGAACCAAAAAAGTGCCATCATGGATTGGCTTACCCAGGTAAAAGAGATAAAAAGGCATTGTTTAAAAAGTGGAATTTAAATCCTAGTAAGGAAAATAGAAAGGAACATTAAGTCTGTCAAATGATGTACAAACATAATTAGGAAGGCTGTTCCCCACTCTGGCATGACAAATGCAGGAGTAGGGGCCCACAAGGGCACCCTAAAACCTTGTCTCTACAGGCTTTGGTACAAAAATTTCCCCCCCAAAATCCTAATACCCAGACTTTGGGGAATCCGCTGCCACCATCAAATATTTTTGAACCCACAAACAGGGGTGGACACTTGAAACCAACCCCAGGGGTACCCCAAGCTCTTTTCCCCCAAAAGAGCGAAGAGGGGAAAAAAAGCTTCAGTCTGTGATAGCTCATCCCTCAGTCAGACAGACCTTCCAGGACGCAGAAATCAACCAATACCGGTTAATTAGAAAAAGAAAACAAACTTTTATCAAAACAAAACTACCATTGCAAGCATAGTTGAAGTGGCTAGATGGAAGAGAACCACCAATTGATTAAGATACTCAGGGAAAACGGCCCTGGGTTAAACTTAGTTACAAAAGAGAGAAAAAACACTTTTAAAGAAAGAAAAAAAAACATTTTTAACAGCACATACCTCAGTTCTAAATTCCCAAACCAGAAAACAATAAACCTGAAGTTCTAAATCTTGCCCTACTTACACATTAGAAGAAGTCTTTTCTTGGAGTGAGACGGCCCTCCCATCTCCCTGTTACTTGGAAGAAACCATTCTGACTCGGACAAAGGAGGGAAAAGATAAAAATTCCTTTGTCCCAGTTTGAAATTCCTACCTGCATTGCTATTGGCTGACCAGATACCTGGCTAGGTGCTGAAGGCATTAGCTAACCCAGTCATAGCTAACCCTTTAGTCACCAGGTGCTGGTCAGCCCTCCAGGTTATGAAAAAGGCCAAAAAGGAATTTGAAGAGCTAACCAAAAACTCAAAGTAATAGCAAAATGTTTAGGTACATCAGAAGCAGGAAGCCTGCTAAACAACCAGTGGAGCCACAGGATGATCGAGATGCTAAAGGAGCACTTCTGGATGACAAGGTCATTGAGGAGACTTTAAATGTGTTCTTTGCTCTGTTGTTCGTGGCTGAGGATGTTGGGGAGATTCCCGAACCTGAGCCAGTCTTCTTAGGTAACAAATCTGAGGAACAGTCCCAGATTAAAGTGTCATTAGAGGAGGTTTTGAAACAAATTGAAATAAGTCACCAGGACCAGATGGCATTCACCCAAGAGTTCTGAAAACTCAGATGTGAAATTGCAGAACTGTTAACTGGTTTGTAACCTATTCTTTAAATCAACTTCTATACCAAATGACTGGAGGATAGCTAATGTGATGTCAATCTTTAAAAAGGCCTCTAGAGGTGATCCTAGCATTATAGGCTGTTAAATCTAATGTCAGTACTGGGCTAATTGGTTGGAACTGTTGTAAAGAATAGAATCGCCAACACAGATGAACATAATTTGTTGGGGAAAAGTCAACTTGGTTTCTGTAAAAAGAAATCATGACTCACCTATCTACTAGAATTCTTTAAGAGGGTCAAAAAGCAGGTGAACAAAGATGATATAGTGGATATAGTGTACTTAGATTTCCAGAAAGCCTTTGACAAGGTCTCTCACCAAAGGCTCTCAAGTAAAGTAAGTTGTCATAGGATAAGAGGGAAGATCCTCCCATGGATTGATAAATGATTAAAAGGTAGGAATAAATGGTCAGTTTTCAGAATGGATAGAAGTAACTATTAGTGTCTCCTAGAGGTCTGTTCTAGGGCTAATCCTATTCACCATATTCATAAACGATCTGGAGAGGGGTAAACAATGAAGTGGCAAAATTTGCAGATGATATCAAACGGCTCAAGATAATGCAGTCCAAAGCAGATTATGAAAAGCTTCAATAGGATGTCACAAAACTAGGTAATTAGGTAACAAAATGCCAGATGAATTTTAATGTTGATAAATGCAAATTAATACATATTGGAAAACATAAACCCAGCTACGATGGAGACTAATTTTAACTGTTACCACTTAAGAGAAGTCTTGGAGTCATTGTGGATAGTTCTCTGAAACATCCAGTCAATGTTCAGCAGCAGTCAAAAAAGCAAACAAGATTAGGAATCATTAAAAAAGGGATAGAGAATATCTTTTACCCTGGTATAAATTCAAGGTATGCCTACATCTGAAATACTGTATGAAGAGGTGGTTGCCTCATCTCAAAAATGATATCTTGGCATTGGAAAAAGTTCAGAAAAGGGCAACAGAAATCATTAGGGGGTATGGAACAGCTGCTGTATGAGGAGAGAGTAATAAGACTACGACTTTTCAGCTTAGAAAAGAGAAGACTAAGAGGGATATGATAGAGGTCAGCAGAATCATGACTGATGTGGAGAAAGTAAATAAGAAAAAATATTTGTTCACATATCACAAGATCTAGGTGTCATCAAATGAAATTAATAGGTACCAGGTTTAAAATAAACAAAAGGAAGCATTTCTTCACACAATGCACAGTCAGTCTGTGGAACTCCTTGCCAGTGGGTTTTGCAAAGACCAGGTCTTTAACAGGGTTCAAAAGAACTAGAGAAATTCACAGAGGATATGTCCATCAATGGGCAATGATGATGTCCTAACCTCTGGGAGTGGGCAATAAGGGAGGGGTCACTCGATGATTACCTGTTCTGTTCATTCACTCTGGGCTACATGGCATTGGCCACCATTGAAAAATAGAATACTTGGCTAGATGGTCCTTTGGTCTGACTCACTATGACTGTTCTTAGGTTCATTATCTCCAAAGCATATTATCATTTTTACAAATTTCCCCTTTACTTCCCTTCTCCCCTCCGCAGAGGTCTATTGAAGCATTTTTGTTTGATATGGATAATGGATAGGCCTGTTTGATGATCTGATAATTAATTGATCTAAGAGGGGAAAACAATATTTAATGTAGGATTTATTAAAGAAAATTGTTTATTGTTCATTGATTCATTCACGATAGTCCACAGAGGTGGAATCTTCAACTGCTAAGAATGAATTGTCTTTATTACTTGAAAATGTTTACACGTCTGAATAGGCAACTTGAATGAACTTTACAAGAAGCTATGTTGATTGCATTACATGCCACAAGCAAAAGTTACTTTTTTTTGTTTTGTTTTAAGGAATGAGGATTAAGGCATTATGAAATCCGTTATCCCAAATCTGTTGTTTGACTGTAAGTTGTCATGCTATCAGCCTTCTGTTTAAAGGATAGCATTGCTAAGTAGATTTTTGGAAACTATTTCAACAGAAGATGATTTACACACACAAGGCATTCATATTAAATCAGTGTTTCTAAATGTGGGGAATCAATTTATAGAAAAGCTAAATAATAAATATACTGACTGTATAATAGATATGTCAAAACAAATTTTGTTGTGCCTAAATTATATAGGAAGAATAATTAACAAGTGCAAGTATAAAGGGCATCTTTGTCTCCATATTGAGCCCAAAATTTATTCCCATAGTGCATACATTTTCTGAGAGATATCTCTGTCTTTTTGGTTAAAACCTTTCTTACCCTTCCAAGAGAACACTTGTTGACATACTTTTGGAAAATAAAATGTGTACTAAATTACTAATTATGATAAAGTACATATAATCCTCCAGAGATTATCATTTCCAATACTTCCTAAATCTAAAATAAGAGGTGTAGTATCACCCATTGAAAAGTGTGGCAATTTCCTTCTGTGGATTGAAAAGTATTGCTGATATTCTGAGATCACCAAATTTTTTTAAATCACAGAATCTGTTTTCTTCTGTATTAGTTTACATGTATATGTGCCATTGTGTATATTGTATATTTTAGCTGTTGTGACGACAACCTGATGTGTTCTAGATGGGACATGGTATAGAGGAGATGTAGGAATGGGCTGAAGTATCCTTTATATTTGCCTTTGTATCTAGGGGAGTTGGAAATAGGCAAGAATGGAGAGAAATTTTGTATGGCAGTGAACAGAATTTTGCAAGTTTAATGTGACCCCTGAAGCAATCCGATGCATTTTAGTTTCTGGTAAGTTTGTTAAATTCTGTTTGAAAAATGTTCATCTTGGAAGATGGCCGTCTAAACAATATTACTTCCATTATGTCAACAGAAACCATTTTTAAAGCTTCTTTTTGGCTTCCTGGTTCTGCTGATGAATTCTTTAAAGTTTTCATTTGTAGCTCATTTGCTAACATTTTGAATGGCCGACTTAATATAATTAAGTTTGACTGGCTTTAGAAATATACAGTATTTTAAAACTGGAAGCCTAATCCTCTGATGAGATGATCCTCACCTTCTTGAACAAGATCCTTAGAATTTAGTGTCAGAGAGAGAATATCACTTATTTATTCTAGTGCTATCTGTATGATTGGTTGGGAAGTCAGGCTGAACAGATGTTAAAAGTGGATCTTATACGGGTGGTTGAAAGGAGAAAGCATCTAATATGTGTAACTGTTAGATCCTTCAGGTTGGCAGATAAAACTTCCTATAGTATGAAACATACATGTTAGAGAATGTACAGAGCATAAAAGAGGATAGGCCTGTATCTGTCCTCTTTAATATTTTGTATAGGAGCTGTTATTTAAGGTAATCTGTCCCTTTCGCTAGCCAATGACTGAAACATGTACTCACAAGACTTCCACAACAAACTTAGGCCAAGCATGTAGTTTTCTGTCCTTTCCTTTAATCATTTCATTTCTATGCTGTATGTGCAGTGGCATTTGAAAAACATTTGTGGAGTGACTTTAACAGATCTTTTGTGCCATTTGAGATGTTATCCTCTGTAATAGCTCTGTGTTCTGTTTAGAAATATATATAAACCATTTCTCATTAGTTATGTTTAATTGTGAGGTTAAATGTGATCAATTCTGTTGTCTTACACAGTAATTGCCCCAGACTCGCTGTTGTTTGTATCTTTAGGTGAATGTGAGGTGCCTCTATTTAACATCTAATTTCTCTGGTGATTGTAATTTTCATATTTGAGGCTTGCAGCAGCCCATTACTATGTTCTCTCGCCAAGATTTGGTTATATGTGGTACTAATGGTTTTCCCCGATAAAATACCAAGTTTTTGTTTGTGATGGTGGTTGTGGTGTGTGTGTGTGTGTGTGTGTGTGTGTGTGTGTGTGTGTGTGTGTGTGTGTATATATATATATATTGCAGTAGTGTGCAGAGGCCCCATGTGAAACTAGGGACCCATAGCTCTAAAGACAGTATGAATATATAATGAGTGTAAGTCCTTTATCAATGATTTTACAATCAAAATAAACAAGACAGACAAATGGTTAGAGGTACAGAGAGGCCAAGTACCTTGCCCAGGATCACATAGTAGATCACTAGTAGAGCTGGGGGACCCAGGTATTTTGAGTCCCAATTTTTCCCGTAGTAAACAGTCCATCAATCATTATAATTTCTAATAATAATTTCTGATTTTATATCAATCCCATTCATGATTATAACACTAGGGTCTAATCTTTCAATGATTTGTTTTTTCTTGAACTTTACGTATAGTGAGTGGCCCTGTGAAGTCAAGGGGACTGTTCACAATGCATAGTATTAAGAAGGGGTATAAAATCTATGCAGGATTGGTATCTTAGTTTGTGAATAGTTTGACCTATATTTTGAAATAAAATTGTTTAATCTGAAATGTTGTATATGTTAGCTTTGTAAAACAAAGGTTGCCTCTCCTGAGCTGGTAGTGAAGAAAGTTATTCACTATAGATATACTTACTAAAATACAGTATTTTTCTAGCAGGATAAAAAAATAAAGCTGATGAATTTAGCTTGATTTGAAATGAATGACGGTTTGAAAGACTGATTTGATTAAAAGCTTGTGTATACTGTAATTGGATATTGTCTGTATTCTTTACTGCGGACAATTTGTGGAGAATACTGTATGTGGCTTTATACTGATTATTGTGACCATAAAATAATGAAGCAAGACAAGACACTATATCCTGTTCACAGCATGCATTCTGACTACACTATGTACTTTCACATACCAGCACTGCTCACCAGGAATACTGCTTCCTGTTTCCCTCATCATGCTGATAATATTTTTAGGGTTGGCATGGATTAACTGGTCTCAAAATGTATTCAAAAATAAAAAAGTTGGGTTTGAAGAGCATAGAACCTTTGTCTGGTTAGGTTCTTTAAGTAACATTTACATTTGTAAAGTGTAGGTTTACTATTTTCTTTAATTCATTCCTCCACAGTTGCCAGTATGCAAATTAATTTTCCATGGAGAATTCTTATAACAAACCAAATATATGGAGACAGATATTTACCTGTAAATTTGGATGAATTTTTTATTACTTTCTTTTCAGAAGGCTAATAGTTATACTTAAGGCGCTGCCTTTAATTCAATACAATTAATTTGCAACTCTCCAGCAGTTCCCTGGCTTATTTGAAAAATCATCATGTAGGGGAAAAAAATTTTTCCTCTGTCTACACCAAGAGTTCCTATTTTTCCCCTCCTATGTACTTCTGAGCAACATGCGGATACATTTCGTTTCCTTCCTGTGGCCCCACCTCATTATTGCATTTCTTTCTCTTGGTACATTGCTCAGATCAAGCTTTAATTGATTTTTCTCACTCTCAATTAATTCGTTTCTCACATCTCTCTGTCAATCACTCCGTGTCCTCACAATATATATTTTCACATTTTTTGGCCAGTCTGTCTTCTGTTATTGTCTCCCATATTTTCTTCTGTTCCTTAGTAGACTTTTTGTGACCCTTTTTTTTAGTCTCTCTATGCTTTTCCTAAATGAATCTTTAGCCCATATGGAGGTACATATTGGACCATGTTGTGGGACCAAGTATTGATGCCTGGGTTTGTCCTCATGGTTGTTTGGGGTGGAAGTATGAAGGAAACACTCAACACCAATGCTCCATCGTTCTCTGTTATGGATTTTGTTGTCTGCATGAATCCATATCAGCTTTAGTAGTAACTAGAGTCTGAAGTGATAATGGCCACAAGTTTGTCCTGACATTTACAAGATTCTTCTTGACTTGAAAGTTTAAAACGGGGGTTCTCAACCATTGTCTTCCTGAGGCCTCCAACATGCTATAAAAGTCTTTTCCCTGCCCATACCACAACTGTTTATCTGCATATTCAATAGCTTAAAAGTCAGGACCAACATCAGGGGACAAAAGCAGGGCAACTGCTCAGGGCCCCTGAAAGCTTTGCTCAGGCTGTGGCTTCAACCCCCGTGCAGCAGGGCTCAGGCTTCAGCTTTCTGCTCTGGGGCCCAATAAGTCAAACACCAGCCTTGTGTTCTAGCTTACTTTGGTGGACTCCTTGAAACCTGCTCACAGCTCCTCAGGGGGCCCCAAGCCCTTGGTTGAGAACCACTGGTTTAAAAGATTGCTGACACAGCCCCATGTCTTCACCAATCCAGTTCTATCAGCTGGATTTCACTCATTAGTTTTTGCCTCAGCCAACTGCCCAAGACTTTGATAGCAAGTTCTGGAAGTTGATAACAAGGTTTTAAAACATGGCGCAGTCCTGGCTAAACTAGGAGAGCTGACATACATGTTCACCGCTCCTAGTTTGAATATTATTGCAAAAATATTGTAATACGTGAATAATAAACTAAAAGTGTTCAACATAAAATGTGAAATTTTTTATGTCATACTTAGGCTTAAAGTGATTTTTATTTTTCTTTGTATTCACTTAACTGATGACTAGTAAAAACAAAGTAGATTGCTTTTAGAACATTTTAAATCTAATAAATGCTTGTACTTTACATGCAGTGCCACCCTTTTGGCTTTCCTGGTCGAACTTCTTAAGAGTTCAGTAGCCATGCAAGAGCAAATGCTGGGTGGGAAAGGCTTTTTAGTCATTGGCTACCTCCTTGAAAAGGTGAGTGTTACTAATATTACTCTTAGTATTAACACTATCATTTTGAAAACCTGGCTGAATATTTTCAGTCATGTATTTTTCTGCTCCTAGAATTTAGTCCTGTGCATTAGTATGTATCTAGGAAGTTCTATAATTTAAATATTTTTATGCTGTTTACATAAAGGATGTTTTTCTTTTCTGGACTGGTATTTCACATCTTGTACTAATGTTCAGAAATTTTTTTTCTCTCTTCTCAAAAGTATTAGTAACTTCTGTTTAGGCTCAGCTCAGTCTTACTCCTCAAATGCTGTGCAAAAATAGAAAGCCAAGTTTAAACATAATGAGCACCCTTTAAAAGTTCTCTTCAGATCCTTTTTTGTTTATTTTATGCAATGCACAGCAGAAATCAGGAACTATTTTTTCTTCTAGACACCCTTGAAAATTCCTAAAATATACAATTTTGAATAAACAAATGTAATGTCCCATCAACCATTAACTAACAAAACAAAAATAATAACGAATTGATTTCCATTAGGAACAATCCCCTTCCAAAGTCTTTACATTTCTTCATATCTAGGAAAGGAAATGAGTCTTGCATTATATTCTAAAGTCTGCTAAGCTTGGGTTATTTATGAGTGATTGAGGAGTGAATCCAAACTTTATTTCATGTAAAGTGTGATCCACTACCTGCCTCCTTGACTCAGGAAGGAACGGACATTCTCACTATCACTTGTCTACATGTATTTGCCAGCCAAGGAGAATATATCTTCCCAATCAATGCTGTTGGAACATACAATGTCAACATCTCCAAGCAGAGATGTAGCATGTGTACCATTAAAAGGTTATCTTGCCCTTGTAGTAGTACAGACAAAATTCTTGTGATTTTTTGTCCATAATTTTCGCCGTAATGAAAAGTGCTTGTATCAGCAGTTACATGAAGACTGTTTTGAATAACCAAACTATCACTTGAAATGAATTCACTGACTGAAACTTTGTTATTAGTTCAAAATCTTGGGCTCACCAAGGTAATTTTAAAGTATTTTGTCTTGGCAGTACAAGGAAAAGAACATTAGATTGTAGATGCTGTCATGGAGCAAAATTAGTCACCCTACTGCCTAATCCCATTATTGTAAACTTGGATAACCTATAAAGATGAAGATGTGAAAGAGGACACTTAGGGGCATTTTGTTGATGGCTGGGGACAAAATGTGTTATGAAATCCCACCAAATCATAAATGTGGGTCCGTTAATATAACATTATTTTCGTATAAAGTCTCCTGAAATTTTACTGATTACATTGCTTTCTGAAGACGGACCCATCAAAAATGGTTTATCACCATGGGAGAAGTGAGTTCCAATCAGAAATTCAAAGAAGGCAATGACTGATCATTTCCACCTTTTCTGTTCTGAGCAACACATCAATTTTGACCAGTTGCATGAGTTGAGCTGCCAAACATCTGGGCTAGTGCTATCATTGTCAGGATGGCCACATACATAATTTATTTTAGATACGATAGCCCTTAAAAAAAAAAAGAGTGAGTACAAATCCTTATGATTTAGAGCATTTGCAAATCATTAAGTTATGAGGTTATGAACAAATTTCTCTTATGAGCAGTTTATTCATAATTCAGTTGCATTTCTTGTCAGATGGCTTCTGTTCTGTGGAAGGCTATGCAAGGTTAGTAAAACACCGGGAAGCCTCTTGAAGAAAGATAAAACTCCATTTGTGTAGTCCCTTTGGAAGTTACTTTAATTATGATGACATAGGCCTAAAAATATGCAATAGATTTCTGGGGATATTTACTTGATACTCCAAAAAAGCACAGAACACGGGGTGAATGAGAAGTGTCAGTCCCCCAAACAGCTTTTTTCTTCATTCTTTCCCCTCTCCCCCTCCCCTCCCCCCGCCCTACCCGGAGGACTGCAAGAGCCAAGAATTGTCATTATTTTTCTCTGTGTTGGTCAGTAATATGGAGGGATGCTCTTATTATTCCTACCAGAAAACTAATGCCAGGTCACAAATTCAACATGAAAATACCAGCCATCATATACCATTAATATTAATCCAATTGTTCCTTGATTTGATCTTCTTTATTTGGAGATGAAATTTGGTTAGGATTTTTTATTAAAATGGAATAGAGGAATTAAAATAGCTTTTTAATTCTAAAAGATTGTACCATAATTCTTATAAAAAGTACCATTATCTGTTCTGTATGTCTTTGTTTTAATTTAACATTAATTCTAATTCTAATTAAAAATCTTATTTTCAGCACAGTGCAAGTGTTTTTAATAGAACTGCCTTTTTATAAATATGATAATTTAAACTTCGTCTAAAATACTTTTGGCAATTTGCAAACACTTCAATGAATGATCCAATACCCACCTTTGTGTTTTGTCATTTTTATCTTTATTCTGTAATCCATTTCCATAAGGATATTTTAATTTTAGAACAGTTTGAAACTTCTGTTGTCCTCCTCACTCCCACACAGTAATGAACACAGTATTCCTCTTTTGAACATGGAAACTGTATGGATCAAAACGTAGTTTTCTTCTCTGTGTGAGACCAATAGTATGAGTTATAAAAATGTACATGCATTTCTCTGCTTTTTTTTTCTTGTCTGTAAGGATAAGAATGCAGCATTTTTTCTTGTGCTTATTAAATATTACCCCAGTGCAGAGTTATCTTTTTTCTGATTTTTTTTTTTGTTTGTTTAGTCATCTAGAGTTCATATAACCAGGGCAGTTCTGGAACAATTTTTGTCATTTGCAAAATATCTCGATGGATTGTCACATGGAGCACCATTACTGAAACAGTTGTGTGATCACATCCTTTTTAATCCTGCTATTTGGATACATACACCAGCAAAGGTATGTGTGCAGAATAAGGCTATGTCTAGAATACGCCGAAGTTCCGAAAGAGGATATGCAAATTCCATGAGGAGTACAGGCTCTTTAAAAATGGGACATTTCTGTTGAAAATGCCCTGTCTAAACTGCCGGGTTTTTTCGAAAAGCCGTTTCAGTAAAAAGCAGCGGCTGCCATTATGCAAATGAAGCGCGGGATATTTAAATCCTGGCTTCATTTGCACTTTTGATGCATCTAATTTACATCCCTTTGCCGACAGAGGTGCGTAGTTTAGACGTACCCTAACTGTAAGCGAAAGGCAAAAAATCCTGTAAATATAACATGTATTCTCTATACTGAGTTTCTAGTTATTCATCTTTTCTGTGTTAAGAAATGTGATAGAAATGACTGATCATCTCCAATAGTAATCAACCTGTAGTTGTTTTCATTCACTGTGATTTAAGGTTTTGAATGAAAGCAAAATGCAATACAGCTTTAAAATCTGAAAAACCCTGCTTTAAGCAGGCAAAATATGAGCCAGTGGAAAAAACAAATCAAACATTATAGAATTTATTTTAATTCATTTATGTTTAACTTTTTATTTATATGAAAATAAAATAAAATGTTTTATCTGTGGGCTATAATTTTATATTTCAGGTACAGCTTTCACTGTATACCTACTTGTCTGCTGAATTTATTGGCACTGCTACTATCTACACCACCATACGCAGAGTAGGAACAGTACTACAGCTAATGCACACACTGAAATACTACTACTGGGTAGTTAATCCTGCTGATAGCAGTGGCATTACTTCTAAAGGACTAGGTAAGTCCAATACAATAACATTCATTTTTATAACAAACTAATTATACAACTTTTGCCTCATAAACTACAGTAACAGTTAATAGAATTATGTGAGATCTTGTGTAGCCATTAGACAAGGAGTTTGCTGACATTTGATGATAGGTGCCAGTGAGTGGAACTGGCTGACAGCTTAAATAATTTATTAAATCATGGTATATTGCACTTTGTGTACTTCTTTTTGGGTGCTTTTGAAAATAATCAATTTTTACGTATCTTCATAGGTTCCTGTGCTACATTTAAAAAAAACCCTAGAGAAATGTTTGATTTTTCTGATTGTCTCTCTTGTCCATCCTTCACGTAAGAATACTGTAGCTCTGTATTTTGACAATTTCTATCTTATTTGCTGTAGTTTGTAGTAATTTCACAGTACCTTCAGAAGAAATATTTTACATAGAAAAAGGAAACTTCCCTATACAAGATTTGACTTTTGCCTAGTGATTGACCACTGTCATTGGTGACCCTTAAGAATGTATGGACAGCTCTGATTTTTGTCTGAGAACTCTAATACTGTATTTTAAACTCAATATTTTCTTTCTGCTGTTATCAAAATGAAGAGATTAATTAAACATCATTTAAAGTTACTTATTTTCTGCAAAAAATTCAGAGGGGTAACAGTAAAAACTTCAACAAATAGTCTGGCAGCACTTTAAAGACTAATAAAACATGTAGATGGTGGTATGAGCTTTCATGGGCACAGCCCACTTCTTCAAATGACAGTAAGTAATTAAATGCAAATGTCACAATGGGCTCATCTAGACTATGCTAAAGTGTAGAAAGAGGATATGCAAATTCCTGCGGAATTTGCATATCTTCCGATCTCACTTTCGAAAGCGGAGGTTTACACGGCTTTTAGAAAAAGTGGGGGGGGAAGTTGCTCAAAAAAAAGTCTTGACTACTTTCGAAAGTGAGACTAGAAGAAAATATGCAAATTCCTTCAGAATTTGCATATCCTCTTTCGACACTTTAGCGTAGTCTAGATGAGCCCAATAGTGTGTTAAGGGCTAGATTGAATCGATGGCACATGTGCGTAAATAGAACATTAGATCCTGCTTTTATGTACTGCTGTTGCAGTTAGCAGAATACTCTTGTATTAAGCAAACATGTGGCTCAAAGTCTGTTAGAACTACTCGTTTTTAAAGGTGTAGACTGTGGCACCTTACATATCTATATATCTGTCTGTCTATCATGTGCTTTTGTGGGTAAAACCCACTTCATCAGACGAGTTTGAGTGGAAATAACAATCTAAGATGCATTATTATTAATAATAATAATAATAATAATAATAAAGCAAAAGCATTTACCCATCAATTGTAGGACCCATGTTAATGAAGCTAATTAAGTGGGCTGGATGTGTCCCAATCATAGCTTTTGATGTGAAAATGCTAATGTCAAAGGCAGGAGAAATTGGCTTTTGTAGTATGTTAACTAGTTAATGTCTCTATTCAAGCTCAGCATAACAGTGTCAAATTTGCAAATGAATTCCAGCTCAGCAGAGTCTCTCTCTAATTGGGTAGTGAAACGCCTTTGTAGAAGAATGGCTTCTTTTAAATCCATGATTGAGTGTTCAGCGCAGTTAAAATGTTCCCCCATAGGTTAATGTGTTACCACTTCTGATGTCTGATTTGTGTTCATTTATCCTTTGTCACAGAGACTGTCCAATTTGGCCAATATACAAAGTCCCTAGAGCCACTGGAAGCTCCTCATCTTCTAATCTTTTCTCTCCTACTGACAAACTGAAAATTTAAGGAAAACTTTATTACTGTGCTATACTGTTAGAACACTGACATATTTTAGTTGGAGAATGCAGAAATTAAGGAAGAATATGAAGAATTTTAATAGTTGGGAAAAACCACAAATTGACAGGCAACTGGTGGTGTAAAAAGTTTCTTCCATTTTTGGTTTATGAATAATAACACTTTGTAATGATAGAGCACTCCACAGAGAAGTATCCCCATGTTAGAAACCAAAAGGAGTCACTACAAGAGTTGGGATTACACTTCAGGGTTTTTGTTCAGTCCTCTATTTATTCCACTACATGATGCTTAGCTTTCTTTCTATGATATTTTAAATACACTGCAAAGGTCTTTTTTGTCCTTACATTTTCCATTAAAGTGAATGAGAAGTCTATATCATATTACGTTATGAAAATTACTTCTGGTAACTGATCATTACAGAAATTACTTTTCCATTGATACCCACCTCATTGGATTCCCTGTCTTGGCTTGCTTCCAACATAAGACTAAGTTGTGACTTCAGTAATTTAACACATTCAGAAATTTTGATGCACTGATAGAGATGCCTCTTGACTGAGAGAGACAGGTACTTAGAATGCAGAAACTTGATAGTACCAGAGGGGCAGAGACAGCAGAGTACACCAGGTTCAGGAATATTTACCATAAATATTTTTTCTATTCTGAGCATGGTGAGATGACTGAGTGGTAAAGCTGTCCAGCCAAACCTCAAATTGAACTTTGCTTACACTATAGATTCAATGCCACTAGTAGTGGGAAACCATCTATTTTAGGTGGAACACCATCCAATAATTAGTGTGTACGAAGCCTAAACTCTGAAAATGTGTCAAATTAATTCAGGACTTTAAATGTGTTAATATCAAAGGTGTTTTTTTTCTCTTCAGAAAATCCACCTGATATTCACATGATGACTTGTTATTGGCCTATTATCCATAATAACTAACTTTCTTGAATCTGCTTCAGATTGCTGATTCTGTCACAGGGTTTTCAGAATATGCCAGTCAAGCTCAGATAATATGTAGCTGCTTCTGTCTGTAGATTGCTTAGCAATTTAGAGTTCAAAGCTATGGAACACTAACAGTACTTCAGTATTTGCAGAGTGCCTAAAGTATGAGCTATCAGGAATTATATTTTCATAAGCATCTGCCTTTCCAAAGCAAGTAATGAGAAATAATTGGATGCAAATTGGTAGCACTATAATGAAGATGCTTTTAAAGCCTGTCTGCTAATGAATATGTTGGAATTTTTATGAGACCTTAGAGTAAATGTTTAATTTTCTGTTTAAAATTAAAAAAAAATGAGTGACATGCTTCAAATAGCTTGTAAAGCAATGAAAAGGAATGCAAGAATTTTTAAATTTTCAATTTTATTTACAGTTTTAAAAAACAGTTTATCTGATCACAATTTGAAAAAAAAAATAGAAATATTGGGATGGCTTTGGTTAATTTTTTTTCACTTGAATTAAGACCATAAGAACATAAGACTGGCCGTACTGGGTCAGACCAAAGGTCCATCTAGCCCAGTATCCTGTCTGCCGACAGTGGCCAGCACCAGGTGCCCCAGAGAGGGTGGATCGAAGACAGTGATCAAGCGATTTGTCTCCTGCCATCCCTCTCCAGCCTCTGACAAACAGAGGCCAAGGACACCATTTTATCCCCTGGCTAATAGCCTTTTATGGACCTAACCTCCATGAAATTATCTAGCTTCTCTTTAAACTCTATTATAGTCCTAGCCTTCACAGCCTCCTCTGGCAAGGAGTTCCACAGGCTGACTACACGCTGTGTGAAGAAGAACTTTCTTTTATTAGTTTTAAACCTGCTACCCATTAATTTCATTTGGTGTCCTCTAGTTCTTCTATTTAGGGAACTAATAAATAACTTTTCTTTATCGGCCCTCTCCACACCACTCATGATTTTATATGCCTCTATCATATCCCCCCTCAGTCTCCTCTTTTCTAAACTGAAAATCCCAGTCGCTTTAACCTCTCCTCATATGGGACCCGTTCCAACCCCCTAATCATTTTAGTTGCCCTTTTCTGAACCCTTTCCAAGGCCAAAATATCTTTTTTGAGGTGAGGAGACCACATCTGTACACAGTATTCAAGATGTGGGCGTACCATAGTTTTATACAGGGGCAGTAGGATATTCTGGGTCTTATTTTCTATCCCTTTCTTAATAATTCCGAGCATCCTATTTGCCTTTTTGACTGCTGCTGCACACTGTGTGGAAGTTTTCAGAGAACTGTCCACGATAACTCCAAGATCTCTTTCCTGATTTGTCGTAGCCAAATTAGCCCCCATCATACTGTACGTATAGTTGGGGTTATTTTTCCCGATGTGCATTACTTTACACTTATCCACGTTAAATTTCATTTGCCATTTTGTTGCCCAATCACTGAGTTTGGTGAGATCTTCTTGGAGTCCCTCACAGTCTGCTTCTGTCTTGACTATCCTAAACAGTTTGGTATCATCTGCAAACTTTACCACCTCACTGCTTACCCCTTTCTCCAGATCATTTATGAATAAGTTGAACGGGATTGGTCCTAGAACCGACCCTTAGGGGACACCACTAGTTACCCCTCTCCATTCTGAAAATTTACCATTTATTCCTACCCTTTGTTTCCTGTCTTTTAACCAGTTCTCAATCCAAGAAAGGACCTTCCCTCTTATCCCATGGCCATGTAATTTACACAAGAGCCTTCGGTGAGGGACCTTGTCAAAGGCTTTCTGAAACTCTAAGTATACTATATCTACTGGATCCCCCTTGTCCGCATGTTTGTTAACCCCTTCAAAGAACTCTAATAGATTAGTGAGACAGGATTTCCCTTTACAGAAACCATGTTGACTTTTGTCCAACAAATTATGTTCTTCTACATGCTTCACAATTTTATTCTTTACTATTGTTTCGACTAATTTGCCCGGTACTGAAGTTAGACTTACTGGTCTGTAATTGCCCGGATCGCCTCTAGAGCCCTTTTTAAATATTGGTGTCACGTTGGCTACCTTCCAGTCATTAGGTACGGAAGCCGATTTAAGGGATAGGTTACAAACCACAGATAATAGTTCAGCAATTTCCCATTTGAGTTCTTTTTGAACCCTTGGATGAATGCCATCCGGTCCCGGAGATTTGTTAACATTAAGTTTTTCTATTTGTTCCAAAACCTCCTCTAATGACACTTCAATCCGGGACAGTTCCTCAGCTTCATCACCCACAAAGGACGGTGCAGATTTGGGAATCTCCCCAACATCCTCAGCCGTGAAGACTGAAGCAAAGAAATCATTTAGTTTCTCCACAATGGCTTTATCGTCCTTGATTGCGCCTTTTGTAGTTCAATCGTCTAGGGGACCCACAGGTTTTTTAGCAGGCTTCCTGCTTCTAATGTACTTAAAAAACATTTTGTTATTTCTTTTTGAGTTTTTGGCTAGCTGTTCCTCAAAATCTTTTTTTGCTTTTCTTATTACATTTTTACACTTGATTTGACAGTGTTTATGTTCCTTTCTATTTATCTCACTGGGATTGGACTTCCACTTCTTAAAAGATGCCTTTTTGTCCCTCACTGCTTCTTTTACATGGTGGTTAAGCCACGGTGACACTTTTTTAGGTCTCTTGCTATGTTTTTTTAATTTGGGGTATACATTTAAGTTGGGCCTCTATTATGGTGTCTTTAAAAAGTTTCCATGCAGCTTGCAGGGATTTGGCTCTAGTCACTGTGCCTTTTAATTTCTGTTTAACTAGCCTCCTCATTTTTGTGTAATTCCCCTTTTGGAAATTAAATGCCAGGGTGCTGGACTGCTGAGGTGTTCTACCACCACAGGAATGTTGAATGTTATTATATTATGGTCACTATTCCCAAGGGGTCCTGTAACGGTTATTTCCTGGACCTGATCCTGCACTCAACTCAGGACTAAATGGAGAATTGCCTCTCCCCTTGTGGGTTCCTGCACCAGCTGCTCCAAGAAGCAGTCATTTAGGCCATTGAGAAATTTTATCTCCGCTTCTCTTCCTGAGGTGACATGTACCCAGTCAATATGGGGATAATTAAAATCCCCCATTATTATAGAGTTCTTTATTTTGGTAGCCTCTCTAATCTCCCTCAGCATTTCAATGTCAGTATCACTGTCCTGGTCAGGTGGTCGGTAATATATCCCTACTGCTAATTTCTTATTATTGGAGCATGGAATTACTATCCATAGCGATTCTATTGAACATGTTGATTCACTTATTTTTATTTCATTTGATTCTACATTATCTTTCACATACAGTGCCACTCCACCACCCACCCGGCCTGCTCTATCCTTTATATCCCGGTATGATTGTGTCCCACAGATTTTCGTCATTCCACCAGGTTTCAGTGATGCCTATTATGTCAATCTCCTCATTTAATACTAGGTACTCTAGTTCACCCATCTTATTGGTCAGACTCCTAGCATTTGTGTAGAAGCACTTTAAAAATTTGCCACTGCTTATTTGCTCCTTGAATGTTAGTTATTCCATTCATCCAGTTTTTTCAAGTCATTGTGTTAAAGCGTTTGTTAACTTAATGATTATTTTAAATAATTAGAATTTCTTTTTATTCGGTAGTGTTGGGTTTATGCTTCAGGCACAAGATAATTTGTATAAAAAGAGGTCTTGAATTGTATCATTCTTTCTTTGTGTTTCTGTCATGCTTTTTTGACTCAACAAATGTCAATCAAAGTGTATTTTAGTATATAGTATCAAGCAATAACGTGCTGACTGGCTACTCACTTATTTAAAAGTTTACTCTGTGTTGAGACCTGCTTTTTCCTATTTGTACATAATTCAGAAATACTATGTAGATTTTAAATTCTATAGATCACATTTCAACATTTTGTGCTTATCTCGATTATCCCATTCAGTTAGTTTGTTCCAATCAATGTCTTGATCCAGCTTTGAAGGCCAACTTCAATCACTAGAGGCTCTGTTATGAAAGTAATGCATTGTATTTTGGTATTAAAAAAAATAGGGGTTTTTTTTAGGGGGGAGGTTGCTTAAAGCATTTTTGATAGCTACAGTTTTGCAGTTGGTCGAGTAGGTGAGCTAATCAAATCAAAATAATGCATAATTAAGGTTCCTTATACTACTTTGTGCACTTTTAAAATTATGCAATTGTTTTGTTACATCAGTAGATTGAATAGATGTACTAATGGATTAAGTAATGATTGATAAAGTAAAAAAGAAAAAATAGTTAATATTATGATGAAAGAAATCCTTAATTTTAGTTATGATAGCCTCAGAAATTGGCTGTTTTTAGCAACAGACAGTTAAGTAGAACAGCATCATTTTAAAAAAAGTTACTTAAGGATGACTCAGTTTTAAACAAGGGGAGAAAGTGACCTGTATGACTCACATTTTCATTCTGCAAAATTGTAAATTACACATGTAATGGCAAGATAAATTTGAACTTAAAAATATAATTACAACTAAGTGCTTATTTGTGTCAGAATTCTAGTTTTGCTTTATTTTATAGATTCAAACTATTTTTTGTCATTTAGTAAAGCTTCTGGCCATAACCTAAATTCTTACTGCCAGTAAAATGGCCATAAGTACTCTTCTGTATTTTATGTGGCTAATATCTTTGACAGGCTAAACTCAACTGTCTCTCTTATAAAACAAATCTCCCCACCACTTTGAATGAAAAAGTGCATTTATGTACTTTACTGATGGGCCTGTTCGGTTACATGGACCACTGGAAGAATTATTTATGGGAATTGTGCAGATTTCACAGACTGACTATAGTGATTCTGAAATTAATGCTTTTCCACATTCCTTGCAAATGTGTTTCAGCAATGTAATAGTAGTGAATGGATTTTGTATAGTTTATTGTTGAGATGTCAGCTGAAATCTGTAATAGGAGCCATCATTTAAAAAAAGTAATTTGATGTTATACATTACATTTTAACCTATCACATCTTCCTCTCTGTTGGTATTTCAAATATTTGGAACATTTACATATAAAATTGTAAGAAAACATGCATCTTAATTGGGAATCTCTTCAAGGAGTTAAATTTTAATATAATGAAAAACTTAAAAAGAGAGAACGTAGCTCACCACCTAATGTTCCATATTCTCATTGTGTTAAAAGCTCAGCATTCAGTAGCATGCTTTTTTGATTAATAACCAACTACATTAAAACAACAAATGGTCTGGTAGAACTTTATAGACTAACAAAAAATGTAGATGGCATCATGAGCTTTCGTGGGTACAGCCCACTTCTTCAGATGACCAGAGTTTTGAAGTCCCACGAAAGGTCATGTTACCATCTACATGTTCTGTTAGTCTATAAAGTGCTACCAGACCATTTGTGTTTATTTCTGTACAGACTAACTCGGCTACGCCCTGAAGCTTCTCAACTACATTAAGTTTGCACAATTAATGTTAACTTTTTCATAAGACATAGGTATACTTGTACTACTTAGTCTATTTAGAACACAAATATCAGATATATTAATAAGAAAGCATTTTCAACATAAGAGTAAAAACAGTTTCAGTAGACAGAGACCAGCATTTTATTCCCACAATTAGAATACCTGCCCAGGAGGCACCCATCATCATCGTCTAGGAGGCACCCATCATCTTCCCCATCATGTGCCAAGCTCCATCCCAGAGACTGAAGGTTTGATTAGATGGTAGAGAGCTACGCTAACACCTTCCCATGGCCAGTCTTTGGAAAGTGCCTTGTCTTCTTCTACTGGACATGCTTGGAGATTATAGTTAATAAGTGGATACACGATGTCTTTACCTATGGCTACCCTATCAAATTCCTTCCTTATTTTACTATCTCTATCGTGTTGTAAAAAGAATCGGTCTTGTTGCTTCGTATAGAATTCATAGAAGAGGTTCAGTAGTATGTGGAAGAGGCTTCTGTCATTTTCCTTATTCCAAAGGAAAAAAGGCATAGTAATCTGAGCCTAGATTTCAGGAGACTGAACAAAATATATGCTGCCTTGGGTTCAAGACTGTAATGCTTGCCTCATTATTCCATTACTTCAGGTTCAGGATTGGTTTGTGGCTCCTGGAATATTTGATTCCTTAGGAAGTATCTGGAATTATTGTATGACCAAATCATCAATATTACAAGCACCTTTTGAACTCTTCATGCCAGTGAGATTCTGTAGAAGATGCCTCACTTTGGTGGTGGTGCACGTTTTAAAAAAAAAAAAAAAAAAAAAAAGGATGATTGATTGGTTGGCACATCGGAAAACTCCAACAAGACATAGGTGTAACAGAGAATGGGTGCACCTAACTTCTGAGCCTTCCGCATTTTCACTTGCATTCACTATTAGGCATCCATTCACCACCAACCTTGTTGATGAAAACGGAAACAAGGACATCATTCAGCATCTCTGTCGTTTCCACATTTTCTGTTGTTTTTTCCCCTCTTCATTTCGTAATGGGCCTACCCAGTCGTCGGTCTTCCTCTTGCTTCTAATGCATTTGTGGAATGTTTTTTTTTCTACCCATATTTATATCTATACATAGATATATGTATGCATATAGAATGCTTATATAGTAGTATTGTGAAAGACACTATTACATTATCTATCCATTTCCTAATGGTTTGTAACATGGTTAGATTTTTTTGACTGGCATGTACCTCAAGTGGCTGTTTTCAGATAACAATCCACAATGACTCGAAGATATTTCTTGAGCTGTAACAGCTATTTTAGACCCCCATTGTGTCATATAAATGGCTGTGATTGTTTCCAATGTGCATTACTTTGAATTTATCAACATTGAATTTCTAATATATTGTTCCCCAGTCATACTGTTGACTCATATTTAGCTCTTGGTTCACTAAGACCCTTATATCCCTTTCTATAGTACTACTTCCAAGGCAGTCACTTCCCATTATGTATGTCTGCAAAGTGGAGTACTTCGCATTTGGCCATGTAGGATTTCATCCTGTTTACCTCAGACCATTTCTCTAGTTTGTCAAGATCATTTTGAAATATAATCCTATCCTCCAAAGCACTTGCAACATCTCCCAGCTTCGTGTCATACACAAACTTTACCAGTGTAGTGTCTATGCCATTATCGAAATCATCAATTAAGATATTGAATATACCATTATCAAAACTGATCCCAGTGGAACCCCACTCATTATGCTCTTACAACAGGACTGTGAAACACTGATAACTACTCTCTTGGAACAGTTATACAACTAGTTATGCACCCACCCATCTGTGACTATCAAATGCCTTACTAAACCATATAGACCACATCTACTGCTTCCCCCTTATCCATAAGGCTTATTATGCTTTCAAAGAAAGCTACTGGGTTGCTTTGACATGATTTGTTCTTGAGAAATCCATGCTGTTCTATATCACCATATTATCTTCTAGGCATTTGCAAATAGATTCCTTAAATATTTTCTCCATTATCTTTCCTGGTAGAGAAGTTATGCTGACATGTCTGTAATTTTCTAGGTTGTCCTTATTTCCCTTTTCATGGATGAGCACTATATTTGCTCTTGTCTATTCTTCTGGTATCTCTCCTGTAGTCCATTATTTTTGAAAGATAACAGCTAATGGCTCAGATACCTACTCAGTCAGCTCCTTAAATATTCTAGGATGCATTTCATCAGGCCCTGGTGACTAGATGACACATCGAAGAACTCCAACAAGGCTTAGGTGCGCCTATTCTCTGTTTGCCTATCTGGGCCTCTTGGTAGGTACATCAGAAGCAGGCAGCCTGCCAAAAAATCTGCAGGGCCACTGGGTAATTGAGGGTATAAGGAAGACACGATTGTTGCAGAGATGCTAAATTAATTCTTTGCATTGGTCTCTACTGAAGTAGATAGGAGATTCTCACCCATGAGTCATTCTTTTTAGATGACAAACCTAAGGAACTGTCCAAAATTGAGTCAGGGTATTGATTGCTTGATAATTATCCTGTTTAGTCCCTGCAAAGATTCTGGTGTTGGCTATTATCAACAGACAGAATACTGGTCTAGATGGATCATTGATCTGACCCTCCCTGGCCTTTCTTATATGCTTACATGAAAAAGAAAAAATAGTCACCCTATAGCAGTTCATAGGGGCCTGGATAGATTTCACGACAGCAAAGGCTCTCTTACTACGTGACAGATTCCTTGCACTTCAGTCATAACTGAATACTATGGTATTGCACCCAGCCAGTATAGTATGTACTTACCTCATGTTGGTAGGCCATATGTCCAATGTACATATGTGATGCTTCTTGACAGAGTTTTCCGATGGTGCTTACAGCTGTGGTTCAGGCAAGTAAGCTCGCCCACAGAGCATTAATTGAGCACAACAAATTTAATTTGGTATTATGCCCTCACAGTGCTGACCTGGTGGCTGCATCTAGACAGTGCCCAAATGACCCATTGTCATCCAGTGCGTAAGTCACTGATGAGTCTACGGACCCCATCTGGACCACCCTGCAGATACAGGAACTTGGAACCCAGAGGATATGAAACTGCACATAAAAGTCTTAGAGCTCAGAGTTTTCAGACTCACATGCAAGGTATTTTTTCTGATCTTGTATCATTCTGTATAGCAGATATAAACAGCATCTAAGCAAAAACAATGAGAATCCTGTGGCACCTTAGACACTAAGGCTATGTCTAAACTACGATCCTCTTGTGGAAGAGCAAATGCAAATGGAGCTCATTTGCATATGTCACTCTCATTTGCATTTCCTCTTCCTTTCCTTTTTGCGCAAGAGGTTTTTGTGCAAAAAGGCACCATATACACAGTGCTTTTTTGCGCAAAAAGGAAAAGGAAGAGAAAATGCAAATGAGAGCACAACATATGCAAATGAGCACTCCATTTGCATTTCCTCTTCTGCAAGAGGATTGTAGTTTAGATGTAACCTAACAGATTTATCAGGGCGTAAGCTTTTGTGGGAAAACCCCACTTTATTAGGCTTATGCCCTAATAAATCTGTAAGGGTATGTCTATACTACAGCACTAATTTGAACTAAGTTAGTTCGAATTAGTTAATTCGAATTAGTGCATCTAGTCCAAAAAACTAATTCGAGTTAGCATTTTGCTAATTCGAACTAGCATGTCCACATTGAGTGGACCCTGAACCGAAGTTAAGGCTGGCCGGAACCAGTACCGGCAGGGCATCAGGTTAGGACTTAGAGCGTGGAGCTGCTGCCTCAGGCTAGCCGAGGGCTGTGCTTAAAGGGACCCAACCCCCACCCCGGACAGACAGTTCTCAGGGTTCCCCGCTTGCTTGTCTACCTCGATGAGGGACAGCAAAGCAGTCCTGTCTTGGAGTGCCCTGAGTGCCCACACTTGGCACATCACAGCACTCGGCCATCAGCCCGGCTGCACTTGCCGCAGGCTGCCATCCGGGGATGTCAGTCGGGGGGCTGTCAGGATCCAGGAGGCCCTGCAGGAGAGCGTCTACCCCGAGGAGCCTGCAGAGCCACCCCAGTCCTCCCCATCGGGGGCTCGTGCCCCATTCCTCCCTCACCTCCTTCCACGTACCCTTCCCTAGTCCCCCTTCCTGATGTAAAAAATAAAGGACACGGTTTCAAAAATAGAAACTCTCTTTATTTAACAAAACTGGGGGGGGGGGATTAACCTCTGGGGAGACTGGGAAAAGGAGGTGGGAGAGGGGAGGTGGAAACCTGGGAGGAGGGAGCTGGAAGGGGGAAGCTAGGGGAAGAAGGAGGAGGGGAAGTATAAAACTATGGTACGCCATATCGTCAATATTGTGTAGAGATGTGGTCTCCTCACCTCAAAAAAGATATTTTGGCCTTGGAAAGGGTTCAGAAAAGGGCAACTACAATGATTAGGGGTTTGGAACAGGTCCCATATGAAGAGAGGCTAAAGAGACTGGGACTTTTCAGCTTAGAAAAGAGGAGACTGAGGGGGGATATGATAGAGGTCTATAAAAGCATGAGTGGTGTGGAGAGGGTGCATAAAGAAAAGTTCTTCATTAGTTCCCATAATAGAAGGACTAGAGGACACCAAATGAAATGAATGGCCAGCAGGTTTAAAACTAATAAGCGAAAGTTCTTCTTCACACAGCACATAGTCAACCTGTGGAACTCCTTGCCACAGGAGGCTGTGAAGGCTAGAACTATAACAGAGTTTAAAGAGAAGTTAGATAAATTCATGGAGGTTGGGTCCATGGAGTGCTATTAGCCAGGGGGTAGGAACGGTGTCTGTTTGTGGAAGGCTGGAGATGGATGGCATGAGACAAATGGCTTGGTCATTGTCTTCGGTCCATCCCCTCCGGGGTACCTGGTGTTGGCCACTGTCGGCAGACAGGCTATTGGGCTAGATGGACCTTTGGTCTGACCCAGTATGGCCGTTCTTATGTTCTAAGCTCAGGGCTCAGGGTCGGGGGTCTCACTAGACCAACTTGATTTTCATGCAAACCTGCTCCTGGGTTCACATATGGCCTTTGGTGGTCAGGCTGGCAGCTATCCTGCCCTAGACGGCTGCATTCCCGTGCCTAGTGCGGAGGTCGTGGACGTTGGAGGCCTCCCCCCAAACCTCGATGAGATCCACTATCTCTGCACTAGACCAGGCGGGCGCCCGCCTCTTGTGGCCCCGGGCAGGCTCCTGGGAGCTGCCAGCCTGGTCCTGGGAAGAGGCAGAGGGCTGGGTGGCAGCGGGTGGCTAGCTCATGCTGTGCCGGGTGCAGGGTCTACTGGCTGGGTGCTGGTAGGCTTGCAACTGGCACGAGCACTGTAGCCAGACCGTGCCCCTTTAAGGGTTCCAGGGCCGGGAGGGGCCAGAAAAGTTTCCCTGGTTTGGCCCAGAGTGGCCACCAGGGCAACCTGGGAAGGGCTAGCCTCCAACTAGTTCTAATTAAGTGGCTACGCAGCCCTTAATTCAAACTACTTAATTCGAACGAGGCGTTAGTCCTCATAGAATGATGTTTACCTAGTTCGAATTAAGCGCTCCGCTAGTTCTAATTAAGTTTGAACTAGCAGTTTGTATGTATAGATGCTATGAAAGTTAATTCGAACTAGCAGCTGTTAGTTCGAATTAACTTTGTAGTGTAGACATACCCTCAGTGTCTAAGGTGCCATCGGACTCCTTTGTTGTTTTTGCAGATACAGACTAACATGGCTACCCCTCTGAGACTAGCACCTGAACAATATGATATGTAAGCAAACGAGTGCCAGGTTTTTTTTTTTTCCCTCCATTCAGGGAGGCAATTAAGCTCTCACAGTGTTACTACCTGTATGGCATAATCCAGAGAGCTCTCTGCCTTCTGGGCACTAGAAACATCTTGATAGATTTCCTAAGCATGGCTGAGTGGGGTTTCTTGTCCACACAACCCCTAATCAGGCTCACTGGTCATGCAGCCCTGGTGTCACAAAATCAAGATAAAGCATTTTATTCAGACCTAAAGTTGCTGAAACTAGTGACTAGGATTTTGACTGTCATGGAAAGTGGTGGCCCCACACAAAGTGAGGAAATCATAGCACAGAGCCAGGGACCTTCCCATGAGGAAAACACCTTCAAATAGAAAAGGTTCTCAATATAGGTGGCCCAACACAGCCCAGAAATGGCACAGGCTCCAATATTAGGGATTCTGGACTGTTGTTGCATGTAAAGTATATTGGGATTTCGTTTAGTTCAGAGTTAAACTAGAAGCCATATCATCCACTGATGTAGCCTCTTTTAGTCTTTTCTCATTCAGTGGTATCTGAACTCGATAGAGCCTAATGCATGCTTACTCATTGGTGTCAAAAGCTACTTCAGAATAGACTTCAGCATTGTCCTTTTGAAGCTTATAGATCACCATCAGACTTTTCTCAGGGTGCTCCCTTCACCATATTATTTTGAAATGGTGTTCACTCCTTGCCCAAAGGAGTGAATGAACTTCAGGCACTCATGGTGGAACTTCTTTATAGCTTGTTCCATAGGGACAAAGTGGTCCTGAGGCCTCAAGGAAATTTCATTCCCAGATGTTGTTTCTGAATTCCACTTAAAGCAACCATAAAGTTTATTTGTATTCTTCCTAGTGCTCCATTCTAAATCCTGGATGTATCCAGAGTGCTTCTGTATTACATCAACAGGGCCAAATCTTTCAGATTATCCTCGCATCTATTTGTGTTTGTAGCTGGCTCTTCCAGAGGGTCAGCGTGTTTCATAAGAGGCCATGGAAAAGGATGACATGTATCTCAGTGCTACCAGTTGGCTGATGTACCTCTCATGCTACGGACACTTTATCATCCTCTCTAGTGGCTTGTTTACATAGAGGATAACAACCTATTACTGCTATGAGTTATTTTATTCCCTCAAGTGATATAAGTCTATTGTATAGATTTAAGGTTCTATTTTTTCTGATGACCCATCAGGGGACAGGCAATATGGCTCCATATAATAGAACTTCTATTTCTTATTTGAGTGTCCTCTACATATTCTCACTTTTGGAATATCAGCAGTGCTAATGAACAGTACAACCTTCTACTAGTAGTGCTTGTTAGAGCAAATTTTGTGCATCTTTCTCTCTCTCCTGTTCTCAGCACTCCATCATGTTCTCAGAATGGGGCTATAAAAAGGGGCACCATAGTGTTTGTCATTCAGTTCTTTCCAACTTGCTGCCCAAGATGAATTTGAGTCCTTCTCATTAAGATCTGTAACTGCTTAAATAAGGGCTCACACTTATGAGTACTCTCCCTCCTCCTCCACATGGAAAAGGACAGAAAAACACCCCTCTTATAACTATAGGTAAGGAGGTTGAGGCAGCTAAAGGGAGCAAAATGCTTAAAAAGTCTGGATTAGATGTATAAATTAATGGTTGGAGGGAAGTAGTGAGGGGTCTGTCAGCTCTCATCTCCCTTTGCCTGGCCAATAGGAGGCAGAGAATCGCTGAAGGAGTAGGGAGGAACTCCCACCCATGTTCCCAGGCATATGATTTGGGGCTGTCCACCACAATGGGGTTCTGATCAAGTTTCACACCCAGGGAAATGGGTGGATAGCTTTGTATTACCAAAATACAAAGCAATGTACGAAGAGCAGAAGTTCATACTTTTTATTATAAGAATTCAAGTACTGCAATGTTGCTATCAATACATTTTAAGTGGCATTTCAGGATGAAAGAATGAGGCCTCTTGTTAGTGATTGGTAATTTTACTGTAAGAAGCTGAAAAATGTCACAGACGGTTCATTGTCAGACAACTGAAGCTCTGAGTTAATTTCGCATAGGACTTTTTAGATTTGGAGGAAACTTTTAATGGAAATCTTGCCAATTTCAAAAAATGTATTGTGGATGTTACAGTGCTTTCAAATACATTCCATGCTTCCAAAGAAAAGCTAACGTTTTCTTTTAATATTAGTACAATAGCTTGATTTAAAATAATCTATAGACAAAACCTGTTTTAAGGCTTTATTCCTATGTAGCATCTTAAGAAGCAAAAGATGGGTGTATTTTGTTACCTGCATGTTAAACAAATATTGTCTAGAGCCAATATATTAATAACTTAATGTAATAAGTCTCAATAAAGAAATTCTATTTGCTTGTCATCTCTGCATATCTCTCTTGAAGTGGGTATGCAAGCACTTTGAATTATTTCAAAGGTTGATTAGTTTATGTAGCTTTCATAAATATTTTGGATATGCTGCTTCAATACGACTTTATTGTTTCAAGCAACAATGTCCATCTTTGATTTTGTACAGTAGAAATTATGGCTTTTGTTTTTTAAGTAATGAGCATTTTAAAAAAAAGGTTTGAGGTGTTTTAGAAACTTAGCAACCTGGGTCTAAGGTTTTGGGTGCAGCCAGGGCTCCAGGCTGGGGGTGGAACCAAGAAATTCTGAGTGCAGGAGCCAGCTTGCAAGCTGAGACAGGGAATTGAAGTTCAGGAAGGGATGAGGGCGTCAAAATGTAGAAGGGAACTATGGACTGAAGATGGGAGCTCTCGGGTGGGGTTGGGGATGAGGAGTTTGGGGTGCAGGAGGTGATTCTGGGTTTGGGGAAGGACTCATGGCTGGGGCAGGAGGTTGTAGTTCAGGGTTAGGGCATGGACTTACTCAGGTGGCTTCTGGTCAGTGGCACAGCGAGGCTACAGCAGGCTACCTGCTTGTCCTGGTTCCACAATGTCCCATAAGCAGGTTTGGTTCCTAGATGGGAGGGAGGCAGGACACTCTTTGTGCTGCTCTGAGCCACAGGTGCCACCCCCTCGCCCCCACTTCCATTGGCTGGAAAACTGTGGGAGTGCAGAGCCAATACTCAGAGTATGGGGCCAGTATGCAGAGTTCTGTGGCCTTCCACCTCTGAGACAGATCTGATGGCCACTTCCAAGGCACAGCTTGGTGCCAGGACAAGTAAAGACTAGACTGCCGTTACTTGCAGCACTGCCAATTGGCAGCACTGACTGGAACCACCAAGGTCCCTTTTTGACAGGGTGTTCCAGTCAAGAACCTGGCACCTGATCACCCTATTTCATATCTAAATAAAATCTATTACAAGAATTTTAAATCTTATCTTTTGGTGCTGTCATATATAACTTTCTCTTATATTTAATGCTGAAATCTTAGGGAAGTTTTCTCGTGTTCATTTCTTTGTGAATCAGTCTCTTTATTTGTTGTAGAGATGGATAGGATGAGTACTTGTTTTAAGCAGGGTAGCAGAGGGTCTGTGGATGGGTGTGAGTGATGTAGTCGTGCAGTTTTTTCTGTTTCTCAAACCCTGCTGGTGACTCGTGTAGAGGATGAAAAAATATGCACATGTGGGTATAAATGTTTAATCGGAGGAGTCTAGAATAATTATTGGAATGATTTCATAATACAAAATATATTTAGAAGTGAATTTGGGTGCTGTGTCAATATTTTTATTTTTAATATTTCTGTTTTGGTTAATGGGAGCTGTTCCTTTAAGACCAGAGGTGACACTTTATTGCGCGTGTATTTGATACTGAGAGCAATGTAAGGGAGAGATTTTGTGAGTCTCCAGAGATTGGAAGAAATTGCCTGTGTAAGCTCCAAAAAGGTCAGCATGTTATTTAATAAGCTTATCTTACTGAAAAGCAAGCCTCGTTCTCTAAGGTGTTACATTAGCACTTTACTGGGCACTGGATGCCTCAAGACTTTGCTAATGAGACATAGAGCTTTTTAATTTTGATCACTAGTTTGAATGAGGCTCAGCATAGCTGAGATTAACAATTACTCCCATCTAATGGAATCTGTATAGCCACTAAATAATTTGAGTTGCCTTGTCCTAGTGCACTGACAAATTCATCACCATGCTTTGCACTAAATTGAACGTTCTTCTGGGCAGTTGTATTGCCTCTTGCTATGTGTTCTGCAGGCTGTAGCGCAATAGGGTCCTGGTTTTGTTTGCATCTTCTACTGAGAGGTCCTGCAGTAGGGGGCCAGAATTGAATTGCTCTTGAAAAACTTGTAAAAGATGACACCACTGTAATTGCCTCTCACATTGGAGGCAGGCAGAATGTTTTTTTTTTTTTTAAAGAAATCAGAAAATAAACCAGCAAACTAAGGATTTAACCTTTTTCCTCAAAAATTGAGATGGTGGTAGTGTTCTGTTTTTGTTCCCTCATAGTCTTTAGGTCTGACTCATTACTTTTGAACTCTGGGGTTTGCAGTAATACATTCCAGAAAATAACTGTCTGCATTAGATCCTCTACTAGCATCAGAGGCAAATGAAACTTATAATAGTGGCAAATTTACAGCAGCAAAATCGAATTTACTTGGCTTCCCTCCTTTCCAGTATTGTTCTACCCAGTCTGGTATTAGGCAGCTGGTGTACTGTAACTGCTGTGATCACTGCTTATTCTGCTGTTCATGACTCTCTTGTTGTTCCCTTGTGCTCCTCTGATCTGTTTGTTTTATCTTCTTGTTGAGTCTTGTTTTAAATTTAGATTGTGATCATCTTGTGGCACAGCACAGACTTATCTTTTACCCCTCTGACAATGCTGTGGGCTGTGGTAAATCAATCCCGCTCTGAATAGTCGGTGCCCTTCACTCCTCTCCCCGTATTCTCTTATCAGTATTTTCAAGGTAGGCTTACAGCAGGGGTGTTCCTCTGGCAAATAAAAAGAAACCAGTTTTCAAGCACAAAACAGAGGGACATGGGGGGGACACTTTCCCTGTCCCCTCACGGGACACTCAGCTTTGGTTGTTTCTCCGATAGGGAGAACTGCCTCTCACACTGGAGAAGCCTATCTCTGTGATGCCACTAGCCCTGAAGCAGCTTGTCTCTCTTCCCTCTGCCGAGAATAGGGGTTTTTAAAGGTCTCAGGATGCCCTTAAGTGGGTTCAGATGTCCCTAATTGACCTGAGGTAACCCCTTCCCAGCATGTAAGAAAAAAGGGCTGTTACCATTCTAGGTCTAACATCTGCCTTGGACCACTGTCTTGTTCCCTGCCTCATGAGCCTCCCCACCATTCTCCCTTTCTGCAGAACTCCTTCCTGTACAGTTGCTACCCATTCTGTATGCGTGAAACTGATTGTTCCTTCCTAAGTGGAAAACTTTGCATTTGTCCTTATTAAATGACATCCTCTCTACCTCAGATCATTTCTCCAGTTTGTCTAGATCATTTTGAATGATGACCCTATCCTCCAAAGCAGTTGCAACCCCTCCCAGCTTAGTTTCATCTGCAAACTTAATAAGCGTATTCCCTATGCCAATAACTACTCTCTGAGAATGGTTATCCAGTCAGTTATGTGCCCACCTTACACTAGCCCCATCTAAGTTGTATTTGCCTAGTTTATTGATAAGAAGATCATGCAAGACCATATCAAATGCCTTATGAAAGTCAAGGTATACCACGTCCACTGCTTTTCCCTTATCCACATGACTTGTTATTCTATCAAAGAAAGCTATCATGTCAAAGATTGGTTTGACATGATTTGTTCTTCACAAATCCATGCTGGCTGTTACCTATCACCTTATTTTCTTCCAGATGTTTGCAGATGAATTCCTTAATTACTTGCTCCATATCTTTTCTGTCACAGCAGTTAAACTGATTGGTCTGTAGTATGATGGGGACTAATTTGGCTACACTTACTCAAGAGAGAGATCTTGGAGTCATTGAGGATAGTTCTCTGAAAACATACACTCACTGTGCAGCAGCAGTCAAAAAAGCAAATAGAATGTTAGGAATCATTAAAAAAGGGATGGAGAATAAGATGGAAAATATCTTATTGCGTCTATATAATACCACGGTACATCCACATCTTGAATACTGGTTAAAAGACAGGAAACAAAGGGTAGGAACAAATGGTAAACTTTCAGAATGGAGAGGGGTAACTAGTGGTGTCCCCTAAGGGTCGGTTCTAGGACCAATCCTGTTTAACTTATTCATAAATGATCTGGAGAAAGGGGTAAGCAGTGAGGTGGTAAAGTTTGCAGATGATACCAAACTGTTTAGGATAGTCAAGACAGAAGCAGACTGTGAGGGACTCCAAGAAGATCTCACCAAACTCAGTGATTGGGCAACAAAATGGCAAATGAAATTTAATGTGGATAAGTGTAAAGTAATGCACATCGGGAAAAATAACCCCAACTATACGTACAGTATGATGGGGGCTAATTTGGCTACGACAAATCAGGAAAGAGATCTTGGAGTTATCGTGGACAGTTCTCTGAAAACTTCCACACAGTGTGCAGCGGCAGTCAAAAAGGCAAATAGGATGCTAGGAAGTATTAAGAAAGGGATAGAAAATAAGACCCAGAATATCCTACTGCCCCTGTATAAAACTATGGTACGCTCACATCTTGAATACTGTGTACAGATGTGGTCTCCTCACCTCAAAAAAGATATTTTGGCCTGGGAAAGGGTTCAGAAAAGGGCAACTAAAATGATTAGGGGTTTGGAACGGGTCCCATATGAGGAGAGGCTAAAGAGACTGGGACTTTTCAGTTTAGAAAAGAGGAGACTGAGGGGGGATATGATAGAGGTATATAAAATCATGAGTGGTGTGGAGAGGGCCGATAAAGAGAAGTTATTTATTAGTTCCCTAAATAGAAGAACTAGAGGACACCAAATGAAATTAATGGGTAGCAGGTTTAAAACTAATAAAAGAAAGTTCTTCTTCACACAGCGTGTAGTCAGCCTGTGGAACTCCTTGCCAGAGGAGGCTGTGAAGGCTAGGACTGTAATAGAGTTTAAAGAGAAGCTAGATAATTTCATGGAGGTTAGGTCCATAAAAGGCTATTAGCCAGGGGATAAAATGGTGTCCTTGGCCTCTGTTTGTCAGAGGCTGCAGAGGGATGGCAGGAGACAAATCGCTTGATCATTGTCTTCGGTCCACCCTCTCTGGGGCACCTGGTGCTGGCCATTGTCGGCAGACAGGATACTGGGCTAGATGGACCTTTGGTCTGACCCAGTACGGCCATTCTTATGTTCTTATGTTAGATGTGGTCGCCTTATCTTAAAGATATATTGGCATTGGAAAAAGTTCAGAAAAGGTCAACAAAAATTATTAGGGGTTTAGAATTGGTCCCATATGAAGAGAGATGAAAAAGACTTGGACATTTTAGCTTAGAAAATAGGGGATATGATAGAGGTCTATAAAATCATGACTGGTGTGGAAAAAGTGAATAAGGAAAAGTTATTTACTTATTCCCACAATATAAGAACCTGTTGTGTTCCCTCCCTCTGGGGTATCTGGTACTGGCCACTGAGGGCAGAGAGGATACTGGGCTAGATGGACCATTGCTCTGACCCATTATGGCCGTTCTTATGTTCTTATGAGGAAGAAGACAATATAGTTCTTCTGAGTTTGAATGATAGGTGCTGCTCTAGCCAGGCATTGCTCAACCCCCTCTACCCTCTGCCCTAGACCCCCCCCCCCTTCCCTCAAGCCTCTGCCACTCACCAACTTTCCACCCCTTCCCTGAGCATGCTGCAGCCTTACTCCTGTCCCTCTCTCCTAATGCTACTAAACAACTACTTACAGCATGCAGGAGGTGCTGGGAGGGAAACGGAGGGGGAGATAAGTGTGGGGCAGCTGGTGGGCAGGAGAGCTGGGGGGGGAGAGGAGTTTGGCTGCAAGTAGATGCAGTGTTCCCTGCAAGCTGTATGCTTGGGCGGCCACCCAGAAGAGATTCAGGTATCGCCCATCTGATTTAGCAGAGCTCCCACAGCACTTACAGCTGGCAGTATATGTTTCAACTGGTAGTGCACGTCAACAATTGCCTCAGTGCACATGACAAAATTTATTCTGACATTGGATGGAAAAAAATTGAGGGAACCCTGCTTAGCCCCTGCTAATTTTACCCTGGGAGTGTTCCAGCTCTGGAGCACCCACAGAGTTACTCACCTATGGTTTGGACTACAAACTGACAGAAGATTTGTGATCGTTCTGTTGTCTCCATCTACTAAAACATTGAATGGCTCACCCACATCTCTAGATGTTAACAGGTACTGGAACATCAAGATGAAACTAACCTTTTTACGAGTAGCTTCCGAGTATCTGCTAGTTTGGGATACCTTCCTGCAAATCACTCCTTAAAACCTATTTCTCCTAGAAATTCTTCTTGTATTATCCTCTAAGTGTCGCACCTGTGCCCTGTCTCCAATGATTTAAGTTTTGGTTTGAGTTTCCTTCATTATAATCTCTCTGGGAGGTTCAGTGCCTTAGTCTACATGAAGGCTACTGAACTTTGGAAGCTCCGAGGGCCACGATGATACACTCAGCACATGCCGGGGGTGGGGAGGGAAGGATGTTCGGTATTTTTTGTTAAACCATCTGGCAACCCTAGCAGAGACTACATTTCAGACAAAGACCTTATAGACTAAGAATATATGCTTCAGAGTGTTTCTTAATATTTCATCCATGAAATGGGATATAAATATAGCCACTGAAATACAGGCTTTTGTGAAAGTTTCAGTTGTCCCTGAAAAAATAAACTAGGCTTTTTTTATTTATACCACTCGAATTATGTGCTAGGCATCACCACAAAAGCAGAAAAGATGTGTGGTAGTTTTCCAGTTTAGTAGACAAAATTCTAGCATTGGAAAAGAATGGGAAATCAAAAGAAGAAAACAAATGAATAGGTAGTGATGATAATTTCATCATATTGTTAACTTTCACTGAGATTTTTAGATTTTTATACTGTTTTTATTAACAATTTTGAGAAATACTGATAAAGTATTGTAGACAATGTATTTGTAGCTGGCATGTATCTAGTTTATTTTATTGAGCTGGCAATTTCTCATTGATTATGGCCTCACTTGCATGAAAAACTTATCTTACATAATCCAGTTAGAATTTTAAAAAATTCCTTCTGTATAGGGTTCCATCTAACTGGTATGATTTTGATGGTTTAGTTATTGTAAGCCCATATTAGATTTTCACTGCCTGACATTTGATGTTCCTGTGTCTCTGGAAAAACTGTCATTAGTTTTTCACTGAAAAATAAACTTCATAAGATATTTTAGTTCTATATAATATAATTCTGAAAAGCTTGTTATCATTTGCAGATACTAACTTTCATGTAGTATGGTATTAAGTCTACTGCAGGAGATGCAATCCCTTAAAAATGGTGCTGTCACTAATGACAGGCACATATTGTGCGTTTAAAAGGTGGTGTTTTTTGTGTCTTCCAGAAGGTCCTCGGCCATCACAGAAAGAAATCATATCACTACGAGCATTTATGCTTCTGTTTTTGAAACAGCTTATATTGAAGGTAAAATAATCTTATTGCAGAATATTAGCAATTTGATAAATGTAGCAAACTTGAAGGCCCAAGGTAGATATTGACTAGATACATAATTCCTGGCAATTAGTTTGTCTAAATCTGATTAATGTTAATATTGGTCTGTTTAAAAAAAAAAGGTTTCATCTGTCATTTGAGAATAGCCAATATGCAGGGTTTTGTGTGTTCTGCCCATGCCTCTGCTCTCATTCTTTCTTTCCGGAGATATGCCCCAGATCTATGGGAATGGGCTATAGTTGGCAATGCTAACTGTGTCTGCTACAGACTCCCATCCACTGAAAAGGATTTTTCTAGTGTGGGGACAGGTACAGGTCTATTTCTTTTGCACTGCCAACATGGTAGATGGTGTAAAGTAAGGGAGAGGATCTCTAACCCTTTGGCTTTATCTGGTATTCCATTCATAAGATAATTCAAGGCACTAGTTTTTAAAAGTATCCTATTTTAGAGAGACTTTGCAGTCAATAGTTTTCCTGGGCAGTGTGTGAAGAATTGTAGCTTTATGAAAAAATATCCATTCTTTTTTAGGATAGAGGAGTCAAGGAAGATGAACTGCAGAGTATCTTAAATTACTTATTAACAATGCATGAGGTAGGTTTCTATAATTACTTATCTGTTACAGTAATAAATTGTACCAACTTTACGGAAAGCATTCAATTAGGAATATTTTGTAAAAAGATTTTGATACTTGTCACACAGGATGAAAATATTCATGATGTGCTGCAGTTGCTAGTGGCTCTAATGTCAGAACATCCAGCATCTATGATACCTGCATTTGATCAAAGAAACGGAATACGGTAAGATGGAGAAATGAAAACATGCTTTTGAAACTAATCTCCTTCTAACCTGCTTCCTTTCCACATACATAAAAAGTGCAATTGCTTGCTTTTGGAGTACAAATACGTTTATGGAATCTACTAAATCTAGCATTTTATTCTTTCAAAACATGAAAGCTTTTATAACCTGTCATGTGGAGAGTTAAGTGAAAATCTTTCAGCCAGGGTCTTTTTTTATAAAAACTAGACATGTTAGGAGATAAAATATTTTTATTTGCAATTCAATTTGGAATAGAATGTGCTGCTCAGAAATGTGGCAATGTTCTGACCGTTCCCCAAGGGTCTTACACTAGCTGCCAGAAAGTGCTTGTCTCAGAGACTTTCTGTGATCCTCCACACAGCCTGTGGCCTCTTTAGGGTTGCCAGGTGTCCAGTTTTTGCCCAGACAGTCCGATATTTGTGGCCCCTGTCTGGTTTAAAAAAAAAAAACCCCAGAAAATACTGGACATGTATTTTCTGTTTTTCTCAAATGGAAGGCAAGCAGGGACATTCTTCTTCCCCTGCCGCGTCTGGCGGGGGAAGAGGGGAGCAGGGTGAATTTTTTTTTCTCTCAACAACTTTGGTCCTGTTGTTGTTTTTTGCTCAACCAATTTTTTCCCCGCCATGTTTGGGATTTTTTGTGAAAGTATCTGGCAACCCTAGGCCTTTTACTAGAGGCGAAGGTCATAGCATACTGAGCCATTGTCATCATAGGCTAGTCCATAGTTTGGGGTGAAACCCCTATCAGAGGCAGGCTCTGTAGTTGCATGGGGAGGGTTGGGAGAACCTGGGCCCACCCACTACTCGAGATTCCAGACCCTAAGGTAGGTAAGGCATTTCCTCCACTCCCAGCCTTGCATCCTTTCCTTGGGACACTTCACCAAACAGTCCTTCTTAGTACTTGAGCAATCCTTCCTCCTACTCCTCAGCAGCACTCCTAGTTCTTAGCTTTCAGTGCAATTCCTCATGCTGTCATTGGTCTTCCCTTTGCCCTACCTTAGGGGAAGGTTTTTAAACTGGGCCCACCAGGCCTTAATTGGCTGCAGGTGCTCTGATTATCCTGCTGCTTCAGGCAAGCTCTTAATAGGCTCTAGGTGCCTGCCTGCCTTGACTGTGATAGCTGTGCCTGGCCAGTTCCCTCAGGAAACAGAAAATTATTTGCCCAGTTTCCTGTATATTTGCCCTCCACCCCAGGCTACTGTACCCAGATGCCCTGGATTTGTCATAAAGTACATTTCAAAATTCAGATATGGGTATGGAGATTCCCTTTTCTTTTAACTATTAAGGGAGACTGTTTTAGCCAGTTTTATAAACATTCTAAGGGTTAAACTTATATTCTTGCCAGAAAATGAAAAATTGTCTCTAGTAAATATGTTTATCAGTAATTTATAGATGAATAGTGTAAGAAGAACAGTGCTCTCTTGGCATTTTCTTATATCAAATATACTAACAAAATGATTATTTTAAAACAATAAACATGTTTTAATATGGATTTTGTGTGATATTCTGACAAAAAAAACCCAATATTACTAAGCTATTGTGTAAGAACTGGCTACTTATTTGTTCAATATCTGTTTTTTATGATGATTTAATCAACTAATGCCTTAAAATATTAAAATCTTCATGGAAGTCTTTATTTGAAACTATTTAATTAACTATGCCAGTCGAAATAGAGATGGGATCCATCTCTAGTTCTTGCTAGCAGAATTTAGTTTTTTGATGTTCGTTTGTTCAGCTGTGATTTGTTCATCATTTGTTTCTGGCTCAGTTCCAACATTTTTATGCCTAAAGTCTAACAGCTAAGCTGGAGGACTTGACATAGCCCTGGTCTACACTAAGGTGTTGTTTTGAAATAACTCCCCTTATTTCAAAATAACAAGTGGAGCATCCACACTACTTCAGCTTATTTTGAAATAACGGTCTGGTTATTTCAAAATAATAATTCCTGCTTTCCATGAGGAATAATAATTATTTAGAAATATTTATTTTGAAATAGCGGTAGTGTGGATGCTGCACTGTTGCTATTTTGAAATTACCACTCTTCAGAGTAATTACTCCCCGGTGCTTCCTAGGGCTCTAAGTTGAAGTACCGTGTCCACATTAAGGGAGCCTACCTCTGACTAATTTTGAGACTTCTGTGTAGTGTGCACATGCTATTTTGAAATAGTTACTTCAGGAGTTATTTCAAAATAACTTAGTTTGAAATAATTTCCTAGTGTAGCTATGCCTATAGTGATTAGGAAAAGAGAAATGTGAAGAAAGAAAGAAAGAGGGAGCAATCTAGTTCTTTTTTGAACCCTGTTATAGCCTTAATGTTCACAACATCTTCAGGGCATAATTTCCAGAGGTTAACAGTCTCTTCTGTTCCCTTTAATTGTTTCCATCCATGTGAGGAATAAATTTCATTATGTGCACTAAGGCATGTGCAGATGTGCACCACCAATAAAAACATATGCTGCTTGGCTGTAGGAGGCTGCGGGCTCTCTGCCAGTCAGTTGGGCAGCAATGTTTCATGGGTGCCCAGCTTACAGGGAATGCTGGTTGTGTGAAGAAATATCTCCTTTTTTTGTTTTGTTTTTTTGCCTATTAATTTCATTTTGTGCCCCCTAGTTCTTGTGTTATGGGAAGGAGTAAATTAATTTATTTTCTCTACACTAGTCATGAATTTATAGACCTCTTTCATATTCTACCCCCCCCCCCCCACCCTTAGTTATCTCTTTTACAAGCTGAAAAGTAAGCTTTATTAATTTCTCCTCATATGGCAGCCTTTCTATACCCCCAAATCCTTTTGGTTGCCTTTTCTGAAACTTTTCTCCTTCCAGTATATTCTTTTGAGATGAGATGACCACATCTGAACATATGTGGATGTACCATGAACTTATACAGAGGCAATGTATTTTCTGTCTCCTTATCTATCCCTTTCTTAATGAATCCCAACATTCTGTTTGCTTTTTTGATTGCCACTACACATTGAGTGGATATTTTCAAACAATTATCCACAAGACTCCAAGATGTCTGTCTTGAGTGGCAATTTAGATACTATCGTGTTATGCTGTATGTTGTGATTATTTTCCAGTGTGCTTTACTTAGCATTTATCAACCTCAAATTTCTTCTGCCGTTTTGTTGCCCAGTCATCCAGTTTTGTGAATTTCTTTTGAAGCTCTTGGCAGTTTCCTGTGGATTTAATTATCTGAGGAATTTTGTATTATATGCAATTTTCCCACCTCGTTGTTAAACCCTTTCGCCAGATTATTCTACAGACAACCATGGAGCACCATTGTTTACATCTCTCCTTTCTGAGAACCGTCCATTTATTCTTAACCTTGGTTTCCGATCTTTTAACCAGTTTCCAACCCCTGAGAGGACCTTCTCTCTTATCCCATGACAGTTTAGTTTACTTAAGAGCATTTGGTGAGGGACTTTGTCAAAAGCTTTCTGGAAATCAAAGTATGCTATATACACTGGATCCCCCCTGTCCACATGTTTGTTGACTCCTCCCCCCCCCAAAGAATTCTAGTAGATTTGGCATGATTTCTTTTTATAAAAACCATGCTGACACTTTCCCAACAAACTGTGTTCATCTGTGTGTCTGGCAATTCTGTTAGGGTATGTCTACACTACCACCCTAGTTCGAACTAGGGTGGTTAATGTAGGCATTCGAAGTTGCAAATGAAGCCTGGGATTTAAATATCCCGGGCTTCATTTGCATCTTGCCGGGCGGGCGCCATTTTTAAATCCCCTTAGGTCCAACTCCGTGCCCGTGGCTACACGCGGCACGGAGTAGGTAGTTCGAATTAGGATCTCTAATTCGAACTACCGGTACACCTCGTGGAACTAGAGATCCTAATTCGAACTACCTACTCCGTGCCGCGTGTAGCCGCGGGCACGGAGTTGGACCTAAGGGGATTTAAAAATGGCGCCCGCCTGGCAAGATGCAAATGAAGCCCGGGATATTTAAATCCCGGGCTTCATTTGCAACTTCGAATGCCTACATTAGCCACCCTAGTTCGAACTAGGGTGGTAGTGTAGACATACCCTTGTCTACTACTAGCAAACTTACCCAGTGTTGCCTGGGTCCTTCAAGGCAGCAAGCTAGTGCTGTTAGTGGTGCAGTACTCAGGACAGGATTTTGGAGATGTGGAGAGAGTGCAAGAGGCTGGGGAGTGAGAGTGAAGGTTGGGGGGTGAGGAAGGGCTCAGGGCATGGGGTCCAATCTGACACAGGCCTCTTCTATGCCCCAAACCTTCACTCTTCCAGCTGCCAGGGGAGTTTTCTCTTTACTGAGGGGACCCTCAGCTGCCAGGGGCCTTTTTTCTCCCCCCCATAACACTTGGTGCTGCAGCCAAGGAGTTGGGTGTCCAACAGTTTGGGGAGAGAGGGCTCCTTTCTTGATCTGGTGGCAGTCGAGATGGTGGAGTCCCAGCTCTGCTGGCCACTTCCTAGGTAGACTCTTCATGATAGCTCTCTCCTGTGGTCTCGCCGCCCCCAGTGACCACTCTCATACTGCATCCCTCCAAAAAGTAACCCCTGTGTTATGGAAAACTGTAGTTTTCCTGTTTGTGCTGGCAAAACCAAACCCTTACCTTGCTTTAAGTTAGGAGAGAGGAAACTGTGTAACAAATTTGGTGGCCCTAGCTCTTACTGTTTAGGGGGAGTCCTTGAACAAATGAACTCAGACAGACATATTTCTAAAATATATAGATTGCTTTTCTTAACTTTCTTACAATTTTATTGTTTAATTTCACATATCTGAATGATTCTATGGAATGGTGTTTGGTGGTAAACTGAGAGATTATACTGACTGAATTTCTTTTCATTTTAGAGTCATTTATAAATTACTGGCTTCCAAAAGTGAAAGTATCTGGGTGCAGGCGCTGAAGGTACTGGGATATTTTCTCAAACACTTGGGTCACAAGTAAGTGTACTTTCTGAAGTAGTTGTCGTTGTAATCACTGTGTGTTCTTGTTTGTAACATTGTTTAAAATACAAAACATGACATCTTAGAAAGTGCTTAAAATGCATTAACTACAGTGACTATGAGTAACTTGCAGATTCTTTTATAGCTGTGTAGTGTGGAAAAATTCCTAACTTTCAAATTAATTTCTTACAATAGTAATTTCAAAAATAAAATAATTGGTAACTTTTAAATGATTATAAAAAATAAGTGTTAAATCAAATTTGGTTTAAAAACCCCCACAAAACCCAGTAATCTGTTTATGTATGGCGATGTATCTCTGAAAGTGCAGTAAATATGTAACTCAGTGTTTTATAGACCATTGAAAATGGTTGGTCAGTGATTTGCATTTTCAGTTGCAATAGCAGTAAACATTAGAGATGTAAGCGATTCGTCGAGTAGTTGCTATTCGACTAGTCACTTCACCTCCCCCCTTGCTGCCTCTATCAGAGAGGAAAGCAAGGCAGTGGGGAGCAAAAGCCAGTGCTGGGTAAAGTTGGTTTAAAAGCCAGTTCCCCCGAGCACTGTCTCCGTGGGGAGGCAGAGGTGCAGTGGGGGACAGTGGAGGGGAGGCTGAGGAGCAGCTCGTGCCCAGTACCCCCCTTCTGCACCTCTTCTTTTTAAATGTATTAAGAGCCTGACAACTCTTAATACATTTAAAAAGTAGTTGAGGGGAGAGGTGGAGCTTGAGTGGAGGATAGGGTTCAGGCTGACCTAGATAAATTGGAGGATTGGGCCGAAAGAAATCTGAGGAGGTTCAACAAGGACAAGTGCAGAGACCTACACTTAGGACGGAAGAATCTCATGCACTGCTACAGGCTAGGAACCAACTGCCTAAGCATCAGTTCTGCAGAAAAGGACCTTGGGATTACAGTGGATGAGAAGTTGGCTATGAGTTAACATTGTGCCCTTGTTGCCAAGAAGGCTAACAGCATATTGAGGTGCACTAGTAGGAGCATTGCCAGCAGATAGAGGGAGGTTTTTATTTCCCCTCTATTAGGTACTAGTGAGGCTACATTTGGAGTATTGTATCCCGTTTTGGGGTCCTGACTACAGAAAAGATGGGGACAAATGGAAGAGAGTGCAGAGGAGGGCAACAAGAATAATTTGGGACCTGGAACACATGACTTACGAGGGGACTCTGAGGAAACTGAGCTTATTTAGCCTGCAGAAGAGAAGAATGAGGGGGGATTTGATAGAAGCCTTCAAATACCTGAAGTGGAGTTCCAAATAAGATGGAGCTAGGCTGTTCTCAGTGGTGACAGAACAAGAATCAATAGTGTCAAGTTGCAATGCGGGAAGTCTAGATTGAATATTAGGAAAAACTAGGAGGGTTGTGAAGCCCTGGAATGGTTACCTAGGGAGATGGTGGAATCTCTCTCCATCCTGATGCTTTTAAGGCCAGGCTTGGCAACACCTTGGCTGGAGTGATTTAGTTGAGGTTTGTCCTACTCTGAGTAGGGGATTGGACTAGATGACCTCCTAATGTCCCTTCCGTGATTCTTGAGTCTATTAAATACATAAAAAACATTTTCAAATGATGGGAATAAATAAAATTGAGGAATAATAAAACATTTTCATATGAAAATGTAGCTATTACAGTGCTATACAAATACAAACTGAACAGAAAATGATGTATGTAAATGGTTATAAAAATACAGAAATAAGGTGTATCAAGATGTGGAAATGTGAAATTTAGATTTGAGTCAGTGCCATGTAGACCTGTTTTGTATAGTTTCTCAAATGCTGTTTTGACTAGCCCCAAATTATTATTAATGTGCTATTACACGGTGATTTGCATTTTCAAAATGATGTCCGTATACTTAATCAGTAATCTTGTTAATATCCCATGAGTTTGAATGAATTAATAATCCATTTTAACAGATGATGATACTGAACCAGACATCTTAAAAGACTCATGAAATTACACATGTGCGTCAGTGACAGAGCCAGCATGAGAACTCAGATTACCTGGTAGCAATCCCTCTTAGTCCTCTAGGCTACCCTTCCTCTTGACTTTTGATCACATAGTTAGAACCATATTGATGGGAACATGTGGTAGGGTATGGTAGGGTAGCATCAAGGAAGATTGACAATTGTATAACACAATAGCACCGAGCAAGTGAAATCTCTGTATACAAGAGTTATTTGTATAATCTTATTGAGAGTCATGTATGAAGGACAATAATGCTTTAGATTTCCATCTGCATAACATAAAGAAAAGTTTTAAGGAGTTATTTTCTATTGTCTCTTGCAAAAATTGACAAATATTTGTGAATTTAATAAATTGGAGATATGTGGCTACATACTACCAGAATACATTGTCCCACTTACCTTTGTATTTCCATAGAGGAAAACTATGAGAACTTCTAAGAATTTCAGATATGACCACTAACACACTTTATTATACATTGTTTTAATTTATATGTACGTATTTTTCCATATAGATTGTAAATGTTTCTGGATAGAGAGTTAGTTCATTTCCCACACTTCTTTTCTTAAAACACTATGTAGATATATGGCAATACACAATAAGTACTGCATATATTTATGTTGATATATGCATGTTTAAACAGAATACTATTTGGGGGATTGACTGAATTGTTCTGATGTTTTATTTGTGAACCAGGACTACTTCTTTCTCTGCTTTTAAGGTATAGTGTGTGACTTGCATTACAATACACTAAAACTGTATTCCACTCAGCTGGAATTTCACAAGTCTTCAGAATTTTGTATTGCTCATACTAGATTTTTAATAATAATATTTTAGGAGTGTTTTATTGTCTGTATGGAAAAAAAGCTGTGCAGAGACTGACAATGGTGATAAAACCCATAAATGATAAAGTACCTTTCCTGGAAGACACAGGGAAGGATAACCCTGAGCTTTGGGAGGGAAAAGCATGTTGCTCATCAGTCACCCATCTGCCCCATGTTGAGATATCTTTGACAGATTTGGCAGGGGAGGGTTACAGCCTCCTCTGGCTGGGCTCTACCAAAGGAAGGTGTCTGTGACAAACCAAATTTGAGGGCAAGAAGGTTTATAGGTGGTTACATATAGAAGCCCATCTCATATATAAAACTGCATTCTGACTACCATTCAATATGGCCAGAACAGCTTAATTCATGAACAGCTTAAATGAATTTTCAGAAATAACTTAATTTTTAGTGTTACATGATGGTAAAATAAACTTTTCAAAACATAAATATTATAAAGTCCAAGTTTGACTTAAAATGTTTTTGATATCAAGAAAAAATAGATTATATCTCTGGATTGCATCTATTTAAAATCTTCAACGTGTCTTATGTTTTGTATTTTTGTGTTCTTTCCTCCAGACGAAAGGTTGAAATCATGCATACTCATAGTCTTTTCACTCTTCTCGGAGAGAGATTGATGCTGCATACAAATACTGTGACCGTTACAACATATAACACACTTTATGAGGTACAAATTACTTAAATGTACAAATATACTTTGTTGCAAAAAATGTGTATGATTAGAAAATATGTTTATATGAATCTGTATTTAAAATCTCAATCTTCAAGTCATTAGGACTAGATTATAAAATCTGAAAAGGTCTGATCCTTGCTGAATTCAGAGGATTTATTTTGCTTGTTCCGATGTTTTCACAAGCTCTGTTACAATTTTAGCAACTCGTCTGTAAAGTTTTACATACACCTACAACCTTATTATATAGTTTGTTAAAAAAATCCTTTATAAAACAGTCTTGCATACAAACTTTGAATGTTCTAACACCTGTGTTTGTAGCAGGCTTTTGAAATTCAATGGGAGAAATCTCTGGGACCATAGAAATGCTGCCTTCTTTTCTTTTTAATTGTGAAGGCAAATTGAGTTTAGTTGAATTGTAAGTTGTTGAAAATGTCCATGTTCCTTCTCTATCTTATGTTGTTGGCAATGGTCCAAAATAACTGAATATGAGCACCTTAAGGCTGGGTCCATGTTGTTGCCAAAGGAGCATCAGCATATACTACAATGGGAACCCCAGGAGTAGATAGCTTGGTTATGCCAGGACAGCTGAGAGAGTGGGGCCTGTTTTCTCCAGACAGCCTCCTGCGATGCACCAAATAACACTTATGGCCCATACTTTTGCTGGTGCCAGTGCATAGGGTAAGAGCCTCTCACGTCCAGGTCCTCAATCTTATGGAACAAACTGTATGATGCACTGCAATTGGATAATGAATTAGGCTGTGCGTGGGACTGCTGTCTTTCTTGCTTTAGAAATTGTATGTACAGGATGAGACAAAAGGATTGCAGGAAGAGAACGGTTGCACTGTGGTTACAGAGGCTGACTGACTTAAGAGGGCTCACTTGTATACCTGTCTGTGTCACAGGTTTTGTGTGTGAGATGTTGAGCAATCCAGTCGAACCAAATTTTGACAAACTGTGTTTCTAATTTTGGAGTGTCCAGTTTCAAACACCGTGCGTTTATTCACCGAAGTGCCAAATGGTCACAACTGCAGTTGAACTCGGAGCAGTAGATGCTCAGCTCCTTTAGCAGTCAGGCAAAGGGGTTTGGAGGAATGAGCACAAAGGTGGGAGTGAGGAGTTCAAGTGCCTATCTGTATTCCACTTAAAGCTGCACTTCAATTTAATCTCAAGCATTTTCACAAGTCTGCAAAAGGTTTACTAAAACACTTCCAATAATATTTGATTTTGAAGTTTGGAGCAGTCTTTGAGTAGTACAGGGACAGCCATCTGATAGGGATGTTAAGGACTAGTCGACTATCCGATGAGCAAATGCTTATCGGACAGTCAGTCGACTAGTTGATTTCTCTCCCCCCCCCCCCCCGCCTTGCTGCCTCTATCAGATAGAGGCAGCAAAGTGGGGGAAGAAGCAGTTCTTCAAAGCGACAGTGGGATCAGTTGTGCCTGCTACCGCTTTGAAACTCTGCCTCGGCGTTTGAAAGGAACAGCACCGCATAGCTGAGCCAGAGATCAGCTGTGCGGCTGCCCCTTTGAAATGCTGAGGCGATGTTCAAAGAGTCAGCGCTGCACAGCTGATCCCCGGCTCAGCTGTCGGGTGCTGCCCCTTTGAAATGCCGCCTCGGCATTTCAAAGGGACAGCACTGAACAGCTGAGCCTGGGGTCAACTGGAACTCCCCAGCTGATCCCTGGCTCCAGCACAGCATTTCCAGTTCTGGGGAAAATGCCACGGTCAACTGGGGAGTCCCCAGCGAATCCTGGGTTTCGCTGAAATGCCGCGCAGAGCCCAGGATCAGCTGGGGAGTCCACAGCTGACCCCGGCTCCGCGTGGCATTTCAAAATGGCAGCGCTGCCGCTTTGAAATGCACAAGAGCCCCCGCTGGGACTCCCTTTGCCCTCTCTCTGTGGCCCTGGCTAGGTTACTTCCAAAAGATGAGCAGGTGTGTATAAAACCTGCACACTTTGGGATGTGTGGTGAACTTTGGCTTTTTACCTGATCAGGACAAATTCTTTCCGGGTATCTTCCCAGCTCTTTGTTTCTTATGTGGAATGAGCTAGAGGTCACCTGATGATAGCACAGCGAATTTCAAAATGGATTACCAACTGAATCACTGTGTTACACAGCCAAAAGCACAGAGCCTCCTGAGAAGCTGACAGTGTAATCAACCAGACCGTGCATTCAACTTCTGCAGCATTTGAGACGTTTCCCTTTTGTGGACATCTGCAGAGCAATGACAGTAATCTGTCCACATGTTTTACGTACACTTATGGCCTTTTTATGTAGTTTATTTTAAAAAATCCTTTATAAAACAATCTTGCAAACTGAGAGTGCTCTGACACTTTATGCGCTCACTTCTGCATAACACAAAATGCATTTGTGGAGAAAGCAAACCTGTAATCCCTCTTTGAGACTCTGATTGCCACTGCCTTCAATAATAGTAGTGTAGCCAGGGTAGCATGGGCAGTGGCTGAGGATAGTCATACATATAGCTAGCTAAGGGTCCATGTGGGCTTCTATTACCCTAGCTTCCACCCATGCAACCTCTGCCTACACTAATATTTTTAGTGTCTCCCAAGCTGGGAAGCAAGACTTTAACCCCAGTGTAGATATAATCTAAGGCATGTGATTTTGCCTTTCTCCTGGTCTAGGATATAATGTGTTTTTAAGAAACCCCCAGGATAGTTTGTGGAAATAATTTAAATATTAGAGGAGAACAACTTTGACAAGGCTAGAAGACTTTTTTTGTATCAGAAATTGAGATTAATATGACTTTGTGTGGGGGTGTCTGTCTTCGAGCAAATGATGCAGCATGGATTCAGGACCAGTAGTTTGACTGACAGGAGGGAAAGAGCCAGCTGGATAGCTGCAGAAAAATTTTTGACATCATGACAGTATTTTTAGTATTCTAGTTAACAGAAAAAATTAGTTACATAAGAACATAAGAATGGCCGTACTGGGTCAGACCAAAGGTCCATCTAGCCCAGTATCCTGTCTGCCGACAGTGGCCAGCACCAGGTGCCCCAGAGAGGGTGGACCGAAGACAATGATCAAGCGATTTGTCTCCTGCCATCCCTCTCCAGCCTCTGACAAACAGAGGCCAAGGACACCATTTTATCCCCTGGCTAATAGCCTTTTATGGACCTAACCTCCATGAAATTATCTAGCTTCTCTTTAAACTCTATTATAGTCCTAGCCTTCACAGCCTCCACAGGCTGACTACACGCTGTGTGAAGAAGAACTTTCTTTTATTAGTTTTAAACCTGCTACCCATTAATTTCATTTGGTGTCCTCTAGTTCTTCTATTTAGGGAACTAATAAATAACTTCTCTTTATCGGCCCTCTCCACACCACTCATGATTTTATATACCTCTATCATATCCCCCCTCAGTCTTCTCTTTTCTAAACTGAAAAGTCCCAGTCTCTTTAGCCTCTCCTCATATGGGACCCGTTCCAAACCCCTAATCATTTTAGTTGCCCTTTTCTGAACCCTTTCCCAGGCCAAAATATCTTTTTTGAGGTGAGGAGACCACATCTGTACACAGTATTCAAGATGTGGGCGTACCATAGTTTTATACAGGGGCAGTAGGATATTCTGGGTCTTATTTTCTATCCCTTTCTTAATACTTCCTAGCATCCTATTTGCCTTTTTGACTGCCGCTGCACACTGCGTGGAAGTTTTCAGAGAACTGTCCACGATAACTCCAAGATCTTTCCTGATTTGTCGTAGCCAAATTAGCCCCCATCATACTGTACGTATAGTTGGGGTTATTTTTCCCGATGTGCATTACTTTACACTTATCCACATTAAATTTCATTTGCCATTTTGTTGCCCAATCACTGAGTTTGGTGAGATCTTCTTGGAGTCCCTCACAGTCTGCTTCTGTCTTGACTATCCTAAACAGTTTGGTATCATCTGCAAACTTTACCACCTCACTGCTTACCCCTTTCTCCAGATCATTTATGAATAAGTTGAACAGGATTGGTCCTAGGACTGACCCTTGGGGGACACCACTAGTTACCCCTCTCCATTCTGAAAATTTACCATTTATTCCTACCCTTTGTTTCCTGTCTTTTAACCAGTTCTCTATCCAAGAAAGGACCTTCCCTAGTTGACAGCTGATGTAAGCTCAGTAGTATTTCATTTCTCTTCAGTTTCAGGTGCTACATAGGTGGGGGGAGAATTTTTATTTCATTCTTGATGTACATAGTGGGTGATCTGTGAGTACTGTATCACTATCGCTATGAATATTATGAATAAAGGATGGATTTGGTAAAAATATATCTTTTAAAGTTACTTATATGTTTGTCTTTGCTGGACTAGGCTTTAATTTGTGTGATTACTTCAATTACATACTCAAAGTAACTGCATACAAATGACCAGCTGCACAGCTCACTTTTCATTTGTGTACACAATAACTGTGATTCAGCATATAATCTTAATTATACATGCACTTATGCACATACCCTCATATGGGCTGTAATGCAGGTCTGATTTTTTTCATACTGCTCAATCCAGATATTTTTAGAAAGATATGCCCGAAATAAGTTTTCAAAAGCTTGAGCAATGTTTCATTTCTGTAAAATTTTTGTATATTCAGGTTTTCTTTCACTTTTGCCATATGTTAAGCTTATGAATGACCCCAAAGTGTTTTACATCATTTGAATTTTAAAGTCACTTAACACAGACTCAGAAAGTTTGAACTGTGCATAGTAAGACTATGTTGTAGTTTACATATCAATAACACTTAAGAGAGCAAAAGTAAAATGTATACCTACATGCCAAATAACCGTTTCAGTTGCCAGTATCTTCAAGCTTTGGTACAATACAGAACATTTTTCCTGACATGAATATAGTTCCAGAGAGACCTTTTGTTAGATGAAGAAAATGCATAATGTTATTCTTAAATACCATCAACTACAGCTTGTAGTCAGACGCTGCCACCGGCGTTGTGCTCTGGCATCTGTTCTTCTCCCTTCAGTGTTGATAACCATTTGGCTACATGTATACATGTGCTCTCTCTGAATGCTGTGCATGCTCTGTGCAGGTAGCCACTACCGCAGACTTCTGAGCGCCCCCAATGACCAGAAATCAGACACGGTGTGAAGGCACTGGAACCAGGTTTATTGTCAAACGACGTATGGTCTCTAGCACCCTGGGTGTCTAGACCAGACGTCAACAGTTTACACTAGTACATATGTAAGCCCTGGCAATGGACTCAGGTCAGTTAGTGGTCAGGAGTTTCCGCTATTCCCTCGGCTGGACCAAGACAGCCTCTCTGAGAGACACTTTTATACACAGATACAAACAGGTTACACATCTCTTCTTACATATCAAGGTGCCACCCTTAAATGTATTAGGTTGACACCCCCGATGTACCTAGATACCACCCATTACCTTGTACATGGTAGTTTGATTCAAACATCACTATCCATCATGCTGTCATCCCGATCCTGTGCTGAACCTGGGTCGGTATGTCCCTGTTATTTATGGGGAGTGCACTGGTACCAAGCTGTTTCTGCAGCGAGATTTTCTGTTACCATCCTCCTAGGTATGTGTATTTCTGCAATATCAGCAGCCCTGTCCTTGCCAAATTTCAGTGACCAGGATCTGCCTTTTGCTCACAGCTTAGCTTTGCTTTATGTTAGCAAAGCATTGACTGTTGTTCAGGACTCAGGCCTCCATTGTCAGACCCTCTTATTACTACACAGCTTACACTTGATAAATAACTCCCTTCTTTGGATTTACTATTAGGGCTGTCAATTGACCTGCGTTAACGCCTGCGATTAACACAGGACAGGATTAACGAGTTAATCCTTTTAATGTGTAAATCACAGGCGTTAATGCTGTGCTGCCCCGGGGAGCAGCTGGAGTGCTCAGCTGTTCCCCGGCACTGCATTGCAAAGCCCCTTTGAAGTGCTACTCCAGTGCTTCAAAGGGGCTTTGCAATGCGGAAATGGGGATGAGCTGGAGTCCCTAGCTGATCCCAGGCTCCTAATGTACTGCCCCTTTAAAGCACAAAACGTCACTTCAGAGGGGCTTTGCAGTGTGGAACTGGGGATCAGCTAGAGTCCCCAGCTGATCAAAGGGGCAGTGCATTAGGAGCCTGGGAAGTGCTGCCATGGTGCTTCCAAAGGGCAGCACTGCATGGAGCCAGGGTCAGCTGGGAACTCCAGCTGATCCCGGGCTCCTATGGTGCTGCCCCTTTGAAACGCTGCCATTGCATTTCAAAGGGGCAGCTGCACTGAGCCTGGGGTCAGCTGAGGACTCCAGCTGATTCTGGGCTTCTGCCGCAGCATTTCAAGGGGCAGCGCGTGTGATGAATCGAGTGATTTATTGTGATAAAATTTTTTAATGATGTGATTAATCATGATTATTTTTTTAATCGCTCGACAGACCTATTTATTATCATAAAAGTATATATCCCTGCCTCTGTAATTTCCACTCAGATATATATTTTTTACCCATGAAAGCTTATGCTCAAATAAATCTGTTTGTCTTTAATGTGCCATAGGACTCCTCATTGTTTTTGCAGATACAGACCAACATGGCTACCCCTCTGAGACGTAAAGCTCAGAAGTTCATCAAGGGTGGTGGGTTTCGAGTATTGTTTTTCAGTTTGGTTTTTTTTGTCCTTATTACCAACTATAACAGTATTTTTTACATTTCTTACCATTATACCTTAATGAATTTTAAATAATAAAACTGGTTTATTTAACCAACACCATGCTTCAGTAGTGGCAGGCCAGTTTTTCCAATTGAGGCTTGTATGTGAACCATCCCTTCCTATATGGGCCACGTCAGCCCTTATTGTGCACTCCTATAAATCATTCTGTGATTGGCTGTCTCCTGTGCACTCTCTCAGTGTGGGGCAGGCACACCATCACCCAGAGTTTTATCAAGCATCATTAATTTTACAATGATGCTGAGAGTTGTTAGAATTTCTACAGGATTCTTTGTATATTGAGCCATATGCTGCAAAGTTGTATATAAATCTCAGTTGTGCTTTTCTTTAGTTTGTGTATTTTCAGTTTTTGTACGTAGGGATGCATAATTAGAACAGAAAAAAACCATCTGAGTATAGGTTGAACCTCTCTAGTCTGGCACCCTCTGGACTTGACCGGCACTGAACTAGAGAATTTGCCGGACTACAGGAGGTCCAGGGGCTCCAATGCTGGCCCTAGGGTCCTAGCTGCTGGCCTCTTGCCTGGGGAGCCCAGCTGCATATCTCTGGTCCTGGACGCTGGCCCCTCTGCAGCTGGTGGGATTCTGGTCCCAGTCTGGAGCACTGAGGGGCACAGACAGAGGTAAGGGAGAGGGGAGGCCCAGGAAAATTGGCCCCCCTCACAATAAATAGACATCTTGCTAACTAAAATCATGATGGACCAGAGTGTGCTGGACTAGAGAGGTTCAAACTATAGTTCTATGTACAATTTAACTGAAGCAAACCTGATGGATTTTATTAATTGAAATCCAAAATCGATGAGTTTTGCCTGAAGTTTTGGATTCATATGAAACCCTAAAGTCCAAACAATATTGAGCAAAATGGGAAATATAATTTTCATTATGAAATGACAAGTTTTCCACAACTAAACATATTTGACCAACACACACTTTCAACTTCCTATCTTCCCCACAGGCTAAGGCTTCCATCTGCCCCTTATCTCTCTCTCTATTCCACCTGCCCATTATCTCTCTCTCTCTCTCTCTCTCTCTCTCTCTCTCTCTCTCTCTCAAAAAAAAGTTTTTCATGCCGGGTGACAGAATGACATTATCATGCTCTCAGGCCGCAAAAGCATCCAGAAAGAGCAGGGTAAGTGAGTGTAATGAGCCCAGGGCACAATCCGCTAGTTTATACTTAGGTGTCTTCTGGGAGAGACTGCTGTTGGTCATGGCTACTTCTCAACTTTGTCAATGGTAGGAAATTTCTTGCCTACCTTACAGGAGGTTTCAACAGTATATTCTCTAGGGTAAACTGTGTGCAAACATTTCTACCACCATATCCTCTAACTCCCAGGCATAAGAAGAACACGAGCCAAGATTTTTATAAATAGATGTCCAAAGGCATGCTCTTGAGTCTATATTTAGGCATTTCATTAAGCGGCCTGATGTTTAAAAGTGTTGAGCATCCCTTGTTCCTACTGGAGTTGGTTCCCTCAGCCTTCCTCAGAAGATAGCAGATAATTATTACTTCAGTGGGAACTAGCGTAAATTTTGGTTGTGCTGAATATGAGAGGTATAAGATGGTACTAGGTCACTACCTGCCTAGTCATGGGCCAATCTTAACCTTCTTAATGATATAAGGGTTTGAATCAGAATATAAAATCATACACTTTTTAGTAGCATGTGTCTTGAACAGATCTATATATATTCAAAATAATACTATTTCACAAAAGTCTTCCAAGATTTCATTTACAAAATGTTCACATTTGAGAAACCTGTCTTTAATGGAATTCTGTGAAATTTTGACAGTTTTTTTTATAGGCAAAATGTTCTGAGGTGATACTGAAGTCCAGTAAAAAATACAGTAATCTAGCTATTAAGGCAGATTGGAACTTGGGGAGGAGGAGTGCTTTGATATTTTAAAAACTATTTTAAAATCTTCATAGCTTTGTCAGAATAAATTTAATATATTAAAACTTGATTCAGTATTGGTTTGTAATTACTTATTTTTGGATTGTTGCATCAGTATTACTATTTTACTAAAGAGTTTTTTGTATCAAGGCCTAACATACTAATCAGAGGCACAACTGGGTCAAAAAAAAATTTGTAGCTTGATATAAAATTAATAGATTTTTAAAATAATTGATTTGTTTTAGATTTTGACAGAACAAGTATGCACTCAAGTTGTTCATAAACCACATCCTGAGCCAGATTCTACAGTGAAAATTCAAAATCCAAGTAAGAAGTTTATTATGTTTCAAATTCATGCCTAGAGATTGTTTGTTTTTGTTTTTTAAAGAAAGTGATATTTCAGTTTGCAAAGAACAATTAATAAGTTCAGTACTTCAAGGAAAACTGGCTTTTATTAAATGATTTTATTTTATGATTGCAACAGCTGGTTTGAGGATGAGATTTAAAAATGTGTTAGGTAACACATTTACTCTTTTACAGTGATTCTTAAGGTGGTAGCAACATTGTTAAAAAATTCCACACCAAGTGCAGAGCTGATGGAAGTTCGACGTTTGTTTTTATCTGATATGATAAAACTTTTCAGTAATAGTCGTGAAAACAGAAGGTATGTAAATCAAATATTAGTTTTTCCAATAACACAAATAGGTCACACATTGCTATACTCAATATTTTTAACATGAAAGAAATTTTGGAGAATAGTCTTTAGTATCGTATAAGTTCATTGTTGCCTACAGTTCAATAAATATGTGGTTAAAACAAATGGTATGACATCCTATAGTTAGTTTTGAATCAGCGATAGGGGTTTTTTTTTTTTGTTCACAATATGCTTTATTTAACAGCATCCCAAATTTAAAACAAAGGTGGTTTATTAATTTTACATCAAAGTTCAGAGGAGAGAGGCTATTTTAAAAAATCCTGTTTTACTCATTCAAATTTAAAAAGAATTGAATTTCATTTGGATACATTTTGACCTAATTATTTTACTTTAGATGTTTACTTCAGTGTTCTGTGTGGCAAGACTGGATGTTTTCTCTGGGATATATTAACCCTAAGAACTCTGAAGAACAGAAAATTACAGAGATGGTGTACAACATCTTTCGTATTCTCTTGTATCATGCAATAAAATATGAATGGGGAGGCTGGAGGGTCTGGGTGGATACTCTTTCTATAGCACATTCCAAGGTAAGAATTAGTTTCTGAACTTTCTGTTGATCCCAGTACCTTCTTAAGTCACAGGAACCAGTAATACAGTAGATACAATGTAATGTAATTTAGTGCCATCTTGTGGATATCATGTGGCATGATAGGTTAGCATTTTTCTTTGTTTTTTAGAGTTCTTTGCTGTGAAATGTTTAATGAAATATAAATTAATTGTACTATTAATTTTTTTACATAAATTGATAAAGTATATATGTACTCTAAAATTATGATTTTTGTGTTCCATTTAAGGTCACCTATGAAGCTCACAAGGAGTATCTAGCAAAAATGTATGAAGAATATCAAAGGCAAGAGGAAGAGAACATAAAAAAGGGAAAAAAGGGGAATGTGAGCACTATCTCAGGCCTTTCATCTCAGACAACAGGAGCAAAAGGTGGAATGGAAATTCGAGAGATAGAGGACCTTTCACAAAGCCAAAGCCCAGAAAGTGAAACAGATTACCCTGTCAGCACAGATACCAGGGACTTGCTCATGGCAACAAAGGTGTCAGATGATGTGCTTGGAAGTTCAGATAGACCAGGAGGGGGTGTGCATGTTGAGGTTCATGACCTGTTAGTTGATATAAAAGCTGAAAAGGTAGAAGCCACAGAAGTAAAGCTTGATGATATGGATTTGTCGCCAGAGACTCTGGTAACTGGAGAGAATGGTGCCCTTGTGGAAGTTGAATCCCTTTTAGATAATGTATATAGTGCTGCTGTTGAGAAACTCCAAAACAACGTCCATGGTAGTGTTGGTATCATTAAGAAAAGTGAAGAGAAGGATAATGGGCCTTTGATAACACTGGCTGATGAGAAAGATGAACCTTCTACTAATAGTACCTCATTTCTTTTTGATAAAATACCCAACCAAGAAGAGAAACTTCTCCCAGAACTTTCTAGTAACCACATTACTATTCCAAATGTACAAGAGACTCAGATGCATCTTGGTGTAAGTGATGATCTTGGATTGCTTGCTCATATGACTGGTAGTGTAGATATAACATGTACTTCAAGTATAATAGAGGATAAGGAGTTCAAGATTCATACAACTTCAGATGGAATGAGCAACCTTTCTGAAAGGGAGTTAGCATCATCATCCAAAGGATTAGAATATGCTGAGATGACTGCTACAACCCTGGAGATAGAGTCTTCTGGTAGCAAAAGTCTACCTAATGTTGATGCAGGAAGTATAATATCAGATACAGAGAGATCTGATGATGGTAAAGAAGCAGGGAAGGAGATAAGGAAGATCCAGACAACTACTACAACCCAAGTAAGTGCATATGTGTATGTGGCATATATGTATTTGATTATGGGATAATTAATCCATTCACAAAAGTACATCTAATCAGGGCTATGGCGAACTTATATCATTATAATAGAAATATGCCATGCAAACATTTTTATTTTCAAAATGAGTGCTACATGCTTAATACATTATTTCACAATACAATCTCATTGTAATTTTAGAATAAATTTAAAAACTGTGCTGGAAAAATATATTATTAGCCCACATGATTTATTTCTTCTGGTCAATCTGACTAATAAGGGTTTAGTGTATGCATCTAAATTATTTTTTCTGTTTTTAAGGCTACAAATGTTTGTAATTTATGTAAGCAAGCTGGGTGAAGTAATCTGTTTTATGGGACCATCTTCTCTCTCACCAATAGAAGTTGATCCAGTAAAAGAGATTACCTTACCCAACTTGTGTCTCTAATATCCTGAGACCAACACAACGGCTATGTCTAGACTGCTGCGTCCAGGGAATGCATCCGCTTTTTCGGAATAGTTTCCGAAAAAGTGGGTGCGTTCTTTCCGCATCCCTGTATTCCTCATTTTATGAGGAATAAGGGATGTTCCGAAAGAGGAGATTTTTTCCAGCATTTGGCCCCATGTAGATGGGCCAAATGTCAGAAAAGCCTCTTCCAAAAAAACAAGTGGAAAAAGGGACGCAAATTGTGTATCTTTTTTTTTTCCGAAAACTCCCCCCCCACACACACACACAGTGTAGACGTAGCCTACTACAACCATCCTGTATTTTGCTTAGGCTTTTTGATAATACAGAGTTTAATAAAATATAACTTCCACTGTTTCCTCTCAGTTTTTAATAATTTATTCTTTTTGCTTCTCTGTGCCAACTGGTGTTCAGGTAGAGTTCTAACTTTTGGAGACAATCAAAACTTTTTGGGGGTATTATCCCACGTATGCGATTTTTACCTTCTCATCTTTACTAAGGCTACTATGTTGTCACAGGTATATATTTCCTGTGTCCTATCCATAACTTTTACTAAACAAAAAATCGCATCCTGTGACCTGCCCTTGACTTTTATTCAAAATACCTGTGACTAAATCTTGGATGGAAGGCTCTACTGGTAAAGAAGTGCCCTGAACCAGGAGCACCAGCTGATGGGGTCAGGATGGTGGCTGTTCCAATTAGCTGCCCGGGAACCGTTGCCTGGGGCCATGGATTGTGGCTGTACCATCTGGTGTGTGACCACTTCTAGGAGCCACCTGAGCAGTTGGCCCTGGAACCTCTTGTTTGGGTGGTCCTGAGGTCAGCCGCACTGGTTACTGCAGAAGTCATGGAGGTTGTGGAAAGACACAGAATCTGTGACCGCTGGGATTTCAGTGACAGACATGAAGACCTAATCATGCTGTCTCCAGCATGTGAAGACATCTGTACTCTTATGGGATGATTCAGGCAATATCTGGCTGTGATGGGCAACCTGCGGCCCATGGGACTCATGAGGCCCATGGGGGTTCTGTGTGTGGCCCGTGAGACATTTTGTTTCCTGTTGTCTGTGGGCAGCATTGCCATATTCTGCTGATTTATGGCTGCGTAGTTTTTTTTTTCTTATCAGTCTTAAAGTGACACATTAACATAAGAACGGCCGTATTGGTTTGGATCAAAGGTCCATCTAGTCCAGTATCCTGTCTGCTGGCAGTGGCTAATGCCAGATGCCCTAGAGGGAGTGAATAGAACTGGTAATCATCAAGTGATCCACAAAGCAAAGGCATCAAGTGAACCACAAAACAAGGCACATAAAGTGAGATGTGTGCTGATTGCACAAAACAGTAACTGTAAAAGCTGTGCGCTCTCTCTGAATCCAATGAAAGTGCTGCTCCAGTTCAGTTGGCAAATTCTAGGTATGCAAGCACAGTTGACAGAATTGCCCTATCCTGAGAGAATATCTTGGTTATAGCAATTTTGCAGCCACTGTGGTGAAGGAAGGGCACTCATGCAGCCCACTCACTAGCCTAGGTTGCCATCACTAGCATATGACTTGCCCTGACTCTACCCAAAGAGAATTATTTATATCCTTAGTTTGTATCCATGTTTCTATCTTGAGGTCTCTGCTAAGGGGTTTAATATATCTGACTCTCTCAGGTCTCCAGGGAACTGCACTGGGAAAGCTTTACCTGGCTATACTGGAAATCCTATTTTTCCTTCATACAGTCTAATGCAGCAATGGGCAACCATGATTAGTAAGTGGGCTGCATGAGCGGTCCTCTATCTCAGTGGCCCACATGCAGCTCGCGCACCCCTCTGTGCTTCCCTCCCCTATGTTCCTCTCATGCACTGGGGCACTGGATCCCCATACTTACCTCCTACCACTTTTCTCCTGCCCTCCCAGCATTTTCGAAGTGCCATGAATCTGCTGAGTTATGCTCCATCCCCGCTCGTCCCCAGAGCTGGAATGCCGTGAATAGCTGTTGTGTGTCTTTCCAGCTCTGGGAGGGAGAAGGAGGAAGTTGTGATGGAGCAAAAATAAGCAGATTTGTGACACTGAAAAAGTGCAGGAATGGAGAGGGAGGAGCAAGGATGTGCTGGCCTTCAGTGCTCCAGTGTGTGAGAGGCACATGGGGTGTGGGGGTAGAAAAGGGATCCACGGGGTCTTAATGGATCATACTCAGGAACAAGGGGCAAGTTAGTGGACAAGATATCTCTTCCCAAGCACTGTTAATGGCTATGGATTCTAGGCAGAAAACAGATCAGTCTCCTTTCTGTGATACACAGTCCATGTTCAGATGGGCAGGTCAGGAGTGCCTCAGGTTTTGGAAATTCTCCACCTCTTCTGGGGATCTCACAGTAAGATCAAGGAACTCAGCAGACTTGGAATTCTCTTAGATTCAAGGCTGGCCTCACTGATGTTCTAAGAGCTTCCAGATTAGAACAAATGTATTTACTCACTATCCTTCTACCCTCTACCACTGCTGCTCCTCTTACCTGCTGTGCACAGGAGTACATTCCTGTGCCCATTGCATAGCTCTAGCAAATGTCACCAGCTTAGACCAACAATGCACACATGTATAGGAAACAAGAACTCACGTTTCAGTTTGAATTGCCTTACTGTTGCCCACCTTTCAGCCCCTCTTATGGCTAGGTTTTACAACACTGGTCTCACTCCATCATCCTGAGGCTGTGCCTCAGCAGAAAGCAATTCTATCCAGTTCCCTGTCTCATTACAGGAGTGTTGACAGCCCCAGAATTACCTGATCCTCAGGTACGGGAAAAAGATCGCAAGCTGTTCAAGCAGGAGGACAAGCTTGACTTTGTTTCCTGGATTGTGCATACATTGTTGGCACCATGGAGATTCTTGTTTCTGGTATTACAGAAAGACACTGAGTTCTTTGCTGAGGTTTTCCAGAGTGCAGAAATGCATGACATCACCCTGCCACTCTAGATATTGCCACATCCACCACAGGATTTGTAGTATAGACCAGGGGTGGGGAATCTCAAGCCTAGGGGCGGGATGCAGCCTTTCTGCTTGCCTAAATGCGGCCCCTGAGGCTCAGGGCCCCCTGCTGCCCCACTGTGGGGCTGAAGTACACAAAATCTGCTAGGCTCTTCCCCTCACCCCCCCCCCAGCTCTGGAGTGCAAGGGGAATGTGGGAAGTATCTTTCTCCTCAGTTGGGGGCTACATCAGTGAGGGGTGTAGTTTTTGTTTTGTTTTTGTTTTTTTGCTTCTCACTTATGTGCAGCCCCCAACTGATTTTTCTGTGGGTCAGTGACCCCTGACCCAAAAAAGGTTCTTCCACCCTTGTTATAGACCTACTTGGCACAAAGCGAGTCTGATTTAGCAACAGCTTTAAAATGATCCAACAACTTCCTACAAGCAACTGTGAACAGGTTACTCTTCTAAGGAAATGGTCAGATGGATTTAGTAGGCAACCAAGTTCATTGAAGCTATCTGTTTCAGACAGAACTGATATAGATACTGCCATAGGAGGCATCTGGTGTTTGCAGCAGACACCACTTAACATCAGGAACACCTTGAGAGGAATACTGACATCTATAGCAGCAAAAGTCATTATCTGATCAGACTTCTAAGGTTAGCTTGTCTGCCTTGTCCTTCAGTAGTACACTGCTACATGAAGACCTCCAAAATTTGTAGTGGTCTTTCTTAGATGTAGGAAAGCCAGAGTTTCCAGAAGGCAGCTCCCTCCCCGTAGCACTCTCAAAGTAACAGATTCTAGCTTCCCCGTATCTACCCCTACCGTTCAGAGAGAAGAGCAGTTCCTTTAAGAAGGAGACTAAAAAAGAGTAATGTTAAACTTCAGTGAGCTTCTTCCTCTGCTTCCTATATTTGGCATGCCATGAGAGGAAACCATGGGCTCTTTTGCATGCAAACTCTCAAATTTGTGAAAAACTTCTCAAAATTAGTGCAGTAACACAAGCAGGGAATAGGATCTCCCACATTTTAAGGCACTCTGCATAATAGAGAATAAGCCCTCCAAACCTTCAGAAGAAGTTGTCAAAGCTGTTCAGACTGTTTGGGGTTTTTTTTCTGTTGCCAATTGTTTTTTTATTTTTAGTCCAAATCATCAAACACAGACTACTGATTCCGGGAAAATCAGGAAATGGTCTGAGAAATAGAGAAGTAATGGGAAACAGATGGCTACTATTGTGGAGTGTAGATTTTTGGTTAAAATATCAAAGGGAGAGATATGTGGGGAGGGTATTCCCCTTTTGTCCTGTTTTAACCAATATTTATATAATACGCATATAAAATAAAATAGGTAGCATTCTGCTATTTTATCTTGTCAGCATTTTCTCCTGATTCCCCCTCCCCTCTTGGATACATTTACTTTTTGCCTTCTGTTTAGATTGTAGATTCATCAGGCTAGGAACCATCTCTTTAATCTATGTTGGTATTAGTTGTCCCCAGCACAATGACCCTGTTATCCTGACTTAGTCTCCTAAACACTACTTAAATTAAAAGTCTTTTATTCTAAATGCTTGTTTCAGATTGATGTGATACAGCAAAAGACTAAGCCACACTACAGATATTTTATAAAATCACTAGAAAAATTGTGGTCACCGAATTAGACTGAAAGATCTCTCCATATTGTAAACATATTCTTGATAATACCCGATTTCATTTGTTGATGATATTTCCATCTTTTGCTCCCACACACTTTCTTTTGATTACTGTTGTCAGGTTTTAGGAGCTGATCCTGATCTCATTCAAATCAATGGTAAAAATCCCATGACTTCACAGGTGTAGGATCAAATCTGTAAAAATAGTTCTCAGGAGATATAAAATAGACAAGCAAAAGTAGCAGAAGAAATTTAGATCTTAACGGGCCAGTTAAATACAATATGTCCCTCTACTACTTTTAAAATGGAGGTTACAAATTTCAGACTAAAGATCAAGTGAGCTTTAGAGCTGGGTTTCTGTAGTAGTCTGCTTTTTTACAATGCAAAAATAAATATACCATAGATGTCTTTTGCTGACAATCAACATGCAGTGTTCAGGAATTTGCAATTGAGTGTGATTAAAAAGTCCATTGCCATTTAAAGCATCTTGTTCTAAATTTGTTGCATTTCGAAAAAAGACATATTATATCACCCAATCTATCTTCAGATAATGCAATATTATTCCTTACAATAACACTTTTGTATTGTCTAATCTGGTTTTACAATAATCCCAAACAATATGGCTTCTACTATTTCTTTTTGGGAGACTATTTCTTGGGAGATTTTCATGACATTTAGTTAAAATTCTTTCTCCCTTAAATTTTCCTCGCAGTAATAATGCCAGGAGATACTGAAGACTGTCCTTGAGGGTGCGGGGGGGGAGGGATGGATGGAAAACTTCTCATTTAAAACACAATCACGTACAAGATACTTGGAAAGGTACATTTTTATTTGAGGGGGGCAAACTATTCTGATGTCCCCCATAAAAAGTATAAATATCTTTATCAAAATATCTAAACAGGATTAACGTGCCAAAAATAAACACACTATAAACAAAATCTCTTGAGACTGCACATTGAGAATCTGACATGGAAAATGTCACTAAAATGAAAACCCACTGTAATGTGAGACCAAATTGTAAGGTGGTGTAGATCAGAGTAGTTCCAGCGAGTGTATATTAAATTATACCTGCTATATCCAGATGGTTTTTTTAAATTTTCAGTTCCAATTTTAGCTTCTCCTTCTCCAAATCCAATGATCTATGTGCAGTGTTAGAATTTGTGGCATTTGTTTTACACCAACCCTGAACTTTTTCTTTATGTAGGCTGTGCAAGGTCGATCTGTTACCCAGCAAGACAGAGACTTGCGAGTTGACTTGGGATTTCGAGGAATGCCAATGACAGAGGAACAACGACGCCAATTTAGTCCAGGTCCACGCACAACTATGTTTCGTATTCCAGAGTTTAAATGGTCTCCAATGCACCAGAGGCTGCTGACAGATTTGCTGTTTGCATTAGAAACAGATGTACATGTTTGGAGAAGGTAGAAAAGCTATATTTCTTATTTTTAATTTTATTGTGTATGTGTTTGTCAGTAAAATAAATACATTAGATACAAGACATGTATTGATAATGCTTTTTTCTTGAAGGTAAATTTCTATTATAAAGTCATCTTCACCAGACTTACCTTACTGTAGTATCTGACATGCCTCAGTTAATTCCTATTAAAAAATCTCAGAGGTATAGCCAGGTTAGTCTGTAAATTTAAAAACAATGAGTACTCATGTGGCACCTTAGAGACTAACCAAAATATGTAGAATCATGAGCTTTCATGGGTAAAACTGGAAATAACAGACAATATGTTCTTATGTACCCCTCTCTCTAAATAATTTTTTAAAAAACAGCAGAAGTAGTAATTGTCAATTGTAGGACCCATGTTAATGAGGCTAATTAAGTGGGCTAGCTGTGTCCCATACATAGCTTTTGAGGGGGAAATGTGGATGTTAAAGGCAGGAGAAATTGACTTGGTTATGCAACAATCAGTTAATGTTTTTGTTCAAGCCCAGGGTAATGGCGTCAAATCTGTAGATGAATTCTAGTTCTGCAGACACTCTCTGTAACTGGTTAGTAAAATGCCTTTGTAGAAGAATGGCTAATAGAAAATCCATGATTGAGTGACTAGGCAAGTTAAAATGTTCCAGGTTTGCGTGTTGCCATTTCTGATGTCTGATTTGTGTCCGTTTATCCTTTGTCATAAAGACTGTCCAGTTTGGCCAGTATACATGACGGGCATTGCTGGCACTTAATGGCACATATCGCATTAGTGGAGTGCAGTTGTATGAATCCCTGATGTTGTGGCTTATGTGATTAGGTCCTGTGATGGTGTTGCTTGTACCTGTTTGAACCTTTCTAGTCAGGCATCCTCGGGACCTGACTGGTTCCAGACCACAAGAGATCAATATTGTCTAGCAGCATTACCAAAACTTCACTGCTTACTGGGCTGTTAGAGGACATTTAGGGGTAAATTACAGCTAAGTAGCAGCACAGAACACTCAGAGCTAGGACAGGTGGCTGCAAATAAACTTTATGGGACTGTGGAAAACTTGTCCACACCTGTGAGAAGTGGACATCTGGTTAACTAAAATAAATCTGTATGATGGGTGTTTCAGGACCAAAGAGATCTGAAGTAGAGAGGTTCAACTTTATAGATATGTGGACAGAGTTGGCAATGGGGTTTGTTGCTGGGGTAGGTTCCTGGGTGAGTGTATCTGAGGTGTGATGTGTGGCTGCTAAAAAGTATTTACTTCAGGTTGGGGAGCTTGCCTATAGGCAAGAGTTGGCCTGTCTCCCAAGGCCTAGGAGAGTGAGGAATTGTTTGAGGATAGGTTGTAGATTGTCATTGATGTGGAGGCTGTAGGTGATGACCATGGGGTTATGTTATTTTCCTTGTTGGGCCTGTATTGAAGAAGTTTACTTCTGGGTACTTGTCTGGCTCTGTCAATCTTTCTCCTAACTTCAGAAGGTGGATATTTAAGTTTTAAGAATGCCTGATAAAGATTGTGTAGGTGTTTGTCTCTGTAGCAGTGGAGCAAATCCAGTTGTATCTTAGGCCTTGACTGTAGACAGTCAAGCTTGTAATGTGTCCTGGATGGAAGCTAAAGGCATATAAGTAAGAATAGTGATCACTAGGTTTCCAATATAGGGTGACGCTTATGTGACCATCATTTATTTTTACTGTAGTGTCAAGGAAGTGAATCTCTATTATGGACTGATCCAGGCTGAGGTTGATAGTGGTATGGAAATGGTTGAAATCCTTGTGAAATTCTTCAAAGGAAGGGTGCTCAGGGACTGAGGAAATGTTGATCAAGGTCGCCCACAAAAACACTGGCATATTGTGGTGCCATGCCAATGACCATAGCAGTGTCGCTGACTTAAAGGTATAAATTGTCCCCAGATTGGAAATAGTTGTTGGAAACTAGGTGACTGTGTCCTCACCCACAACTATTTCCAAGTTGGGACAATTTTTACCCACAAAAGCTCGTGATTCTATATATTTTGGTTAGTCTCTGAGGGTGTGTCTAGACTACAGGGTTTTGACGACAAAAGTCCACTTTTGTCGACAAAACTATACCTGTGTCTACACTGCTGCTGAGTTCTGTCGACATAACGTCAACAGAACTCAGCAGTTTTGTCAATGGCAGTAAACCTCATTCTACGAGGAATAACGCCTTTTGTCGACAGAGTTCTGTTGACAGAAGGCGTTATTGCATCTACACTGTCCTTTGCGTCTACACTGTCATGTCGACAAAGCGGCTTGCTTTGTCGACAGAACTAGATGTAGTCTAGATGCTCTTTGTCGGCAGAAGCTTTGTCGACAGTATCTGTCGACAAAACTTCTGTTGACAAAAGCCTGTAGTCTAGATGTACCCTAAGGTGCCACAGGTGCCATTGTTTTTAATTCCTATTGTTTGTGAGGGATAAAAATTTCAGTATCTCACCTATCCCCTTTTGAATTTTATTATATTTTAATGGACTTGTTATTGGAAACCACTACATTTAATATGTGGATGACAAATATCCGACGCTATTTTAAATAGCCACTACTAACGTTTGGAGGCATTTGCATTTTTAAGTCAGAAAATGTTTGTTCGACACAACAACCTTCTTCCTAAGGGGCATGTATGTTGAATCATTTATCTACCTCATGACTTGATACAGAAACTCCCCCAGGAGAATTTACTAGGCTTTCACGTCTAATTTATAGAGGTTTTCATTTCTGTAAAGATTTTGAACTGTAAAACAATACAGATTTACTTTGTCTTGATTAGCCTTGATGGCTATGTTACTATTAAGTGTATATTTTGGTCATAGCATCTTAATTCATATATATATTTAACAGATTTTTAAAATATAATAACTAATGCACATGATCTTGTCATCTGTTTACCATTTTAGAAAAAGAATATATTGTTTAAATACATACTTTTCGTGTTACTGGCTCTCTGTTATACCTTTCAGTTAAGACAAGAAACTTCTTTAATAATTATTACCTGTAGTGAAAGTCCAGAGTACATCAGGCACTCTTTCATCTATATTTCCCAAAATGGCATAATTCATTCTGCAAAGGCTTTAATTCTGAATTATCAGTAGCTGAGAATTAAGTTAATTAAATGTGAGTACCAATTCAATTTAATTTTAATTTCCAGTTTCGTATGACCTTACTATAAAGTAGTAGTAGTAATAGTAGTAGGTTTTATTAAAATACAGATCAGCTTAGGTTTGCCCCTTTTGTTTACCTGACATTCAGAGGCAAACTAGAAGTTTAGATTGTAATCACTTTTCCAATTAAGGCCACTAATTTCATGAACTGGGTAATTTAATTACTCATGCTGTGAATTGGACAAGCACATAACATCAACAGACCAAAAAATTCAAAAATAATGTGAAGTACATCTTGAAAGTGATTGCCCTATGGACACTTTTCCACCTATTTGCAGTCATGGGGACTGTCATGCCTCATGTTGGTCATTTGGCATCTATAGCTATTGCTAACATGGAAAATTAATATTAGGCACACAATTCTATATTTTTAGCTATCTTTTAGAGGAATATGGCAAGTAGAAATAGAGAAGTTGACACTTGTCACCAACCAGCTCTCCAAAGAAGGTGTTTTGTGCACCACTGGTGGTCTACAGATTAGCCCGGGGACCTCTCTTGTAGACAGTCTGGTCATTTGTTACTCTGAGTTGCATTAAAAGGTATCATTAAGTGCCAAATTCTGCCACTCTTATTCATGATGACTGGTACCTTACTCCATGAGCAGTCCCATTGGTTCCGACAGAATTGTTTGTGAAGTAAGGCACTAAACAGTGTGAATGAGGTTGGTAGAGTCCTAGCTCTATAATGGATAATATAGAAATAGTTAGTCTTGTATGAAATAAAATACTACCAAGTTATTACATTAGGTTAGCTCCTGTCCGTATTTTAAAATATTTTTCATTTTATCTTTTTGTTATTACAAAGATAATACTATAAAAGTAGGGAAAGCATTCAAGTTCTGGTTTCAAAAAGCAGAGGATCTAAACTTTTCTAAATGTTGCTGTTTTAATATATCTATTTCTTTCTTTTTTTTGTAGTCATTCTACAAAATCTGTAATGGACTTTGTCAATAGCAATGAAAATATTATTTTTGTACACAACACGATCCACCTCATTTCCCAGATGGTAGACAATATTATCATTGCTTGTGGAGGGATTTTACCATTGTTGTCTGCAGCCACATCTCCAACAGTAAGTACAATATTTCCATCTAGTGGTCATGTTAAAAAATGCTGTAAAGAATAGTAACAGTGTTGTCTATGATTGCGCATGTTTCAAAGAGACAGAATTGATTTCTTCCAAAAGTTTTATCAATATCAGCCAAACTTTTTAAGGGTCAGTATTTTAAGGGGCTACATTGCAAAGGAGGAAGGAAAGGCCCCTCCCTTAAAATGCAAAATTCAGTTAAATTAATAACAGCGATATTTTTCTCCCATTATTTCTTCTGAGGATCTAAAAAATTAAATAAGTTATACCTCAAGCTCTCATGTAAGGAACTGAGAGTATTAATGACATTTTAAGGTGCGGAAAATGAGATGCAAATGCGTTGTGACTTCCCTAAAGTAATGCAGTGCAATTAATAGTGTGTAGCGGGTCCTGACTCCAATCTCTCACTTGGCCTCTGGACAACTCTCACTTCTTTGCCTAGATTCTCTGTCACCAGTACTTATGTAACTAAAAATAGTTTTGTGCTATTGTTCTATTAGCTGGACTAATAGTACTCGGCATTCAAACATGTTAATAGGATAACAACTGGCTAAATAGAATCATGTGATACTGATTTAGACAGTGGATAAGCAGACCCTCAACACTAAAACATATTTTTCAAAACAAGCAATGAGGGCTTTATTGGAAAATGAAGGTGTTTTATTTGATATCCTCATATTATATAAAATAAATCAGGCATCATTTGAATTACTTGTCTATATTTCCATCTGTGGATGTTTGTGACTCTAGCTTTGCTATAATTATTTAGGTTACTGCAAACCAGTTGATAGATCTTGAGCCCTGTAATTCAGAGTTGACTTTATTTATTGTATATAATACATGAACACCTGATAAAGCTTTAGAAATTGCCCTTATCTTTTAAATACTGTTGTGTGCTTATATTGTAATACCCTAGTTTGCAACAATAAGATGTTCTTAATTATGGTGATTTTGCTCTAGGTTCCACAAGATTTCAAAATTAAATGGCTGAATATTTAAAAAGAAACAATTTTCGTTAGTTAGATTATAGTGAGTGCACTTACAAAACATTCCGTTTTTGTCATCTTGTCAGGATAGTAAAAGGCAAAAAAAAAAATGTGCAACACACTTTTGTAATTAAAATGTAAGTAACTGATGTCCAATTTTGACATAATTGTGGATGAAAAATTAGTACTACTAGATGTACTACTGTGGTTTCTTCTTTTTGGTTTGTATATCATAATTCTAAAATTGAAAAGCATCTAGAATGATACATGCATGATGTATATTTAACCCCTGGACTTGGCACTTGTAAGTGGCTCAAGCTTTTCTCTTGAGCTGGAGTGGGTTTTTTTATTAAAGAAAATCCTTTAGAATACATCCTTATTATACATATGAGTGTATTCATTTCTCAGTTGTGATATCTTTCTATATTTCAAGTTACTACAAAATGAAATGGATTTAAAACTAATGTTATAACTTTAAAGGAAATATTTGGGGGACTGCAATACAGGAATTAAAATGCATTTCATGGTGAGGACTGGGAAGGAAACCAAGCTTGTGATTCATTAGGATAGCTTCACACTCTGTGGCACTAGGAAATCCAGACAAACCTTACTGCTGAAATGCTACCCAAAATAAAAGTTGATCAAGTGGCACTGAGTGAAAAGTTGGGGAGTGGCAATGAATAATAGAGAACTTACCATGAAGTTGAGAGCTTCACAAATAGGTGTAAAGACATAGCAGAATCTGTGTAGACATGGATGTGAGACTTGCTTCCCTCTGTTAGCATGCACATACATTGTAGATCACACTTAAGATATGTGCTTATTCAGTTTATCAAAAAGAATGAACTTATATGCTATATGTATTTTACTTCATTGTTTTGTAACTCTATTTTTCAACCATATTTTTGACACACATCAAGACATGCATAGTACTTCTCATTGAAAACTGTGCGCCCATTTTGAAACTTTAAATATTAATATCACATGACTTCCTTCAAGTGATTTAACCCTCTGGTGCAGTACTTTTAATTTACACCTTCCTTGAACAGCGCTAGTGAATCTGACTCCCAGCATATTTTATCATTTGACCAATGTAAAGAGAAACAAGAGTCATTGGGCAAAAAAAGAAAATTTAACGCTTGTCATCCTATCTGATCATTAGCTTATGATGGAAAGAAAGGTAGGTAGTTGCTTTTCTAGCTTCATAGCAGTGATGTAGGCTTTTTTTAAAAATTTAGCTATGTTAAATCCAACACTTACCCACTATCAAAAAGAGCGAGTGGATGGTGTTTGCATGTAGTTCATTTATTGAACTCTCAAACATTTCAGTCCTTTTGTAGATTCAGGTTTCTCTTTGATTTTGATCTATATGATGAGTGTGTCTCTTGAGTTTCTTAGTTCCCTTACAATCATGAATATTGTACCTGTTACAAAAATCATTTGTCAAGAACCTGATCTCTTGATTGTATCCTGGCGCTCTACAAATTATTCTTCCCTTGAGTTTAGCTACCATTTATAAAAGGGCAAAAAGGATATCTTTCACTCAACTGTTTCCCATTAACAATGCAGGAGTTAAGCATTTAAAGCTTGAATTTCATTTAGGTCCTAAGCAGGAAGGAGCAAAGAAAAGAGCTAAAAAGATTACTTAAATGGTATTCACCCAAGAGTTCTGAAGGAACTCAAATGTGAAATTGCAGAACTACTAACTGTGGTATGTAAGCTATCATTTAAATCGTCTTCTGTAACAGATGACTGGAGAATACCTAATGTGGTGACAATTTTTAAATAGGGCTTCAGAGATGATCCCAGCAATTACAGCCCAGAAAGCCTAGCTTCAGTACTGGCCAAACTGGTTGAAACTAAATTTAAAAATAACATTATCTTAGATGAATATGTTTTTTGTAAAGGGAAATCATGCCTCCTCAATCTATTAGAATTCTTTTAGGGTATCCACAAGCATGTAGAAAAGGGTGATCCAGTGGACATAGTATATTTAGTTTTTCAGAAAGCCTTTGATAAGATCTCACCAAATGCTCTTAAACAAAGTAAGCTTTCATGGGATAAGAGGAAAGATAGTCTCATGGTTCCGTAGCTGGTTAACAGATCGGACATACAAGGTAGGAATAGCCAGCTCTCAAATGGAGAGAGGTAAGTAGTGGTGTCTCCTAGATGTCAACACTGGCACAAGTATTATTCAACAAATTCATAAATGATCTGGAAAAGAAGTAAGGTGAGGTGGCAAAAGATGATACAAAACTATTCAAGATAATTAAATCTGAAATTGACGATGTAGAATTACAAAGGCATCTCACAAACCTGGGTGACTGGGCAATAAAATGGCAGATGAAATTCAAAGTAATATAGTTTGGAAAACTTAATCCCAACTATACATATATCTTGATGAGAGTCTAAATTAGCTGTTACCATTCAAGAAAGAGATCTTGAAATCACTGTGGATACTTGTCTGACAACATCTACTCAATTTGCAGCAGCAGTCAAAAAGCTAACAGAATATTGGGAATAATTAAAAACAGGAATGGATTATATCCAAAAATATTGTATTTCCTCGGTATAAATCTGTGGTCCACCCATATTTTGAATACTGTATTCAGATGTTGTCCTCCCATCTCCAAAATGATATATTGGAACAGGAAAAGGTTCAGAAAAGGGCAACAAAAATTATTAGGGGCATGCAACCTGTTCTATTGGAGGGGGCGGGGACTCTTCAGCTTGGAAAAGAGACAGCTTAGGGGAGATATGATAGAGATCTATAAATTCATGACTGGTATGAAGAAGGTACATAGGGAAGTGTTACATTGTCCTCATAACACAAGAACTAGTTGTCACCAAATGAAATTAATAAGCAGCAGGTTTAAAATAAAGGAAGCGTTTCTTCACACAACGCACAGTCAGCCTGTGAAACTTTGCCAGAGATGGTTGTGAAGGTTAAGACTATATGAGTTAAAAAAAATAAACTAGATAAATTCATGGAGGATAGGCCCATCAGTGGCTATTAGCGAGGATGGCGTGGGGCAGTGTCACTAGCCTCTATTTACCAGAAACTGAGAGTGGGTGATGGGATGGATCACTTGATGATAACCGGTTCTGTTAATTTTCTTTGAAGTACCTGGCATTGGACACAGTTAAAAGGCAAAATATTGGGCTAGATGGGCTTTTGGTCTGACAGAGTATGGCCATTCTTATGTTCTGGGAAACATTTTGGGGTCAGCAGATTGGGAATTTTCCAACAAAAGTGTGTTTGGTATATTCTGACAATCACCTCTATCACACAGTTAATTGGTGTAACATAAACCTAATAAATTTAGCATAACAAAGTAACCACAGCTATTCTCCAGTACACAACATAGTGTGTAGCACAGTGTTCCTTCTAATGTTTTCCACCCATGAGCAGAATGAGTTTTGTCTTGTGCACCAGTATTGAGTCCATGAGCACTTGTTGGAATGTATGCCACTGTGGCACCCAAATTATAAATAAATATCGTATAAACCTCTTCCTTTTCCCTCTGCTGCCCTGTTTCCCACCCTTGCCTTGCCCTGTCTGCTCCCCTGGTGCCTGCTGCCGCCCCCCTGCCCCTCATCCTCCTCTGCTGTCCTAGCTCCTTACCTTCTCACTCCCCTCAGCCCTTTGGGAACCTGCCCCCCTCCCCATCCTCCTTGACCCCTGTACCTGCCTTTCTCTTCCCCCTGTGCCCACCCCTCCTCTAGCCCCACTCTGGTCATCTGTAGCTACCCCTCCCCACCCCCTCTCCTAACACCTCCCTGCCTCTCTCTCCTCTGGTGCCTGTCCCTCCCCTCCATGTGTCTGCCCTTCTGCTTCACCCCCAAAATCCCCCTGGCATCTGCACCTTCCCCTTCCCTCACTGCCTCTTTCTCCCTGATGACCACGCCCTCACCTCACTCTGCCACAATTTTCCTCATGCCCCTCTGTGCCCTCACAGATGACTTGTTCCATGCCTACTCCTCCTTTCAACCCTTCTTCTCCTGACAGCCACTCCTCCCCTCTTCTCTTCCTTCCTCTTGCCCCCGTTGCCCCTCCCTTCTCCTCTCCCAGTATCACCTTTTCCCCTCCCTTCTCACATCCCCACTGACACCTTCCCTCACTTCTCCTATTCTGCCCTTTTGCTCATTGTCTCCTCATGGCCCTCTGGCATTTGTCTCTCCTCCACCCGGCCCTTTGGTGCCTGCCCTTTTCTTCTTCTTCCTTGGCCCCCTCTTCTCCCTTCAGCACAAGCCCCTTCCTCTCTTCACCTCCACCTTCCCCTTAGTTCTTCATCTGCCCCTTCCCTAACTTTCTACCTTCGATGTAGAAAGCAGTTTGCGGGGGCTAGAGCTGGCACCGTGGTGCTACTTTTAGTGCTGTGGTCCTGGCCCCAGAAGCTCCTGCAGCCCTGGCCCTGTAGGACCATGGTACTAAAAATAGCACGGTAGGTGCCCCCAGCTCCAGCTGTAGTAAAGCAGCAGCCGCACAAGGCCCGTTCCACCTGGGACAGACTTACCAGAACAGCCTCCTCTCGCGTGCCCCAGCTCCAGGTGGAGCAAAAGGGCAGCCGCACGCCACCGGGAACCCATGAGGCCACCATTCCATCAGGAAGGTGAGCAGTGAGTTCTGCTGCGCGGTTCTTAAAATGACATGGGCAGACCTAAAATTTTTAGTGCATGGCCGCGCAGGCATGCAGCTTAGAGGGAACACTGGCATAGCATATTAACAAAAGTATTCCTTTAGATGGCTTAGTATAGTTCACATTGCTGAAAGAGCCCTGGAATAATCTCAGATGCCTAATGTCTGTGTGGCAAACGTTTTCAAACTTTACTGCTTCAAGTTGGGCACCTAACTCCATGTTAAATGGCCTGATGTTTTTTTAGAGGATCTGACTATGTACAAATGCTATTGATTTCAGTCAAAGCATAACATGGTCAACAATTTCAGGAATCCAAGTTAGAAACTTTTTCCTTTAATATATATATAGAACCAGTAGACAGGAAAACACAACCTAATGCCTGAGAACAGGCTCAGATTTGACCAGGTATAATTGAGGACTTTTTATTGCACTAAACATATGTTAAGATGATGTGCACAGCAGCTGATATCAGCGGTTTTAATTTAAAAACAGTCCAACAAAGCCCTGTGTACGTCTCTCGTTGCAGTATATTCAGAAGAAGGGAAAGTAGAAATTCAAAGAGAAAAGTTTAAAAGAAAGAGGAAAAAGAGAACCATAGCATCCTTCCAGCCTGGCTAATCTAAGGGAAAAATCCCAGTATAAGGGATTCTGTTCGGTAGGTCAAGAGCTGGTTAGATTGTTGAGCTCAATGGTAAGGATGTTAAAATGTGTTTACTCAGATAAATGTGTTACTGCTGAAAATTTCAGTGGTTACACATGTGGTTGTGGAGGGAAGCAGTTCCTGGGAAACTTAAGTGTATGAGGAGATTAGGGCAGGGAGAGTAGGACTGAAAAACAGTGGGGCTGGGAGAAGATGTTAAAAGGAAGGGAAGCAAATCTGAGAAGGAACTGGCGTGCAGGGGAAGAACTGAGATTCTCTGGGCAGAGATATTGGGCAAGGAGATGGTGAAGGGGGTAGAATGAGATTAGTCAAGGAGCCCAAGAATGAAGGTTAGGATTTGGAAACCAGTGAGGACAGGGAGGATGGAGGATGCACAACTGGGGGCCAGGGTTGGGGGGAGAGATTGTAAGAGGAGGGAAATATAATGTCTTGGCAAAGAGACTGGGCAAAAGGCAATTAGGATGGTGGAGGGGAAACTGACTTGTTGGGTAAGGAGATGGGGATTGCTAGGGGGTAGGAATGGTGTCCCTGGCCTCTGTCAGTCAGAGGCTGGAGACGGATGGCACGAGACAAATCGCTTGATCATTGTCTTCAGTCCACCCCCTCCGGGGCACCTGGCACTGGCCACTGTCAACAGACAGGCTACTGGGCTAGATGGACCTTTGGTCTGACCCAGTACGGCCATTCTTATGTTCTTATGATTGGGATGAGAAACCTGAAATGTGCAGAATGAGACTGAGATGAGGGGTGGTGAAGAGTCAAGACTAAGACAGGAACAGATTGGAGGGAAGGAGCAGAATGGGTCATGCAGGGAATAAACAAAAGACTCTGTACCCATCAGAATGCATTTTTCTCGAGTGCTTGGAATGGGACCTGCAATTCCTGAGACTCTATCAGTCCTCTGCTATTAGTCTCTGTGAACATATCAGTGTTCATGTTCCTCTAGTTCTGGTCCACACAGCAGATGGCAATTTGACTACTAAAATCATTTATTACACAGGTTAAAGTAGCAGAGGTCTGTGCACTGGACTGAATGGCCCCTATTCTGCTGATGAACCATAAAAATAGCCATTTTTGGATCAGAGCAGTGGTCCATTTAGCCAGTATCCAGTCTTATAACTGTGGAAAATGCAAGATGGTTCAAGGGGAATGAGCAGAACAGGGCAATCATCTAGTGAACCACCCCCTGCAGTCCCGCTCCCAACTGTTAAAGCAATTCTATGCTGCCCTGGCAGTCAGAGGCTTAAGGACACCCAGAGTATGAGACTTGTATCCCTGACCATCTTGGTTAATAGCCATTGATCTATTAACTGTCTAGTTCTTTTTTGAGCCTAGTTACAGTTTTGGGCTCTACTACATTCTCTTGGAACAAGTTCCACAGATTGTATATTGTGTAAAGAACTCCTTGACATCTGCTGCCTATTAATTTCACAGGGTGAGCCCTATTTTTGGTTTTATATGAAGGCTTAAAGAGCACTTCCTTATTTACTTTCTTCACACCCTTCATAATTTTATAAACATCAATCATATCCTTCAGTCACCTCCTGTCTAAACTGAATAGTTCCAGTCTTTCTAATCTTCCTTCATATGGAAGCTGTTCTATACCCTTAGTCATTTTATTGCCCTTCTCTTCACCTTTTCCCTGTGGTTGTCAATATGATGACATATGATGGAATTGGGGGCAATTTTCCCTCTAATCTTTTCCATCCATGTGAGAATTCTTTTCTACCCATGTCGGAATAACTTTATTTGTGCTGCGGCATTTGTGAATGTGTACTACAAGTACAAACAAAACCTAATTCTGGGCATTCTGCTAATCAGCTGGGCAGCGTTTGAATCTCTCCTGAGTGGCAGCACAAGCACACAGCTTACAGGGAGCACTGATTGGGGGAGGGAGGGTTTTTTTTTTAAACCTAGGAAATTATACACCCCCAAACCCTTCCTTAATTAAAAGATCATTATTAAGGTTGCAAAGTCAAGCATCCAAAAGTAGGGAGATTCCAGAATTAAGGATACCCCTGTTACTTTAATTCAGTCCTCTTGTGTAGATGCTTTATGATAGTTTCTAATTATGTGACGACATAGGGTCCATGCCTTGTTCAGTTCAGAGGATGGTCATGCTCTGGGGATGAATCAGGATTGTGTAGTGAAAGAAAACTGTTGTTTGTAGGATCCCTGTTCCATTTGTTTCAGAAGTTGGAAGGTGTTTTGTGAATGAGGCATGGGGATTATAGGAATAGAATAGATAGTCTCTTTGTTAAAGCAGTTATATGCTGCCCTGGAGGATTGGATTCTGTGTGATGCTAGGAAGTTGCTAACCCCGCTTTTCACAAGGGATCACTAAATGGGTGTACCTCATTGTCTGAGTGCCTGGCTAGAAGCCCTGGGTTCTGATCTGCAAAAGAGCTAAGCAGTTTGAACTGAAACTGAACTTAATGGGAGCTGTGCTTTAAACACATGAAGTGCTATACAGTGCTAAGTATTCTGAAAAACAAGGTTCTAGATGTCTCAAATTGAGCACCCAAAGTTAGTAGATACTTGTGGACAGGGGCAGCCTGTGGATGTAGGCAACCTCGGCAGTTGCCTAGGGTGCTGCGTTTAACACAGCACCCAATGATGACGTCACGCCGTTGAGGGGTATGGAGGCAGGGGCGCCGATCGCGCATTCCACCTAGGGCGCCAGTTGCTGGCAGCTCTCCTCGAGCCGCTCCTGCTTGTGGAACTTAACATCTCGTGTGACTGAGCTCTCTCTTTGTAAAATGTGGATGATGATAATGATAACCTTCATATCACAGAGTAGTTAGGAAAATAAATTCATTAATGTTTATGAAGAATTGTAGTGATGATTACCATAGAAAAGCCCACAAGAAATTATTAGTGCTGTCTTCAGCGCAACTTTTGGACAATGTGCAGTAAATAAGGTCCAGGGACACACATTGAGCAACTGAGAATACAAAAAATACCTCCCCCCCCCCCAAAATTGAATTTCTGCTTAAGCGATCACCATCTGTTCTGAGCATTGAATGAAGCAGGGCACCTGTGGAAAACATAGATGATCATGTAGTTAAAGATTGTATCATAATGCATACACTAGAAAAAAGAAATAAGGTCACACTGGCAAAATGTTCTGGTGTTGCTTAACTTTTGGGTTGCAACATTAACAGTTTGCTTTTAATGTAATTGGTGGAGGGAGGGTTTGGGGGAGAGTGCCTGTGATTTAATATAACAATTGCCTAGAGCTAAGGATACGTACCTTTTAATTTTCAATAGTATGTATAAAATAATAAATGAAAATAATAAAATAAATAAAAATGGTAGGCATATATTTTGATCTAATGATATTGATTTGTGATGATATGCCAGAAAGAATTAATTTCATAACCCTTGTTTACTGCTCATTGGGCTAGCAGGGATGGGGTAAATCCTTCAGTAACATCACATGTGGAGATAATATATATCCTTTTAGTACTTAAACTATTTAGATGTTTTAAATTTGTGATACTTTATACATACAAATAAGAGTCTCTTAGTACCACCAAAATTTTGCAATCATATAAGACAAAATATGAAAATACAAAACAAGACAAAGGTCATTCAGGAAAGTGAGGAAGGATTATGGAAAATACATTTTAAGAGCAACACCCTGTTGCCAGTTAAAGCATGGTATGAAAAGATTGACGGTTCCATCTAGTCATTAGCTACTATAAAATAGTAGCCATATCCACTTAAGGGTATGGCATAAAAAAGGGTATGGCATAAAAAAGAAAATTGAATATTTGGGGATCAGTCAGGGCTGCAGTGAACCTAGTATCAAATCCTTGTCCCAATGAAATCAGTTGGAGTTATGCCATTGATGTAATGGTATCCGGGTTTCACCTGTTGCAGAATCTAAAGAAAAAGTGTGTCTGAGTCCCAAAGATGGATCTCAGCTTCAGAATCCAGACCAAGACCTGAGCATCCACATGTGAAAGGATGTCTAGAGAGACAGTTTTATACCGAAAAAGAAATCTTCCTTCTCATTTTGCTGAAGTCAATATTGTGATGGCATCATTAATAGTAGTGTAACCTAGCTGAAATGCTTTTGGTTTCTAAATGTGCTATCTAAATTATGAAAACATCAAAACGCTCTTGAAAGCTAGTTTCTTTTAGTTTCATGCATGGAGACTCCTGTTCTGCAAATGTATACAAATTGCAGTGTCTGAGTTACCAAAGTGTTTTTTTTTCTTTGTACAAGGAAAGAACAGATATCAAAGTTTGCTAATTGTTAGCAGTATACATTTTAATATATGCCATAAATTGTTTCCACATTGAAGGTGCAATAGTCTTCTATTTTTCCACTTCCAATTTCCACCCAGGTAGTTGGATCCTAGATTTCCAAAAATGGCTTGTGATTGTGGATCCCTCAATTTTCAGATGTTCCAAGAATATAAGCACAACCATAACGGATTAGACTAAAGGTCCATCTATCCTGACATTCTGAAGTCATCTGAGGAAGTGGGCTGTGCCCACGAAAGCTCATGATAGCATCCACATGTTTTGTTAGTCTTTAAAGTGCTACCAGACTATCTGTTGTTTTTTTAAGTTTATTCTGTCTTCTGACAGCGGCCAGTGCCAGGTGCCCCAGAAGTAATGAACAGAGCCGACAATAAAGTTTTCCATTCTCAGCTTCTGACAAACAGAGGCTAGAGACCACCATCCCTGCCTATCCTGGCTAATAGCCATTGATGGACCTATCCTCTGTTAATTTATCTAGCTCTTTTTTAACCCTGTTATAGTCTTGATGTTCACAACATCCTCTGGCAAGGAGAACTACAGATTGACTGTATATTATGTGAAGAAGTACTTCCTTTTGTTTGTGTTAAAACCTGCTACTATTAATTACTATTACTATTTAAAACCTATTAATTTCATTTGGTGACTCCTAGCTCTTGTGTTTAGAGAGAGAGAGAAAATAACTCTTCTTTATTCATTTTCTCCACACCAATCATGACTTTATAGACCTCTGTCATATCCAGTGTTCCCTCTAAGTTGAGCAGCAGCCTCACAGGTGATTAATCAGCTTTGCCCAGTGAGTCAGCTCCCTGCAAGGAGCCCTGAGCCTCTGACTGGGCAGGGCTGATTAATCAGCTGTGAAGCTGTGTTGCCACTGATCATATCCCCCTTTGGCTGACTATTTTCCAACCTGAAAAATCCTACTCTTATTAATCTCACCTCATATGGCAGCTGTTCCATAACCCTAATAATTTTTGTTGTCCTTTTCTGAACCTTTTCCAATGCCAAGATATCTATCTTTGAGATAAGGCAATGACGTCTGCATGCAATATTGAAGAAGTGGGCGTACCATGGATTTTATAGAGGCAATATGAATTTTCTGTTTTATCTATCCCTTTCTTAAAGATTGCCAATATTCTGTTTGCTTTTTGGACTGTTACTACACATTGTGTGGATGTTTTCTGATAACTATCCACAATGACTCCAAGATCTCTCTCTTGAGTGGTAACAGCTAGTTTAGACCTCATCATTTTATGTGTGTAGTTGGATTATGTTTTCTAATATGCATTACTTTGTATTTATCAACACTGAATTTTATCAACACTGAATTTTATCTGCCATTTTGTGGCCCAGTCACCTAATTTTGTGAGAATCTTTTGAAGCGATTCATAGTCTGCTTTGGACTTAACTATCTCTTGAGCAGTTTTGTATCATCTGCAAATGTTGCCACCTTGCTGTTTACCCCTTTCTTCAGATCATTTATGAATATGTTGAATAGTATAGGTCCCAGTATGTACCCTTGAGTTGTCTATTCTAAAAACTGACCGTTTATTTCCCCCTTTTGTAGTCACGTTTATTCAATACCAACTCTTTAAGGTGTAACAGGTTGGGGATTCAAAATCTTAAAGGCCCACAAAATGACTAATTATTTGAAAAATATGACTCTTGAGAACTAAACGACAGACCTGTTATGGAGAGAAGGTATTTAAGAGCAAAGGGCTCTGACCAAAAGTAAAACAGGAAACATTCAGAACGGCTAAGGTTGGTGTGCTGGGACTAGCTCCAAACTCTGAAATATTTTCAAACTTGAACTTCCACTGGTGTCTCAGAATGTCACGTTTTTAGTACAGTTTGGGATTAGGTTTGATAATTGTGCACGGCTCTGGTGTATTTGTAACCTACTTGTAGGTGTGGTTCACTGTTCCATGCAGTGGCACTTAGACCACTTACAGTGAGAGATAAGAATAAGGGAGCTCCTCAGCTTAAAGCTTCTTTTATAGCTCAAGCTGTAGAGGCTCCTATGCTGAGGTCCCAGGTTCAAATCCACCTGGTGGCAGTTACATATGTAAAAGTTATGTTGTGGTGATCCAGTCCAAAGAGCTTTATGGCCAATGAGCAAAGTATTATTCCTTCTCATTTATAGGTATATTTTGTCAATTAATTTTATAGATATGATTTATCTCGCAACATAAATACTAAAGCTGGATTTACTTGTCAGTCTCAATTGAATAGAGAATGGCTCAATTATGTCAGGTTTTACTGCTGTGGTTTATATAATAAATAAAATTCTGCTATGGGTATATATTTCTAACATCCTATACATTTCTGCATGTACTTATTTAAAATATGTATTTCAGTTTGGATGGATCAATTTGAATGGAGCTGTATAACAACATTAAAGGGTTAGATTTATAACCACACTGTTTGCAATTCAGTTACTTTAAGTCTGTTTTAAAATGTTCGCTTTCTAAGCTACAATGTTTATTCCAATGATAAATTAATATAATAAAGGTCTGATTCCAAGATATTACTTTTTCAATTTTACATTGTATTTTCAGTTAACTTTAATAATTTTCTTTTTCTTTTATTCTTGTGATCTGTTGTCTGTTTTGTCTATTGCATGTCCAGGGTTCTAAGGTTAGTATTACTGCTGTAAGTTTCAGTTTGTTTTTCAAACTTTGTTGTTTTTGATAATTTGACATTTGGGTTTTTTTTTTTAATTTTTCACGCCATATATGAGGATATGGTCAAGAGTAAATTAGGTGTATTTAGGGAGTTTTCCTGAAATATTTCTCTTAGTTGAATCTAAAGCATTAGTTAGTGATTTTAAACTACCAAATCGAAGTTAGACGAGCCTATGATCTAATTTAAATTGCAGAGGTGTTAATCTTCTGTGAAAATCTGATTTAGTTCAAGATCTGTACATATAGCCATCTGGGAATTTAGTTATTTCTTTTAAAGTTTATGTAGTAAGCATGAGTTTACTTTTGAAAAGTGTTTTCCCATATCATGCTAAATTATTCTAGCCTCTGAAACGTAGTATGCTAAACAAGAAAATCTCTTAAATGTTGTTAGAGTACATACCAGTGTATTACTTTTAAGAGATGGATTTCATTATAGTACTTAGGCCTAATAGAAGGCTGTTTATTTTCCTAGTGAATTGGCAGCATTTATGGAGATTTCCTAAATAAAATTCTAATTTTTCTTTTGTGTAATGCTAGTAAAAATCACGTAAAAACTGTATTAGAAAGCATGCTTTTTACGTGGATTTTACTATTTCATGTGAACATAAAGCTGGACATATCACACTGGGAATTAAAAGGAGATACATTTCCTTAAGAAAATGTACATAGTATAATATAGTTAACTGTATTACAGCAACAATCCACAACTGGGAGTCCATTAATAGGCCACTGGTGAATATTTATGGTGCATGTTGTGGTGAGTCCAAAGGCCTTGTTTCTCCACCTGAGAATTGTACCAGCAGCCTACTAATGCACACCCAGGCATGGCTTCTTGCTATTCAGATGTGGCTTCTTCAGTTTAATTTCATTTGTGGGTTTTTTTCAACAGTTTGCTACTTTTCCTTAGTAGAAAAATATATTCATAACTCACTATGACAAGGGGGAGTGACAGTAGAAAAATAACATAAAATAGCAGGGAAGAACTGCCTAGAGGAATGCTAGTGGCAGTTCTTTACAGGGAAATAGTGTTTCAAAGGTCTAATTGTCATAATATCATTTGTTTTGTGTTTCTGGACAGATTTTAAATGGTGACAATCCTTCCCAGACTACCCATGTAACTGACATGTCTTGCTTTTAAGAAAAATAAAATGCCATGTTATCTATCATTCTGATGACAGAAAGACGCATTATATCGTGCATGTGTCAGAACAATTGTTTTTTTTTAATATTGCTTGGTATTATTTGCACTGTTGGTATAACCTAAACAACTATTTCAACAAGTTACTGTTCACAGAGGACATTGAATTCTCAGCAGATAGGAAATAAAGGGTTTTAAAATAATTTTCTGTAGTCTTAGTAATGAAAATAAATTTGTGTAACAGTAAAAAATAATCATCTGCTCATCTGAGGAAGTGGGTTTTGCCCACAAAAGCTTGTGATGCTATATATTATATTAAGGTGCCACACGACTACTCATTTTTAAAGTACAGAATAATATATTTTAAGCTTCCTATTTATCTTACAGAATACCTGAAACTGAAACCAAAAGGCTAAAATTTTAACAAGCCTCTGAGTCCCATTTAAAAAAAAAACCTCAGGAACTTAAGTTCCATTGACTGTGAGTGAGACTTAGGCTTTAAAGCCAAGGTATTTAGGTGCCTGAGGATGCAGATAGGCACCTCATGGGATTTTCAAAATCACGTAAGCAGCAAAATATGTTTAAAAATCTGTCCCTGAGAGCTTTTGAAAATGGGGCTAAGTCTACTGTCACTTAGGCTTTTTTGAAAATGTTACCCTAAATCCATAATCCTTTTTACGTTTATAAAACAATTGCAGATTCAGGAGTGGCTTTGCCATTAGCCTATTCTAAGGGAACAGCCCAAGACAGAGATGGTGATTCCACATGGAATGTACCATGTATCAACAGGGCATGATTTACTCCCTCACTGGAGCATCAGGGAGGAACTAAACTGCCTCCCTTGCTAATCTAGGGAGGGAGTAAACTATGCTAGGTTGATACCCCATTCAGTGTACATTCCCTAACGTATCTCTAACATGTTTTGGAGCCAATACTGCCCAATTCCTACCCCATTCCACTTCCACCCATCTGTAGGAATAGGGATGGATGGACACTGCAGTTCTGCAGAACTTGTTTTCCTTTCTTTGCTGTCACAGTTACCCTGCTCAGGGACATACATGCCTTGTACTGTTGTAGTAGCTGGACCATATTTTGGTCCCATGTAAATAATGATTTTCACAGATATTAGACTTCATAATATCTATTACAGCATGCAAGTGTGACTTCATCTTCCCGTGCCATTGTTTTTAAGTTTCACTCATAAGTACTTTACATCGATGACAAATATAGATAGGTTTGGCAGGATTCAGTTTCAATCAGTAGATTTTGATAAAAATGTTAATTTAAACTGACATACTAAAACTAGTGAAAAACAGAGTGAGAAAAAATCAATATTAACCATCAAATTTAAAAAAAAAAGAATTCTGCCAATCCTATATATAGGAAATAGCTTTTTTTGTAATATTTCTCATTTAGTTATTTATTGTTAACCGTTAAAATTGAGAAGTGGGTATGCTATGTTTGTTTTTGAAACTGTTAAGTCTAATATAATTATTTTCTCTTAGACTGAATTGGAAAATATTGAAGTGACACAAGGAATGTCAGCAGAGACAGCAGTGACTTTCCTGAGCCGTCTGATGGCTATGGTTGATGTACTGGTATTTGCCAGTTCTCTAAACTTCAGTGAGATTGAAGCTGAAAAAAACATGTCTTCTGGAGGCTTAATGCGACAGTGCCTTAGGCTGGGTAAGTCTGTAAAGAACAACACAGACAGTGTGCATTAAATAATTACTTACAGATCAATGAGCTTAGGCTACAATGAATAAATGTAGAAATTAACCTGGTTCTGACCATGATGTAATAAACTAAAACACCACAGAGTTTTTACTGACTTGTTATGATGGTTCTGCTGAAGCACAAAAATAGATGAGAATGACATGTTCAGATCTGTGATTAAATTTTAGTTGTAAATTATGTTGTAAGATAGTAAAATATTAATACTAGTGGAAGGAAGAAAATTACTGTTCCCCTCAAACACTGATCTGCTATGCTGCTCTTCTGTTGTAAGATTTGTCAGCATGGTCTTTGCTTCTCTGAAAACTGCCTCTGCAGATCTCCTCTTTGGGGAGAATACACCTCAGCCATGTACCTGTAAAACATCCAACAAACAGTAATAGTTTGGGCTATGTGTACACAGGTTTGCAAACAGAAACATTAATTGGAACGGTATGTGAAGAACTGTGACCCCATGTGTCTTTGTTATTATTCTTATTGGCAATGGCAGCATGTCTTGGAAATACTGTCTTTTCAAATGCATTGCAACATCATTTGTGTCCTACCTTTTCTGTTTCATTAGTTTCCTGCTTTCTATAAGAAACACTGTAAGTTTTTATTCACAAGCTGTTAGATATTGTGAAAATAACTTTTTTTAAAATGTAAGTGACTTTGATGGATCCAGACTCAGTGGCATGGAGTGAGCTGCAGAAGCTCAGTGGAACAAAGAGCCCTGTTTTTAAGACAGTGTTCTGATGCACTGATGTCCTGTGGTTTTATTTTTAAAACAGACTCAGGGTTCAGTAAAGCCTTATATAAGAACACATCTTTGTTTCAAAGGTGGTTGTAAATCCATAGCAAGATGGATTACTATTTCCAGCTCTGAAATCTATAAAACTAGCTCCAGGAGCTTCATTTTGTTTCATTGAAACGTATCCTTCTGATTTTGGAGATATAGCTGATTTTCATTTCGGGAGAGCAGTTCCCCAGTTTTCAATTAATTATTCCTCCTCTGTCCTTCAGTGTTTTATCATTCATTTCTAATACAGGTTGAACCTCTCTAGTCTGGCAACAGCCATGATCCAACATGAATGTAGTTAGCCAGATATACACTTATCATGAGTGTGTACAAGTTTTCTGTAGTCTCATAAAGTTGGTTTACAGCTACCAGTCCTGGCTCTATGTTCTTATTTAGCTCTAATTTACCCCTCAATGTCTTCTAGGAGCCCAGAAAGCAGTGCAAGTATTGGTAATGCTGCTAGATCATATTGACCTCCCATAAGGTATGTCTACACTTGCAACCTCTTTCGAGAGAGGGATGCAAATGTAGACATTCGGAATTGCAAATGAAGCCGAGATTTAAATATCCTGTGCTTTGTTTGCATATTTGCGTTATGGTGCTATTTCAAAATAGCGCTATTTCGAGGAAAAAGAACGCTGTCTAGACGCGGTTATTTCAAAAGAAAACCCTACTTCTGAAATAACCCTTATTCCTCCTACAATGAGGTTTACCAGTTATTTCGGAAGAAGGGTTTTCTTTAGAAATAACCGCGTCTAGACAGCATTTCTTTTTTCGAAATAGCACTATTTCAAAATAGCGCCATAACGCAAATATGCAAATGAAGCGTGGGATATTTAAATCCCGGCTTCATTTGCAATTTCGAATGTCTACATTTGCATTCCTCTCTCAAAAGAGGGTGTAAGTGTAGACATACCCATAGTTCAGCAAATTCTCTGCTTCAGTGCCTGTCAGGTCCAAAGGTTGCCAGACTAGAGAGGTTCATCCTGTAATTTCCTCTAGTATAGGGATCCCTAAGAGGGAATTTTTGACAAAGTTTATTCAGAGTTCCCATTGCTAATGCAGAGTCAAATCTGCCCACAAGGCCTCAGATTCCTCAGACTGTATTTTGAGTTGGAGGACACTTAGGCAATTTGGCTATGGTGTTTTACAAGATGCTGTCCCAAACGCTAAAATCTGTGAGAAAAAGTACACCCGACTCTAGTGACAACTAGTTCACAAAATAAGTATTAGAGCTGCAAGTAGCAGTTTACTATGCACGCGTGTTCTCTCTCTCTCTCGTTTGATTAGTTTTTCTTAAATCCTTCATAGTCTTCTAAATTCTTGACTAAACTGAATAATTTTTGACAGCTGCAATTTTTGCCACAACACTTCACTCTCCTTTTCAGATCACCGATAAATTACGATTAACAATCCTCATGTGGAACCTTGTGGCATTTTGATGTTAATCTCTGACGTGATGGAAAGTAACCAGTGGTTCCTCTTTTTGTTTTCTGTCTTCTAGCTGCACAAAAATGTTTGTTGGCTTTCACAACACTAAAGAGTATGCTCCCAAAAGTAGTGGATCAACAGGGACAATATAATCATAACAATTCCAGTTACAGAGGAATAATTTGCATTTTCAAACTTCTTGTAGTCTTATATATGAGCCTCGTTTGGTATAGTCATAAAATTAAGGCCCCATTAAACTAAAACCAGAGTGAAATTGGAAAAAGTCACCATTATATTTTCCTAGTATCCCCAGAGTATAATTTAAGAGATTTGTGATGCCTATTAATACAATTGTTACTGAGACATAATAATTCTTTGGAGTTGCAGGCTCTTCATTAATTGGTACCCATGCAATCACGAGTGATAATGTTCAACTATATCTTTTTTTTAAGTTTGTTGTGTTGCTGTAAGAAACTGCTTAGAATGTCGACAAAGACAGAGAGAGAGGGTGAACAAATCTTCATTAATCAGCAGTAAAACTCAGGAGACTCTCCAGGGCATGACTGCAACGGGAATGACCAAGGTAATCTGATGTTGTTTACGTAGGTTGTACCAGTGCTTAAAATGAGCAGGAGAGGTTTGTAATTAATTTCTAGTTTCTGTTAAAAACCCATTTCCTGCCTCACAAGAGGGAGTATTTTTTCATTAAAATAAGAAAAAAAATTAAAAGGATGAAAATAGTTAATGTAATGGTATGATTAGAACAGTTCTCCAATACTGTATTCTTTTTCGTACTACTTCTGTTCCAAGGAGCACATCTGCTCCCCCATCTTATTGTAACTTGGCCTATCTATTCACATTTCTTTGATTTCTGAAGCCTCTTGAGCTGCATGGCCAATACCTGCAATCAGATTTTTGTGGCTGGGTTCTTGCATCCTTATAGAATCCTATTAACTTCAGTAGGACTGTGTGTTTAAATTGGTGTCTATCTTTCTGGATAAGATTACAGGAATGAAGTCTGAATTTGTTTAATTGTCACTTATGTTTCAGTCACTTTTGTTTCCTTATTATTTAAGTTGCTTGTTTCAGACTCTTTTCCCATTTTTTTCATTGTTTTGTGGGTTGAAGGGCCCTAAATTAAATGCACGGAGAAATTAGCACCTCTGGGTCTCAAAGATGATACCTTGGTAAATGTTGCCCAAAGGCACTCATGATAATCTCATTGATGTTTTCAAAATAGTCTCTTCCCACAATATGCCTGTTTCAGATAAGATTTATAACCACAAATATATTCCACCTAATATTACCACATTATTTTATAAAAGTATACCAAAATGTAGTCTAGCAGTTTTGCTAAACTCAACAAAAGACAAGCATTGGACAGTAGAAAACAAACCGAACACTTTCATGTGTTAATTATTGTTTGGATTGCAGTGTTTGTTTAAAGAAAACAAGTCACATTATTGTAGTAAAATACTAAACATGCATGGTCTGCATGGAACTGTAATAATACTTCTCTGCATAAAACAGAATGAGGATGAATTTTTTAAAGTTACTTTCACTTATATGAACCAATGTTCAGCCTACCACATACATTGGAAATACTTGGCTTTCATAACAATAAAAGAAAATAGTCTCCTTTTGGTACAGTTAATATAACTGCTAGAGATTGGTGCATTTGCCCAAAAGGATTAAAGCATTGTTTCACAATTCTGTATCTGACTATTCAGTGCAAATGAGTTAAAATAAGTAAAGCATCACTTTGTACGAAGATCTGATGTATGAATGTTAACTTTTTAGTCTTCATGTTAGCACTAATGTATTTAGTTTATTTAGTGTGGATTAAAGAAATGTTTTTAATGAAAATCTCTGCTTCGGAAAAATTATTTCAAATTTTTAGACACCATTGGAAAATGTTCCTGGTAACCTTTCCCCTATAAAGGATCCTGATAGACTTCTTCAGGATGTTGACATTAATCGTCTACGAGCAGTTGTTTTTCGTGATGTGGTGAGTAATACAGGCTGTTTTTTTTTTTTTTTGCAGTATAATCACTAATATTAAAAGAAAATTTGATGTTAGGAAAAAACTTGCATTTTGAAACAGGACAGCTTTGGAGGCTGGGGAGGGAGATGTAAAATCTATACGTGTTTACCTCCCCCCAAAAAAGTTTTGATTTCCTGTTTTCAGGGGGTGGGGGAAAGAAATCTGCCAAATTCTGCATAATCTATTTCCTGTTTCTTACAAAAACAAGTGTTTAATAGTAGTAATCTTATTTGGGAAAAAACATGTACTACATAATTTCGTTGCATTTTACAAACTACAAGGAAGGAAAACTTCAATAACATCTGAAATGCAGCCACCTCTGCAGTGAAATATTGCACCTGCTTATTCATGCAACATTTCCAGGCATATAAGACCCAGTTGTGTAATGGTGCTTAGTAGGTTTACATAATTCATCTATGCTAGTTGACTTTAACATGGAAGTCAGTTTAAACCAGTCAGTTTAACTTCTGTGCCAGGAAAGATAATGGACTAAGTAATTAAGGAATTCGTCTGCAAACAACTGGAAGATAATAAAGTGATAGGTAACAGCCAGCATGGATTTGTAAAGAATAAATCACGTCAAACCAATCTGGTAGCTTTTTTTGATAGGATAACAAGTCTTGTGGATAAGGGAGAAGCAGTGGACGTGGTATATCTAGACTTTAGTAAAGCATTTGATATGGTCTTGAGTGACCTTGTTAACAATAAACTAGGGAAATACAACCTAGGTGGGGCTACTATAAGGTGGATAACGGGGTGCATAACTGGATGGATGACCTTTCTCAGAGAGTAGTCAATGGTTCACAATCATGCTGGAAAGGAATAATAAGTGGGATTCCGCAGGGGTCTGTTTTGGGACCTGTTCTGTTCAATATCTTCATCAACAATTTAGATGATGGCATAGAGTACAATTATTAAGTTTGCAGGTGATTCCAAACTGGGAGGGGTTTCAACTACTTTGGAGGATAGGGTCATAATTCAAAATGATCTGGAGAAATGGTAAATAGGATGAAGTTTACTAAGGACAAATGCAAAGTGCTCCTCTTAAGAAGGAACAATCAGTTTCACACACACAGAATTTTTTAAGTTTTTCCTGTTACAGACGAACTAGGCTACTCCTCTAAAGCTTCAGAATGGAAAGTGACGGTCTAGGAAGGAGTACTGCAGACAGGGATCCAGGGGTCATAGTGGACCACAAGTTAAATATGAGTCAACAGTGTGACACTGTTGCAAAAAAAGCAAACATGATGCTGGGATCCATTAACAGGAGTGTTGTGAACAAGACACGAGAAGTCATTCTTCTGCTTTAGTCAGCACTGATTAGGCCTCAGTTGGAGTATAGTGTCCAGTTCTGGGCACCACACTTCAAGAATGATGTGGAGAAATTGGACAAGGTCCAGAGAAGAGCAACAAAAAATGATTAAATGCCTAGAAAACATGAGCTATGACGGAAGACTGAAAGAATTGGGCTTGTTTAGCTTGGAAAGGAGAAGACAGAAGGGGTTTTCAAGTATCTAAAAGGGTCTCTTTGGCCTCTGATGATAGGACAAGAACCAATGGGCAAGGGGGCAATTGCAGAAAGGGAGGTTTAGGTTGGAAGTTAGGAAAAACATTTTAACTTCAGGGTGGTTAACCACTGGAATAAATTGCCCAAGGAGGTTGTAGAATCTCCATCACTGGAGATATTTAAGAGCAAGTTAGACAGACATCTATCACAGATGATCTAGACAGTCCTTGGTCCTGCCTTGAGGGCAGGGGACTGCACTTGATGATCTCTTGAGGTCCCTTCCAGTTCTATGATTCTATTATAGAGGAATGCTTGCTGCACTAAAAATGCTGATATGGACTTCTCAGAATATTTGCTGAAACCAATAGATGGCACAAAAATAAATATATCTTCACTTGTTTTCTGCTACAGGTTTTAAAGTACAAAGTTATAGTGTGGTCTGGAAGTCAGTGCGAGTGACTGGGAATTCTGACTCTTCATTTCTGTTTCTGACTTTGCCACTTGTTGGTTGTGAGACCTTGCGCAAATCACTTAATCTTTCTGTGCACAGGCTTACTTACTCATAGATTTCCAAGGTCAGAAGGGACCATTCTGATCATCTAGCCTGACCTCCTGTATGCCACAGACCATAGAAAACCCCAGAAAAATTGCTACAGTATATCTTTTAATAAATATCTAATCTTGAATTTAAAAATTGTCAGTGATGAAGAAACACTCCTAGCTGATTTGACTCATAATTGTGTTTTGCTTTGTTAATCTGGCCTTGGTAATGCACTAAGTGCATATATATGTTACTGATCATGACTGTATTCTTTCACATAGTAAATGTGATCACCTCATGATCACTTGTACCTAAGCTAACATTATTTGTTAGTTCTGTGATCAGTTCCTATTTACCTGTTAGAACAAGGTCTAATAAAGGTTTCTTGCATTGGCGGCAACGTTTTTCAAGTTAGGAAATTGTCATTAATAATGTTTTCAGATTTCAAGGAAGCTCTAGTATCGGGAGCATGAGATTGCCAGGATATGGCACTCAAATTGAAGTCTTCTATGCTTACAATTTTTTCCTATGTTGCAAATGGGTGAGTAAGGCGATGATCATCCTGTTCCCTATTGTGATTTGGTGGTCAGTAGCAGACACCAAGTACAATATGGGGCAATACATTGATCCATAAATATTTCAGATCATTTTATTGTGAGATATCAGTGCCTCAGAAAGAGGTAATGCTATTTTTAATGTAGAGGGCTTTCCCCACTCCTCTTTTGACCACACCATCCTTCCTAAATAGATTATAACTTCTGATTTTAGCATTCCAGTTGGTGTAAAGGTAATTAAAGAATTGAATTATAAGCAAGTAATCAGGTATAAACTTAAAAGGGTTCATGTTTCTAAACCATATTATCTTGATTTAAAAGTTCTGTGTCAAGTATTACAGACGTGTTCCTTTTCCTCTCTCACAGGATGATAGCAAACAGGCTCAATTTTTGGCTTTGGCAGTAGTTTACTTTATCTCTGTGCTGATGGTCTCCAAGTACCGTGATATATTGGAACCGCAACGAGAGACTGCAAGATGTGGGAGCCAAGCAGGTAGAAATATCAGACAAGAAATAAACTCACCAACAAGCACAGGTACTTCTTTTTTATTTTGTTGTTCACAATTTCCTCGAAATAGTAAATATTTGACTGCAAAAAAAATTTAAATTGTCTGGAATGTATGGAGGCTATTGTTTAGTTTCTCCAGGCTTCTTTAACATATGTTGGTTGTTAATAAGTTAGGTTTAAATTACGTACTTCTGAGTACAGGATTTAACTTATTTTCATTTGCTTATTCTGTTTTTATACATCCATTTTTTAATGTATATGAACATTCAAAGGAGGGGAGGCCTTACCTTGTCCTTGTACAACTTAATATTTTAATTAAACTGTTAAAATAATGTAAAACTGCCATTCGTGTACTGTGAGCAACTATCTCCGGCTCTAAATGTCTGAAGCTTATATTTAACAAACAAAGTTAACTCCCTAGTTGAAAGTCTCAAAGGGGTAGCCATGTTAGTCTGTAACTTTAAAAACGAGCAATCCTTTGGCACCTTAGAGACTAACAAATATAATCTAATCCATTTGTTAGTCTCTAAAGTGCAATGAGACAGCTCATTATTCCCTAGATGAAGTTACTTTTTGTTTTAAACTCAAAATCCTTTAAAAGCTAATATTTTAAGGACTATTAACTCTCTTGAGCCCTGCTATATTTCTAGCTTGGGTCTGCATTGAGAAGTCTCTGAAAGTCTAAAATACTAGAATTGTTGCCTTTATTGCATTCTTCACCTGAGTAGTGTGTGAATTCTGATTTCCCCTCCTCACCTCGACCCCCGGCAAGTGATATTCCAGTGTTTGGGGGCACTATCCGTGAGCTGCAGAACCTGCAAAGATTTTTTTTTTTTAATCCAAGTACATTCTTCCACTGTTCATAATGTGAAGTCTGCCAGTCCAATAGTTTAAGCCATGGAGATGGATTATGGATTGCCTTATAACACTGCTATTTTTTTTCTTCTCAGAAGAGACATGTAAATATATTGAAAAGGAGTGATTAGAAATCAGTGGCCAAATCTCTCCATGTTGTTTTTCATGAACATTTTGCTGATTATGCTGAATTTGATTTGCTATTTTACTTTTTGGAATTGCTGATTTTCACATCACATATGATGAAATTTAAAGTCATGTCCTATTTGCTTTTATTTGGGGGCTGACAAACAATAAAAATAATTGCATGAGATTAAAAAGCTAAAATAATAAAAACAATTTAAATGTATTATAATTATTGATGTTTTTCTGCAATTTCAGATATGATTTCTGTTAGAACACAGAATGCAAAGTGTACAGTGCTCACATTTATTACAAATATTTGCACTGTAAAAAGATAAACAGAAAAAATAGTATTTTCAGTTCACCTCAGACAAGTACTGTAGTGCAATCTCTCTAAGATGATAGTGCAACTTGCAAATGTAGAATAGCTGCACTCAAAAACAAAATGTAAAGCTTTAGAAGTTACGAGTCCACTCAGCCCTCATTCTTGTTCAGCCAATTGCTAAAACAAACAAGTTTGTTTTAAGGACGTTAAATTGCGTTTAATCAGCTAATCAAGTAGTCGATGGAATTTCCATCGACTACTTGACTAGCCGATAAAGGGGGAAACTGCAGAGCTGCTATGGGGTTATCTCTTGGCCCCAGGACCTAACCCTGCTGCAGCTCTGCCTTATAAATGTAGTAAGAGCTGGCCTGACTATTTAAAAGGCAGAGACGCGGTGAGGGACTGGGCGTGGGCCGGGACAGCTGAGTCCCAGCTTCTAATCCAGTCCTCCACTGCGTCTCTGCCCCCCCATGGAGACAGTGCTGGGGGGAGCTGACTTTTAAGCACTGTCTCCTGCTCCCCCCACCGTGCTGCCTCTGATAGAAGCTCTGATAGAGGCAGCAAGGGCAGGGAGAAGCGACTAGTCAAGTAGTGACTTGACTACCTGATAAGCCTAGGCTTATCAGGTAGTCCACTACTCAACTAGTTGCTTTCATTCCTAGTTTGTTTACATTTACCAAAGTGCATATATTTATAATAATATCATATAAAGTGAGCACTGTACACTTTATATTCTATGTTGTAACTGAATTCAATATATTTGAAGATGTAGAAAAACATTCAAAATATTTATAATTTTAAATGAATATTCTCTTATGGTTTAACAGTGTGATTAAAATTGCATTTAATCAAGACTCTTTTCATTTGGTTTTACATTAAACCTTGAGATTAAATGCAATTAATCGACAGCTCTATATTTATTTATTTTTATATAAATCATTGTTATATCTTAGCTTGCTTGCTTTTTCTACCCTGTACTTTAAGTTTTAAAAAAAATCAATGTCCTCATTGGCTGTTTTCATTTAATAAACATATTTAAGAGGTCAGCTATGAGGAACCATAATTTTATGTTGCATTTAACGTGTCCTCCTTGGTCATATGTTGTAGTGCTGGAGTAGGAAACTGCTTGTTTCAATTAACTGTTCCAGCCATGCTTGTCTTTTATATGTGTCGTCTTCCCTATAAATGTTGTTCTTATGATTCCCTACTGATTGGTCTGATGTTTCCTATCTCTTGAGACATAACTTGTTTCTTTCCTCCAGAAATGCATTTTTGTTAATAATGCCATATTTGCATGTTTCAATGAGAGAGGATTTCTGTCATGGATCCATAGTGGACCACGTGACAGGCGGTTACTAGCTGGCTCACATTTGATTCCATGATTTTCTCTACAGTTGTGGTCATACCTTCTATCCCTCACCCAAGTTTGAACCATGGATTCCTTGCCAAGTTAATTCCTGAGCAGAGCTTTGCCCACTCATTTTACAAAGGTAATATTAACATCTCCTAACCTGTTTGGGTGTCCTTATTTAATGTAATGTAATTAAATAACTAGCCGTGATGTAACTGTTGATAAATAAGTATACGCCTCAGGTTACATGGAGATCACTGTCACCTAAAGAGGATACCCTTAAGACAAGGTTTTCTTCTTGACTACTTTTATCTTAGGCAGTATCTTTCCCACTTCTTCTACCTGTAATAATGCCTCCTTTAGTTATGAAAACAAATCAGACCTATTTTTAAAATATTGCATCCTAGGAATAAATTAAACCTTTAGTATAACTTTTATAGTGTTCTCTTTCCTCATGCTTCTTCCTAGTCTTCTCTCTTCCTTTCCCTTTCCTTTTTTCTTTCACTTTTTGTTTGTATGTAAACCTTTATATTTTATATAATATAAAGTTTTATTTTATGTGTTGTTGATTGGTGTGCTGCGCTATTCTGGAGGAAGAGAGCTTTTGCATTCACAGGAAATGTTTTGCAATGCAGGCCTGTTTTTTCAGATAAAAAATATGCATGTGCCCAGGCTACATTTCTTCAAATGTCAGAGATTTGCATGTGTACAAAGTTAAATGGGTGCATGTAAATTTCCCCACTTGTGTGCACATGTTATGATGGAAGTTTAAAAAGTGAATGGGTGCAACCAGAGTTTTTCTGATGATCGTGCTCTCTGTGTCACTTTGATAAAAACCCACAGATTAAAAAAAGATAAATGCAAATAAAAACCTAGTAATTAATTTTGTGACTACTTTTGATAAAATATGAAAATATAGGTTGACTTCCTAGTTTACTAAGAATATTTAGCACTTACCTGGAACTTGAAAAGCACCATATATGTTAAAATGTTAAACCCTTTAGCTAAAGGTTCTCACAAAAAATGTTGGTGGCCTCAGAGTGGCCACCAACTCTTGTGGCTGCTCTGGCAATTTTTCCTAAAATACTCCATTAGTTTTACCAAAAACAAATAAATATGCACATATACTTGTCCAAATCATTGTAATTTATGTAGAGTTTTGTTTGCAAACTCAATAATATACAAAAATAATGTACAGTTGTATGTATTCTTTACTATACCAAAACAGATTAGTAACACTAATAAAGTGCTCTGCCTTTTTTTTTTCTTATTCCTCTTGTGCTTTTTTTTAAAGGCATGCTAGCTAGTAAACATGCTAGCTAACCGGGAGACAACTGAAAAGTCATATTAATAATCATACAAATACTGTATCCCTTTTTACAGCAGAGACATACTCTGCCCCGGTAAACCAGGGGACAAATTAAGCCTTGGATGTGAAGGTGGGCAATGGGGGCTGGGGCAGTAGGCGGGCAGCCGGGGGGGGGGGGGGAAAGGTCGGGAGAGACTGGAAAAGGCAACAGGGACCAGGAGACCAGGACAATGAGCCTGGAGTCAGCACCTGAACCTGGAATCCACTTCCATGTACCAGTAACCTTCTGCCCCATTGGCCCTAGGAAGCTCATGGACTTACCCTGACTGCCTGTTTCTTTTGCATTTGTGGCTCCAGAGGAGGCCACAGGGAAGGAGCCATTGCTTTGCCCTCCACCATCACCATCTGGGAGCCTGTGGCTGCAAGAAAAGCTGCTGGAGGTCACATTCAGCCTTGGTGGTTGTATTTGAGAGAGACTGATTTTTATTAGATACAATTCCGTATGTCTCAGTTCCTTATTTATGAATGTTTATAACTTACTGAGTTTCTCAATTTCAAATTCAAATGTTTCTTACCTGAAGCATTTTTGTATTTCTCCTTCCATAAAGTTTCTCCATTCTTGCAAAAAATAATTATATGTATAAATCAGTCTTTTACATTCAATGTGCTTTTTGCCACTTCAGTTTGCTAATTTAATATTCTTAGTGGTGACAGAACTGGCATACTTATCTATCCTTGATGAAAGGAATTGCTTGCTGTTAATTCAGAAGTGCTTCAAAATAAACCCTCAAATATATTTGAATCCCGTTACCTCATTATCTTCTTGTTCTGCATTTATAGCACCTTTTTATATGGCAAGCATTAGGATATTTCATTTTTAGCCACATCTGCTTGCAAATCAAAACACACAGAGCAATCCAGAGACAATTTTAAAATCATTTTATTAAATTTTATGCAATAAAAAGAATATATAAACAAGATTAATATTGTTGTTTGTACAAAATATGGAACTAGAAGTAAAGACAGGTAGCAACTGTAGAAAAGATTAGTTTTGCCATTTATATGCAGTATAGCTCTTTAGATAAAATGTAAGTAGCAAAATTGTGGCGGGGGGTATAGATTCTTAAAATATAGAGGCAGGGCAGGCGTACAGAGTACATAAAAATATTTAAGACAAGGCTTTTTTATACCAGTTATGTCTCCTGTACTGTATATTTCAAGAATTTTGCCTTCAGAAATCTATACATTTGTCTTACTGTTTTAAAAAGTAAGTTTATTGAAGATATATATTGTATTTAATAAGGCCTTATACTGTCGTATTAAGAGTTCATTCTTTGCCAACCTATTCTGATAATTGTGTTAAAAGTTTGGTGAGATAGCATTAGTATGTTTTATCACTATTCTTGGAATTATGTCAGGGCTCATCAGGGCTGGAACACTAGTAATTCAGGAAGAAATGCTGCTTATAAGCAATCCACCTTTAGTATTGTTATAACCACTAAACTTTGTCCATTCACTGTATGAAACTTCAACTGAGACCCAGGTGATAGTACCTGTTTTGACTTTGCTCCCACGCTTTTTATCTTTCACCATTTGTACTGGTATATCAGTTCACACTTGCATAATAAATTATCCCTTTAAAAATACAAGGATAATATTGCTAGGCAGAATCTACTTAGTCATGTTTGTATTTAGCCAGAAAGCACTTTGGGAAAATTACAAATTGTTTAATTATATTGGTTCCTTTAAGCTTAGTATATGTATTGTTCTTAGGTTATGTTTTTAGGTATGTATTAGATATTTTTGAGCAGTTGAGAGGCTCTAGTGCAGTTTGAAGATGTCTCTAGTGCTGGAATTTTCAGACTTTGGGTTGCGGCTTGTAAGGGTAAGCCTCTGGTGGGCCGCAAGACACTTTGTTTACCTGAGCATCTGCAGGTACAGCCACTCACAGGTACCGTGGCTGCGGTTCACCATGTCTGGAAATGGCCCTGGTAAAGTATGGTATGCTCTGGGTAAAGCATAACAGAACAGGACACAGATGATGGCCTCTCTTTTGGAGATGTAAAAACCTTTCTAATACTTTTGGAGAGCTAAGAGTAGCTTTCACTGTTCCTCCCTGAAATTCAAATCTAGATCAGACGCCATAAGTTTCACTGAACTTTACCCTGGGGGGCCGAGGAGTATGACCAACATGACCTAGAAGTGTCCCACAGATTAAGTTAAGGCCACTGGTGACTAGGAGGCTTTGGGTCAAGATCTTATGTCCCAACTGCAGAATGAGTGCAATCCTGGTGCCTAAAATCCTCTGTAAATTGTTCTTGATGTTGGTTGGATGATGGAGCTCAAACAGAAGAAGATTCTGACTTTGATGCTGAGGAGCCTCAGAATTCCAAGGATAAAGATGGAACCAGTTCTAGTATACACTTGGCTTACTAACCTGTAGGCCTTGAAGAATTTTGAGACCTTTTGGTGTTTAGTTTGGCAACAAGGAATAGGTGCTCACAATTGGAACATAGATGTCTTAGCAGATGATGTTGGTGGAAAAAAGGCTTGGCAGTGCTACAGAGAATGGGGGCAGGTAGAGGCATGCTCAGGGAGGAAATGATAGTAAAAATATTTTTTTCAGTAGCTGTTAACAACTGGAAAATACTCCCTTGAACACCACCTTTATGGGCTGCAACTTGTGTATATTTGTTTGAAATTATAACCCGCTTCAAAAAAGTCAAGTTTTAGATTTTTTTGATACCACAAACTGAGGATCCCATCTACATTGCGTGAGAAACTGTGTTATGCAGACATGGCTCGGTTAATGCTGTTCTTAACTCTGGAGAGATGGAGCCTCCTTTCTTGTCTGCCTGAGTCCAGAGAGGATTGTGAAAAACCAAATGTTCAGCCTGTGGAGGAGGCAGAAGAAATAAAGTAGCCAAATAAATCAAGTGGTCTCTTTCTTGCCTCTTCCCTTTCCCTATTGTCCTTCAGTTAGCAAAGAAAAAAAATTAAATAGGACCAGCTACAAATGAATCTAATTAAAGTAAAAAGCAAAGTGGGTTCCATAGCAATGTCCAAAAATCCTAAGTGAGAGAGTGAACAAACACGGTCTCAATAAATGGAGGTAAAGATTGAACCTGTCTAATAAATAGTGCACTATGCACAATAAGTAATTCTGAGCTCTGATAGGCTTCCCATCTGCCAGGAACGTGCAGACTGATCAGCTGATGCAGCAACTAGCACTAGCTAAGAATAGGGCCAGGCAGCAAGGATTTCTCCCCACACCCCATTGTAACTTCTGTCTGTGATATAAAATGAAGTTTTCCATACCAGAAACTAGGAGGATTAAGAGTAGGCTTGAAGCTTTTCATGTTGGATGAAAGCTCTGTTAGATGGTTGTTCCATTGTCATTTTTGTTACTTCTGTGTTCCCTTGCTATGCATGTTGTCATAACCCCTTCATACATGTTTCCTGTTTATCCATCCACTTGTGTCACTTGGAGGTTAAAAACCAAGTAGGTAGGTGCGGTTATTTTGTGGTGATCTTGTTTCTTCCACAGATACAGAAAAGTTTCTGGTGATGGGCACAGGAAAAGGATTTCTTTAGAGTTCTTTCCTTATGGCCGGCAGACATAGATGATGCTCTTGGGTAGAGGGGAGCAGGTTAATACACAAAATGTCATTGTTGCTTTTAATTATGGTAGAGTGGCAAAAACTCTCCTGTTAAGGTTGACCATCACTTTCCATTGTATAAACAAAAATGAGACTTTTTTAAAAGAACGCTGGCTTCTCCATGGTTTGCAGCAGGACTTTGACATGTAGTACCAGGATAGTTGTGGGACTGGAACCCAGAGGCTATGTCTAGACTACACTGTTTTTTCAGAAAAAGCTACACAAAATGCTTTCTGCATTTTGCGTAGCTTTTTCCGATTCTTTTGTCAGAAGAGGCTTTTCCGACAATTGGCCCATCTAGACTGGGCCAAATGTTGGAAAAAAACCCTGTTTCGGAAGCCCCTTTATTCCTCATGGAATGAGGAATACAGGGGCTTCCGAAAGAGTGTGTTTGCTCTTCTGCAAAAAAAAGCAGAAGAGCAAACACGTTCCCTGGATGCAGAACAGTTCTTCCGGGATACCTCCGGTATTGCAGAAAAACTGTGTAGTCTAGCTGTACCCAGAGAGCCCCACCTCACCACAGTCACCAGTTCCTGTCCCAAACTAGTGCTTCCAGCTCCAAAAGATGAGCTGTGTGGCCTCGGTCTGAGCTAGGGACAGTACACAGCTGTAAAGCATGGGCAGGACCATATTTACTTTTTTGGGGAAGCACAGGTTAACCCAGCCTATGCTAGTTACTGCCCAGAGATTGGAGAGTTGCATTTGCTAGCTTCATATAAATCTATTTTGACTTGGCCATAACCATAAGCAGTTGAAAATGATTGCTTTCAAATATGTGACTTTTGTAAACGTTCAAAAAAATTTATTTTGTATATAATAATAGATACCGAATAAGTGTGGCAAAGAAATCCAAAATGGTTTTCCATAATGTACTCCATGATTAATTACTTAGAATTGGGAAGCTTGGGGTAAAGATAAAACCAGGCTGTCTTTTTAATGTTTAACTGTCTTTTGTTGGATAGCAATACTGTTTACAGTATATTTACCTAACAGAATATACTTTTCATATCTGAGATACTAGCAAACCTGTATCTTTGTGTCTTACACTATATTTTAAAGTCTCTAAACAGTAAGAAGTACTTAGGTAACTTAATAGGCAAAAAGAAAAAGCAGTGCACTTCATAAATCACAGTAAAACAAGATATTTTAGGGAAAGAATGTGACAGATGAGGTCACCACACAGACATCATGTCATTTACTTAACTTAAGCCAATATTTTTTCCATAATGTAGTAGATGAACTCATTAGTTACAATGAAAAACAGTAAGAAGGAGGCATCTGGTAGCCAACTGCCTACTTCTGACAGGGTTAAGATCACTAGATCTAGTAATGTTCCTGCTTTGTCTACTGACATGGCCTAGTGCTACAGAAAAATGATGAGGGTTGTTGAAAATTTACAAGCCTACTGTCAGAATGTTATAACAATAGACAGATGTAATCAATTATATTTTTGCTGCTGTTCATATTTAACTTCTCATTTAGCTAAGGTGGGTTGAGTACTCAAGATTCTTCTGTTCTAAGTATGTCACTCTATAAATTTAAGAGGATTGGGTAATTTTAATTTATGACTGCATTCTGTGAAAAAGATCTACTTTTTGTTCCAATCCTAAAGTCCATAGAAGTCAAAAGTATTATGAAAGAAAATCAGTGATTATGTAATAAAATGTTGGCACGCAGTGCTATAGGTAGGTAAATTGGTTTCTTTGGTCCTGTGTACAAATTCTAATTCATGTAAAAACTTTCTGTATTAAAAAATATTATGAGGTCTCTTTCCAATTTTTTTCTTTAATTTTCAGAAATATTGATTTGGATTAGATATTTTATTTTAGAGAGGTAAAAATATAATTTAATTGCCTTAGTGTATATTTCCCTTGGTAAATAAAAAAGCAACCTTGGAGCATTTAACTTAAATTACATATTGGAGCTGTTTGATATTTTGGAAGAGAGTTTTAATGCACCCAATAAGAAATATTGTAAAATGTAAGTCTTGTGCAGAAATGATTGTTCATAATAATAAATCAAAGACTCTGCTCAGTTGGCTTAAGGCAATCAGTTTTTTAATGGAATTAATACTGGAATGCAATAAAAGAATGAAAATACAAATCTGATCTCACTGGAAATTCAGTACCTTTTAATATTGTATGTACAGTGGTTTTATTGAAAAGTTTTTCAATCCATAATTATAGTTTCATGATCAGAGTCTAGACTGTATCTGTAAATCAAATTTAAGCTTAGAGATGAAAAGTATCAACCGTCTGTAATAAATGGGGACAGCAGGGCAAGTTAACTTTCTCAATGCGCTCTCTTGTTCATGAGTTCTGAAGGAAATATACTATATTTTAGCCTTAAATTTTACTTATTCAGGTTAGAATCATAACATTTCCCTGTTTTGTGATTTAATCAAGTATGTTGTAATGGCTACATATCAAAATTCTATGCATCTGTCTAGAAATTCTTCGCTATTAGTAAAACAGATTAAAATAGTATTCATCCTTCAGTTTGAACCTCAAAATGTGCACATGCAGTGGGGCTTGGCTTTTGCTTAGAGAATAAAGAGGTATTTTTACTTGTTTTAAACTAATCCCTCTGGTGATTGCTGAAAAATTGTATGTGAGAGATTTTGCAACTTCAGAGAAATGCCTTTATATAGGAAGCAATATATCATAATGCTAAAGCCCCTACATTTATACGGAAAGACAATGAATTTTTATTGTAAACTCAATAAAAATTCTAACTATGGACCATCTTTTAGTGTGCCTACCTTTGAATGATACAGTATATAGTGACAGTCTCTTTGCAGAATTTAATCAATAAGCGTATTTATTGTAAGTCTCTGCACTATATTATGTCAATTTGACCCACTCGCATTCCCAAGGAGGAAGATGTTCATAAACCAGTAAAGCAGCTTAAGGTTAAGCAGAGCAATAGTATTCTTGGGGTGGATGTGAAAATCCTCTTCTTCCCTCCACTTCAGAATTATCCTTCTTATTTTTGTATGGGGAAGTTTAGTCTCAAAAATGCATTAATCTGATCAGTGACATGATCTTACTTTTTCAAAACTATTATCCTGCTAGGTATCTATACTGTAAAAATAGGTACAGATTGTTGTCTCTCTGGGCTAGTAGACAATGTGTTTGTAATGGAGCATTGTCTTTAAGTCAGCTTTACAGAACATAAACCCAGCTTTTACTTCCCAGTTCAAAAAATTGAGTTGGTAAGGTATCCACTGTGGAAACATCATGTCATTCTGTTTGGGAAAGTATATATGAGTGGCAAGAAATCTTCTTTAGGGTTTGCATTTCTGCCAGTGTATAATGTATAATGCTGGTATACAATTGTATATGAATTGTTCTAAGTTACATCAAAGGTATGTATGTATAATATGTAAACATACATGCTATGTCTAGACTACGGGGTTTTTCGAAAAAAGTGGCCTTTTTTCGGAAACACTTCACCTGCGTCTAGACTGCTGCTGTGTTCTTTCGAAATTAAATCGAAAGAACGTGACAGTTTTTTTGACAGCAGGTAAACCTCATTTTATGAGGAACACCTTTTTTCGAAAGAGCTCTTTCAAAAAAAGGCTTTCTTGACTGTAAACAGGGATTTTTCGAAAGAGAGCATCCAGATTGCCTGGGTTCTCTTTCGAAAAAGTGAATCGCTTTTTCGAAATAGTTGTGGCTGTCTAGCCGATCTCTTTCGAAAGAAGCGTGTAGTCTAGATGTACTCATAGTGTTCACATATACAATGTAAATACATATATGAATGAAAATGTGTTTATATAATTTCTTTACATGTATTCTCATATATATGTTCGAACTTAATAGACCTTTATAAAATGATATTTTATAGTCTACTTGTCTATTACAATTTCATCATAAACTGTTGCCATACAATTCTGGAACGTTTAAAAAAAAGTTATGTAGAACTCTTATTGAAACGGAATTTCATTTACATATGCTGCAGCACGTTTTCTTCAAAAGTATCCAGATTTTCCACTTTTTAGAACCACGAAGAGAATAATAAAAAATACATAAGAGACTGTAATTTAGTTAAAACTATTCAGATTTTACTATCAGGGGTTTTTATCTAAGTGACCATAATATAAATTTATTTTTATTTTAAATATACAAATTCAGTTTGAGTTCAGACTTTTTGCAATTGAAAATATAACCACAGTGTGGCTCTCCCTGAAGAGTAATTCAAAATATTGACTCTCTGAGGCATGTCTTCACAGCTTTAGCCAAATTTCAATTGGACTGTCAGATTGCTGTGCTTTAATAGGGAAGGTGGTGTTTATGTGTTTCATTGTAAATAGCTGATAAAAGTAGACATTAGAAAGACATTATTAATAGGGCCCTTGGAAATTTTGCAAAACTCCACTGATTTCCCTGGCTTCATTCTTTCAGTTTCTGCTGGTACTTGGGCTCTGAATCAACCTGCAAGCTGAAAATTATGTTCATTCTGCTCTCAAATGGTGCCAAAAAACCATACTGGACTTTTGAGCTCTTATTTGTCTATCTTGATAAGAAACTCAAGAAGTATTCACAACATTGGTTCACATATATATGTTATTTAGGCAAACAGAAAGGCGAGGCACTTAATTTTCTCTTAAAAGGAAGTTAGTATTAGCCTGAAAACAGTAGAAATGTTGAGCGTTTGAAGAGATTCCAAAGCAGTGAAATAAATGTAAGTTTTTTGCACATATTTCCAGTGTCCCTACTGGGAATATATGTAAATTAATGTTTTGACAACAGATTTGTATCTGAGTAGTGAGTTTAGACTGCCACAATAAACATGTCAAGCTATGTTCTAGCATGCAATGTCGGGCCATTTAATAACTTTATAAGGAGTGGGTTGTACTTTTTTTAAAATGTCACTGAGATTATGTAGCACAACTTTGGGCTCCATTATGCAGCCCTTCATGTGCAGAAAACGTCCATAGAAACAAATGAAAGTTTTGTGAGTACTGTGGCTTTCTGCAGGGTTGTGTTCTCTGTTTTTAATTTGCTAAGATTTATATGGTTTCTAAGACTCAATAGATTCTATGTTATGAAGCTTCAGTATACAACCCCAGACTAAGCTTTAAATATTGTTTATAACCCTTTTTTCACTGCAGAGACTCCTACTGTATTTCCAGAGAATATCAAAGAAAAAGAAACGCCAACACCAGTTGAAGATCTTCAGCTGGAAAGCTCCATTCCTCATACAGATTCTGGTATTGGAGAGGAGCAGATGCCCAGCATCTTAAATGGGACAGACTTAGAGACAAGCACAGGCCCTGATGCTATGAGTGAATTATTGTCCACTTTGTCTTCGGAGGTAAAGAAATCTCAGGAAAGCTTAACAGAAAGTCCCAGTGAAATCTTGAAGCCTGCACCTTCAATATCCAGCATCAGCCAAAGCAAAGGCATGAATGTCAAGGAGATATTAAAAAGCCTTGTGGCAGCCCCCATTGAAATTGCAGAATGTGGTCCTGATCCCATCCCCTACCCAGATCCTTCATTGAAGAGGGAAGCTCAGGCAATTCTTCCCATGCAGTTTCACTCCTTTGACAGGTATATGGCTGAGTTAATTATTTTATATTGTTCTAATGCTGAGATTTAGAGTATTTATTTGTTAACATGTTGATAGTCCAGTGTGAATTCAGATTGGATGATATTGAGAAAAATGTAGTTGCTTTACTACTTCACAGCATTACTAAATCTAGACCATATAGTACCTGTAAAAGCTCTTCATGTTGGTTTTCTCTCTAAGCACCAAATAAAATTGTAATTGGTGCTGGAAGAACAAGCTTGCTTTAAAGAACTGTTATTGTAATAAAACTTTTTTTCTCTTTTAAAACCATCATTTGAATAGGAAAAAGTCAGTTTATGTACAACAGACTGGCTGGGTGAAGTCCCAACAAAATGCTTCCAAATGTTTGTCATTCCAGTCCTCTTCCAGTAGTGAAACATTTCAGTCAAGCCAGATTGTCTGCATATTTCCCTCAGAATAAGATTGAGACTGACTCTTGTATTTCATTTTTTAAGTTTTAAGGCCATTTTTTTACATTAGAAAGGAATGTATTTTACATTGTGGGCCATAAATACTTTATTTTCCATGGTTGACGGAAAGTGCTCGCATTACTACTTAAAGAAACTTAATAAGAGGCAACCGTGCTGATGGCCTGAATTTTAATATAGGAGTTGTTTCTAGAGATGCAAACTGACAACATCCTACAAAAAGGACACCACACTTGTATGGTGGTGTTCATCCTTAATCTATGTGAGTCTAATTCTGAAGTACATTGACATGACTGAATTTTCCAGTGTGATGTGGTTGTTGTAGACTGTCCTCTAAAATACAGTAATTCCTCATTTAACACGTGTCCGCTTAACACATTTTCATGATAGCACGATTTTTTTTTTAGGGAACGTTTTTTGAATTACACGACTGTCCCCAGAATAACACGATTTCCCAGCTGGCCTGTCACCAGCGGCTGCGCGGGGTTTCCCCCGCCTCCCTGCGAAGCGGCGGAGGGTTCGCTGCTCACTGCACCGTTCCCTGGCAACCCCCCGTCCCCTCGCCAGACGCAGTGCGGGTCCCGGCAGACCCGTCACAAGGGCATACTCCCAACCCAATCTCCCTCCCCTCTCCTCCCCTTCCCTTCCCCAGAGCCAAACACTTCCCCTCCCTGCTGTAACCCAGTCCCCTTTCTCCCCAAACCTTATGTCCCGGTCCCAACAGACACCACCACTTGAAACACAACCCCCACATTTTCCATTATTTTCAATGGGAAAATTGACCCTGCATAACATGTTTTCACTTAACACGATCATTTTCTGAAACATATCTATAGTGTTAAATGAGGAATTACTGTATTTAGATAATTAGAAGAACCAGTTAAACAATCCGGCATGAAATCTGATGCGTGGCAAAACTATAAAATAGTGCTTTGGAAATATATCAGTTAAGATTTGTATAGCCACATCCTGAAAAGAAATTCTGAAGCATCTTCAAAAATGAGCATTTCAGGCTTAAAATATGGCAGATTAAATCCTCCACAGATGTATGAAATGCACACAAATTTTCATAATACAAGATGAAAATTTTCTCCATAAAATATTAATGAAAACAAAATCTAGTCAAATGTTTTAGGTGAATATAAACAATGGAGAAGGGGGATAAATGAAAATTACCATTCAAATAAAACTTAAAATATTGTTAGGAAGCACTTCTCATTACATAAGTATAGTGCAGCTGAGAAGAAAATAATGTTAAAGTGGCATCACTGGACTATTTCAATAAATAATGAGATTGAGACACAGGGAATACCTGGGACTGGAATATCAAAAAGGAAATGTGGTCTTCCCAAAATTATTCTTTTGATTTTTTTTTTCAAAGAGACAGTCTACTTATTGCCTAATTCATTAGGAAGAAGCTTTTTTTTTTTTTCTTCTTCCTATGCATCAACTTACAGATGGTAATTTGGTTTGGTTTCAAAGGGGCAAAGTAGATGGGAAAAATCTTGTATCATTTGAGTGTTTTTCTTTGTGAGCAACCATCATATTCCCAAATATATTCCTTTTACACTTAGCAGAACAGCATGTTGTATGCTGTGCATTTACAAAGTACGTGGTAATTTCCTAAAAAAAAAAAAAAAGTGTACACTCAAACATTAACAAACTAAATTTCCTTTTTGATCATAGCACTGTATGAGAGCTCTAAGCCTTCATCAGAATCTGCATCTATCTCAATGAGATTCCATGCCAACTTGTGCACCTACATTAATTATTTTCAGTACAGATTCTGGGCCTAAGGTTATATGCAGTTGTTAACTTTTTAATAACTTCATTAATGTTGTGTAGACATTCAGGTTATTAGGTTTTATTATTACTACATGTTCAAACTGTATCCTGGGTAGTGCAGTAGAACAGATGTGTGAGGAGGTATCCCTGCACTGACTACCTTCATCACTCAGTGCAGATGGGGGAGAGAGGATGCAATGGAGTGGGGAAAATGGGCAGACCCTTTGTAGTGCTGGGTGATATGGCTGTACCACTGCACTTGACGGCACCTGCTGCACTAGGTTTGTATGGTGCAATTTACTCCCTTTCTTAGGCAATAAGAGAGCCCAGGAGAAGTTAGTGACTGAAAAGACTGAGACATAGTCTTTGAATGCAATGCCTGTGAATCAAAGCAGATTATCTCATGATTTAGTCCAAGTGTAGGTCAGTATTTCTCAATCTTTTCCATACCAAGACCTTCCCCTTTCCCTCATCGGGATACCCCTTAGTTGGTGCCTCCTTTCCACTTATTAATGTGGGAAGGGTACGGTATTGCAATAGGCCTGCGTTCCTGATACATGTTGACAAGTCTTAGTTTAAGACACGTACCATGATTCACCTCTGGAAAGAATCAGTATGTTCAGCAAGGAATGTAGCATATCCTGTCAATGGACAATGAAACAGGAAGTTGTTGTGTTTGGCTCTTCCTAGTCATACCAGACAATATTAAAAGTTGGCAAAAAAAAGATATACCTGTATCCTGCTTCTCTTGTACTAAGTAGTACTAGTTATCCTTAGTCTGCTAAACAGTTGATCCTGCAGTGATTATAAATTACCCACTGTAAAAAGTGAATAGTTTTGATTTGACTGGCAGCAGCAGATTTCCCCCATCTGAAGCATAGGGAACATTCAGTGTAATCTCCAGTTATGTGAGGCTCAGCAGCTTTGGCTATTACACTTGGTCTTACTGGGGAATGCTCAGAAGGTTTTCATGTTTATGGTATTGCTACAAAAATTGTCTTTTGATTTTGTAAGCCCATAAACTTTCACTAGAAGATGCTAAAGGTTTTTATTTTGTAAAGGTGGTTTCTTGATCCACAAATAGCTCAGTGCTCTCTCCTTTTCATGGTTATATGCATGTCCGTGTTCCCTTGTCAACTGTTGCAATGACTCCTTTGAAATATTAAGGTTGCTGACAAGCATTCTGTTGCATGCTTTGGTCTAAATCTGCCAGAGACAGGTTCACAGGCTACAAGCCACGAGAGAGAGAGAGAGAGATCCCTAGGAGAGGAAAAAAAAACTAGGGAGCAGGGTGTATGCATTGTAATCTAGCTAACTTACAGTTGGAAGACCAAAAGACAGCTGCAGAGAGGTCCCAATAGCACAGGGAGACAATCCAAAATGTTGGATATGACAAAATAGAAAAATGCTGAGTTCCTTGACAATTTGGAAAAAATGCCAAATCCACAGGACATATACAAATATGGATGGAAGAGTCACATCCTAAAAACATTATTGTGGGCTGCCTGTGGGTTTAGACAGGTATCATGATATCAGTTTGCACTTAGTTCATGTTTTCAAGGTTATCTTCCTAGCTATAAGGAGATGTAAGCCATGGAAACATCCTTTATTTTCTTTTAAAAGATTATAAAATTAAGCCTGTTTTAAGGGGGTCATAACCCATGGGCTGAGAAACATCTGATAGATTTAAAAGCATATATAAGAGATTGACATAGAAATGCTCTAAGAGAGCCTCTTACAAACTTGGGAATGTTTTCTTCCAGTCATTCCTTTATTTTATTCATAAGTTGCAACCTAGTTGTTCTCTGTCTTGGTGTTTCTGGGCTATATCTAAAGCCCATTTTTTTATCTCAAATGAAAATATTAAAACAATAATGTGTTGAAAAATCTGTTACAGATTTGTAGATATATTTTGTCATTTTATTGGCAATAATTGATATTTTACAGGGTATTTTCTCTTAAAGTAGATGTACATTATCATGTGCTACAGATATATTTCTTATAGCAGGGGTTATGATGATTTTTAGAAAATAAACCACTGGAACAATGGTAAAATACTGAACAGAAACTATTTTAAAGGTGGTGTGCTTTTATCTTAAATATTCTTAAAAATTGTACATTCTTATTATACAGCATTGGTATTAAATGAAAATTTGCCAAACCTCATATAAATATTGTTTTAGTTAATAAAAGTGAATACTGGTTTGAAATTTATTTACAATACTAATTTTCTTATACAAAAAGAGAAACTAAGTAATGGTACTTTCTCAGAATAACACATTTCTTAGAACTTGTATAACAGTAAATGAAATGTAAAAGCACAAAATATATTCCAGCACATTTTATCAAATGGAACTTCTGTGTAGTTAATGTATGCAGCAGGTCAAGTACTATCGAATGTAAATGATGAGGTGATATTGATGAAAGGAGGGGATTGAGGTCTCGAGGGGCGCTGATGACGGATTGAACAGAAGCGGCCTTGCGCTGCACGTAACTCAAGCCTGTCATCTTCACTGCTCAAAGCTATAATGGGAGGTGGCAGTCTGAAATGAGTTGCCAAGGCAAAGAGTATTATTTTTGAAATGCTTTCACACAAATCACTAGGCCCTGCATACAACTTAGTTTCATGCTTTAATGTCATCAGGAGGCACAAATTGGTGTGTCTAATTGTTTGCCACCTGCCAGCAAAATGAGCTGCCAGCCAGCCAGACGGGTTTGATTGTCTGTCAGCCATTCAATAGATTGAGAGTGACAACATCAAAAATTTCACTTCAAACTCTGAAGCTTTGTGTAGCTTTTCAGAGACCTTTTCCCTGGAAGTGCTTCTGGACAACTGCATTTTTCAATTAGTTTTCAATATATTGCTGCCTTCTGCCTCATCTGTGTTAAGATAGCTGTAATTACATTATGAGCTATATAAACAGATTTCTTGGACACTTGGAACCTAGATTCTCAAAGTTATGACATGTCTTTTAACATCAAACTGAACTCCTTGAAAATAACACCCAGGGTGACACATTTAGAACCAAGCACTGAGTGCTATCTGTCCTAGACTTATAAATGTAATGCAGTATAACTTGCCAGTAATTCCTCCTTCCATTTTCATCTTCTGATGGCAAAAGAACACAAGCTCAGGTCTAGTAATGACTGGGTATCAGAATATATTTTCTAAATGTGGTGTGTCACACAAGAAATAATCAATCAAAGACAGTGGGCATTATGAAACTTTAGGAGTGAATCTGTATGGTACTCGTATTCTGCAGTTTGTTTGGTCTATTACTAGTCTTCCTGCTAAAAGTTCCTCACCTGAAATTACTGATGTTTCAAGACATCTTGCTTTTGTGCCTTATAAATTTCTTTTTAAATTGTGCAATGAGTTCTATAAACTTCCCCCACTCTGGTCAGGTAGTTGAAGGCTGCTATGAAATCCCTCCTCAGGCTTTGTCTACACTGCAGGGTTTTTGCGGAAGAATTCTTGTGCAAAAACTTCTTGCGCAAAAGTGCGTCCACACCTCAAAAGCGCATCGCAAAAGCAATGTGTTTTTGCACAAGAAAGTGTCTACACTGCGTGGACACTCTTGCACAAGAAAGCTCTGATGGCCATTCACCTGCTCTACCTGTGCTTTTTCCGATAGGGGTTTCTTGCGCAAAAACCCTCCGAAGCATCCATACCTGCCTTCTTGCGCAAGAGCTGTAGCGCAAAAAGGAGTTATTCCTCGTGGGGAGAGAAATAACTCTACCAGCAAACGCCTTCTGTTCTGTCGATTTTTCTTGCGCAAAAACGTGCTTGAGGTGTGGACGCTCCGCCAGTTTAGTATAGACATAGCCTCTCTCTTCTCTTTTGTAGACTAACAAAGCCCAAATTCCTCAGCCTCTCCTTGTAAGTCATATGCTCCAGCCTCCTAATAATATTTGTTGCCTTCCACTGGACTCTCGCCAATGTGTCCACATCCTTTCTGTAATGGGAGGTGCAATACTCCAAATGTGGCCTCACCAATGCGGGACTAAACACTTCTCTAGATCTGCTGGCAATGCTCCTCCTAATGCACCCCAATATGTCATTAGCATTCTTGGCTACAAGGACACACTGTTGACCCATATCCAGCTTCTCATCCACTGTAATTCCCAGGTCCTTTTCTGCAGAACTGCTGCTTAGCCTGTAGGTCCCCAGCCTGTAGTAGTGCTTGGGATTCTTTCATCCCAAGTGCAGGACTCTGCCCTTGTTCTTGTTGAACCTCATCAGATTTCTTTTGGCTCAGTCCTCCAATTTGTTTAGGTCACACTGGACCCTGTCCCTACCCTCCAGTGTATCTACCTCTCCCCCTAGCTTAGTGTCATCCGTGAACTTGCTGAGGGTACAATCCATCCCCTCATCCAGGTCATTAATATAGGCATTGAACAAAACCAGTCTCAGAATTGAACCTTGGGCACTCTGCTTTATACCAACCACCAAGCAGACACATAGCCGTTGATCACTAGTTGTTGAGCCCAATGATCTAGCCAGCTTTCTATCCACCTTACAGTCCATTTATCCAACCCATACTTCTTTAAACTTTTGCTGGCAAGAATTCTGTGGGAGACCATATCAAAAGCTTTGCTAAAGTCAAGTTGTAACATGTCCCCTGCCTTCCCCATGTCCACAGAGCCAGTTACCTCATCATAGCAGGCAACCAGGTTGATCAGGCATGGCTTGCTCTTGGAGAATCCATATTGATTATTCCTGATCATTTTCCTCAGTTCCGAGTGCTTCAAAAATTAAAAATGATTGACAATATGGAGGAAAAACACTTGGAAGCATATGATCCAGTAACCAGAATGAAACAGTTAAATTACATGACAGTGTATCTTTTTTGTACTCACTGCATCACTATACAGTTTCTGAGTGTGATTTTGAAAAGTATGTAAGGTTGGCCTCTCTCTGCTCCCAGTGTCGCTAATTACAAAACAGGCCTGGAAGGAGACAAAAAGAAATTGGGCCTCTGACAATGTTGACAGAGTGCCCTGTTTTAGACTATAGGTTCTTTTACTGCTCTCATTGCCATAGTATCTGGGTACCTTCCTGTCATGGTTTTTTTTCCTTCTCTCATACTCACCCTAGTGGAATAATCGTGTATGCGTTTTAATGTGTTATCGTGGGTAGGATTTTGGGTGAAGGTTTAATTGTCCATACAGCTTAGTGTTTGTTAGACAAGACAAGATTGAATAACTGCAGGAGCAGGTGCTGAAGTTTGTAATGGTCCCACAGTCTGGATATGTCTACACTACAGAGTTTTGTCAGAAAAACAGCTATTTTTCTGACAAAACTTGAGGAACATCCACACTGCAATTGCATTCTTCCGCAAGAAAATTGAAAGAAATGGCATCTGCTCTTAGAACACCACCCACTGCCTCTGACTTAATTAAATTCGGACTCAACTCCATTCAAAGCAATAGAGACTAAAGAACACTCATTCTACCACCTTTGAAAAGTGATGACTGCCCTCAATGGCCAACATTAAGTGAGGGACACCTTGCCACTTTAACTAAAATTTATGTTTCTAGTACTTGTATGCCTCCATCACCATAATATTTGAGCTTTTTGAGGATCTACCTGCATAATATCCTTGTGAGTTGGGGAAGTGCCTCCAGTTTACAAATGATAAACTGAGGCACAGAGAGATGGTTCAAAGATCGGGTAGCAAATCTATTTACAGAGGCAGGGAACCCACATCTCCTGAGTTGCCAATCAGTCGGTTAACCATGTGACTCTCTTTACTCTTACCTTCATAGAAGACATCCTATGAAATGTTGATATGCAGAGCATTGTATCCTCATCATGATTAATCAGTTCCTCTTAGCTGATCTCTGAGCTCTTTCCTGCATTTTAGCAACCAAAAGGCACAATTTTGATTGTCCACCATAGACTGTAGGTTCCGAGCTACCTTCTTAAAAATTCTAATGGAAAATGCTAGGAATACAAAAAGTTAAATCAGAGAGATCTAAAGGCAGGTGAGGTAGAACTATCCTTCCCTATCTCAGCTTATAGTGATTCTCAGATGACCCGTCACAGACGAAACATGAAAGATATATTCTCAACTCCAAGAGCAGCAAAAACTTACACATATGTAGAGGGGAAAGGCACAACAAATACTTTAAATTCATATGCCTTCTCTGTGGAACTACCTTGGCTTATTTTTTACAGAAATAATTATGCACATCTGAGATGGCTAGTCTCCAGCTTTCAACAATCACATTCAGAACTGATAACACATACCACCATTTCTCAGAATGAGGCACAGTATAGCACAGGAAATCTCACTCTCCACTGACAACTCTGACACATGATGGCCCTGGATATCAGAGGGAGCAAAGAGCCCCAGGGACATGGCTAACGGGTTGCTACTATCAGATGCATTGATCCTATGGTCAGTGTTGTTGAAAGAGAGCAGTCTGTCACCCATATTTATTCAAGCTGATACTAATGAAGCCAACTCTGGATGCATCCTATCTCTCCAGTACAACCTGGTATCTAATCTTCTGTTTCTCAGCAAGATGGCTGAGAAGTTAGCAAGTAACTATCTCCAAGTACACCTGACAACTGTCAGCATCCAGCTGAGTTTTAGATTAAAATGAGGAACACAGGCCACACTGCTTAATAACTTCTACTGGACATGGACAGGAGACAAATATCTAGTCCAATTTTATTTAACTCTTTGCATTTAAACCTAGTATACCTGGAGTTTCCTAAAGCTCTATACTCTTCTGTCTCCTTCTCAACCTCTAAGTCAAACCTTTGGGAGCAGGTCTTTTTAAAAACATAGCAGGCCAAAGAGTACTTTGAGACTACTTGATTTTTGGTATGAATCTATCTCCTTTTTTGTCAGCAGATAAGAAAGGTGGATGCCTTCACCAGAAAGTTGGGCTGACCCAAATAAAAATAAATTGAGGGGAAATATTTAAAAGTATTTTTAGCAAGGGAAGGTGAAATATTGGTCTATAAGTTTAGCTTGGATTTCATTTATTTAATAAATGAGAATCAGAGATTTAGCTATGCCTTTTTATTAAAACACACATTTTGGGGTATGCTAAGAAATATACCGAGATGCTTACTTAAAAAGCACTTTCTGAAGTGCAGAACTGTAGCCAGGAAGCTGACATATTACCCTAAATAGCAAGATTCTTTTGTTCTTTTATTTCAGTACTACAATATTATGCCAATTTTGGTTGAAAAATGAAGTGCATGTGTTCAGAGAAAACAGCATGTGGGTGTAATGAAAATGATAAGCATCTTTTTTTTGTTCCATTTAAAAATCCCTTCTGCTTCAGATTTGTTTTTCACTTTCTAGTTTTGTTATGAATCAGGGGCCACAGAAATAGTTTTTTTCCATAAAATAAAGAGAGAGACATTAAAAATAGACATTTCATTTCTGCCAGCACAATGAAGGAGACCTTTTGTTTAAGGAAAAAAAACCACACTACAGGTCGAACCTCCCTTGTTCGGCACCCTTCGGACCTGAGTGGTCCCGAACCACAGAATTTGCCAGACGAGGGGAGGTCAAGGCACCCTACCCAGGTGTAGGGTTCTGCTCTCAGGTAGGGCTGTGCTCCATTCTGTCTGCCCTGCTGCCTCAAGGCCCCACTTATTGCACCAGCCTCAGAAGCGGTCACCCAACTGCCTCCAGCCCTGGCTGAGGCTGCACTCCCCGCCCCCCCACCGACAGCGCTGGTCCAGACTGCGTGCCCAGGTGCTGGCCCTGTTGATTCCAGCCCTGGCCGGGACTACGCTCCCAGCTGCTGGCCCCACTGCCTTCAGCCCACGTTGGGGCTGCACTTCCCACCGTGCTGCCCCGCTGGGGCTACACTCGGCAGCACCAGTCCAGCCTGGGCTGCGCTTATGAACCTGGCCAGCCTGTGCTCTCTGGTCCAGCAATATCAGTGGTCCTGCTGCACCATGGATGTTGCCGGACCAGAGAGTCACGGATTTTAGAGGTTTGACTTGTATTTAAATGTCTCTTGGTATTTTCCTTTTTAAAAATTATTTTCAACTGCATATATCAGGCCTTTTAGTCACAAATAGGATGAAGACAAATACTCTGTCTTCAAATGCGATGAACATGTACTTGTCTCAGTACAATAATCAATGTTTCTAGGGGGTCCATACTTTCTTTTCCTGAAAGTTTATATAGTCTCAATACTGCAAAAAGCTTTTGAATTATAAATTTTAAAATTATACATTTAATTTCATTAATAAAATAAAGTGTATTATATACACTGTGGGCTTGAGCCTTCTCTTTCTTGTACATTGTGTTTTCAGTTTACTTCTTGGCATTGTTGAGAGCAAAATGGATATAAAACATCACGTCAAGTGAGAGTGCAGGACTCTGATTGCTAGCATCCACAGCTTTTTCTAACTATAGTTTACTGCACCAAGTGCAAGGCAGACCAGCATTGGGCCCTATGTTCCGATGACATCTATAATTGTCATTTTGATCACTTTCATAAGATCATTCAATGACATCTGCTCAATTTGTTTCATGTAAGATTGTACAGATGTGCACTAGCAGTGTGTACTTCATTGCCAAATATTTGCAGTATTTCCATTTAAAAAGTGGTTTGAAATACAAAGTGCTATGCAGACATTAATGACAATTATTAAATTGTTATCCTTGTTAAAGAGTAATTGAAATTCTCATGACCACATAGAGGCAGGACCTGGATTAGAATTTAGAAGTTTCTAGATCAGTTTCATGCTTGGTCAACTAGAGCAGTGTTTCTGAAAGTGTTCCGCGAAATCACTTTCAGAAACACATTAACTGGCCACCTCGGTTTGTTTGTTTATTGGAGCTGCGGCCATGATGCCTTGCGGCTCCCATTGGCTCTGTTTTGTCCTTTGCAGCCAAGGGGAGCCGCGGGAAGTGGCGTAGGGTGGGCCACCACTTCCCGCCACTCCCCTTGGCTGCAAAGGATGAAATGGAGCCAATGGGAGCCGCGAGGATCTGTGGCCGCGGCACCAGTAAATAAACAAACCAGGGCGGCCAGTTAATGTGTTTCTGAAAGTGATTTCACAGAACACTTTCAGAAACACTGAACTAGAGCACACTATTCCATAAAAGTTTAGGAAATATTTAGGTATAATTATGCCTATTTTGCATCACTCTTCACTAAAAAGGTTAGTGGTGACCACATAAGCCACACAATTAATGTTAATAACAAGAGAGAAGGGACCAAAATAGGGAAAGAACATGGTAGAGACTATTTAGATAAGTTAGATGTATTCAATTCATCAGGGCCTGATGAAATTCATCCTAAGGTACTTAAGGAACTAGCTGAAGCAATCTCAGAACCGTTAATAATTTTCTTTGAGAATGGCTGAGTAGAGTCCTGCAAATCTGCAGATATCCACAGATCATTTTTGCAGGTGTGGATACAGATTTTCTATCTAGAATCCTACAAATTTGCAGATGTCCACTTAGTATCCATGGGTATACATATCCATAGATGTGGATGCAGATATCCTCAGATAATTTTTGCAGATGTGGATACAAGTATCCACACAGAGCTCTGCTTGTGGGGAATAGATCAGATCCTAGAGGACTTGACAAGGGCAAACTTAATGCCTAACTTTAAAAGGGTGGATAAAAAGGACTTGGGGAATTTATAGATCATTTAGGTTAACATGAATACCTGAACATGTACTGGACAAATTGTTAAACAATCACCTAAAGGACAATAGGAGTATAAGGAATAGCCAGTGTGGATTCGTCAAGATCGAATGAAGCCAAACCAACCTAATTTTCTTCTTTTGGCAGAGTTACTGACCTAATGAATAAGGGAGAAGCAGTAAATGCGATAAATCTTGTTCTTTAGTAAGGCTTTTAACACAGTTCCATGTGATAGTTTCATAAGACAACTAGGAAAATGCCTCTAGATGAAATTACTATAACATGGATGTACAACTGATTTAAAAACTTTACACAAAGAGTCTGAGGAGACTGTATCTGCAAAAACAATGAGGAGTTCTTTGACACCTTAAAGACTAACATATTTATTTGGGCATAAGCTTTTGTGGGTAAAAACCACTTTCAGACCTACTTAAAGAACAGTTATCGTTACTGTCAAACCAGGAGAGTGTATCTGGAGAGGTCCCATGGGGGGCCTGCTATTCAGTATTTTCATTAGTGACTTGAATGATAGTGTGCAGAATGTTTATAACATGTGCAGATGGTAAAAACTGAGGTGGAGGGTTATAGTCACTTTGGAGGACAGGATTAAAATTCAAAATGACCTTGACAAATTGGAAAATTGGTCTGAAATCAACAAGATGCAATTCAATTAAGACAAGTGCGAAGTGCTTTGCTTCCTTTTAGGGAGGAAAAATCAGATGCACAGCTAAAATTTGGGGTATAACAAGCTAGGTAATATTACTCCTGAAGAAGACGTGGGGTTTGTAGTGGATCACAGAATGGTCAAGAGTAACAATGTAATGTTGTTGCAAGAAAGATTAGTAATATTCTGTGGCATATTAACAGCAGGGTCATATGTAAGACACAGGAGTTATTAGTTCTGCTGTATTCAGCCTTGGTGAGGACTCGGCTGAAGCAGAATGTCCCATTCTGGATGCCACACTTCAGAAAAAAAAATGTGAAAAAATTGGAGAGAGCCCAGAAGAGAGGAACAAATATGATAAAAGGTTTAAAAATAATGACCAAGAAGCAATGTTCCATCTTTGTGTGGAATAAATTTTGTGTGTGCCAAGGCATGTGCAGATGGTGCCACCAATAGTAACACATGCTGCTGGTTGTGATAAGTGCCCATCTTACAGGGAACACTGCCTAGAAAGAAAGTTTAACAAAAATTAGGGCATGCTTAGTTCTGAGAAAAGAAGGCTGAGGGGGGAACTGATAACTCTTTAAAAAAAAAAAAAAAAAAAAGAGGACCTATCCTCTAAAATTGTTAAATTATTGATCAGTCATTCTTCTTGTGTACTGGCTGTAGAAGTAGTAGCAATGGGCTTAATCTGCAGGAAGGGAGATTTACTTTAGATGTTAGGAAAAGCTTTCCAAATATAAGAATAGATTTCTAAGGAAAGGTTTGGAATTCTCATCCCTGGAAATGTTTAAGAACAGGTTGGACAATTACCTCTCGGGAAAGGTTTAAATTTACCTGGTCCTACCTCATCCCAAGGGTCATGGATTTATGACTTGTGTAGTCCCTTCCTTGCCTACATTTGTATGATTCTTTGTTTATGCCTTATCAAAAGTGGTTAAAATACAAAACCAAACCCCAGTGTTACTCCTTGGTGGTAGTGAATTGACTTGCCATTTCTTTCCCTGCAGGAGTGTTGTTGTACCTGTAAAGAAACCACCTCCAGGTAGTCTAGCCGTTACCACAGTTGGAGCTGCTACTGCTGGAGGTGTACTGCCACCGGGTACTACACCAAACATATTTGCTGCTACAGGAGCTACACCAAAAAGTATGATTAATACAACAGGTATCGTCCTTAAATATTTTTGTGACCCTCATCTTTTTCTTTGTTTTTTCTTCAGTTGTCTCCTTTCTATTAGTATTGTGCCTTTAAAAAAATTTGGAAAACTCAATTACATCTCTTGTCCTCTATGAAGGACACAATTTCCTCTTGCTATATGTGTATTCTTGCCATTATTGCTTGTGGAAATTATGCAAACTTGTATAGGTGAATATATAGTCATAATGCTGATTTTAATAACAGAAAATTACAACAGAAGAGAGTGAGTTTCCCTGGTGCCTCCTTTCTCCAGTGATAGCATATTTGCAGGGGTATGCAAACTTAATGCTAATAGATATTACTTATTTAATACCCCAAAGGAGGCAAAAAACCTACTAATTGCTACTAATATACATGAGTAGAAGAGGGACGTTCCTACCCTAAATCTGTTTTAGGATTTGTGAATAAAAGTCATGATGATTTTGTTTCATGAGGCCTTTCACCATTTTTAACATGACTTATTCTTCAAGTAACAGTTTAGCTTCACCTTACAGGTTGACCTATAAAGGTTTAAAAAGAGAGGTAGTGGCTTCTTTGTTTCCTTATGATTCTATAAGGAAGGCCTTTTGGGGGGTTCAATTTTTAGTAGTTACATTAGAAATTCAGGGTTTGCCTATCCTGGAAGAATCTGTGGATGATTGGGTAAGATTATGGCATCACAGATATCAGAGCAATGCAATAGGAGTGAGAGAGGAAGTTATTTTTACTTATAGATACTAGGGCTGTCAATTGACCTGCATGAACACCTGCAATTAATGCAGGACAGGATTAACAGGTTAAAAAAATTAACGCAGGCATTAATGGTGTTCATCGCAGGCATTAATGCTGCACTGCCTCATAGAAGTGCTGCTCCGGCACGTCAAAGGGGTAGCGCAAGTGGAGCCGGGGATCAGTTGGAGTGCCCAGCTCATCCCCGCTCTGTGTTGCAAAGCCCCTTTGAAGTGCCACTCTGGCACTTCAAAGGGGCTTTGCAACAGCAGAGCTGGGAACCAGTACTCAGATGATCTCCGGTTCCACATTGCAAAGGGCTTTGCAACGCAGAGCTGGGGATCAGCTGGGGACTAAACCTTGGCTGCACTGTTGCAAAGCCCCTTGGAAGTGCTGCTCTGGGGCAGCGCTTCATGGAGCCCAGGGTCAGCTGGGGACTCTAGCTGACCCTGGGCTCCGCCTTGTGCTGCCCTTTGGAAATGCTGCCCTGGCACTTACAAGGGGCAGCGCTGTATGGAGCCCAGGGTCAGCTGGGAACTCCAGTTGATCCCGGGCTTCATGCAGCACTGCCCTGTTAAAACACCACCACGGTATTTCAAAGGGGAGTTGAACGTGATTAATCGCGATTAATCGCGATTAAAATTTTAATCACTTGACAGCCTTAATAGATACATTTCTTGTATTGGACTAAGTTTTTAACTATGCACTTAAACACTTGAGAATTAGTTCAGTGACATAACTTTTGGTGACTTGAGTCAGGGGTTGAGGAAAATGAATTCTTTTGTGGGAGAAGCAGGCTGTGAAATGGGGCAGCAGAAATCTTCCCAGCCTTCTGTCTGTTTCATAAAATAAAATAGGAAACATACTCATTTTTTTTCCTTTGTGGGTCTCCTTTAACTCTTGCTAATGTACTTTGTGAGTAGAAATGTTAATTAATCTTTCGAGAAAGTATCTGTTCCATTAAATTAATTCAGTGAAGACTTTTGTAAACATTTTTATTTGTTTACTTGTTTCTGTTGAGTTCAAATTCTGTTTGTAATCCCCTTTTTAGGTACCCATATAATACCATAAGAGAGTCCTATTATTGAAGTCTTTTCTCCAAATGATACTATATAGGCTTCAGTTTCTCAATCTTCACATCATAACTTTAAACACTCCATACCTTCCATCAATTGAGGAGCTCTTACTTCACAGTGATTGCTGTTAAAAAAGCAATAATTCATCCCCAATGTTTCAAAGTACAGTACAGGGAAATACTGCGGTATCAGATGACACAATATGTTGACTGTGGGTAAATGTTAGCTTTTCATAGTTATCCCTGCACCTCCTATGTATTCTTTTTATTATAACAATTTTTGTCTAGCAGACTATGCATAGCAGATTTATGGGAAAGTATTGCCTGAAAAGTATTTCAGCAGTGTTTGCCAGTTTAATTCCTCAGAACTACAAATATACTGAGCTTCTTAACTGACCTTTGGGTAAGGAAGTTCATGGCTGTTTTAGGCTTGTTCTGTTTTGTAAAACTTTTTTTTATGCCTGAATTCACCAGCATGAACATTTATTCTCCCTCTCTGATCTCAGCAAATACGGTTTAAAAGCTGTTCTTTTCCACCCTTCATTTCCAAAAGGTAGCAATGTCTATGTTTTTAAAAAGTGTATGTGTGTCAACAATAAATTGCAAATCAGAAGCTGTGGGATATAGTAGATGTATTGAAAAGATAAACATGTTTATTATGGAATTGCTTACATTGCGAGTCAAGTCATGATGGGTTTTTTTGTTTGTTTGTTTTGCTTTGGTTTGCATTGGGTTTTGGAGATGATGAGTTTCTTTCTTTTTGTCATTAAATGAGCCAAAGTGTAGGATTTACAATTTCAGATTATTCAGTTATATTATACTTGAAATAATTAATATTATGAATGATATGGTGCTCTTTTAAGGCACATTTTGCCTAACCTATCCAGATGCTGTGAAATTTATATATTTGCTGTGGTGTTTAAAAATACTTTGTTGATAAAAAGCAAGTGAAACAAATACCACATTGTAAAGTGAACTAAGCAATAGTTTACTGGTGTGGGAAAAATGCTCTTTAGTCATTTAGAGACACTAGATGTCTCCCAAATCCTTTATTTCTCATACAATAAATATGCTATAAATGGCACATGTATGTAACTTCATCTTAGACAAGCATTTTGCACTAAGGTATTTTGACAAATTATTTAAACAGAATATAAAAATAAGCTGTCAAAGTTAATATCCATTGTTATAACCACTGTCCCAGAGCAAGCTTAGGTTTTAGACCCCTTTTAGTGCCTCTGAAGTGCACTTTTAGGGGATAGGTTTCAGTACCTTGACTCCTCTCTGCGTACATCTATGCAGTACTACCACATTTAGACTGGATCTCTGGGCACAGCCATCCTGTTTCTCAGTAGTCTTAACTGGACATGCCCAAATGGGTTTGACATCTGCAAGCCATTTTCCTCTGGAAGCCTGTGACAATGACTGATTATAGGGGAGGGGAGAACCCTTCAAAGCATTATTTTTTAATTTTTCAAAAAGTATATACCACACAGAGCAAAGGGTAAAAGCAATAAAAGGTCTGTGTGCCAATTTTTCCCTTACCTAAATCCTAATGTTTCCTTGAAAGTTTTTTTTAAAGTTCCTTTCAGCCCAGTTACCTTCCCTTCCAGGTTGGGAGAGACAGCAGGTTTACTGAAGTCCGTGTTAGCATTTCCTTCCTGGACAGCTCTTTTCTTTTTCTTTTTCCATTTTTTTTTTCTTTTTTCCCCTCTTTTTTTTCCCCTCTTTTTTCCTTTTTTAAGGATAACATCTTTTAGGATTTTAATATCCCCTTTGATCTTAAATTCAGGCCTGGAAAGTAAGCCTTTCCAGCCTGACTGAAGTCAGAGAAGGGTGTACTCTAATTAGTACCTTCCCTATTGTTTCCTCAAGGACCATAGGAATTCTGTCAGACTGTACCTTGCCTTTGCCATTGTTCAGTTCCCTCCTGTACAGCCTCATTTGATTTATGTCCTGCAGACAGGCAAAAATACTAATCAGGTAAACTGAGGTGCATATAAGATGACCAGATAGCAAGTGTGAAAAAGTCAGGGCAGCGGCATGGTGGACGTAATAGGGTCCAATTTAAGAAAAAAAGCCCATAATCTCAGGATGTCTGGTCACCTGAGGTATATATGATACTTATTAGGAAAATAAATATATATATATATATATATATATATATATATAAATAAAACACTCTCATTATCCACACAAACTCACAATGGAAATGGTTTTATCATTCTAATGGCTTGTTTCGTATAATGGCATGAAAATATTTTAGACCTTGGAATGAATGTATTTTTAGAATCATTGAGAACAAGAGGTAAGACTCATTTAATTGTGCTTCTTTTTCTCCAGTACTGCTATTTAATGTTTGTAAAAAGGATTTTGAGAATGAAAAGTACTATGTAAATACAAAATATGAATATTAGTTTGTACTTTTAAAGAGTTAATCATTGATCTGTAAATATAATTAAAAAGGCAATGAAATTGAGAGGCAGGAACATTTTTGTTTGAACCCCTTTTTAAATTATATATATGTCAGTGACCAAATCCTTATTCATTTTCAGGCCATTTCATTTTATGTTAGTGTGTTTTGATCTGTTGATCCCTTCATTTTTATGTTAATGTGCATTCTGATTAGCAGTAAATATAACTTAATTATAAATCTGCAGAGCAGTATTGAACACTTATAGCCATATTAGCTTAGTAAAACTTTCTGTTATTTATATGTTAAAACACTTAATTGTTTTGAAATGGATAAGATGACTTATTATTTATTTTAAAATAGACTGGCATGGCAGGAAATACTGTATTAAAATATTAAAAAACAACTTTATTTAGACTGAAACAAGATCTTAATTTATCTTGGGGACAGGTGCAGTGGATTCAGGATCTTCCTCCTCTTCTTCATCCTCTAGCTTTGTGAATGGTGCTACCAGTAAGAACCTTCCAGCTGTGCAAACTGTTGCTCCAATGCCAGAGGACTCAGCTGAAAACATGAGGTGTGCATATTCTAATTTTATTTTAATTTGTCTTTTCTTATGACACAACAAAATCAACTACAGGCAATTAATCAAAATAATGAAAAAATAAAAATGAAATATATAAAGTATCCTGAGAGGATGCTAAATAACTTTTAAAATAACTGAAAAATACTGCTGGCCATGTAATGAGTTCAATGTTATTTATTTACTTCATTTTCTATATGTGGATTAATAACCACAACACTGCACAAGTGTTTTAAGTGGTAATGTTAGTCATATGGCATAATGCGCTACTGGACGGCCCTCAGGTACTATGGAGATGAAGCACTTATATGGACTAGAATAAAATTATACTTCCACAAATATTTGCACTGTAAAATTGTAAACAAAAGAAATAGCATTTTTCAGTTCATTTCATACAAGTACTATAAATCAATAGCTTTATTGTGAAAGTGCAACTCACAAATGTAAGTTTTTTGTTATATAATTGCATTCAAAAATAAAACATTGTAAAACTTTAAAGCCTATAAGGCCAATCAATGTAGCTTCTTGTTCAATCACTCACAAAGAGAAATAAGTTTACATTTACAAGAGATTATGCTGCACGTTGTCATCTGAAAGTGAGAACAGGCATTCACATAGCACTTGGGTATCTGGCATCGCAAAGTATTTACATGTTGTATATGCTAAACATGTTTGCGTCTTCATGCTTTGAAAATAAATGTGCACTGGTCCACACTGCTTTGGATCATTATCGAGTAGAACCTGTTACCAGCATGGATGCATGTCCCCCTGGAATACTTGTAGAAGTGAAAAGGGACATACAAATCTTTAATGTGTCTGGCACATAAATATTTTGCTATGCCATGCGAACTCCTGTTTTCATTGTAAACAAGAAATAGGCAGTATTATCACCTATAAATGTAAATGAAATTATTCATCTAAGTGCATAAAGAAGTGGGATTCAGGGGACTTGTAGACTTCAAAGTTTTAAAATTGTTTTATTTTATAATAGGGATGTTAGAGTGTAACTGAATAGTAATGTAATTGAATTATTCGATAGTCCCTATAGGTGGGGCTGACACTTCCAGCCCCACTCCCAGGGAACCCTCTGCCACCCCACACTGCTGCTTCTGTATCAGAGGCAGCAGCGTGGGGTGGCAAAAGCCCCTGTTTGTTGGGGTCTGAACTCCCTGCAGATAGAGACTGCCGTGTGGGATGCTGGAGCCACCTCTGTCCACGGGGGAACATGGACTCCCTCCACCCTCCCCCTCCCCCCCCGAACATGGACTGCTGCCACAGAGCAGCCTCTGTCTGGGCAGCAAGCCCAGGCCCACTGTGGACAAAGGCTACTTTAAGGCAGCCTTCCCTGTGCTCCTGTCTCTGAAAGAGGCAGCAGCACGGGGGTGAGGGCAGGTGGCACGGAGGTGCAGGTTGGTCCCCGGAGGCAGCAGACTTGGAGAGCTAGTTTAAAAGCCGGCTCCCCGCACATATCAGCGCCTGCCTGCTCCCCTCACTGTCAGCACTGCTGCCTCTCTATCAGAGGCAGCAATGTGAGGGAGGGGGCAGAGGCAGGTGGATCCAGTGCTTAAAGCCAGCTCCTCACAGGAACTGGCTCCTGCCTCATTGCCCCTTGCTGCCTCTGATATAGAGGCAGCAAGGGTGGGGGAATGTGTGTAGTTAAAAAGATTAACCAATAAACCAAGGATTAAGCAATAATGTTGACATCCCTATTTTTGAATGCAATTATTTTGTGTGTATAATTCAACATTTGTAAGTTCAACTTGCATGATAAAGTTTGCCCTACAATACTTATACTGGGTGAATTGAAATACTATTTCTTTTGTATTTTACAGTGCAAATATTTGTTATTAAAACAAATATAAAGTGAGCATTGTGTAATATGTATTTTGTGAATTAAAAATATTTGAAAAGGTAGCAAACATCCAAAATATTTAAATATATAGTATTATATTATTCCAAGAGTGTGATTTAATTGTGTATTTAAATTTTTGTTGATCTCTTGACAGCCCTAATTGTTATAAGAAAATTTCATACAAAACCTCTAAAAGAGCCTACATTGGCAAAGCTGATCTTCTATAGAGTTTATTTTTAAACCACTGTAACCAGTGCAACAGTCATAATATTTTCTATTAGCACATTAGAAACAATAATGTTTCAATGGTTAAGAAACAACACTTCGGATGAAAAAATATCCTAGAACTCCATTCCAGAAGTTATGTTCCTATTAGAGCACATTGAAACTTTCCCATCAGAAAATGCAGATTCATCATAATAGAAATCTGAGTACATGTCAATTTCAATGTAATTTTCAACAGTTAAGATTTTTTTTTAAATGGAATTTCTCGTTTCATTGTGATAATGCAATGCTTTGTTTCAGTTATGTCAAAATGTTTTGGTTTTGATTGATAGTGTTTCAACTTATGATACATTAAAATATCAGTTTTAATACTTTGGTTATATTCTATTGATTATTGAATATATTTATTTAATATTATATATTTTGCCTCATTGAAATGAAAAATTTTTCCTTATCAAAATAAAGTGTTTTGACATTATTGTAACAAAACAATCTGATGCTATTAAAACAAAGCCTTTTTAAAAATTATTTTAAGATTTTGGCAATTTTCTTCCTTTGAGAAATTTCACAATTTTGACTTTTTGTGCTGATTTGGAATGAAAATAAAGTTCAAAATGTTGGAATTCATGTTTTGATCAGCTCTCATTCTAATGCTACAGTTTTAAAGCTATAGCTTTATATATAGGTATAACGGGAAAATAAGCATTTTTATTCCACTTCAAATTATTGGATTCATGTGCCCTACTTCCATCTACATGAAAATTCTTGATAATATTAGAGATTAGGGATATGAATGACTAACCAGTGGGAGCTGGAGCCAGCCCCCTGTCTGCTGCAAACATGGAGCTACTCCAGCCCCATGGGGCCCACTGAAGTCAGGGAGTGCCCAGAGCAGTTCCCGACCACCCCCATTTAATCAGTTAACTGGTTAAACATGAAGTTTAACTGGTTAACTAATTAAATGGGATTTTACATCCCTAGTAGAGATTTAGTCATATTTTCCTTCAATTCTATGATTGTCCTTTTTTGCACAACTTATATGGTTTGCCATAACAAAATCATTGTACAAAGCAGTGAGTGGAGGGAGAGCCAGTGCAGCAGGCAAGCCTACTGACATAAATTGTGATTGGATAACTGACAGGTGCCAGTAGTTGTACCGATGTTACCATGCAAAGGGCAGAGGTGATAACACAGATGCAAGGGATCTGTTAAATTTAAGTATAATTTTAAAACAATAACCTATTTAAATAGTATGTCCTGGAACGTCTACCTTATTTTGTTTATTTGCAACCTCTTTGGTTTTGTCTAAAATATTATTTATCTGTTTGATAGCAGCACTTAGAGGACCCAAATGGAATTGAGACCCCATTGTGCTTGAAGCTGACTATGTATAGAAATAAGTCTCTGCACCGAAGAGTTTATAGCTAAATAGGAAAGATAGAGCTAGAGAGGGAGGGAGGGGAAAAAAAGCACACTAAGGTGAAGTGAGTAGCCCAAGGCCTCACTACTGGTCTATAGTAGAGATAGGAATAGAACCTAGACCTCCTGACTCCCAGTTCAGTGCTCTGTCCATTTGAACTAAAATGTACTGGAATAGAAGATTACTTTAAAGTGTGTATAAAGGAGCTTATTGTAAGTCTTTGGCTCTTGTTTAGAGTCCTTAAATATCTATAGAAGTCACAAGGAATAGGTTCAGTACATCAGAGCTGAATAATTGAATTGCCAGATAAAGAAAAAAATTACTGATTCTAGTGAATGACGACCAATAGAAGTTGCACATTTATGACTATTTTCTCTGTGCAGAGAAAAGACAAAACTGTGGAACATCCACCAGGTTTCCATGTTAGTCTGTAATAGAAAAAAACTTAAAAACCAATGAATAGTCCTCCAGCGCCTTAGAGACTAACAAAAAATGTAGATGGTATCGTGAGCTGTCCACCAGGTTGCAACTTTAACCTCTGAATCTATAAACACAACTTTATTCCTACTGAGGATATAAACGCAACTGGCACCTTCGTTGTGTGTTTGACAAATCTTCCATTTTAGGGAGTTGTTGCATACTTTTTAGACAGAGTAGCTTTAGTAAAAGTATCAGATTCTCTGGACTGCCATTTAATATAACTGCTTTCTCCAAATATAAATTGGTGGATCTGCCATTTACTAAATCCATGCCAAAAAAAGATAGAATTTTGGAGTCATTGTTAAGGAAACAGAGAGATCTCAAGAATCTGGATTTTTATTTAGCTCAAAAGAAAAGGAGATATTCCAGGCTGGATGATTAGCTTCCCTTGAGATATAATACTCTGTATAACAGTATATTTAATAAAAGCTGCTATAGCCATTCTTGGTAGGTTTAATCAAATCTGACAGTCAGTCCATCTAAGCCTGGTAGTTATCTAGCTTGAAGTAAACTGATTGCATACCTAATTTTCTCCCTGGTTACTTTTCCATCTAGTAAAACCTTTAATAAGGGTCACATTTGTAACTGGCATTTTGCCAGTTAGTCATTTAGTTTGTTTTCCTGTCTTCCCCTTTGGGTTATATTACCTTCTAGATAATTTAAATAAAGTGTACTAAGTCCCTCTTTGTGATTGTATGATTGAAATTGATTATTAATTGTAGAGGTGAATTTATTACATACTTCCTGTGTAATCAACTATACTAATAACCCCAGGGTTATCCAGCTTCAGAGTACAAATAATATCTAGTGCTGGACCCCTGAGATGCTCTACCAGTCATATTTTCCTTTCAGTCTCTGGTACTGTACAGTCCTATAGCATTTCAAATGGTATGTACCAACCAGGGTTCAAACCCCTCTTCTCCCTGTACTGAGACTGCACCCCCAGAAAATCATCTTAACTTATGGTATTAACTTGACTCAGAATGGGGTTGCACAACCTTTTCAAATGCTTGCCCTAAAAACTTTGCCCACACATCAAGTTAGGCGGCAGCGCCTGGCATGGGGATGATGGGTCAAGACCCAGTAAACTTGGCATATTAGCCATAGTCTTTCTTTTGCCAAGAATGCTGACATTTTCTTTTAGAATTCAACATCTGAGTCTCAGGGGTCACTAGGGATCAGCCCCGACAACTACAGTTTTCCGTGTGTTGCTAGATGTTGCTATTTCTCTTGGAACCTGTAGGGATTCCACAGCCATTGGCAGCCCACATAGCACTGCAAAAGTCCTTTCCTCTTCTTGAAATCTGCAGCTACGCACACAGCACTTGTTCAGAGAGTCACTGGCTTTTCTTAAAGTGGATTCATTTAAGCTGCCCTCATAGGCCTCAAGTATCCCTAACACTAATAGGCATTCCTTAATGTCAATATTCATTCTCTTGAATGAATCCTCTACTATGCGGACAGCCATTATGCAACCTCTGACTCATCCAAAAAGTAACAAGACTGTTTTCCACAAATCAGTGGTCTGCCATAAGATGTGCTTGTGGTGGGTACTAACCCAGCTAGATCCCAAACCCAACCCCCCAAAATATAACACTTCTGCTAGCAGCAGTGCACAGCAAGAAGGGCCAGGTTCAATATCTTAGGGGTTCTTTTCAATAATGTAACCAAACAGGCTCGAGCCCCCATCCAGTAACCTGGGAAAGTTCTATTCTACTTACTGTGTGCCTTTAAAGGCAATTTTCAGGCAAGCACAGAAAGGAAAGAGTTTGTTTAATAAAAGTGACATGGCATACATGTAAGAAAACAATACATTTAGTATCCATAAACAAAGAAAAAACAATAAAGAAAAAGCAATAAACAAGACACCCTTCCCCGTGTTAGCTGGTCAGTGCCCTTTACTTCAAATTCTTGAGTCCAACACCTGAGTTCTTGTGGTGTTCCTACCTCCTTGACGCTGTACTCAGTTGTTTCATCAGTGCAGACCTGGAGTTCATAGGTACGCCTGCATGAAGTCTCTCCTCTTATGCATGGGAAGGAACAATGCCACCTGCCTGCTTGCTCACTCACTGGCCACCCTGCTGTGAGAGGTTTAGGCCCTGGGCAGAATCCCAGTCCTGCCACAAATTATTTCAGCTCCCAGTGATTTCAGCTATTGGTCTGAAACATAGTCCAGCCCCAAGAAATTTCAGCATCCAGTGGAGTAATCTACTATATATTTGAGAGTGTGTCTGTCTGTTTAAGAATTCCTCTTAAACAATAAGAGCTAGGACCACCAAATTCAGTATATGACTTCCTCTTATTATGACTTAAAGCCAAGGTAAGGATTTGGTTGTGCCAGGAAAATGGGATGTACCTGGAATGGGATTGCTTCTCATAAAATCAGACAGGAAAGAGACAAAATCACTAGGGAGGGGAAAAGGACTAGCTGGGGCATGCCCCCCCCCCCTCCAGCCCAGAACTGTCCCAGCCCTGAGCTCCACCCCCAGGCATCCTTTAGTGAGGGGGGGTGCTGAATTCTCTCCCCCCTTCGTCAAGGAAGTGAGGGGAAAGTGCACACTTTGCTTAATTCGTCACTGCGGCCAGGGAGCACAGGGGTCAGATGAGCTATGTAGTTTGCTTTTACATCCTGATAGGGACAGGAACGGGAAAAACAAGCAGTCCTGGTATGGGTCTTGGGGGGAAAGGGGTAGTGAGGCACTTTGGGCGTGCGTGCGCGCGCGCATACACACACACACACCCCCACCCCAATAAAGCATATACATTTTCCTTTCCCTCCTCCCCCGGAAATTGAGTTAAGGACCCGAGCAATGTCGGATAAATGTGCTAGTTTAAAATAAAAAAAGTGGCTCCTAAGGGGGCCTATTTAGTGCTCTTGGAACAGTGGACGGAAACAGGTTGAGAGTTTCTGACCTCTCCTCTTAACCCCACAGAACTCTGGTATTAGAGCCCTTGTCCATCCAAGGTTCTTTAAACTTCCAGTGGTTTCCTCCTCTGAAACAGGTTAAGAACAATGTCTTGTCTGTCTTCCCACAAAGATTACCAACATTGGTAACCATATTTCACAATTCCTGCAATTAGAATTAACATGGTTGTGACAGCAGCCAAATTGCAAAACACTGCTCCATCAGCTGAATATCTAACCAATCTAAGCAAGACGGAAGCCAACTGTCTGTACATAAACACACCCAGAGTCTCTTCCCAACTACTGTCAGTGAAGCATTCATTCAGATCCTGCATACACTAACATCAGCATGGTACACTTAAATTTCACTTCAAGTTTTCAAGGTGAAGTGAACTCCAAACTCAGGAGTTATGAGTATATCTACAGTGAAGCAAATAAATATTAGTGGGATCTGTACTGTTCTGTTTTTTCCCCTTAATCTCTAGCAGCAGCTGTGGAGCTCTGCAAATCAAGTATCTGAATGTGTTAGTTCAAGGAGTGGTGCAATGCACTGCAAGAAAAGAATCAAAGTGGTTTTGAGTTGTTGGAAGAGAGCTTCTGATCTCTTCTAATGTCATCTGTTCTGTATTATAAGTTAAAGACTTTCATATGAACTTTATATATATTTCTATATTTGAAAACTCAGAAATCACCATTGAAGGTATCATAATTTTAGTTTCTTCCTGTATTTAAAATCTCAGCACTTAACATTATTATTCTTAATTATTTCTCAGTGCTCTAAAAAAAGCAAAGCCAAAAAAAAAAATTTTTTTGCCCCCAGTGTCATGCAGTCTAAAAGCCCCAAAAAGGAAAAACCTAGTTTCCTTTTGTGTTTTTAAAGTAATGATTCATCTGTTTTGGGAAATACAAAGTACTTTGACTCTTTAGTACATATTTGAAAGAGAAGGCAGCAGTGGCTTGCCAAACCAGTGATGGGGAGGGGATTTACATGCATGGAGAAGACCAAGTGATTACAGTCATGATGGAGTAGAACTTGCTGAGTATTTAATAGCACCTGCGAAATTCGGAACTCTGTACCGGTGATACCCAAATTTTTTCTGTGGTGTGCCCCGCCCCCTTTAACAAGTATTGGATTCTCTCCAGTTGGTTCAACAGAGGAGCTTGGTCTGAAAGGCAGAGCTGGAGGCAGTGCAGGGGATGAGGGAGGAGCTAGGGCTAGAAGTGGAGCTGGCTTGTGGGTGGTGAGGGAATGAGGGCAGAGCTGGGTTGCGGGCAGCATGCCCTCTGAACATTCCTGCTATGAGGGTGTATCCCACAGTTTGGAAACCACTGCTCTAGATACAGGAAGCATCCATAAAAGTAGGTGGTGTACAAATACTGAGATATAGTGTCTGCTCCAAAACACTTACCATCTAAATTGACAAGACAGAGAGGGAGAATCTGAAAACATTGGTTCAAAGATGAAACATCTTGCTCAGGGTTACACACCTAGTAAGTAGCAAAGCCAGGGAGGAGAATCCAGGTCTCCTGACTCCCACTCCAGTTCCCTATCACTTGGATCACTTTGCTTATCACATCAAATATAGATTTAGTATCTGAAAGTTTATCAAGAAAGCAAGAACATTTTTGTAAGGTGATCTTTGCCATTAAAATATGCATTTTCATGCTTCTAAAGTTTTGTGAAAAGTGATGAAATACTGTATCTCTGAGGAGAGTGCAAAGTTGTGGCTGCAGAACAACTGCTGTTGCACATTCCTCTTATTTTGGGGATATTTAAAATGCAGCTTTTGATATTCTGTTTGTTTGTATAACACAAGCAGGATAAACAATCTAATTTTGATTTGTTGTTAGACTCTTTGTTATGGAAGGTGATGTAAAAGAGGAGGAATAGGTTCTGGTGAAATTGGGCACATCCAGTTTAGTTATTTTGATATTGAAAGTTCTAGCCTCACAGATATGAAAGCTCATTTGGGGGAAAAAACATTGCATACAGCGAGAGTGCTTAAAAGTTGGACTTTTTCCACACTGCAGTATTTTCATTTTTAAATTGAATTTTCTGTACTTAAATGGTAAACTCGTTGAGGTTTATATCTCACTACTATAAGTTTTTGTAGTAAAATCATGGTCTTTTAATACAGGAAACATACATCATTAGAAACAATGAGTCCAGTGGCACTTGAAATACGAACAGATTTATTTGGGCATAAGCTTTTGTGGAGTTATGCATGGAGTGGAAATTACAGAGTCAGGGATATATAAAAACCGGATGGATGTGGCTTGCTAACAGCAGCTGATTCACACCTCTCCATTGGCTGCTGGGAGTGAGTCTCATCCACTCTGACTGAATTGACCTCTTTAACTCTAGTCTACACTTGATAACTCCCTTCCTCCTTTTGTTATACTAGTGTGCGTGTGTATGTATGTGTATCTATATCTATCGATCGATCGATCTATATCTCTGTATATCTATATGTAGTATCCCTGCTTCTGTAATTTCCACATCAATGCATCTGACAAAATGGGTGTTACTCACGAAAGCTTATGCCCAAATAAAGCTGTTAGTCTCTAAGGTGCCATAGGATACCTTGTTTCTGCAGATACAGACTAACACAGTCACCCCTCTGAGACTTGCCATACATCAGGGGTTCTCAAACATTTTGACACAGGGACCAGTAAATCCATTCATGAGCTTTTGGAGGACTGGTAACATTCATTTGCATATTCATTAAGCAAATGATGAGTATTCAAATAAGTTGTTTCTGGTCCTCCCAAAGCCCTCACTGCCAGCTTTAGCAAAGCTTTTGATACGGTCACCCTCAATATTCTTGCCAGCAAGATAAGGGAATATGGATTGGATAAATGGACTGTAAGATGGATAGAAAGCTGGCTAGACCAGGGTTTCCCAAACTTTTTACTTTAGTTGGAACCTGTTTTTTTTCAGTACTGTTTTTTGCCGCCCCAAAATATTAACGCATATAAAAAAAATTAAAAATGAATCAATGTTCAGTGTTTCACCCAGCTGCATCCTCCACCCAGCCTGGGCCAAAGCTTGGGGGACCCAGCGCTGCATGGGCACTCCAGGAGGCGGGAGCAGGAGCCAGTTGGGGGTAGAGTATCTGGCTAGGAGGGGTAGGGTTGCCAGATGTCCAGTTTTGTACCGGACAGTCTGGTATTTGAGGATTCTGTCTGGGAAACAAACTGAGAAAATACCGGATATATAAAATGTCCGGTATTTTCTAATTAGGTAAGTTTTATTATTATTAGGTGTATCAGTCCGTAGTGCAAACTGCCTGGCTGGTAGATGTGCTCATGCTGCATGAGTGTGTCTACCAGCCAGGCAGTTCGCAGCTACTCGAGGGAGGGTATGGGGGGAGCGTAAAATGGAATCTCCAAGGCTGGACTCACTCGTGTGCCTGGGTCTGCATGTGCCCAGGTCAGTCCCGCTTCCTGCTGGCCGATTCACTTCTTCCCCCCCGCCCCCCCCTTCTCCTCCCGATCTCCCCTGGCCAGCCCCACTGCCCCGGTCCAGCCCTGCTTCCGGCAGCTGGTTCTCCAGTCCTCTTCCTCCCGATCTCCCCCGGCTGGCTCCCCCATCCAGCCCTGCTTCTGCTGCCCGCCCACCCCTGATCTCTGCAGGACAGCCCCGCTGCCCCCAACCCTGCTTCTGCCGGCCGCCCCCTTCTCTCCCCCCCCCCCCCCCCGGCTGATCTCTGCTGGACAGCTCTGCTGCCCCCAACCCTGCTTCCCGGCGGCCAGTTTCCACCACACACACACCCCTCCTCCCAGCCCGCCCCGCCCCACCCCCTCCCCCCTCCCAGCAGCCATGCTGAGGCCCGGAATTGTCCCATAGTTTGGGAAACACTGCCATACATCATTAGTTGAGATGATAGATGAAGAGGACTTGCATTTGGATGCCTGAGGTTCTTTCATAATCCCTTTAAAAAAAGAGACTAAGATGCTTACTATTTTGTATTGATGGATTAGCTCTGCTAATTTAGTGAGGCAGTCATTTCCTAAAATGGACATGAGTTAGTTTTTTACTAACAAATACTGCATTTAAATGTTTTTGTTGTCATTGTTAATCAAATCACAGTCATGTGATTATCAGAAGACACTGATTTTTACAGCATTGATTAGTAAATAGACATTATGTGATATCATTTAACAGCTGGTATTTGCCTTCAACTCTCATGCTTTGTTTTCAACAGCATTACAGCAAAGCTGGAAAGAGCTTTAGAAAAGGTGGCCCCACTCCTGCGTGAAATTTTTGTAGACTTCGCCCCTTTTTTGTCCCGTACGCTGTTGGGCAGTCACGGACAAGAACTACTGATTGAAGGTACAGATCTATTATTAAATTACTAGTATTTTGATTATTAGTTTGTGTGACTCTTTCCTTTTCAGAGGAGATTATATAACTATTTAATGATGGCATTAAGACATTTAGGTATATATGGTTTCCTTTTCTGCCACTTACTTTGTTTTTGAGACATGCCCATGGATTCATGAAAGTTTACTATTCTTGTTCCCAGTTTCTTAATTTGTTCTGTCAGTGACACCCCAAGTCAGTGCACAAGCTGTTCATCCTGGCTTCCAAGCAAACACAACATAATTAACATTAATCTCTGTAAGATACTCAGAGTACTGTGTCACTCAGTCTGATTTTTAAAAGACTAGAAAATTGAGAGAGCAGATTAATATAACCTGTGAGAGAAAAAGAAGAGGACTGTGTGCTAAAATAGATAGTGTATGTAGTTAGAAATGGAAGATTTCATGGTAAGTAACCTTCCTTATATGTGGATTTGCATAAGCAAATTACAAAATACATAAAATAAGGTGGTAATAGGGACTGAAGTGGGAAGGCTTAAAGAGAAATTATTGAATGGGATATTCTTGGAACCTTTTAAAGTCTTTTAGTTTGTTTACATGTTGGCCTGGATTCCGAGTGGTCATAAAGTTTTGGAAAGACAAATTAATAGACTAGGAGCAGCAAGTTATATGGGCCCATGGTGCCTATGCTTCAGCAGTATTTCAGGGTGAGCCTCTCCTGTGGCGCCATCTGCCATTCCTGAGCATCCCTGCTGTACTCTGCCAACTGCCGCTGCAGGATCCTAGAACCTAGGGCCCACAGGCTGATCCTGAACCTGCCCTTCCACCTCAGATAGATGGAGCCTTCCCTTTTCCAGTGGGACGCTCCACAAGTACAGGGAGCTACCTGCAGTCCTGGCTCTTCCCTCATGCTGGGCAAGGGGCAGCCTCTTTCACCAACTCCAAAGAGGCCACAGTGAGGGGCAGCAGATGGGAAGGAGATGTACATGTAATGGCAGCCTCCCCCCGGCACCCATTGCTGAGGAGGCGAGGTGGGTTAGGGTTAAGGTCAAGGTCTTCCTTTATCCCACTCCACACCAGAGCCTGTACCCCCAGCCAGAGCCCTCACCCCCCTGCACTGCAACCCTCTGCCTCAGCTCTGAGTCCTCTCCTGCACCATGAACCCATCATGCATATCTTCACCCTAGAGTCCTTACCACCACCACCCAACACTTTGCCCAAGCCCCTCCTAAGCCCCAAATCCCTCATCATCAGCCTCACCTCAGACTCCTCACATTTTTACATTAGAGTCTGTGTCTGTGTCTGTGTCTGTGTCTGTGTCTGTGTCTGTGTCTGTGTCTGTGTCTGTGTCTGTGTCTGTGTCTGTGTCTGTGTCTGTGTCTGTGTCTGTGTCTGTGTCTGTGTCTGTGTCTGTGTCTGTGTCTGTGTCTGTGTCTGTGTCTGTGTATACAATGCAGGTAAGTGAGACTTTGACCAACCACCAAAAATTATACATACCTGTCACCCTTGAAATACACCGCCACTATTTTTATTTACGAATATATACATGCAAATCAGCATAGTTTATACACACACAGATCTACATAAGGACTATTGTGAAAAGCATATATTTGTGTTCAAATTTGCCAGCTAAAACTCCTTCTTCTCTCATGTATACATGTCACCCAAATGCTATATGTAATTCTGCCCAGAGCCACCATCCCACGCCGCATACCCTTCATCTATCCTTAATGCTCAGTATATTTGAGTCTGATGATTCTGGCTGTTGGGCAATTGGCTTTGTTGTCTGCCTATACCAAAAGGAAACACTTGCTATGGTTTAATCGGGCTGCAGCTTTCTTATTATGTGCTTGGGACTACCCGGCAAATAAGTGTGCAGTGCATTCAGTAACTACTTAGGGGGCTTCCACCACCCTCCCCTTTTTTTCAGCCTTGTCCCCCAGTCTTTCTGGGACCTTACTATTCACTCTCCTTCATAGTGTTAAGGTGAACTATAAGAAAGGGGAATTGGCTCCTTGGCATACAATTCATAGAAGCCCTAAATACACACTTCCATTCTGTTTTTATAATCAACATCTCCTTTTAAAATAGTTTAGGAAGCCATTTATTTGTCAATGTACACCTCTTTATGGAATGACTTCACTGGACGTCTACCCCACACTTACATAGTGAGTTGCAACATATAACCTAACTCCCCTCATGCCACACATTAACAAAGACCTCCCCGAACCTGTTGTGGGGAAAGCGTGGGGCAAGGCAAAGAAACACCCATTTAGGCCAATCTGGTGGTGAGGGAAAAATTATTTCCAAGCCCCTTAAAAAAGGACAGCTAACACAATGCCCATAGCAGGTCCTAACCAAACCTGGTATTTTGCCATTTAAAAGGAATGGAGGGTGGGTGCTGCCTCACCTGTTCTGTGGAAGATTGCTTCTCCACCCATGCTTGTCCCTTCCCGGCCCTTACAGTCCCAGGGGATGAGTCAGCATCAGCATTCCAACCCATTCCCCCTTTTGCAGAAGATCTTTCCCCCTCCCTGACATCCCTTAAACAGTGTTGCTTTTCTCTTGGCCAGTTGGACAATCTTCTCCCTACTAAAGTGTAGTCATTTGCCTAGTTGCTCTATTATATAAGGGAAGCCTTTTGAATGCAATAATTCCCCACATGGGTTCACATATTTTCTATTGGGCAGGGATTTTCCCAGAACTTGCAAGTGATTCTAAGCTCTTTCACAGAGTTCCTGTCTTAAGATACTTTATTTCAGTGAAATTACTGGTGGCACATCTTTGCAACTTTGGTTACAATGTTATTTGAATTTACCTCTTAAAAACGCAAAAACAAAACACACATTTCACTGCATTCTACTTCTGTTTGACAGATATTGTTTGGTTTCACTCTTTCTTACTGAGTGCAAACCTGCTTGGCTTCATTTCATTTAGGTTCCTAAGACAAATTCCTTCAGCTATTACCACTGGTTTAACTGTTTTGGTGCTAGCAATGGTGGGATCCTCAACATGAACGTGAGCCACTTCTGATAAATTACAGAGATTAAATGTCAGAAGCCACAGAGTTCTGACCATAGTTGCTCTCCCAGCAATGTAACTGAATCAGTGTCAGCACTTACAGAAATTTTCTCTATAGTACTTTACAATAGATACAAAGTGCAACCCCAAAAGGTAGCATTTATCTTGTCATTACATGTATTTTGTTGCAGTAAAGACCAAATATTTTAATGTCATCTCAAGGTGATAGATCTTGCTATACAAAGACAAGGTTCCAATTTTAGTTGTAACAACTATATATCACTGTCATTAAAGAGATCAGCAAAGCTCTGGGAAAGAGAATAGTTGTTGCTTTGTGTTTCATCTATTGGCTATTTGCCTATAAAGAAATAAAGCAAAATTTTTTATAGTCTGATACAACAGCTAATATCTTCTGGAGCTTTTATGCGTTTATAACAAAAGAGCAGAGTTTTTAATAAATAGATATTTGAACCCAGCAAACTTTTACTATAAGTTTTTAACAATTTTAAATGAGACCAAATTTTGAAACTATACTTGTTGGTGTCTTACCTGAACAGGAGTATATTGAGCTCATTTAAAAAAAAATATTGAAAAAAAAGGATTTCATTTTTTACCTACTGCGCCATTTGATTTACTTACAATTTCTCTAGTTCTCTTAAGGCTGGTTTCTTCTAATTTTCAGAACTTTCACCAAAATATGCAATTATATTCAGCAGAAAGAAATTGCTATTGATATAGATAATTACTCAGACTACTACTAAAAAGTATATGGAGCAAAAAGTTTTGGGTTTGGGGTTTTTTTTTTTCATCCAAGAGTGCATGTTACCCATATGCACTAATGGAATGGCAGAAGAAATTCTTAGATAATCATTCTTTTCAGCCAAGGGAAGATAATTAATTTTATCTTGTAACTTATTGTTGCATATCTCGTCTATATCATATTCACATCTATACATCATTTATTTATCTTTTGAGAAGATGAGTTGTTACCCGGGCAGTCCAAAATTTTCAAAATTGGACATTCAGAGTTAATTAACTAAATGGTATTTTGACACCTACATAAGTAACCTCATTTTCAGATATCCTTAGAACACATGGCTCATGTTGAAATAAGGCTAGTTACTTAGGTGCCCAATTTGTAGGGACCAATATTTGAATATGTTTCACTCAGTGCAACAGATATTACTTGTCTACTTAGTAATTTTTGTTGTTCATCAAGGAGTACTGTTTCATTCTTATGATATGAAGATAATAAAAACAATGGCCTTTAACAAGCAAGCAGTTTTAGGCTCACTGAATGGTATTTGTAAAGGAAAAAGAATCTAAATGTATTAATTTGTCTGTCTTGATGCGTATACAGTGCTTGTCTTGATACCTACACACTGGTCAAAAGGAGTAATTGTATAAATGGAAAAAAATCTATTCAGAATAATTTCTCAGCATTTCTTTTAAAAGGATTGTGATCCTCTTGTCCCTACAAGGGCAACTCCACTGACACTACTGAATCGAGTTTACTAATGGAATGCACCCTAGGATGAGTGTATAGAATTTTTGTGTAGTGCCTTGATAACTTAGCTCAGTCTTTTATTGGCAAATGGCAATTGGCTTTTCTGTTCTCATTGTGAGAATTTGATCTACTGTTTTGTATGTTTAAAGATTTTAATTACAAGAAGATTATAAAGTAGTAAATAAAGTTCATTTCATCTAGTGTGGAGTTGCTGCCTCTTTCAAATTGAACAACATAAGTCTGTTTATTGTATGTTGTAAAGTATATTTCCTTTCAATTACTCAGGTTTGAAACAGAAATATTTCATTTCTCTTCTTGCCATCTTTCAAAACCTGCATGGTTGGTTGGTTGGTTTTGTTTTTTGCATTGTTCTAAAGTCTCTACCATAGCTACCAACAGCTTAATTCTGTGAGGTGCTGAATACCAACAATTATCGTTGATAGCAATAGAACATATCTGATGAATCTAGGCTCTTTTATATGTTTAGATTTATCTATAAATGCACAGTTGTTAAAAACCATGATGAGGGGTGCATTTTTAACCACTTACCTGCTTATTAATATATGACTGCTGAGACAGCATCTAGCACTAAGTTATCTTTGAGCAACTTCAAAAAGTCACTACTTTCAAACTAAACAACTTTCCCTTTATACTCTCCCCATTACAAAGAATTCTGTTCTACAAATGTGTGTTACCTACTCAAATAACAGAATTTCATTATTAGTGTCATAGTTGCCAGTATTTAGTACTGTACATAAGATCATGACAATTTTAAGGACTGAAATCAAGTAGCCCATCATTTAAATGATTAGAACCCTATTCATTGATACACGGTGCACATTTTATCCCTAATAGATCATGAGATCTGAGATCATATTTCACAATCTTAGAAAGGCAATCTTAAGTAATAGAGCTTCCTAAAATCTTAGTTATAATAGTTCTTTTCCTCCACGACCTGCATAGTTCTTCCCATTTTAAAACTATTACTTTGCGATATATATGCATAATATCTGATGTGGTAAAATAAGTTTTATTGGTTCACTTTTGAGAAGACCTGCATAACTCATTCATGGCTTTACTCTTGGTTAATGCAGCAATCTCAAACTCTGGATGATAAAACCTGTATACTACAAGATTTTGTCATATATGTCTTAAGGTTATAGATCCATAGATTATAAAACCAGAAGGGACCATTGATGAACTAGTCTGACCACCTGTCTAAATAAGACCATAAGATTTCCCTCGGCTAATAACTTGAAGGACAGTTCTAGTCCATATTTTGACGATAAGTATAATGAGGTTTACATTTTGAGAACTGATGAGGGGGGACTGGCTGCTGTAGTAAGGACTGAGCCAGAGATGACCAGAGCTCTCACAATTGTTACTTGTTCATACATGTTCTAGTAAGACCACTGGTGTCACAAGGACTTTGTGTAGTTGCTGACTTAGGATGCAGGAGGTGTTTGATATACTGATTTGCTGCTTCCTTTATAAAACAATACTTTTTCCCTTTTTGTGTCTTTTTCCAATAAACACTTTTCTCCTAGTGTCTTGTACTTCTTATTGTTTGTATCTTGAGGTTTGTATCACTGACTTCTCAAAACATTATATACGTTAAAACTATTCATGGATGGAGATAAGTACTCACATTTTCATGCAAGTTGGAGCTACTATGTTAGTAGTGCTGCTAATTGATTGTCAAATTAAATTTACTTTAAAGAATTGACACCACATACCAGATCAGTGCAACTCAACTTACAAATTCAGAGCCTGACAGACATGGTGGCTGTCATCTTGTATATCAGGAGTTATAATGTTTAAAACCAACAGCTTATAGTCAACACAGAACCATAGAGACAGCCGGGGTAGGTAACAGAAGTCTAGGATTAGGAGCTTTCATTGTGAAGCACTGTTTAACAGTGGGATAGACACTTACTGTGATATTTTACATTTCCAGATGTTTTCCAGATGCAGCTCATGTAAAGTACATTACAATAGTCTAGCTTGGAGACGACAATGGTTTAAATAACTATAACATGGTCTGTATTGAAAAGAAAAGTATACACACATGAATATCTTGCCCTCTCCAATCACTAGAAGAAAACTTATCAATACTGTCTGCATGGTTTGTCCCATTTCCAGGTCTAAAACCTGAATGACTTGTCGCTTTTGTGGTTCCATATATGTTGTCATAGCCTGTTAGGATAAATTGCTAACCATCTGGGAATTCCTTGGTATATTTTGATGAAAAACTACTAGTCCTGTGTGCTCAAAATTTCTCTCCAGATTTGTCTCAGAGATTTTTTTTTTTAATGCTGTTTTTTTGTTTTCATTCCTGTGGTCTGGAGCGCAGATGCTATCAAGCTGATTGTCCTCTTTAGCACCCAGCTTCTCTCTGCTGCATGCTGTGTGCTCTCTCTCTCTCCCCCACCCCTTTCTTCCACATCCAGACTCCTTAATTTTATTCACATGACCAAGAACTAGTCCTTTAACCTAAATAAATTATTTTGCTAATTGTTTGGCACTTTCCAGCAGGCCAGGCAGTCACCAGTGTGATTAAAAATCAAAACTAACATGCAACAGAAAAAAAGCTATCCCCTGTACAAGTAACACTGCCCTTTTGGATTCACATCCTTTTTCCTTCCAGATCCTGCCTATGTACTCAGTGTGGGTCTCCAAAATGACATCTCGGTGTCATGTCATCTTTTCGTTGTCTTCACAAAACTTGCAGTGATCCGTATCCATAGAGTTCAAAACCCAAGTTTAGGGATCATCTTTAAGCTCTAAATTTTCTTGGTGGATATGCTGATGAAGGAAAAAAAAAAACCTTTGAGAAAGGGATGGAGAAAACACTTTTTCAGAATTCACAACAAAGCTTTCACCCTAAAATATTGAAGAGATGGAGATGATGCCTTCTGCTATTTTCTGTAGTGTGAAAAGTAACCAGAGCACAATTCTGGCTCATTTAGTTCATAGATCCTTAGAACAGTATTATTAAATTCCCAAAATATATTGGCCTGGACAACTTCCCACGTTTAAGGTACCTAGCAGCTGGTGAAGAAGAATGGTATGTTTCACCATTGATATGCACAACCAGTTATTTACTCAGTTCACTACTTATTGTTTTCATTTGTCTTCTGACTCTACTATAAGCACTTGCAACAAACTATCTGCAAAACAACATTACTGTCTCTGAAAGACTTTAACAAGCTTCATATGTCTTAAAATTGGAACAAGAATTTGAGGTATAGATAATTGACTTTCTTCTGAACTTCTGAAGAGTGTTCGGTGTCACTAACCAATGCATTGAACAACTGAATATTATTAGAGCATTTGATGAGGGTGGCTTTACTCATGTGGAATGTTTGGCACATTACTTTCATGTGGCATTTCATGAGTTTTTGTAATAAAAGATGGAATTTGCAGGATTTGGTTATAACCACATGAAAATCAGCAGGTGTTTATTACACAAGACAAAGAAGTCCCTTAAAAAGCTCCAGACGGAAACTTGATTCTAAGTATCACTATAGAGTAGAATCCTACTGTGCATTTTTACTGCCCCTTCCCAAACAGAAAAAAGTTGCTGATGAATTAGCTTAAACAGTTGTGTACAGCTTGGTGGAATTTCATATATCAGTTATGCAGTATTCTCTCCATAATTTAGAGTACCATATGAGATGTTACTGAAATAGCCTCTCTGTGTACAGTCATACCACTTTAAAAGGCTTCTAAAACATGAAACACTTTTACAAAAGGACAGTTTGACAAGTCAGATATATATGAAGAGGTACCGTATTGCAAATTTGCTATTTGTCTATGTATTTGCTTCATGTCCAGCAGAATCAAGATTCAAGACTTCCACTCTATTTGGCAGAAAACACTATTTGACAGAAGGCTTACAGATCTTTGGAGATGCTGAAAACTGTCCTAACAGAAACCTCTGCTTACTTTAGACAGGATGAGCTAAAATCTTCACTGAGCATCTGTCACAGGACAGTTCCAGAAGAATGCTCTGTGTCTTTAAGGATACTGTTAACCGGATGAGCCATTTAGGTAGGTTGTAGTAACTGAGAGGCAGGGGAAAAGGTATGCTGTTCCGATCATTCAGGTTTAACTACTGAATTGCTGAGCTTCCATCCCAGAAATGTGTGGTCCAAACACGTGTTTAACATGTCAGGAAATATAACAGATCAGAGTTCCAGATAGCTACTGGAAAATGCATATCATCTGGTACTTTTTTTGAAAAGTGAACCTATAGTAATTTCACACATAAGTGTACTTCTGGTGAAGAAAGTCCATCATACATGATTTGGATTGTTACAAAAGTGCCTTTCACTGTGTAACATGTTAATTACTTATACACTCTTCTTTGTCTTTAGCCTGTGTGATCCAAGTCTAACTTTAGGAGGATAGGGATTGTTGGTTAGTACTTTCTCATCGCTGTTATACTAATTAACAATAGAAGACATGTTTATGATTCAAAATGTAGAAATTAAAAGTACTGAAGAAGCTATCCTGGATCTGTACCTTACCAACAGAAACAATTGATTGAAAATGAGAGAATAATGTGTGAGCCTCAAGCCAATTACTTTCATACAGCACAATAAGGAATGGATTAGTAGAAGAGAGTATTAAAAGGGCAGCTGATTTGAGCAAAGTAAATTTTGACAAATTAGGAAATGTCATGAGTAAGAGTTGTTAGGAAGAAGTATTGAAACCCAACTTTTTATAAAGGTGATAAAATGACTCAGAAATGGCTGAATGCTGAAATTTGTTTTTGAAAAGTCATTAGTAAAAATGGAAATTATTAGGAAACAAGGAAAACTTCACACACATAACTTTTGATAGAAATCAACCACTTAGAAAATTGGAACATATAGGATTTTGGACCTGAGAATATTCTTGCATTTCTCAAGTTCTGTTTGCCCTGTGTAGTCTTGGACAGTGCATCTCAGATAGGTTTTTCACTCACCAGTTCTCAAGCCATTGAGGAAAACCTGGATAGGTTAGATCTGTGTCCAAAACTATAGTAGAATACGCCCTTGAGGACTTCATAGAAATGTAGGACTGGAAGGGACGGACCTCAAGAAGGAGCAGAAATGCTAATGTATAGAGCTTTCCGGTTAGTGAAGTGCTGGATAACACAGTTTTTACTGTACTTTACCCTTGTCTTTATTTAATTTCATTTCATTCTTCAATTTGTCAGGGTCATTTTGAATTCTAATCCTGTCCTCCAAAGTCTGTGTAGTTCCTCTTAGATTGACATAATCCACTAATTTTATAAGCATACTTGCCCCTCCTTTATCCATTAATGAAAATATTGAATGGTACCAGACCCAACAGAGATCCCTATGGAATCTGACTAGATATCATTGTTGTCAGACTGAAATTGTATGACTTTTTTTTATGCTTTCATTCGACCAGTTGTGCACCCACTTTATATTATTTTAATCTAGAGTACATTTTCCTGGTTTGTTTACAAGTGTCATATGGGACTGTGTCAAAAGTCTGTCTTAAAATCAAGGTATATCACATCTACTGCTTCCCCTCTGTCTGCTAGGGCAGTAACTCTATCAAAGAACGAAATACTTGTACTCCTTTGGTCTTGGTACATTTAGTGTCCATGGATTTAGAATGTAAGAGAGGCCATTCTAGATCAGACCAGCGATTCCACTAGCAAATTGATCTTTAGTCCCCAATTCATTTCTCTTGCACCTAGCTAGCCTTCTGCTTTTATGCAGAATTAATTTGGTTTTTTTTTCTTTTTCTGCCAATTTGTCTCCTCCTAGAAAAAACCTGCAGAGACATATTTGATGTTGCTCCTAGAAAATAATTTTATAAAGGCTTTCTGAGCAAGCCCTTTCATTTATAAGCACTACTGTAACATAACCTGTAGGTGGAATCATCACATCAGACAAGTGGAACTGCTGCATGATACCACTGGACTACATAGATTTTTTTATTTAAAGACGAGCATCTTTTTTCCTTATATTATTTTCTCCTTCTCTGTCCAGGTCCAAAGAAAAATGAGGCACTGTGCCAAAATTTTATTCAGCATCTAAAGGATGTTCATGCTGTGATTGCTGTTCCCTGCAGGCAGAGGTTCTCTAGTTCTTCTTACTCTGCTTAATTCATCATCCAGTACCCAGCAGGGGACTCTGCTTGATTTTGGACTTGAAATGGTTAGATTGGTATTTGCCCCACTCCTCACCCCCATGAGGTTTAAAATAGAATCAGTCCACAATAAGCAATTTTTCCCAGAGAACTATCTAGCCTTGATAAAACCCATAGGCTATGAATAACATCCCAGTGCCAGGTTTTGCCCTAGAACTTTTCTTCTATGATACAGCATAATATTCCTTTACCTTCAGTCTGGCCTCAATACTCAGGTGGCTTTCCCAAATTGATGTTGGTAGTAGTTGTTTTTCAGACTTCCATTTCCATGTGCCTTTAAACCCTGTGTCTATTTAGCACTTGTCCTTATGATGTGGATTGAATTAGGTGACCAATTAAACACCACAACAGTACAAAATCCTTGCTTGTCCATGTGTTTAAAATACATTCCTACAATACATCCTGTTGGTTGTGTACATGCTTTTATTACTTGCCTTAACGATGTGCAGTAAGAAAGAACTTGAAAAACTTCTGACTAACTTCAGATTAACAAGAAAAAAAACAGTGGAGGTGTTATGGATATCGAATTTATTTTTCAGTGTTTATATGTCCAAAATGCAATAAATATATAAACAAAATTCATTGTTGAAAACTGATTCAAAGTTTTAGTGATGAAGTAGAAAATTGAGAAACAATATTAGGGCCTTCAGAGATGGTGGAAAGAAGCATTGAATGACAATTCATAATGTTTGACTGCCTCCCGTTCTCTGGGCTAGTCTATACAGGAAAGCCTACTGGTACAACTACCCAGAGGGATACACTTACAGTGCGTCTACACAGCAGGGCTTAACTCGAAATAAGCTACTCAAATTCAGAGTCAATTGCGTAGCTTATTTCAAAATTGGGAGCATCTACACAGCATTTTTTTGAAATAGAGCACTCTTCTTCTGACTTCCCTTACTCATCCTACAATGAGGGTTACAGGAGTGGGAATAAGAAATCTTCCAGCTTGACAGTATTTCGACATTATTTTTAAATAACTGCCTGCTGTGTAGACATGGACTGAGTTATTTCAAAATAACGCTAGTTATTTCAAAATAACGTTGCTGTGTAGACATACCCTTATTTAAGAATGAGTGGGGTTTTTTTATTTATCTTGAACCCCTTCTACAGAGACAAGCCATAAGCAAACAAAATAAAATCCAACCAAAAATAGAAAAGGACACTATTTTACAAGAATAAGTATCTATTACAGAGTTATACTGGTATAATCATATGTGTCTGTACATTGCTATAACTTCCATGTATAGATTCTGTCAGGCCCTCCTAATCATTGGCTTAAAACTACTTCACCGTGAAAGAACATAAGAATGGCCATACTGGGTCAGACCAATGGTCCATCTAGCTCAGTATCCTATCTGCTGAAAGTGGCCAATACCGCATGCCACAGAGGGATGGAACACAGCATGTAATCCTCACGTGATCCCTCTCCTGTCACCCCTTTCCAGACAAAAGCCACACCGTAATACTATGTACATTGTAGTGTCATCCATATCGTAGTGTCAGCCATGTCTGATTTAAAGATCTTGTATTCCTGTTGGGAGTTAAGTGTTTACCCCTGGAATCATTTCTTCCAGAGACTCAGTCATTTGTGGAAAAAAAACCAAAAACAATAGGACTTCTTTGACCTGGTTAATATCGTCTCCTAAATCTCACACTTTCTTGTCCAAACTTATGTGCACTTCCAGACCAATTATAAGTAAGTCTTCCACTTAGTGGGAAGAGCTGGAAAACTTAAAGTAGTCTGTGAATTTTAGGTGCTGTCACCCAGCAGAGGATCCACTTCCTTGTGTTATGGAAACCATTCCTTAGGTTCACTTCCAGATTCATATACATCTGTTAAAGCTTGCTATTCAAGCAAACCACCTAATAGCCTCCATGGTAGTCAGACTTTCTTTTCATTCAGGCTAAGCTGAAATGGAATGGTTGCTGCACCTTATTATTTAGAACCCCTTATCCAGATGGAAGCTCCTGTATGTAACCTATTTGTTAGTCACTGTCTGTCTCCCTGAGCTTGAATAAAGATATTAACTGGTTAGTGCACTACAAAGGCAATTAATTTCCCATGCCTTTGACATTTTGCATTTTACATCAATAGCTATAAATGGGACAAATGTAGCAAACTTAATTAGCCTTATTAACACACATCCTATAATTGACGGGGGTGTGTGTGTGTGTGTATAATATATAAATGGTTTCTGTTGTTTCCACTCCAATTAATCTGATGAAGTGGCTTTTGCTCTCACAAGCTCATGATGCTATATATTTTGGTTACTCTCTAAGGTGCTACAGGACATCTCATTATTTTTAATTCCAAAAGAATTGCAGTTGTTACCTAGATGTGATACACTGTAGCCCACCATAGAACCTTTTCATCCCTTGGTCCAGGGGCCTACTTTACCTGACTCCCTTCTATCTCCAGTTTCCCATTAGTCAAGGTTGTCTGAAAAAATGAAGGCGGATGGGACATATGCTGTGGTAACTATTCCTGCTTGCCCATGAAGAGCCTGGGTTGTCAACATTCCAGCCATTCATGTACAAGCAGTGACTCCTTGCCCAGATTCTCAGTATCCTGATAGACTTTTCACCACTACACTCCAGATCCTATTTCTGATGGCTTTATGTGCAAGGGGTTAACCACCTTGGAGGAAGGAGTCCCACTGCATCCATTACTTATTACATAATTTGGAAAAAAGTTCTTTTTTTGTCTCATAAGAGACTGGTCTATGTGTGCCTTGGAAAAAGTTCTAGACCTTCGGCAGGAAGGTTTTGGTATATACCTGACTATAAGTGTTTCAAAAGGTTGGGAGTATACCCTCTGTACCTCTGATGTAGGGTAGTTGATTTTCCCGTTGGTTTACCAAGCTGATGGTTAGGTTCTTAAGGGCTCTAATATAACAGACAGATTTCTGTCTTGGTGCTTTGTCCTAGTTTATAGTTTAAATTGTAACTTGAAGATCTTATAGAAGTCTCCCTTTGGCTCTGACCAATTTATTGATTTTTTGTTTGTTTGTTTTAGCTATTGTTTAGTCAGTAATATGCTATGGTTGTTCTCACTTACTTTATAGAAGATATTATAGATTGTTAAGATGACTTAAATTCTGTTCCTTCCTTTGTGCATTAAGTGTCTCTTCCCCACCCACCCCCCCACCACCACCACTTCAGATGACAGGGTAATTCACTGTCTGGACTCCTGGGAGGACAGTAAAGTTTTGCATTACCAAGAATCAAGAATTTTGTGTAGATTAACAGCTGTTGGACATTTTAGGGACATTTCACAATAGTCAGAGCCAAAGCTATCCTGTCCAAATAGATTAAAAATATATTAAAGAAGTCCATGTTAGTATTTCTGTGCTTGGAGTCCTGGAGACATAGCTCCACAGAAAAACTACACATTCCCGGGTTCACCAGTGTATGGACTTGCTCAAATCTTTCATTTAATTAATGTCATTAAAGAGAATTAACATTTTTATTTTTTGGCACCTCAAAATTATTAGGCAGCTCACAGTACAGATACGTTACTTGTGTCACCTGGCTAAAAGAGCTTACAAACTACTTTCATGCAAGGCAGAGAAGAGGGGTGTAAAAACATAAGGTGATGAGATTTGAAAAGAACCATAGGGTTTGGGTTTATTTGTCAATAATGAGTTCAAAAGGTTTGTGAACAGAATAGTTGATACTTGAAGAAATAGTTATGCAAGATGTATACAAAAAGTATTGAAACTAGTATCATTTGCAGTGTAGTGACTAGATTAAGATATGTGGGAGAAAATATTAGCATGTGTATTTTACAAGGAAGTTGAGGTACAGTCAACCAATGGGTAGCAAGAAGACTATAAAGGTGGAAGTTGTAGTAATCAAGATTGGTCACAAAAGCTTTTGCTATCCAGACAAGAGTTGAATTTTATAAATGGTGTGGAAAAAGAAGCCTCAACATTTGGACCCAGCCTAGAATCAAGAAACCACATTCATGGAAAATTGAGACTTATTGATCAGGGAAGATGTAGTTAAATCCTGAATTAGAGAGGTTTGGGAGGATAACTCAAAAAAGTTTGTTTAAAAGGTGTTTTAAAAAAGTAGCAATACATAGTTCACTTCATACTCAGTCGATCATGATTTCAAGTAGCTTGCCGTATGCTATTACACTTACTAATTTTATGCATCTTTTTAGCTAAATTCAATTTTTTCCATTTTAATTTGGTGAGTAATATGTTAGCTTAGTTGTTTCAAATTGTACCAGTTTTAAACTTGGTAAGTAAGTTGTCTAAGTACAATGCATGCCAGTGTTTGGGCCTAAATGTTAGGAAGCTGTTAAGCCTGTTTTGTTTTAGAAATTAAAACAGAAGCTCACCGACAGATTTGGATAGATTTTTATACAATAAAAATGAACTCAAACAAAAGTATACACTCTTGTGCTTCGTACTTTAAGTGTTAATAGCATTTATATTTTTAAATTAACTGCTAAGCATATACAGTACATTGTGTAGGTTTTTTCCTATTATTTTTCATTGGTTGGTGTGGGTCATTTGATGAAAATTCTTTTATGCTAATTGTGGTGTTTGTGGCCTACAAGATTGTCAGAGGAACGCGAGGACATGACCACCAGTGTTCCCTCCAAGCTGTGCGGTAGCACAGCTTCACAGGTGATTAATCAGCCTTGCCCAGTCAGTGGGCCTCTGACTGGGCGGGGTCGATTAATCACCCGTGAAGCTGTGCTGTTGCGCAGCTTAGAGGAAACACTGATGACCACTTCAAGATTTTGTTTTCCCTTTCTTCAGGGTAACCATTGCGGGTCCAACCTTACTCCCTGGGTGCCCTGAGACAGGGTGAGTGGGAGAAGACTGGTTCCAGGATTCCAACCTTCTGGTGCCATGTTACAATTACCCAGACTATGCCATCATTCTGCTGCCAGATAGCTCTCATGGCAACCCCAGCATTGTGAGAATTCACTCCCTTTTTGTCTTCCCTCTTTATCTCCTGCTCACCCCTCCTCTCCTGCACTGATGGTGGTGTCTTGCATATGTCCTGGCCCCACAGCAAAGGCCTTGCACCTATCATGCATGTGCGTGCACGCGCACGCGCGCACACACACACACACACACACACACACACCCCCCCCAAGGCTGCAGAGCCAATGTGCGTTAGTTGTCACTCTAGGCAGCTAGGATTTGAATCGGGCACATAAGCCTGTTCCGCACACATGCTGCTTGCATGGGAATTTTCCCCTTCCTCTTCTCATGGATTCAGAACTCACCACCATCTAGCTCTCCTCTTTCTCCTGGGCCGAGTGGGTCATGCATGTGATGAATCTCTGAAGGAGGTTCAGCAAAAAAACATTTTGGGAACCTCTGATCTATGGCGATGTTTTTGTAATGACAAATCACAAATAAAAAAAATAGAGGGTAAAAAGAATTACAATCCATCTGTGGAGACAACTGTAGGATGGCAAATGGTGTTAGTGCCAGTTTATGGAGAGCTGATAAAAAATGGCAGGACTGTTACTGTCATTGAAATAAAGGAAACTGAAACAAACGAAATAAATATTTCAAAATAATTGTGATTTGGGTTTGTTTTTTTAACATGGTACCATTTGTAGTCTGTGTGTATGGAGGGAACAAAATCCAGTGGTTGTAAAATAAAGCCAATAAAGTTCAAAGTGCAAACAACAATAAAAAAATTAACTGTTTGAGTAGACGATCAAGTGGTGAGGTAAATTTGATTATTATAAAAGACAAGCTTTAGTTCATGCATAAATTAAGAGGTAATACAGGAGTGAGTTACTGGGTAAATGTCAGTGATTTGTGTTCTGCAGGGCAGGGCCGGCTTTAGGCTGATTCGCCCGATTCCCCTGAATCGGGCCCCGCACCTAAAAGGGCCCCATGCGCTAAAGCCAGAGGGCCCCGCGCCCTAAACCAGGAAGTGTGCTGGCATGCCGGGTGCACTGTGGGAGGGGGCGTCGGCCCCGGAGGAGGAGAGCAGCAGCTTCTGTGTGCCGCGGGAGGGGGAGTCGGCCCCTGGGTTTGGCTGGAAGGCGGGAGTCTGCCCTGTAGCTGGGGATTTAAAGGGGCTGAGAGTTGTTTGTGTGCTGGTTTTTTTTTTCTTTTTCTTTTGGTCAACAAAAAAACCTCGGCTTCCGGGACCCCGTCGAAACGGTTCGAATTGGGCCCCGCACTTCCTAAAGCCGGCTCTGCTGCAGGGTCATGGTGTTCTCTCTGGCCTTAAAAAATATATGAACCTATGAAACTGCAAGAGGACCTCAGGACTACTAACTATTTGCAGTTGGGCTGGTTCCACCCTTTATCTGTCAGTTTAAACGCTGTCCAGTGATAGATCATCAATGGCCAAAGACGTGTTGGTGAATATGGATGAGAAGATATTGACATGTGATCACGTACATTGGAAAATGTAATCCCAATTACACATATAAAATGATGGGGACTAAATTAGCTGTTATCATTCAAGAGAGATCTTGGAGTAATTGTGGATAGTTTTCAGAAAACATCCACTCAATGTGCAGCCACAGTGGAAAAAAGCAAAAAGAATATTGGAAATCATCAGGGAAAGAGGTAGATAATATCTAGACAGAGAATATCTTATTGACTCTACCTAAATCCATGGTACATCCACTGCTTGAATGCTGTGCGTGGATGTGGTTGCCATCATCTCAAAAAAAGTTATATCGGAATTGGAAAAGATTCAGAAAAGGGCAAAAATGATTAGGGATATGGAGTAGCTATCATATGAGAGGAGGTTAATAAAAGTTGGGCTTCTCATCTTGGAAAAGAGATAATGAAGGGGGAATATGACAGAGATCTATAAAATCATGATTGGGGTGGAGAAAATAGACTTATTTATTCCTTTCCATAACACAAGAACTAGGGGTCACCAAATTAAATTAATAGGTAGCAGATTTAAAACAAATAAATGACTGGGCGTTATGTGAAGAAACACTTCTATCTGTGGAACTCCTTGCCAGAGGATGTTGTGAAGGCCAAGACTTTAACAGGGTTCAAAAAGAACTAGAGAAATGCATGGAGAATTGATCTGTCAATGACTGTTAGCGAAAAAGGGCAGGGTGGTGTCCCCAGCCCTTGTTTGTCAGAAGCTGGGAATGGTGGCAGGGGATGGATCACTTGATGATTACCTGTTCTGTTCATTCCTTCTGAGGCATGTCGCATTGGACACTGTCAGAAGACAGGATACTGGGCTAGATGGATCTTTGGTCTGACCCGGTATGGCCGATTTTTTTTTGTAGATTGAGACACCTGAATTTAGTTAGTATGCTAATAACTTAGGGCCAAATTCTGATGCTTTTACTTATATTGAATAGCACCTTGCTCCAAAAGTGGTTCTATTCAGTTCAGTTGATACCAAAGTTGGTTCCTTAAAACTTGAACTTTTAGGGTGCTATTTTCCCTTAAGTTGAGAAATTGTTTTTTGTACCATTGGCTGCTAGTGTCATATTAATAGAGTCTTTGTTGAGCTATATCAGTTTACATCAGTTGAAGATCAGCTCCTGTATAGAATCATAGAACACTGGAACTGGAAGGGACCTCTAGAGGTCATCGAATCCAGTTCCCTGCCCTCATGGCAGACCCAGTACTGTCTAGACCATCCCTGATAGATGTCTGTCTAACCTGCTCTTAAATATCTGCGGAGATGGAGATTCCACAACCTCCCTAGGCAACTTATTCCAGTTAACCACCCTAACAGTTAGGAAGTTTTTCCTAAGGTCCAACCTAAACCTCCCTTGCTGCAGTTTAAGCCAATTCTTCTTGTCCTATCCTCAGAGGCCAAGGAGAACAATTTTTCTCCCTTCTCCTTATGACTCCCTTTTAGATACCTGAAAACCACTATCATGTCCCCTCAGTCTTCTCCTTTCCAAACTAAACAAGCCCAATTCTTTTTGTCTTCCTTCATAGGACATGTTCTTTAGACCTTTAATAGTTCTTGTTGCTCTTCGCTGGACCTTCTCCAATTTCTCCACATCTTTCGTGAAATGTGGTGCCTAGAACTGGGCACAATACTCCAGTTGAAGCCTAATCAGCTCAGAGTAGAGCAGAAGAATGACTTCTTGTGTCTTGCTCACAACACTCCTGTTAATGCATCCTAGAATCATGTTTGCTTTTTTTGCAACAGCATCACACTGTTGACTCATATTTAGCTTGTGGTCCACTATGACCCCTAAATCCCTTTCTGCAGTACTCCTTCCTAGACCGTCACTTCCCATTCTGTGTGTGAGAGACTGATTGTTCCTTCCTAAGTGGAGTACTTTGCATTTGTCCTTATTAAACTTCATCCTATTGACCTCAGACCATTTCTCCAGTTTGTCCAGATAATTTTGAATTATGACCCTATCCTCAAACAGTTGCAACCCCTCCCAGCTTGTTGTCATCTCCAGACTTAAGAAGCGTACTCTCTATGCCAATATCTAAATCGTTGATGAAGATATTGAACAGAACCAGTCCCAAAACAGACCCCTGTGGAATCCCACTTGTTATGCCCTTCTAGCAGGCTTGTGAACCATTAATAACTACTCTCTGAGAACGGTTATCCAGCCAGTTACGCACCCACCTTATAATAGCCCCATCTAAGTTGTAATTGCTTTGTTTATTGATAAGATGATCGTGCAAGACCGTATCAAATTCCTTACTAAAGTCTAGGTATACCACGTCCACTGCTTCTCTCTTATCCACCAGACTTGTATGTCCTTTGGAGAAGGCAAATTAATACAATCTATCACTGCAAAATATTTTTCAAAAGTGCCCAGAGTTAAGTATTTCTCTAGAAGAGAGAAACACGAATACAAGCACATTAAGAAAATCAGTAACTGATGCCTTACTGAAGAATTACCAGATGTGGGAATGACAAAATGGATGATGTTTGAAAAGCTTTTTTGTAATGTTATAAATTAAATTGTGGTGTGTTTCTAATGGATTAAGTGTTTTTTCACCATTTGATGTATGATATATGTGTATGTGTATATGTATATGGCTTCCATGAACATTAATGGACAAAAATTTTAGTGGGAGACTCGTTTTCTGAGAGTAATGTGGCACCAATTTCAGTAATATTTGCCTCATTATACCTCATGAAATAATGTAAAAGCCTGTAATTTTGAAGAGTAAATTAATATAATATACTAAATCTCCTTCCTATATTCAGTGTTTTATAGTGAGAGAGTGAGGTTACCGTTCTCTTACTATCCTATATATCAGAGGTTCCCAAACTTCTTGGCATCATGCCCCCTTTTTGATTTTTGAAAAACCCTCATGTCCCCCCCTCCCCCCAAAAACATAGCAAAACTTGTTGAGCAAAAAACCAAAAAAGGAACTGACCAGGGCAGCAAAATTTGATGGGGGGGGGGGTTGCTTCGTGCCCCCCCTGGAATTTCTTCACGCCCCCCCAGTTTGGGAGCCCATGCTATATATCTTATGTTTCTACTTTAGGTTCCTTTTAGTAACCCGAGTGGCTCAGGATATATAAGTGTTATTTCATTTAGAGTATTTATTAATCTATTCATCAGCAAAGATCTTGCACAAATCCACATACTTTTTTCCTGTCAGCCTAGTATTAATATCTGTATCTTACATCTTAGCTCATCTTGAACTGACAATTTGAGGCAATTTGTGTTGTTTACATGACCTATCAATGCTCACAATAGTACACATAAGAGTTCCAGAAATCCCCACAAACTTTGAGAGATGCATCCTCCGTGACCTGTTCAATGTCTAAGAAACAAGGTGAGTGCTTTTCTATATATAGTTTCAGAGAATAAGTTATCCATGTTGCACAGTACATGGAACCAGGACCAGACAAGACTGAGATGTGAACACAACAGTTTTTATTTACTATAAAAACACTGGATCAAATTCTTATACACTTAAATGGCACTTCTCATTAGCAGCCTCTTATACCACGCAAGGTATTTACCCCCCATGGGGACAGCCTGTGGTGCTTACCCAGCCAACTCTCATGTTACCTAGTATAGGGACAGATTTAATTTGCATGGGGCTCTCCATAGGAATTCTGCCAGCAAGAGGTACTGAGGATCAGTGCTCAATCAGTGACACTGACTACCTGCCAGGCCATATTTTTGATTGGTGCCCACTTCTTTGACTGCAGTAACCTCTCCCCCCCCCCCCAGGTATATGTGAGGTGTGACCACCGGGGGGCTGGCAACTTGCTTGACCCCTGCAAAAGGTGGTGGTGGGGTGTGCATCTCCATGCTCCTGGAAGGGAGGGGGGCTCAGGTGGAAGAGGCTGGGTTGGAAGAAGTGCTGCCTGGAACATGCTGCAGCCTCCGCGCCCTCCCAGCGCAGCCCAGAGCACACCATGTAGTATTCTAAATTGCCAGACCTTGGGGCAGTTGCCCCATTTGCACTCTCCTCACCTCCCAGTCAGTGGGCCTGCTCGCCACTTTGTGCGCTACTGGCATTTCCCCAGCAGTCTTTCCACCACTGCTGAATGTTTGATAGGATTTTCATCAGGTCCACTGATGTGGAGAAGCAAAGGGGGCAATGCTTTGGGACCTGGTGATTCTAAAGGGCTCGGAGATCCTAGCCGCCGCTGCATTCTCTGTCTGGCTTTGATGTGGGGGGGAGGGGCCGCAGTGCTGGGGGTTGGCTGCACCTACTCTGCTCCTTCCACCCAACACCCCGCCCCTTACCGGAGCAAGGAGTCACCCCCCCACACACAAATTGCCTAAGGGCTGAGCGATCCTATCGGTTCCCCTGATTTACACTGTTGGCAAATCTAGCCCACTAGCATAACCTAATTACATGTGAACAATGCAATAGTGTTGGTTCTGAATCCAGCTTGCAATGTAAGAGTTGCAAAGGGTTATATCCTGTGCCGTCTTCCTTTTGTATCATATTCCCCAATACTCTTCCACCTTTTCCCTTGAGAAAACAGTGTCTCCCTTCCCTCTGCCCCCAATTCGCAGAGCTACCAGTAGCAAGTTAACAATATTTCTGTAAAGAAACTCTCTTCTGTGTTGAAAAAGGGAATGGTTTCTCAATGCTGGCTACTCATTAAGTGCTGCTTAATTCATTGTTTTTCCATAGCTGGGCACAGGCGAGTGTCTCTTGCAGTGCTTCTCTGTGAGCTGACTTAAGTTACCTCATCCTTCCAATAGCCTTTCACACTTTTTTCCTTTCTAAAAGTTCAGCTGTCTCATTTCAAGTAATAACTAATGTTATACATATAACACTCATTTCCAACATTTCCATCTCTGTTGCACTGATTCTTGATCCCTTTGTCTTCCATTATACATCCCTTATCACTTCAGTAATTGGCTCACCCTTTGTGTCTCTCTTTGGCTCAACTATAGCACTGACTCTGAGCCAGAAAATTAAATCCAAATTCTTTTGAATGTCAGTGAGGCAGGGAAATGGTCAGATATAGAATTTACCCCACACATACAATTTTCATTTTTCCTAAATTGAAAAACTGGGAGATGATTTTCTAGCACCACTTGAAATATTGTCAGAATCCCTCAAGGAAACAGGTGTAAGATTGTGACCCCAGATGGAGGAAATCTTACAAAAACAGCTAATTTTGAAACATTTTGCCATTTTTCAACCAAAGTATCACAATATATTTTTTAATAGATTTGAGAAACTAATCCTGATCCAATCACCAATATAATCCCTCATTTTAAACCTAATCTGGATTTTATCATCATTTTGGTGAGCCAGCTCTAATAAACACTAATAAATTACACTTGAAAGGCTGAATACATTTGGACAGTGGCAATGATGCGTACTCTCAGGTACAGAAATCCATATTTGGTTTCCATTCCATCCCTGGATATACAGACCAGGAGGGACTGTGGGACTTATGGTGGAGAAGGTGCACAACTCTTGTGGAAGAGGCAGTGTCTTGTGATACTCAATAACAGTCTCTAAGGGAATTTAGGTTTGTTACAGGGACAAAACCTCTATATAAGTGGGAAAGAAATTGAAAATAGCCAATGTTTAAGAAGATGGAAGAGGAAAGGAAGAGATGTATCCCATTCGAGTTCTTTTTTAATATTTGAATTGTAAGCAATTTTGTTTATTTCCAAACATGCTTAGTCTCTCGTACTTTCCACATGATAATAAAATAATGCCAATACCAATAATATAGCTTTGTGTGTTCACATGTACTTATATTCTATTATAGAGATCCTTAAGTTTTGAGTATATGTTATTGGTTGGTGAGTGTCAAGTTTTTTATGTGAATTAAGTCTAAAAATAACTAAGATGCTTTCTCATTTTGTGCATAGACATATCTGAGACTTGTTCAGTTAATTAGAAATTGTTATTGAGTTAGTTATTTGCAGGTTCCAATGATCGGATTAATTATCGATAGTTTTTTTTTCTAAACTCCTTAAAATATATAAAACATTTTAAAGTTAATATTACAAATGATTTTAGTTAAATAAGATTTTAAGTTAAACTGAAGTAAAATCATTGAAAGAAAAAGCAGACAAACCTTGATAAAGACCAGACGAAATAGTGCCGGTATTTCAGTTAGACTCCTACACATATTGTATTAATAATAATAAAAAGAAGTTCAAAACCATGATCTTATTTCATAAGGATTTTTTAAATGATCTTATCAGCCTCCTTTGTATTTATTTAGTAAAAACGTTCATACAGATTAAATAGTTCAGCATAGTGAGTTTAAAGTTTTCAAGCTTTCATTGTATTAATGCTACAGACATAACTTAAAATAGAAAAGTTGAAATTAGTCTTTTTTTATACATGAAGTCACAATGATGGCGGAAGAAATAAGTGGTGTATATTAAGAGGCAACTGAAGAGCACTGAAAAACCAGAGCATTTCCAACTAATTACCAGCCATACATCATTTATTACGGATTAGCTAAGGTCATGCACTTGGTGCCCCCAGTTACTGCATCCATACATGTGGTCATTGTTGCCATCAAATTGCTGAATTTTGATGGTTATATTTAATGAACTGAGACTAGACCATGAAGGAAAGAGCAAATATAGATAGCTAGTAGTTCATTCAGTTGAACAGTGACCTTTTTAACCTTGATGTATGCAGGAAGTATCCACTTGTATTTTAGTAATTATGTTAAGCTTCTTTAATAGCATTTGATACAGATTGTGTAGAGACAACCCATCTAAAGCTGAAAACTACAGGCAACCGTTATTTCTTTCAAATTATAACAAAATGTATCACTTGAGCTATGGCGTTGGGGAGGAGATTGGTTTGTGCATTTTCCACCATCACAAAAACTACAATTTTGTAATGCCTGTATACCTCTAATTTGCTGTAGCAATCTGTACTCAATTTAATAACTATAATTTCTAAAAATCACTTTGAAATAAGAATGATGCATAGACAACTTATGCCTTTCCAGACTGGGGAACACATTCTAAAGAAAGACTGCCCAACTTATCCCCTTCCCAATGATCCTCATACCCTTCACCCAACCCGTGGCTGGCACACAATGCCCCCCCCTCCAAACCCCTGGCACACGTTATCTGCGGAGGGTGGGGATGGGGATGGGGCTCTGTCTTTCTCTCGCTGCTACTGCTCCCGAGCACATTTGACTGCTCTCCCTGGTGGCTGGTCCAGGCAGGGAGCAGGGTTGACCCACTTCTCATGCAGCTGAAGCTGGCTGCTCCAGGTTGCTGCTCTATGCAGTCTGGCAGCTGCCTGAGAGAGCACCTGCTGAGGAGGCAATGGTGGTCCGGGGGCAGGTGCTGAGGGAGCTGCAAAACATACCAAGTGGGGAAAGAGGGGACTGCAGATCACTTGTGCCTTGTCCCTGGCAGCAAAGCATATGCAGGGAGTGGAAGCTACCACCTCCCCATCCAGATGCTCTCAGGCAACTGCTACGTTGCACAGAGCAGTGACCCTTAGTGGATAGCTGAGAAGTGGCTGATCCTGCTCCTTCTTCTTCCTGCCCAGGTCTGGCTGCTATGGGGACAGGGGTCAAATGTACCAGAGGGTGTAGACAGGAGCTGTGTCCTCCTGCTATCTTCCTCTAAGAACAGGCCAAGCAGTAAGCGGGGGTGGGGGAAGGCGCACTGGATTCTGTGTTGCCTCCTGTGCATTGCCTATGGAAATATGTTTATTTCATTTAAATAAGAATAAACTAGCAGTTCAGGCCCAAGAATGCAATTAAGGGGACATAGATTCTGTTCCTGTCTGTGGCACAGTGTGACCTTCGGGGAAGTAACTACACCACTTTTTGCCTTACTTTCCTATCTGTAAGATGAGGATAAAATTGCCTTTCTCCTACACTTCGCCTAGTTACTTAGACTAAGAGCATTTTGAGGAAGGAAATGTCTGCTACCTGTGTGTTTGTACAGTGTCTACCACGGTAGGACTCTGACCTCAGCATGGACCTCTGGATGCTATCAGTTGGTTGCATGCTTGATTGCTCCTGTAGACCAAACTTATTGTACACACTTGGGGCTCCTTTTATCCTTCATTTTCCTTTCACAAGCTCCTTGTGTGCCAACTTCCCATCCCCCTCTTTTAGTGATTCCTTGAAACTCTACTCCCTTGTGGACATGAAGAGCCCATGGCATAATTCTCCTGTACCTTCCATATGAGGATTTCATATTCTCCTATCCATGCCAGTGGCTCTCTGTGCCTCTCACTCTCTCCTCTGTCATATGCCAAGTGCTGTGTGTTCCCCCTTTCTCCCTATCCCCATGGCAGGGTCTCTGAAGGTACATCTACACTGTGGGCTAAAGTTGAGTTAAGATACACAACTTCAGCTATATTAATTGCATAGCTGAAGTCAAAGTACCTCAGCTCAGCTTTTGTTGGTGTTTACACCTCAGGAAGAAGAGCGTTCTTCCCTCAGTTTCCCTTACTCCTCGTGAAATGAATGTTACAGAATTCGGAATAAGAAGCCTGTTATTTTTTTTCGAAATAACAGGCTTGCTGTGCAGATGCGCACTCTGTTATTTCGAAATAACGCTGCTGTGTAGACATGCTCTGAGTGTCCCACCAGTTCTCCCTGTGCTATATGCTAGAAGCTTTGTGTTTCCCCCTCCTTTTCTTACCGTTCCTGTTTTAGCCCAACCCATGTCTATAAGGCTGCATGCTTCATTTCCTTTGGTATGGGTGTGGCCAATTAAACATTCTTGGAACGCTGGATATTCCATTATTCTGGGAATGTGGGCCAACTTTGGTCACCATGGACCACCCCTGTTGGTGTGACTGCACATGGGAGGTCATGTTCCACAGAGAAGAGTGTGCCACCCCACCTGAGTCAGCATGACCCTCCCAGTGGAAATGTTGAAAGTGGGGGCAGAGGGTAGAACAGTACTCTCTTCAAAGTGGCATTCCTTTGTCCAGTATGGGAGAAATCCATGTGAAGTTGTGTTTTTAGAACCACATGGGAGGAGAAATCTGATTAAGACTGTCCAGTTAAAAAGAGACAGGTGGCTTTTCTATTCAGTAGGCAAAGGCCATAGTGTATGTCAGAGGCTCCTTCCATCCCTCCACTCCCTGCCTCAGCCCCAAGCTTCCTGTGGGCTGCCTTCCCTTCCTCACCTGTGTTCATGTGTTATTGCTTAAATATTTTATCATTTGTAATTCGGCCTTTGATCTGAGGATGGTCACAAACTGGATGTCAGGGGCTCTGTGTCCTTGAATTCCCCATTCTGTTTTTCACCCAAATCAATAGGACCTGCCTCAAATTTTCAGATTCATCAGATGTGGTGTTCCACAGTTCTTCCCCAGTTGTTATATTAGATCCAGACAAATAGATAAAAGCTATGAGGTTCACTACGGGGCCTCGCTTCACTATGCTAATAATAATACAAGGAGAATCTTTTAAAGTTTGATAAATTATGGTAAATTTTTATATTACAAATAGCTACATTTGCATTAACATGGATTATAAAATTGCAGATGTATTTTTGTGTGCACAGTGTCTAACACAAAGTGATCCTGATCCCCAGTTACTAGCATAATGGAAATAATGAATAATAATTTTGTCTTTCTGTCAGTTGGAGTCTCATTCTATTTTTGTTTTACACACCAGGCTCCCCATATCAGTGAAAGCTCTGCACGTGGCTTTGCTGCATTATAATCACTTTGGACTTCAGACCATTATATTAGAAATTAAAGAAACAGAAAAATGTTCATTGGGCCTACGTGTAAAAAATATTTTCCATGTTGTTCACTCAGTTAATTTTTTGAAAATGTATCAAATTTATACCAGAGAAATCACTGCAGAAGATGTAATTACTAATCTAATGTTGCTATCTTAGCTTTATTCTACTCAATTGTATGGGATGATTGGAAATGTGTTCTCTTTTTTAAAGGATATTTTTGAGAGAATTACTTTAGGAGGATTTTAAGAGATATTTTACTTAAATCACACACTGTAAGACAAATATTTTAATTTTAAAAGGGAATATGAATCTGGCAGAAATAGGTTAATTGGAATTCAAAATTCTAAGATGGATATAGGCACAAGCAATAAATTCTGTCTTGAAATATTTCAGAATATCCATGCTAAGTGTGTTGATTTAGCTGTATAGTTTGGTTATTCTCCGTAGTTTTTCTTTGTCAGGTTTTAAATAGTTGAGGTAGCCTGCAGGTGAAGTGTGTCCCATTAATCTTTTTGATCCTCTAGCACTTGAGCATAAGAATAGCTGATCAATTACAGCAATTGTCTCCCTAAAGGAGCTTTTCACTTCTACATCTTATTTCATTAGTTAACTGCCTACTCCTAGAACTGATAGAATGGAATACTAGTGGCTTCTTACAGCTTGTTCTGTCTTACAGTACAATAAGGATGGGGTTGTTAGCAAAGTGGGCACAAAAGAGTATTTATCCACTACCTGCAATAAATATACATGCTACTGTGTAGGAGTACTTTTGTCTCTAACCACTGTTTGTTGAAACATACTTAAAAACAAATCCGTTTGTTTTTCAACTTTCTGTTTAGTAGCTAGTGCTAGAAAGTACCTTTTTTATGTATTTGATGTTTTTATTCAACATCCTAGGAAGCATGTGTTTATAACCCAATCCGTTAAAATTAATGCATACCCTATTTAATTTTAAATTTTGAAAGTACCATATTTTAAAATAACAAAATAAATGTACTCCAATACCTGTTGTATTTCAAATGGACTGATTCACTATTTAAAATGTATCTTTTATATGCAAAGATGTGACACTGATTTTCTCCAAAAGGAAAGCCACAATTCAGAGGCTGCAAATAAATATGAACACATTATATTGTAATAATTATTCAAAGTTCTGTGTGTATATAACTATGCTCATGTTGCTTTAATTTATAAATGATAGATCTAAGAATTACAGATGACCAAATTCATTCATCATTCTAAGTGTCGATTTTATTTTTACTGACAGTATAACTAAGAGAATTTATTTCTCGTTTTCATCTTTAGATCATATTTTTGGGGAAACAAAATAATATTTAATTGCAGTAAGACATTTTAGTGGAAGCCTGTAGTTAATAGTATTATTTCAGAAGCACATTGAATAAATGACAGCTATTATGGCGATTTATATTTTCCTGTATTAAACCTTTTATATTTTCAAATATGTAAAGGGGAAGTTTCCAAAAGAAAATTTAACTAGCTACTAAAGAAGAAGTTGATTCTTCAAAGACTACAGTATATGACTGAAGTTATTCATATTGATAAGTCTATGTAGGTCAGGTCCCTCAAAGATTTTTGTGGTATATTCACAGTATATATACAAACTTCTATATGAAGTTTTCTTGGGTAAGATTGCCTTCTCCTAGTCATTTAGCTGCATTAACCCTCAAAAGACTTATTTGAAATATTAAATATGACTACATAAAAAAATCTGAGCTGCATATGATAATGAGGATTCCAAACAATTCTGTGTTGCTTTCTGTACACTTATATTTTTCTGAAGCAAAAGTTTTTAAAGATGTTTGAAGTCCAAACTTGTTTCAGTAAATTTAAATGATTGATAATACATGTTACATTGGTTTTAAAAAAAAAGTAAGTTTATAGAATGTATAAAACCAGAGTTATGACAGCTTAATATAAGCAATCTTTTTAATTCACATTTGATTGTTTATTACAGGCCTTGTTTGTATGAAGTCAAGTACTTCTGTTGTTGAACTTGTTATGCTGCTTTGTTCACAGGTAAGACTTTTTGTCTTTAATTGCATTAGTTTCATCACACTGTGACACTACTAAATTTTGAGAATTGATTATTGCTTATGTTTTCTTTTTTCTATTTGAATATGATACAAACACAAATGTTATTTCTCACACCTTTCTGTAAAGGGTAATTTCTTGATAAACGCTGTAAAGCAGCCTTCTTATGGACATGCAAAGTAATGTATGCAATTGCTTGTAAAAGATATGTGCATATATATTATACACTTTATTCTGTTATATAGAATTTTTTGTCATAATTTCACATTAAATGTTGAGCTTCCTGAATTAGTTATTTGAAAACTTTATTATGTGGTGACATTAACTTTCACCTCTAGGATACATTACATAAGTTATTGCACATTTGATATAAGCTTTCAGTCAGTATTTTAAAAGCTGGGTAAAATAGTCAGCTATTTGGATTTTTTATATATTTTCCATTATCTGGTATCATACATGCACATCATTTAACATAATTGAGTTTTTCTGTGATAAATCTAAAAAGATGAAAATTTTGATGATAAAAATCATGAAAAATATTTTGAAACTGAAATATTCTGGTGCTTTTGATAAGTCACCTCTAAATTGTAATTTAATATATACCTGTCATCTTGTAAAATATAGTTGTACTAAAGAATCAATAAATATTCTTTGGTTTTCTACCTCAAATACGTATGATCCTAATAGATACCCAGTCCCACACAGCTTCTAACTTTTCTCCAAAGATTCATATTATTTAACAGATTCACACACATGCCTAAAAAGCACACAGAGTAGTGTGTAAAATGAGGTTCCGGGCTGTGTGTGTGTGTGTGTGTGTGTGTCTATATATATATATATATATATATATAGAGACACACACACACAGCACTGTTACTAAGCATGTACTTGCTCTTAGTTTATAGCATAGTGCACTTTGAAATATGCCCAAACAATGACTTTCTAGTGGCAGCTTAAGTGAAGATTAGTCAAAAGTACAGAGAGCTGAGAATTAGTAATATTTACAACTGAATATAGCATCTTTTTTTTCAACTTACCTGCTGTTTGCCAGTCCATAGGTTGCATTTCTTCCAGCTTTTACCCATAAGGAAATCATTAGATCCTGTTTTTCTTTTAGCCAAGATGGATATTGGTTAGGGAGAAGTTAAAGAAAAATACATCACTGGCAGGAATCCTCAGTGGGGTTTGAACTTCAAACCTTCTCCTGCAGGGCACTTGAAAAATTTGTTACCTAATGGTTAAGTCCTGGGTTCAAGGGAAATTCCAAAAGATCCATTAAGGCCTTTGAGTTTCATGTCATGCTGCTTTTTTTTAACAGCTTTTGAAGCTTTTTACTTGAGGGAAGGAATAACTTACAATGCCTTCTCCTTGGTCTTTGGTTTTACTGCAATTCACAGGAATAAAGTGGAATGTAGCATTAGGGTCTAGTGTCTTTGATGGCCTCATCATCTAATCATAGGTTTAACATTACTCATTTGCTGGCTCCAGGAATTCCTGCCATTAAGGGCCCTAGAGATGAAACTTTGCCTCAAATATTGATTGAAAGGAAGAATGAGAAATTTAAGCTCTTTCTGCAATGCTTTTTCTTTAGACATCTCAGTGAAGCTGTGTAACAAATGTAGCTAAATCAATTTGATATTTGTATGAATTTTAGAATAGTTATTTAGTGATTCAAAACATATAACAGTCCAGTTTTTAAGAAAATTATTAGATCCTGTGCACAGATTTTTAAAAAGCCTTGCCTTCTAGCAGAATGGCAAGTTTGCCAATGGCAAAATTACAATTGCCTTGTAATATTGCTTTCTAATGGAATGGCATGAAATGTTCCTATAGGAACAGATCATCATAGGGTTTGAATGTAGTGGGGTAACTCTTCTCCCCACTTCTTTATCATTGTAGAGTATATTACTTCTACAATGAATCTAACGAGCATGATCCCAGGAAGTTGTATGACATCAGGTAGTAATACCAAAGCACCAGGCTTGTAGTCTCAATATTTTAAAAAATAAACTAATTTTATAGACTTGCTTTTCTGTTTAATTTTGAAATTAGTTATCAGGGCATGCAAAATAAATATGAAAGAATATTAATATGAAGGGAATAGTTGAAAATACTGGCTAAGAGGAAAGAGACGTTGAGAAATTGCATGTAGGGAGATAGCATGGTTCTCTGTGTATGCCACAGAACTGGGAGTCAGGAGATTTGGGTTCCATTCTTAATATTGCCACTGATTTATATATAAAATGAAAATAATGATACCTACCATTCTCCATAAGATGACCTGAGAAATACAGATTGAAAGCACTACATGTTTTGTATGCTTTTTAAAAATGTGTGTCAAACTAAGGTTGTTTTTTTTTATAACCTAGGCAAATCTCTATTTAAAATGGGTGTTCAAAATGTATTACATTCTCCAGATTACTTGTAAAAGTTTGCTGTGTATATCTTTGCTTTTCAAAAAACAGATGATCTAGAAACCTTTGAAAAGTAAGATTTTGTTTGCATAGAACAAGGTAACTTTAGACATTGAAAAAGGAAAGGGAAATGCAAAGTTTGTTTTCCTTTCATTTGCTGCAGCAAATTAGATGCTTTTATGCTCTTTATGTTAGAAATTCCATGTTAACGACTACAGATTAGCGAGGATGTCAGAATATTTTTTCTTATCTGAGCTCCTGAATAAACTTAACATTGCCAGTGGCTCAAGTCCAAGGTATGGTCTAAATTTACATGAAATATCACATTACAGATGTCTGAAGGTACATGTCATGGATAATTCATTTCATATGGGCAGCCTTTTAGACTCTGAAGGATATGCAATCAAGTCGTTCCCCCCAAAGGAATTTTGAGTCTCTGTGAAAAATACATTTTAAGCTTTAAGGAACTTCTATAGGTATAGTGCATCATTTGGTTTTAAGAATTTATTTCTCTGTATTTTCGGTGTGTACGTCTCTATTTTTTCATCATAGCCAGCTGTAATAATACTCATTTCATTAAAGTAAAATAATTTTAGATATCTCTTCTTTTTATATTTTCATAGAACAAAAATGGTTCTTCAAGTACTTAAAATATTTTTCCTGCAAAATTGATCATATGTAGTGACTTGCATGTTGAATAAAACAGGCTTCTTCATGCTGGGTGCAGTATATTTTCCCATAAAAATGATGAAGATGTGTTATATTTGACAAGATCTGTGCTTGATTATAGTCTTTGTTCCCCATAGCCTAGTTCTATATGTCACAGCTGTGATGCTGCCTTGAGTGGCAGATTTCTCAAACTATGCATTTTTTTTAAAAAGTGCTTCACATTAGTTTTTTTATTGTATTTTCTTCTTTGATATGTAGCAGATTTACATTTTAATAATTTTTCAATCTTTTTTTTAAATGCTACAATAGCTTCTAATTATTTCCAGATTTCTTTTAAAGTTTTCCCTCTTCAGAGGTACAGCTTCTGAAGAAATTGAGTGATTTTATCCCATAGGATTCTTCAAGTTTTTATAATAAAGCCTTATGAGATATCACTTACATTTTTCTGTACCTCATCTGTCAACAAGAGAGCTTTATTTTCTTAAATACTAAAGACATTCTTTTCTATTTAAAATACATTACTTGTTCACCTGTTTGAAACTATAAATTACAATACAAAATTGCAATTTTTTACAATAAATCAATGTAACAAATTGAATTCTAAATAACTAACAGACTTCAGTATTTGACAGTTTTGAAGTTGTTTCATTTATTCTCCTGATTAACTAAAAGGGATGTTTCCCACTGTGCTTTACGTTTAATCAGAATGATAACCCAAGGGTCTGCAAAGGAAGCATTTTAGGAGGGACTAGAGAGTTGCAAGGAAAAGATCTGTTCCTGATTCCCTTCCTTAAGGAAAGATTTGGATTTTAGACATTACACATTGCATACAAGATCTCCCAAGGGATGCCATTTGGGGAATTATGAGGGGACTTTCACATATAATGAGCAAAAATGATTTACTTTTCATTAACAAATGAAACTTCTTATGAGACTCGCTCAGAGATGAAGATTTTTTCAATATTTCAGTCTTGCACTTCAGATGTAAATAGGTTTTGAATATATAGTTTCTTTGAGAAGTTGTGGTACTGAATGGTTTACACAAATGAAATTGTCAGATAATGTTGATAGCCTTAAAGAATTATAGCATTAGTAGACAAATTGGCATAGATTTGAGTGAATGCACAGTAAAGCAGATCTGAGCTTTGAAGTTCATTATTGTATCAAAAATCAAGATAATATTGGGCAATGTACGGAAAGTATATTGAGGAATGTATAGCTCCTCTCTGTATTAAGAATGATTAAGGGCTTTGGCTATTCACAAAAGTTGCATTGGTTTTATTTAGGTATCAGTTAAATTAATTTAGTTAAATGGTATGAATCCTTGTGTGGGTACTCTTATTTCAGCTTGAGAGTGGTTTATTTTGGTTTAGCTTAAGTCAATTAGGAACAGGTTTAGAATAAATCTAGGTAAGCTACTCTTAAAGCAAAATTACAGTGCCCACACAGGTGTTTGCATTCTATGTCAATTTAAAAACAGATTTAAATTGGTGCAACTTTCTCCGAGACAAACCCTAATAAGAGTAAAAGATGTAAAACTCCAGACCTTAAACATTTAAGCACAAGATTAATTACAACATGTGACAATTCTGCAAACATTTAGACATGTGCTTCACTTCAAATGCAAGTAATCCCATTGACTTGAAATCAAGCACATGCTTAAGTGTTTGCAGGATTAGATTTAACCATAATTTAACCATAACATGAAAATCATTTACAAATATTTGAAGCATGTAAACATCAAGGAAGAGAAAGCAATTTGTTTGGCATTCTACAAGGGGAAATAATTGAGGTTAATGATTTGTAATTAACAATCTAGTAATTTAGGCTGCTGTATATCAGGACAATTCTCCTTATAGTAAGATCTGTTAAATTGTAGTATTATTCAAAAATAATCAACCAATTTTTATTATTTATGTGCTTATTCTATGATCTGTACAAAGCTGTGCTGTCTGTTTTCTCTTTTTGCTCTTTGAGGCGTTTTAAATATTCAGTTGAACACGTAGAATATGCCAGGCAGTCACAGACCTAATTTTCAATATGGCTCTTGATCAGTGATGGGATCTTCGTTGTTTCCAAAGAGCAAGATGTAGCTGCGCATCATGAATTATTTGGCAATCTCCAGTTACCATAAACAATCTGAATGATTACCCCACAACCCTTCCAATCATAGCCAGACCTGATGTAGGACCTGGTTTTCCAAGGGGTCCCTTAGGAATGGTTCCCAAATTACAAAGCCTTTTTACCTAGTGAACTGTAACACCAAGGAAGAACAGTTCAAAATCCAAACTCAGTTTTTTTCCCTATGGGGTAACAAGATCCTGGAAGGGGTGTGTTAGAGGGTACAATCTCTACAGTGAACCAGAACTGGCAGGGACTGAAGCTGGAACCCACTCTGCAATATTAAGCCTGCCGTGAATAAAATAGTGAAGGACTCACCCCCAAAGCCAGACTACCTTAGCAGAGAGCTATTGGGTCTAAAAATGTTTGACGTAGGAACTCATTTTATTTTAAATGGAAGTGTTAGCCCTCACCTGAACCTGGCCCTTACTACTGCAAATGATACGTGGCAGAGAGATTACACTTGGAGTGGAGTGTGGAAGATAACCAATGTAGGAAGCCTTTGAGACAATTTCTCTCACCTACATGGCCTGAGAGGACGTGGCTCAAATCCTGTGAAGTGCCCCATGGGAAAAATGCTGGACTCTTCTCATCTAAGTAGGGCAGTTAGCAGGTTTACAGGAGCAGAGGGGAGAGAGACGGTTGAGTTCAGTCTTCAAGTTCTGGATCAGCCCTAGAGTGGATGACAGTCTGTAAAGCAAGAGGCTGGTTTATGAAACCAGAAAGACTTGGAGGAAAAGAGAAGTGGAAGAACCTTTTTTGGGACCTCATTTGAAAGTAAGTAGAGGGAGAGGAGTGTATGGGCCAGATTCAAATAATGTGTAGGTCACACATTTAAAATAAATACATGAGCCACTGTTTAAAACTTGTACAGTCTCAGGAATCTCAACATTTATATCTCTTGGTCACCTTTATAGGTGTTTATTTCCTACTTGCCAAAGCTCTGGAATCCTTGGGGATAGGGACCCTATATACTTTTTATTTGAAAAAGCACTATGAAGACCTATTTGCATAGGACACTGAAGTTGTCCGAACAGTGTTGTGGGGAGGGGATGGTTGACTCCAAAATCACAGTAACTGTCTGGCTTACTGAGGCCCAGAATGGTTGTTTACAAAATAGTTCCTACCTATTTAAACCTCTGTCATGAATCCAGTTAAAATCCGGGTAGGAAGAGGCTTTTCTTAACCTATCTGCTGCAGTTCAGCAAAGGCCTCACTAACAGGTGCTGCCTGGCTACACCAGAACCAGGTTGCTACAGATCAAAGTCAGCTCCACCCAGTTCAGCTGCTGCACAGTTCTGATCAAGGCCATCCCTATGTGTACGCAGAATATGTGGCTGTGCAGGGCACCCAAAAATTTGGGGCATCACCAAGAAAAGAAGGGTCAACTGCCACCATCGTAGTGGTGCCCCAAATTGGGTGACATGAGCATGCAAATATTGGAAGGGCGCAGTTACCTGATGGCTGCTGCCACCAGTTCCTCCTGGTCAAAAGCCACATGAGCTGGGCTCCCTAGTTGCTGGCGGCTAGAGCAGCTCTGGCTCCCAGTGAGTAGCAGAGCCCAGTGGCAGTCTCTGCAGCAGCCAGGCATTTAATCCTCTCACTGATAAACTCGGCGAGAGTACAGGGAACACAGTTGGGGGCGGGAACAAGTCACATGGGGGGGCACGTATTGGAGGGGTGCATAAGACCCCATAAAGTCTAAGGACAGTCTATACAGAATGGTCTGCACTGTCACTTTCTCTGATGTGCCTTCAGTGATCAACACACTCTCATCTTTAGTCTCTCATTTATACCTGGGTCTTCATAAAGATCCTGGTTGTTCCAAGGGACCAGGGAATATACCTTTATGCCTGTTTCATTGACATTCTGATCTGGGCATACTCTGTGCCCTTGCTGGACCATTCCTAAAAGAGAAAACTACAGTACCTTCCACCCCCTCACTTCCCAGTCTGTCAATATATTTCTCACTGACTGCCCTATCAGATATTTTATTTGTAAATGGTATTAGATACCAGAGTGGAAAAGGCTCCCTACTGGATATATCCTGCAAAGACCTTACCGGTAGGAAACAGTGATGTGGTATATCCTGGAGAATGGAAAGAACTAGCTGGTTCCAAGGGGACAGAATGTGTGGAGATTAATCTACCAGCTCTCACCCTCAGTCTCACAAGTGTTTTCTGCTCCATTTCTGAACATTCTGATTTAGAAAGGTTAATATGATTTATTTCAGCCATGTGTATCAGATAAAATTTTGCAACTGTCAAGCTGCAATAATCATTCTGTAGTGGAAGTTAAGGTTAATAAACTATCATTTAAATTTGTCAATTTCTGCAGAATATAATTGCAGACTCAATGAGAAATGGCTCTATATGCTTCAAAGGGAGACAGAAAAAGGTGTGAACATGAGTTTCTTAGCAAGTCAAGAAGATAGAAGGCTGTGGCCTTGTCTCCACAATCTGTACTGCCAGTCACAATGGTATCTTTGTACCATCTATGAAAAGCCTCATTTGAAGCAGATCTATATGAATCTCATTTTCCAAAAGTTCCTAACCCTCTTTCATTGCTGTGATTTACCCAGCTGGTTGCCTTCCAGGAGGATGTTACCAGTCATTCTGGAGCTCATATGTTAGGAGAGTAGAAAAGTACAAAGAGGTGTCTTTGATTAAGTCCTAAAATTAGCTCAAAATTTACATGGGGAACTAGCCCATATGTAATGTTGTATCTCTTCTATTCTCACTTATCAGCAGCCAGCTGCAGAACCAGTGTTCAGGACCGGTTCTTTTAAATCTTTTGTGTACCCTAAAAGGCAGGAATGAGTGCATTTGAAGCTGGGGGGGGGGGTGGGAAGACAGGATATAGAAGGATAAAAGTAATGGGAGGGAGATGCAGTCCTTAGATCCCAGTCCTCGCTCTAATCAGTATTGGCAAGTTTATTTAGGCTTCATTCCCTTTCCAGAGCTGTTCTTTTTACCTTAGGGATATACTTTCTGTAATTTAAATGAAATTTTTTCTGAGCCTTTCCTTTGATGATAGTTTAGATCATGATTTTGGAGATATGATGTGACCACCCCATTAGTAAAAAATCTTGCAACATGAAATTCAAATCAAGGATAATCCTAAAGTAAGCCGTATGGATTTCATGGAGACTGGAGAAGATTTTGTAAAACCCAGAAAATCTGCTACCAAGAAAAAGAGGGTCAAAGCTATAGACTTGACCTGATGGACTTATTTTTCTAGGCATATTCAAAGAACAGAAACAAAAGGACCATTATAATTGAATTGTTTCTCTGAAAAGAAATTATGATTAAGGTACTGTAATTGAGGAATTAACTAGGTTATTAAAATCCTAGAGTGGAATATTCAATTAAGATTCAATGTTGCAATAAAAAAGGAGGAAATAAAATATTCAGACCAATTAAGTTACCAGGGAGACAGAAGAGAGAGGACTACACTAAAGATAATTTTAATTGAGATTACAACCCTCTTTTACGGTGAAATGAGAATTGTAGGATGATTGTTAGACTTCCTAAAGTCTAATTATTCACGTGCTAGAGTCTGCTGAGAATAATATAGACATTGGAGGATTTTAAGGATCTCTAATCTTTATAATCAGACCATTTTTTGTTGTAGAATCTTGTTGAAAATATTACCTTTTACTTTTCATTACTTTAACAAAATTTAACCATCTTGTCCCTGAGCATCCACATGTAATATCAAAAACCAAGATATTGTCAAATATTAACTTGGAAAATAATATAGGGATGATTCTCCAGGACTTTTCACCTTGTGGTGTCACCTGTGCCAAGTGGGTATAAAATGCTACAAATTAGAAATGATTTGCACAAGTATGATTCAGTACACAGGTGGCACAGGGGAGAATCAGGCCCCCTTTAAAAAAAAAGAGCATAAAACAGAGGTGCTAAAAGAAATGGACTGTGGAAATAGTCAGTTAAAAGTTTTAAAAAATGAAGGGACAATACATATATAAATATAGTGCCTAAACAGTCAAAAATAAGGTTTCAGCTAAATAGAAGCAATAATAGTGCCCTATTTTAAAGTATGACTGTTTAAGGAAACCTCTTAGCCTTAGGCTGCCAACATAACTCTCCTCACATACCCATCCTTCTATAAGCACATGAACAGAAGTACTGTGAACTTCCTGCCACAAAGTCTTATACTGCTTCTTTCCCACTTTAGAGAAGAGATCGGATGAAGCAGTGAGAGATGTAAGGTAAAGTGGGAGCTAGACCTTTTATAATAGTGGTTCTTTGAGTGCTGTCCCTGTGGATGCTCCACTCAGGACGCAGTGCGTCCTTGCGCTGCCGATCGGAGATTTTTGGTGAGCAGTGCCCCTCACACTGCGCCTGCGCACCCAGCATCTCGCACCCCTGCTGTTTGTCGAGTACGCGCGCGGTGCAAGCCCCATCAGTTCCTTTTCTACTGTCCTTGGCTGAAGATGGAGTCAGAGCAGCGTTCTTCTTCCTGACAGGAAAAACGAGATTATTAGAATGAGTTCAGCCTTTTCCCTCATAATCAATTACACTGGTCTACAATTTTTTAGAAGTAGTCTGCTTCAGAGATAAAATGTGCTATTTATTATGTATTTTGATGTGCTGAATTCAAATATGACAATTAAAACAACTGATTGGCTACTGTTTCCAAGATATTTAAGTTTTTACATTTTACGTCTATGTATATTGTGTAGATAGTAGAGTTTTAATCATAAATTGTAAACCTAGGTCTTTTCATGTGTTTATGGTTGCTTTACATGATAATATTTCACCTGTCCTGTTTATGTAACACTTTAAAAATCAGTAAAAGGGTTATATAAATAACATTTATTATGAAACAAAAGGCAAAAAACTATTATGTACATAGTTTAGTCCTATTCAGCGTCTACTCGGCGCTTCTTGGCTTGTCTCTTGTATTCATTAAATGGAGCATCTCTTGTCACTGTCCAGCAATAGTCTGCAAGCATTGATGGGCTCCGTTTGCCCTGATAGCGTTTCTCCATTGTTGCAATGTCCTGGTGAAATCGCTCGCTGTGCTTGTCGCTCACTGCTCCGCAGTTCGATGGAAAAAAATCTAGATTAGAGTGCAAAAAATGTATCTTTAGTGACATGTTGTAACCAAGGCTTTTGTATGCCTTGAGGAGGTTTTCCACCAACAACCTGTAGTTGTCTGCCTTGTTGTTTCCGAGAAAATTTATTGCCACTAACTGGAAGGCTTTCCATGCCGTCTTTTCCTTGCCACGCAGTGCATGGTCAAATGCATCATCCCGAAGAAGTTCATGAATCTGAGGACCAACAAAGACACCTTCCTTTATCTTAGCTTCACTTAACCTTGGAAATTTTCCACGGAAGTACTTGAAAGCTGCTTGTGTTTTGTCCATGGCCTTGACAAAGTTCTTCATCAGACCCAGCTTGATGTGTAAGGGTGGTAACAAAATCTTCCTTGATTCAACAAGTGGTGGATGCTGAACACTTTTCCTCCCAGGTTCCAATGACTGTCAGAGTGGCCAATCTATCTTGATGTAGTGGGAATCTCTTGCACGACTATCCCATTCGCAGAGAAAACAGCAGTACTTTGTGTAGCCAGTCTGCAGACCAAGCAAGAGAGCAACAACCTTCAAATCGCCACAAAGCTGCCACTGATGTTGGTCATAGTTTATGCACCTCAAAAGTTGTTTCATGTTGTCATAGGTTTCCTTCATATGGACTGCATGACCAACTGGAATTGATGGCAAAACATTGCCATTATGCAGCAAAACAGCTTTAAGACTCATCTTCGATGAATCAATGAACAGTCTCTACTCATCTGGATCGTGAATGATGTTGAGGGCTGCCATCACACCATCGATGTTGTTGCAGGCTACAAGATCACCTTCCAAGAAGAAGAATGGGACAAGATCCTTTTGACGGTCACGGAACATGGAAACCCTAACATCACCTGCCAGGAGATTCCACTGCTGTAGTCTGGAGCCCAAGAGCTCTGCCTTACTCTTGGGTAGTTCCAAATCCCTGACAAGGTCATTCAGTTCACCTTGTGTTATGAAGTATGGTTCAGAGGAGGAGGATGGGAGAAAATGTGGGTCCTGTGACATTGATGGTTCAGGACCAGAAGTTTCATCCTCTTCCTCTTCCTCGTCTGACTCAAGTGAGAACGATTCTGGTGCATCAGGAACCGGCAGTCCTTCTCCGTGGGGTACTGGGCGTATAGCTGATGGAATGTTTGGATAATGCACAGTCCACTTTTTCTTCTTTGACACACCTTTCCCAACTGGAGGCACCATGCAGAAGTAACAATTGCTGGTATGATCTGTTGGCTCTCTCCAAATCATTGGCACTGCAAAAGGCATAGATTTCCTTTTCCTGTTCAACCACTGGTGAAGATTTGTTGCACAAGTGTTGCAGCATATGTGTGGGGCCCACCTCTTGTCCTGATCTCCAATTTTGCAGCCAAAATAAAGGTGATAGGCTTTCTTAACCATAGTGGTTATACTGCGCTTTTGTGATGCAAAAGTCACTTCACCACAAACATAGCAGAAGTTATCTGCACTGTTCACACAAGTACGAGGCATCTCTGCTCACTTTGGCTAAACAGAAATGTGTCCCTTTGCAAAATCAAACACTGACAAATAAGAGAGCACGACACTGTATGATTTCTAGAGCTGATATAGGGCAATTTGTTCAGCAGAGTGATGTAAGCTTCGTTATGACTGCATCATCCATGACTTCTAGGACTAACATGATGCAATTCATATCATGTATGACGCAATACCAGCTTCAGATTGCATCATTCATTGTTTTGCCTAAAAAGCAAGTACTGTCCAAACCCAGTCATAGATTTATTCATAGATCCAGTCAAAGATGTATTTTAGTCATTTCTGGTTTAAATTGAGATTCCCTTCCCTTTATAACTCACTTATCCTCCACCATTCCCAAGTCAAGGGTTGTATATACTGACCCAACAGCATATCTTGAAAACTAGAGCCAATCAACGATTTTAAGCATCATTTTTGTTCTCAGTGACCCAGAATTAGTAAAGTTTGACTACATTTATTTCAGAAGCATTTTGGCTGTAGAACAGTGTTGTTATCAGTTTCAACGTTCATTATTTAAAAAAAAAAAAAAAAAAAGACAAGCGCTGCCGCAGCTTTTTTTCTTCAACATACTGGGTTCTCCCGGCTTTAAAAGATGCGACTCATGCTGAGACTCGATGCCTATTTCTGATGGCCATGCTTCCTGTCTTAAATGCCTGGGAGAATCTCATGCAGCACATAAGTACCCTCACTGTCAGAACATGACAGCCAGATCCAGAAAAGACCGCAAAATGTGGCTAAAAAACCTCCTCTGGGAGAAGTCCCTACAACCTCCATGGGAGAAACCTGAGGACACACAGAGACAGCAGAAGCCCACTGACAGGGCTGCTTCATCACCCTGCAAAGGCTCACAAGCCTCGTGGGCTTCCTCAGCACGCTCATTAACAGCGCTGCCCAGAGCCTCTCGTTCCCCGGTGCTGTCAGTTTCCGGCACCGTGGAGAAACGTAAGTCTGCACCAGCCAGGAGAGCTGAGTCAGAACCCAAGCGAAACCGCATATGCCACCACCACCAGCTCCCACAAGTGCCTCTACGGTGCCTGAACAGACTGGTGAGACCGAACTTTACCACGCTTTGGCACTGCAGCATAAGAAAGTACAGAGCAAAAGCAGCACTTGCAAAAATCTTCTCAGACAGGCACACCACTCAGATCAAGTGCTTGTTCACCATACTGCCCAGTGGTGACTTATACCCAGGGGCACACTCATATGCCTCCTCACTTGGTGAGCTGCTCTCACCAAGAACTGGCTATAGCAGCAGGCATAGGAGCAGATTTTTATCACACCATTTATCCCCGTCCAGATCAATGGCTTCCTGGCATTCATATCAGCATAATTCCCTACAACAACATCCCATGTGGCCCAACCCAACCAACCGTGGATGTATCCTCCACAACAGTTCCTGCCTCAATGAGCCTCCGGGAACCATGGCAAGGGTATCGTCCACGTTCCTCCCATGCCTACCACTCAAGCGATACAGCTCCTATTTCACAAGAGCCCACGTCTATGCTCTCCCTGACCATATCTGTGCATTCCTTACTGTCTCACCTGCCTTCAGTAATAACACAAGCAGGTTCCAATGATAACAATAACTTACCTCATTTGGACTTGGAGAGTTCCTCACATGACCCTACATCCACTAGACTAGACAAGGCAG